>OX344756.2:9182347-10531097 GCA_947034885.2 Thuidium tamariscinum
GCCAAGACACTACAATCGCCCATGTACTTGTCAAATCTGGCAATAGATGTCTATTTTCTAGGCCTTCCTATACGTATTGTGGGGCAATGACTCTTACTTAGCCTAGCCATTCACCTACTTTGCACCTCTTATAGTATTAAAGTAGAGATGTTCTAAGACTGTATTATCAATTTAGCTAGGATACTCGTCTTCCAAATGTATTTCTAACTTTTGAATGGTACATTATCCATTTAAAATTTTTTTAGGGGTTCTTGAAAATAGCTAGATTAATGCACGAGCCAATCATATTTTTTAGAGATTGTATTGTTTTTGTAACTTCTACTAAGTTTAAAAGAATGGAAGTCAACAATGAAGGAAGGCATGTTGAAAATAAGCAATGAAATTGGCAAATTTTTATCCTTTTTGGAATTGTTCTAGTGGTATTAATTTTGATCATTCCTTGAGTAACGTTATTGCATTAATGTCTATTGATGTCCTCTATATACAACTTTAACAATGTCTTGTGATTCAAATCTAGAAAATTCTCAATAAGAGATCTATTAGTATGTTTTGTATAGTTGTAGGTTGATTTGTTAGAGAGGATTTCAGGGCAAAAGAAGCTTGTATCAGCCTTATTACCAAAACTGTTTCCGAACTGCTAGTTGATGTGAAGCCAACTATTGACCAAAAAAAATTAGGGGTGTCCTGAAATGTGAAAAAAAATCCAGTTTTTTACAAAAAAATCGATGATGTGGCACTCTCTCAACCATGTTGGATTCCTATTCTCATAGCAATTTCTATGTTCTTGCAATGCAAAAACTCACAGTCTTCCACAGCCCTAAAATCTCTTCTAATGTCTTCAGCTTTGGTTGGTTAGAGGTTGCATTTTGATTCACTTTGAAGGATCAAATTGCTATTTAGTTTTTGGAGCATGGTATCAATGGATGTTTTTTCTTTAAAATATTTATACTAGCTTCAATTGTTGTCCATCAAGTTGTAGAGAAACAATTTTGAAGTTAATTTGAAACAATTATATTTGAAAACCTTGGATTTATTTCAAGATGGAAGAAGTATGTAAGTAGAACTTAAGATTTTTTTATCATTCAAAGTGTATCCAAAAGAACTAAGTTGAATAGGCACAAGATAATTCAAATTAGACAAACCAACTCCAATCGTCTCCAAGTGTGTAGAAAAGCAATATAGGTATTTGGATGAATTACGCTTTCTACAAATCAAATGGAAATAATTTGTAAATGGTGAATTTCGTTAAAATGGCGGTATTCCAAATGCCATTTTTCAAACCGCACGGTCTGAACTGAAACTGACATCTAGGACGGGTATAGATTTTCAAAAATCTAGGACACTTAGAGATTTTCAAAATCTAAGACAAATATAGATTTCAAACCATGTGGTTTGAATATCTTGGACAAGTATAAATTTCAGACATCTACAACATGTATAGATTTCAAAAATCTATGACAGTTTTACATTTTAGACCACGCGGTCTGAACTGTCAAACGTGTCAAATTAATGGAATACCGCCATTTTAACGAAATTCGCCATGTAATAAAAAGTGTTAAAAATAAAGAACACATAGTGACTTCAAAAAGCAAGGTAAAAAGTAAAAAATTATAGAGATCTTAGTGAATCATGATTACCAAAGGAAAATTTGGCCATTAACACTCTAAATGTAGTGTACAACATCCAATGTCTGAAATTGAATTTTCTAATATTGTAGTATTTAAAGTGCTTTGGGATGTGCTTCAAATAATACAAACATTAGGTGAGATTTCAAATCATGATTACCAAAGCAAAATTTGGTCATTGACACTTTAACACCTAAAGTTATCTAACTATGTTTTAACCAAAACACTCTAAAACTGCCATTTCTAGTAAAAGTGCCAAACTTTGGAAAAATAATATTTTGTGAAATATATAACCATAGGATCTTGGAGTACATTGGTTTGAAAAATATTGAAAAAAAATTCAGAAATTTTAACTATATAGATTGCAAGATATGAACATTTGAATTGACCAAAATCCTATTTTTGTCTCTATGAAAAATTGGCAAGTTGCACCTCAAAAGCTCACATCTTTGTGAAAAATTGTCTATGTTGGTGCTTCTTTGGATTCATTCTTCAAGACAAGTTGGCTACATGCTTGAAAAGTTACAAATCATTTTGAATTGTACAACATATAGGAAACAAATTATAAATAGAGAAAATATAGAATGATTTAAAGCACAAAATTGTTAAGAATTTATTTTTGAAATTGAAAAATGTTAATCCTAATGTTTGTAGTGTTGTAATAAACAATCTTTACCTAATTTTTTTATTTTCTTAAGAAAATATTGAAAATTGAGTTAAATAAAGGACTTCAAAGTTCATTTTAGAATATAATAGCAATAATTGTCTGCAAACAAAAACTCCTCATAACTTTTGGCTCATTGATAAAAATTGGAATGATTCAAAGCTTTCTACCTATACAAAAACCTAAAAAACCAATTTCCATTATTTGTTTCTTAAAAAATTGATTTTTACAGATTTCCATAGTTTGCCAAAGTTAGGAAAGAAACAACATATATAGTCAAAATTTATGAAATTATTGGGCTTTGAAGTTATTCCTTGTCCACAAGTTGAATGAAAATTTCAAAAAAATTAATATAGTGTCTTCTCCGATGTACCTACCCAAAATTTCTATATAGCCAAAAAAATACAGCTTAGTTCCTTAAGGGTTACATGCGGAGTACAATGTCCAAATATATGCCTAAAATTTAAATTTTTTTGTATTTAAGTACTCAGAGTGCTTTTAGATATACTTCAAAATGGTACAAACATTATAAAAGATTTCAAGTCTAAATAAGATTGCAAGTTACCATTTACAAAAATTTATGTAAAAAATATTTATTTAAAAAGAAATTGAATAAATTATTAAAAAATATATGTTATAATAATTAGTACTAAATCTTACGTGGATATGATGTGACTATCTATGGTGTTTACAAATCGTGTCTTCCCCCCCTTCTTGCAAAGTACGAAAAGATTTTGGTGGCCGTTGATGGTTACCATCCACGGTGCATTGGAGCCCTCTTACCGATGAAAATATACTAATCAAAAGTTTTACAAATATATGATTTAATGTTCAAAGGATGCACAGTCTTTCCTCAAGATTACTTAACTATTCAAATCTTTTTTAACATCTTCTTCCCTATTAGTACATGATCATTGCTCTTGCTTCAATTATTGTTGTTCTTGCTACTTAATGTAGAGTACATTTGAGTGATGAATATGTTTTTCTTTGTAATCATTAAAGAGAGTTCAAATGTCATGGCAATGATCCTTTGAACAAGCAATATTTGCAAGTACTATTTGAAGTTTTTAATTTTTGAAAGCTATTTTTAATGAAACATGCTAAGACCTATGAATTCTTATTTTTTCTTATTGTGCAATAAGCCAACAACAGTAAGCTCTTTATAGAAGGAGACAAAGCAAACCAAAATAAAAAAAGTAGGCCAAAGATGAAACATAGGACCTTCAGTGTTTCACTAAGTTGTTAGCTATTATATTCTTCTGGAAGAGCCAACTACCTATTGTTTTGTATTTGTTTGAAATTCAGTAATTTTGATATCATTTTTGAATGTACAAAACCAACTTGATGCAGGTAGAAAAAGATTTTACACTACAATGTCATGTTAAGCAATTTGCATCACTATGTGTAGGATTTGGAGGTGAATTAGAAGATTTAGGGTTTGGCAAGTTGTATCTCGATTTGTAAGCATGTTGATTCTTTTCAATTGAATTGTCGTAGAATGAAGTGCTTGTGAATTTTGAATAAGGAATTTAGTATTAGAGTATGTTTGAAATTTTGAATGTTGACATTTTATGATAGTTGTATTATTATTATTATTATTTGATTGTCTTTATTATTCTTGTTGTTAATGCTTTTTTATTCACTAGTTTTTGTATTTATGATGCTTTCTTTGTCATTTGTAGACAACATAGGAGTGTGAAGGCACAACTAAGGAGAATGAGAGATGAGATTGAAGACAAAGTTGTTGAAGAAATTAGGGTTTTAGATTGACTGTAAAAGTTTTACGTTGAATAGAAAAATAGGTACTGTATCCCTTTTAAAATATGTATAAAATTTTTACAACCAATGGAAAATTGATACATATATCCTTTCTATAAATCATGTATGGTTTTAATTGTTTTTGACATGGTTCCTCACTATCCACTCTAAATACAGACACTATAAATTGGATATTGACTATCTTCTAACCATGCCAGATTGGATATTAATTTTTAATTAATTTTTAAATCAATTTAATTATTAAGTTTCAAATCAAATTCCTCGTCAAATTCTTATCAAATTTTTTCTCAACAATTTAAAAAAAATACTATCTTTTAACTTTTTCTTAGTTCTTTTTGAAAAATTAATTTTTTATTATTTAAAAAAATTTGTTTTTGAATGTTTTTTTAGAAATATTATTTTTAGCATGCATAGTGAAATAGGCCTCTAAAGGTTTCAAATGACGGGTAATGTTTCAAGTTATAATATATACAAAGTACTATTTAAAAGTTGGAAATACATTTGAAGGACTTATGTATTATTGTAGCTATAGTGCACATTTGGTACATTTATGTCAAATAGTTAATTAAAATTTTCAAAGTAGATCAAATTCAATGTCTTAAGTTCTAATATATACTATTCAAAAGTTAAAAATATGTAATTGGTCAATGAATTATAGCTATAGGGTAGGGTTGGTAACTTTATATATTATTATTTTATGTTAAATAATTAATTATAGTTTTCAAAGTAGATTAGCTAGGTCTCCAAACATTTAATTAAAATTCAATTATCATTGTAATTTTTCTTACAAATTCAACAAAGTAATAAAAAGTTCATTTGTTTGAGGCTGTTGAGCCACTATATGGCCAAACCTTCTTACTATCTGTTTTCAAATATTTAGCTCAAATTGGAATGGGCAGTTAAATTTGTTTGACCGTTTCAAAAAAAAATTCAGGTAGTTTTTAGGGTTAGCTCTTGAAAACTTTCATTTTTCATAGAAAAAGTAAATATTTGATTATTGAGGGGTATTCAAAGGCATGAATGTAACATTAGTGGAGAGTAAAGCTTGTCAATTTTACTTCATTTTTTGATTTTGTGCACAACTTGCCAAGTTCACTTGATTTGAGATCTAAGAAACTGTACTTATCTAGATGCTTTGAAAATGGTCCCAATAGAAAGAGTAAAGTGTTTTCATGATTTTCACCAATGAAAATTTAAACATGCAAGTGTAGATTTGAAGATATTTGTGATTTCTAGTTATAGAATAAATTTGTACTTCAACAATTGCAAGGTGGATTGTGTAATGAATATGATAGCTTTTGATGTGAAATTCAGTTTTTTGAAAGTACATTTTAGTATGCTAACACTGTTTGTTGTTGTTCATGTCACCCCATTCCCAAAAAACTTTCAAATGTAAATTTATGAAACATTATGGAGAGGGGCAATATACTAAAAATAAACAACACACATTTATTATATTATAATCTCACAACTCCTATGCAATTTTGCATTCAAAATTGGCGTACCTACTATTAAATAAGCTCTTAAAACATCTATGTGGTTAGATTTTGAAAAAAAAACAATTTTCTTCATTGAGGATTACTATAAGTCCATGCTCTTTTTTCATAGGAAAATAAACTTGCAAAGGCTTAGTCACTTAGGGATTAAGTGGTGAGTATTCTAAAATGTCTCCAAAATAATAATGCCTAGTAGTTTACAATTCTTTAAATTCATTAGCAAAGAAGATAGAGAGAGGGATGCATAAAAGGCTTTTGCACTAGTGACGAATTGATTAGAAAAAGAGAAAGTACTACTAAAGAAGGAGATATTTTGAAGGCCCATTAAAAGGCCTACAAAAGACATTCAAGTCATGCTAATAGAGCCAAAGGTTGAACCAATGGAGCTAATGAAGAAAAAACAAAAGGTTTATTACACAAACTCGTTCACTCCTTTACTTTGGCTACTCATCTATGCAACAATAAAACAACATCAAAACATTCAAGGGGCTTTGAATTATTATTGAGCAACTTTTACAAAGCTAGGAAATTTAGCTAATGTCTATGATTCTTTATCTCAAGGTTCTAGTATGAACGGTTTCACCCTAATAGTGATCTTAAAGAGAATTACAAACATTGTGTAGAGTTTTGCACATACTTTGCCAAATCTAAAAAACATTGTCTAATCCTTAGGGATCATCTTCTTCTTAAAGAAAAAATTTGTAAAGTCCTCTATAAACAAACATTGTTGGACAATCATTCTATATGTTTGCATTCAACCATTCATTGACAAGATTTTCTATAAAAGCAAAGCTAAATTCGAGTTATCAAGTTTAATTACTGTAGTATGAAAATTATCAAATGATTATGAGTTGCAAAAGATAACCATAGCCCAAAGATATGCCTACTTAATCAAGGTTCACAAAATCTGGGTAATTGCAAGAAACACTTCACGTTCATTAGAGAAAATCTAGACCTTCCAAAAGGCTGTCTAACTTTAGGTCAATGTGCAAATACAGGAAAATAAAAATATACATTATTTTGATTGAAATTTTTTTTTCTTTATCATTCAATATTGCATGGCATACAAGCTAACATATAAGCTGTCACAAACTGGCAAGACTTTCTTTGACAAGAAGATTTGATAGATATTTCCTCTATTTGCACATTTATAGGCAATTTAAACGGCCTTTTAGAGAGTCCAAATTTTTTATAATGTTTGGTTCAAAAACACAATTTTTGGTCAGAAGATTGGCAACTCTATGCAATACTACCAATACTATGCATCAACATTGCGCATACAAATCTAAACCATCAATTTAGTACTATGCAATATTATAGATTGTTGCAAAGTACTACACAGGCTACTAGGAGCAAAAAATAGTAGAAAAGGTGTTTGAGGACCTTTCATTTTTAGTAATTCAAAAAAATTCAAAAACTTATTTAAACTTTTTTTATTTTTCTAAACAAGATTGTGCTGACATTGCAATAAAGAATTCCTCTAGGAAAAAATTTCCCTCTTCTTAGCCTTTACACAAAGGAAGGTCATTTTGACCTCATGTGTGCAATAGACATGTTGCTATATTAATAAATAAAAATTAATTTTCAATCGTTGTAATGTTAGTAGACCTCCAACTTGTCAAGTTTATAGCTTCAAATTTGTATTTTTGGATCGAACATAAGACCACCCCCACCAACACCCTCCAAATGGCTAAGGTTTGGGGGCAGATTAGAAATTGTAAACTAACTAAATTTTTTTTTAAATCACTCAACATCAAAAACTTTTGTATGTACCTTCATTCAAAATTTCAAGCCAAAAAGATAAAAGATAAAAAAAACCTATGAGTAAAAAACTACCTATTGGAGGTCAAGGGGACAATAAAAAGGACAAGTGTTTCTTGCAATCTTCCATCCCTAAAGAACTTGATATAATGAACAATGATCAAATGGGCATACATTTGGTTCCTATACACGGAGTTAAGACTTTGAAACTATTTTGATGATATTATCTAAAATAGTTTAACGTTTTTGGCTTTGTTTCATTGATTGTGCGTAGTATCAATTTGAATGTTTGTACCAAAAAGTTGAACCTAAAATAATATTATGTGGTTGTAAAATATGAATTGTACACATTGCTTAATTCAATAAATATTTTAAATGTAGGGCATTAAGATATAACAATGGTCTGTATTGCAACCTATACTCTGTCTACAATGACTAATGCAATTTCATGCTCTCAATTCCAAAAAAATTCACAAATTGAGAGAACTAGCATCATTTGCATGTTCATCCAATTGTTAATATTTTAAATTCTATAAATGTGAATTTCCTTCAATTTTTATGTACAACAATTTGAAATAATTTATACCAACATGGCAATAAAGGTAGAAAAATGCTTTTGAGGTTCTAAGAAAATTGATAAAAAAAATTAAAGTAGTTTTAAATCATGGTGATCCAGATAGTGATCTAAACAGAGTTTTTGACATGGCTAATTTTGAAGCAAATTTTCTTTCAAGTCACAATTAATTTTTTCTTCAAACTTCCATGGTAACATGGAGTATGTTGCGCACTTGAACTTTTGTGCACATACTTTTGGGATTTGTCCATTGATGTTCATAGTATGGTTGTTTGAATGAAAACATTCAAATTTTGTACTTAGTTTTTCCAATCAATGTATATATCTCGCATAGTTTGTTGTACCTTTTATCACCCTACTTGTATAAAGAGTTTGTCTTTTCCTTCCTTCAAACACCAAAGTAAGTGACACTCAAAGTTCAATTGTCAAATATACATTGAACTACTTTGCATATTAATAGTGCTAAATTTATTAAAGTTAGATTTTAATTAAATTTTGTACTCCTGCCCACATGGTAGGTCTATTGACATGACATCCTTGCATGTGTGGCAATTTTTGGCTATATAATAGTCTATAAATTTGGATTTTTGAAAAATAAAAAATATGACCAAATCTTGAAATAAAATCAACACAAGTGTATTGATTATTTGTCTAAATTACAACATTTTAACCAACAAATATAATCAACATATATCAATTCATTTTTATGTTGGTTTAGACATTGTTTTTTTCTTGTAGTGTAGTAACTATCATGAACTTATGATTTTTTTATTTTTTTCCTACTTTAATAGACCTTTTTTGAAGGTAGTCCCATCCTTTCTAGTTCTAATCCATTGTTTGGTATTAGAGAAAAACTCACTCTTGTGGTCTTCTAATAAATCTACCTTGAATTAATTTTTTATGTTCAAATATTTTACTAAGACCTCTATAGAGTTAGCGTTAGGTTCTATAATCTCTACACTAGATGGCTAGCCATACTTAACCTCAAATCACACAAAATCTATGGTCTATCTAGACTAGATGGATATGCTTTCTTCAAGTACCATACTATGTGTATTGTAAAGGGGATGAAGTCTAAAGTACTAATTGCATAGTAATCCACACAAGCAAGAATACATGTGGTTAATAAATTCACCTCATTATATTTTGGAAGGTGTAAGGACATTCATTCTCAATTTATTTATTTTTAAAGATTGAGTCAAAGTCATACATCTATAAACCTTTGACCCCCATACGTAACTAATGAAATAGAACTTGGAAGTGTTAATTCTTCTAATTCTATAATCCATGCCTTATGTGCCTCCATAGATAAGTTTCCATCCATAAAATAGGCCATCAAGATATAGGTTTTGACAAATTGTACCTTGAAATGGAGAACCTTAGGGGTCAAGGATGGTTACTGCAAGGTATGTCTTTACTCTTATTGGCATTATATTGTAATTGCACTATACTCTTAGTAACAATGACCTGCTATTGTAGCTAGTGTGTGAATTGATTTTAAATTTTTTAATATTGTCTTGTTCAATTGTGCCTCCATGCATCCTATGTAGCCTCTTTGTTATATTGTATGATTGCATTGCATGCATACTACATCTAGGTTCTACTACATTCTTTCAAATCTTGTTCCAAATGATACCCTCTATAATCTTACTACTATTGCTAAACCTTGACTTAAATTATATTCAAAGCCAATACGTGTTTTTAGGAGACAATTTTGTATAGAGTAGTCTAAACCTCCTAGAAAGACTACCAATCACCTAGTGAATTTGAATGCTATTATCGTAAACATGCTACTCACCGTGCACATTTGGGTTTCAAATGTTTTTATACAAGGTGGGTATCACTTTTTTACTATTTTTGTTTTATATTATCTTTGAGAAATGAGATAAGAATGTTTTGGAAAAATGAAATGACAGTTGTATTGGAAAAGTTGTGACCTTTCTAAAATTAAGTTCACATGTACATGCACTAATGCGTGCTCAATGTACTATCCACTAATCATGCACATTAGATTTCACTATGGGAGGTACAAATGTTACCGTCTTTTTTGTAAGTATAAAAAGTTCATGAGGTTTTGGCATAAAAATGGATTGGCAGTTACTGCCACTTTTTGGTACATTGTGTGAACAATGTACCAAAAAGTGGAAATAACTACCAATTCTAAAAAACTTAAAATTTTAATTTCGATTTAGTATACTTGGCATGTTCTTATAGGCCAAAGAATTTAATATTTAAAAATTTTAATTTTTTTTGGGTGCACAATCACTATGCATTCAAAAAAAAATTTAACTTTTAAACTTTTTAAATCTTCATTTCCCTCCCCCCCTCTCCTCTTATAATTTCTTGAAACCAACTTGATTGACAAACATTATGGGACATGTATTCCTATATATGTATTCATATATGTATTCATATCTATATTCATATCTAGACCAAATCCATATAATCCATATGATACATTAGAATATCCACATCTGTATTCATATCTAAATGATTCAGAATATATCTTACATGATCAATGGCTTGGGAATTTTCGAAAAATCAACAATGATTACAAGGGTAAATTTTTTTTTTGCTTTTTAAAAAATCAATGGCTTGTAAATTTTTTGAAAGAGGAGGGGAGGCTAACTAATTGACCTGGGTGGTACGCCACTTTTCATCACATTGTTATATGATTGATGATTAGACGATTGATATTGCATTTGAGAGGATCGAACAACTAAGATAAAAAGTGCATAATAAATGACACTACACAATATGGTGTTGTACACACGGCAAGTGGCATGTCTATGATATAGTATACCCTCCCTCAATCAAAATGATGCCTCATACATTTGTACAAGTCATATCCACCCAAATTATAGTTGAAGAGCTTTCACTAGCATTTATCCAACCAACGAAAAGAGGATTTTATTGCAAAAAAGAGAAACATACATTTGAACAATCAAACAATACACATTTGGACCATTAAACAACTTTGAAACCTAGATATTGTTGACACAAGATGTACCCTATCCAAACATGAAAGTATAAGATGCCTTGTGTTGAATTTTGACTGAACTACAAATAATACTTTAAGTTTAATAGCTTATTCATATGGTGTCAAAAGAATGCTTGCTAAAGTGTATTGGAGCCTTCTTCTACTTATTAAATTAATTAAATAATCTATATTTTACAATAAAAAATATGGTCAAATGCTATTAGTGTCAATTATATTGACTTATCTTAAGTCTATTCACATACTATGCATCATAGAAGTCTCTCCAAATCTATTATTCCAAGTTCAAAGGGATTCATAGTCATTGAACCCCTATGGAACTTTAGAGGTTCAACTCTTAAAACCTTAAATGACAATCTACACCCCTAAAGCTTGGTTTCAAGTGAATTTTTGACAAAAAAGTGACTTGAGGATTTCAATGGAATGTCCCAACCTATTAGACTCACTAGTATAGTGAATAAGGCTTGCCATGTACTACATAAGGTAGGAAGCTCCAAAACTATCCAAGCTCCAACACTGTTTACCTTTCCAAATGTACATCATTGATACATGCTGCTTTTTTTAAATCTTTACGAGGATGTACAAAGAGCGTACATTTGGGGGGGGGGGGGGGGGCGGTTTTGGAGCCCTCTACCATATTGACTTCAAAAATTCATAACTAATTTCGCAAAGCTCCAAAAAATATGAAATAACTTGGGTTAGATGCCTATTCTAACACCTCCCCAAAATTCAGTTCCAGCCCTTAGATGATCGGTTTGTGAACCTCCTACCTTAACATGGAGGTTGCAAAGTCAAGGTTGATCATTGATCCATTCTACATGCCTTGACCATATAAACCTCGGGAAAAGAGCAAGACCTTTGCCTCTGCCACACTTGAAGGAGAATTTTCTATTCCCTCTTGGAGATGTGTTGAGGGTTAATCCCATGTGGTTAAAATTTATATCCCTAATTCCAAGCCTTTCCATCATCATTTTTATGAGTGTACCCTGAGGAAGAAACAATAGCAAGATACCGGTACTATGAGAAGATACCTGAAGATGCGACATATAATCACGTACTCTTCCAACATCCATCACGCTCATGATTTCAACTCAATGAATCTTACATTACTGCAAAGTAGCTGGCAGTCTGAACGTCTGAACAATGTGACGTACCTGGAACGAGTACAGTCCTCTCAACAGTTTCAAGTTAACACTGCACTTCGTACAATTAAGAATATTGAGAATCGCTCCAAAAAGACTCAAATGATGCATAAATGCCAGCTTGCCAAGTCCGTCCACCCTCGCAGGTACCGTGGGACTCTTCAACTGGCTGGAAAAACCCATTCCCCACTGCCCTGTGAGTATCAAAATGTACAGTACAGATATGGACATTCAAACGAACGTCACCAATTGTTCGGTACATTACCAGCACGGCCTTGCTCGCCTTCTCTAATATATGAGACCTGCCGAAGACGGGGAAAAGCAAAAACAATCAAACAAGGGTGTCATAGGTTCAAAACTGGGGCGTGAGGTGTAAAGAATGTCAATTATTCTTTTGAAAATGTGTAAGACAATAGCTTGAAGCCAGCTGCCTGTGGCCTCTATAATACATGTTAGAGCCTGAATCTCTGCCTTCCCTTCTGTGATCCACACAACGAGAAGGAAATTAATTGTTGAAGAAGCTCTCCAATCAGCGTGCTGTACTTTGTAGCTACGCCATCAAGCGTCCTCCATCCTTTGCAAATTCATATCCCGAGGCCCTATCCTCTGGTCCAATTCAAGGACCACAACGTTCACAGGATAAACGATCAAAAATGTACTGTAAGAGGCTACAACCTTTTCAGTCCATTGCGCCTTGAGCCTCTGCCAGGAAACAGTTGCATAATCCAAGTAAATACACGGTCAACAACTTCATCCCCTTCATCGACATAGTCCAAAGCAGCTGACGCATTTCTAGTCAACCCACTCGTGGATCCTCCCTCGGCCATTCTTTGAGAGACAACAAGCTCCAACTGCTGAGTTGTAGCTGCTAACTTCCTGGACAGATCAGCATTTAAAGCCCTCAATTCTGCAGCACCTTTAGACTCTGCCTTCAGAGCTTTCACCATGGCAGTTTTCTCTTCACCTAGAGAGCCAATAACATCATTGATGTTATTGATGGTTCTCGTCACGTCTGATGGTATGGATGTGGCCGACACTGGGAGGGGAATACTTTGATACCCTAAACCACTTTGAGGGCTACCCATAGAAACCGGCAAGAACGAAGGCCCAGGATCTGAGAAAGGCAGGTGAGATTGTGTGTCTCTAGACAAAGGAGATCCCAGGAAAGGTGACTCATGAGTTGACCTCAGATGCGAAGACTCTGCAGTGCTTTGGCCAGAAAGAGGTTCCTCAGATCGTCGACCGTGGTGCCACGTGTCAAGGGATGGAGATTCTAAAGGAGTCGAAGGGCCTTCGCTGGAGATTTTCAGTGGAGAAGGAGGTAAATCATCAGTCGAGGTTGAGGCGTCTGCCAAGACTCGTTGTTTCGGCTGCACTGCCTCTGAAGTTTCACTCCTGTAAGAAAACTCCCGTTCACCAGAAGCTACCTTACGAAGCCGGACCTGGAGAACTTTCTTCTCTTCCTGTAACGCATCAATCAAGCTCTGCAAGTGGGAACGATCCTTTTCCCAGGTAGAAGTTTGCTTTCTGAGAGACTCAACCTCGGCATTCAAGCTACCCATGTCCTTCTCCATTTTCAACTCATGAGATCGCAATGTACGTATGCGATTCTCCAAGACAATCACCTCACCAGCCATCGTTTGAGATTGCTCACGGGCTGCTGCAAAATCCTGATGGGCCCTATCTCGTTCAGCCATCAAAGCCATAGCAAACGCCTCTCGTTCCTTAATCCTCCCTTGAAGCTGTTCTATGACTTCGTTCAGCTGATTCACCACTTGCCCCTGGTGCTCGCACAAGGACAAATTCATAGAAAAAGTCAATCGAATGATTCAATATAGATACTAAAGGAATTACTATGGCTACAGTAGAACCAAACAAGGTCACAATGATATCAAAGAATCTACAAACCCAAATCTCTAAAAGGCCACATGCCATCCCCTGCGTTCTACCCTAATCTATCATCTCATGTGGAAATTTCACATAGAAAAGTGAATTCATGTTCATGCAATCAAAATTCATACGCATGAAGTGTGACATGCATTGACCGATATTATGCCGTAAGAAGAATATGCTCAGAGAGCTCCTTGATAGTGGAATGTCAATGTCATGTATTCGAGACAAGGTCGATACAGTCAACCTTCCTCATGACACTGATTCGGTGGGGACATATGGACTTCTGGATACACGCTCACACTTGTTCACAACTCACATGTGCAAGGTGTTCGCTCAGACGCGGACACAACTTAATAGATTCGGACGATATACAGGGAATAAGCAACTACAGTGTGCCCTATAAGAGAGGGTTGAGAGTACTGCACACACCAATAAAATGAGAAAAAAAATTCAGGAAGAGAAGTGATTATACCTGATTATTGAAGTTTTCAACGAGTGTAGAATGCTCGGAGACGAAATCCTCTGTCATAGCTCTCGCTTTAGCGAGCTCTCGCTGAAGGCCAAATTTTTCCTCAGTCAGGTCCTGGATATGCTGCTCAAGGCTTGAGAATTCTTCCCGTTGCTTCCTCCGAAACTCTTCTTCATCGCGCTGTCTCCTCTTCAACTCCTCGGCTTCACGCTCCTTCCTCCTGATCTCTTCTGCCTCGCGTTCTTTCCTTCTAGTCTCTTCTGCTTCCCGTTCCTTTCTCTTGGCCACTTCAGATATGTAGTGTTGTCTCCTTTTCATCTCTTCTGCTTCTCGCTCCTTCCGCTTAGCTTCCTCTTCCATCCGTTTGGCTTCCTCCTCAAGCGCCTTTCTCCTCGCCTCTTCGGCATTCTCGCGCTCCTTCCTTCTGGCGTCTTCTGCCTCCCTTTGCTTCCGTCTTCTCTCTTCCGCTTCACGCTCAATCTTCAGCCTCACAAGCGCTTGCTGATTTCGCTGTTCCTCGATTTCACGCTCCTTTCTCATTGCTTCTTCGGATTCATGCTCTTTACGCCGGAGCTCTTCTGCCTCTCGGAGTTTTCGCTCATCCTCTTGATCATCTGGTGCAACAACCTGTCCTCTCTCCTCTTCCACAATCCGCTCATTCTTCCTGACATCTGGTTCAAACTGAATTCTCCTAGGCTGATCTACCTCGACTCCATTCCTATCCACGTCATGCTTAACGCCCATAACCACATCTGAATGTGAGTTGGCCGGCGAAACCTCCACATTAGGGTTTCCATTCGTGTAGATCTTCTTATCCGGACTACCGGCAGCCTTAGTATTCCTGCCGTTCTTATTCTTATTCTTGTTATGCCGCTCCTTAAACTTCGCCAACTTCGCCCGCCCAGCTTCCAGAAGTTCCTGTTGCGACCTCGCCACAGTATCCACCGAAGCCATGGCTGGCATGATGATGCACCCCTTCCTTCCTCAACAGCCCGAATTCATTTTCACTACCCTGACAGTGATGGCAACCTCGATCCGATCCACAATAAACTCACCTCCACAAACGGCATCTCATCACGTTTCATTCCTCTCCTCTCACACGCTACCATCAAAAAGCACCAAATCACGCAAAACTCTGCCGTCTCCAACTCGATTTGCCAACCGAATCGCTCAGGAGAACCACGAGATTCGCCGCATTCAATCTAGAACACGCAATCGCTATCTAGCACCGTTGGGCCGCGATCCCGGCTCCGATCCGGACGCCATAGCCACAAGCCAAGACTCCATTAGGGTGTGAAGTTGGTGCAGCAGTGCCCATCACCACGCCAGACAGAATGTGCAGAGCAATGCCGG
Organism: Thuidium tamariscinum; assembly: GCA_947034885.2. NCBI lineage: Eukaryota > Viridiplantae > Streptophyta > Bryopsida > Hypnales > Thuidiaceae > Thuidium > Thuidium tamariscinum. Next base: position 9,198,102 of record OX344756.2, read on the forward strand.
GACGGGCAACGGGCGTTCGCATGGACCTACCCCCCGCCCGGCCCGGTCAAAAATCATTCACACAGCGCTCCAACCCTTTTTGACCAGGCGTTCAGTGTACGTATTTCATATTCCCTGAACGGGTTTGGGGGGGCTCACTGGAACCGTCGATGATATTGGGAAATCCGGATCTTGACAGTTGTCGAGAAGAGATTGGGTTTTAGTGTGGGTGTCTACGATGGTGAAGCTACGTGGCGCGTGTGCAGTGGGAAATATTCTCATTCTGTGAATAAACTCGGATGATGTGGCAGTACACTTGGCAGTAGGGATCCGCACATAGTCTAGAAGTTCAATTTAAAGTGCCATAACTTTTGCATTCAATGTCCAAATTCAATAAAAATGTGTTGGAAAAGTTGCACATTGTAGTTTAGTTTGTGGAGTAAAATTTTAAAATCAATCCAAGATGTATGAAGTTTTTGGAAGCCAATCAAAGTTCAAAGGTTCAATTTGAGTTCACCAAACTAAAGTTGATGGCTACAACTTTGGGGGCTTGTATCTCCTTCATCCAATCTTTGTTTTCAAAATAATAAAAAAAGCTTGTTGGGTTATGCTCCACTGAAACTCTAGTTATTGTGGTCAAATTTTTGTAGCAATCCGAATTGTTTTGAATGTTTAGGAACAATTTGAAGTTCAAAAACAAAATATTTTGGATAACAATTAACTTCAGCAGCTTGTTTCTTCTTCATATGGTGTTCATTTGTAATAAAAAAAATTGGAAAACTTGAACACTCTAGTCTTATTTGTGTGGCTAAAATTTCATTTCAATCCAAGAAGTTATGAGTGACTAAGAAGTATTATAGTAGAAGGAGGTTGAGTAATAGATGTGTTTTTTTCACCCCTTTTCAACTATTTTTTTGACATTCCAAAGTCATTTTGCAAATGATTAAAAAGCATTTGAATGAATTTTTTTTCACCAACGTCTTGTATGTTGCTTTTGAATCACTTTTTAGTTTAAAGTTTTTCATTTGAGTAGGTTAGAAATCAAATTTCACCTCCAAATGTGTTTATAGGAAAATTTCAGAATCTTTTTTCAATATTAAAACGTTACAATCTTGCAATCTATGTGGCCAAATGACTCTAAATTTGATCCATGCCATCTACAACATGCACACTAAAAAATTGTATAGTTGAGATTTCCATACCTTAGTGACATATAGACTTACAAGGCTTGAAAAATAATGATGTTTTTGGACCCATTTTTTTTCCTTTCCCAATATTTTCTCTTCCCTTCTATTGGGCTAGAACTTGTCCACAATTTATTTTTATCAAATGTAATATTTGAATTTAGAAAAGAGAACCTTCTTTAATGATTAAATTCATTCATTTTGGTAAATGGCCTTGAGGGATTAATCATGAGTGTCCAAATTCATCTCCACAATTCATAGTTTTTGGAAAAAACATTATAAAGTACTATTTTAAAGAATATTTTGGAATTGAGATTCAAATCAAAGTTGTAGAGTTTGAATTTTAGATTCCATCTATATGGTTAGACTTACCAATGCTATCACCAATATTTTCTATAGATTTTGAAAGGGAAAATTAAAAATTCCTTCAAAATTTATATACAAACAAAATATTGTCATTTTTTGAGTAAATTCAATTCGAATGGATTTGAAATAAGGTTCTCTTGACATGGTGATTTTTTGGAATTTTTTTGTTCTTTGATTCCATGACCTTGTTTTTGCAATTCCAGATTTAAACTTGAGTCAATGCAATTTTGGCTTGATCAAATACTCCACAAACTTTCACATTTATAATTATAGAAAAATATATACTCTAATAATACCAAATCCAACCCTTGGATAAGACAACAACTTTACAAAGTATCTCTAAAAATTAGGATGACTTTCATCCAAACTGTAATGACAAAGAAATTTGATTTTCAATCTCTACATCATCCAAAAATTGGATGTTGGAGCGCTTTAGGATTAATAGGTGAAATAAGGTAAAAGCTCCTAAATTTGTTTAAAAAAATGATTTAATATAGCTCCTATTATTGAATTGGAAAGGTTTTAGATATAGGTTGGTTATGTACGAGAATCTTAGAATATAAAATGTATTTTTTAATCATTGTATGAATAAACTATGAAATCAACATACCAAAGAATATAACATTTTGATCCCATATGCAAAAGCTATGAAAGATCAAAGTTTTTTGGATATATGTTCTACTCACACAATCATTTCTTCAAGAGACATGCATACAGATTTAGGGGATGTACATAGTAAGAATGATGATGTTGCATGGTTTTCTATAAGGTGCAATGTAGGGGGTAAGGTAGAGTACTCTAAAAGGATCCTTTAACATAAAGAGACCTTCAATGTATTTAAATAGTATACATTTAAAGAGGTGGTCGCTATCAATAACCATTGTAACCATTATATTATAACTTCAAAATTTGTAACTAATTCATCGGTCCTTTTTTCGTTTGTTGTTATCTCTTCATTGACCAACTATGAGGCTTGGCTATTGTATCAAGGTGGTTTTTTAAACCCTCGAGTGCTTTGACGTTCAATTTTTGGACGATGTATAGATTGAAAACCAAATTTCTTCTTCATTACAAATTCAATGAAAGTCATAATTATTTTTAAAGATACTTTATGGAGTTGTGGTCCTATCCAAGGATTGGATTTGGTGTTACTAGAGCACCTATATTTCTAAAATTACATTGAATGTGGAAGTTTGTCAAGTGGTTGGCTTGGATTGATTCTAGTTTAAGCTTAGAATTGCAAAAATGTGGTCATAGGGTTCATGAACATAAAAATTCCAAAAAATCACCATGTCAAGAGAACTTCATTTCAAATCCTTTCCAACAAATTTTACTCAAAAATTGACAATATTTTGCTTGCAATTGAATTTAGAATGATTTAAAAAAATTTCCTTTCAAAATTTAAAAAGAAATATTGGTGATAGCATTGGCAAATCTAATTGTATGGATAGAATCTAAAACTCAAACTCCTCGACTTTTGTTTGCATCTCAATTCCAAAATATACTTTCAAATACCTCTTTGCAATTATTTTTCTGAAATCATCAATTATGGAGATGAGTCCAAACGCTTAGGGGTTAATGCAATGGGTTTCCATTTGTTTTCAACAAAAACAAAAACACAAAACAAAACAATTGCAACTAATTCTACAAAGGTCCCAAAAATATGAAACAACTTAAATTAGACTCCAATTCCATTTTTCTTCTTCTTAAAATTATTTGAATTTGAATTCAAAGATTTAAGCTTCTCCCAAACTGCATTCAACTCTTGAAAGGTTGCTTGTATAGCAGACTAAGATACTTTAAGGTAGAAGCACCCAAACTGAACACTAGTCGTTTAGGGACACCTAGATAAGAACCTAAATCCAAGTGCATGCCTACCTAAAGAAGACATGGGGGGTCCTAAAGTGGACAAGTGTAGTTTCAAGAAGTTGTCATTCTTCTAAGAAATGACCAATCACCCACATGGGATTCAAAATTAGAGTGTGTCATCTTTGGGTGTTTCCATGCCCACTTTAGGGTTAGTCTAGACCTACAATAGGTACATCTATACAATTGTTTTCAAAAATTCATATTATATTCATATAAACTCAAAAAAATATGAACCTAATTTTTTTGATTCCCTAAACCATTTCCTAACAAATGCACATAATCTTTCTCCCTATGCATCTAGTGGATCTCTTGATCCAAGGTAAGTGTCCATTTTAGGTGCTTCTACCTTACCCACCTTATGCAGTGACTAAGGTAGCAGCATCCATAACTGTTACTGCACCCATAACTGACAAGTAGAGTGGGGTAAGAATAAGATAATAGGAGCCACTTTTATCGTAACCACTCCTTTTTGGAACTATTCTTGATTATAGAACTCACATTTTCTTAGATTTGTCTAAAATAAACACATTTCATAGATTATAAATGTTATAGTGTCATGTTCAAACATTGCATAGTTTATTATGTCATCATGTTATCTTAATTAAGTACAAAAAAGCACATGTGACCAGTGCTTTTTACTCCTTTGTTGAATTTCAAACTAGAATATTTAGAAACTTTTCTAATGAAAATGATGATGTTTTGAATAGACTTTGTCATTGTTGACAACTTTGGATAATTTTTAGAACTAATTTTGATGAAATTGATGATGTTTTTAATTAAAACATTTCATCAAAATTTCAAAAGGACCCTCCAAAAGGAACAAAGCATGTCTTGAGTGGCTCCTATTAGCTCATGTGCACCCAGTGCCCTTAAATCGTCTTCAAGAGTACCTCCAAATTGTCGTTCACTCTTAATTTTGATTGGTAAACTTTAAATTTTTTAGATTTTGTTGTGAAAATCAAGGTAGATTTACAAGAGTGCAGTATAGAGTGCCCTAATGAGTTCCATTTCGAAAATTCACAGAAATTAGATGACTTGTCCAAAAATTCTATTTTTTTAAAATTTAAAATTCATGATTTTCAGTTGCTAATATTGTAAAAAAAATTCTAGAAAAAGATACCTTCAACTCTACTGAATTGCTTATTTTGACGGTTATGGGTGTTCCTACCTTATCTACTATCTTTGTTCAAAACCAAGTGGCCCCATGTCTGCCCAGACTGTCCTCCAATAATAAATCAATCCCACATCATTTGCATGATTGAGCCTCCCAACTCATACCATACAAACAAAGGGGCACTTTAAAAAAAATAGTATTCTTGGTAGTTTTGGGGGAACAATTGCAGGTGAACCGTACCATTCTAGCTTAAATCTTTTTGTAGAACAGGCCAGAGCATTCTTGTACCCTATGCTCTTTGATGATGTCTCAAAAAAATAAATCAATTATTATAGTTTAAAAATCACTTTTTGGTACCCTTTTTCACTTTTGATATTACCATGTTTTTTTTTAATGGATTTGCAATATGAATGTGATAATAACAAGTTTATTATCTGGTTTGTGCTGATGATCAGAAGGATGATGGTCATAGGACACTGGACAATTAGCTAATACTATAAAAATATTATTTTTACCAAAAAAATGCCTCAAAGTATGCTGAATTGCTTACATTGACAGTTTTGGGTGTTTCCACTATAGTTGATGATTTGAGGAGTTGGAAAAAAATATTCTTCAAGGTTGGAGGAAAATTCGGGTTTCCACTTGCAAGGCAAATAAGAAGACAATGGTATTTTTTATGAATGAAAAGTGCACATTTTATGATGAGACCCACCAATGATTCTATTCAGCATGACAAACCTTGTAAGGTTGTCAACTTTGGCTAAACAAAATTACATTAGAATGACATACTCTAGGCTTTTGTTTTTAGTTACAAGAGAATGGGGTGTTTTAAGTGAGTTTTTAAGTGTAGTCCTAAACATCAAATTATTAGTAATGACCCTCAAGGCAATTTTCAACAAAATTTTACTAGAAGTACATGTATTTCTAGTAAAATTTTGCTGAAAATTGCCTTGAAGGTCATTACTTATAATTTGATGTCTAGAATTATACTTAAAAACTCACTTAAAACTCCCCATTCTCTTGTAGTGTTTGTTTTGTACATTAGGAAGGTTGCTATTATTGTAGGTAAACTAGTCTATTACCACCTTGACTTGACTTCATATACTAGTAGTGTGCATTTTTGTTTTGGAATGTGCACTATAAGATAAAATATGTCTCATCTTTTTTAACAAGTACCTATGGTTTTAATGTAATGAACTTTTTCCCATACAAGTAGAGATGTTATTATAACCATCCTTCATGCTTTGTTGGCTTCAATATTCCCATACTAAAAATCAACCGAATAATCAACCAATTTGAGCTTGCTTCCCATTATTAAGCTACAAGAATGAGTTGTGAATCTTGTTGGAAGTCAAAAGGCAATTCTAGATTCCCTTTACGTATATGTATTGGACAACATTTGAATAAACCATGAAAGTATTGAAAATAGATGTATCCTAAATCAACCCTGTACTCTCATGTCCAATGGACTTACATTTTAGGCACTTAAAAAGTCTAAATAGTACTTTAGCTATTTTGCAAATGTGCAAGTGCCTTAAAGCATGGTTTCTATTGCACTTTCAGCATCTCTTATTAATGATTGTACCCCATTTAGTTCATCCCCACCAAATTAGAGCATCCCCCCATTTATATTGATGGAGGAACAAACTACGTATTTGGATTGGCTGGAAGAAAATCACCATCCCACAATAGACATGACCAAGCCCAAAAAATTACTAGTGACAACCAAATTTGAAGGGTAGACAACCAAATGAAGAACCTTGGCCATGGCTAGGTATGGAGGTTGGTTGTACTTTTGACCTTGTTTTAGAGATACTAACCCCCATTTGACCCTCCAATTTCAAATTATTTTTACAAAAGAAATGCTTAAATACATTTCATCTATATTAAAGTTTCCTTTACTTATTTCAAAAAAGAAGGTGAAAAAAATATTTTCATTTGAGGTTGAATTTGCAAGTGAAAGTAGATCTCACTATATCCTTATGGGATGGTAGGAAGTGTTCTAACCTACGTGGAACAAATGAGAGCATGAACTTCAAGGAGGTCCTTCAAGTTCATGCTTTCATTTTGTCCCATATAGATTGGAACACCTCCTTCCATTCTATGTGGATATAGTGAGCTTTCTCCAATTGAATACTCAAAGTAATTTGAAAATGCTTCTTCAATAATGAGAGGTAGTTCAAAGAATTGAAAATCACATGAATTTTGGTTTAATTCAAAAGCAAAATAAATTGGATTTCTTGGTCAAAGTGCCTATTTTTCTTAGAGTGATACCTTCACCATCTTGCACTAGAGCAAATGACTACCATATAGTATGGCCTCATATGAAGAGCATTGTAAACAATCTCATTTTGAGCCTCAATTTTGTATTAGCCATGGAGATGCTTTTAGCTAGCTTTAAATACAATTGCCAAAAAACAATTGCCCTCCCCCCCAAAAAATGGTCAATTTTGGGCTCTAGTAGAAACTCCTCCATCCACTCTAAGCTATAAGCATCTCCACCTATAGCGCATGAAAGAAGCACAAAATTGGGTTAAAGTAGAGCCACCTATAGCTAACCAACGATCCATTTCTAACCTGTAGACTACATTATTTCTATGAAGGCTGGAACACATTTCCAATTAGAGCTTGAAATTTGTGTTTTTTCATTTTCAAGGTTGGAACTAATGAGTTCATAACACATGTCCCAAATTAGTGAACAAGAAAGTAGGGAAAAATGAATAGGAAGGAGTTCTTCAATGATCATAATCGCAAGAGTCTACAAATTGCTAATGGATATACAACACTTTTTGCCTTTCAAAATCCATACATTTGATGTTTTTAACCCCACAAGAGATTGTTTCAAGGTTGTTTCCCAAAACTATTCCCTATATAGTAAACGAGCAACTGTTGGTTTGAATTTTTGAAATTTTTTTAATTTAAATTTTAAACTTAAAAAAATTCAGACTGTATATAAAAATTGAAAATTGATTTAAATAATAATTATATATATTTTAAATAGTTTAAAAATATATAATAATTAATTTAAACATTCATAACTAGTATTATTTGATGTGGCAATCTCTTGACCACATCAAATTGCCTTTGTGGCAGAGTTCCTAAAGTTCTTTCAACTTCGAAATCCGTAGTTTTCTAAATACCCAAAAATTATTAATAGTAATTTCAATTCATGCGATAAAATTACAAAAGTTTTTGCTATCACCATCATTTCTATCATCACACCTCCAATAATATTTGCGTAGCCTTGCACTACACCAAATTATATTTAAAATACCTTAACCAACCAGTTATAGGTGGTTTTATCTTATTTGGTGTGCTCTTCATATGTAATTGATTGCCCAACTGTAAAATGGTGAATGCACCATGCTAAAAGGGACAAACATTTCAATAGAAAAATTCCAATTTATTTTGTTTTAAATTAAACCATAAACAATTTAATGTTCAATTCTTTGGTAATTACTTACATCTCATTGGTTTTCAAGTGAATTGAAAGAACTACCTCACATTTGCTCACAATTATTGTCAACTTGGTTTGAATTGACAATGGAAAAGAAAAGCTTACTACATCTACGTGGAATAGAAGGAGGTCCTTAAACCCATGTAGAGTATGTGAGAATATGAACTAGTGGGAAAGAGCTCCAACTAGTTCATATTCTCATACATTCAACATGGCTTGAAGGACTTCCTAACCACCCACTTCTAATGTTATATAGTGAGGTTCAATTTTCACTTGAAAACTCAAATCAAGTTGAAAGTCTTTTTTCATGTTTTTTTTAAATAGAAATAATAGAAATTTTATTGTAGATGAAATATTTTTGAACATTCCATTTGCTTAAAAGGAAGAACAAGAATTGAATTCATTTAAAGGTCAACTAGGGTTTAATACTTTAAAATCGGGGTAAAAATGATAGTCAACTTCTATACAGAGCAATGACAAAGATACTTCATGTGGCCACCTCTTCTTCAAGTTTGACCATAGCTAGCTAGTTTTTGCTTGACTCGGCCATTTATCCAATTTGTCCCATGTGAAATATTTGTAGTGAGAATGCTATGGGATAAGCTTATCTATACTGAATAGGAGGATTAAGGGGACCAAAAAATGAAAGGGACTTATTGTAGAAAATTATAGATGCTTAAAACATGGTGTTTAGCCTACAAACCCTTCAATATTTGGTTAATTAATATGGATCCCTTTAAAAACCCTATTCAGAGTAGAGGACACCCCCTTTACTTAGAGGATTGTTGGAAAGATTGTGTCCTAAATGACAATGTGGACTATTTCAACTTCTAGCCCAGAGCTTGGAATTTTGGCCTACTATATTGAGCATGAGTGGATATGCTCTTAGACCCAAGGATAGAGTTCTTCCTTCGGTGATTCATTTCTGCTTCATTTTGAAATGAGTGATTGGTCACATAAGTGAGCCAAAGCAAGATTTTTTTTAGGTATTTTAATGCCTCATTTCCTCCAAAAAAATGGTCATCTTCAAGCCTACAAGGAAAAAGAGGGAAAATGTGTTTAAAATTGCCAAATAGCAACAATGCCCTTACACACCATTGCCAATGTCTCAAAAATCTCATTTTATTGTTATACAAAGTCAACACATACAAAAAATACATTAAAGAATTACAAATTCAAAAATTTATACTCAAATATGGCCTCCAATTCAAGTTCCCAAAATGAAGGAGCCTATGAAACTCAGAACCTTCTTGAAAGAAAGGCCACATAACCATTGGTCCCAATTTTTTTTTTAAACACTGACCTGTAGAGGCTTTTTTTTAACAAATGAAACGGAATTTCATTGCAAGGGGTTGCCAAGGCTTTCAGTTTGTCACGAAGTGGCTGAGTTGATAATGTTTGCCCCACTGAAGTTGGTGTCCCCCAGTGTCTACCAGTGTTCTCTAAAGTGGCAAAAATTAGCTTCTGTTCTACAAGAATTTGGGGGTTGCTAAATGTACATTGTGAGATTTCTAAGAAAAAAAGAGATTTGAGCAAAAATTCAAACATGAGGGAGAAATATGTTGCAAAAGTGTGCATTCGTCAAAAACTGAGTAGCATTCATCCAATACTAAATAGAAATTGGGTTAGCGAATGTTTTATCTGCACCGTCAGATGGTAGCGACATGGCTCTATCACAACCGTTGAAGTTGCAGCCATCAACTCCTATTGCCATCTTCTTTTCGCAACCACCTTGCTCTCTGTCACTACTGCACTTAGCTTCTTCATCACTCTGCAAACCTGTTGCTTCCTGCTAAATCTGTCATTAGTGTGAGTACAATGAGATTTCAATGCATTAAATGATTTTTATGTGTACCTGGCGCATTGAAGGAATTTTGAAAGTATTTGTTATATCCTATTACTCTTTGTTCTCCCGCTCAGCTTCTTGGCCATTTGAGGATTCAAGGCCTTGGCTTTGAATTCAAGTCTCCATTTTGAAAGACCTGAATTTGGGAGCTTCAATTCCTGTCTGCTGTGAAATTCTAAGAGACGATAGCCTCAATTATCTCCTATGCATTCACTGCACTTAGGAAACGTAGGCTACTTGCAAATCTATAATGCCTGGAATTCTGGATTCAATGCATGTTTGAAGTTTGTGGTGGACGCATGGCGTCATTGGCAATTTTGTGGCGAGTCAAGCATGCGACTGGCAAGTTCAGTGGCCGGGCGCCGAATTCTTGAGCTTGGTTTAGGGTTCTGGGCTTTTGGCCTTCTCAATGTTCTCGATTTTGCTGTTGGGAATTCCTGTTATAAGCGCCCTTAGCCCTTGACCAAATGCGCTCACACTCATTTCGACTGTTTACTTTTCACAGCTTTCGCGTTTGAAGAAGTACTCTTTCCTTTCCATGCTTGAAATGTTGGTATTTTTGTCTTTGCGCTCTTGTTGTAATTCTCCATTGTGTTATTTTGTGCTTGCTTGTTGCTGGTATGCTTCTCTGACTTTCATTTCTGCTGTTTTTGGTTTGGCTTCTAGGTGGCTGGGTGCAGGATAGCGAGGTTGTAGTGTAGCTATGACCCCGCGGTTAAAATTGCCCAAGAATTTTCGGGTGAGAACCTTTAGGTCTTCACGCAATATGCATGGATTGACGAACTACCTGCCGGGAGTTCTGGCGCCTGCTGCCGAGAAAGTGACTCACATGTCGGCTTTTATTGTTGAGGAAACAACGCACATATTGGAGATCCAACTATCTGATTCCTTACTGGTACTTGGACCTCGCTTTGCTTTGCTCTTGGAAGACGAAGGCGACAGTAAAATAATATTGGGTGAGCGTGACGATCTGGTGTCCAAGATTGACAAGAAGCAGCTTGATTCTAGCAAGCCACAAAAGTAGAGGAAAACTGCCCCTTCTACTGTGACAAGGCGTTGGCAAGAAGTCTAGGCCTGCAAGTTTACTTGGGTGGAAGGGGAGTTCGATTCTACTAGAAACCTCACTAGAGTGGTGTGCAAGACTTGTAGCAGCGTGACCGGTCAAAGAAAAATTATCATGGCGAAGGGCGACAACCTTGAGAAGCACGAGGGAAAGTGTTCGTGCAAGTATGACGGTGAACCTTCTGCTCATTTGAAGAAAGGCAACACCTACATGAAGCATAACTGTAAGCATCTTCAATTTCAAAAAGTCTCGGCGGAACGACGACTTGTGGGCACTATCGAAGAGCAACTCATTGTTGGCTTGGAAGGTGAACCAACAGAAAGGAAGTTCAATTCTCAACCTTATTCCAAGTTCTCAATTTTGGCCGTCCTATGTGCGATTACAAACGAGGGTAGTATTTACCATGGCACCTTAAGGTGAAGAATGTTCCTCGGAAGCACTGGTCCAAAACATCTGGTTGAGAGATGAGCGAACACCTACATGTTAGTGTCTTATTTGCCTTGAAGCTCGTGGTGCAATTTGCAAAGTTTGTCTCTATTAGCGCTGATGAGGTGACGACTATGGACAACACTTCGTGAGTTGGAGTCCACGTTTATGTTGTAGATAAGTGGGAGAGGATTTCGCACCTGCTCCATTTGTCTTGCATTTTAGATTGTGGGACTGCAGATCATTTGACAAAGGTGATTATGCATGCTTTAGTCGGTGAGGGAGGACTTAGCCATGAGGAAATTGCTGCTAAGGTAGTTTCTTTTGGTGCAGATGGAGTAAGCACATTTCAGGAACCAAAAATTGGGGTCTCAGAAATTATTCATAAGAAATGGGCTCCTTTTTGTCTAGGAGCGAGTTGTGCAAGTCATCACATCAACCTTGTGGTTGAAACCCTCTCAAACTATCCCATGGTATCTTGATTAGAGGCTTTGTTTTAGTCTCTAGATTCCTACTTTTGTTGCAGCCACAAGAGGTACACTAAGTTACAAAAGTTTGTTGATCTCATAGAAACTAAGGATAATAAGATGTTGAGGAACGTAGAGACCCGTTGGATATGTATGCAAAGCCCAACCCAACACATTATGGCAGAGTATCGAACACTCTTAGTGAAGATGGGCATTGACATGTCTTCCAAGAGCAATGTTGCAACAGATAAGAACTTTGATTTTCTGGCTGATATTGAGGTTCTCTTGTCTTTGGCTTGTTTCATTCCTATATTAAACGTTGTATATTGCTTAATCAAACTTTCGCAGTCACAGGACATCTTCATTTGCGACTTTCTACAGTCCCTAAAGATTTGCCAATCAGACTTGGCAAGGATGTTTATTGATGAGGCGACGGCTTTTTCTATGCCAGAGTTTCATCATTACCAGGAACTAGTTACTCTTTCTTGTTCCAAAATTCCTTTGGAATGGAGGATAATGCTAGAAAATAGTGGAGTTTACCATTTGTCGATCAACTATGGAATTACCAATGTATTTTCCCGATGCCATTGTAAGATCACAGAAGAGTACATTTTTGTCAAAGAAGAGGATTTCTTACAAACTCAGGCCAACATCCAGCGGCAATTTTCTGGTATGCTTCTATTTTCAATTTTTTTATGTCACTAAGTGCACTTACCCCTCCTACAAGAGGTTAATACACTTAATGACACATGATATTGAGAAAATGTATATGTATCTATGTGGGTTATTATGAGCTGAAATCAAGTTCAAAACAAGGATGCATCTTTTGTTTTCTATTTTTTATCTCTTTTATTCTTTTCATTCTTACTTAAGTTGCTTGTTTATTTTGGTGGCAAACAGCTAAAATGAGGTTTTAAATGAGAAATTGAGAAACAAGGTAAATGAATGGTATAAAGTTTGAAATTTTACCTCTATGCTTTTGTGCCTCTACGTCTGATTGATACTTTCGATGCTGGAGTATGTTTTTGTCTGGTCATCTCCGATACTTTAGGTGCTGGATTGTTGTTGACTTGCTGTGCCGCTCTTTGCTTGTCAATTCACTATAGCCTATTTGTTTGTGAAACTCATTAGATTTTCATTAGGTTTACTTGTTCACTTTGATATTTGTTAAACTAGGATGCAACTTCTTGCAGTAGGCTGATTCAAGGTTGGAGTACATGTCTTTCTTGCATTGTTTTTATGTTTTTGAACTCAATTGGCCAAAACCACATGTGTTCACTAACTGTAGTGTGCTTGGGTTGGCAGAAATTGTGCAATCCTTATCAGATGAGCTTGATAGGCATTTTCCACAACAAAAGCTGTTGGATGCATTTGGAATGATTTGTCCATAGTACTAGAAGCAACCAGGGGCGGATGAGAGCTTCAATCACCACCTAGAAGTTCTTAAAAAGTTTTATTCTTACCCTAAGGTGTTAGATGCAGGCAGGCTACTACATGAAGGAGGAGCTGCTTATATTGTGCTTAATATACTCTCTGGTTTGAACCTTGATAATCAATAGGGATTGTTTAAAATAACCATGAAATCTAATTGTGATGCAACTTGTTCATCAACTTCAAACGTCAATCCAATTATCTTACTTTGGCAGAGCTTGTTCCAATTACGGCACTTAAGAAAAGTGATTTCCAAATACTTTAAGCTTACAGAAATCAGTTGTTGTTTGGTTTTGGGCTCAGTAGAAGATGAGTGTTGCTTTTCTACACTTAAGTTTTTGAAGTCCTGCCACAAGAATAGACTCGACAAACACTTGCCGCTAGTGGTTCGAATGTTTGGTTAGAAGTATTATACCTTGGAGAACTTTCCCTACAAAGGAGCTATCAATTCATGGAAAAATGCTGTGAAAGTTGGGTGACATGGAGATTTGTGATTTCTGTTTGGCTTTATAGTATCCTCTTCCTTCATGCATCCTTAGTTTTCATGAGATTAAGCTAGCTTTGAAACTTAAAAGTTTTGAATTGCCTTGACACTGGAATTCATTTTTTGAATGACTTGGTGATGCTGGTGCATTCGAGGAGGACTATAGTTGGCAATTGTGGTGATTGGCGAGAATGTGGAGAAATGGGCTTTCTTGCGAGAGTTGGAGTGAAGGCGCAATAGCTTTTGTTTTAATTAACATGGAATGTTGTTTGTTTGTTGTTGTACAAATCACTTGCAGTGCAATAGGGCAGACTTGACCTTTGATCAAGTAGTAAGGGTTCAAATCCCTTACTAGTGTTACTTGTATTCTTACTTGTATTAGTATTGTCTGAAGTTTTAGAGGTTTTTTTTATGAATGTATCTTTGTTTGTAAATTTACTCATTAATGAAGTGTTTGAGTTCTTGTTGAGTGCATGCTAGTGTTTTTTCCAGAGCTGCTACAGAACTCTGTGAGTATGACCAATAGTTTGTACTGTGAATTTAGAAAATCGAAGTTGAAGCAAAAAGTTCATAAAAACAACCTAAACAATTGATCACATATTGCCATTTTTATAAACAATTGTTAGCCAATGAGCAATTGCATGCAACTCAAAGGCAACAAAATAGCCTTCACGATACATTGTACTAGCCCACATATCGCAAGTTGTGTTTTACTTGACAAATCAAAATTTATTCAAATTTCCACCAAATACTTGGCAATTTATAAACTGTGTTCAACCAGTACACTGAAGCCTCGCACATGAAGCCCCTCTACACTGTAGCAGTAGTCATACGACGAATAATGGGGAACCTGATCTGGGAACGTTGGTGTCCACTCTATCCTAATAAATTAGTTCCAAGTCAGCAGGCTTGAGATTCCTCACAAGATCATGATCTGTAGTTGACATTTAACCCCTAAATGCCCAAGGCCTATTTTGAGCTTTTTAGAATTTACTCTAAATTGAACAAAAATTGAACATTTTGATAAATTGAATCAATTCTTTTGGAATTGTAACCGTACAAATTCAAAGTAAACATGTTAGAGATCACATAGGAAAAGAAAACACAACAATATCACTTATGGATTGAAAGATTATAATGTTTGATCATGAGGGTGTAAAAACTATGAAAATCTTTGAGCTCTCTTTTTGCATGTCAAATCTAAAAAGTTGGTCACCAAAAAAATATGAGGTTGAAGGGCCTAACAAGCATAACCCCAATCAATTTTTGGCTTCTCAAAATCTAGTCTAAATTTTTTTTTAAATGAATTTTTAGTGTGATTTTTTATCCACATTTCCAAGAGCTCTCAACACTATGGGAAGTCAAGATTGCAATGAGTACCCTTGCACGAAATCTTGAATAGAAAAATCATGATCATTCATTTTCAAAATCGGATTATTGATGCTAAAACTAGACTTCATAAAGAATCTTTCAAAAATATAAACTACTAAAAATAGAATTTGGTAAGGTTTTATTTAACTTCAAAGTTTCTTTGACACCACTTTTGGGTGCTTTGGGCATTTAGGGATTAAGTGCAATATTTATTTATTTATTTGGAAACAAATGAAACGAAATTTCATTGCAAAATAGAAATATAAGGCATTCTAGCCACAAGTGGCCTGACTTAACCCAAGGCTTGAAGCATTAGGGGGGATTTGAGGCATCTCGAGGGCCGTTTCAAGATTGTTCCTAAAGTTACTCCCATAATTGCTGGCTACTGTTAGGCCATCAATTATCAAAAAATAAATAATAAATTAGCAAGGAGGTCCTGAAATGTGAAAATAATAATAATAATAATAATAATAATAATAATAATAATAATAATAATAATAATAATAATAATAATGTGGCACTCTCTCGACCACATAGGATTCCTATGATTCTGTGTTCCTACAGCAGTTTTTGCGTTTTCAAGCTATGGGAACTTACAATCTTTTAGAGGCCTCAAATCTCCCCTTATGAAGAACAAAAGCATCTTTGCTTGTGAAACCTTATAGATCTAAATGTCACTAAGTTATATTAACCCTTGAAGCACGGACTGGTGGTTGTGGAAATCATGCATTTTGATATTGTGTGACATCATCTACTTTGAAAAAGTCAATTATATTCATTGGAAGTCAAACAATTGTAGAAGATCTTTCCTTTCCACCTCTAATACCTAGGATGAAAACTATCCTAAAAGAAAAGATTTTTTGTCATTCAAAAGACACCAAATGTTTGTGGTGGCGTTCAAGGGTTAATCTCAACCAAACAATCTTATTGTGTACATGTTATAAAGGACATGTACAAAATTTGAAGTCCTTTGGCCACATAGATTGCAAGATTATAATATTTTAGTGTTGAAAATGCATGCTGAAATTTTCATAAAAACACATTTGGAGGTGAAATTTGATTTCTAAACCTATCCAAATGAAAAAACATTACACTACAAAGTGATTCAAAACCAACATACAAACACATCAGTGAAAGACAATTTCATTCAATTGAGTCAATGTGTCTACAAAATGGCTTTGAAATGTCAAAAAAATAGCAAGAAAAGTTGCAAAAAAACATAACTAAAGCTAAACCTCCTTCTACTAAAATACTTCTCAACTATTCATAACTTTTTAGATTAATATGAAATTTTAGCCACACAAAAACAACTAGTATACACAACTTTCCCAAAAAAAAAAGGAATGGACAGTGTATGAAGAAGAAACAAGCTACCGAAGTTCACTATAATCCTAAAATATTAGGATTTTGAACTTTGAATTGCTCCCAAACATTCAAAACAACTTGGATTGATATGAAAATTTTACCACAATAACTAGACTTCAAGAGAAACAAAATCCAACAAATTTAATTGAAAAAAAAACATTGGATGAAGGAGATTCAAGTCCCCAAAGTTGGAGACATCAAATGTAGTTTGTTGAACTCAAATTGAAGCTGTGAACTTCAATTGGCTTCAAAAAAACTAGTTTATCTTATATTGATTTGGAAATTTTACCACACAAACTAAAACAAAGTGTGAAAATTTTCCATCAAGTTTTATTGGATTTGAAAATTAGATGCAAAAGTTACAATACTTTGAGTCTGACCGAAAACTCTATGAGGCTACCTTTGGGCCTCTTGGGCATTGAGGGTTTAAGTGCAACAATTTGTTTCCCAAACCTTAACCCTTAAACAACAAACCGATGAGCATGGAAATTATGAATTTTGATACCATGGGAATCATTGGTTAAAAAAATTCAAAATCTCTCATTGGAAGTAAAAGCACCCAAAAAGCACTATAGAAGATCTTCTCTTTTCACCCCTAATTCTAAGGACAAATAGTTGCATTTTTGTTCTACACAGAGAAATTCTCTCCCATTCATGGGCTCATTCATCAACAAGAAAATGGCCTCTATGTCATTTATGGGTTAACCCTCAAAAGATGTGGCCCATATGGCTAAGGTGGTTACTAGAATACTTTGATTATTGGATCAATAAGTGTATTCCGATGTGTTTTTTTGTTTTCAGACAATAAATTGTGTATGAACTTTGTTTCATTGCATTTCAACTCACAACAAAAAAGATATCAAATTTCAAATTTTTTATGAATTATAAAATTACTTTTATTTTTATTTTATTATATTGAAGAAGACTACAAGGCATACTAGTCTATATATTAAATTAGGTTGTTTGCCATTTGTTTTGGTGAGATCTTTGGAATTGGAATTAGGTGTCTCCTAAATCATATTAATGGTTCTATTAGAAAGTTCTCTAAAAGGAAGGGTGCACAAACTTTGTTTTATTGTATTTGTACATACAATATGAAAGCTATTGATTTTTGAGTTGTTCTTGAATCTTAATTTATCCTAAATTATGGATCTTTTAGGAGGTAGCATGATTAAATTATCACAAAACTAAGGAACCATATAAGGCCACACTAATACATATGAAGATTAATTAAACTACTCCAAGGGAATTTTACTAATACAAGGTGTGCATTCCTTCAAAGATCAAGAGTCTACGTAAGTATAGCAATGAATTCATCTCAAAATCACAATAAGATGCCCAACATTCAACCAAGTGTAGAAATCCATGAGTTGTTTGTAATATGATTAGGATACTTTGCTATCACTTATCACTAAGGGGGTACACCCAAAAGTACCACTTATTAATCCTGTGCCTAATTACTATTATAAAGCTATTCAGATTTTTATATGGTATTGTTGGCAAGTGAGAGCATATTCCAATGTATCAAAGAACACAACATTTGGATACAATATGCAAAAGTAATTAGGGATCAAAGTTTGTTTCTGAAAGCACCATCTACAGCTTGTGTACATAACTGATTTTGAAAATGTACACCAAATGTAAGGTCAGCTGCACTTTTGGGTGTACCCACTTCAGTAGAATACCAAACTTTAGGGTCACAACGTGGGTGGGGTACCTTCGGCACCCAAATTTGACATTACAGCTTGGTGTTCCCAGCAACGTGCACATGGCATGAACCACTTTGTAAAGCAAAATCACAGCTCTCGAAACATCTCATTTGCATGCCCACAACCACCCAACCCAAGCAATTGTTCAACGCCCATCACAACAAATGCGCCTGAAAAATCTGCGTTTATGAAACCGGCAAACTTCTCTCTTTCCAAGCAAACGACAGTAGCCAACAGGAACCAGATTGCAGCACTATAAACTACCAGAAGCCAGGTTTCTAATGTCGCTTCTACACCTTCCCACTTTAAAATAGCAAAAAGTAATCCTACGTAGTGATAAAAACTTGATATCCACTGATTTGGTTCTTACACTCGAAGGTCTACCAAAACATCACAACACTTTTTTACACATCTTCCCAAAATCACTTCTGCATATGTTAAAATGCTGAAAATGACGCAAACGATAACTTCTGTTTCCACACGAAAATGTGGGAGAAACTAGTTCAGTAGTTAGGAGAAATTCTATTACAACAGCGTAGACACATGAATTGTCGATGTGACAAGGTAATCATTTACTGGTCAACATTGAGCTAATCACCAAATTCTGACCATACAATCTCTCTCTCTCTCTTCCTCTCGTCTGCCACTGCCCCATTTTACAAATGCTGAACAGCTTCCTACTTTCATGTCTTACTTTCTATGCAGAGACAAACTAACGTAGGCCTACTTCCTCGTGGAAAAAGTTTGATGCAATTCTACCTTAACCCATCGTGTACGATTCAGATGGCAGGTTGATCACCGTGCTCTTGGTCTTCGTCATCATCAAGATACTGTTCGTAATTCCTTGCGAGCCAATGCCGCTGTCTCGCAAGCCCTGATACAAAAAGAAAAAAGGAGCATCAGAATTGAAGCACTTTGTTATGATCAGTTCATCCAGTGTAGCCCTGCGATTATATACTCTACATGAAATACTACGAAATATAGTGTTCATATAGGTATTTATATAGCGGAGAAAATGTACACAAACCAATGTTTTTCAGTAAAATTTGTGCAGAGATGGGGTAACAAACCTGGAAGGGGAAGTGATCAGGTCCTCTTGCTGGTGCTGCGTTGATTTGAATGGTTCCAGACTCCATTGCATCGCTGATCAAAATTGCCTTGTTGATGTCTTTGGTGAAGACACATCCCTGCAATCCAAATCACGTTGTCACACACTGGAGAAAAAGGTTCGTAACATCTCCAGATAAAAAATTGGACCAACAAGATAAAAGAAATAGCCGAGTTCCCTTGCTTACTATCAACCTGAGTCCTTTTGACATGATAGGTGGGTATTTTATTGACTCTTCCCCAGGCGGACACAAAGCAACAGTTCGAATCTATAGCAAGTCATGGTGCCTAATTAAAATGAGATGTGTTACGAGCAATAGTCGCATGTTAGGGCTCATCATCCCAAAGAACGAATTTCTTCTGCCCAAAAGAATTGTGAAACAAAGGTTGAAGGAGTAATGGCATCTTAAGGTTGTTGAATAGCGTTTGTAAAGTACTCCGGATTATATTCAACACTGAGGGTTATACAATGAATTGTCATGAAGAATTTATTGGAAGACATATTTAAAAGATTATAGATTTCTATGTGGGATGGATACATTTTTTTTTCTCAGAAAGATTTTCTCATCCTTTCACTACAAAAAACTCATTTCATAACAGTACATACACAGTTTCTAATGAGCATTTGAATGTTACGGGAAGAGCTCGTCACTCGGCAATAATGTCACTCGTACCTGAAGTGCGAAGTTGTTTGCATTGCAGTGAGAAATACCCTCCTCCACAGTCTTGATGCGGATAACAGGGATCACTGGTCCAAATGGCTCCTCCCAAGCGATTCTCATGTCAGGAGTTACGTGATCAATAAGGACAGGCCAGATCAAGTTCCCTTCTCTCTTCCACTCCTGCGAAGCCACAAGGGTTCGTGAGCAAAATAGTGAGGGATCGGTAGTGAGCTTCTCAATTGTTCAATTATCCAGTAAAGTAATATTACAAGAAATCCAGAAATTCTGAACTTCTAGAGACAGCACCAGCGGTTAAACACTCTGGCACATAAGATAGAAGAATTTGGAACATTTTATAGTCAGAAATAGAGGTCATGTAAACGTATCCTACCTGATGGAACTTAGCATTCTTCTTCTTTGCATCCTCCACAAGACCCTGGATGAAGTTCGCTGAGGACGCACTAACGACAGGAGTAATATCAGCGTTGTCTTCAGGCATTCCAACTTTCAGCTTCGTCATCTTCTCAACAATCTTCGTCACTAGCTCCTCGGCAACTGACTCCATGACACAGATCACCTTCACTGCTGTGCAGCGCTGTCCACTGCATGAAAAATTAAGATACCATTAGCATGAAGAGAATCATCTTCTGATCCAATACCGTTAATTTCATTAACCAAGTAACCAATGGCTGCATCATGGGTGCATTAAAAGAAAGGACAAATCTGCTCGTTCAAATGAAAGCGAATTCCTTCCAAGCATTCAAGGAGCTAAATGATACTCAGCAGCGGGATTCGCACCTGTATGAGTATCCACCCTTGATGACATTGTTAGCAGCAAGTTCTAAATCGGCATCTTCAAGTACGAGACAACAATCCTTGCCTCCGAGCTCCATCTGAAGTGGAATCATACCAGCTTTCTTGGAAATTGCAACGCCAGTATCACCTCCAGTAAAGCTGCTCACAATTGAAGTAAGTAATTAGAATTCTAACAAGCTGTAGTGGGCACCAAAATATTAAGAATTTTGAATTGTGTGAATTTTCTACCTTATGCAATTGATACCAGGGTGCATGGTCATGAAGTCTCCAATCTCAGAACCCTTCCCAGTTATAGCAGCAACCAAACCCTTGGGAAACCCTGCCTGGTGAAGGCAATGCACCATGTGCAAGCAAGAAACTGCACCCTGCGAAACCCAGAAGGCTAGGTAAGAAATGTTCAACTGATGAAAGAGTGAGACGAATGCGATTGGCAATGTGTAGCGTATTACAAAATTGATTGCAAAACAAGGTGCTACCTGAGTTGGGGGCTTCAAAATGAGCGCATTTCCTGCAATCAGAGCTGGACCAATCTTGGACACGGCCAGATTTACAGGGTAGTTGAATGGGGGAATAGCAAGTACAACGCCAAGAGGAATCTGCAGGTTGCCATTGCACATGTTAACAATGCCAGAAATAAGGTCCCCTTCAGAATGGGACGGCAGAAACAACCACCTTCAAACTTGAACCAACATCATGTCCAACTAGGGGTGAGATCACAAGCTTAAAACAGTCCCTTGTAATTTATGGTGCATTATGACGCACTTCAGGTAACAAGCGCCAGATTTATCTCAAGAAGTAACTTGTAGCCTTGTTATCTCAGATATTCTAAGCATGGCCCATAGGAGGGAGCCTCGTGAGGACCACCTTTTAGACCTCTTTACTATTACTTGGACACTAGTAAACATTGAACAAACGAGGTAAACCGAATCAAAATTTTGTTTTGGAACATTTATAAGAATTATTTTTTCTTATCCCAAGCTTGTTACATCAAAATGTAAAATGTAAAATAGCCCTAATACGTGGTCAATAAACCTGTAACCCCAGTGTAAAAGGAAATTTATGGCATGTGGAGGCATTGTACCTTAGATGCAAGGCAGTATTTATTCCTGCCATTTCCTGGGAAGCTGTCAGAAACCAAGAACTTGCCCTCAGCCAAGATTCTGATGCCCTCCTCTGCGGCATAAGAAATCAGGTCACCAGATCGCACCACCTCAGTCACGGCATCCTTCTGGGGCTTCGCAATCTCCTTCACAAGGCTTTCTGCAATGGGCGCTTTCTGCTCTTTCAGGATCCCAGCGAACTTGTGAAGAGCTTCAGCTCTCTTCCACAACGGTGTCTTAGCCCACAGTTTCTGTGCAGCTTGGGCACTCTCAACAGCCTTGTTCACCTCATCCTGAGTGCAAGCTGCCAACAGCAAAACCAAAAAACATTAGCTAATACTAAAACGCAAGTCCTAATCCAAACCTTGCAACATGAAATGTCAATGTGCTCATAAACACCACACAGATTGACTCACACAAAAACAGAGAAAGTGCAATTACTAGTGTATCATCCTCAGACTATGTCTTCTTCATCAGGCATGTTATCAATTCAATGATCTGCGACAGGTGAAGCTTGGTTCAGGAGACACACAATATGTGTGTACCAGAGCTGTACATTTTAAGAAGTATTGCCCCTGAGAAACACTCGATTCCTCAACTGCTTGACCGCAGAAGCTTCAATCACAATTGGATTCTTTACTTAAGCGATTACTTAACGCCTTCTACAGCCGACATAGAGCGCAGAAGTAACACGTTGCTAGAAGCTAAGGGAGCGACGAACCTTGCACTTTGTACTGGGTCTTCAAAGTGGAAGGATTGATAATGCCCACTGACTTCCCCGAGGTGGAGACTTTCCATTCTCCATCGGCATAGTACTTGAAAGTCTCGCCGTCGAGAATCTCAGCGAAGAACCCTTGGCCAGCCATGCTCCCAACTGCAAAGGGAAAACAACAACAACAGGCCCACACCTTCAATCAATCACGCGATTCTCCAACAAAAAAGTTGTTCAAACTGCGTACATTCCGGTCAAGTCATAAACTGAATAATCACATTAGATAGACAGGAAGACAAAGGAATATGCATACAAACTCAATTAGCAAACACATCATAAGGTAAAAAAACCTGGAACAAAAACAGGGGATCCGATCAGACCACTTGCACACCAACTTCATTCATTACATCAATGTTCACTCAGACCCCCAAACAACAAGCCCAGCCAATGCCTATAACCAAGCCACATCGCCTTTCCCTCCACGTAACAAGGAGCATTACATTGTCCTCAACCAAAACCTCTTCGAATATGCGCTTCGAAATTCCTGAAGCTCAAATCCACCACAACAAGTTCACACCTCACAACCACTCAAATTACGAAAACTACCAAGACAGAAAAATTAGTACCCTCACGAATACCGAAGCCTCCTGAAACCAGATCGAGCATAAGAACCGTTACCAAGCTTGCTGTTGGTTTTCACGGAATCCTAGACTTCAGTAGCACCTTGAACAATTAGAAATTCGGCTACAAAAGCTAGACCCACGACGACAGCCGCTTGCAAGAATCCGATCAAACGGCTTGCACACGACCCTCATCCACTACATCAATGTCAATACCGAAAAAACAGTCACATCGACGACTCTCTCACGTTAACACAGAGCATTACAATGTTCACCACCAAAACCGCTCTGAATGTGCACCTTCAAATTCCGAAGCCTTGAATCCACCACCACAAGTTCACTCCTCACACCCACTCAAATTCCAATGCACACGCAAACAAAGAAACCGGTGCCCCCCTAACTTCACACTGAAACCCGAAAGCTCCTGAAACCAGATCGAGCACAAGAATCGTTCCCAAATTGCACCTGTTTGTTTCGCACAGAATTCGACTCTTAAACAGCACCCCAAACAAATCCGGCTACGAAAGCTAGACCCACAACGACAAAATTGAAGAAGTGGGATGTTGGGTGAAGAACCTGATCGAAGGAGGAGATGCGGGCGAGGAATTTTTCAGCAGTTGTGGCGAGAGACTGGAGAGAAGGCGCTGAGGAGGAGCCCTTTTGGGGGCGCTTGGAGCTACTGTAGTGGAAGTGGCGGGTGGGAAATCGCCGGGTGCCCGTGGGGACCCGGCCCCGACCCGGCCCGGGGTGGGGGTGGAAAGGGTAGTGGCCCTCGTTTGTCCAGCTCCCAGGAAGGTTTTGATTGGTGGCCCACTGTAGGCCTTTCCTCAGAGCCGTCAGTACTTCAGTTATTTTTATTGGATTTCAATCCTGTCATAAATTTTAAGTCTACAGGCAGCACTTTCCCATTTTATTATTAATTTTCATATATTTTATTTCTTATATTCTTATATTTTAAATTTTTTTTGAGGGGCTGGTAGGAATTGTCGTCCACGTTTTCGCTTTTGTGGGCAGGGCAGCCAAGGTTGTCAAGACTCTGGGCCGGAGACTTCGGGATGCCAAGTCAGCCGAGGACTTGGGAGCTCCGTCAAGTCAGACGGGGAGAGACTTAAAAGACCGACATCTCAGCGGTCATCCTTGAACCTGACTTGGGAGTTGGGATTGTCCACCCCATTCTTGGAAACCTTCTAAACCGGTCAACCGGTGCTGTAGATGGAAGAATGATTTCATCTACAGTAGCAGCAGAAGCCGTGGAGAAGCTTCAATTCAAGAGTTTCAACTTTGAAAGGCTTCAAAATGTTCTTAACCCTAAAAGGATGCACACGATTAGTATCCAAGGAATGACAAGGAATTTTCCTGTGTAGGACAAAAATATAATTATTCATCCTTGGAATTAGGGATGGAAAGTGGAGATCTTCTACGATGGGTTGACTTCAAATGAGTTCTTTTGGATTTTTTTATGTCAATGATTCCACAATTTTAGAAAAGATGATTTTTATAGACCCCCACCCCACCCCCACCCCACCCCCACCCTTCTTCCAAGGTTAAGAGATTAGAGTTTATCATTAAACATGTATAGTACAATGTAAAGACCATGAGCCATAGTTTGAAAAAATCATAAGACAAAACTTTTCAAAGCTATACAAGAGGGGTCTAATGAAGTTTGGTGTTGTGCTTCATTTGTATTATTCTTAGTTAAACCTTCCTTTGACTCCATTGTTAAAACTAGAGACAACATTTACAATTAATTCTATTATATGAATAAATAGGCTTGCAATTTACCCAATGCAACCATTGAAGTTCAAAAATTATATGAATTAGGTTCTAATTGCAAAGTACTTAAATTAATGTGAAGTGGAGGGTAGTGTCATTTGTTAGAATAAAGTTCCCTCAAAATTACTCTATTTGGATTCTTTATGCAAAAAATGTTTTTTTTTCTTTTTTTTTAAACTATAAAGAAAATATTGGTTGGTTGGTCATTGGAGTGACATCAATATTGTGTATCTACTACATTAAACAATTGTATTTGACAATTTGTGGGGGACATCCCACTTTGTTAGGCTACTTCATCCCTAGAGATGCAATTTCTTTATTAATTCAAACAATGGAGGTATAGAATAAGAGATGCAAAGGTCCACCTAATTTTGAGAGTTGTACAAAAAAGTCATTGAAACATTTTGTCTAAGATTGGTTGTAAATTTGCAAATTCAAATGTACATTCAATGACACAATGCCCTAATATAGTATTGGAGTCCTCATTAACTCATCTTATGGTATAATAATGATTAAACACAATAGGACATGGAATTCAACATGACTTCATTTGATTTGAGTTTTTTCACTTTTAAGGTGACTTTGTAGGAGGTTGGATGTGCTAATTTGAAGATAAAGTCAATCCTAATTCGAACCAATGAGACAATGGTGAGCAATAAAGACATGAATACTTGGATGTTTGAACTCAATTTGCTTGTTACATATGAGCTAGTCTTTTAACCTAATTAACTAAATGTACATTTTTCTAAAGAATTACTTTGAAATTGATCTCAAAATAAAATCATACAATAACTTATTTAATAACACAACAAGATTTGTGATAATCATAATATTCTTGAACTTTGAGTCAAGGGAACCCTTGCTTCCCATGGATCAAGGCTCATTTTATAGTGGAAAATTTTGAATGTCAAGGAGGCTCTCAACTTGGCAACAAATTGTGGACCATTGAAATACAAATTATTCCTGTAATAATGAAATTATAGAAAAACTCTTCTTTTTCTAAGAATGTCATATTAGCCATTTTCAAAGAAGGCCTTCTCACAATGAATCCACACTCAACATATGGTTTACAAAATTATACAATCTCATAATCAATATGAATGTATTTTTCAAACTTTAAAGATAGTCGAATTGGATTGATAGGAGGGTTGCTATTATATAAAATTAGGATTATGAGCCCACCAATCTAGAAGACTATATACCTATATTATAGATTTTTATAACATAAAAACTTTCTAAGACTATAATATAACTATATTATAGATATGTATAATTTAGGTGTTTATATTATAAGCACCTTCAATGATTGTAGGATATCTACTTGTACATATGCTCATGGCTCAGATGCTCACATTTGTATACTCACACATTAGCATTGTTGGATTGATAGCATACTAAAATTTTGTGTATTTTGCCTTGACTTTCACATTTTTTATACAAGTTTTCATACTACTGACTAATGGATTGTATCTTAATATTTAAAGCAAGAAGAATATTGTAGTATGAATACAAAGACTTTACATCAAATTGAGAGGTGAAGGGGCAATTTTTTGAAGGCTTTGATTGGTTGAAATCAAGAAGTCCTTGCATAATGATTATACTTCGAAAAAAGAGAGACCAATACCAATTGTACTAGAGAGTGTTTTTTGAAGTTGCTATTTCATTGTGCCATTATTATCATTGAAGCCTATTTTACTACAAATGCTCCAAAAGAATCTCTACTAGTGCACAACATTATGAATCTAATTAAGAAAACTTGGAGTATCCACGCAACAAAGTCGCAATGAAGGCCCTACTTGTGTACTAGACCCTTACCAACAACTTGTACAATTTGGGATTCAAATGCATCAATCTGAATATCAATGTGGTTGGACTTGAGTTTAGAGTGATATGGAAGAAGTTTATAATTTAAGTGCAATTCTATGGCCTAAGTGGCTGTAAACATTAGATGTTTTGGGGGATTAGAAGAGTGTTTTAGGCCCGTTCCTAATGTTGTGAACAATCAAAATATAAAATAATAATAATAATAAAATAGTTTTATTAAATGATTTTTTAATTTTTTTAATATTATTATCTGACATGGCAATCTCTTAGCCATGTCAAATCGCATATGTGGCAAAGTTCCTGAGTGTTCCCATAGTCGGGAATTTACAGTCTCCTAAATGGCAAAAAAAACATCTAATAAAATACCAAGCTCTCACTTACTATGGCTATTGAACAAGCTTGGCCTATGTATCCTACCTATGCTCTACAACAATATAAGCTAGGGCTTAAGAACCAGATCTTCGTAGGACCACTTGCAGTATGCATGTTGTAGATGGCTTGGTCATCTTGTAGTGTGCATGTTGTAGATGATATAGATCAAATTTGGAGTTATTTGGCCATATAGATTGCAAGATTATGATGTTTTAATGTTGAAAAAAGATGTTGAAATTTCCCTAAAAACACATTTGGAGGTGAAATTTTATTTCTAAACCTACCCAAATAAAAAAACTTTAAACTAAAAAGTGCTTTGAAACCAATATACCAACACATTGGTGAATTTTTTTTCATTCAAATGCTTTAAATCATTTGCAAAATGACTTTGAAATGTCAAAAAAATAGCAAAAAAAGGTGCAAAAAACACATCTATGGTTGCACCTCCTTCTACTAAAATGCTTCTCAATCACTCATAACTTCTTGGATTGACATGAAATTTTAGCCACACAAACTAGACTAGAATGCACAACTTTTCCAAAAAGAATGATTAGAAATGGACATTGTATACAAGCTGCCAAAGTTCACTATAATCCAAAAATGTCTAGTTTTTGAACTTCAAATTGCTCCTAAACATTCGAAACAACTTCAATTGCCTTGAAAATTTCACCACAATTACCAGACTTCCAAATTTTAGTTGAAAAAAACATTGGATGAAGGAGATACAAGCCCTTGAAGTTGCAACTTGGTAAATTCTAATTGAACCTATGAAATTCAATCGACTCCCAAAACATTTGTACATTTTGGATTGATCTGAAAATTTTACAATACAAACTAGACTAGTATGTAAAACTTTCCCAACAAGATTTATTGAATTCAGACATTGGATGCAAAAGTTATAGAACTTTGAATTGAACTAGAAGGATTAACCTAAAAGCAACACCTCCCCACATAGCAATCACCCACTTTCAATTGAGAGTTTTTTTCTTGTTCTTTAGGTGAACTTCAAAAAGGCATCAGACACACGGCATTTGTCAAACATTTTGGGCATTGTAGCT
Source organism: Thuidium tamariscinum (assembly GCA_947034885.2). Classification (NCBI taxonomy): domain Eukaryota; kingdom Viridiplantae; phylum Streptophyta; class Bryopsida; order Hypnales; family Thuidiaceae; genus Thuidium; species Thuidium tamariscinum. The sequence continues at coordinate 9,226,277 of OX344756.2, forward strand.
TGAAATATAGTGATGAAATTTTGTACATGTATTATGGGAGAGACACCCAACACCATCCCTATACCTTGCAGTGGACTCTAGATTCATCCAAAATTGTCCCTAGATTGTAGTGAATGTGTTCTCCAAATATTTGACTGTAATTTGCTAATGCAATCAAAAGACACATACCAAAATCTGATTGGCTCATCGATAATTTTAGTAGCATCCAGATTTGGGGGCATCTATTGAATAGTTTCAGTGGTTTAGGGAGCCAACGCTTTGGAAAATCATAAAAATTACATACATCATCCAAGTTGTTTTTTTTAATTTTTGAAATACTCATGATTTTCACCCACTAATACTAGAAAAATATTATTTTTAGAAACAACTGCCTCCAACTATGCTGAATTCCTTATTCGGACGGTTTTGGGTGTTTCCACTCTAGTCTCCGTTGAAAAAACGTCCAAGTCTCCAACTGGTGCGGTAAAAGTACTGACCCAAAACTCTTGCCAGGGCAATCATCCGGGCCAGGCCCTTGAGAAACTTACACAGCGGTTGGTTGAGCCCTTTCAACTGAAACTGGGAATTTAAAAAAAAAATTAATTTGACACTTGCAGCAGTTGTACTTGACGGAAGAAATGCTGGATGCCTATTGATTCTGAAAGAATGTCCTCTCACACGCCCTACAATTTCAAATACTGTATGGGAGGAGGTCCATAAACCGACCATCTAAGGGCTGGAACAGAATTTTGGGCAGGTCAAACATCTTGAAATATTTTTCAGAGAATTTTCCTTGAAAGATAGCTTGAATAGGCATCTAACCCAAGTCGTTTCATATTTTTTGGAGCTCTCTAGAATTAGTTATCAAATTCTGAAGTTGACAGGGCATAGGGCTCTAAAATGGTGCCCTAGCTAAAATGTACACTGTCAGTACACTGCTGAAGACTATGAAAATGCAACATGTACAAGTACTGTACAGTTAAGATAGGGCACCATTTTAGAACCCGCTCCATTCAAGAGCCTCCTCCTATAAATAGTGCTGAAACTGATACAGTTTCCTTGGAAGCTCCGTCTCACTTCAGGTCAAATGGTTCATCTAGTTTTTCTAGTTTTTAGAATTTTTGGAAAGGGAATGTGGCGTCTGAGTTGGCTTTCCCACATTTGTCCCATCATCCCTTCTTATTAGTTTTTATTATTAATTTCTAAAACACGTGGCAGACGGCTTTGGACAAAACAAAACAAGGGTAACTTACTTTCTTACAAGTAAGGGAGAAACACCCAATACCGCACGTGTACCTTGCATTGGACTCCAAAACCATCCTTAAGATTGCAGTTAACCCCTAACTGCCCAGTCAACCATATATGGTTGATGTGAAATTTCAGGCCCATTTTCGAGAGGCAGTTCAATTCCTTTGACCCTTTTGAAATTTTTTTCGGGCAGTTTAAAGAGTTAACTATTGAAAACTTTCATTTTTCACTAAAAATACTTATTTGATTATTGAGAGGTCTTCAAAGGCATACATGTACCAAAAGTGAAGAGTGAAGCTTGCCAATTTTTCTTCATTTCCTAGTGTTTAGCAATTTTATTTGAATTGAGATCTAAGAAATTGTACATATCCATTTGCTTTGAGAATGGTTCCAATGGAAAGTGTAAAGTGTTTTCATGATATTCACCATTGAAAATTTGAACATACAACTATTGATTTGGAGCTATTTGCAATTTCTACTTATAAAAAATAATTGCATTTCAACAATTGCAAGGTGGATTGTGTAATGAGTTTAATAGCTTTTCATGTGAAATTAAGTTTTTTAGAAGTGCATTTTAGTGTGCTAACACTCTATGTAGTTGTTTATATCACCTCCAATTCAAAAATAAATTTATATGCAAATTTGGGAAACATTGTGGATAAAGGCAACATACTAAATATAGAAAATGTACTCTTCTGTCTTTATAATCTCACAACTCCTATACAATTTTGCACTCAAAAATTTGAGTACTTATTAATAAACAAACTCTTTAAACATCTATATGGTTAGATTTTGAAAAAAAATCAACTTGCTTCATTAGAGATGACAACAAGCTAATACACTTTTTTCATAGTCAAAACACACTTGAAAAGGCTTAGGCATTTAGGGGTTAATGTATTAGCCAAATGCTTGACTCTAATTCGTTGACACATATTAAGGACACATACCAAAATTTGATTGGCTCACTCCTAATTTTAGCAGTGTTCAGAATTGGGGGCATCTATTGAATAGTTTCAATGGTCTAGGGAGCCAGCACTTTGGAAAATCATAGAAATTACATACAACATCTGAAAAATCTTTTTTTTTTTTAATATTCATGATTTTCACTTGCTAATGCTAGAAAAATATTATTTTTAGAAAAAAATGCCTTCAACTATGCAAAAGTCCTTATTTGGACGGTTTGGGGTGTTTCCACTATAATCCCTAATTGCCTAAGGTTTCTTTCAAGCTTCGTGGCCTTTGATCTAAACCAATAAAACAAAAACCAACATTTTGATAAGTTTTGTCTATTTTTTTTAGAATTGCAAGACTACAAATTCTAACTACATGTGTTAAGATTACATGGAACTAGCAAATACAACAATATATTTTAGGAATAGAAAGACTATAATGTTTGATCATGAGGGTGTTAAATTGTGAAAGTGATTTGTTTTCATAATTCAAAACTTAAATTGGGGTCACCAAAAAAAACAAGGTTAACCTTGTAAGGATAGACTGGTCTCTATAAAAATCATGCTTTTTGAACCTATGCAAGTCATCTACTTTTTAAAAACTCAAAAGTATTCATTGGAGACCAAACTATTATTAATGACTTCCCCCCTTATTGTACAAAATTCTAAAGATGTACAATTGCAATTGTGTCTTACATGCACAAATTCTCTGTCATCCATCAAACACTTAATTAGTGTTCGTAGTGGCATTATTGGATTAAAGGGCATAATATGTATAACCTTAATCAATTTATGGCTTCTCAAAATGTACTCTACAATTCTTTTAAATGAATTTCCTTTAGTGATTTTTTTCCTTCAAGACATAAGAGGATTTTTGGGCCCTCGGAAAACTGTTTCAGGGTTGTTCCCTAAAACTGTTCCCACTGCTGCAGACCAACCTCTTGTTGGTTTGAATTTTTGAATTTTGAAAAAAAAATTCCAAAAACCTTCAGAAAGTATTAAAAAGAAAGAAAATGATTCAATTTTTTTTATCAATTAATTTTTTAAATAATTAATTAATTAGTATTTTCTGATGTGGCAATCGCTCAACCACATCAACATAGCGTTCCCGGTGTTCCCAATGCATTCCCAGCGTTTGGGAACTCACAATCTTCTAAACTAGCCAAAAGTCCTCTTATGTTTAGTGCATTAAGGCTCAAGACTAAGAGACCTCAAAACTAAAAAAATCAAGATTTATAGGAGATACTCTTGTACAAAATTTTGGATAGAAAAATCATAGTCATTCATTCTCAAAAATTGATTTTTGTTGCTAGAAGTAGACTTCAAAAAGAATTTGTCATAGAAAGCCTATATTACTAAAAATAATAACTTGGTAAGATTTTACTTAACTTCAAAGTTTTGTCAACACAAGGAATTTGGTGCCTTGAGAATTTAGGAATTAAGCACATTAGAAGGGATTTGAGGCCTCCAAAGGTCCGTTTTGGGGTTGTTCCCCGAAACTATTCCCTAATTGTTGGCTGCTATCAGGCTAGCATTTACCCAATAAATAAATAAATAAATTTGGGGGGGGTCCTGAAATATGAAAAAAAGACCAAAAAAATAATTTAATGACGTGGCACTCTCTCGACCACGTCGGATTTTAGTTCACGCAGCAGAAACTGCGTTCTCGCAGTCCAGGAACCCGCACTCTTCTAATGGCCTCAAAAATCCTCTAATGCATCAATATGTTCTTTAGAGATTGTAGAGCATAGTTTGTGATCTCGTTCCTTCATCTACATTCTTCAAGCCCAACTATCATTCATTGTCATTGTTAACCCTTGAACGCTGCTGCAGATGTTTGATGTCCTTTGAATGACAAAGAATCTTTTCTTCCGAGACAAAAATGCAACTTTTCATCCTCGATATTGGAGGTGGAAAGGGAAGATCTTCTACAATTCTATGACTTCCAATGAGTATATTTGGCTTTTTCAAAGTAGGTGATGTCACACGGTATGAAAATGCATGATTTCTATGGCCACCGGTCTATCCTTCAAGGGTTAATATGTTGATTGAAAACAACATTAGATGTTTTTTCTGTTAGTTAGAAGACTACGAATTCCCATCTGTGGGAACCCTAGGGAACTCGGCCATGTCTGCAATCTGACATGGCCGAGAAACTACCACATCAGATTATAATAATAAAATAAAATAAAATAAAATAATTTAATTTTTAAATTAATATTTTTATTATTTTTGATTTTGATTTTACCCAACATTAGGAACATGTCTGAAAAAGTATTCTAATCCCTGAAAAAACATCTAATGGGTTCATGAATGGGTTTTGGTTTGTGAGCACCATGCAATTGTATCAAAGCTGCATGCACCAAACTATGGTAGGATGCTCAAAAACTGTGCGTGTTCTTGCAATCGTTCAGTAGGGGTTTGTGAAATAGACTGTTGACACTGGAGAAAAAAACTATGGATTATTTTGGAGCATGATAGATTTCATTTACACTTCTTCAGAGGATAGTTTTAGAGCTACAATGGATTCATTTTTAACTAAGTGAATAGGTGTCTACTAATTTTATTCAAAATAAAAACTAGTTGTTGAACTACCTTCTTTCAAATGATAAAAAATCTAAAATAATGATGAATTCAATCATTCATTTCAGTTTTAGAAAGAAATGCATTTAAAAACCATATCTATTACTTTTGATACGTTGCAATGCTAGTTTTTAAACAAAGCTTGATTTTTTTCAAAACTTCACATGCATGCATTTCCAAGAACCTACTGGTCACAATTAGGGCCCTATGGTAGATTGTGTTTGAAAATTCATAACTAATTCAATAATGCTTCAAAAAATATGAAACAACTTGTGTTAGATTCATCATCTATCTCTCTTCGACTGAAAATCAGCTAAAAATATTTCCATCAAAGGAAATACATGAAAAAGGCATATCAATTCTTAAATGACTGGTTTTTGAGCATACTACCATAGTATCCAAATCTACCTTTGGCACCAAGTTTTTGACACTGTCACATGGTAGTCAAATAGATTGATTCTACTTACCTTCCTTAACCTTTGTGCAAATATCAACTAATGTGAAGGTCAAATTTGACATAAATTAACCCCTAAACCCCCGGACAGCGTTTTTTGAGATTATAGATTTTTTGGGCAGCTCACTACGGATGGAGTTTAGTTTGTTTTTCTTTGAAATTTTGATACAATGTGTGTCCGAGGAGTAGCTTTAAGGCCCAACAATTTTCATAACTTTTGACTTTGTGGATAAAAAGTTATGGCATGATATGTTACTTTGTTTGCTCGGCGGGCAGCCCGGGCAGCTAAAAAAACTTTTTCAAAAAAACTTTTTCTTGAAAAGTGAAATTTCAAATCGGTTCTTTAGGTTTATACAGACATGTGAAGCTTTGAATCAATCCATTCCGATCAATGAGTCAAAAGTTATGAAGATTTTAAGTTTGGGGTAGTTTACAGCCAGTTACAGAATCTGCACAGCACAAAAAAAGTTTGAAATTCTTCATTTAATTCAATTTTTCATATTTTTGAAAAAAAATAAAAACAAAAAGTGTAGATTGTTTATTTCAACATTTTAACCATTGGGATTGAAAATTTTCAATTCCATGAATAAAATGTTCACAATTTAGTATTTTGGCTCATTTTTTACTTCTTTCTACTTACTTATTTTTTCCTATATGTTGTACAATTCCAAATGGTTTGAAATTTTTTGAGAATGTAGCCAACTTACATTGAAGTAAGAATTCAAAGAGTAACCACCATTTTGAAATTTTTTTCACACAAATGTGACCTTGTGAAGTGCAGCTGCCCGGATTTTCGCAGGGATAAAAAAACAGTTTTTGTCAATTCAAATGCTTATATCTTGCAATCTAAATGGTGGAAATTTCTGAAATTTTTTCCACATGTTTACAAACCACCTTACTACAAGATCCTACGGTTACATGAGTCAAAAATGTGTTTTAAAAAAAAAATTGCTCTTGTCTTAGAAATGGCAGTTTTGGAGCATTTTTTTTGGTGAAAACGCTGTCCGGGGGTTTAGGGGTTAAGTCACTTTTATACTAAAAAAGTGACACATGTCATTGTGAGCTAATGCGACCTTATGAAAATCTAACACAGAAATTTATTTTCAACACCTAATTGCCAAATCATACCTTCTTTTCTTTTTCTTTGAACAAATGGAAGAATTATTGCATTAAGAATCAGACCTTCACATACGGTTAGGATTGCATGGAAATTGTTTATTGAGGGTCTGAAGTTTATATTATTATTATTATCATTATTCAATTGGAATGCTTTTAAATTTTATTTTCACAAAACAGACAATTCACTGATATTCCATTGGGCAACAAGCAAATGCATGCCCTGCATACACCGGCACACCCCCTGCTGAGGGTGCTTGAAATAATCTAAGAAAGCTCTGTGATTGGTTGTCAACTCCCCATGTGGATAACTTGATATTTTGATTATTTTATTATCTGACAGTTCTGTCAATTCATTGGAGCTGTGCCCAAGGCACAGATTGGCTGCCACTCTGCCAACATTCGGAACTTTATCATTTGGCTCAGTAATAAGATAGATTAGTAGTTTAGCAAGGTAGAAAGCGTTCATTGAAGAGCTGAAAATCAACTTAATTTGGGGAGATAATTTGGGGAGCTCCTTTAAAATATTTATATTACAATATGGATTCAAAGGTGAGCATTTGTTCTTCTTTTCATTGATACATTAGGAGTTTTTCTTGAATCTTTCTCGATGAATATTAAATGGATGAATTACACATTTCAAAACCTACATCACTAGCTTGTGGATGTATTCATAAATAACTAGGGATTACAAGAATTCATTCCATTTCCAATAGCTAGGAAAAAACACATTTTAAAAATTGGTAAAAGATGGCAATTTGAAAAATTTTAAATTTTTAAAAAAATTAAAAATTAAATTTTAAAAAAAAAAATTTAAATAAATAAATAAATAAATAAAAAAAATAAAAATAAAAATAAAAAAAAAATAAAAAAATAAAAATAAAAATAAAAATATATATATATATATATAATAATAAAGAAATTATATGTTGAATAAGATAATATTGAATTTTGTAACAAACAAACCTTATTATATAGTAATTACAATACCAAATGATTTAAAGAGATTAATAAAATAACTTTGAAAATAATATAAAGCTAAAAATAATATTGTGATATATTATATGAATTAGTTTAGATGAAATAATAATAATTTAAATAAAATTTTACATTACCAAAAATTAGGATTCATCATGCTTGAGTTCTATATCATCCCATGCATTTGTTAATTCTTTGTTGTAGTATACTCAAGTTATGATCACATTATCGTAATCATTATTGTTGCATACTCTATGACACATATAATTTCACAATAAGCTCAATATTAAAATAGTTATTTTTTGCCCCATATGGCATCATCATGGTGATCAAGATAAATTGATGTGCATATTTTATGTGACAATATAAAATGACTCATTTGTTATCTACTTACATTATAGTTAAATAGTTATAAGATTAGACTGATTTATGGCATGTCACAATACTCAAGATAAGTTGATGTAGATATTCAATGTCGCAATACAAAGTGACTTGTACGGTACCAATCAAAATGTCGTTTTCGAATTTGCAGTGAGAAAAATTTCAGTACTGCCAACTTTGGAAGCCTCCCGAGATCTCAAAAATTGGTATTTTACCACCAAATGTTTACCACAGCATCATCTTTATGTTAATAACACATGTGCCAAATTTCAAGGCCAAAAGATTCACCATGAAAAAGTTATTCAAAATCTACCAACATGGGTAGTGGTGAGAAACATTTCACTACTTTCAACTTTGACACCTTCCTAAGAATTGAGTCTTTTTTCTTTTGCCATGAAATTTTTGTCATGAAACAATCTCTATGTTTTTAATATGTATAAATAATTTCAAATTAAAAGAATTTTTTTTTATAAAGATATTTGAAATCTCCCAACAGGTGTAGTTTTGAGAAAATTTTCACAATTGTCAACTTTGACACCCTCCCAAGGGCTGAAAAATTGGTTTCTTACCATTAATTTTTTTTGTGAAGTCATCTCTATGTTGATAATATGTGCTCCAAATTTCAAGTTCAAATGAATTATGAAAAAAAAGATATACAAAATCTCCCAACATGTGTAGTTGTGAGAAAATTTTCACTATTGCCAACTTTGACACCCTCCCAAGGGCTGAAAATTTGTCTATTTAACATGAATTTTTTTGAATAAGATCAACATTATATTGATAATATGTATTCCAAATTTCAAGTTCAAAACACTTACCCAAAAAAGATATTCAAAACCTCTCAACATGTATAGTTGTGAGGTTGAGTTTTTACATTCATGTCAAACTTTGCTCCACAAAATAACACTATAGTAAGGGCTCAAAAACTCCTCCTCACAACTACACATGTTGGGAGACTTTGTATATCTTTTTTTTGGTAATTCATTTGAACTTGAAATTTGGAGCACATATTATCAACATAGAGATGACTTCACAAAAAAAATTAATGGTAAGAAACCAATTTTTCAGCCCTTGGGAGGGTGTCAAAGTTGACAATTGTGAAAATTTTCTCAAAACTACACCTGTTGGGAGATTTCAAATATCTTTATAAAAAAAAATTCTTTTAATTTGAAATTATTTATACATATTAAAAACATAGAGATTGTTTCATGACAAAAATTTCATGGCAAAAGAAAAAAGACTCAATTCTTAGGAAGGTGTCAAAGTTGAAAGTAGTGAAATGTTTCTCACCACTACCCATGTTGGTAGATTTTGAATAACTTTTTCATGGTGAATCTTTTGGCCTTGAAATTTGGCACACGTGTTATTAACATAAAGATGATGCTGTGGTAAACATTTGGTGGTAAAATACTAATTTTTGAGATCTCGGGAGGCTTTCAAAGTTGGTAGTATTGAAAAAAAATTCATTGTGAATTCGAATACGACATTTTGATTGGTACCCCACTGTACATATTATCTACTTACAATGTAATTGAATAGTTATATGGTTACCTTGATTAATAACATGTTACAATATTGATAGTCTATCATGTTAGTGACACTATGTTACACTCAATTTTGTAATGTGGATTGTGTATGAAGTTAAGTTGATTTGACACTAAAGGAAACTGATCAATCCTTCAATCAAAATGAGCCTAGTTTGCACAAAGTATACTAGTTTATACAAAGTATACTAATAAGTGATAGGTTCAATCACTCTTTTATAAATTGTAAACACAAACAACTACCAAAAGCTTTGATTTCAAAGGTACTTCTTAAAATTACCAATATGAAATTGGGTGTTGAAATTTTCCTCATTCGAAACTAGAAGTAATAGTGTAGGATCATAAGTATGTGAGCCTACGAGCATAAACACATGAGTGTGCACATGAGACTAGGAGTTTAGACACCTTATATAGGTGTCTATTTTATAGAAACCTTCCATAAATATAGGATACCTATATTGTAAGTGTTTTTTTACAAAGTTCTTTTTAAATACCTTAATTATCTACCTAATTTTCTTTAAAAGTTTTTTTTAAATACTTTAATTATCATTTTAAATACCTTAACAATTTTTTAAAATACCTTAATTATCAATTTTTTAAGATTTTTTTAAAATACCTTAATTAGGTTTAAAAGAAAACTTCTTAAAAAAAATATAAGATACCTATATTGTAAGTGTTTACATTGTTAAGTAAAAGCATGTACAACATTGAAGAAAAATCTAAATTATTTATATCTTCTAACACAAAATTAAAACACACTAATTTCAATGGTGAGATTTTTCTAACAAGAAACATAAGCCATGTCAAACACTTTTTTTAAATTGTAAAAATTACATTTATAGATGAATCCTAGAAGTTAATTTTTCAAAAAGTTGTCTTAATTGCTTGGAAAACAAAATTATCCATAATTTTCACATCACATATTCAAATGACATGAATCAAAGCTTTCCATGTGGGAAAAAAACATTGTCTCTAAGGAAAAGATGTTTTCAAAACAAAATTTCCAAAATTTCCAATTTTTTTGTTGCCCATTTAGCCACTCTCTCTTGTTTTGAGTTTATTTGGACATAACTTTTATTCCCAATCACCAATTGGAAAAAATTATATTCCCATAAAGCTAATCATTTTTTTCTCTCTTCAAAAAAAGTTTTAAGAATCATGACAAAAGTTGAGACCATAGATACCTGCCCAAAATCCAGATTGTCCCCTAAAGAGACAATGGTCCTTTAGGGGTTAACCCCTAAATGCCCAAGGCGCCAAAATCTAATGTTTCAAAAACTTTGAAGCTAAATAAAATCTAACCAATTTTTTTTTTAGTAATTTAAATTTTTGGAGTATTCTTTTTGAAGTCTAGTTTAAGCATAAAAAATTTGATTGTGAAAATGATTGATTATGATTAAATAGGCCCGTTGATCTCATACATACCATCAAATTAAAGAAGAATTTCAATTATTGTATATATATATAAATATATCATTCAGACTCTTAGAAGTGTAATTTTTCACTTTGAAAGTCTATATGGTTAACTTCTTGCTTTCAATGGCATACATTGATCATTGGAAAGATTCATCCTTTGAAAATGCACAAATTTTAATTCAAAAAATGAAATATTCTACAATTGAACCTACAATAGAGATGACCAATACTTCAATCTTTAGCTATCTACAAGAAGACATTGTAGAGATTCTATCTTGCTCCAAAAGATTTAGACATTAAGCATTCATGACAAATATTCTAAAGATGGTCTCTATTGAAGCACCTATATAACAATTTTTTATGTTTTAAAGATTAAAATTTTAAAAATTAATCTTTATAATAGATCCAACTTTTTTCAATATATGATTTTTCAATTGATTTTCTAAGGCCTCGCTTGAAAAAATCTAGATATTAGGTTTAGATCTAAAGTATTTTCTAAGTAGACTATGTCTTTTTGGTTATAGGTATTTTCATTGTTTTAAAAATAAGTTCTAGTCAATATTGATAGAGCAATTTTATCTATGGTGGCAACTTTAAGAAATGATCTTTTTTTATAAATCCAAAGCATCTAAGCATCAAATATTTGTTACAAAGAGAGTTTACATTATTGCACCTATACTATATGTCTATTTTCTATGCTTTAGAAATAAAGACTATTAAGTAGTTTCAACTTTCTTCAATATGTGATTTTGTAAGTGATTCTCCACATCCCACACATTTTCTTTTTGTTATGTAGAAAGTCAATTTCCTAATTTTTTCACATCTATTTTTTGAATAAGGTCAAGGCACCAATAACCTACTATGCCTTATAACCAATCTATAGGGTGTGCTATTTTTGACCTTAGGATAGAAATGAAGCTTGGAATTTTTCTTAAAATTTAAAATTTAAAAATTTTTTTCCTTCAAAATTGGGAGTAAGATAGAACCAACTACATCTAATTACTTAAGCAATTTTAAAAGAGATAATGAGGAATATAATGCTATCTAAATTTTTCCCATGTAGAAAGATAAGAAATGTAGGGATCACGAATTTTTCATAATTTTATTCCAAAAACAAAAATTATCATGATTTTTGGAAGTCAAACAGTGCTTTAAAGCCATAGCCAATGTCTAGAGTCTTCCAATTTGGATCATAGCAAAGACTACTTTCCTACTTAGTACTTCCCACACTCTTTATGACACTTAGGGACATGTATCATGACCTTATTAGTCCCAATCTTGAAAAGGGGAAAAAAATACATTCAAAGCTTTGATTGGAAATCTCTTCCAACCTTGGTTGGAAATAGCCACATCCTATAAGTTGGATATAGATCCCTAGTGAGATTAGGTGGTTCTACCTTAACCCCTAAGCGCTCAAGCGACCATTTTCTGGTCGCTGCTTGACTTCGGGCAGAATTTTCGAGCAAAAAAAAAACTTTTTTCAAATTTTTTTTTTTCAGTTTTGAAAAAATTGGGTTTTCTTTCAACATTGATATTCAAAACTAAGATCAGTACGGTCAAACAAAAGTTATAGCAAAAAAAAGGAGAAATAGTACAAAGTGTCTAAAATTGCTTAGTGTTGAAAAACTTACTATTTGGGGGAATTACTGATGCTCTCATTAGTAAATACTTTTTATTTTCTTACAAGTCAATAAAAACCATAATTTTGACCAATCAAAAAAAAAATTCAAATCATGAAAATAGAAATTGTATTTTTGGTGAATTTTTGAAGTTATATCTTCAAAATTCATTTGAAGAGAATCTCTAAATATTTTTTAAATTTTGATCATATGTATACTTTCCACTTTTTGTGCTTTACATTATCTTCTTTGATGCTAACTTCAAAATAGTTGTAAAGCTTATATTTTATAACACATTTGTATTTTGCCTTAATCCCTTGGGCTTTTAGAGGTTGAATATTTTGCATTTTTCTATAAATCAATAAAAAACACAATTTTGACCAATCAAAAAAAATTTCAAATCCTAAAAATAGAAATTGTATTTTTGGTGAATTTTTGAAGTTATATCTTCAAAATTCATTTAAAAATAATCTAAAAACATTTTTTTTTACTTTGACTGTATGGATACTTTCTACTTGTTGTGCTTTACATTATCTTCTTTGATACTAACTTCAGAAAAGTTGTAATTCTTATATTTTATAGCACATTTGTGTTTTGTCCTAACCCCTTGGGCTTTTAGGGGTTAATAAGGTTATGGCACATGTTTAGAAAAAGTGAGTGGGAAAATAGTTCTAGCTTGATTGAAATTGAAAGACTTGAGAGTTTGGAAGTGGGTGCAATGTACTTTTTGGCTCCCAAAATTCACAGTAATTTTAATTTTGAAAGTAAAATTCTAAAAAGTTCTTTATCTCCATATTTCCTATCTTCCTACATGTAAAGAAAAATTTCCATAGGCTCTTATTCTTGACCATCTGCTAAGAAATTGCTTAAATGATCAGTTACTGGTGCCTCAACCTTAACATTCTACCATCCTTTGCCATATTGTATCAACAATCTGTCTCATAATCTGATTAACCCTGAAGTGCTTTGACATCTAAATTCTGAATGATGAATAGAAGACTTCAAGGCACTGTTTCATCCAATTAACTTCTCATTTTTCAAATGTAATACTTGAATCTAAAAAAAGACAACCTTCCTTAATGACCAAATTCATTTCAATTCTGTAAATGATATATCTTTACAAAGCTCTAAGCGAAAATGTGCAAAAATTCAAAAAAAAGATTGAGACGTTTAAGGGTTAAGCTTAATCCAGATTCACCAAATCTTATAACTTGTAAGGTAGAAGGCTCAGAAACCGCTCATCTAAGGGCTGGTTCGCATTTTTACAGTATTTCTTTAGATGGGAACATTTTTAGCTCATTTTTCAGACCAAGAAAAATTGATGGAAAATCTAGCCCAAGTGGTTTCATATTTTTTGAAACATTATTGAATTACTTATGAATTTTCAAAGGAGATGTGTCCTAGGTCCCTATTTATGTTCCTAGGTCCTTCATATACTATTTACTTGCAATTCTAAAGAAAAATGGGGAAAGCAAAGACAATGATTGGCTCTTGCGATAAAGAATGCTTTTTCCTTCACTTCATTCAATGACTCGTGAGGTCAATTTATAAACTACATCAAGTCCATTCTACAACCAGTTATAGGGGCGGTTCTTAATGCCCGAACTGTTTTCGAGCCCTCTACCTTACCAAGCCACCAACCCATGACCATCACAGAAGCATGATGCTGGAAAAAATGAAAACCCACAAATTAAATTGCATATCTAAGCAATCTGTACACAAATTCCACACTCCCCTGGATCATACACTGGAATTGCCTGAGGTCAGCATTGGTGAAATATAATTAATTTTTTTTGAAGCTGAATAGTTTTGGAAATAATTAAGTCGTTTTGCCAAATTCAAGGAAAATTACACATAAATAAAGTCAAAATGTTGGAAATGATACATGTATACTTTGATCCTAAGGGAGAAACTAACCCATTTCCGTCCCTGTACTTATTCCTGGACCCTAGAGTACCACTAAATCTGTCCATAAGCATTTATTAAAGCGTTCAACAAATGTTTAATTCTAATTTGCTGATGCAGTTGTAAGACACATGTATAGTTTGTTTTTGTTTTTTTGACACATGTATAGTTTTCATTCACTGACAACTCATTTCAGCAAGTGTTCAATTAAAGGTACACCTATAGGATGGTTCCAGTGGTCTAGGGAGCCAACACTTTGGAAATTTATAGAAATTACATACTGATTCCAAAAAATTCATTTTTTTTAATATTCATAGTTTTCACTTGCTAATACTGGAAAAATATCAATTTTAGAAAATGTTGCCTCCAACTATGTTGAATTCCTTATTTGGATGGTTTTGGGTGTTTCCACTGTATGACATGACATGTCTATGAAATAAGTTGAAATTTAAATTCAATCCTTTAACCCTCAAGCACCGGCTTTGACATTCAATTTTTGGACAATGTACAGATTGAAAATTAGGTTTCTTTTTCATTACAACTTGGATGAAAGTCATCCTAATTGCTAAAGATATTTTATGAAGTTGTTGTCTTATCCAAGGGTTGGATTTGGTATTATTAGAGTACAATTTTTTCTAAAATTATAAATGTGGAAGTTTTTCAAGTGGTTAATGAAGCCAAAATTGCATTGACTCTAGTTCAAACTCTTGGAATTGTAAAAATGAGGTTATAGAATCAAAGAGTACAAAAAATCTAAGAAATCACTTTGTTGGGAAAACCTCATTTCAAATCCATTCCAACAAAATTTACTCAAAAAATGACAATATTTTGCTTGTAATTGAATTAAGAAGGAAATTTTGAATTTTTCCTTTTAAAATTTATAGATAAATATTGGTGATAGCATTGGTAAATCCAACCATATGGATGGAATCTAAAACTCAAACTCCACAACTTCTACTTGCATCTCAATTCTAAATAGTACTTTATGATTATTTTTCCAAAATCCTCAATTCTAGAGATGAGTTTGGACACTTAGGGGTTAACTTTACAACACATTAATGACTCTATAAAAAATAATGACTTCATTGAATACCATGAATATATATTACTTTTCTATGCTACAATGATGAAAACCATTAAACTTCCAAGATTATTTGAAGGTTAAGAAAAATATTTAATAATAATTGTCAAATAAACTATAAATTAAAAAAATGAATAGCCAAATCAACCCTTCTTGTTTAAAATAATTATTTAGGAAAAATATGCCAAAGGTGACTTTAGACTACTATAATATATACCATAGCACAAATGTAGGTTTCAAGTCAATAAACATTGTAATCATAGACAATTGAAGCAAATGTGTTGTAGTTAGGATATGAAAAGCTTTTTGAACAATTGTTAGGTGCATCATATGGTAGACAAATGTAAATTCTCAATTATACAATGAAAAAATTGGGAGTCTTCGTATACAATCATAGATAAAAGTACACCTAATTGTGTTCAAAGAAGCAATTGAACAATGTTCCAATTATTGAATTGCTTTATTTTTTAATGAATCTTGTTGGAAGTTGAAAAAATATATTTTAGATTCTCTACTTGTGCATTATTTGGATGTTGAATGATTGAATTATGAATTTTCAAAGTGCTTGGAAATAGGTGATTTCAAAAGCAAACTAAACCTTCATGAATAGAGGTTGTACATTTTATAGAAAAAGCTCCACAAGCAATTTTAGAAAGGATCAGAAATAGGTGCAATTACCAAAATAATATCTACATGTGACAACCTAAGTTTTTACAGGTACCTAATTGTAATACCCTAAAAACATGTATAGTGAGTACATATTGATGTTGAAACCAAATCTAAGACTACTAAAAGAAGGGGTATATATCAATACTTGTGCTATTAAAAACAATACAAAATTTTGACAATGTAAGAATTTACATCAATTTAAGTCATCCCTTAATAAAACTTAGAATCCTCATCTTTTGCTTAGATTTGATATCAAGAAAAATTTGACAATTATCATATCTATGTGCAACAAATAAAAGGTCATTATGAAGGTAAAAGGTTTGTAAAGTAATTGGACTCTAATAGCATCTTCTAATGCAAAGATACAATTTGCTTTGACATTGCACCAACAATGTACAAGCAATGTACATTTGAAGAGGTGGATGCATTTAGTGACCATTATGTTTTACCTTCAAAAATTCTATAAAGCTCATAACTAATTCCATGAAGCTCCAAAAAAATATGAAATGACTTACTCCCCCTATTTTGAAACAGATATGGGATTTCTTGGAAATGGCTAGATTAATGCACGAGCTACTCCTATTTTTAGGGGATTGTGTAGTTTTGGTAATTTCTACTAAACTCCACTAGGTGTGAAAGAATAGAAGCAATAGTGAAGCAGCACATGTTGAAAACAAGTAGTGAAATCAACAAATACTTGCCCTTTTTGGAATTGCTTCAATAGTATTCATTTTGATCATTCTCTAAGCAACATTGGTGCAATGATGTTTATTCTTGTTCTTCGTATTCAACTTTGACAATGTCATGCGATTAAAGTCTAAAAAATTCTCTACAAAAGATTTGTTGGTAGCAACTTTTCTATAATTGTAGGTTGAATTCATTGATTTGGTTGGTTAGACTGAGGTTGCATTTCAATTCTCTTTACAAGGATCAAATTGTTGTATTGTCTTTGGAGAATGGTATCAACACATGCCTTCTCTTCAAGGTCTTTGAAGTATATTTGATAACCTCAAATCTATTTTGAAATAGAAGGAAACAGGTTAGATACTAAATTATCAATTCCATTTGTCTAAAATACTTCAAGAAGTCTAACCTCCCCAAATTAATCATTAGCTTTTAAAGTAGACTTAGTTACCATACTATTTTTTCCTCAATTAGTGCTCTCAAATTCTCCAAAACTCAATCAAAGAAGCTAACTTTAACTTTAAATGCTCAAGGACTTTTTGAGCTTCTAAAAATTTGTCTTTAAATTCAAACAAAGAGCCAATATTTTGATATGCTTTATCAATTTTTTTGAAATGTAATTGTATAAATCCAAACTATACTTCTTTGGAAAAGAAAACACAACAATGACTTATGGATTAAAGGATATTAGTTATGAATTGAAAGATTATAATGTTTGATCATGAGGGTGTTAACATTGTAGAAGTAACTTACCCGTTGAATGCCGCCGCGGATGTTTGGTGTCCTTTGAATGACAAAGAATCTTTTCTTGTAGGACAAAAGTGCAACTTTTCATCCTTGGTATTAGGGGTGGAAAGAAAAGATCTTGTACAATACTTTGACTTCCAATAAGTATCTTTGGCTTTTTCAAAGTAGATAATGTCACATGGTATCAAAATGCATGATTTCCATGGCCACCAATCTGTCCTTCAAGGATTGAAGTCTTTCTATCCTCTTTTCACATGTCAAATCTAAAAGTTGGTCACCAAAGAAATATGAGGTTAAAGGGCCTTACATGCATTACCCCTATCAATTTATGGCTTCTCAAATCTATTCTATAATTTTTTGAAATGAATTTTTCATGTGATTTTTCTCCAAGATCTACTGTATTTGAGGTTCATTTCCAAGAGCCCTTAATCCATAAGTGTCTAGACTCATCTCCCAAAATGACAATTTTAGAAAAATCATCGTAAAGTACTATTTGGAAGAATATTTTGGAATTGAGATGCAAACAAAAGTTATAGAGTTCAAATTCTAGATTCTACCCATATGATTTGATTCATCAATGCTATCACCAATATTTTTCTATTAATATTGAAATAGAAATTTGAAAATTCCTTCTAAATTCAATTACAAGCAAAATATTTTTATTTTTTTAGTAATTTTTGTTGGAATGGTTTCAAAATGAGGTTCTCTTGACATGGTGACATTTGGGAATTTTTGTGTTCTTTGATTCTATGACCTCATTTTTGCAATTTCAAGTTTAAACTAGAGTCAATACAATTTTGGCTTGGTCAACTACTTGACATACTTCCACATTTGTAATTCCTGAAAAATATGTATTCTAACAACACCAAATCCAAGCCTTGGATAGGACAACAACTTCATAAAGTATTTATAAAAATTAGGATGACTTTCATCTAAGTTGTAATGAAAAAGAAATTTGACATTCAATTTGTACATCATCCAAAAAATGGACATTAGAGTGCTTAAGGGTTAATACTACATGAAGTCAAAATTGCAATGAACACCCATGCACATAATCTTGAATAGAAAAATCATAATCAATCATATTCAAGATCCAATTTTTGATGCTTAAACTAGACTTCAAAAAGAACTTTTCAAAAATATAACTACTCAAAATAGCAACTTGGTTAGGTTATATTTAACTTCAAAGTTTTGTGAACACCAGATTTACATTCAGCGGTTAAGCACACCACGGATTGAAGAATTGCATTCTGGTATTCAGTATTGTCAAATTTGGCCCATGAAGAGCACGCCTACAAAAAGTTCTCAGTCCTTTGGTCAGACACAGTTTTCGTTTGCAATCGAAAAACCCCAAGCCAAGCCAAGATATAAAAGGTTATCAGATGGAAGCATACGTAAGTTAATGAAAACTAAGATATTCCCTAGGCAGATCTTCAACATAAAATTTCCACACCTACAGTGTCGAATGTATCAAATGATACATTAAGATTCGGACACCTCCGCAATTTAAAGCACAGCTGAGAATCAACAAATAAGTTGTCAAATCTGGAGTTACATATGTTCTATTACTCTCTTTACACACCAAGAAATGCTTGAAAGTGCTAGCAGCTACTCTCAAAGTCTTTTATCAAAAAACGGCCTCCTGCATCATCCATGCACAATAAGTTGACAACTAAATTCATTTTACACTTGGTCGAAGGTTGCACATGACGAACTGAACATAATATCAGCCGACCAAGTGTTAATCAACATCAGCTATACCGGTACGAGCGTGCCCTAAACAGGGCAGTCAGGATCACAAATATGTCAAAGAACATAAATGAGGTTAGAATCATGACACCTCTGCATTGAAAAAAATCATCAAATGTGGCGACATATATATATACTCTCTTTACAAGCCAACGTGCTTAGAAATGCTTGGAAGGGCTTGCAGCTACTCCCAAGTCTGTAGCTCTGAGCTGCAGTAGGCACTTTCCTGTAATGTCCACGCACAAAAAGTTGACAAAATTCTGTAACTAAATTCTTTCTACTATTGTCGGTCGAAAGTTGCACATGGCGACCCAAAACACAGCTTCAACTCGACAAAATGTTACTCTACTTCATATGAATACCTACAACAGCGGAACCAGGACCAAAGTATGTAAAGTGTGAATCCGAAGGGCAAATATACCGAAAAACTCCAGCTACAAATACAATGCACCCGCAATACCCACAGCAGGGCCCAACAGGGTAGTGGGAATCAGCACGTTGGCAAAGGCGCCAATAGGTCCACCCAGGATGGGGATATTCTTCACCGCACCCTTGGCCATGTGGACTGCAAAAATGCCGCCGATCATGAACAGGCCCAGGCGCTTGCCCCGGTCCAGAGCCACCCGCTTCAAAACCTCCCTTGCAAAGAGTTCAAACTGCTGGAGTGTGAGAATTGGGGGGAGGGTGAGAGAAGGGTTGCTGCGCATGGAGCCATGGATGTCCTCCTGAGTGATGGGCCGCAATACCAGCTTTCCACATTTGGGATCCAGACCGTCACAGAGCCTCTGCAGGGGCCAAGGAAAGTGCATCAGGAATCCTGTTGAGCTCTCAGCTTGAACACCACCACTCATAGTGATAGGATTTACATGGTCTAGTCCATGATTTATCATAAAAATAGACTGTTTCAAGACCTTTCAGATCGCATAAAGAAAATCTTCTCCATGATTGATAGAAGGTTTCCCTATGGTCAAAGTGGCCACAGAGGCCCCCTGTGTATTGGGAGGGCAGGAGTATCTCAAAGAACCCGCCTATAGGGTATGGAAGGTAACGAAGTCCTATTTGGAGTTTAGAGAACCCTAAGGTAATTATAAAATCAAAGGTCAATGAGATCAACACTCAGGATTTGTAAAAAGAATTATTAGACTAGCAAACATTCCACCCTTACCACAAACCCAACTCGCTCTGCCCAATAGAATTTGTAATTCAAGTGATTCTTTGGAGAGTACCCCGAAGTCAGGATCACGGGTTTTCAAAGCAAACGGGCATATGGATCTCCCCGTAAAACCCTGAAGAAAAAACAGGGATGCACCCTAATGAACTCATTCTGCTTTCTTGGTGACACAAGAACGTAGCAAGAAGCGATAGTCCCTACAGGATTGAGACTTCATAGTTCAAAAATGACCAATTCGAGAAATTAATAATATTAAGAAAACCATAACTAGGACATTGTCAAATTCAATATCATTGCAATCAATAAAATACGTTACATACATCGGTCAAAAAAATAATAATAAACGACATGAAAAAGACGCCACAAGACTTACTCAAAACCACCTAAGTAAGTCAGTTCGGATCATTAGAGAATAACGACCATACTCACTCCAAAAATTAAAATTCCGTGCAACTACTCTTGAACAACCGAATTGCCGAGACCTATGCAAGACAAAAACCGCGAAAACAAAAGTATAAGTGTCAAATTTTAGAGATAAGAGCATTACGTGGATGAAGAACTGAAGGGCCGCCAGTAGCTGGCTGCGAGGAAGCTCCTTCGCCGGCCGAAGTTCGAACACCTCAAACGCCGCACTCACGGCGGATTTGAAGCGATGAGACTCGTCCAACAGCCGATCCACGTTCTCACCGATGTTGTGCCTCAAGTCAGAAATCTTAGGGTGCGTTGATGAGCCTGCATTCTCTGTCGTCGTCGTCGACGTCGGGTGTGTCTCAATGTGCGCAGCGGACAAGCTCCCGGGCGATGGTAACGTCGCCATAATTAACTCACGACAATTCTACTTGTCACCCTCCACGTTTCTGTACATACTGAGAAAATCACAACCGAAGCACACCGAGCCCAGGCAAACCCTCAAAACCCTAATTCGTTGCCCAGAAACCACGAACCAGAGAAGCTCAAATTTCGTTCCCAAAGTTCATAAGAAGTTTCAAGAAGCGTGAACGAGGAGTCTTAACTCCTAACGACGCACCGAAAAGATGGAAGCGAAACAGGAATCCGCAAGAAAATGTTTGTTGCAATGCCGAGAAACGGGGAAGCAAGAAGTGGCGAACCTCAGGAATGTCGGAATTGGACGGCAGGAATGGTCGAGTTGGGAGGTGACGACGCTCCGCGAAGGGAAGCAACGCGAAGGCGAATTGGAGGGAGCGCAATGGAAGTTGGGTTTGGTGGTGTAAAGGAGGTGACGTGCAGCGCGCGCGGGCGATGGCGCGCGCAAGTTGCGAAGGGAATACACAGACAATCCGTTTGGAGGTAAAACCGGGCCAGTTTGTTTTTTTGTCACGATGCTCCAAGGTAGTAAGGGAGGAGGTCTAGAAAGCGCCCATCTAAAACAAAATAGGCCTGTGTGACGGAAATAGAGCATGGGAAAAATGAAAACCTATTTTTGGGCAAAAGAGAATTGAAGTACAGGGCAATGAGTGTTGTCCCCACAAATTTCTGAGTCAGTATGTATTAGATATTAATTTTCAAAGTGCTAGAGTAGTAGGTTGCTATTTTGACCAGGGGCACCAACAATTTAGAGCAACAACATGTTGTAGAATAGAATAGGCAAGTCCTCAAAGCATAAGAGGATTTTTAGCTGGTTTATGAGACTGCGAGTTCCCAAATGCTGAGAACGCATTGGGAACGCAAGGAACGCAATGCTGATGTGGTCGAGCAATTGCCATGTCAGAAAATATTAATTAATTATTTAATATTTTAAAAATATTTTTAAAAATCATTTTCTTTCTTTTTTAAACATTCTGAAGTTTTTTTAAATTTTTTTAAAAATTTTTGTTTCAAAATTCAAAAATTGAGACCATCAAGGGGCTAGTCTGTAGTAGTGGGAATAGTTTCTGTAAACACCCTTGAAACAGTCTTCTTGGGGGCCAGAAATCCTCTTATGAGTTAAAAACAATGCTTTCTATATTCAAGACAATTGTCAAAACATTCACAAAAGTCTTTGATGACGCCCTCAACATCTATAAAGTGTATGTTGAGAAATCTCAAAAATTTTGAAATCCACTTTAATCTTCACAAGTCATGGTCTTCCAAGAATGAAGCACAACACTTCTTTATTGAATTCTCTACTCAGTGTGAAAATAATTTATTGTAATCTATTAATTGCATTTCAATTTTACCTTCCTCCAATGCATAGCTCACTTTTGAGTTGAGAATTGACATTGCAATTATCCTTTCTTACCTAACCATTGCTCTAAAATCATGCATATAAAACGTAACTTATTTAAAAATAAATTTCTTATTCAAAATTAAAAAGTTCAAAATTGACACCCCATTTTTTTCCTAACCATTGCTCTAAAATCATATACATAGAACTTGAGTTGTCCAAAAATAAAATTCTTGTTGAAAATTAAAAACCATGTGTACTACTTATACCACTATTGTAGAGGTGGTTCTTAAAGCCTAGTTGGTTTTCAAGCCTTCTTCTATAATGTAGGAGGTCCATAAATTTTTTTGGATAGGTAAATAGAAATGGTATTTTAACTTTAGTTGTTTCATCTTTTTGAAATTCTGTGAAATTAGTTTTGAATTTTGAAGCTAAAACGCAATGATCATTGAAAGTGTCAATCTCGTTGAAATGTACATTGGTGGTGCAATGATAAAGCAAAATGTACCTTTGAGTTACAGGATGCCTTTAAAGCTCAAGTATTTGATGGACCTTCTACTTACTTTGCATCATTTTTACAACTAATTATTTTTATATGACTTTTGGGTGATTTTTCTTTAAGCATCAATATTTGGAAGTACACTATTTATTAAGTGTTCTACTAATTATCCATATTTAATCTTTTTTCAAGTTTTTTAAGACCAACCTCAAATGCAATATAATTGAGAGGCCAATGTATCATATTTTCACCCAAGGGATACATAGAATCATTATGACTCTTTACATAGATTTAATTTTAAAATGAGATCATCACATTTATTCCAATTATTATCACTTTCACATATGATCCTTGGTTGGGTCTTAATAATATATCTTTCTATTTTTGGGTCATTTATATCTACCACATGAATTAATCTCTAAAGGACTAAAAATAGTTCAAAGAGTTTCTTGATTATAGAGATGTATTATGAAATGCAATTTAAAATAATAATTTAAAAATGACTCTCAAACAAAAGTTGTAAAATGTCATTCATACATTGTAATCTTCATAAAAATATGGTTATATCAATTGCTACAAATAATAAATAATAATTTGAAACCAAACATTAAAAATTCCTCCTAAAATAGATATTAGATCAAATATTTGAAATTTCCAAAATGATTCTTTATCTTAAGGTCAATATGTTAAATTTTATTATGGTGACTTTATAAGTTTAAGAAAAAAATTTACTCATTCATTGAAGTCATTTGTAAAGCTATGGTTCTTTTTTTTTTATTGAAAAAATATATATTGTTTAATTAGAGTAAACACTAACTCAAGGATCTACAAATATTCTAATTAGATGAACAAAAATACAAAGATTATGTGTGCTCTAAACATATTTACATTCATCAATTATTTCTTGAAATTTGAAAGCCCAAAGGTCCTTTAGGGATAATTTTGTGTGCACAATTTATGCAACCATGGTGTGTCTATATGCAATCTCAGACAAAGTTTTGTAAAAATGTCAACATTCCACAAACTTGATACATTAATTTTACATTTAGACCATGGATTTAAAAATCTACACTAATCCTAGACATAAGAGCTATAGAATGAATGGAGAAATGGCACAAAAAGTCTCACCATTTCAACAAAATTTCCCATTCTCGTTGACTTCCATTTCCAAGACCAAATCCAATTCTAAACCAGTTGTGGAAGAGATGATATGAGCCTCACTGATGATTTATGATTCAAAGAGCACATAGAACAAATATTGAAGCAGACGAGAAATCCAAAAATCCCAAAGACCAACTAAATTCCATATTTCTACAATTATGGAATTCCACATTGCTTGAGTATAACGTCAATTTCGTTAGATAAATCCATACCTGTTGTCGTAATTGTGGCCAATGTTAATCAATTAGTTACGTTAGAATCTTAGATTCAAGAGCTACGATTTACATCGTTCTATCATAACGGTGTCTCTAGGCTCACACCGTTCAATTATACCAAATGGTGTCTTTGTCCTTCATAAGAAGAATTATTCTTTGTAATATTATTATTATTAATGTAATACAAAACCTTCAACTTCATGTGGTGTTGCATGTCGTGTTGCATTTCACACAACATGGTATCAGAGCAGAGAACTAAAAAGTTCAATATGTGCTTCGCACCAACTCCTCCACAGGATTGTTCCAAAGATGTGTTTGAAATACTAGAAATAGAAGAAGAGCGGATTGAACATGAAAATCAGGTTCTCGAGATAAGATTCTTTCAACATTACCTTCAAGGTGGATTTTTTCAAGTTACGGATGAATTAGTAGTTGAAGACAATGAAGATGTCGGAGTGACTTGGAATTAAAATATCAAAATCAGCTCATATGGAATTAACGACGCACCTGAATACTATGTTGACTCCCAAAACCAAAGTGGCCAGTTTGATGAGATCATTCCATTTTATTTTGAAGATGATGATTATGATAATGTGCCCTCTTACTTGTACCAGGAACTTTAAACTTTCATATTTTCAATTAGCTTCCTAGGAAGTATATAATCAATAGCACAATGGCCAACATTGGATTAACTTCCGCAAATCGAGCTTATGTGATTCCAAGTCTAAGTACAGATAATTATGCATCTTGGAGTATGAAACTTGAATTATTGTTAATTCACTTTGAAATATGGGGTGTCATGGATGGCAGCGATGCAGCTCCTACTGCAAGTGACACAGTAGGTTTGACAGCTTGGAAATTACAAGATGTTAAAGCTTGATTGGAGCTATTGCTCCATTGTAGTGAGAAGCAGTTACTTTCCTTACGATCTCTCCCAACCTTTAAGCAGATTTGGGATCGTTTAAAACAAATTTACAAAAAAATCAAATAAAGCGTCGCAGGTAAATTTGCATAAGCAACTCTGTCGCTTGACCATGACTAATTTCGACAAAACTATGTCCTTCTTGGAGACGTGGCACTCGCTTCTCAACGAAGTTGAAATTGTTGGATGTGTATTTACAGAAGACCAGCAAGTTAATTTGTTGCTCGGTGCTTTACCAGATTCTTTGAGCACCTTTATAACCACGCAAGGTGGTATTGCCAATTTGACATTCTCAACTTTACTATCCAATATTCTCCAGCAAAACTCCATCAATCTTTCTAAGCCTGAAATATCAAAGTCCAAAGCCTTCTACGTCAAAGGCAAATTTGTTAAGCCATCACCAAATAAGTCTCCTTCATCCGGACACTTTTCAAAGAACAAGCAAAGCTCCCACTTGCAATTTTGGAATAGTAGAAAGAGTTGGTCGGGACAAAAACCTACCAATTATAACACTACCTCATCTACTCACATGACTATTATTTGTCATTACTACGGGATTCTAGGGCACAAAGCTCCTGAATGTTGTAAGAAACAGCACGAGTAGGCTAAAAATGAGTACAGACAATTCAATAATGTTCCTCCTGCTCAATCTAATAATGCCCTTACTAATTCGTCAGCTTATATCTTTTCGGCAATATGTGATAACTTAAGCCTTTCCTCATCGTGGTACCTAGATTTAGGTGCTAGTCAACAGTCTCCTCACAAAGAACTTTTTCGAGATTATCAACTTCTCAAAATTCCAAGAATTGTACTTTTCGGTGACAATTGCTCGCACAGTGCTCTTGGCTATGGTTCTATTCTTTTAAAAGTATCGACAGGGCAAAGTCTATTAATTCCTGATGTTTTATATGTCCCTGGACTTACAAAAAACTTAATTTCTGTTAGTCAAATTATGACTACAGGAAATACAATTATTACATTTATTCAAACTCAATGTCTTATTAAGACCAAGTCTCCATACTCAACTAAACAAATGATATTTCAAATTCCAAAAGAAAGCAGCCTATTTTCATTAGGCATTGGTATTCCCCCTTCAGAATCCAATTATATATCTACAAATTTATCTAAATCTAACTTAGAAATACTTAAGTGGCACTATCGATTAGGCCATCTTAATATATGTTCCATTAATCTTATGCTACAATATAACATGGTTAATGGACTTCCTACACTAAAAAACAATCTTTCTCTCTATGAGGGCTGTGTGTTTGGTAAACAAACTCAAAATTCTTATCCAACAACACCTTCTACAAGAGCCATTGTACCATTGGCTTTAATCCACTTGGATTGGTGTGGTCCTATGAGCACACCATCACTAGGTGGTGCTCTTTATTTTCTCTTATTTATTGACGATTATTCCTGTTTTACCCATGTATATTTTTTAAATAAGAAATCCTCTACTTTGTTTCATTTCCAAACCTATAAGACATTAGTAGAAAATCACCATGACAAATACAAGATACTCATTCTCCGCTCAGATAACGGTGGCAAATTTACATCCAACAATTTTACAAAGTTTTGTCAAGATTATGGAATTTAGTACCACCTTACCAATCCCTACCCCCCTGCTCAAAATGGGGTTGCCGAACGAAAGAATCGTACCTTGGTTGAAGTTGCACGAAGTATGCTCCAAGTTGCTCATTTGAGCAAACATTTTTGGGCAGAAGCTATGGCCACTGTCTGTTATTTGCAAAATCGTTCTTATACTACCTCTTTGACCAACATAACTCCATATGAACTTTAGACTGGGTTATGCCCTGATCTTAGTGATCTGTGAATTTTTGGTTGTCTAGCATACTCTCATATTATCAAAGAACATCGCAAGAAATTAGATTCTAAAGCTTCAAAATGTATCTTTATCGGCTATTCATCAATTACTGGAACCAAAGGTTATCGCCTATATAATCCAGATATCCAACTTGCTTTTACAAGTCGCGATGTCATTTTTTCTAAAGATCCCTTATTATTATATGATGGCGGTTCTTCTTCCTCTGGATAGCTTACTTCATCTCCTACCGAACCTGGTGGCTTTTATTTTCCTATTCTTGAGTTCTCCACCCATCAACCAAGCCCTCCCAAATCCCTGCCACTGAATCATAATGTTGACTTCAAGTCGGCCAACTCCAACCAGGCCCTACCAGACCCACCAAAGACTCCACCTCCTCCTGATCCTGCAGATCCTCCCCTGCCTCTCCAACTTCTGTCCATTGTGAGCCCTCGAGATGGCACTCAGGACTCTGGGTCCATTTTTCGCAATTAAATAGTGAAAATTAGCCAAAATATTCAAGAAAAAGACATAAAAAGAGTGTTGAGGGAGTTTTGGTGTCAGACTATGTCAAAATGGTGGAAAACCAACTTAGAAGGTGGAAAATTCCTAATCCTAGAAATTTGAATCATTCTAAGTCTCCAAAGCAAGTTTATGTGAAGATTTAGTAATTCCGAGAGAAATAAGGAATCGAGAGTTAGTCAGTCCTAGTGATTGTCTGTGCAAAGTCAACCTTTTAAGGATGCACATGACATACTGACTAAGCCTAAAGAGTCTACAACGAGCCTAGAAGAGTTACTAGGGCTTAAGTTCAATTTTGGAACAAATTGGATTTAGAAGTAAAACCACTACAATGGATTTGGAGAATTCGAACTTCACGAGATAAAAGATGGAGGATTAGAGATTGAAGACTATAGAGAGGTGTTCCAAGGGTAGGAGCATGCCAGGAGAGAACAAGAATCAAACAATTGTCCAAGATTCCCGGGCATCGGGAATAAAATTGTCCAATTGGGCAAAGTAATTCCAAATTACTAAAATTAGAATAGTGCAAGGTCGCGTGAGACTTGCACTAAGAATTTAGGAGTGCCCTAGATGTTACCCAATTTATTTCGTATTTTTCCGAAATTCCACGTTGACTCCATGGGAAGTCAACCACACATAGAAATGTTCGTAAATTCATAGAAATTACGTATGATGTGGTAAAATCTCACTAAAAATTAGGATAGGTTTTTGTGTGCTTAATAAGCACCCGGTCAAGTTTGAAGACATTCCAACATTCCCAACTACCAGAACCGGCATCGACATCGAATTTCACTGGAAGTTACAAGTTGGCGGCGGGTTGACCGGCGTATCAGGAGCGAATGATGTCCAATTGTCGCAAATAAGGAGTCATTCCTTACTCTCACGGACATTCCTAATAACCCTGGCCTAACAGATTCATCAAAATGCGCAAATCCTAGAAGTTAGATTTTTGACTTTTAATTGGAGTTACCGTAATTCCAATATGGGCGCTCAAACGGCCTAGGAGTGAGGGGTGTGGGGTCCCTTAGGCTAATTGGGGTCTTTTGAAGACAATGTCTTAGACGGTTTTCCGTTTCGAGTTGTTCCCTAAAAGATAGAGAGGGTCAGCTCTTAGTTTGACTTTTTAATCGTTAATTGTGGTTAATTAGAAGTGATTTTGGAAATATCTCTTGGAAAATCAAAGATTGGATTTGGTCAAGATCTCTTTCTTGCGTAAAAAGCCATCTTTAGGCTAAAGAAAGACAAT
This sequence comes from Thuidium tamariscinum, assembly GCA_947034885.2. Classification (NCBI taxonomy): domain Eukaryota; kingdom Viridiplantae; phylum Streptophyta; class Bryopsida; order Hypnales; family Thuidiaceae; genus Thuidium; species Thuidium tamariscinum. The sequence goes on from OX344756.2 coordinate 9,255,105, forward strand.
TTTCAAAACGACTTTTGGTTAATTTGCAAAATATCTACGTAAATTAGGGTTAATTCCAAAATATTTTGGGTTAAGATCTTGGATTTGATTTGGCCAAGATTTTGTTAGTCAAATGGGGATGTTTTTAGAAATTTTCACCATTAAACAACTAATATTTTGGAATTACATTAGGGTAGTTTAGGATAAGAAGTAACAAAGTGTTTTCACTAGCAATTACTGAGAGGGGCCCGGCCACGGGTATATAAGGGCCCCCCTCGAGGTTGCCAATACCCTTATTTCTCGCACCGACACTTTGTTTCTCTCTATACTACCGACATAGTCGGAGCACCACTTGGACCAAAGATTTTGGCCAAGTTTTGTATTTGTTAAACATTTGAAGGCTTAGGGCCCCTTCAAGTTCATTTCATTTCCACACTTCATTCTTGTAGTAGAAACGAAGCCTTAGATCTTGCTAACAATTATCTCGTGGAAATTTCAAGTATTGAGCGCCAAAGTCCGGTTTAAACACTATCATGTGTACCTCCTTTAGTTGCAAAACCTTGAAATACTAGGAAATTTTGAGAATTCAACGTGAAAATTCGGTTCAAACACTGTCATGTGTACCTCCTTTTGCGCAAAAAATTCTTAAAATACTTTGGAAAAATTTCCAGACGGCGAAGCTTTGAACCTCACAATTAATGATCCAAGTTGGAAATTAACTTGGAAAGTTTAGCCAAAACCTAGATGCCACTTGAAGGGCTAAGAATTTGGAAGGTTTAAAAGTCTCCAAACCCAAGTCTGAACTCCCATTTTATCATTGTTTTCTTCACCCCTATACCCCATGCTTATGCATTTGGCAATCACTAAGTAGAAATTAGAGTCATCTTTGATAAAGGATACCAATTATTAGAGATATAGAGTAGTTGGATTCATATATAGTTTAGTCAAAAACCCAAAAGAAAAACCAAGTTAGAGTATTTAGAACATTAAAGTATTGAGATTTATAGTCCAAAATATCCAAGAAACCAAAAATTATAGTTCAATTAGAGGAGGACAGACCCCCAAGGAGGCGGACGGAACCCCGACCAACCGGGTTCCGCCACGCGGCGACTGAGCGGAGCTGTAAGGGCTGTGCCTGAGCGGCTGTGGCCGAACCAGGGCTTCAAGGTCCAAAATTCTCAACCAACATTGAGACACCAAAAACTTGGTTTTTGATCAAAACCACGGGTTGGCAGTGGAAGCCACACCCCTTTCAATTTTTATCAAAAATCTAATTTTTGGGAATCTCAATTCTTGCCTTCCTTGCAAAATTCCACCATAGCCATCTCTCTCATAGAAAACTTGCAAACTTTGCAAAATACAAATGAAAAGGACAGGAAGGAATTAGAAGAGATTAAGGAGACAGAATCCTAATCCAAAACGCAATTGACATTAAAAAACTAATTTTTAAAAGAATAACACTATAGAGTTTGATTCTTTATTCTTGGGGGTTGGAATCTCACTATTAAGATTGTTCTCGTTTTTTAGGAATGTTCTACATTCTTTGGTAGTTTGTCATTAATTAGATTCTTAGAAGGTTTGGATTTTGTTGGTTTTGTTTTATTAGGCCTAATAAGCCAAAAAGGAAACAAACAAATTGACAACCAATTTCTTTAGGATTAAAACAAGTTCAAAAATTAATTAGATTTGAAAAGATTTGATGATAGTTCTTGATTAAAATATTCTAATAAGCCAAAAAGGAAACAAACAAATTGACAACCAATTTCTTTAGGATTAAAGGAATTTCAAAAATTAATTAGATTTGAAAAGATTTGAAGGAAATTTCCCCTCCAAATTAATTTAATTCAATTAGAATTCGTTGGAATTTTATAATATCAATTTAGAATTAAAATGAAAACTAAAAAACAACAAATAGTTAACTATTAGATTTCCGTTAATTCCTTTAGAATAATAACAAACTAGGTAGACTAATTTAATTGCAGTATTTCTTAATTACCGGGGATTTAGGAATTAAAAGAATTACGCAATTGAATTAACGCTACATAACCTTTAATTTCTTTTTAATCAGGACAGAATTAATTGACCAACAACGTGAGAATTATTATGGATTAGATGGAGAGCCGGGATGATTTTGATGGCGAGGTTGTGAGAGAATATTTACACATGATGATGTTTGACGACAGGACTATGGAGATTTACGCAGAGGAGGTAAATCGTTCATATTTGATTTTCATTCTCATTGTTTTACTGTTAAGTTTCTTTCTACCAAATGCTTGGAATTAGATTTAGGCAATATCATAGAATAGAATAGAGTCGGATCGCTTAGTTGAATTTTAGACTAGAATAGATAGAATTATAACCACGAAATTAGATTAGAAACACTTAAAAGACGTGACTAAAAGAGTTCATTGCTTGGAAGGCTTTCTTTTAATACCCAATTAGAAAGAAAACTCAATTAGACACAGGACCCGTGTGAAAAACTCTTAGCTCGAGGGTGGAGTTAGGAACGCTCACACCCATCAGTGCTCTCATCTTCGTCAAACTCAACCCAACTCTCTTCCACCAATTAGGAGGTCCACACATTCAACTAAAGGACAACGCCATACTCTGCGGTTTCATGACATTAATTTGTACAGTTTTAGCTTCTTACGACCACCTTTCATGTGAGTTGGGCCAGTAAGAAAGCAGGAAGATGACAAGAAGCTCCTGTCAATTCTCTTGCGGATCTCAGTGAGCAGAAAAGTAGGAGTTCCAACTTCACCGATATTGGTGGACGATGGGATTGGTGGAGATTGATCGAACTTCAAGGGAATTGAAATGTGTGCTTTTCTTACTCGATATCTCCCCACCTACCAAATTCACATAGAAGTGTCATCACTCACTTGTCACTATAGCTCTCCCTTGCAAGTTCTACCGGCTCGGCTCACATGGAGGTTGGCCCTTAGCTAAGCTGTATGAACCTCTTATGGTCACTGAAGCTCTTTCTAGCGATCACTCTAAAGATTGGAAAGAAGCTATGGATAAGGAATATAATTCCTTGATTAACAATCGTACTTGGTATTTGGTTGATCCACCGCCTAGAAGATCTATTATAAGCACCAAATGGATTTTTTGAAGAAAATACAACTCTGATGGCTCTTTATCACGTTTTAAAGCAAGATTTGTGGCTCGTGGCTTCTCTCAACAAGTAGGAATTGATTATATTGAAACTTTTTCTCCTATTATTAGGATGACGTCACTTTGACTTATTTTAGCCTTAGCTACTATTTACAACTATTACATCCATCAAATGGATGTGATCACAGCTTTTTTAAATGACATCTTACATGAAAAAATTTATATAAAGGAACCTGAGGGCTACATTAAACCCGGCATTGCACATCAAGTATGCCACCTGTTAAAATCCCTCTATGGTTTAAAGCAGGCACCTTGTATCTAGTATGAGACCTTTGACACATTCTTATTAAGTCAAGGCTTCTTTAAATGTACCTCAGATCCAAATGTTTACATTAAACTATATCATAATTCAATTCTCCTCTTGGGTCTCTATATTGATGATCTAGTTATCATCTCCGATAATTTTCAGTTTCTTAAAATTACAAAGGCAATATTTAATTAGCAAATTTCCATGACGGATAACAATGAAATTGGCTATATTCTTGGCATCCAGATCCAACGAGATCGCTTTCATAAGACATTATTATTGTCCCAGAAAAAATATATAAATGATCTCTTAATTAAATTTAATATGGAAACTTCCCATTTAGTTGCCATGCCTCTTGAAGTTGGTATTCGATAGTCCCGCTCCCAATCTGACAATCTTTCATCTTCCGAACACCACCTTATGCACAAGGTCCTGTATAAACAAGCCATCGGGAGTCTTCAGTACCTTGTTACATGTACACGTTGGAATCTAGCATTTTTCTATTAATCATCTGGCCTAGTTCATGCAGGATCCAACCTCAGCCCATTGGCTTGGTGTAAAACGTATATTTTGGTATTTTCGTGGAACCTCACAGCAAGGACTTGTTTATTCTAGTTCTATTTCAGCTTCCACTTCTCTCCACCAGCTAAGTGGTTGGAGGCTTGGAGCGACGTCGATTGGGCAGGTGACCTCGACACCCGCCGGTCTACTTTGGGATATATTTTTCAACTGGACTCGTCTTGTCTTCTCTCCTAGCAGAGCTGCAAGCAAACTATTGTCGCTTTGTCGTCAACAGAAGCCAAATATATTGTAACTGCCACTGCCACCAAAGAACTTCTTTGGCTTCAAGCTCTTCTATAGGAACTTGGTTACTCTTGAGTTCACCAAGCATCATTTTCTGTGATAATCAATCATGTATTAGTTTGAGTGAGAATCCAAAGTTTCATGATAGGTCTAAACATATTGACTTGCACTTCCATTTTTTCCGTGAAAAAGTTCACGACAAGATTTTGAAACTTCAATTTACTTCCACCTCCACCATGTGGACCGACATATTGACGAAGTTTCTTCCAAAAGATAAGCTTCAGGCCTGCGTTCACGCCCTTACTGTGCTGCTTCTTTTGAACTGAAGCAAAGGGGTGACCAATTCAATATTATTTCTTTCTCAGAAGCTTCCTAGGAGGGGGCCCTTTACTAAGTTGCACATGTACTAAGAGTTTTTACATTCCACTGCAAGTTAGCAATTTATTGTTTCAGCCATACGGCTGAAGAGGGCATGTTAATCAATTAGTTACATTAGAATCTTAGACTCAAAAGCTACGATTCACATTGTTCTGTCATGACGGTATCTTCAGACTCACACCATTTAGTTATACCAAACGGTGTCTTTGTCCTTCATAAGAAAGATTATTCTTTGTAATATTATTATTATTAATGTAACACAAAACCTTCGACTTCCTGTCATGTTGCATGTCGTGTTGCATTTCACACAACAGCTAGAAGTTATACCTTTGTGAAGATATACGTTACGGCGTACAATTTTTGACAACAGAATCGCAGCGATTTATCGAAATAGCGGTTGAATGCATACTATAGATCAAATAGAGCCTGAAATTCCATGCTCAAGCTTACAAACTCCATGGTTCCAACATGGAATACTTGTGGGTTTTTCATAATTCTTGAGTGCTGATCGATATCATGCTTTGATTCTACGGATTCTCCACCATGGTTACCAACCTCCGAACCTCCATTTCATGAACATGCTACCACACCCTCAGAGACTCGTACTTTGTAACCCCGAGCAACTCCCCCATTTCTTGCCGAAACTCGCCATACCTGATGTCCCCAATATTGTGACGAATGCGGAACCCCACGTACGTACTTGCGGTAATCCTGGTCGCATCGTGAACCTCATCGCTTGCTCCTAGTACCAATACATAAATTCAAGGAGACACGCTTTAGGATCCGATTCTCCGACGGGGCGGGGTTATCAATGCCTGCCATGATGTATGGTCTATTTTGAATGTTGTTCAATTCGCTCGCACGTTAGGTGGTGAGTTTCTGGTCCCAATGTTCCTATGGTCGATGCCAAAGAGTATTGTCGCCCGACTGAGCGGAGTAAGAGATTATGTTTGTCAAGACACAAAGAGCAATGGGGAAGAGAAAGAGAGGGTGGTGAAGCATTCGCTGCATGTTCTCTAAGGAAGTCTTGGTGGAAAATGTCCCAATGGACTCGGAGATGGGCGTAATGGGTGTTCCAAAGGAGTAATGGCATTTGGCGGTAGAAGGCGTCGTAGGGGGGTGAGTGAGACATTGAAACTCCAGGCGAGCTCGGAGTACTCGTGGTAGTCTAGGGGCTGCATTGAGAATCTCGCCAAGTGGTCTTGGCAACAGCTGCAGAAGCACATGAGACTGTTATTTGGATCGGGGTTTCTGGATGGGTCCATGCCTGTCCTGATCGATGGCTGAAATGCTCAGTCGAGTTGACTTGTGAATCTGGATAATTATTGGGGATATATACAGTATGTAGTTAGTACACTAATTGTATATACTAAATTAATAGTCATGACTAACTGACTGTAGATCAAGAAGTGTGACCTTAAAAGATAGCCTTTTAGCTTAGCCTTATAAGAATGTATTTTGCTTCAATGTTTAATATAAGATACATCACATATTTATGACATGGTATCAGAGCTAGGTTCATAATGAGAAAGAAGAAAAAGAATAATATTAAAAATCAAAAGCCCAAAGAAAGTTCTCTAAAACATATTCAATATGGAATTTGGAATGCTCCTAAATCTCTTCAAATAATATTGAAGAAAGAATTTCAAAAACACATAAAAAAAGATATGGAAGATTTGAATCAAAAACAATTTCAAACTAAAAATTGATATGAAGAAATCAAAAAGGAATTCAAATCCTACATACAAAAATTAAAATTTTAATACATTAACTATGTCACAAAAGGTTGACATCAATCATGTTCCTAAATTTGATGGAACATACTTTAACATATGGAAGCATAGGTTGACATTGATTTTTAAAACAAAAAAATTATGGTCGATAGTGAGTGGGGCTGAACCGCTAAACCTTTGCCGGTAGCACCAACTGTAGCAGAAATAGCTTCAGGATCCCAAGCTCTACCTACCACAGGTGTAGGTAGTATTAGTAATTGGGAAGAAAGAGATTTGTTATCTCTTACGATCATTAATAATTGTTTAGAAAACAATGTTGTGTCTCATATTTAGTCTTGCACATTTGCACATCAAGCATGGCAAGAATTATCAAGAATCTTTGAATCTCAAGATGCAGACTTAACTAAAATGCATCTTAAAGATAAATTACATACTTTAAAAATGAAAGAAAATGACTATGTGACAATGTGACAAAAAGAGGCAGTCACTATTGTTTGATTAATTTTTCTACCCCCCCCTCATCAGAAAAATTAGCAGCCGTTGGATTTGAATTAAAAAAAATCCCAACCCCCTTCTAAGAAAAATCAACAACCGTCAGATACTGATATAGATATCGCATATAGATACAGATGCTAGATACGAATACTAAATATGGATACAAAATACTAGTACTAGTATTGAATACAGATACGAACATTGATATTGTATACAAATATGGTATATGGATATACAGATACAAAATACTATATATTGTATCATTTATTCCATATCCTTTGTCTCCAAGCCCACCCTCTGAGAGTTATAAGAGGGAGTGGGGGAAGGGGGTATTTACAAGTTAAAAAAAATTTCAAATTTCAAATTTAATATTTATATTAAATTGGGAGGGGAGGGGGCTTAAAAAGTTTAAAATTTAAAATTTAATGTTTAAATCATTAAATCAGATTGGGAGAGGCTGAGAGGGAGGTACTAAATTTTTAAATTTTTATAGTTTTTGAGCTCATTGTGACACAGTTTGTCACTATGACAATGAGCTCAAAAGAGGCAGTCACTGCCTCACAATGTCACAATGTTATCAAACATGTCTACTTATTTAGATCTCATTAGGAGAATCTGGCTGTAGCAGGATGTCCTATTGAAGATGAAGAAGCAATATTAACTCTTATGAGAAGTTTACCCCCAAGTTATAGGATATTCATTAGTTCATTAAGAAGGCAACCTAGCATTACTTTACAATCTTTAATTATAGATTTGATACAGAAAGAAACACTTATGAAAGACATGAGTTGGAATAATGAAGCACAATCAGCCCTTTATACAAAAAGGAAAAATTATAACAATGGTGTTAAGAAAAACTACTCAAATAAAAGATTTCACAAAGGTGAAAATTCTAAGTATTTTGAAAGAAAAAATGAACCTTCAGATAAAAGAAGTTGTTTCTATTGTAAAAAGCCAGGTCACTTAATTAAAGATTGCAGACTTAGAATAGTTGCAGAAAAAGACAATTCTAATAATTATAATAGAAGACAAATTAACACAATCACTAAGTCAAATAGGCTTTATGTGGTGACTGCTTTAATCACACAAGGTGAACCTACTTCAAGTTGGTATGTGGATAGTATAGCCACTCAGCATATGTGTCATGAATTCAATGCATTTACCAATTATAAAAGTTATGGAAATAAACAATTTGTTTACTTAGGTGATGATACTATATATGAAATTGAAGGTTATGATGATGTGAATATTAGACTTATGAATGGCATGGAGAAACTAATACCTGATGTTCTTCACGTTCTTGGACTTGCTAAAAATTTGTTTTCTACAAAGCAATTGGACAAAGCTGGCCGTGAGATAAGAATTAAATATGGACATTTGGAATTAATTAATAAACTTAGTCAAACAATAGCGAATTGTCAATTAAATCCTGATTTATATGAATTAGGTAATACTACTATACCTAATAAGAAGATAATTGCAATTCCTGCAATTACACATGTCAATAAAGTTGATTTATGGCACTTACGAATGGGTCATATCAATAAGCATAGGCTTTAACAACTTTATACAATGTCTAAAGGAATGGATTCTTTTGTCGAGAAAGATATGACATTTTGTCAATTATGTGTTGTTGGTAAACAACACAAAGAAAACATTCAAAAAAGTGGTGCAATTAGAGCCACCCAACTATTAGAACTTATCCATACAGATATATGTGGTCCAATGCAGGTTGGGACACATTTAGGTTCTAAATACTTCATAATGTTCATTGATGGTTTCTCTAGATATTGTTTTGTTTATTTAATAAAACACAAATCAGAGGCATTTGACAAATTTGTACATTATAAGAACTTTGTGGAAAACCAAACAAACCAGAAAATAAAAGTACTAAGATCTAATCGAGGAGGAGAATACTTATCTCATCAATTCGAAGATTTTTGCTCTCAAAAGGGATCAAAAAGAGAATATACAACAGTATACACACCGCAATAGAATGGTGTCGCTGAGAAGAAGAACAGGACATTATTGACAGGACATTAGTGGGAGCAATATTATCTATGTTGTCATATGCAAACTTACCCAAAGTATTTTGGGGAGAAGCCCTTTTGACCGCCAATTATCTGCAAAATAGAAGTCCAACAAAAGTAGTAAGTATTAATCAAACTCCATTAGAAATTTGGTTTGGAAGACAGCCTAATTTAATTTATTTGAAAATATTTGGAAGTCAAGCCCATGTGCTTGTACAAAAGGAAATTAGAAAGAAATTGGATTCACATTCTATACCAGCTACTTTTCTAGGTTACTGTGAACAATGAAAAGCATAACGATTGTTGAATAACCACAATAAAAGGAATTAATAGATTCTTCTTTCTTCACTATTCCTTCTATTATGTCCACTAAGAAACAATCCAATATAAATTCCAACTCTTCTTTTCAAAGATTAACTCAACCACCAGATCTTACAAATCAAGATAAACATCCGTCACAAGAACAACAACCAAAGATAAGTACAATTAGTACAAGAAATCAACAAAATCAGCCCTTACATAATGATGTGATAGACCAATTCTCTGAGTTATCTTTGGAAGATAATAGACCAGATTCACCTAATGAAGAAGTCGAAGTTACATCACAATTGCAAGTTCCTAGTTCTACTCCTAGCCCTGCAAGACCAAGAAGAAATATTCAGCCAACCAAAAGATATTTGGAATACATTCAAAATCAACGGAATACCTAAGCAAGGTAAGCCTTGTCACACTCACAAGTCACATCAAGCAATTGTGGTAAACACCTTATCTGATCCCTGTAATGCTTTACAAGAGGCTTTATTAAGGCCAAATAGCAAAGAATGGCAAGAAGCTACTATAGCTTAATTAACTTCTTTAGAGAAAAACAAAACTTGGATATTAATGGCACTTCCTCCTAATAGAAAACCAAATAGTTCTAAGTGGGTTTTCAAAATTAAAACCCATGCTGATGGAACAATTGACAAATACAAAGCCTGATTAGTCGCCAAAGGATTTACCCAAATTTATGGAGTTGATTACTATGAAACATTTTCACCCTATGTAAAATTCAATTCAATTAAAGTATTATTGGCTTTAACAACCCAATATGTTTTAGAATGCCATCAATTAGATGTAAAAACTGCATTTTTAAATGGCTACATTGAGGAAGATATTTACATGTATATACCTGAAGGACTCCCAGTGAATCCAAAGTTAGTGTGTAAATTGATTAAGTCCTTGTATGGACTTAAACAATCATCCAGAGCTTGGTATATCCTCTTTGATGCTTATTTGATCCTGCAAGGTTACCACAGATTAGAAGCTGATGCTTATATATATATATATATATATATATATATATATATATATATATATATATATATATATATATATATATATATATATATATAAAGATAGTAATAATGGATTGACTATTATTAGACTATATATGGATGATCGTCTTATTATCAATAATAAACCTTCTTTGATTCAACTCATTAAAAATATTCTTCAACAAAAGTTTGAAATGTCAGATGAAGGAGAAATTCATTATACTTTAGGAAATGCCATTATAAAAAATAGGCAAGAAGGCTGGACAATCATTCACCAACAAAAGTACTTAACAAATAAACTTGTAGAATTTCATATGCTTAATTGCAATCAATTAAGCACCCCTATGCAAGCTGGAATTCATTTAAGCCAAGGAGGCGATCCAATATCTCTAACAGACCCAACAGACCCATATTCGGGCTATTCACAAGTAGTTGGCAACTTAATGCATGCTATTGTTAACATACAACCTGATTGTGTTTATGCAATCAATAGCCTTGCACAATATTTATCTAACCCTAGACCCTAGTCTGTCTCATGTACAAGCATTAAAGAGAACTTTGAGATATATTAAAGGTACCTTATCATTTGGCATCAAATATCAGAAAAGTCCACATGGAGATGTGCTTCACGACTATTTTGATGCAGACTAGGCAGGTGATAAGGAAATCCGTAAATCAACCTCTGGCTATTGCTTCATTCTTGCTGGTGGTGTTATATCCTGGGGAGCAAGAAACAACAATCAATCGCACTTTCATCAACAGAATCTGAATACATGGCATTAGCAAAAGCTACAGCCGAGGCCATTTGGTTAAGAAGATTATTATCTGAATTTGGTTTGGTTTTACACAAACTAATTCAACACTAATTTATTCAGATAGCCAAAGTGCCATTGCCTTAACTGCAAATCCAAAATATCATTCTAGAAGTATACATGTAGATACACAATATCATTTTACTAGAGAGAAAGTTCTTTTAAAAGAAATTCAGCTCCAACATATTCCAACCACAAATATGGCCACTAATATATTTACCAAATCTTTATCCAAAGACAAACACAATCATTGTATGTCTTTGTTAGGTATGGATTTGATTTCCTCTTTATCAACTCTTGCACCAATTCCAATGATACAAGCATTAGTAACTTGTACAAAGCCATCTAAACTGTCTATTTTATGTGGGAGTGTTTCTAATCAATATATCCAAACCACAAAATCCTTGCTTTATCAATTATTTCAGCCAATGCATCAAACTACACTAGACTTTGTTAAGTCTTGGAGTGGGAGAAACTATCAGCCATTAAGCTATAGATTATCCAAGACTTCTCAAAGTAAACCACATATTAGTAAAAAGTGGCATCAAAAATCAAACCCTAAACAATCCTTTCAAAGTACACCAAGTAAAGCTCAAGATATTACTACCTAACACAATAAATAAAAGAACTAGTCCAACAACTCAAAATCTGAGTTTCCAAAGTACCTGGGCCCATCTCCTCGAAGTATGGATAGTGTTTCCAGTCTACCAACCAATAGACTCATTTTGACACAATGTAATAAAAGGTTGAAAGGAGTACTGTTTGACTCAAGGCTCCAACAGCTTCGCCGCCACGAGTAGGAGCATCGCTACTACAAGCAAGAGCTTCACCGTCACAATCAGCAGCTTTGCCGCCACAATCAGGAGCTTTGTCATCTCCAACGACTCATCACTTCAGACCTTCAATTCCACAAGTGGGCAATTGCAAGAAACACTTGTCTTATTTTCTGTCACACCTAGTGGGCTGATTTATTTTTTGGCCATAACTTCTATGCTTAGGCTCCAAATGACTCAAGATTTATAGGAAAGATACTTATAGGTACTATGCACATTCTCTAATTTTTTCATAATTTTCAAAAATAGTTTGATTTCAAAATAGTACTAGCAATTGAATGTCACACTTGGTAGTTTAGGGATTTTTAGTCACTAAGGAGTACCTTGTTTTAATGATTTTGAGATAAAATTTGGATGAGATGGTCTTCTAATAGACTTACAGCTCTCCAGGTGAGGGATTTTGAAAAAAGTTATTTTTATGTTGTGTGGAAGTCCACAAAGTGAGTTTCTTTCTGGTTGCATTTTTAAACATATAAAGTATTATTTTAGTGATTTTTTTATGAATGACCATCTCCATAGAGTTGTTGCAAATGTCCACTTTTTATTTTTTGTATTTACTTATTTTTACTAATTTTATCGAATTAAAACATGAAGGTGTGTATTTTCTTGAGGTTTGGCGCTTTTTAAGTTCTCCTACTTAGAGAATTTTTCTATCAATTTCCTTTGGTGAAAACCTTCATCTCAAAGGTGTATACATTATTCATATTTTTCAAATTTTTTTCAAATTAATTTTCTAATTTTAAAGTACTCTAGAAAAAGTCACGAGTATTATAGTAAAACACAACAAATAGGACAAGTGTTTCTTGCAATCACCCAAGTGTTGTTGCTATAACTATCAAATTTCAAACAATGACTGCTGCAATGATAGATCCAATTGTCATGCTCGTGACATTCTTCAAGAAGTGCAAGTAAGACAATCAAGTGGGAGCTATGAAGTAGGCAGAGCTCGTCGCCACTAAGTGCTTTGCCACAACGAGTAGGGGAACTACACTCGAAACCCTAGACGAAGAAGAAGACCGTTCTTAACGATTGTATTATAACATTCATCTAAAATGGATGAAAAATAAATTAGTGTACTAGTGGGAGTATTGGGATATATATAGTATGTAGTTAGTACACTAATCGTATATACTAAATCAATAGTCGTGACTGTAGATAAAGAGGTGTGACCTTAAAGGATAGCCTTCTAGCTCAACCTTATAAGAATGTATTTTACTTCAATGTTTAATATAAGATACATTACATATTTCTGACAAGAATCTAGTGATCAATTGATTCCCTGCTGTAGAGTATTTTAAGTTCCTTGCAAATCTATCCCGCTCACTCGCCCACACTATCAATTACGATACATGCTTGCTTTAATTTGCACAATTACCTACATACAAAGCTATCGAAATATCCTGCGAGAAATTCATGGATGTTAATGTAGAGCAATGAATCTGCAAGATCATGTAAATTGATGACACACTCAACTTGTTCTAGTCTTGTAAGAACTGTTGATACATCACAAGTGCAAAATGATGTGTATTGACTTCCCCAATGAGTACGTACCAATCTTCCCTCTAGCAAAAACTTGAAGGAAACTCCGGCCACTTTCCTGTCACACTACAAGAGGATGTATAGTTAGCAGCAATTTCTGAAATGGTTTAGCAATGCCTCCAATTATGGTTTCAATAGCTTTGCCATGGTTTTCATTTAGTGCTGCACTATATTTGCAATGCTTTTGCAATGCCCTAAATTATGGTTTTGATAGTCTAATTCTTGTTTGAATAGCATAGCCATGGTTTTCATTGATTGTCATATTATAGTTGCAATGGTTTTGCTAGGTTCTGAATTCTCGTTTAAGAAGCATTGCTATGATTTCCATTCAATGTTGCACTGTATTTGCAATGGTTCTTTAGTATAAGGAATGTATATTTGAGTAACTTCAATGACAATGATTATTGTGAGAATGCCTCTGTAATTTGTAATGGTATAGCATTGAAGAACCTCTTTATTTGAATAACTTCACAATGGTTTTTATAGGAGTTTAGGCTGTACATATATGTATCAACTTACAACTTCAAAAGTAATAATATGGATTTCTGAATTTATAGAAAAATGAAAGACACCACAACAATAGAATATAAAATTTGAAATTAACAAGCAAAGCAGTAGTTCTGCTCAAGGAGAGAAGCAATAAATGAGCATTTAAAAGGACTAAATGCAAATCTATAATTGGAATGGCAATTTCAAATGCATGAATATAGATGAAAAACTATTGAGTACAAGAATGCATTTGCAATTTGTATGCATTAATAGTAGTGAGGACCAATTGGCATTCTATACATTTAGGGTTCCAAATTGGAAATGAATAATTGAATTAGAAATATACAAGGGGTATGAAGCATTTAATGTTTGTTAGCCCCTAAGGACTACAACACATTTCTTGACAATATAGCAATTTGGGGTAGCTCTTCATGGATGGAGCTTTTGTTTTTTTTCCTTGTAATTTGCACGAAGCACGCACCTTAGGAGTAGCTTCAAGACCCAAGAATCTCCGTAACTTTTGAGTACATGGTTCAAAAGTGATTACATGATACGGGATTTTCTTTGTTCGGTGTCCACACTGGAGATCAAAGAACTTCTTCATAAAACACTTTTTCAAGAAATAGAAATGTAAATCTGATTCTTCCAATTCATATAGATATGGGATGCTTTCAATCATGCCTTTTGGTTTAATGAGATGAAAGTCTTCAATAGTTTCAGTTATTGGACAGTTTTTAGGAAATTCTATAGTATCTACTCTAAAATAAACTTTGAAGTCCTTTATTTCATTCAACTTCTAATATTTTTGAAAGAATATAAAAATTCTAAAATAAACTTTGAAGTCCTTTACTTCATTCAACTTCTAGTATTTTTGAAAGAATATAAAAACATTAAGTGTGCATCATTTATTACATCATTCCAACTGTTGGGATTGGCATTTTTCAATTCAATATCTAAATTCTAAACAATTTAGTATTTTGAATGATTATCTAATACTTCTTTGTATTTACTATTTCTTTCGTAGATGTTCTATTCTAAGTGATTTGAACATTTTCAAGCACGTAGCCAACTTGAATTGAAGAATGAGTGTAAAAACTTACAACCATTTCAGACTTTTCCTCATACAAATGTGTCCTCCTACACTGTAGCTGCCAACATTCCCATTGAATGTTCAACAAAAGATTTCTATAATTTCAAACTTTAATATCTTGCAATCTATTTGTTTCATGTGTCTTAAATTTTTTTTATATATTTTGAAAGGAGCGCACTAAAAGATTTAACACTTACTTCATTCAAATAATGTTTTGTTGAAAAACATTTTTAAGCTCTCTTACATATCAAAGTTGTGGAGTAGTTTCGGTGCATACAAAGTCAAAATCCCTTGAGGAATTGAATGTAACCCTTGAAGGATTTTGACTATGTATCCACCAAAACTACTCCACAACTTTGATTTCTAATTCAAAGCATTCCTAATTCCAACAAAAAGCAAGGTTGAATTAGGATTCCTAACTCAATTGCAAAGGATTCAATTTCTTAGGAATTTCATATAAATTAGGAATTAAGCTTGAATCAAAGTTGAGTAAGAAATCCTTTCAATGAGGAATCAATGTTTAGAATTCAATATGAGCAACCTCTAAAGAATTATGCCTTCTTCAAGCTAATTTGCTTTAAATTTCATAATGAGGAATGAGCAAATGCTCCTAAAAATGAGTGACAAATATGAAAAAGAAGTATAATCATGTATGCCATGAAAGCAATGAATGGATGGGCATCTAATGATTAAAGAAAAGAATTGCGTGAAGGTTACATGTCCATTTCCAAGTGCAAACAATTAGTAAATTCACATGTTCATTTCAAAGTCCCTCTCCAAAAAAAATGTCTAATTTTCTCTCCAATTTTTAATGTACTTGAGGCTCATTTCTATGAGCCATCATTACTAAAAGAAGTTAAGCTTATAGTGCATATGTTTCCACAAAATCTTTAAAACTAAAATCTTCATCAATCACTATTACAATCACTTTTCAGATGTTCCTAGAACTATATTGCACTTCAACTTTAAAAAAACAAATACACACTATTACAAATGAAAACGTGGTTACCTTTTTTTATCTTAAAAATAGTCTAAATTTTTCCGCATTTGCCTTCCAGACATAAAAATATAAGTACAAATGGATCCAATTTTCTATGAGTCATTCTAAAAAAGCCCTAAGCATTCATTTTAACGAATTTGGTCATTAAGGAAGGTTGTCTTATCTACATTCAAGTGTTAAATTTGATAAATGAGAAGTTAGTTGGATGAAACAATGCCTTGAAGCCCTCTATTCATCGTCTAGAATATGGACGTTGGAGCGCTTCAGGGTTAATATAGGAGGATGTGGATTGAAATTTTGGATGCAGAAAGCTAAATACGGCAGGTGGCCTTTACCTAAAGAAAACCAATATTGACTTGCAAATGGCCGTCACAAATTATTTGAGAACATTGCGAATGGGTCCTTCAATGTTAATATTGAATTAACGAAAGGAAGGGAGGACGATAATAGTGACAGTGACACTGACAGTAGTAGTAGCGATGAGGAAGAGTGAAAACGAAGAATGTTGTCATTTTAGTAGCATCTACTGTGCTCACGGTGAGTAGAAGAAAATACTGAAATATGGATTACACTGCGTTTCATATTCTCTAGGACTGCTCAATATACTTGGTAGCCTTTTACAAGATGCGCAAAATGTCATAGTTTGTATTAGAGTGGATAGTGAGGAACCATGTCAAAAACAATTAAAACCATGCATGATTTATAGAAAAGATACATGTGTCAATTTTTCACTGGTTGTAAAAATTTTATACATATTTTAAAAGGGATACAGTACCTATTTTTCTATTCAACGTAAAACTTTTACAGTCAATCTAAAACCCTAATTTCTTCAACAACTTTGTCTTCAATCTCATGTCTCATTCTCCTTAGTTGTGCCTTCACGCTCCTCTATTGTGTACAAATGACAAAGAAAGCATCATAAATACAAAAACAAGTGAATAAAAAAGCATTAACAACAAGAATAATAAAGACAATCAAATAATAATAATAATACAACTATCATAAAATGTCAACATTCAAAATTTC
Source organism: Thuidium tamariscinum (assembly GCA_947034885.2). Lineage (NCBI taxonomy): Eukaryota > Viridiplantae > Streptophyta > Bryopsida > Hypnales > Thuidiaceae > Thuidium > Thuidium tamariscinum. The sequence continues at coordinate 9,272,050 of OX344756.2, forward strand.
AAACATACTCTAATACTAAATTCCTTATTCAAAATTCACAAGCACTTCATTCTACCACAATTCAATTGAAAAGAATCAACATGCTTACAAATTGAGATACAACTTGCCAAACCCTAAATCTTCTAATTCACCTCCAAATCCTGTACATAGTGATGCAAATTGCTTAACATGACATTGTAGTGCAAAATCTTTTTCTACATGCATCAAGTTGGTTTTGTACATTCGAAAATGATATCAAAATTACTGAATTTCAAGCAAATACAAAACAATTGGTAGTTGGCTCTTCCAAAAGAATATAATAGCTAACAACTTAGTGAAACATTGAAGGTCCTCTGTTTCATCTTTGGCTTGCTTTTTTAATTTTGGTTTGCTTTGTCTCCTTCTATAAAGAGCTTACTGTTGTTGGCTTATTGCACAATAAGAAAAAATAAGAATTCATAGGTCTTAGCATGTTTCATTAAAAATAGCTTTCAAAAATTAAAAACTTCAAATAGTACTTGCAAATATTGCTTGTTCAGAGGATCATTGCCATGACATTTGAACTCTCTTTAATGATTACAAAGAAGAATATATTCATCACTCAAATGTACTCTACATTAAGTAGCAAGAACAACAATAATTGAAGCAAGAGCAATGATCATGTACTAATAGGGAAGAAGATGTTAAAAAAGATTTGAATAGTCAAGTAATCTTAAGGAAAGACTATGCATCCTTTGAACATTAAATCATATATTTGTAAAACCTTTTGATTAGTATATTTTCATTGGTAAGAGAGATCCAATGCACCGTGGATGGTAACCATCAACGGCCACCAAAATCTTTTCATACTTTGCAAGAAGGGGGGGAAGACACAGTTTGTAAACACCATAGATAGTTATTTGTGAAATCTACAGATGTTGCATTGATGGCAAAAATCAGAATTTAGTGTCGCTTTCATTTATTTCGAGTACTAAAAAGTTGGTGCGGTCTTGTAGCATTCATTTTATTTTGAGGCTATGAAGGATTTCCATCACAAAATGCATGAATTGCTTTTGTTCACAAAACCTAACAATATTACAAGTAGTGCAAGGAATAATGTGTAGATGTGTTTAGGTGATGCCATTGAGAATTTCAGTGTGCTCTTCATTGCATTCGACTCTTACTTATGTGGGTTGTATGCTTTCAAAGCACTATCAGTGCTCTTCAACGGAATTGGACATTAAGGAAGAGACAGCCAGTGGAAAGACGTTTCCTTTTGTTCTTGAGGATGGATCAACTATTACAGTGAAGTCCATTCATTTCTCCTTTTTCGTAGTGATACCACTTCAAGTATTAGTAAATATGTGTCATATAGGTGCTACTAAGTTCCGTTTTTAGTTCATTTGACTAGTACTGCAAGAGGAGATCACTATTACATTTGAGGTTGTTGCCCTCATTTTTCTAGAGGGTATTACTTACTGGTAGTCTAGGAGTCCTCAATGATATACTTTTGAATACGTTTTTGTACCATAACCGACTTCTTGAAATATATATGGACCATTTTGATGAATGCAATGCTTGTCCAATTGCAAGCAAAGTGAAACCAATAGTAAGGTGACTTCATTATTGACAAGCGTGTAGAAATTGTTGTTGCGCTTCTTTGAAGGCATTGTTTTACAATGCATGAACTATGAGGATTGCTTAGTTCCATGCATTGCTGTAAAATACAGGACTTCTAATGGGCAATTAAAATATGAAATGTATACTTTTGTAATTAATTGCAAGCAATTATTGAAAAATGAAATATTGTTCATAATGGTAGTCAGGACTTGCCATATGTGTGCACGGTATTTGCCACGTTTTCTAGGCTTTTCTTAATTTTATTCTTACTAGTTTTACAATTGAATACCAAACATACTGAATATGATAAAACATTTCACATATTTGCAATTGATTTGCAACAGTTTTGTAATTCCTGGGAAATTCTACAATTACTAATAAGGCAATGATATACCAAATACAATTGACATGATTAACACTGCAATGGTTTTGAAATGATTTCCTAGTGATTTTGCAATTACTATTTCTACCAAGACTTTTGGACATGATGAATATTGCAATGACTTTGCAATTATAATTTCTCTTTTCTTTGCAATGTAATGGCAATGAAAGTTATTTGCAATGAATTTTCAGTATTTTTGTATTGTTTTTTCACAATTTTGGCATTGTTATATTGTTAGTTTCCTACTATGAAAACAGGAAATGATTTTCAAATAAATTGCGAACTTCTTAGCAATGATTAGTACACACATTTTTACAGGTAATAAGAACGTTCTCCATATGATTTGCTATTTTAAGTTTTGCTAGTTAACAACACTTCAAAAATGCAATCCAATGAATTCTATGTGTAATACTTTTGTATTGAATCAATTACAACTTTGCAATGGTTTTTCAATCAATTATAATTTCCCTTCTCAGACCCAAACTCAATTCCATTACACTTCATTTTAGTGCAAAACCATTGCAAAAGAATTGTTTCTGTGTTGCAATCAATGCTTTTTGTTATAGTGTCAGACTAGTCTTTCCTTTCAACGTTGAGCGCAATATTCATACAATTCCGGAGAGGGCTCTAGAGCTAGAATTGATCTAACAAACATACAGTAAAACCTCGCATAGATTCTTCATGCTGCTGCAATTGGAGCTCCAACAGAAGCACGCTAGGGTGATTAATCACATACATCTTTATCACCACATTGCAATCTTCTCACTCGAAAAATCCAATTCTATGCCAAGCTCGCAAACTTCTACGATTTGTACGTGCGAACATGTATTGAAGTGTCCACTATTTGCGGCGTTAGTGTCTATTATTGACTCACTCACCCTGCAAGTGGCGAGCATGCATTGAAAATGCATGGTGTTACAGAATGTATCGATTACGCCAAGAGCTTTACTCCTAAAAATATATCCAAAGAAGCAACTAAAGTGAGAGCTTTAGAGGAAATGTCTCTTTTGATCTACAGTATGTTTGAACGTCTGGACACCGCTATCTACAGTACACTCTATGCATGCTTGAATCGAAACCACGGAATGCATTCAAAATTATCGCGATGTCGGGTAGAGATGAGCGCGCTAAGGGAACTGTAATACAATTTTTTAAGACAAAAACCAAAACAATTCTTAATAGGTTCGTTCGTGGGAAAACTCAAGTTAGCTTAGTGTTTTAATTAGCTAATGTCACTTTGTAGGTAAATTATGTCATTAACCTTAATATTTTAGGGTATTAGGTATGATTCATCTTTTATTTAGGATTGGGAAAGGAATTCTCTCTCTATTTTTTGTCCAATTGTAAATAAAAATTTCTAACCACTAAGTCCGTCTTGGTCCTATTATAAAATAAATTAAGAAATTGAAGGTGTAAATTAAGGGAACCTGCATTTACAAATCTCATACTTTGAATTCACAAAAATATAATACACATATATCCATTTGCAACCTGCATTTCACAATACATATTTAAACTTTGAAAATTCGGTTTAACTGAGAGTTCTTTAATTGTTTTTCATAAATATGATTTCAACATGTAAGTTGCTTTAAACGCTAATGACTTAATTACTTTAAGTAGATAAAACACATACCCTTTTTAGGGATTAAAAACAACCAAGGACATTGCTTTAAGCAAACGCATTAATTACACATAAATGCTTTAAGCAATTTGAAAATTTCCCTTGAGGGATGTAGAGTATGCTTTGTTGAATTAATTTAAAAATTTCAAATTCTTTCCTTTTCAAAGCTCCGGTCTTCATTCGTTTATGTATCCTTCCATCTTTAGCTTTAAGCTTTCTCCATTTGCATCACCATAATATCTTGGAGCTTTCTTTTTTATTTTTATTTGTAATTGTAATATTAATTCTATTATTTCTGGAGGAACTCCTCTAAGATCTTTATAGGTCTAAGCAAAAGCGCTCTTATTTCTTTGAAAGAAATTTCTTCAGTAATTCCATTCAACTTTAGTCATTTTCGAATAGACCCTTATATTTTTTGGATCTTCTTCCGTTCCTAAATTCATATCTTGACATATATCTTTTAAAGATCCTAAATTAATAGGAGTTTTATCATCATCTAAAAGCATTTTTTCTAGGTCATGTGTATCTGAATCAAAATGCGATTCTAACTCAAATTCTTCCATGGTTTCAACCATCCCTACCTCAAAAATCTGCCAAGCTAGAATTGCATCATCAGAATCATCATAGGTTGTTAATGGAGTAAAATATTCTCCAGATCCGACACTGATAAGGGAAGGGACTTTTAGATATATTTTTAGAAGATTCTTCAAATGAGGTATTATAACCATTATCAAAAGAATTTGCTGACGTGATATTTGATTCATCCTCTTGGGTTTCCCCATGATAAATAATTGGGAACATAGGTAATGTTAATTTTTGTTTCCCTTTCCCAATAGTTATTAGGCCTTTTCCCCAATCATCTTTTACATTGGCCATATGTAACCAAGGTCGGCCAAGTAAAATAGGATAGGAAGAAATGACATTGGAGACTTTGAATATAATGTAATCCACTTTATATTCTAAATTACCAATAAAAGTAGGAATTTGAGATAACATACCTAAAGGTTTAACTCTACTTTGATCCGTCATACGTAAAATTATGGGTGTGGGGACCATTGTTGTTAATCCTATTTCATCCATAGTTTCCTTACTCATAAGGTTAATACTAGATCCCCCATCTATTTGAGCTCCTGAGATTAAGGTGCCATCAATTCTTAATTCAATAGTTGGAGCACCTGGATCTAAGGAAACATCGTGGATTTCATTTTCCTTAATCCTTTTTTTAACTAAGGCATGGCTAAGTTCACTCCTACACTTAGGTGAAATAGCTAAAAGTTGCTTTAAGGATATTTGAGGTTGTATAGAGTCCAAATTCTCTAAAATATTATAAGATTTCATTTCAGCTACCAATCTCATTAAACGTTTATTAATTCTTTTAGGTTTAGGCCTAGTTTTGCTAGTTGATGAAATTGGAAGTCTCCGAATAGGTATTTTAGTTGTAGATGGAATTAAAGGTGCAATGGGAATTTTCGGTAATGATACATCATTCTCTAAACTTTTTGTGGGTTGTAGAGAAGGTATATGTGATATAAAATGTTGGTTTTTAAAAAGTGAAGTTGGTGAAAATGAATCACCCTCTAAAGATTCACGTTCACTCCTATCGTCCTCTGAATTAATTTGGAAGTCCCCTTTTGAATTTAATTTATTTTTTAAGGTTGCACTATGGGTATTAACTACAAAAGTAGGTTGTTTAAGTTGGAGTTCTATTGTTTGGGTTTGTAAAGCTTTAGATATTTTATGGACTTCTTTTTCTTTAGATTCATCTTTAAATGTCACTTGCTTATCTTGATTCCAATCCCTCTCAGAAGGTAGAAACTTAGGAAAATTTTCCCTACAGTCATTAGCTGTATGTCCTGGCTTTCTACATCTTCCGCATTAAAGGGACATAACCCTCTTGTTTTCTAGGATTTGGACATTCATTGGCATAATGGCCTAATTTACCACATCTATAACATACCACGTGTTTTCCTTTTTGTGGTGTGTTATATTGGTGTGTATTTGGATTATAAGGTGGTCCGTTCTAGACAGGTGGTGCATTATATTCATCATTCCATCTGGGACGATTGTCATTTGGTTTATAAGGGGGATTAGCTCTAGATCTTGTAAATCGTCTTTTGTTTGTATTTGTTTGATTCCTCCCTTTATTAATCCAAGGTCTATTATTAGGAGAACTATCCACCTGTTGAACACTTTGTAAATTCCAACATTTAGTAATGTCATGATTTCCACCACAAAAAGAACACATAAGTGTTTGGTGTGGAGGAGATGGACATTCATTAGCCATATGTCCTTGACCCTTACAAGTTGAACACCATACATTAGGGCGATTATTATTAGGTTTAAATCGTTTAGGTCTACCCCCTGCCAATTTTACTTCCATATTTTGTAATTGTTGAGTAAGTTTTTCTATTCGATCCATATTAGGGTCAACATTTGGCTTTTCATTAGCTGACTTTTCTACAACAATTTTTGATGGAGTAACAACTATAGGTTGGGGTTAGGGCATTAAATAAGGTTGTGGATACAAAGGTATATTTTGATCCACAGTTGGACGAATTCGCCCTTGTATTTGATTTGGTGTCACTCTAGGTTGAGGTTCTAAAGCTGGATAAATTGTTTGGTCTGTATAAGGCATATAATCTTCATCAATCCTAGACTCCTCCCATATTTTTGCATGATGCAAACCTTCTAATAGAGTGTTAGGGTGTTTTTCTTTAGTATAAAGTTTTAATTCGTAGGGATACAAACCCCCCACAAATAAACTTATAAGAAAATCTTCAGGCATGTTGTGATTAGTCCATCTATTTAATAAATCTTGCATTCTCCCATAATAAGAATCTACACTCTCACCTACTTCCATTTTTATATGTCTTAATCTTTCTCCCAAACTTTCACTAAATCCAATTGGTCGAAATTGTGCAAGAAAGGCATTTTTTAAGGCATCCCAATTTATAAAGGTAGCCTGATTTTGTCTTTGATACCAAGCAAAAGCATTTGCTTGTAAGGTTGCTGGAAATGTAACCAAATAATCATCTTCTGGGATTCTATTTGCTAAGCAACATGCTATAAATCTAGACAAATGAAAATCAGGGTCGGTTCCTATTTGGCCATAATAAATAGGCATAGGCGTAAGGTTCAAAGGTCTTTGATTTGCCATTGAATTTTTTTAATTTTCACTGGATGAAGATGAAGAAGGAGTAGAAGGTGTATTATTAGAGTTTATCAAGGAAGTAGAAGACTCCCTAGAGCTATCAGATTCTAGATTACCTCCAGAAAAATTTAAAGTATCAAAATCTTCTAAATTCTGTAAAGAGTTAAAATCAAAAGATTTATTCTTTCGTAAATTTATAGGCGAAAAGTTTTGTTCAATAACTTGGACTCTTTCCCTAATAGTTTGTGTATTAGATTCTAATGGAATAAATTCTTTATCTGGATATGGTGTGGTATTTAGATCATAATCACCTTGTTCATAAGTATAAGTAGGAGTACTAAAAAGACGTTCTACTTTTTGGGCTGTTTTCTCATTTTCTTCTTCACTCTCTAGCCTATCTCTTGGGTTTTGAATTTTAATTTCATCTCCTTCATTTTGAAAAAAATTACTTTTTAAGAAGGAAGAAGAAGATACTGAAGGTGATGTATGATGTCCCTCTTCACGATGTGAATGTGAGTGTGATTTATCACAAGATAGTAGTTTCCTTCTATGATCCCTATTTTTGACATGCTTATCTCTAGCAAGTTTTTGTAATTCTTTCTTAAGTTTAGATGGAGAAGGTAATTTTGACATTAATTTTCTCCATATAATGGGAATAAAATCTCAACAATTATGTATTTATTTGTTTTTAATTTAATTTAATTTTTTTCTTTTATAATTTTTTTTTTAAGGACAAATTAATTTAAGATCCATATGGAAAGGTTTTCTTCTTGAATGTATAAAATCAGGAATAAAAGGGGTGGATAAGAGGTTAATTGGTCCATAATTCAAAACGTATAATTTTTGTTTAATTTTAACTCCATTCCAACCCGCATAAATCCTAGGTACTTGGTTTTTAGTAATTTCTTTTAATTTCCTAAATTATAAAAATAAATAATGTAGTGAAGAATCAAGAAATAATTCTCCATCCACAACCTTTACTTTATTATTAAATTCTTCACTTTCTTCCCAAAGTTTACTAAAGATAATCCTTTTAATATCTAAAGGTAGTTTATCAATTTGATTATAAAAGTCCTTATTTCTAGGATAATTTCCAATAGTTTTAAATCCTTCACATAAATATACTCTCTTATAAAGTCTATATAATGCCTTAAAAAGACATGGTCCAGAAAAAAAATCTTCTAAAATTTCTGGGACTTCCCATGGAAAAATATAATTCATCTACACAAAATTATTACAATCTTGTCAAAACTTTCCTTTGTTATTTCCCTACACTTCTACATTATCAAATTTTATTAGTTGTATGAAAATAAATAAGGGTATTAATAACAATTCGTAGCTGCATTAATTCTGGAAGAGATGTAGGTTTAATTTGTAAAATTTCTAGAAGTCTAATAACATTCAAAAATTCAGGTTCATAAGGCAATGGTTCAATGGGTCTATTTTTTAAATTTTGTCTTGAACGGTTTAAAGCATCAAAGTCTTGTTTCTTTACACAAGTTTTCTTAATATGTCCATAAGCACCACAAAAATAACATTGAATATTTCCTCTGTAGGTTCTATTGTTAACCTTTCCTTTAGTAATATTTTCCGATTTATTTTCAAGACTTTTCCTACATACAAAATCTATTGTATTTTGAATAAGAGAATTACTTTTAATATTGTGATGATACATTCTTTCTTATATTTACCGTAGAATGATTCAATTCAAAAAGAAACAATTCTACCTACATTTTAGCTACCACTTAGCTGAGCTTTTCCCGGCAGCGACGCCAAATGTAGTACAATTTTTTAAGACAAAAACCAAAACAATTCCTAATAGGTTCGTTCATGGGAAAACTCAAGTTAGCTTAGTGTTTTAATTAGCTAATGTCACTTTGTAGGTAAATTATGTCATTAACCTTAATATTTTAGGGTATTAGGTATGATTCATCTTTTATTTAGGATTGGGAAAGGAATTCTCTCTCTATTTTTTGTCCAATTGTAAATAAAAATTTCTAACCACTAAGTCCGTCTTGGTCCTATTATAAAATAAATTAAGAAATTGAAGGTGTGAATTAAGGGAACCTGCATTTACAAATCTCATACTTTGAATTCACAAAAATATAATACACATATATCCATTTGCAACCTGCATTTCACAATACATATTTAAACTTTGAAAATTCGGTTTAACCGAGAGTTCTTTAATTGTTTTTCATAAATATGATTTCAACATGTAAGTTGCTTTAAACGCTAATGACTTAATTACTTTAAGTAGATAAAACACATACCCTTTTTAGGGATTAAAAACAACCAAGGACATTGCTTTAAGCAAACGCATTAATTACACATAAATGCTTTAAGCAATTTGAAAATTTCCCTTGAGGGATGTAGAGTATGCTTTGTTGAATTAATTTAAAAATTTCAAATTCTTTCCTTTTCAAAGCTCCGGTCTTCATTCGTTTATGTATCCTTCCATCTTTAGCTTTAAGCTTTCTCCATTTGCATCACCATAATATCTTGGAGCTTTCTTTTTTATTTTTATTTGTAATTATAATATTAATTCTAAATTATGCTTTCTAAATTTTGCACAACTACGTATGAATTATGATGAAAGAATTTAGATACGCATTTAAACATTCAAACATGTACTCATAACTTCAATTGAAATACCATTTATTAATCACATGAATAATCATTCAATGTTTAGAATGTACATCAATTATTTATAATTGTTCAATGATTTCTAATCACTAGAATTGTAAACTCATGTCCCGACTCAAATCAATTTCAATTCTTAACTTTATTTCAAACATACATGTCTATTTGTAATACAAAGATTTCTAATCCCAAAAAATTGAAAATGACTACTAATCACTGGTTAATCATCAAATTTCAAAATAATATCCAATCTCTGGATCACATAATTCCAATCCTTGGTTTAGAAATAATTCCAATCACTGGAATTATGAAGTTAATTACTAACTTAATATTTTGCTCCTCTTAATATTTCAACTCCATGCTTTAAGCATTTATACATAAATTCTCTTACGAGATAAAATATATCCAAATTCTCTCAAAGAGATTCTCTTTCTAAAATGCTCAAGGCAAAATATCAACAAAATTAAATTTCATGCTTTAAGCAACAATCACTATCACTTAAGTGAGTAACAATTAAAAATAACACAATGAATCTATAAATTGATACCACACAAAAAAAACCGTCAACACATAACATGAATGCAAGAGAATTTATTAAAAAAAAAAGAATGAGAGGAAAAAAACTATTTATCATAATCTTTCCACACATACCCCTTCTAATCTCTTGTTTAAAACTCGTAAGAATTCACAACCGCTCATGTCAAAAAGTCTTTTCACATTTTAACTTCAAATATCACCACATTCACACTTAATTATTCAAAACTTCAAACATTTAACCCATTTCACACTAAAAATACAAAATTTTAACTAGAAAGTAAAAGTATCCTAACTACAGGAACACACGGGGTATCTAGCTGCGACTAGGTTTGGTTTAGGAAAATGAAGTCACAAAAAATATAATGAACAATTTTACAAATTTTCATTAAAAACTCTCCCTATACAAAGTGCAATAATAATGACTATGCCAAAAAACCTTCCAAAGTCTCGGTTCTCCCAAGTATATCTAGGGAAGAAGGAAGGAACACTTTCACCTTATCTACCACCTAGTTAAGTGGAGTTTGACCACTATAAAGCTACATGGACTTGACTTCAACTATTAGTCTTCACTTTTCTCCGCCATAACCCTATCCTTATCTCCTACATGGACTTCTAGTCTTTTAAAAAAAAACTAAATGAAAGGTAAAACAAACTTCACCTTTCTTTTAAACAACTTTAAACTAAAACTAAAACCCTAAAATGACTTCAAATATTAAAAAAATCAAATTAATGCCAAATAGTTGTTTAATAGAGGTAAAAAAAATAGAGTCCACTCCATATGGATGGATTAGACTCTTCAAAAACCCTCTACTTCAACAATAAACATAAAATTCTACATAGTGAACAAATTTACTACACGACAGCGATATATCGCCTTTTCCAATGCAGGTTTGCAAGGGAAGCTATTTGCGTAATTTATCGCCTGTCTGCATATTAAATTTGTGTGGATTCTTTGAGGCTCAGTGGCAATGTGGCCATGGGTTTTGACAGAACTTTGAGGATCATTGAATCGACAAATCTCACACTGATGGCGAATTTTATTCCATATAATTATGCCATTTTTTAGACTGTATGGTGAATTTCGTTAAAATGGTGGTATTCTATTAGTTTGACATTTTTGACAATTCAGACTGTGCGGTCTGAAATCTAAAACTGTCATAGATTTTTGAAATCTACACTTGTCCAAGATGTTTTAGATCGCGCAGTCTGAAATCTAAACTTATCATAGACTAAGCATATGTCCTAGATGTTTGAAATCTATACCATTCCTGGATGTCAATTTTCAATTCAGAATGTGTGGTCTAAAAAATGGCATAAGGAATACCGCCATTTTAACAAAATTCGCCATACTGTGCAGTCTAAACTGAAAATTGACATTTAGGATAGGTGTAGATTTCCAAATATCTAGGATTCTTATAGATTTCAAAAATCTATGAGAGATTTTGATTTTAGACTATGCGGTTTGAAACATCTTGGATAGTTACAAATTTCAAACATCTTTGACTTGTATAGATTTCAAAAATGTATGACCAATTTAGATTTCAAATTGTATGGTTTGAAGTATAAAAAGTGTCAAAGTAGTGGAATTTCATCATTTTAATGAAATTTGCCATAGTGATAGTAGTACTCTCTTGTTGGATTGCTTCAGTAATCAATATTAAATGTCGATTGAGTTTTTTGTACTTAGGAATTGATAATTTAACCCCTAATTGCGTGGGGGACTAGAAGTATCCTCATAGTCTAGAAGTCCAATTCGAAATGCTATAATTTTTGCATCCAATGTTTGAATTCAATAAAAACCTGTTAGTAAATCTATGCTCTCTCATCTACTTTGTATTGTAGAATTTTGAAATCAATCCAAGATTTTTTGATTTTTTTAAGCAATTCAAAGTTTATGGGTTCAATTTGATTACACCAAACTACATTTTGATGACTTCAACTTTGGGGCTTGTATCTTCTTCATCCTATGTTTATTTTCAATAAAAATTTGTAGGGATATTTTTCCCTTGAAGTCTAGTTGTTGTAATAAAATTTTCATATCAATCCAAGTTGTTTTGAATATTTGGGAGTAATTTGAACTTCAAAATCCAAACAATTTGGATTATAGTGGATTTTTGGTGGCTTATATCTTCTTCATTCAATGTTTGTTTCTAATTTGGAAAAATTACAAAGTTGTGTATACTAGTTTAGTTTGCATGGTCAAAATTTCATATCAATCCAAGAAGTCATGAGTGACTAAGAAATATTTTAATAGAAGGAGGTTTGGGCATAAATGTGCTTTTTACAACATTTTTTATATAATTGAGTAGACTGATTGCTTATTTATTGCAAAATCATTTGATACTTACTTACATTAGGGCAAAGAAAAGAAGTTGCTTCACCAAATTCTAAGTCATTGGAAATCATTGAAAATGTTACAAAAAGTAGAGGCACCAAAAATCACCACTTTTATATCCCCTACTAGATAGATGGTTCAAATGATGATTTTTTTCTAAAAATGATAGCCTCTAAGTTAAAGTAAATCCAACATAAGTGCTTTTGATACTTTTACAATATTCTATGAATTTTCAAAGTTGGAAACATAGGATTGTTGCTCATACTATTAGAGACTCCCTAATTAGGGCTAGTTTCTATTACCTTCTTGAACCTCCAATAACTAGGAGGTTGATAGGTTTACAAGAACTCCTACTTTGATTCAAGGTTTATATTAGCCAAAATTGCTTGCAACATGTACCAAATCTCAAAATTTTGTAGAAATCACCTAACTTTAATAGAAAAATTGAAAAGAACAATTGACTATAAAACTCACATGCAAGTTCAGGAACACATGTCATCTAGAAACTACTTCAACCCTTTCTTAATTACATTAATTCAAAATTGCATAGGGAGGTGTGTTCCTTTCTAAGCCCTATACATTCAATGTTAGCACCATTAGTATGTAAGACAAGAGTGCAACCCTCTTGTTTTGTTCTCAAAAATAGGAACATCTAATTGATCCTCTAGTCCTTCTAAGCTTGTTCTGGTATAGTACATGGGGTGGAGGTTGGAAGGGTGGCTATAGAGAGCCCCTTGCCCATCACCCCAAACAATGGAAATATAGAATATATCTTGCAATCAAAGTTTTTATTACATAATGGCAATGCATCCTTAAATGGTTACCTATGAAGAAAAAAATGTTTTAGTTCTTGTTGGTTGTCAGAAAGAACTCTCCAACTATTGTAAGTTGTTCTAAACGCTTATTTTTTTTTTTTTATCAACCCAAGTGCAAATATCTAAACCATTTTATTCACAACCCACATCCTATTAACCCCTAAAGTTCCAAGGCCATTTTTATGTCAAAAAAACACTCAAAAATTGCCACTTCTGTTGCATTCATTCAAAGAATTTTTAAAAATATTTTTTTAAGAATCTAACCATAAGATCATGTGGTGTAAATTTTGTGATTTTTGTTTGTATAGATCAAAAGATATTTACAATCAAAGTGAAAGAAAAAGTTTTTTTAATGAAGATGCTCTAATTGCCTGCAAAACAAGAAGCTCCATAACTTTCACATTACCAATCCAAATGGAATAAATCAAAGATTTCCATATAGACAAAAAAATAATCTATGGGGGAAAAAATATAAATTTTTTTTTTTGGATATATTGCAAATTTTTTTTGTTGCCCAATCTCCCCCATTTGGAGATTATTGTAGCATAACTTTTGCTCCTAGGTACCAATTGAAATAAAAATTATATTCTCTAAAAGCTAACAAGTTTTTCTATCTTATGAAAAAGTTTCAAGGAGTTTCACCAAAAATTGAATCCATAAGACCCTGCCCAAAATCCATTTTGTTCCATGTAGGGATAACGGGATTGTAGGGGTTAAAAATAATAGGTGGTAGAATAAGAAAATTATTCCTTTTAAATTAAACTCCTTAGCCATATTACTTTTTTGTGAATTGTTACTAGAATCTTACCTAATTTAGGCACTCCGATTCCTTTTACATTTTAAAAATGTTTAAAAAAATGAACGAAATCTCCAAAACCTTCTTCAAAAAAATGTACTAAATCTGCCAATATGTAAATGAAAGCTACTACTACTAGAAAATTTTGTGGATGAATGTACAAATGCGTATGATTCTATCCATTTTTTCCTTACATGCTTACATTCCAACTTCCAAGGTGCAAGGATTGGATTTAGGGTTTAGGGTTATGAGGTATTTGCTTAGAAATCCGCCTCTTCCGATTGTTTCAGAACTTGCGCATCATTGGCCTCGCACGCTCCTCACGATACCTCCGTTGCGCTGCTAATCCCAACTTCCTTCGTGCTCTTCAAGCAGCCTTCCTTGAGTTGGAGCTTCGTCACTTCCCAACGCGACCATTCTTACCGTTCAATTCCGACAATTCCTGAGGTTCGCCACTTCCTGCTTCCTCGTTTCTCACCGTTGCAACAAACATTTTCTTGCGGATTCCTGTCTGTCGTTCATCTTTGCGGTGTCGTCAGCAGTGCGACCCATTTTTCACGCTTTTTGTATGATCTTATGGACTTTGGGAACCAAATTTGAGTCGCTCTGGTCCGCGGATTCTAGGGCAAAGAATTAGGGTTTCAAGGTTTAGGGTTTAACGTTTCCTTTCTGCGAAGTAGACATCTACGCCATCCTCCTGGGACGCGGAGATATGCTGTTCACTTTCACGCTGTGACTAGAGTCTGCAGTCTCTGGAGTTTTCCCTCAGAGTCACTGAGCCACTGTCTAGCATTTATGTTTCGTGTATCGGTGGTAGTGAGACCAATTGTTGCGAATTAACGCTCCTCTTGGGCGTGCCAGGCTTTTCTCGGGCTTTCGGTGGTGCTTGGCTTTTAAGCCCGAAAACAGCGGACATGTGTAGAGACGTAGTGGTGGCTGACGAGTAGGAAGAACTAGAACGATGGCCGACTTTGAATTGTCTCTCTCGGGAGGCCCCAGTGTGAAGGATCTCAACTTTGTTTGGGCACCCGAGACGGGTCTGCCGAAGATTCAAGGCACGAAGTCCGAATCCGGGGTTTTGGCAAAGTATAAACCTCAGGACGTACTGCAAGTAAACAATTTGGTAGATGGTCTGTACGTGCCTCCCTTGGATGAGAAGAAGCAACGGAAGCTGGCTCAGAAGAATGTCAAAGAAAGCGCTGGAAAAAACTGGTATGGTCTAATTCAAGCGCCCTTGACTTGCATCGAATTAGGCTTTCATGTTTAGGGCATGAAGCTGATTCTTATATCGTTTTGGCTTATCTGACGTTTGAAAATTCTATGTGTTTACAGGTTCAATATGCCAGCCCCTACAATTACACCAGAAGTGAAGCGCGATTTGCAGCTTTTGAAAGTATGTTCTTCTTTCTTTTGAATGTTCGACAACATGGGGTAGCAGTAGTTTAGGATTTGGGGTTCCGGAAGTATATTCTTCTTTGCAACACCTAGTTCACTAAGTTGCACAAAGCCACTTGAATTTTTCCTGCCTTATTATCCCGTTCTATCTACAGTATCGTATCCATTACGCCTCTATCATGGTCGTTGATGCTAGATGGGATAGACAGGCGTCTACCTCTTGTCTCAATATCTTTTAGCGTCATTTTGAGCAAAAACCGCTTGATAAGGATTTAGGCTTAGTGCGCACTATTCAAAAGCTACTTGCACTTAAACAAATTCAAACACTGTGGATTTGGAGGTAAGGGTTTAAGAAGTCGATTTTCGTTGTTAGAGCCTTGTGCATGTGGGGTTTAGGGTTTATGTATCAATGTTTAGTCAGCGAAAAAGGTATATTTCTAGGCGTATTCGTATTGTTGTGATCATTTTCAGTAGGCGATTCTGGAGAGTTTATTATTTTCTTAAAATCTCGATTGTTCATTTATTTTGCAGCTCAGGAATGTTATTGATCCTAAGCAACATTACAAGACCAACGACACTAAGGGCGTGCCTAAGTTCTTCCAGGTAGAAATTGCAGTTGGCCAGACTGCAGTGCTTCTTATGTATCTGTGGTTTTGAGCGGTAGTTTCATAATTTGCGCTACTTTTACGTTCTTATAATGTGATTAACATGTTCTTCAACTCAAACCCTTGTTTCTAACGTCGAATTGGAGATGAATCAATTCTAGTGGAAGGTCATGAATCTAGTCTTCATTTGATTACTTGTTGGTTTGTTAGCTCTCTTGTAGTGTGATTGTTTGTAGAATTCTTGAATGTATGAAGATGCCTTTGTGGTTATAAGCCGTAGAAGCGACACCGTATATTATTTTTTCTAGATGTAACTGATGTTTTGATTCATTTTGGCTTGCAGGTTGGAACATATATTGAAGGACCGACCGAGTTTTATTCTAGCAGGTTGACAAAGAAAGAACGTAAGGAGACATTCGCAGATGAACTTCTTTCAAATTCGCTGCTCAAATCCTACAGGTAATATCTGGATCATCGCAATGGGCTCTGTTTAGCACAATCTATCTTTCGTGTTGGTTTCTGTGAAATGCTACCATTATGTGAGGGTATTGGAGCTTTTTGAATGTAATAGTTGATTCACAGCGTTTGGTTTGTGATGGCAGGAAACGTAAGTACGCGGAGATTCAAGAACAGAAACAACAAGGTGGCAAGAAGTCCTATAAACAGAAGAAAAATCGACAAAAACCTTCCTTTGCAAAGGATTAAGCTTGCTCGCCTTAGGAAGACCTTTTGTGAAAGCTGTTTGTTGTTCCAATTCTTTAAGTAAAGTCGATTCTTCGTACCCCATAGCCATAACTAAGGGACTTCTGTATCAAAGAGCATCTATTGAGACCCACATTTTGTGAAGCAAGTCCATATGCAATGAGGCTGAACGAATCAGAAATTGCTCAAAAGGACTGCGTCAGTTATCTAGTGTTTCAAGGTAGTCAATTGATGATCGTGCAGAACCACACTTCATTCGTAATTTGTGATGAGTAATAAACTAATCCGATGTTTATTACTTGATCCGCAGTCTGTACCGGTAGTTTTAACATGTATTTTGCAACAGAAGCGCAGAGGTTGACAGGCTGCAAAAATCGAACAAGAAAGAAGTGGAATTCAGAAAGGTAGAAGCACCTATTGTCAACCATGCCAAACAGCCAACTTCTAGGAAAGCAGTAATTCCAACCAAGGGATGGAGTAATACCCAACCAAAGCTTAGATTGTGTTTTTTTGTCCTTTTCATGGTTGGGACTATTAAGGTAATGGCATGTGTCTTGTAATAGTGAGAGGAAGAAGTGAACCAAAAGGAGTTATGGAATGATAAAAATTGGGACACTCTAGACTTTGGATATGGTAGAAATGCACTTTTTGACTCCCAAAATTCAGTCATTCCAATTTCTGGAATAAAATTTTGTAAATTTTGTTATTTCTATAGTTTCTATCTTCCTACATGGGAAGAATTTCCATTGTCTCATATTCTTCACAATTTGTTGCATAATTGTTTAAATGATGGACTACTAATGCTTCTATTTTAATTTACTTTGAGAGAATAGATTTTCTTTTTATCAAATGTGAATCGAGTGTAGATCCTATGCCCTATACCTTCAATCCCTTCAAATTGATCATTGTTGTACTACATAGCCATGTTGTCTATCGCTTCTTTGTGAACTTCAATTGTTTTGGCAAGTATGATAAGTTGAGCAATAGTAATGCTAGCAAGCAATGAAGTTCATGAGGGATGCCACTAAGATCATTAGGTAAGTTGTTGATGAATGAGACCATTATGGAATGTCAAGTACTTGATTTTTCAATAAATTCTATAACATGTGATATTTTCATTATTATTCCTATGAGCATGGCCACTGTTACATGCTCTAGATCCAACAGTCTTCAAGTGTGGATCAAGAGCACTTTGGGTCATTCACAATATTCTCTTTACACTTGATCCTAGCTTGTCAAGGAATGGCCCTTGAAATCAAGTGTTTGGTGAGCAAGGGTGAGGGACAAGGAGATTGATGGCCCTTCAAAAATAGATGGGAAATTTGAGCATGCCAAGTTGGTGGTCATGTTCTTAAAGATGAAGAATTAAAAAATGTATTGTTATCCTTACACAGGAAATCATAGAACTCATAGACGCAATACTAGAATTTAATGTGCAACAGATTTTCGCTGATTAGTTCATGGTCCCAAATGGCCACATGTTCTGAACCTAGAAAACATTCACGGTATTTCACATGCGAGATGATTGGGATGCTTCGTGTTAGCTGAATGAGTCACCAACCCTCAGCAGTTCTGGATCATTCGTACTTGAAATTAGGACACTGGCAACATTGTTTCAATAGGGAGAAAATTAAGAACTGGCGAACTAACGCTCAATAGTATCAACACAAATAGCAATACAAAGTGCACTTCCTCCAACTCTCTGCACAAGGGAAGCACTTCCTGTTCAAAACAAATGATTGGTGTTGTCCAAGAAGACACGACCTTTAACTTAATCCTATTTCTACACAAAGATTTGAGGTGCAGCAATTGCTGAGAGTACAACCTCCAGTTGGGAAGTAAATGCCCGTGTCAGGGTCAGAAGCACAAAATTGTCACCGTTCACATTTTCTACCATCTAGAGCGTAATGTGAAAAACTGAGTGTAGACTAAGGAATGGACCTACCACATCTACTTTTGCTGAATCTTGTAGTCCCTCAACTCGGAAATGTTAATGCGGATGGAGGGGCCCATAGTTGAGCAAATATGAGCCGACTTCCAGTACACACCCTTAGCTCCCGAGGGTTTGTTTGAATCCACGGAATTCTGCAACAGGGAGGAAACAGAATTAGTAAAGATCAAAATGAAAATTCACAACTTGGACACTATGAGATGCCAAACGATCGAGAAAAAGTTTACTTTGGTACTTACTGCTTCAGCTACTAACACAGAAAAAAGTGAAGGTGGTGGCCACAAGATCTCAGGCCTGCTTGAAGACTAATGTGCTCATTAACCCCTAAGTGCCCCAATGGCCAATAGTGACTGCCTCCATATCGATAGGAGTTGAAAAAAATTGTTTGGAAAGCTTCAAGGAGGTGACAAAAACGTACCAATAGAAAGAAAAATCATACCCTACAGTTTGAAATTGACTATTGGCTTCCAAAGTGGACTTCCTACTCGTAGACTGAGCATTCAAGGATCAAAAACTATTCAAGAAACAAAGAAAAGTTCAGGTCAACATGAACGAGTAAATGATGTAGGTTTAGATAGGAAAATTACCGCAACAGATACTAGATTTGCCAAGAGATCGTCCCCTGAAAAGTCAGACTTTCCGAATAGTACGTGGACGATACCAGTTTTGTCTGCTCTGTACTCCACCTTTCCTGCCTTAAATTCTCCAATAGCCTGTAGAGGGGATCCAGATGCATCTTAATGATCTCCTTGCACCTCACAATCAACGTTTCAAGTACAGCATCGACAGAATAATATACAATCATTCTACCGTGAACTTTTCAAAGTAAAAGAAACCTATCATTTATGAAAGCACTAGTAAGAAAATGTGATAGCCGCTCGTCTCAACGATCATAGCAGCCTACATTGGAAAATGGGTACAGGAGCATACACTTGTCACGTCAGTGGTCACTGTGCCTGCCTTCGGGTTGGGCATCAAACCTCTAGGACCCAAAAGTCTTCCAAGCTTGGCAACCTGTTATAACACAGCCAGCTTTTAGTTACTTGGCTTCCATCACAAATGAGCATGCACATGAAAATTCAGAACATGTGAACAACGAAATCTGAGGTAAAAATATCAGGAGTAAGAAGAAATTGACCTTGGGCATCATGTCCGGAGTAGCAATAAGCTTGTCGAAGTCCATAAACCCACCAGCAATCTCTTCAATCAAATCGTCAGCTCCTACAAAGTCAGCACCGGCATTCTTGGCCTCCTGTTGCTTCTCACCTGTAACAGGAAAACATCGTTAAGATAATTTCCTTTCTGATTCACTTAGAGCTTTGGAGCTCTAACGCTTATTCTCCAACTAATTGCTTATGAAATGTCCACAACTATCATATCCCTAAAGGGACTAGAAATGGATTAGAAATAACCAATTTGATTGATTCAATTTGTAAAAAACATAACTCAGATACGGTCAAACTATAGACCACCGGAATCAATGAAGATAATTGCACGTGTCGGTCAAGAAAGAATTAAAATGGAGGAAATAAAGTCCCCACATGTACCACTCAAAGAGCAAAGAAAATCATGAAGCCCAAGGGAAAACTTAACTACCGGCGCTTTTAAACGTTCTAGGACGTAGTGGTATCAATTGAGATAAGATCACTCACCCTGAGTAAGGACAGCAACCCTAATTGTTTGTCCTGTTCCCTTTGGCAAAGATACCTGCAATATCATCACTTGGGACTCAGGACGGAAGGTTCTCACAATTGCAGCAAGTATACCTTCAGAAGAAGATCAGAAACTAAAACTGAAGGAACAGATCAATCGATATCAAAACGATAACGGTGAGGTAAATCAGGTTACTAATTAGCTTACTGTAGCACGCAGCTGCTGATCTGTGTATTTAGGGTCGATGTTAAGGCGGAAATGGGCCTCCACAGTTTCAACAAATTTGAGGCTGGCTGTATCCTTCAACAGTCGAACCGCAGTATCAGGGTCATACTCCTTTTTCTTTTCCCTCAGTTTCTGAATCTCCAGGTATCGCTTTGACCTAGTCTGCCAGCCCAGAGTAGATCATAATATCAGGGAAACCCATACAAACACACCGCAATAGTCTTGAGGTTGTCCACAAACTGCTCCATCCTATGATACTACAATGAAACTTACACGATGAACATCAATCAAGCTAGGGATCTGCTGACATGTGCTCCCCAGAGTAATGCCATTTGAGCCAAATCGTGAATCTCAATTGGAAGGTAGTGAATCCTTTCTTGTGGAGGACGTTTTACCGTGGGACATGACTAGGGCATAACTGAAGTAAACGTTACTGATAAATACATATTTAGAATCTAATGAATCCGACAATGTCTATCAGTAGAAGACAATGTCCAAAAGAGTCAAAGTATACCCACAGTTCTCAGCATATGACCAAACTTTGAAATTTCATACCTTATTCATACGATATTCAAATAATAAAAGAAATTTCCCGAAACAGCTAACAAACGATTGACAACTTGCAGCTTGACGCACTGCGAGAGTCGCGTCGTAACACACACATTCATACCCCAAGCTAACATGCGCAATGGATTCGATACACATTCATACCCATTGAATCTCACCACCTGTAATCCCAAATTTTTCCGATAACAGTGTTCAAATTTGTGAAAACCGTGGTAAATTCGATGATAATGTGGAAAGTGTGCAGTGCGTAATGTCATAATCAAGAGCTTCAAGTGCCTAATCCGTCCTGGTCCCCTATTTTTATCACGAGCTGATGACTATTTTTTTCATCTAATCAGAACCCAGACACATAGGCACCGATAGAACCACATTACGACCCCAATTCTGATTGTAATTCCAAATCCATAACGAGAGAGACACTCTAGAGCAGGTAAAAATCAAGAGGACCAACTGCAACCAACTACCATAGCCAATTTCAAAGCCTAATCCGTCTTCCACACAGAGAACACCACAACACCACATTTAATTACCACAAACAACGACATGACCAATAATCTCCATTAGGTTTTAACCTCTCCAAATCCAAGCAAAACCCCAACACATGCAATAATTGAAGCACATTGCGAGCACATTGCGGCCCCAATTCCAAGTCCTGAAAAAAGAATCCACTCACTCTGTCACTCTTCAAGGGCAAAGCCGCCTTGCCCGTCTTGAGCTTCACCGTCTTCACGGGGGCCTCCGCCACACTCCCTTCCTCCTCGGCGTCCCCCAAAACCTCCGACTCGAAAAGCTCCGCCACTGCGCAGACTCTCGCCCTGACATTTCTGACTTCCTTCTTCACGTCCCTCCAGGTTCTTGCGCTTCCGCTCACCTGCAATCCTTTTGCGCGTAGCCCACTCCAGCTCGAGCTTGGTGACGCTGTAGTGGCGGAGCTTTTGTGTGTTGAGGATGCAATGGTGAGGGAGGAAAATTCAAGCAGCATGGAGGGCGCTGCGGAAGTGGCCATTCCGGAAGAAATTGTAGTTGTGTGGGTTGCGAGTTGGAAATGGCGTGGATTTGCGAGGTGGGGTGGAGCGAGAAGCTCAAGCGAGGTGAGAGGAAACATAGCCAAAGAAACAGATAGTATTGGAGGCGAAGGGTGAGACAGAAGTATACGTATTCTATCCGTACAATACAGAGTATGCGTAGAGGAACGCCTTCTCTTATCTTACCCTACGTGAAGGTCAGTCATTTTTGTTTAAAAAGTGCCACTTGTCATCTTGTGATTGGTGTGAGGTGATGTAGGACCCTACAAATCTGACATGGAAATTCAATTTAGACTCATGAGTGTCAAATGAAACTTTTAAGTGTGGTATTTTCAAGGTAACTCTATATAACTTCATTTTGTAATACTTATTAATTGGACAAATTACTAAATAAGGGTCAAATTTAGTCACAAGTTCACAACCTTTGTAATTTGGCCCAATCTAAGACCAATCTAACACATTGAATTACAATGGTCATGCATATGCAATTGGAGTATAGTAATTTCATTAACCATTTATAAAATTTGAAAGAAATGAAATAATAGTGATTTATCTAAAGAATGCAAGTAAGATTAATTTATCAAATTGACATTGTTTTGAGTAAATGTAGGTTGGAATATTACTATGATATACTGACTATTAAAACTAAGTAAAAATATAAATTGATTTCAAACCACTATACTATTAGCATCTATAGACAAAGTCTAAAAATGTATGTATAAAAGCTATAGTGTGTGACATACTACACATTGAGAATTAAAATTAAATTAAATTCAAAGTTGGTCATGTTTAAAACTTGTTTTTGTTAACTATGATTTGGAATTACTTTATTCTTTAGTCAATTTTTTCTTAGACCTTTGAAAAAACGTTTTGTACCTAGATATGTTGGTGTGCATCATTTCAAATTGTTGTATACAAAAATCGAAGGAAACTCACATTCGTTATACAATTTAAAATATTATTAATTTGACAAAAAATCATGCAAATGATGTTGGTTTTCACAATATTTGAATTAAAAAAAAATTGAGAGCATAGAATTGTATTAGCCATTGTAAAGAGACATGTCACAACATAGACCATTGTTATATCTTAATGCCTTTGCATTGAAAAGATTTTTTGATGTATTCAATTTATATTTTACAATTGTATAATGCATTTTGAGGTTCAACTTTATTGTACAAAGATTAGAGTTCATAATGCACATAATTAATAAACAAAATATTCAAACTATCATAAACAAAAACTCCTAATTTTATGAATGCTAGTATAATTTTTGGCAATTTTTAGTTTTTTTACAAGTAAGTATGGTTTTGTATCAAAAAATTAAAAATTATACCAACATTTTTTTGGTCACAATTGTCTATGTTGTGACCTATTCAAAGAAAGAATATAAAAATTTTGTTTATGGGGAGCTGCCTAAAATCACTATGTTGCCAAAAAAATGTAGCTTGGTCTTTTAGGGATTAAGATATAACAATGGTCTATGTTGCAACCTATTCTCTTTCAATTATGGCTAATGCAATTCCACGCTCTCCATTTTTTTTTATATTCAAATACTATGAAAACCAACATCATTTGCATGGTTGTTTGTCAAATTAATAATATTTTAAATTGTGTAACAAATGTGAATTTCCTTCAATTTTTGTATACAACAATTTGAAATGATGTACACTAGCTAACATGGCAAGGTACAAAAGATTTTTTTAGAGTTCTAAGAAAAAATTGACAAATGATAAAGTAATTCTAGATCATGGTGAACAAAACCAAGCTTTAGACATGGCTAACACGCACTACAACTTTCATGTGTACACTTTGGACTTTTCCTTCAAGCTTCCATTGTAAAGTAGAATATGCTTTACACTACAACTTTTATGCATATACTTTTGGACTTTGTCTATTGATACTCTTAGTGTAGTTGTTTGAATGAAATCAATTTAGATTTATAGTCAATTTTGGAAGTCAATGTATAGTGCCACTAATTCTAAGCATTAGAGGGCATTAAGACATTGTTTCAAGCTTGTTCTCTGCATTGTGAACCAATCAATACTTGTCAAATTAAAAAATGATTGAAAACTTGAAAAAACTTGAAAAAATATAAGTTTTTTCTTAAATATTAAAAAACTAATTAAATATTTTTATTTGATGTGGCAATCATTCAACCATATCAAACTATTTTTGTAACAAAGTTCCTAGTTTTCTTAGTTTAGGAATTTGTATTCTTCCAAAGGCTTAAAAATCTTCTAATGCCAAAATTCTTCAAGTTCAAAATTATGTTTTATTCCAATTACATTTGTCTTTTGGTCAAAATTTTTAAACTAGCTTGGGTAAAAGATATGTCATTTTTAACATCTTTTTTCTCTTAGGTTTAAGGATCTATTTCTTTAAGGTCCTACTTCATGGTTATAGGCTAGCAAATTAAGATTAAATGGAAATGTAAAAGGACATGTTAGCTAAAAGTTTTGCAAGTTTTAAATGATCAAAAAGGAAATGCGAAATTTTAAAGCACTTTCATCTTCATTAACAATAATTTTTAAAAGAATATTGAAATGTTTCAAACAAAATTTCTTTAGTTACATAGAAAATTATGTAAAATCCTAAATCCCTTCTCTTGTATTATTATATAGCATTATTAACCATAAACTTTGACCATAAAATAAACACTCAAAATTGCCATAATATTATAGACTACAAAAAACTTTGGAAATTATTTTTTTGCAAATCTAATCATAATTAGGATCTTGCAATAAATTAGTATTTAAGAATATGTAGAAAAGATTTCAAAAACCTTGACTATATGGATAGCAAGATGTTTGGGTTTGAAGTGAATAAATCCATTTTTTTGCACCTTGTTTGATTAGATTTTAAGGCTTTGAATCCTCTTTGTAAATTTTTTTACACTACAAACTTTGACATTCTAATTTCTATATTGAAGAATCAAGTTTGATTCTAGAAAAAAAAAATTCAAAACTCACTTGATTTGCTTTATTAAAGAAAGTATTTTTTAGAAGTAGACATAAGATTGAAGGAAAAACCAAACTATTTATAACTTTAAGGTGGGAAAGGAAATTACTAATTCCAATGGTGGGAATATTGTAGCAAGCTAACTTAAATCCTATTGAACTTTTTTTGTTTAAATTGTTCAAGAAAGAAAATTCAATTAGTTATTTTATCAAAAGGATGCTTAGATTGTCCAAAAAACAAAACTGTCTATAACTACCTCATTATTAATCTAAATAGAGTGAGTCAACTCTTTCTATGTAGACAAAAACACTTCCTATGTGGACAAAAATTGTGAAAATTTCATTTTAACTTCTTGTGATTTGTTTTGTGCTACCTAACAAATTTGATTTTAGACTAATGGTGGCATAAATTTTAACCCGTAAAAGACCACAACTATGTTTCCACCAAAACTGCTCCAAAATTGTCATTTCTAGGACAGCTACCAAATTTCAGAAAAAAACAACATTCTTTGACACATGTAACCATAGGATATTTTAGTGCACTAGTTTGGAAAGATGTAGAAAAATTTCAGAAATTTGCGCCATGTAGATTGCAAGATATTAGTGTTTGAAGTTACAAAAATAATTTATTTTCCACTGCGAAAATCCGGGCAGCTGCACTTCAGAAGTCACATTTGTATGAAAAAATGTCCAAAATGGTTGCAACTCTTTGGATTCATTCTCCAATTCAAGTTGGCTACATGCTTGAAAATTTTCATATCATCTGGAATTGTACAGCATGTACCAAAAAAATAGTAAGTAGGAAGAAGTAGAGAATGATTCAAAATACAAAAATGGTAACAATTTATTTATTGAATTGAGGAAAAAACCAATCCCAGTGGTTCAAATGTTTCAATAAACAATCTACACCCAATGTATTTATTTTTTTTCAAAAATATTGAAAATTGAGTAAAATAAAGGACTTCAAAGTTTATTTTAGAGATGGGAAACTATAACTACTTGCAAACTAAAATTCTTCATAACTTTTGACTCATTGATCCAAATGGAATGATTCAAAGCTTTCTATGTATATATAAATCTATAAAATCAATTTCAAATTTTTATTTCCCAAAAAAGTGATTTTTTTTTATCTGCTCGAATTGCCTAAGTTGACAAACAAACGACATTTTATGTGATAACTTTTCAACCATGTAGTTAAAAGTCACGAAAATTGTTGGACTTTGAAGATATTCCTCATCCACACCTTCTATTAAATTTTGGTTTCAAAATATGGAAATCTCTAGCCACACGTACCTACCCAAAATCGCTATGTTGCCAAAAAAGGCATGTTGGTCCTTTAAGGGTTAATCCCAAACATCGATTGAAATCCATACCTTAAGTTAGGCTATTGGTTAGTTAATTTATTACATTTGAATCTCTTGGACCATGCCTCTCCCAGTTGCGTTCTTGGTATCGTCAAAAAGCCCTCAATGAGGAGGGGTGCATTGCCTTTGATTTGTGGCATTTCAACTTACACTATGAAAGTTATAGATTTTTTAGTTAGTTTTAGTTTTCAAAAAAATTAAAATACATTTACATTTATTTTGGGTGTAGCAACAACAGAAGGTACACTAGTGAAATTGATATCTCCAAACAAAAAGATAATGTGTTTTTATATCTTCAAAAGAGTTTTAAAAATCACAAAAATTGAGACCATAGAAACCTACCTAAAATCCATTTTCCCCCAAAGAGATAAATGGGAGTTTACGAGCTACTGAAATAATTTTTAGAAAAATTCTTATGCATATCTGTAGAAAATAGTGTTGAAAATAATTCTAAGACCTTTGTATAATTTCTACAAATATTTCTACAACCATGGTCTTTTGGTGCAATTGCATACTAAATATACCAAACAAACCATAGTAATCATGTGAAGATACCGAATAATATACAAAGTATTTCTCAAAATTAGTGTGACTCTTAGATACAATATCGTACATTGAAGGCAGATTCATCACACCCTAGATGAAATCTTTTCTTTTTGCTTGAATTTCCCTTTCATTCTCCCCATTTAGAATATTCAGGGTTTGGTTTATTGTGATTATGAATATTTTGTTAATTGTAGCTATGGCCTTCTTGCTTTATCACATTGCAAGCTCAACATGATGGAAGCTTTACAAAATCTTGTTTGACAAGGCTAAAATTAGGTAGGCTTTCCAAAGTTTTACTCTACTTAGGCTTAATCAAGGCTTTGCTATTAGGTTTGAGTAATGAAGGCCATACAATCAGTTCTCAATCTAAAATTAAGGCCTTACAATCAAATCTTAAGACTTTACAACATAGTATATGGAATGTTATTTTATATTATTTTTTGATTATTTGAAACACATTGGTAATATTATCTTTCATTTTTCATCAAAATCTTTTTTAAGATTCAATTTATTCTTGTTAATCTTTTTTACACTATTCAAATATGTCACACTATAATTTCTGAAAATTTCATTACATGCCATATTTATTTATTTTTGAATTAATATTTGACGAATCTGACCCGAGCATAGGGTATAATATATTTCTCAGATCCAGTTTAACTTCCATGAAAGTTGCAAAGTAATTTACAGCATCCTATGACATAATTGCTGTGAGCGACAATTATTTTTCACCCACTGCAATTGCGCACCCAAAGTAAAACCTGTATTCAGTGCACCAATTCATGTTGGAAATATGTAAACCCTAAAAAACCCCAAAACTCGTTTTTTCCAGAGAGGTTAACCCTTCATCGCCTAAGGGGACCAAAAGTGTCCTCACATAGTTTGGCAGTCTGATTCAAATTGTTATAAATTTTGCATCCAATGTCCGAATTCAGTCAAACTTGTTGGAGAAGTTTTTCATTCAAGTCTAGTTTGTGTAATAAAATTTTCAGATCAATTCAATATGTACAAACATTTTGGGAGTCAATCGAAGTTCACAGGTTCATTTTGAGTTCACTAAACTGTAGTTGATGGCTGCAACTTCGGGGGCTTGTATCTCCTTCGTCTAAAGTTTGTTTTCAATAAAATTTGTTGGGTTGTGTTCCTCTAAGGGTTTAGTTATTGTGGTCAAATTTTCATGGCAATCCAAGTTGTTTTGAATGTTAATGAGCAATTCAAAGTTCAAAAACCAGATATTTTTTTATTACAATGAACTTTGGTGGCTTGTTTCTTCCGCATACAATGTTTGTTTCTAATAATTTTTGTTGGAAAGTTGCGCATTCTATTCTAGTTTGTGTGGCTAAAATTTCATATCAATCCAAGAAGTCATGAGTGACTAAGAAGCATTTTAGTAGAAGGAGGTGCAGTCATAGATGCATTTTTTGCACCTTTTTTTGCTATTTTTTTGACATTTCAAAGTCATTTTGCAAACAATTCAAAGCATTTGAATGAAATTTTTTTTCACCAATGTGTTTGTATTTTGGTTTTGAATCACTTTGTAGTTTAAAGTTTGTTCATTTGAGTAGGTTTAATATTCAGATTTCACCTCCAAATGTGTCATTAGGAAAATTTCAGCATCTTTTTCAAGACTAAAACAATGTGATCTTGCAATCTATGTGGCCAAATGACTCCAAATTTGATCCATGTCATCTACAACATGCACACTACAAGATTGTACAATTGAGATTTTCATATCTTAGTGACATTTAACTTTATAAGGTTTGAAAAGCAAAGATGCTTTTAGACCCATTTGGAGCTTAGGCGATGAAGGGTTAATGAATTGGTGTATTTCTTGGACCATGCTGTAAGATGAAATTGCTTTACATCATGGTATCCATATTCAACAAACCAGATCAATTGTCTAGGAAGTTATTAGAATGTAACAAAAGCCCGGCAGATGAGCACCAACATTCACAGAAACACCACTCAGAATGCTTCCACAATTCTGATGCAGACAATAATAATAGCTCACCAAAAAATCAGACAATTATTTTCATTCGAAAGTATGACAATTTTAATACCCCACCTTTGAAATTTGCGTTTCATGGCCTGGAGGATTTAGGAGACATTGATGAAAATGGAATAACTGACAATGACATTGAGTCTCGTTGAGGACGCCGAGACTGTACATGATAGTGAAGAAGCTTGCGTTCCTGAGACCCGAAGATTTTCTCAGTCTTGCGATCAGTCAGATTCCCACGCCACTGCTTGTCCGGCTGCATCTCCCACTTGCGGTCGGGCACCATGTGCATGGCATCTGTAAGCCAATCGTTTTCAGAGAGGACATAGCATCAGCACCGCGGCATTGTGACTTCAGGAACTGGCCGAAGCCTTGCCATAATGTGAGCAGTCGTTCATCCTCACCCCTGAGACTGCACATGATCCAAATGCACACCGGGATTGTGGAAATTGTGGTCACAAAATTTCAGCAAAGGTACGTGCACCTAAAGCATCCAAATAAGAATCTGAGTATGGTTTCATTATTAGACTGCCTTAATTTCTATTCAGTTGACAATTGGAAGACGATTCCAACGTATCTAAGAAAGTGTTTCTTGGACATTGTATGAATAAACTATGAGTTTTCAAAGTGCTGAAATTGTAGGTGTACCAATATTCGACCCTAGGAGCTCGTGTTCAGATGACATGTACATTTTAAGCAAGGCCCTTTAGGGTCCACTTTTAAGGAATTAAGTGGAGTTACCTTAAGCAGGCTCTGAGTTGTAGAAGGGTAGCAGCTCAAGAATTGCAATCTAGGGACATGAACTTGGTTTTGTACTCTAAGTGTAAGGATGCATCAAGAGCAGGTGGACAAACCTAGAATACGTCAACGGTGCAGAGCACGGAGGATTGGTGACGACCAGGGAGGGGGAGCACGGGGGTCGATAATAGCGAGATGTTTCACAGCTCAGGTCTAGCAGAGGGAGCACACCAGCTGCTCTTGCAGAATTCTTGCATTTGGCGATAGCCCCGTCATTCATGTCGTTTCCTATCAGTCGTGCACCTGACAGAGACGAAACTTGCATTGAAGCTGCAGCATCTCGACACTCTGCCCATGCCCTCTGATCATAATCATGCCATGACTGAACCATAGCCACAACACGTATTTAGATAGGTGCCAAATCGCAAGATTCACAGGGAAGCTGGAATGCCGGAACAACTGGTTAATTCCGACAGTGAGTGTCTAATATCTGGCCTTTTCACCACACGTTGCTTAGAAAGACCTTGTAAAGGGCTCCTTGGCATTTATGAAACCATTTCCACTTTCTGCCCCATTAAACCCCAGCTTCCAAATACAAAATCCCATGCTCAAAAACACAAATTGTATCATCACCTAGTACTAGGAGCTCTCCTCGTGTATTGGATTTAATACAAATGAAGATATTTGCCACATTGACGACAATCGGTTTAATAATGTTGCAGCAACGACTGTCGTAGCAAGACTACTTCGAGTAACGCAAAAGGACCCAACCGAGTAGACCGATGCACAGAACATGTGCAGAGTTATGAAGTTGGGAAACTCTACATACCTGGAATGGCCACTGTCGACGCATCAAACCAGGTGCAACACTACTCGCCATGAGGGCAGCTTGTATAAGAAAAGTCCCTGTCCCGCAAAAGGGATCCAGAAGAACCCGGTCCTTGCCTTCAGCAGCATTCATATTAGCATCACCAAAACCCGGCACCAAGTGATTCCATCCTGCAATGGTCAAAACAGCAGCTGCCAGTCCTTCCTTCGACTGAACCATGGTGTCCCCGTACCCCCGCTTGTAAAGGCTAATCCCACTCATATCTCTATAAAGAACTGCCAAGTCTCTGTCCACATGGAGAAACAGAGGAACGCTCACTGGGTCTTCACATTCAGGGCACTGGGGACCACAGCCATCACGAAGCGAATCCCAAATTGCGTTGCTGAGGCTGGCAGTTACCGAAGCTTGGTTCTCATCAAAATTAAGCAATCTGGTTTGAACGGCGAATTTCCGGAATTTGTAGCGCTTAACTGTACATGAGGTAGAGGATACTAAACCCGTTAGGAACGTGATCCCGTCTTCTAAACAGCAACTCATCTCATCCAATACACTTGGGTCTAAGCATGACTTGGCTAGATTAATCGATGGCCACCGATCGTTGAATGGAAACGGGGTTGCTTACTATCCCTTCAATAGTGGTATACAACCTCCATTTTGAATGATTGCAAAAGATTGTAATACGCTGAGTAAGAAAATTTTGATCCCGAGAGAGTTTGATTCTTGTACCCAATCCAATCTCTCCAGTGTGCTCTGTACTGATCCCCAAGGAAAACACACTTCTACATATTGATTACAATGCTTGAAGTGACGCAAACAGTTTCATCTACCTTACATCTCCATTTATGCGCTAGAGGATGATACCGACAAAGAGCTTAAACCCTAAACCCTGACGTTTCCGACTAAGAACACCACAAAACGGGAGGAATCGTGGGATTCTGACAAGCCCGCACAACGTTCTAAGAAAAAGCTACTCAGTGGATCTTTTAACATTAAATTACATGTGCAATAGCATCAGCAGTTGCGGTACTATGGACAGGAAGAATGTAGAACATGCTTACCTGATTGTAAAATTTGAGGTATGGTATCATCAACGAGAACTAAGGGTCAATCTGCAGCTGCTCTTACAAAGTCGTAAACGCCGCTTCCGCCCTTGGGCAAGATGCCGCGAGCGAGCTCGCACAGCACGCGGTCTCCAGTGCGCAGCCACAGATTTGCATTGTATCCCGTCGCCTGACTGCCAACAAAGGAGACTCCACCAAGTCCTAATTCTATCTGGGAGGCACTGATGAGAGGAGAGGAAAGCTCGGCAGCCAGGATTTCCTCCAATCCCTTCTCGCATGTCGCGTAGAACCTTTGAAACTTCGCACTCCCCTCAGATTGCGTTGCTCTAATTTGCCACTCGTGCTCTTGCTGGAATCCCGCGCTGGCGCTATACGTCACCGAGGTCCTTACTGCTCTACAGTCCACGAAATTCGTAAAGAATCTGGCAGTTCGACGATTTCGATGTCGATTTTGGAAAGTTGGGATGAAAGCATCATCGATCCTGCCAGAGCAACTTGCTAATGAAGTAAACTTCCTGCACAGAGCCATAATGTGTTCTGATTACATGAACATTCAACCCGGAATCTTCTTCGCAGTGCTATTAAGCTAGAACCCTGGCGTTTCTGCGACGCTTGAGGGTAGTAGGCATCCGTTGCGCCGATGAAACAGAAGAAAGTGTAAGAGTCGTGACGGAGTTTGGGAAGACCTCAATTTCGCTGTATCTTCTACTCGTCGCAATGGAATCCACGACAGAAGTAGTCACTTGAATAACCTACGAGAGCAAAGCTTATCGGAACTGTAAAGGTTGCTGTCAAACGGCGAACAAGCTCAGGGGAACTCCTGACTGGCTTTAGCGCCCTAGCCCTAAAATCCCCGGCGCAGGTTACGATTTCAACTTCGTTTCAACCTACCAATTTGCATAGCAGAGATTTGGTAAAAATTCGGCATGAGGGGTGGGGTGTCACAGGTCATGATTTCACGTGACTCAGTGGTTCGTTTCCAAAACTGATCAGACGCGATTCAAAACCCATGAATGTACCCTCAAAGTAATAACCCCCACACAGAAAGCTCAAAATCCATAGCTAAAATCACCTCCACTCTAGGAGCCAATGTAACACCCCCTACTGCTGTGACGCATTTATATGCTCCGTCTTCTTTCTAATCAAGGAAAATAGACTCGTTATGTACAATCATCATCACACTCATCGATAGCGAGTTTCAGAATAGCCACTTCCATCGATGGACAACTTCCCAAGTGGCGCTCTCACATTCTTCAATGACTCTTCCAATTTTTCAAGTTGTCACCTACCAAAACCGTTTTCAGCGTTGAAAACTTATCAGCATGTTTTGCTTTATGTTCTGCTTTATGATTGAAGACTCATCTTCAACCTTCCAACGAGGGAGACTCATCTTCCCCTACTCAGAGGATTGAAAGAAAATGGGGTTTGAAATTTTGCCCCTTCTATTGATCCTTCCATTCCGACATTGCACATTTTGCCTCTTAAACTACTCTGAAACCCACTCTGATTTGAAACTCCAAGGAGTTCCAAGAAGCTCATCTCATACTCAAAAAAACAACTCAGCAGGAACCAAATAGTGGGTATGCTACATTGGGGCACTCTTATTCGGAGTTCATGGTCACCCCACTCCATTTTCGATTGCTCCATATTCGCAAAACTGGGATGCATTGGCCCGTTCAGTGCTAAATTCAGACGAACAGGCGTCAACAATCCCTTTCACCATGACATAGAGCAGTACGGCAAGAGAAGATTGATGTCTGCCTACAATGCTGAACATTCGTCAACACTCGTCATGTGATTCAATATATGTCTGCCGCAGCAAGTAATGCGACTTCCACACCGTCAGTACTCTCACCTAATTGCACTGAGGCGTTTTGCGGAGACCGTGTGTCCTACAAACACATCTAGAACCAGACTCTTAGCGCCGCTAGCAGCATTGATGTACTTGAATGGGTCAACTTCGGTCATGGTTCATGATGTGAACATAAATCGTCTTATGCTAGGCTGTCTTCTTTTGGATGTCGCCACCGCCACACTCGTCACTCAGAGGCTTCAAGTGGTTCAATACATTTGCAGAGAAGATAGTGTGCCCCCTCTTGTCCGTCAGAATCTGGTCTTCGTATTGCCGGTCCCAGATAATATCATTGTCGGCAACGTAATACAAGCTCTCGCTGAAGATTGGTTGCATAGATGATCGTTCCGTTCCTGACACTGTGACAGTGAATGAAGCATCTCTCGCTTTTAACGCCTTGCAAATCACACCCACACTCCAACGATATTAGATGAAAATCTCGCAGTTGAAAGCAAAGCTTGACCGCACATGTCACCTATTGATCTGGTTATTTAATTGACAGTTGTTTCTTGAAGTAAAATAGAAAATGATGTGCTCCATACCTCAAAATCCATGCCATAGAGTGGACTAGATTCATCAATAACGTGTCGAACGATAAGGCCAAATCTGAGATAGGAAACCTCCGGCCGCACCAGCTGAAGAGTAATATGGTGGACGAACGGAGAGTTTTGGCCAGGCGCAGTAACAATGGATCGGTAGATGATCTCAAACTTGCACTCGATCAACACCGTCTTTTCTGGATCTGCCAGATTCAGTCGAACGATGAAAGATCTGTACGTTTTCATAATTGAGTCAGTGACTCTTCCAGAACAGAATTTCTCTTTTCTGGAGAGTAGATAGGAGCTGATAGAAATTGACAGAAAATCAAAAGCATTCAACACCATTTTTAGGCGCACAAACGGAGTTAATAAGGTTACGGAGATGACATGAAACAGGCCACGCAACAGAATACAAGAAGGACTAAAAGAGGGATGTTGCGTCCTCCCTCAGTAACTAGGTTCTTCCAGGGCCTGTGAACGGTCTTAGAATGAAGGATCACTAGGGTCTAGGGCTCAGCACTGACATTGATTCTGTACGTTTTCAGACAATACTTTCACCATCGGACACTACAAACACAACAAGAAAAAGCTCTGGTATAAACAACTGTCACTAAGTTATAACAATTAAGCAGTCACAGGCACAATCCAAGAAAAGAACCTGACAAGACTTACTTGTGTGACTCTTCGCCAGGTGATAACAGATTACTTGCATGCTCAGTGAACTTGTCGTTGGTGATGAGCGCCATTTTGGCCCAACGAACTGGCTCCGCTGGCTGCGACAACCTGTAAAACACTGCACAAAATGCACAAAATGCAATGACAAGGAAAACCTATAAGGTCATCCTTGATGATAAGAGAGATAGATTTAAAACAGCGACCAAAACGAGAATCAAAATCATTTGAAATGCAGTATTAATAGCAGTCATGAAAATTAGCATACCTGCGCCACTGAGGAAGACAAAAATGAGCTGAGCTAACAAGGTATTCAAATTGGCCAGAAGAAGATTGTAGGGCGATCGAGCCTCGACGCCTGCCCCTCCAAATGTGGTGCACAACGACAAGCTGAAGACGAACACCTTGAAGTGCGTCTCACCAGCGAAGCCGTAGATGTTATCCCACCAGCTCCGCCTTCCCCACTCACGATCTTCGGGTATGAACAACCCGTCCACGTCTAACAAGTAGAGGGCTGTGAAGACAATGCTCAAGAGCAACGGCGTGGAGAACATGACGAGAAAGAAAACGGGGAGCGGCAACCGCAGCGTATAGATGTAGGAGTTATACAGCCGCATCAAAAAACTCTGCTCATGTTTAACCTGAAAAATCATTCAAGAAGCTCCTCAGAGGACACCGATTGAACCCCAGCACACCTCAATTTCAAGAATATCACCAAGAAAGCACCAAATCGATCCTTGTCGCAACTCCATAGCCATAAATACGCAGGACAGCGTTCGCGAACATTCTCGCTTCCTAGATTTGAACCTTTTTCCAAAGCTTTTCAATTCCATCTGAGAGGTTCAACTCAAGAACCCAGGAAACTAAAAAGAATGTAAAACAAGGTAGCAAAACAGCACTCCAGAAACTCGAAATTCAAATATTCGATCGTTCTTCGTAACAATATCCATAGCCTGATTGGGAACAATTAGTTTCGAAGAGCCTGTCTCACTGTCAATTTCACAGTTCTTCGCCAAAAGTCTTTCAATGACATCAGGAGTAGTTACACCTCAAAATCGCAGTCCAAAAACCTCGAATCTGGAATATTCGATCATTCTTCGCACAAAAGTCCATAGCCTCATCCGGAACTATTAGATTTCAGGAAAAGCAGCGCGCAAGGCAATATACAAAACAAAATACTGACCTGAATTGACCGGAGCACCGCTCTCCCCTGGAGCCGAACCTCCGGAACCTCGTCTTGCATTTTGTCGTCCATTGTAAGTAACTCGCCCCTACCTTACCCTAAGATGCGGTCAATTCTAGCTACGGTCTCTCTTCCAACGATAGGTTGTGAATGAACAGAAGCAAAGAAAGAAGAAATCAGTCATTCAACCGCCACACTCACCACGGCCGAGTGGCAACACGCATTTTCATACAATTAGGTCTTCTCAAACACCAGCGAAAGGGCTACCATCGCCATTCCCTATCTCGTTTTCTCTATTGGAGCAAACTAAAGTGAATCCCTTCGCGAATTCGTGGAGTTCAGTTCTTCCCTGATAATGAATCTCTCCTGGTACTAAACATTACTTCTCAATCTCGTCGTCATGCCTACGGTCCCTGCTGAACGACGCCGTCCACCTTCTCTTGTTCACAGAGAAATCCAAGACACTGCGCCATAACTTAACTTAGACGGTGGAAAGCGATTTATAAAGCTCCCGAAGCATGGCGCCTTCCGCAAGTGGAAAGGACAACAGGGTACTCCGTCCGGCAATACGGCTTTCCATTCTCGAATCTCGATGGCTGTGGCGAGAGCGAGCTTTGGACGTTTGTTTTGCAGCAATGAATCGTGGGTGTCAGAGAATAATGAATCAATGGAAAGAAAAGATCACAAGTTTGCGGCATCCACTTGAAAATTAACAGTCAGAGAATTTTTTTATCACATGGGATTTGGAAGAAGAAGAAGATGGATGCTTGATGGAGAGGATCGCGCTCCTTGTTTGTGGGGCTCCTTTTCCACTTTTGTGATTCCATTCACCAAACCATCTTTGTGCTTGGAGAAGGGTTTTTTTGTTTTTTTTATTTTTTATTTTTGTGGCCCTCTTTGTTGGCCAACATTAGGAGGGACCAATCCACATATTGCTTGTCAGAAAAATCACTACACCAATAATGAAATTTAGTGTTGGCATTATGAACTCTTACATTAACCTCAAAAAGAAGGGCTCGCGTATGTGGAAATGAGAGATTTTGTTATTGTGTGCATCATGAGCAAAAGACAAACTAGAATTACTCATTGGAAGACAACCTACTATAAAAGACCATCTCCTTTCCACACAAATTGAAAACATGAAAGATCATCATTTTTCAAATAGAAAGATGCTTTGTCATTTATTAAACATAAAATGTCAAAAGGCCACAACTTTGGTAATGTTGCCAACATGAAATGTCAATGTGAACACTAATTGTCAACTATATGAGAATTAGAGTGAGTTTCATGATAGGAGAAATGACACTTTTAGAGACTATAAAATTGAATTTCATTATTTTTATGCAGTATGAGCAAAAATTATCAATCCTACCAAAATATCAACACCTAAAATATAGATATGAATGTTGAAGGAAGGCATGCAAGATAAAGTATTGTTATCAATAGCAAAAGCTATTGGAAGAAGTTATCAAATGTGTGTCATTTTATAAATCCACCATTTTGTTTGTTCATTTTTATCTTTTTCAACATATGTTATTCTTGATTATTGGTGATCCATTTGTCATTTATTGATGATCTCTTCTATTGAACTTTTTAATTGAATATCCCTTTATTCTTAGGTTAAAGTTCAACATTTTCATTCCTACATGTCTTTTCTTCTAATACAAAGAGACATACTGTAGATCATTCCTTCAACCAAATTTCTAGTTAGATATTGATTTATTGAAATAAGTAATAGTTGTAGATTGTCACATCCCTTAAAGAAGTGTCAACCCTCACAAATCTTGCACAATTTTAGATGAAGTAACCTTCACCTATTTCTAACACCAAAACCATTATATCCCTATAGATGTTGGTTGATGGCTATTGTAAAAACAACCTTTGCATACAAATGTCTCCATAATCTTATTGTGATCATACAACTTACTAGTAGTGAAGAAACAATAGGATCTTGAGGAAGCCTTTCAATTATGTGCCACTCTACAAAGTTTTATTAGCATCCAACACAACAATTACAAGATTTTAATGACTAAAGTCAACCAAATCATCAATATGAGTTGCACATTATGGCCTTTGAGATTTTGGGATACTTTATTGCTATATATGTAAACTTGAAGTGACTATTGTTGTTGAATGAACTATGGGAATTTACTAAGGAAGAAGGTTGATACTCTATACTCCTTTTGTCCCAAAATGATCTTCTTGTTAGACAAAATGATCTAGATTAAGAAAGAAAATAACTTTTTAAAATATTTTTTGGGGGGAATTAATAGATTGTGATGCACACCTACTACTCTAAAAATTTCACTTTCTAATAAGTTGTGGGAATGTAATTATAGATTTAAAAAAAGTTGAATTTTAGGTTCATTTTTTTGGAGCACTAGTAGCTAGTCATTTCTTTGTTCCCACACCATCTATTGTCACTCCCACCATGTACAGTTCCTTCCCGCATGTCCACGGGGATAAGCAGTTAGGAAATTAATTTTAAAAAATTGGTAAAGAAAACGAATGACATCATATTTCACATCTAACTCCCCATCTTCTCAAAAAATTGATTAAATTATTCCCTGATTTCCTCTTTGTCATTTGACTTGTGCTGTGAATTCAACCAATGAGGAGCAATGGGCTTTATACTATTCAATTTGGTTCCACATGAGACAAAAAATTGGGATAGATGTGGGTTACATTGGATATCTTTGGATTTTCTATGTAGAAGAATTCAATACATCTCACAGCTTTCTTTATATTTTTGGTGGGCCCTTTCTTCCACGTCACAAACATGAAGATCATTTTGGGACAAAATAATAAGACCAACAAGAAGATCATTTTGGGACAGAGGGAGTACTATATTAGCATGAGATAGTTATAATATAATGTTGATAGAAAGTCTTTGCACTAGGAGCTTTACTAGGACGGTGTCTACACTTCAAATTTTTTTTTTTTTTTCAAAACCACAATCCTAACCACAATTTGAGACAAATATCAAACTACAATGTTAGCAATCAAAAACAAAGTGAATACAATTAGTTTCAAAAAATTTAGAGCTTGAATAAATATACTATGAATTTTCAAAGTTGATGTCACATGAACATCTATTATTGTCACTACGCTAAAGATAGAACCTCTCTTAGCACCTCTTCTCTAAATGAATAATATGCAATAAAAGAATTCACAGACAATAGATGGCCTAGCTCAACTAAAATGAATGTATCCTCTTTAAATGCATGAAGACCACTTTTAGTACATAGTCCTCGCACCATCAATGCATTAAGAGAGGTTTTGTCTCTACCCTACATCAACATTGTTGAAGTACAAAACACTTCAACTCTCATTGGTTGCTTCAAATAATTCTGACTCCCAGTGGTTCCTTTCAAAACCTAGTATTGAGTTTGAACAAACTTTTTGTCACATTTGGGTCAATGAGTGGTTGTGAAGAATTCCATTCTTGCCCATGCTAAACGGCTGGTGTTGCAAAAGGGTGAGGATACCTTACTAAGATAACTAAATGCCTTCCCCAAACCTGAATTCCACATACCTTAGATGATGACAATGAGGTACATTAGAGATTGTAATCAGAAGAAAAAAACACTCACCGGTTATAAGTTTGGCATGAATAAAGACTGTTAAGGGAGACTATGATCACGATCATACTCCCAAGAAAAGTGGCAGAGCTCACCAAATATAAACCTGCTACTCAACAGTAATCGCACAGGTGACCATACTTAACGTGCTGGGAGGAAAGAAGCAATGCCAACATGTGTGCCTTCAGCCACAAGGCTTGGAACAAGAAAACGTAATCCAGCATTGAAGCACAGACCAAGCGCATACACTCTCAGGCTCATCAGAGATTACCCTCCAACTGGAACTAGGCTCTTCCGAATTGAAGCCGAATTGCAACTCACTAAACTGCACAAACTACGAATGGGTCATCAGCCACTCAATGCTAATTGGCTAGTAATGACATGATTTAAATGGGTTCATGAACTCGATAAACTGCAACAAAACCTAGATTCATAGGGGTCGTCACAGTTGCAACTTTCAACCAGAGCTTTCTGTTGTTTGTTTCCACATCTGGCCCTGTACGATTCTGAACCCTAAAATCGCTGTCTCAAAGTATCAGCCCGCTTTGCCTGATCGCCCCCACTTTCTCGGATCACAAGTCCTCAACTCCAACAACTCACTTTCAAGAGACATCTTTACCTCGAGCAACATCTTGTTTGCTTGGTCGGACTGACATCGTCTTTGTTGGTAAGATCGATTCTCGTTCCAGGTAGGAGTGGGGAACCTCCGTGAGCTTCATCAGCAATGAGAGCTTTCTTGCTAACAATCTTGTAGATTTCCGACAATACAGTGTAGAATGCAGTCTCCACATTTGTGGACTCCATGGCTGACGTCTCCAGAAAGGACAGCCCTTCTTTCTCCGCAAACTCTTGGGCTTGGTCTGTGTCCACTTGCCGTATGCTGCTCAAGTCGGACTTGTTACCAATTAGCATAATGACGATGTTGGCATCTGCGTGCGCTCTCAGCTCTTCCAGCCACCTTTGAACATGATCGAATGACGGTTGATTTGTGATGTCGTAAACCAACATTGCACCTACGGCACCCCGGTAATACGCGCTTGTAACAGCCCTATATCTGCTCGACATATCAACTGAGACGTGAGGAGAATATCATTGACAGAAACAGTTCATAATAAACACGTCTTAAAATCTTGATCAGGATGCATAGTGGAAAATGTTAAAGAAAAAAAATCTCTGCAAAATGGGCAAATGACTGAAATACTAATTAACCCACGTGCCTGCCCAAGCTGTAACTAGAAAATCCACTTTAGAAGTTAATAGTCCATCATAGTAACTTTCAAAACATACTGATACAACTTGAAAAAGTGGAGTATGATTTCTTCTTTCTAAGAGACTTATTTCAAACTCCTACAGATGTGGAAGCGGCGATTTCTCTCCGACACTTTGGGGGTAACAAACTACGGTATTCAACTAACGAGGCTCCATTACAGACTAGAATTCCTATGCATTTGGTTGTTTCCGCTACATTAAGTATCCACCAAAGCATTCTACTGGATAAAATTTTGCGACCAAGATACATAAACCATATCAAGATTGTGTATAGGACGGTAGAACTAGCAGTTCCGACAGTAAGTGTGAGACTTCAAGAGCATTACATTAGACATGGAACATTAAACACAGATTCAAAACTAATGAGCAAGAATCAAGGTCACCAAATAGATAGGGATTCAAACCTAGAGACGACTCGTAAAGATGATTATACTACATTTCAAAACCAGACAGATAGGATAAAGAAAATTAACAGACCTTTCTTGTCCAGCCGTATCCCAGATTTGAGCTTTGATGGTCTTGTGGTCCACAACAATGGTTCGCGTCTGGAACTCAACTCCAATCGTGGCTTTAGACTCGAGAGTAAACTCATTTCGGGAGAATCTGGCAAGCAGCTGCGACTTTCCGACTGCCGAGTCTCCAATGAGCACCACCTTGAACACGTAGTCTATCTTGTTCTCGAACGATTCATGGTACCCATTCGCCATCTTGACTCGACCTAAATGCACACACCTTCCTTATCGAAGCACTAGTATGTCGCATCACCGTCCGACAAGCTCGCTAATCAAATCCCTCCCTCTCACCAGCACCAGCTCTTCCTGATAAACCCTGAAGATCCACCTCTCTAAATCAGATCGAGAATCTAAAGAATTCAAACCAAAATTCCCCTTGTGAGAAAGAATCACAATACCCGAAAAGAATGGCACAGAAAACTCTTAACAAAATAAAAATAGCATCAGGAACCAGAACATCCTCAAGAACTCTCGTATTGCACCCTCTGAATTACCATGAAAAAAACTTTGATACATGAAAAGAAATTCCCAGAAACTTGTTTTGTAACTTAGAAGAGCTCAATTTGTACAAGTTAGAGCTTCTAAAGTCAATGAAACATTGTCTTCACATGTGAGAATAATCCAAAGCTTTGGGTTTCGCTTAATTCGCTCTGATTTGGCGTGAGGATGCTCAATTCAATTCTCAATTGGCACTGTTTTCAAGAGATGCCATGCCAACATTACAGACTCACACCAATACCGACAAATCAAGAATAGCGACAACCCAAGCCACCTCGAATTGCCTCCACCGTTTAATTCCATAACTCAGGTGAAATCCTCAATACATTCCGTAGTGTTCCAAAATGAAATCTCAAGAAACGTCCTCACTCATGGTCAGCTCCAATTCTCCAAGAATCCAAGAGCAAACACAAGCTTCATCCCTCACAAGGTAGCCCTAACCACGAGAACCAATAACCATACCAGCAGCCGCATCCTCTAGCAACACTACTTCAATTTCCTTCCCACACCAAACCTAAAACACTTTAAACTAGATAGCTGAACTGAACATTCTCGCGATCGGAGCACCTTCCTCTCGATCATGACGCAATTTGCAACAAACTTGGGGAGGTCGACACAAAACCAAGCGAGGTAAAACGTACCTTGAAACGACGACGAGACGCTCTTGAGATCGAGAGCAAGCGCGACGGGAAATTAGGGAGGCCGAAGCAGGATCCACGACCTTGAATAATCTCTGTTGAGGGAAAGAAAAGCGTGTCAAGAGTGCGGCTCTCAGTCGGTCCCGTGTCTTCCCTGCTTGACCTTCATAGCAAGTCCCATTGTCAAGGAAAGCTCCTGCGCGCGTTCGCCTTGAGTTCCCCATGTTCCAAAGCGCACTTGGCGTTCCCTCTGGTCAGCACGTGCACGCAGAGACCAATCGCAGGTCGGGGCATTGACGGACGAGAGAGCGCGTTTCTGCTTGAGGTTGCTGATTTCAGTTGGTGCAAATTTGGTCAGGAGTTGCTAAATCAAGGCGGCAAGTTTTGGGTAAGAGCATCCCCACAGGGCCTCAGGGAGCGATGCAAACACTGCGAATGACCGTGCCAAGTTGCAAATCTTGCCCCCACAGGAGGCACTGTGAACTGAAAAAAATAACAAGTCACAACCAAAAATGGCCAAGAGACAGCTAAATGGTGGAGATTGGCAATGGCTCGGTATGTCGAATGACATAGTCTTCCACGTATAAAGCGTAGCATTGAAGACTTTTTTCTGCATATGGGAGGCATTGTGAGCTTTTTGTGATGACTTGGCACACTTACAGTCTTGGTTCCCGTGTTGAGTCCCCTTCCCTGAGTCTTATGCCCGTCTCCCTATGGACCAATGGAGCGCCAAGTGACCGACTGCATTACTTCAGCTTTGCAAACTAGCCCTGCCTGTGCTTCTCCATTGCGCAGCCCGTGGGGATGCTCTAACCCCTCAATGTCCAAGGATTTTCTTGAGCTTATAAGAATTTGCACAAAATTGAACAAAAAATCAAAATTTTGAGAAGCTTTTATCAATTTTTTAAAAAAAAATCCATACAAATTCAAATTAGGCATATTAGACACCACATAGGAAAAGATCACTTATGAATTGAAAGATTAGGATCATGTTGTAACACCCTTAAGATCACTTGGCTATTAGAATTGCAAGATCAAAGATGAGGGTGTTAGAACTGCAAAAGTGACTTAAAGTCTTTCTATCTTCTTTTCACATGTCAAATCTAAAAGTTGGTCATCAAAGAAATATGAAGTTAAAAGGGCTTAACATGGATAGCCCCAATCAATTTATAACTTCTCAAAATCCAATCTACAATTTTTTTTCAATGTAATCCTAGTGTGGTTTTCTCTCCAAGACCTAGTGTGTTTGATGCTCATCTTCAACACTATGGAAAGGCAAGATTGCAATGGACACCCTTATACAAAATCTTAAATTGAAAAATCTTAGTCAATTATTTTTTTTCTTTTTTGCTTCTTAAAATAGACTTCATAAAGAATTTTTTATAAAATAAAAACTACTAAAAATAGCTACTTGGTTAGGTTTTATTTAACTTCAAAGTTTGCTAACATTGGATATTAGTGCCTTGAACATTTATCAATCAAATCAAGATTTGAAGATCCATATGAACAAGGATGTTGATTTTAATTGTTTTACTATATTTTGTATATTGAATAGGGATTTTAAAGGGCCCAAAAATTGAAAAGACTCATTATGGAAAATTATAGATGTTTGAAATATGATGTACAACACGTGAGTAGTTCAATTATTGTTGATAATAAGTACAAGTAGATATTTATATAGTGTGAAATGTCAATTAATTAGTATAGGTCCATCTAATTCCCCTATTCATTGTAGATAATTGGACAAGTTACATTGTAACTAGTCAAATTCAAGCATAATAAATTGTCTTCTACTAAGTATCATTCCATTTTTGGAGTGCACCATGGTGTCAAATTGCTCCATTTCAAAATAAATTTTTACTTTTTACTAAATCAAAGTAATCTTTTTTTGATAAAAAAAATTTCATTCCTATCCAAAATATAGATGAAATCACTAAATTTGAATGAAAAAAGTGCATAAATATGATTGGAAAGTTCTTTTTGTTCCAAATAATGAATGGATGTAGAAATACAATGCTTCACCAAATTTTAATTGACACTTGGCACTTTTTCAAAAACTAAAAAAAAAGATTGTAAATAAGTAACTTCTTATTTCTTAAACATCTACTAAAGTAGCAGCATCCATAACCGTTACTGCACCCATAACTGACAAGTAGAGTGTCCTTAAATCTGACAAGTAGAGTGTCCTTAAATCGTCTTCAAGAGTACCTCCAAATTGTCACTCACTCTTAATTTTGATTGGTAAACTCTAAATTTTTTAGATTTTGTTGTGAGAATCAAGGTAGATTTACTAAAGTGCGGTATAGAGTGCCCTAGTGAGTTCCACT
Source organism: Thuidium tamariscinum (assembly GCA_947034885.2). Taxonomy (NCBI): domain Eukaryota; kingdom Viridiplantae; phylum Streptophyta; class Bryopsida; order Hypnales; family Thuidiaceae; genus Thuidium; species Thuidium tamariscinum. Next base: position 9,316,599 of record OX344756.2, read on the forward strand.
TTGAAAATTCACAAAAATTAAATGACTTGTCCAAAATTTATTTTTTTATTTTTTTTTTGAAAATTCATGATTTTCAGTTGCTAATAAAAATATTTTTTCTAGAAAAAGATACCTTCAATTCTACTGAATTGCTTATTTTGACGGTTATGGGTGTTCCTACCTTAAATCACAACTAATCTGCAAGAAAATTTTCAGGCACTAGATCGTTCACGACGTTGTCTCATTCCGTAGTGACTACGCCCACGGCGCGAGCAATTGAAAGGAGCACACAGAAATCACTGAACTAAAATGCAGCAAGAGATTGAAATGACGCAAATCAAGAGCGCAATAGCGCTTTGCTCGGTAGTATTATCTAAGCAACGCATCAATGCCGATTACTACACATAACAAATTAGCATAATCTGCTTACTCTGCTGCCTACACGGTACTGTGTTGCAAAATTGTTTGACAATGCGCCATTACCTCGTTTCAATCGAGATTTTGAGCTCTCCTGAGGATTCCTTTCACTCGGTAAGGCGTTGCATCGATCCAAAATTCATATCACTCTGCAGAATTTGGCAAATGTAACTCAGAAGAACAGTAGAGTTTTGCGATTTGTTAAATGCCACTGTATAAAAAAACGCATCAACATCGAGATCAAGACAACTCTTTCTTCTTCAGCACGGTAGCATACTCTGCTTACTTGACTGCCTACACATTGATCTTGGCATCAATGTGTCACAGTATTGTTCTACTTGAGCGCTATCACATCATTTCCTTAGAAATCCTGAGATATAATATTCTCTCAGTCGGGAATGCATTTGCCAACGATTGCCCTCTCACTCTGTCCAAATCAAATTGTTGCAAACAAATTCGAAGTACCGAGATTAATGATGCTATACCCATTCCGTGCCAAGATGAGTAATTGCGGCGAGCTGCTCCGATCCACCGATCTCAATGGTGCGCGTCTCATGCGCCTTCTTCGCAACCTTCAATTCGGCACGAGCACTCCATTGTCCACGTCCCTTAGCAGTGATGGGATCCAAATTCGCATCCTCTAAGAACCGGAAGCCCAGAACGTGCGTAACGTTCACCGCTGCTCCGACTCCTGCACCTTCTCTCATTGTGGCGATGCCCTGTGATTCTCAACGTCCTCCCGCCCTCCTAGGCCTGCACTTCCACGACCTTCTTGCGCAAGCCGGGGAGGTTGGCCTTGAGGCGTGTTCTGTGGCCAGTCCTTCCAGCAAATACTCGCGCTCGCCATGCCGCCGTTCGATCGAGTCTTACATGAACAAACCCGCAAGAGTGCTGTCCATCATCGTCGCCATAACCTCAAAGAGATCGAGGATGTCCCGAAATTGAATGCACCGGCCAAAGCTGAATACCAAGATCGCCATATCTACACTCCTTGAAACTACTTGCCCCGCTACTTGCAAAGAAATTCAAACTTTTCCTATTGAATTTTAATGAGAGCTATTGATGGGATGTGGTAACTAGTGAAATCTCAAAGTGTGCTTTGCATGATATCAACCTGAAATCTGAACTCTGAAATCTGCAAATGGCTTGGCTGTGAATTGGGGAAGTGCGGGTGACGCGCATTGGAAGCTGAAGCGGATATAGAGTGCTGGGAAGGTCGCCGACCTTCGGTAATTTTCAGAGACCTTCTAAACAGATCTACCGACCGATGGACGAGGCGGGATTGAAGTGAGTCTCGAAGAGGACTACAAATTTTAAGGCGAATTCTGCAGTCCAGAGGGTTGTGTTTTGGATAATCGGATGATTGAGTTCTAAGAGGCCCGAGCATGATATAGGACCTAACCTCTCCTCAATATAAGAACTCATAGGAATCGGAGGTTCTTCCACCCGCGTGATGAAAGAGTTTGTAGACATAGGTGAGTCCTGTCCTCCAAATTACATTTAGATCATGATCAAATCTGAGAGATCTGAGTCCCACTCGAAGAATGCGAGGGAGATTAGGATTACAACTCCAAATTACATGTATGACCATGAGAACAAACTAGGCCACTTTTCGACTTGACATTTGTCTTGTAATACCAAGTCATTCAACTCAAATAGGAATGCCTAGATTTGCAGTTTCTGGCACATCCAAAGCTTACTATTCATGAGAAGAATTATTGACTCTAATCCTCTCAAAGGAACCAATGCATGAGCACTGACAGTGACATAGTTCGTTGCACACATGATAATATCAGTCTTTAGTTGCGTCCAAAGCGCTTCCTAATGCAGTGAATTGACAAGTATGAATCTGCATAAGCTTACAAAGCAATGTATTCACAAACGAATCCTTAACAGTTGCTTTCAGAGGCGTGACTCCTCTCGTGCAAAAAGCAAGCAATGAGCAAGTCTGCGGAGCTACTGAAATAAGCCTCTGCGCGAAAAAGGTTCCTGGCAACAATTGATTGACTCGGAATACCTGTCAAGTAACAGACTATGTGCTCTATGTACAAGAAAATATATTCCTGGAGTACTAAACACTTGTGTACATTGACCTTGCTTTTGAACGTTGAATCCAAAGGCACCCTCGTCAAGGCAAATTTGCCAGTACATCTGGAGAAACCACCCACACTATGATATCAGGTTTCATACATGGAGGAGAAAAAAAAATGCTTTGGACGAATCCCTACTAACACCCTCCATAAAACATGACTTCAACCAGTACTGGTTATCGGATCAGCATTAGTCGGTAAATCTCTCTTTTCATTGATTTATTTGTTAAATATTGAGCTCATAATAAAATATACCTTAATATATAATATTCATGTTAAAGCATAATTATCCCAGCTGCACGACAGTAAAAAAACGTGAAGGTCGTAATGCTGAAGGACCCTTATAAGAATCATTTCTTTGAGCAGGTAAGCTGGTTAGATCGTGCTTCTTTATTTACTTATAATACCCATGAAACTACTGTACCATAGTTGATCGACGCGACTGACGAATTCAGAGGACTTTGTCGCGCTGTATGACTAATTCTTACTCCCTTGTATGCTCCGAATAATTCTTTTTCAGGTACACGATCATACTTAATTCGACAATATTCTTAGCCAGATCGAGACTAGGTGAGTAAAACATACCACTCTTAGCTCTCAGACGTCGGTTGTATGAGGTCGGCCTCTTTGCACCTTTGGCTTGCGACCGCAGTAAATTAATGGTCTGTGAGGCGACAGCGAAGTGACGCCAAGGTCAGTTCGCAGAATTGTAACAGTCTTTTAGCTTGCACACTAACTTGAATTATCGTTTAGAATTGTTGCTCTAAGGATCTACCTCCTGAACTAGAATTAGTTACAATCGCTAGTGCGCTAGCAAATCAAACCCTAAGAAGAGAAGAATCTTCATAGTCATTCGATTGACGTAATCTCACCTCTGTGGATCCTTTGACTGTGACGGCATCAGTAGGCATCGAGTTTTCCTGATTGATGCTGTTTGTTGCCCTCGCCACAGCAGCTCCAGGAATTTGTTCTACAATTAGCTTACCATTCTTCGTTAAACTGCACAGCAGTAGAAAGTGTCATTTAATTATTACATACCTTACAATGCTAGAACAACCTTTTGATATTAACCGTTGCCAGCTTAAAGACGTAACCAAGAAGTACGTGGCGCTGTAGCTGAAGACTCTGTCAAGTCTATTTTCCCAGACCCTCAAGATGAACAAAACGCACTTCAATACGATAATGATAATACGGGCGTTCAGCAACACCACGACTTTAATAACGTACATTTCCATTGAACCTGCAGGTGAAATTCTGAGATCTTCAACTGCTGCTACTATCTCGGGCATGGCCTTGACAATGTTCATTTCACAGCGAAGCTTGGACTCCGCTAATGCTCGATTTGTTCTGGCGAAGGCGGCTTTCTTTACACCATAACCCTCGGCAGACTTCGATGGAGGAAATTTCGATGGCGCTGGCGGAAGAAGTGGACGTCCTCCCCAGTTTGCTTCTTGAGTACGATGAAAGCGGCAACGGAAAGAGCCCGGGTGGCTCGTCGGTGCACACAGACAAGTTGCTGATGCCTGATTGGCGGTATCCCGACTCTTTCCATCGCTTACAACACTACGCACTGCTGCACGATGATGACGACACCGGAAAGAGCCCTTATGACCTGACGGTGCACAGACACAAGCCGGAGCCATCGTTCTTGAACTCCCTGCAAAGAGCAAACCGCTCGGTAACGATGTAGTCGTGCAGCTAGCTCTCGTGCTTCCTACTGAACAAAAAATCCTGTAAAGTACACAAATGTTGGCGCATTAGAATCAAGATCCGGAATCCATTCTTGAGGCCATAATTGCACGAGTATACACAAAAGAACAAAAGAAAACTCGATCTCCTCTCGCCTCGTCTAAAGCTCTCCCCCGGGAACGGAATCTCCTACCACCACAAAGCAGGTCTGAACAAACAACTGCTCGCCGGACGTGGAACTCCAAGTTAAGAAGGGAACTACACCAATTCACCACAGAAGAATCATCAGAGGATGTGGAGTATTAGCGGGAACGAAATGAAAGCTCCGACGTCTGAAAGAAGCGCAAGGCGACGAAACGCAGAACCTCAACCAAGGAAATCTCACGAACCACCTAGTGCGATTGACAAACAGCGAGAAAAGCGCGACCACGAAACTCCAGGCAACCTTTACGGGAATAGAAAGATTTCCAGCGACGAGACACGAGAATGCAGGCATGGAGAGGCGGCAGAGACGGAGGACATGAAATCGTCGGAGTGGAATTCCATACCGCCGAGACTGAACGACAAGAAAAAATCGGGGATCGCACCAGGTGTGATGTTTCGGGAGGGCAAAGCTTGGTATCGCCGCCCTTTATACCAGTTTGCGTTCGGGGAAATCTGGGTTTCACCCCGTCGTTGCAATTTGTTCCACTTGCGTAGCTTTGACTTGAGTTCATGTCTATAAACGGCCATATTGGCCATATTGAGTTCATGTAAATTTTGTACTTCTTCACCTTTCCTAGCTAACTTGTGTGCTAATTTGGGGCCTCATATTAGGGGTCGTCACACCTTCTTCGTTGTGCTGAACTTAGCAAGAAAATCACATCGTAGCGTTGGACGGTTGGCTATTCAACCCTTGGTAACAAATATTCTTGTTCTGCGAAGGCTTCACAACTTTCGTTATTCTGCTTCATAGGTAAATAATGGGTGTGCAAAATTGTTCGCGAGCGAAGTTGTTACCCCAACTTCAATCTTCTGCTCCGGAAGCTGTTGATCTCACCAATAAAGTAAATGCCGATAATTGCATTCGTAGAATTTTGATTCTTCATTTCCACACTGCATCGGCGGGGTGTCATAGCTCCTGTGCGCTAATCATCTATTGATTGGGCTCTGTTTTCCCTTGTTATTCTGCGAAATCTGGTTGCTGAAAGAAGTCATGACTACCTCCATTGCAAGTATGATTTTAGAATTTGTAAATTTCATCATTTGTGGCAAACAAAAAATTTCAATGTTTTCACTAAGTATAAGACAAGGGGAAATAAGGGATTCAATCCTCCTCTCACTATTTCTAGAGGACTAATACTTCTTAATTTGATTTTGAGTGGATTTTATATAAAAGCTAATTTAATATCCAATAAATGAATGATGGATGTTTCTAAGAGAAACTAAAGTGATAATGAGAACTACTTACACAAAATGGATGAAGTGGATGAAGTACATTTAAGTATGATGAAAAGGTGAACTATGTCGATGTTATTAAAAAGGTGACTAGTTTGGTCTTTGATGTTTCAAGATTTCTGTGCAAAGGTTTGAATCAATTCATATTTAGGTAGAAAGACTTGTAGAAATGAAGATCTTATATCTAAATTCTTCTCAAGCCATAATTTATTATGCCTTGAAAGTTTTGAATCTACATTTCTTCTTTTACAAAGGTTCTTTAAGAATGTATTTTTACAATGAAGAATGAAGAATTACAACTTTATCATACAAATCTTTTTCTCAAGGACTAGTAATTTTAGCTTCATTTCATTTATACGATAAAAAGAGCCAATGAAAATCAAATGAGGTCATTCTTCTTATAGTATTGTATTGACAATGTTTTGAGAAAATAGCCATAATTGAAAACCATTATTATGTAATATTGAATGTTCATATTGAAGTAGTTATAATAACTTACCTAAGCTTTATTTTCTAGTGATCTCAATGACAATCCCTTGTAGACTTTGGTTACAAGAATTTTAACATTTTTCATTGCATTGAGAGATTTTGAGCTTCATGTTAATTTATAAATCTATTTCATATTAAAAAAATATAACAAAAATTTGGAAAATTAAAAATTGAAAACTTAAATCAATATGAACATAAATAAATTTGGGATTTCACCAAGACTACAAGGTATTTTGAGTCTTGATGATTAATCCATAATGGTTTGAAGCGTAGAGTATTTGAAACTATTTTTTGTCCATATTTATATTAAATTTTGGCCCTCAATATTCATTTATACCATGAATTTTCAAGAACAATAAATAAGACTTGAATTTTTTGAAGCATATTTGAATTATAATTTTGAATTTAAAAAAATTTGATAAAAAAAATCTCTTAAAAAATCTTTAAAAGAATACAATTATAAAGTTTGGTTTTTTAAATAACTTTAAATTTATTTTTAAATTTAAAAAATAATAAAATGTAAAAAAAAAATTTAATCATGTATTTTAGGTCAATGGTAGTCTAATTTTTTTCTACATACCAAAAAATATTTTTGTATTGCCAAATATAAGAGCCAATTTTAATAAATATAGGATCTATTTTTGATGTGAAATAAAATTTTGAAGTGCTATAAAGAAAGCATTAGTAATATGAGGCAACATGACTAAAGTGATTTAATTGAAGCTATGACTAGTTTGAAGAAATTATAACCTATTGATTGAATAAGTATCAATACAAGTTTCTAAGTGCAACCAATGAAAGTCAAAGTTTTCTAAGACACAAAAAAATCTATAAGATTTTAAAATGTAAAATATCACAAATTCCTATCTCATAATTTGAAAACCAAAAAAATATGTCTTTCTAAAATTATATATTAATTTAATAATATATGAATTCTAGAATATGACAAGTTGGAAAAAGCTAAAATTCATAAATTATATTTTATAAATTTAATTTATAAACTTAAAGAAAATTTGGAATTTTACCATAGAAGAGGCATGACCTTAAATTCTCTTCTATCAATTTTCCTTCTAACTAAGGCTCAATTTAAGACTATTAATAAAGTCATTTCATACCATAGATGTTATTGTACAAGTTTTTTATAATAGGCTACAAATTTGCAAACTATAAATTAACAAATCATTCAAAAAATTTCAAGTACTTATAATTTACATGTTTATAACTTTCAATAGTTTAAGATTTTGAAATTTTAACATTTTGAGCATCCTAAATCTTTGATCATTTTTAGTAAATACTTTTAGTACAAAAAATAGCACTATCCTAGTCAAAATAGATCATATATATATAACTAGACAACTAATAAAATTAATTTAAATATTATATGAAATCTTTTTTTTTTTTAAAAGAGAGTTTATTACCCTATACTCCTTGCCCCTCTAATTGCATCTTGGTAGCTACAAATTGAAGATTTTGGAATTTAGAGATGTTGAAATTTCAAATTTTTATTAACAACCTTTAGACAAAAGCAATTTAGCTAGTATTTTTTTATATTAATGAATATAATATCCAATTTTGATGTTCATGTAAAAAAACTATAGGAATTTGGGGCAACATGACTAAAGTATCAAAATTAGAGGCAAAAATTATTTGAAAATTTAGGCCAATAAAACCAAGGTATTAAAATTTAAAAGATGGTTTAGAAGTTTGAGATGATAATTACAACTAAAGTGTCACTATTAATGTCACTACTATTTTGCAATCATGGTTGTCTATCATATGGGTGGACAGGCCTTTAATTGTCATCTATGCCATCAAGAACCTTACTGAGATTGCACTCAAATATTTAAGAAGAATCAATGACAATATCAAAATGCTTTATGAGACAATTGATGTTATTGATTGAAGTTTGGAAAATTACAAAATAATTAGGTTTAGATTTAACTTGCAATCATTGAAATTTATCTCTTCATTGAAAGAATTTGGAACTTGATTATATGGGAGTGAAGGACTTTAAAAAATTAAAAAGTCCATAAAGTTTGAAACCTTCATGTTATATTGAAGCAATAATTTGCAACTACATAGTTGAATCCAAAAACATTGTAGATATAATGAGCTAATGTAGACCAAAAGTCATTTTAAACTAATGCCTATTATAAATAAAGGAATTCTAAATTATGGTTTTTTAACTTGAATCAACCTATGAGCATCCAAATTCCAATTTTGTCCTTATATACATACTATGAATGTTTTTGTTTTGAAATCTTCCCTAGATACAAAAGGTACACCTTCGTATTTATGGCTTTTTAGTAAAACTTAAGAATTTGTATGTCATCAATCATGTCTTGTTATATACATGCCATGTATATTTTGTTTTGAAATCTCCCCTAGATACAAAAGGTACACCTTGATATTTATGGCTTCTTTAGTGAAACTTGGGAATTCATATGTTGTCAATCATGTCTTGTTACATTGGAATGCCATGTACCTCAACTCCTAGTTCTACAAATTCAAAATATATTTATCACTGCAAATATCAACCTCAACCTCAAAGTTATCACTTGAATGAGCATCATGATTTTGACGTGTAGTGTAAAAATATCATTAAAGTTAAAATTAATTTCATCACCAAATGTTTTTTTAGTATCCAAAATTTGAGATTTTCGCTCAAATCTATTTTGGACCAATAGTTCAAGAAATATTAAATGTTAAATATTATTTTCATAAAAATATATAATATTTAGCAAAATTATTTTAAATAGAATTTAGGATGAATTTACAATAGGTGTTTATAATTGTTGTAACAAACATCAAACATACCTTCCCTACATATCAAATTTTATTGAATGTACAAGTGTTCAAATAGTAAATAGTAAATGAATGCAAATATATCCCAACCAGCATTGAATTTTAATCCATCTTACATGGACATAGAGAGATTTTTAGCAATTTTATTGACTTTTAGAGATTTTTTTGACAATTTCACATTAGATGAAATTTGAGGGTTCTAAGAGACTGTGGGTTCCTACTATCTAGGAACGCAAAAAGTACATGAATTGCAAGAATCTGACGTGGCCGCAACCGTGACACGTCTTTTTTTAATTTAAAAAATTGAATTTATTTTTGCATTTCTTAACCCAAGTTTTTTTTTAAATTAAATTCTTTTTTAAATGTCGGCCTAATAGCACCTAACCGTTTTGGAAACTATTTTGGATTTGTTCCTGAAATGGCCCTTTGGAGGCCTCAAATTTCATCTTATGTTCACCTTCAAACTTCTTGAAACATCTAGTCTTTACACAAACTAACTTCTCTTTTCTTCATTCAAGAACTTAATAAGAATTTAAATGACATATTGTAAATTCAAGATTGTAAAAACACCCAAAAATATCAAAATAAACAATTTAGCATAGATGAAAGCATTGTTTTTAAGGAAAAAAAACATTTTTGTAGCATTCACAATTGAAAATTATGAATTTAAAAAAAAATCAAATAAGACATGTAACCCATATGGATTTTCAAAGGAAAAGCTTCTTAGACCACTAATACCATCACATAGGATGGTCATTTGAATTCAACAATCGACCAATCACAATTAAGTATGAAAACGGTTTAATTGCACTTTTGAAAATACTTTCAAAAGTAGTCAATCCACTTGAATGTATCCACAAACATTTGTGGATATTTTGACTTTAAAGCATCTTTACTAGAAGACTATAGAATCAAATAAATCTTAAATACTTAGTGTGTCTTTATAAGCTTGAAGGCCCCACATCTTAACCAAGCCAAAATCAATAGTAGCTACTCAATCCATTGGATCCAATGCACAATTCCAAGTTCCAATATTGCAATTAGAGTTCCTATGCAAACTTGACATGGGTTGTAGGGTAATGTGGAAAAAGCAAGCTAATGGGATAGGATGGGAAGCAAAGCTCTCTACAAAAATAGGCGCAATTCACCACTATTAACCATATTCCTAAGCATCAATAGTGTAGCTCAAGTCGAACATGTATAACACTACAACTTAATGTGTAGCAAGAGAATTTTGATGTGTCCCTTCTTACAAAACACCTGAAGTCTCCAACTATTAGGATAGAAAGAGTGATATAAATGAAACAAAACTCTTTCCAAGGTAATATCATTTTGCACCCCAATGGAGATGCTTATACAACTTATTTACGAAAAGAGGGAGGGTTTTAGTTGACTTCTTCTTTGGCAAATAGTCATTGATATAAGTTAATTAATTCTTAGACAATGAATTGGTGACTATGAAAATCATCAATTTTGATACAATGGAAATCATTGATTTTAAAAATTCCAAAATCACGCATTGGAAGTCAAACTACTATAGAAGATCTTCTCTTTCCACCCCTAATTCCAAGGATAAATAATTGCACTTCTATCCTGCACCTCAAGATGCTCTCTCATTCATTGACTACAAAAATAGCATCGGCATCATTAACCCATTAAGGACCGGTCGACCACTTTTGGGTTGATTTGAGGACTTTTTGTCTCCTATAATTTGTAGAACATTTGATTTCAAAAAACTTAGAGAAGAATGCATTTAGAGTGTCTTTATGCGCATCTAACAAAGCCAATTTCAAGAGAATGTGTGCAAAAATGAGTGAGTTGTGCTTGGCCAAACTTGAAATGGTTCAACCTTTCATATTGAAATTTTCAATGAAAAATGCATATTTTATCGAAAGGACAATTATGTGTGTGTTTGAAATAATAAATTGAAAGGTTTTGGTCAATTTTTACACAATATATTCAAATCTATACCCAATTGTAGCAAACCCTAATTATAACCAGTGCCAAAGGGTGTTTATGACACATCAATGTTTGAAGAGTAATTACAAAGACATGAATTGTTGGATCACTTTTATTTAATGTGTGGTTCAAGGACTTAACCCATGGAACTCATTTATTCAATCCAATCTAGGATTACATCTTTTAAAAAGGCATAAAATTGCACTTTTTGAGTATTGTGTTCAAAAACTACGTCCGCCTCCTAAATCAACCACGGTCCTTAATGGATTAAGGTATGAGATTCTAAAATGGAGTGGGCTTTAAAATGGAGCACCTCCTTAAATTTACCTTGTTTGTACATGTTGCTTTTTTCATAACCCTTACTAATGTAAAAACTGTAATCATTTTAGGAGGTGCTCTATTTTAAACCCCTATACCACTTCAACTTCAAAATTTTATAACTAATTCTATCAAGCTCCAAAAAATATGAAACAACTTGGAGGTTAGATGTCAATTCCACTTGTCTTTTGAGGAAATTTTATTGAAACTTTTTTAATGATGTTTCACCTCCTCAAAATTCAATTCCAACCCTTAGATGCTCCATTTAATCCCTCATTGCCGAAGGGGATGAAAAGTGTCCTCCCATTTTGCAATCTGATTCAAAGTGTTGTAACTTTTGCATCTAATGTCCGAATTCAATCAAATTTGTTAGAAAAGCTGCGTATACTAGTCTACTTTGTGTGGTAAGATTTTCAAATCAATCCAAGATGTACAAGATGCTTTGGGAGCCAATCAAAGTTCACAAATTCAATTTGAGTTCACCATGATACTGTAGTTGATGGCTCCAACTTTGAGGGCTTGTATCTCCTTCATCCAATGTTTGTTTTCAATAAAAAATTTGTTTGGTTATGTTCTTCTAAGAGTCTAGTTATCGTGGTGAAATTTTCATGGCAATCCAAGTTGTTTTTAATATTCGCGGGAGCAATTCAAAGTTGAAAAACTAGACATTTTTGGGTTATAGTGAACTTCAGCAGCTTATTTCTTCTTCACACAGTGTCCATTTCTAATAATTTTTTATAGAAAAGTTGTACATTCTAGTCTTGTTTGTGTGGCTGAAATTTCATATCAATCCAAGAAGTTATGAGTGGCTAAGAAGCATTTTAGTAGAAGGAAGTGCAGTCATAGATGTGTTTTTTGCACCCTTTTTTGCTTTTTGTTTTGTTTTTTCAAAGTCATTTTGCAAACACAATGAATCAATTGAATGACATTTTTTTTCACCAATGTGTTTGTATGTTGATTTTGAAGCACTTTCTAGTTTAAAGTTTTCACATTTGAGTAGGTTTAGTAATCAAATTTGACCTCCAAATGTGTTTATAGAAAAATTTCAGCATCATTTTTCAAGACTGAAACATTACAATCTTTCAATCTATGTGGTCAAATGACTCCAAATTTGATCCAGGTCATCTACAACATGCACACTACAAGATTGTACGGTTAAAATTTGCATAACTTAGTGGCATATAGACTTAAAAAGCTTGAAAAGCAAGCAGCTTTTAGGCACAGTTGGAGTTTCAACGATGAAGGGTTAAGGACCTCCTACCTATCTTATGGGTGAAGAGACTCTAGAAAACCTTGATTTTGGATGCATTTCAATGAAGAGTTCATACCTGGAGGCAAGAATGCTATCAGAACAAATGTTGCAGAAATCACTGACTTCAGTACCATCCAGTGATCCCAAAACTGGCTAAATTTTGCTCATTTTCTACTTAACCCTTGAATGTCATAGGGGATGTTTTTTGGATGCTAAGGACTTAGATATCATGTTGATCAAATGTTATAAACTCAACATTCCCATGCTTGATTTTCTTAAAAGTTACGCAATCACATTCATGAACTAGTTGATTTCAAAATCCAACGGTGAAATCCTCAGTGATCAAGGAAATTTCAAATTATTCCATTTTTCCTATCAAGCTCCTCACTTTTTGGTATTCTTCCTGTGACGTTTAGAGGTTAATTTTTTCATGCCCTTTGTATAAATTTTAAGAACCTTCCCAAGATGAACATTTGGCTAAAACCCCTGAATCTGTTCTGAGATCACTGTAGACATCATGATAATGCTGTACTAAAAAACTTATTCCAAGGAGGGTTTGGAGACTTGCAAGGGGCACTCACAACAAAACCAACTGGCAACAAAACTCTGAAAAATGATGGACTTGGAAGGGGACTGGCAACTGAAGTTCGATCCATCATGCTCTTTTCAGTGATGTCAAAGATAATCCTGAAACCAAAGGATGGGCTGCCTATGACCACTCAGAGTTTTAACCCGGGAAAGAGGCGTGGGGTCCATGTGGAAATCAACCTTTGTAAAACTGTCGGAATCATTGGTATTGAAAATAAGTAAAAGAACTCATTTGAAGTAAAAAAAAAACTATAGAAAATCTCTACTTCCCACCCCTAATTTCAAAGATGAAAAGTTGCATTAAAAGAAATCTGAAGACATTACAAGGCCGTTTCGGGTCTGTTCCCAAAACGGCTTCCAATGCCATTGGCCGCTGTCAGGCCGGCTTTAATAATAAATAAATAAATTTGGGGGTCTTGAAATATGAAAAAAATTCAAAAAAAAAATTCAAAAAAAAAAATTAATTACGTGGTAGAGTCACGACCACATAGGATTCAAGTTCAGAGGGTAGAAACTGCGTTCCCGCAGTCCGGGAACCCGCAATCTCCTAATGCCCTCAAAGTTCATCTAATGTTTTTCTCTCCTACATAGGAGAATGCCTTGTTGTTCATCAAACATTAAATATCCACGTTGCGTCTGTTCTGAGTTAAACGACATTGTAGCCATTTTTGGCCAATGAATGACAAAGAATCTTTTGGTATAGGATAGAAGTGCAATTGTTCATCCTTGGAATTTTGTGCAAAATAGAGAGATCATGCAATAGTAAATTGACCTCCAATAAACATTTTTGGTTATTTAAAGTAAATGATGTGGCATACAATGTCATTTAAGGGATGATTTTCAAGGCTACTAGCCAAGCATTCAAGGGTGAAAATTTTTAACTGAAATGAAATTTTGTTTAATCCTTAAAGGACATGGCCCCCGCATGATCAAGGTAACCACCAAAACTGCTTTGATTATTAGATCAATAAGTGCATTCCTTGTTTCTACAATGAACAATGAAATCATCCATTGATCACTTTTTGGCCACAACGTCCTTTAAGGGTTAATAAAATATTTTAGACAAAAAATTCAAGTAAATCATAAACTTCAATATTAAAGATCATCAAATGCCATTCTATTTCTTTGAAATTGGCATGAGTAGCAAAATACCAAATCACATCGAAGAATTTGATGCTCAATCAGGTATCCCCTACTTATGAAGTGATACATAGGATGCACATGTGGCAATCACATATCAAGCCTTATTTATGGCAAAAATATTTCTTTTGAGGGGCTTTAATTTACCTTCTTGTTTTTATTTTAAGTAGTTTTGTTGAATTGGTTCTCAGGGGAATGAAATAGTCCTATTTGTATTAAAATTTATTAGAATGAAAATACCAAGCACATATATTTGATGAGAGGTTTATGATGATTATGGTAACTATGAGGGTTATTAAATCAATCAAATATTTTACATATATCTACAAGAATATGTCTTTAATTTGTATTTCTGTAATTATAAATTAGAATAGATAAATGGATAAATCCAATTTCTAAACTATTATCTTTCCAAAATTTCTTTGGAGAAATTAACCCAAGCTAAAGCCCCTAAAGCCCTGAGCTGCATTTTTTGGCAACATAGCGATTTTGGGCAGTTCACTATGAATGGAGTTTTTTTTTCCTTTCTTTGAAATTTTGACACAACATATGTCCAAGGAGTAGCTTCAAGGCCCAACAATTTTCATAAAGTTTGATTACATAGTTAAGAAGTTATGGCATGATATGTTGTTTTGTTTGAATGTTGGGAAGTCCAGGTAGCAAAAAAAACTTCTTTAAAAAAGACTTTTTTTTAAAAGTGAAATTTCAAATTGATTCTTTCCATGTTTATACAACACATGGTAAGCTTTGAATCATTCCATTTGGATTAAGGAGTCAAAAGTTATGAGGAATTTTAGTTTGAAGGTAGGTATGGAGTCTTTGAAAAACCATACCTACTTGCAAACTAAAATTCCTCATAACTTTTGACTCCTTAATCCAAATGGAATGGTTCAAAGCTTACCATGTTTGTATAAACCTAAAGAATCAATTTGAAATTTCACTTTTTTTTTTAAAAAAATTTTAAGAAGTTTTTTTTGCTGCCCGGACTTCCTAACGTTCAAATAAAACAACATATCATGCCATAAATTTTTAACTGTGTAATCAAAATTTATGAAAATTGTTGGGCCTTAAAGCTACTCCTTGGAAACATATTGTGTCAAAATTTCAAAGAAAAATAAATAAAAATTCCATTCATAGTGAGCTGTCCAAAATCACTATGTTGCCAAAAAATGCAGCTCAGGGCTTTAGAGGTTAAGATAGGCTACAATGACCTAAATTTTGAAAATATTTTCCAATATTTATATCAGTAATGAAATAAGGAGTAAGCAATAAGATTTGGGGGACAAAAAGATAAATAGGGGATAGTATACAAGCTTAGCTAAGTATGAAAAAGTTATGAAACCAAGTGAAACCAAATCAAAACCAAGTGAGAACTAATTCAACAATTTACTAATTAGTAAATAAAAAATACACTAGGCTTCTATAATTCAAAAGTAAAATTATTAGGTGAAATTTGAATATATTAGAATACAATATGGTATGATTGTTTTGGACACTCTTGCATTTTAATCAAATAAATAATTTATTTTATTAGAATAAATTATTGGCAATCAATCATTGTCATTGTATTGCACAATCAATATTGCATTCAAACATTGTATTTATGGACTTGTAACTATACACAAACTATATTACAATCTCATAAAAATGTAATGATTTATATAAAGTGTACTTGTCACTATTAAATGCATTCAAACATTGTATTTATGGACTTGTAACTATACACAAACTATATTACAATCTCATAAAAATGTAATGATTTATATAAAGTGTACTTGTCACTATTAAAGAAACAAAATTCTACATTCTTTCATTTTTCTTCATTGCATTATTCATAAAAAAAACTTTAATGGAGATTTGTAAAAATTCTATAGACTTGATATGTAAAAAAACTTGGTGCAAATGTGTCCTTTTTTAAGAAGAAAATTGTTGCAAACTTCAAACTATAGACTTTAACGTGAGAATGACACTTATTTTAATTTGTAAATCTAATATCTCTATTTTGTATGAAGTTTTTTCTATTGACTCATATTACATGGACTTTTGTATTTCTTAGCATGAAAGTGCACTTAGTTTGAATATTAGGTTTAGGACTTTAATAAAATTAAATGCAATTTAAACCTAATTCTAAAATGCAGCGTAGCATTTATTGCAAGAGTGGGATCAATTCAAAATATTTCACTTTCAATTGTTACAAAAATATAAAATTATGCCTTGTCTTTTGTAGTTCAAAAATCCTCAATTTTCTCTATGTCCTAGTTGAAATCAAGACCTTTGAGTCTATAAATGAAGTTGTCTTTTTTTCAAAATTGGATCCTTTAATGATAAATGACAAAGTTTTTGCATTATTCACAAGTTAAGAATTTTGAGCCAATCCCACCTTTGCAATGAATGCTAGGTTGAAATTCAAAGCTTGCAAACAATAATTTATTTCCTTGACAAATTTTCACCTAAATTTAAAATTTTACTTGATGGGTTGGCTACTTATACCTTTAATATTTAAATGCCCAAGGCCTTTTTTAAGCATCTTCGAATTTAATCTAAATTGAACAAAAAGCCTACATCTTGAGAAGAAAAAGAATTGTAACCATAAGAATATAAACTAGACATGTTATAGACCTCATAGAAAAAGAAAACACAACAATATTCCTCATGGATTGAAAGATTAGAATGATTGATCATGAGGGTGTTAAACTTGTGGAAGTGATTTCAAGTCTTTCAATCTTCTTTTCACATGTCAAATCTAAAAAATTGAGGTCACCAAATTAAAGAGTATGAGGTTAAATAATATAACATGCGCCGAGAACATGCATAGCTTCAAGTAATTTATGACTTCTCAAAATCTACTCTACAACTTTTCAAAATGAATTTCTTACATGATTTTTTCTCCAAGATCTAAGTTAGTGTATTTGAGGCTCATTTTGAAGAGCCCTCAATACTAGAAAATCAAGATTTGCAATGGAACCCTTGAACAAAATGTTAAAGAGAAAAATATAATGATTCATTTTCAACATTAGGTTGTTGATGCTAAAACTAGACTTCAAAGATTATTTTTCAAAAATATAAACTAATAATAAAAATAATAATAACTTGATTAGTTTTTTGAAAAATTCAAACTATTGTTGATACCAAGAACTGGTGCCTCAAGGCATTTAGGGATTAGAATAAGTTTATGAATGAAAGTATATAGATAGACCAACCTATTATTACCTTGATTTGCAATCTAGATATCTTGGTGCCAAAATTAGGATGAGCACATATTTTCCAAAGGTGTGTGCTTGTTTCACAAATCAAATCCAAGTGGAATTACAATTTCCGAACTCTAATTCTAATTTCTATAAATTTCTAAAGTAATCTGCCTTTGATCTTATGAAACCATTTATAATTGGAGTCATAAACATCCTATAAACAACTTGTAATAACCATTCCATGTACCTATTGATACTTAAGTATCCACTAATCAAGGATGACACTTTACCCAAGTTGGAAATTTGGAATTAATGTACTATAATTGTTAAAAAAAAATGGATTTGGATGAATTCTATGGTGGAGATCAGGCCAAAAGTCAAGTGGCAAAATAGATAAGTGGCAGAGATAGGGTGGTCTACCTTAATCCATGAGGGATGTTAGCATTGCACTTACAATGTAAATATTGTTGCAACTTCAATGTACAAATTAAAGCCATTTGCTCATAGTAAAAATTACAATTGTTTTTGTGAGATTGCCTAAGGAGACACCCTTTCTATTTGATTTTCACAGGATTTTTTGCAAGAGGATTGTGCAAGAAAAAAAAATTTCATATCATGCAAGGATGAAATTGTAGAATATGGGTTCACTAGGCCATTCCAAGCTACAACATCTTCAAGGAAGGGGTTAACCCTGAAACGTCTCAATCCTTTTTTGAATTTTTGCTCATTTTTGCTTATAGTTTTGTAAAGATATATTATTTACCAGAATTTAATGAATTTGGTCATTAACGAAGGTTGTCTTCTCTAGATTCAAGTGTTACATTTGATAAATTAGAAGTTAATTGGATGAAACAGTGCCTTAAAGGCCTCTGTTCATCATCCAAAATATGGACGTTGAAGCGCTTCAGGGTTAACATAGACCAGAGAAACTAGATTATAGTTTTTCCCATTGGGTTGCTTGCATTCTTGAAAAAAGTGTGCTTTCAATTTCCCAATGGAAGGAGAAATCAAGAACAAAAACAGAGAAAATCAGACCAAAAAAAAAAAAAATTGTTTGAAAGTTTGAGAATCTATCTTATACCTTAATCCTTTAAGCACTGTGGTTGATTTGGGGGGTGGGTGCAATTTCTTTACACAATTTTTGAAAAGTCCCATTTTGTGACCATTCAATGGATGTAATTCTAAATCAAATTGTATGAATTGGTTCTATAGGACAAATTCTTGAATCAAACAAAAAATGAAAGAAAATCCAACGGTTCACATCCTTGTAACTAATTTTCAAAGATTAATGTGTTGCAAATAGCCTCTGATAGTGGTGCTAATTAGGGTTTGCCACAATTAGGCATAAATTTCACTAAATGCTCTAAAAATCAATCCTAAACCTTCCAATTAGTTCTTTCACACATATAAGTAGTCTTTTTTTACATTCATTATATATATTTTTGCAATATTTCACATATGAAGGGCCAAGCAATTCAAGTTTAGACAAGCATAGCTAATGCATTTTTGCACACATTTCTTTAAAATTGGCTTTGTTAGGAGTGTACAAAGACACTCTAATTGTGTTATTCTCTAAGTTTCAAAAAGTGCAAAAATCAACCCCAAAGTGGTTGACCGGTCCTTCAAGGGTTAAGGAAGGTAACTTGTTTTGTTTTGTTTGTCACGTTGAGATCTCCCGGACCATACATCCACCAGCTGTGTGCTTGGTACTGTCGGAAAGCTCTTGGCAAAGATGAGTGCGTGGGCTTGGTTTCATGGCATTCTGATTTAGGGTGAGAAAGTTATTGCATGCATCAAAGTTTTTACATGCATTCAAATGTGAAATTTGACTGTGACTACGGCACAGGGCACACCAGTGTAAATTAATAGGAGTCCATTTTTTTTCCAATGACTGAGTCTGTTGTCCGGCCTTGTGTTTCCCTACTGACCCCCCTTTTTCAGTCAATCATCCTCGTCTTTAGCTTGGCAACGACGTGCACAGCCAAGTATGAAGTACAAACAGGCCCGGATTGATAGAGATGGATGCATCCTTGTCCAGTACTTAAAGCTCTTATTCCTAGTTATCAAGTTTGCACTTGCCAGCTGATATTTGCTGGGAGCAGCACGACCAGACCTGGCTGTGTATAATGTAATGCCAAGTCCAAGTTCCGAGGAGGAGGATCAGGGTTGTCAATTTTTTTTTTTTTTGGGGACACAAATGAAACAATATTTCATTGTAGAAATATGAACAAAGATCCCAGCCAGATGTGACCTGGAGGGAACACACACAACAAAGACTCCAAAACAACTAAGATAAGGTGGGTAAGGGAGGAGGTCCATAAACTGACCATCTAAGGGCTGGAACCGAGCTGGAACCGAATTTTGGGCAGGTGAAACATCTTAAAATGTTTTTCAGTGAATTTTTTTAGAAAGACAGCTTGAATAGGCATTTAATCCAAGTCTTTTCATATTTTTTGGAGCTCTGTAGAATTAGTTATAAATTTCTGAAGTCAATATGGCATAGGGCTCCAAAACCATCCACCCCTTCAAATGTTCACTGTTTGTACATTACTGTAAAGACCCAAAAGCATCATGTATTAGAAATATACATTTAAGAAGGTGAGCAATTTTTGAGTCTGAGTAGTTTTTGAGCCTCCTCCCTTACACCTAAAAGTGCAACTTATTCTTACTGTACCTAGTTCCCGTTATCATGCTATTTTGATTTGTCATGCTATCTTGTTGGCGATTGAAAGCGTGTTCCAACGCACCAAAGAACAGAGGATTTGGATATTGTATGCAAAAGTTATTAATGGTCAAAGTCAATTTCTGAAAGCGTCATCTACAGTTTGGGTACATGACTGATTTTAGTGTGAAGTTAGAAATAGGAATTCTGTTAAAACTAGGACTTGAGACCTCATTTAGGCATAATATAATGTGTTTTTTCTAGAAAAATTGAATTAACATTAGTTAGAAAACCAATTAAAGTTTTGCCTACAAAAATCTGTTTGACATTTCAAGTTTCCAATCAAAAGTTATGGAATTTCAAAGAGGTGTTTGAAATTGTTCTTATTATATTTTTTCAAACTTCCTCTTTGAGATCTATCCATAACTTTTGATTGAAAACTTGAAATATTAAACGGAGTTTTAGACTCAAAACTCCAATTCATATTTTAACTAATCTTAATTCAAATGTTATTGAAAAAAGACATTCTACTATGCTTAAATGAGGTTTGAAATCCTAGTTTTAATACAAAATTTTAGGTTTTTAACTTAACTATGAGCTCTCACAACTTCAAAGATTCATATATCCTATATGGGTTGGTCGACCTCCTACCTCCGTATGTGTATATAAGGAGATCCTCTTCTCCAATCATTTCACAAAATACAAATGGTTCATAATGTAAAACAATTTAGTGAATAAATTAATTCCATGATTTTATTTTGTTTTAGTCAACAGTCTTGAAAGTTGATAAGAAAAAAATTAAAAAATTTTAATCATCCAAAATTATTTTATCTAAAATTTTATCATTCATCTTACAAAATTTCATCTAATTTTTTTTCTAGCCATTATTTGACTATTTTATTAAATCCTTGAAAAATAATTTCTTAGAATAAGTGACGTAGAAAAAAATCCATTGTGGCAAAGGAGTGAGAGGAAGACTTTAGTCACTTTATTGACATATATCTTTGTCCTAATTGACAACCGAATTTACATAATTTTGTCAAAAAAAGTATCTGAAACAAGTACTCCTAATCTGCAACAGAGTTGATAGAATTCCGTCAAAATTATTGTCAAATAGGATGTAGTTTCCCTTGTAGTGTAATTTTCCTATAACATCAATGAAATAGTCAAATTTCAATTGCTAGCATGCAGACATTAGTAGGGCAAGATACACTAGTGGAAGGAATCAAGTACCTAGAAATGGTTATTTGGTTTCGGAGTCAAGCTAATAACCTGTTAATATGGTCAATCCACCAAGATTTTTCTTGATGGAAATGATTCCGTAGTTATTGGTGTCATTTGAGGGGATTAGAATTTTATCCTCTTTCTTTGAAGGTGTACAACAATGATGTGAGCCTACACCTACTTTGTAGGATTCTATGAGAAGTCTCACAAAAAGTCTAGAATTTTTTTGATAGTTGAAAGATGTCTTTTCGGGCAAACAATTGTTGCATTAGTAGAAAAGTATATTTTAGTAAACAAAACAACATTGGGTCAATTATGTTGACTTTGGTGTTGAAAATGCAAAAATCTGCATTTTCAACACCAAAGTTAATATAATAGACCCAACATTGTTTTGTTTACTAAAACATACTTTTCTACTAGTTAATTGAAACCTTTGGCACAAACTTCCTAGAAAATTTTCAAGATGCAATAAAATCTCACTAAAAATTAGACTAGAACCTTTTATATTAATAAGGTGCCTTGACAAGTAATCTATTTTCTTCAACGGAATTCTATGTCCAAAATCCTAATGAAGAAAATACAACTTTGACATTTTTATTTGTAAAAAATAAAAAAATAATATTAAACAAGTCTAAATTTTTTTCATCATAGAAGACTTTTTGGTGATGAGATTTGAACAAAAAAACCCACCAAAATAATGTTTCATACATTTCAAAAAGCAAGTAGCATAAAGGTCTCTTTGTGGACTTCTACACCATATAAAATTAATTATTTTAAAAAATTCCTTTGGTCAATAGCTATAAGTATATTATGAAACCATTCTCTCCAAATTTTACTTCAAAATTCATTTTTTTGGGTTCAAAATAGTACTAAAACCCCCTAAACTAGAATGTGTGAAAAATTAACAAAATTGACTTTTAAATATGAAATGAATTTTTAAATTTTTTGAGAAATAAAGGTATCAATTGCAATCAAGATATCTAGAAACAATTTTAAAATTTTTTTGCATTGAGTTTATAATCTAGAAGTTAGAGCCTTGTTAAGTAGGTAAAAAAAATTTGTAACAAATAGTATAAGTGTTTCTTGCAATCATCCTATAAAGGTTGTGGTAGAATTGACAGTTGCCCTAGTAGCATATAGAATTGGAATTAGGTCCATGAGAGATCTTTTTTTACTCATCCATATGTACTAAAGAACATGAGAAAGTTACTTTTTACAAATAAGTCAAATTTCAAAAGTTGAAATTTTAATCATTTTATTCATTTTGGTTTTAAACTTGCACTATGTTTCAATGAGCTTTTGGATTTAGAAAAAGAAGTAGAGGTTTTGTTGGACTAAAAATGGACTTCTACAATCATTTATACAATCTATTTGCAATTTGAAATTAATCTCCAATAGTTAATATGTAGGTCCAATATAAGAAATAGAAACATTAAAGGAGTCTATAGTTAGATTTTGGATGGAAACCTATAAATTGATATAGAAATCCTTAGATTGGAATGAAATCCCTTGGATTGGGATGAAAACCAAGGATTTAAGTAGAAATTTTGGAAATTCACATACAAAAGGGGGGGGGGTTTGAATGCCCCAGGAAAGTATGAAAGGACACTCTTTTCTTCTCAAACTTTCTATGTTTATCCCAATTTTTATAGGTGGATCCATTGAATCCAATAAACATTGGAATTTGTGGCAAGAAACCTTTGATGGTGTTTTCAAGGCCTTTGTTTCTCTTTTGGCCAATTGAGGTTCTTCCGCATTGTAGAAGTTTTAAGAACCCTCCACTTATATGTCTATCTATGTTTTTGGTTTTAACCATTTGTACGAGGGGTTGGAGATTTATTGATGCTTTTACAAACCTTGCTAAGTCATTTAGAGCTTTGAGTCAAATTTTATTAAGGTCCCTCCTTTGCTTGCTATTATTTACTAATCTTGTCAAGTTACTTTGAGTCAAAGTCCTAGTTGGGTGTTATTTTGTGGCTACTTTTACTAACTTTTGAGTCTAAGTTTCTTGAGGTTTCTATTTTATGTACAGTGGTGTCCTAATGAAAATGGTGTTTTTGAAATTGCAGTCAAGGAAATTTTAGTGCAGCCAACTTTGAGAGCCTCAAAAGAGCTCAAAAATTGGTATTTTATCACGAAATTTTTACCACAACATCATCTTCATGTTAATAACACATGTACTAAATTTAAAGGATAGAAGATTCATCATAAAAAAGTTATTCAAAACCTACCCCAACATGGGTAGTGGTGAGAAACATTTCACTACTTTCAACTTTATATTATGTATAAAAAATTTCAAGATAAGAAAATAAATTTAAAAAAAGATATTTGAAATCTCCCAGCAAGTATAGTTTTGAGAAAATTTTCACAATTGCCAACTTTGACACCTTCCTAAGGGCTGAAAAATTGGTTTATTACCATAAATTTTTTTTGTAAAGTTACCTCTATGTTGATAACATGTGTTCCAAATTTCAAGTTCAAATGAATTACCAAAAAAAAATATCCAAAATCTCTGAACATGTGTAGTAAAGAGGAGTTTTTGAGCCCTTAGTATAGTGTTATTTTGTGGAGCAAAGTTTGACACGGATGTAAAAACTCAACCTCACAACTATACATGTTGAAAGATTTTGAATATCTTTTTTTGGGTAAGTATTTTGAACGTGAAATTAGGAACATATATTATCAACATAGAGGTGATCTTATGCAAAAAAATTCATGTTAAATAGACAAATTTTCAGCCCTTGGGAGGGTGTCAAAGCTGGCAATTGTGAAAATTTTCTCACAACTACACATGTTGGGAGATTTTGTATATCTTCTTTTTTGGTAATTCATTTGAACTTGAAATTTGGAACACATGTTATCAACATAGAGGTAACTTTGCAAAAAAAATTATGGTAATAAACCAATTTTTCAGCCCTTAGGAAGGTGTCAAAGTTGGCAATTGTAAAAAATTTCTCAAAACTATACTTGATGGGAGATTTCAGATAACTCTTTTTTAAAATTTATTTTCTTATCTTGAAATTTTTTATACATATTACAAATATAGATATTGTTTCATGACAAAAATTTCATGGCAAGAAAAAAAAAATTCAATCCTTGGGAGGGTGTCAAAGTTGAAAGTAGTGAAATGTTTCTCCCCACTACCCATATTGGGGTAGATTTTGAATAACTTTTTTATGATTAATCTTCTGTCCTTGAAATTTATTACACATGTTATTGACATGAAGATGATGTTGTGGTAAAAATTTCGTGATAAAATACCAATTTTTGAACTCTCTAGAGGCTCGTCAAAGTTGGCTGCACTGAAATTTCCTTCACTACAATTTCAAAAACTCCATTTTGATTAGGACCCCACTGTACTAACTCTAAGGCTACTACCCATATGTCTTAGCAATGCCGCTTTGACAAGCCTCTAGTTGAACCTTGAAGTATTTTATTAACAAGACTCATCTATGTGTCCTTTGGTTTCTAACTTGTTGTCTCACCTAGCCTTGTTCTAAACGTGTGTGTAATAAATTTCACCATGATGACAAAGTTTTGAACCTCCTAAGGGTGCAAAAGTCTTATTTGGGTGTCAGACTAAATCCTATAGCAAAGTATTGCACCACCACCCCTCCCTCCCTCTTTCCTAGTATTCATGTGCAAAATTTAGTTTCCAAAAGATGCTCTAGGAAACTATCTAAAGTTTAGTCTCCAAAATTAGGAAGTTGGTGGTAAAAATTAGATTAGAAGTAATGAGGAGTGGAGAATGTTTTTATTCTTGGCCCGAAGCTAGAATACTAGTATGCTCATTTGTCAAAGTTTGAAGTGTAAGGATCCTACCAATCAACCTACCAGTAGTTAGGGGCCTTCAACAATTGAACCATCTCTAGCAGGGTACTGGTAGTTGCAAGGTCCGGTAGCCCGTTGAGTATTGGTAGTTGTAGGGGGCCAAAGAGTTCAATGTCGAAGGGTTAGGAAGTCCAAGTATCTTGCACAAACTTAACAAAAAAGGGTCAATACACTTTCAACCATCGTTCCTACTAAGGGATAAAATAGGAAAGTAGATTAGAGGGGAAGGTAGAATAGATTAGAAGATGGATTAGAAACGAAGGAATAGAAATAGGAGGGAGGAGTAGATAGAAGTAGAATAATACGTGGCAAACCAAAGTCTCCACTCTCCATCTAACATCAATTAAAAAACTATTCAATGCCATCCTAGACAATCGAGGAGAAATGAGGTGAAGATTGAAGACGTGGATAGTGTAGGTGATTCTAACTTCACCTTTGAGTTAAAATTTAACACACGGGATCTATGTCTAATCAAGTATTATCTCTTAATTGGGTGTTCAAAGAGTGTCTTCCAAGAAATGAACTCTTTAATAACATCTTTTTAATCCTAATAATCACTAATTTCACTAGTTATGGGTATGGTTAATAGTTTAAGGTTTGGGGTGAATTTCCTAAATCTAAATCTTAATCTAGTACTTTAACTATTCTACTCTATCTAAATCTAAGCTTTTCCTAATTATTCTAAATAGAAATCTAAACTACCTATTAATGCTAAGAGTTTGGCAAGATAAAATTGAAGAACAAAAGAAATAAAATGAAAATTAAATAGAGACAACTCAACTTCTTGGCCTAAATCTCTATAATTCCATCATCAAATTAAACATCATAATATGTACGTACTCCCCTGCAATTTCCCCATTAAACTCCTCTTGCCCATCCATTGAACTAATCTATAATAAATTCCACTTTGTTGGTAAGATTGATTGTTCCTAATTCCAATTGCACTAATAGTCATAGGAACTTAAATTAATTGCGTATTTTCCATCAATTCCTAATTTATCGGTAATTAGGAAAATATCACAAAGTTAATTAAATTCACTAAATTAAAAAAATGAATTCCTAAGCAACTTGAGCAATTAAATTTCTAGCAAATAAATATATTCTAAATGAAAATCAATTGTTAATTCTAACTAATTTGTTAGTTTTTGTTATTGTTTTTCCTTTTTGGAATTTCTAGCCTAAATTCAAATGAAAATTAATTAGTTTAAAATCTAAAAATCTAATCAAATCTTTTCAAATGTAATTATTTTTTAATTTTTCCTAATTCTTAAGGAAATTGGTTGTCAATTTTGTCCTTTGCTTTTTGGCTTATTAGGCCTAATAAAACAAAGCTAACAAAATCCAAACCTTTTAAGAATCTAATTAATAACTAACTACCAAAGAATAAAGAACATCCTCAAAGAATAAAAACAACTTCAATAGTAAGATTCTATAAAAATTGATTTTTTAATGTCAAAGGTCAAAGTCAAAGAATAAAGAACCAAATTCAATAGTGATACTTTTTAAATATTAATTTTTTAATTTTAATTCCTTCATGTGGATCTCTCTTCCGGTTAATCCTATTCCTCTCTAATTCCTCTCTTCCATCACATTTTCTAGTTTGTTGCTGCAAGTTTTGTAGAGAAGTGTGGCTATGGAGTTTGAGAGGCACTTGAGAAATTATGAAGAATTTTTGATGCTTCATGAGTAGATTTTGTCACAAATTCAAAAAAAATTGTGGCTACCACTGCTAACCCCATTTGATTTATGATAAAATCAATTTTTGAAGTATCCAATTTTTGGAAAGTTTAAATGATTACTTACTTGTAAGTGTGGTTATGTACAGTACTACTTAGTGCCTGCTGAACTAGCTCAATGTTTGCTTGCCAAATTGGCTCTTTAGAGCATCACCACCCGTTTGGGAAAATGGATGACCTCTTAAGAGGTGCCTCAAAACGGCCCCACCCGTCTGGCATAATGGATGGCCTCTTAGCAGGCAAGTACTCTCCGCCTGGCAAAACGAGGTTGTTTTGTATGTCAGCCCACGACTGGTAAAACATGAAGCAACAACAGGAGAATACCTTGGTGGAACTTAAGGGGCAAGGTTTTTCACCACCTTTTGAGTGGTTTCACCGACGGAAGAAACGGTATGTGGTCTGTTTAAACCGCAATTTCGTTATTAACTTACTGTTCACCTCGCAATTCAGATGAGAGGTGCTTCAATAAATGAATAGTTGGGGGTTAGGATTTTTTACACAAATGTTCAAAACCCGGTTGTGTTGTGCTTTTAGTTTTAGTTGATGATCTATTGTCAACAATTTCAAAGTGTTGTGCTCTTGGGAATTGAAAGAGGGTGAGTCTGACAAGGTTTAAGGCAATTTTTGCGGATCAAAAAGCTTCCAATTTTTTTGATTTTGGGAACAAAATGATGGTTTAGGTCGTAATCTCCGATGTCATTGATAATTTCGTACAAAATAGACATTCTCGTTGTGCCAAACCTGCTCCCTATGCTGCATTCCAACTTTTTCCTCTGCAAACTCCAACAACCCAGAAGCTCCCAAACCCTAATTCTACAACTCAATGGGGACTGTGCTTTCACAAATTCCATGTTGCTGAGGTCAATGGTCGCTTTGGCTTAGTGAAGAGCGTTCTTGCTTGGAGTCAAAGTATGCTTGTCGCCTGTGTTGAAATACAGCTATATTTCAGGTGGATAAATAACTCTCTTATGTACTGACCTTCTCAAATACATGGCTGATTATAATGAAGGATTTGTTTAAATTTCCATTTCTGTATGAGGCTGCAAACTTGAGACTGTTTCATTGTTGGATTTCAATTAATTCCGAGTCTCCAAATCCCAGACTGGAGCATATTGCCTCAATTATGGTGAATGAGGTGGGAGGGTGTTTTTGCATGCGTTACTACTGACTCCCTTTATCAATCATGATTTACAAGGAATCTCCTTCTATTTCAAGGTTACTTGTTGATTTGTCAATCTGTTAGCCTTCTTGGTTCGACAACATTTTAGAAAATTAATCATATTGATTCCTTTATTGTAATGGAATTGCGAAAGGAGATTGAATTGAAAGCAAGTTCTATGTGACTATTTTTGGAGCAAACAATACTTTAGAAACTTTCATTATGCTTCAACTTTTAATGGATTCATATGAGTTTAATGTTTTCAATAAAATTTATTTGATTATGTTTCTCTTGAAGTCTACTTATTGTGGTAAAATTTTCATGTCAATCCAAGTTGTTTTGAATGTTTGGGAACAATTTATATTTAGGAGTTTCAACCTTTCAACCTTGAAACGTTTCTTCCTATTTTTTTGAAAACAAAAAGCCATTTTGTAGACACATTGAATCAATGGAATGAAATTTTCTTTCACTTATGTATTTGTATGTTGGTTTAGGCTTTTCAAAGGTTAAGTTCTTAGTAATTGTCAAAGTCATTTTGCAAACACAATGAAGAAAACCTATACCTCTATGATTGAGTAATGATTATAAACCCAAGAAAACCTTGGGATAACATGCATTTCAATGGAAGTAAGAATATACCATTTATAAAATAGAAGTATTGCAAACTTTAGCAAATAATTCATATATTTCAAAGGACCAATCGTCAAAAAAAAATACAAGAAATCCACAATATTGCTTTTTTTGTAAAACAATATTAGGTGTGTATACATCAAATTGTGAATATGGGGGACAAGAATACATCCAAACAAGTTGAAAACTTTAATAGCAGTGATGAAATCCAATTATGTAGAAGTTGGATGCACATCAGCCAAGATCTTGTTGTGGAGACTGGATAGCAAAAAGGAAAATTTTGGGAGAGGATATTGAAG
Source organism: Thuidium tamariscinum (assembly GCA_947034885.2). Lineage (NCBI taxonomy): Eukaryota > Viridiplantae > Streptophyta > Bryopsida > Hypnales > Thuidiaceae > Thuidium > Thuidium tamariscinum. The sequence continues at coordinate 9,345,491 of OX344756.2, forward strand.
CATTATACGGACGCACCTAGGGGAGGTAAGTTCACAATATATTTTTTTTGAATTCAATATGCATTATATCAACAACATCAAAATTGTATTTAAGTTCTCTTCTAATTCATTATTGTTTAAATAGGTGCAATTGAAAGATCCATGAAGTCATTGGAGATGAAGTTCAATACAATTAAGGCTGAGACTACAAAATTCAATTCATGTATCTCAAAAATAAGAATGTTGATGAGTCTGGAACAAGTGAAGTGGATATAATGGAAAAATCTTTGAAGCTTTACAAAATGAAGCATGGTAATTCTATAAAAAAATTTCAATTCATGCATTGTTGGGTGGTAGTAAAAGATCTTCCTAGTTTTTTTGAGCCTACTAGATTAGAGGTAGTCAAAACCCTTGAAAAAAGGGCTACATCTACAAGGGTGATGTAGCCTTTTTTTCAAGGTTTTTTACTGCCTCTAATTTAGTAGGCTCAAAAAAACTAGGAAGATCTTTTACTACCACCCAACAATGCATGAATTGAAATTTTTTTATGGAATTACCATGCTTCATTTTGTAAAACTTCAAAGATTTTTCCATTATATCTACTTCACTTGTTCCAGACTCATCAAGCATTCTTATTTTTGAGACACATGAATTGAATTTTGTAGTCTCAGCCTTAATTGTATTGAACTTCGTCTCCAATGACTTCATGGATCTTTCAATTGCACCTATTTAAACAATAATGAATTAGAAGAGAACTTAAATACAATTTTGATGTTGTTGATATAATGCATATTGAATTCAAAAAAAAAATATTGTGAACTTACCTCCCCCAGGTGCGTCCGTATAATGCTTCAATATCCTCTCCCAAAATTTTCCTTTTTGCTATCCAATCCCCACAACAAGATCTTGGCTGATGTGCATCCAACTTCTACATAATTGGATTTCATCACTGCTATTAAAGTTTTCAGCTTGTTTGGATGTATTCTTGTCTCCCATATTCACAATTTGATGTATATACACCTAATATTGTTTTACAAAAACAAGCAATAATTAGAATCACTTCACTATGAACATAAATTGTAAAATGCTACAAATGGCACATACAAAATCAATGTAGCTATGAAATTTTTTTACAGTAAGGTAGAGTTCAAAGCAAGAAATAATTCTACAACTTAGAAGCTTACCTCCTAAACCAATGCAAAATTCCCACAATAATGTTATACAAAATAATGGATTAGAAGCTTCTTCAATTTCTAGATATGAAACCAATTTTCTTAGTGCCTTTTTAATTTGGAACTTGAGCTTTCAATTGAAACTAAGGGTCTTACTTTCACTTTTAATTCAAAAAGAGTGATAAGATTTAAGTCACTAGTACTTTTAAGTAGAGATATTACTTTGAACTTCAAAAAGAGTTATAAATATAAGTAAGTAATAGTTTTAATTGGCTTTATAGATTTTAGGGTTTTATTTTTATTTTTGCTTTTATTTTTATTTTTATTTTAACTTTTATTTTTATTTTAACTATAGGATTGAAGTGTATATATATATACACTAGGGTGGCCCGTGCCGTTGCCACGGTCTAAAAGAAAAGTAAAAAATATTTTTATTTCTTTAAAAGTCACAACAACTTTGAAATTCAATGAATTTTTTATTGTTGGTCCAAATGCCACAAAACAAAAACCATGTGCCTTCTGTTTGTTCCTCAATTTTTGTCATATTTTGGTCATGCTTTTATTTTCATATTTTTGTGTAAAACTTTATCATTAGTTTAATAAAAATCACATTGAACATATATGGGTAAACATTCAACAAATGAAACTCATAGGTACTAATTAGCATTAGTAGAAATGTGATTTAGAGCAATGGGACAAAAGAAATTTAAAAATTATATCCACTTGTAGAATTTATATTAAAACTTCTGGATACACAATATTCATTGTTTTTGCTACAGTTCCAGAAAGAAGTACTTTCAACGAATGAATGAATGTTGTTCTAGATAGTGCTACATACAATTGACCATGGGAGAACACTGGAGTCCGCAAATCTACACCCACATGTTGAACAAATTGACCTTGAGACTTATTGATGGTCATAGCAAAAGCCAATTTTATAGGAAATTGTCGTCTAAAAAATTTAAAAGGTACTTCTGCTGTTGTTGGTTGTAGTGTAATTCTTGGGATGAATGTTGTTTTCCCTGCATGACCTATCGTAAAAATAAAAATAAAAATAAAATTCTAATCTTCATAAAGGGATCAATATTTAACTTCAAAAGTCAATAATTTTCACACCGTAGGTCAAAACACCACGAAACAAAGCCTAGGCCCCCTCCTTGCCAAGAGCTTTCTAACAATACCTGACACGTGACTAAAGGATTCACGGTCCAGGAAAACAACAAAATAAATAATTTTCTAATTTTTTTAATATATAGAAACTTCAAAATTCAACAACTTTCATGCCGTAGGTTGGAACACCATGAATTAAAGCCCGTGCACCCCTCCTTGCCGAGGGCTTTCCGACGGTACCAAACATGCACCTGGGGGACTCACGGTCCAAGAGATCTAAATTTTCTAATTTTTTTAATGTATAGAAACTTCAAACTTCAATAACTTTCATGCCATAGGTTGGAACACCATGAATCAAATCCCGTGCACCCCTCCTTGCCGAGGGCTTTCCAACGGTATCAAACACGCACCCGGGGGACTCACGGTCCGGGAGATCTCAACGTAACATATAGAAACTTCAAAATTCAATAACTTTCATGCCGTAGGTTGGAACACCATGAATCAAAGCCCGTGCACCCCTCCTCGCCGAGGGCTTTCTGACGGTACCAAACACGCACCTGAGGGACTCACGGTCTGGGAGATCTCAACGTAACAAACAAACAAACAAACAAACAGCGTATCTTCATAGGGGATGTTGAAGAAGGATAATTACCTATTCGGAAACTACCCTATTAGTATAGTAAGTTCGTTCCAAAGGAGACAATCAAGTAGGAAATCTATGCTAATAGATTAATCCAATTTGGAGTTCCATCACCAAAAACATTATTACAACAACATTGTAAATCCAATTTGGATTTGTAATTCTTTCTCCAAATCAACCCTAGTCTTTCTCAAATTTGACTACACATAATCTCATCTTGAATTGCCTGCCTCTTCTAACACACAACTAAACCTTGGATCAATGCAAACACACTTTCCAACTAGGAAATCACAAACAAAATCAAAATTCTAGCACACACACCCCCAACTGGGAATTACACTAGCTTCACTCGTTGTGGGTAAAGAAAAATGAATCCCATTTGGGACCTAATAGGACTCTTTGCTATGACGGTTACCAACTTGGAGAAGATGACCAACAAAATCAACTACCAATTTGGATCCTAAGAGACACATCCATCAATCACAATTCAACTGACTCAATCTGGTGGCCATTCATCCAATTTGGCTAATTCCCTGTCCATCCTAACCATTACCACCTACCAAATTGGAATTCACTAGACTTCCGACTAGGAACCTTGACCAATATACAAACTCACTAGCAACAAAAAGATTCCCATTTGGAACAAAATCAATGACCAAACTATCCAATTTTGCAACTAGAAAGACAATTAATCATCAAAAAGCCTCAAAATTACTCTCCAATTAGCTTCAAAATTTACAGAATTAAATCCTATTCGGTTATCTACAATATATATCTTACATTGTTTTGAGGTGAATATACGAGTTATAGTTTTAATTAAAATCATCATAATTTCTTTGTACTCCATGCACTAGTATTCATTACTCTATAGAAAATAAGAAGATGAATATATGGGAAGAAGGAGTGCCCCGAACACTTAATGAAGAAGATGATGATATTTACGATGTAATCATGGATGTAGTTGATGATCTTCATGAACAAGTACATAACATTGGTGCACCATTGCCACGTCCATGTAGTGGTTCTACTCGTGGAAAAAGACCAAACCACTAGAAGAAAATTGGAGCTTTTGCGATTGTGGTTAGCAACCAGTTGCATTACATGTTTGCAACTGGGTGACAATTTGGAGCCCGCAGTTGCAGTGGACAAGTCGCACTAGTTGCAATGTAGTTGCAGAATCGAAAAGATTGTTTTTCATTAAATAACCTACATGAAACTTCATCGATGAAGTCTTCTGATGTGGAGCTTGCTTTTGTGCAATCTGCTTGCAACTTGTGCGCGACTACTTTGCAACTAGTTTACAATTGCTTTGCAACTAGAGTGCAACTAGTTTATAACTAGTTTGCAACCGTTTTGTAACTTGTAGATTTTTAGATTTTTAGATTTTTTTATCTTAATGATTGTAGATTTCAAAAATTTAATCTTAATGATATGTAGATTTTAGAATTTCAGATCTAGCATTTCTTAGATGATCAAATTCAAATATTGATATCAAATAGATTTCACGATTTTGCAAAACTTTAAATTTCAAAAGTTTTAAAATTTCTAATACTTTAAATATTTATAGATTTCTATAAATTGTAGAAATCTACAAAGTGTAGAAATATTACAATTGTAATATTAAACTTCATTACTTAAAGATGGTATAACTTACAGTTCTTATCCATCCAATTTAATGGTACTCTTGACAATTGAGATGGGACAATTGATATAAAACTTGATTTATTTATTTTCTAGTTGTATCCTAATTGCAAAGTAGTTGCATTCTAGTTGAATTGTAGTCAAACTTAGATTATTCCCAACTATAGTTTGACACACTCAACTCTACAAAACCTAAAGTGGTCCATGTCGACAAGTGTGATGAATTTTGGTTGTAGAATACATCACAGAATTTCTGTTGTTACATTCTTGCAACTACATGCAACTTGAAACTTCAATTTACAACTACTTTGCGACTATAATAGTGTAAAAATTAAATTTGGTGCAAATACAGAGGGTTGTAGTTGCAATGAAGTTGCATAGGACACATAGTTGCATATCAGTCGGTTGCAGCAGATGTAATTTTCTTCTAATGAACATTGTGGGAGGAAGAGTAAAGGCACATGATCGTCTAATGAAGGACTACTTTGTAGATGACCCAGTTTATGATGCAAGGATGTTTTGTCAAAGGTTTTGTATGTCGAGGCACTTGTTTTTGAAATTAGTAGAAAGTGTGGCAAATCATGATAGGTATTTTGTACAAAAAGCAGATGCAACTAGTAAATTGGGCTTAAGTAGTCTTCAAAAATGTACGTCAGATGCCACAAATGAATATGTTTGCATGACATCTAGTACATCCATGGAATCTTTGAAACGATTTGTAAGGACAATCTGAGAAGTTTTTGAAAGTACATATTTAAGACAACCAACGAAAGAAGATCTAGAAAAGCAGCTTCAAATCAATGAAGCACGGGGTTGGCTTGGTATGTTTGCATCATTGGATTGCATACATTATCAGTGGAAGAATTGTCCTGTAGCATGGCATGGCTCATATCAAGACAAAGATGGCTTAAAATCCGTAATATAAGAAGCAGTAGCTGATCAAAGTCTATGGATTTGGCATACCTACTTCAAATTGTCAAGATCAAATAATGACAAAATTGTTGTCCACCAAAGTCCTCTAGTAGCCAATTTTTTGAAAGGGGAATGCATTTTGAAGTCAATGGTCATCAATATCCAAAATACTACCTCTTAATAGATGGCATCTATCCTAAGTGGAGTATCTTTGTCCAAACCATTTATGATCCTTAAAGAGAGAAACGCCAATACTATGCGAAGATGCAAGAGGCTATCCGCAAAGATGTAGAGCGTTGTTTTGGTGTTCTACAAGCAAGATGGGATATAATTCAAAATCCAAATTGATAATGGGATGTGGCTGCTATAACCGATATTTTAATGGCATGTGTCATCATACATAATATGATAATTGAAGATGAACGAGATCAAGATTTGGAGCCTATAAATCCAACTATGGACATGCCACCATTAAGACATGGATTAACATTTGAAGATTTTTTGCAAGAATCTGAAGTAGTTTATGATACAAATCAACATTATGCACTTAGAAATGACCTCATGGAACATTTGTGGGCATTAAAAGGAGGATCTTAGGACTTAAAGTATATGTTGAGAAAAATACTTTACAATTTGGGCATTTTCATGAAACTCACATGTTTGTGATGATGCATTTAGTGAAAAAAGATATTATGCAAGTCACTTGTATTGAAGATGATTATTTTTAGAATTTGACATTTTTTTGTAAAAATATATTGTGGAAAAATAGTAGGGATTAAATAATGCTAAGGTACAGAAATTGATTGATGAATGACTTGTTTGTTCATCATAGAAACAAAGAATTAGTAATTGATTGAATACTTGAAGTGTTTTGGTGACTACTTTGGTTGTAGGGGATTGCATCCTATGCAAATTAATGCTTTGCCCTACATTGTATGCTTACTTTGAGAAGTATTTAATATTCAATATGCAATATGTAGTGTTAAATATTTGTAAACATATTTAGGAGTTTCAACCTTTTCTATGAGAACCTTTTGTATTGTTCATGTTAACGACTTTCATTTTTGCATGGCTTGTATTTTTTTATTTCTAAATTATCAAAAACTCTTTAATTTTAACGCATGAAATGTTGGGAGTGCCAATATGTGGCTTGTAGCAAATCTAAAGTTTACTCTTCACAAATATAGAAGTATAGAAAGCATTTTCTCATACCTTTTTTCCTTATTGACTTTTGAAGGAGAATTATGAAGAGTACCTAATTGATTTTGTAATGTTGCAAGTGCTTGTCTTCATGCGAATGAGAAGTTATTAAAAAAACGGATAACAAATATACTATTTTAGAGTATTTTGGGTCATTGGGAAGTTGTTGCTCTTTGCTTAAATTTTCATTTTTTTGCATGATATTTTTTGAATTTGCTTCTCAATTAACAAAAAAAGATTATCTACTCTAATTTCCATTGTAATTACAATGTTTTAATAAAAATAAAAATATTTAATATTTAATAGCATTTTGAACTTGGAATGTATTTTCAATGTTGATTGTATTCAAATTATAGAAAGATAAGGAAATAGAGTTTACACTGTAGTGTTTGTAAGTGTAATGTACACCTATAGTTAAATTTTTGAATTTGGGAAAATAATTTTCCATTTGGTATGATTTTTGACAAATGACCTTAAAAAATTCACAGAAATAAACAATTCTCCACAAGAAAATCTATGAAGTGCAAAAGACATATAATTTCAGAGGTAAAAGGAAAAACAAAAGCCTTCTATTTTGTGTTTGATTTATTAGTGCACCCCTCCTAATTTTTTTTAAAGCCTTTGATTGCAAATATTAATTTAAAATTTGCAAATTCAATCGTGTGTAGAAAACAAAGAATTTCAGTGTTTCAACAAACAATATGTGGCTCAGTAGATGGATCTCTTCACCTTAGATGACGGAGTTCATGTGCCCTGTAACTAAATGTAACTAAATGAGCCTAAACTGCAACTGTTCACTTGGCATGTGGTGGGCCATTTTACTCTGAATGGCCTCTTAACATGCTATGGGTGGGGCGGCCCTTGCCACTCGACTGGCAAAGTCGATGGCCCCCCATTATACCAACCTCAACCCCCCTCATTTTGCTAGGCAGGTGGTAATGCTCATACTCCCTGCCAAATTGGCTCAGCCTACTGTGGCCCCCCTTTTCCCTAACAGACACGTATCCACACGTTATTGGTTGGACCCTGTGCCTCCAGTCCTCGTCACCCGGCTACGTGGCGTGGCACGATTTGCTGTCGGCCAGCCTCTTCATCTGTCCTTCTCAACTTGCCCCTCTCAGTTTGTTTGGCTCATTCCTTCAAATTATAGAGTTTAGTTCAGTCTAGTTCTTTTGGCCGACTGGCTAGATAGTATTTTTTTTTTTTTTTTTTTAATTCTATTCTAGCATACTAATCTAACTACCATAGGGTGAGTATTATGACTAAATCATGATGAACTCGAAATAAAACTAAAGGTTTTGGGGTTTTAAAAGGGTGGCTAACTATCCTAACTTAGTAAATCTATCTAATCAAAAGAGAGTTTTAAGCAATTAGAAGGAAGAGTGGCTACTTGGTTTAGTGAAAGACAAGACAATGATAACTTGTCTTTTGAATTAGGGACTTTAATCCTCTTAACCTTTGTCTATCCAATGATTTTTGTAATAGAATAATAGGCCAAAGTCCTTTAACTTTTTGGCTTAAGTATAAATGACAATTCAAATTGTCACTCAAACTTTTAGCTTTTGTCTTTTATGGGTTTTAAATCTCCATCATTCTATATTTAAGTCAAATATGAGTGGTGAAAGGGCGATAGCTCTGCCGTATGGGGGCGACCCTAGGCATCAACAATATTAATTTAATATTTTAAGTATTTAAGTGCAGAAGGAGGTACACATCATAGTGTTTAACGGAACTTCCACTAGAAAATATCTTAAAATGTCCATGAAAATTAGTATTTCAAGGTCTAAAAATCAAAGGAGGTACACATGATAGTGTTTAACCAAACTTTGGATCAAGATGCTTAGAATTTCCAAGAAACTTAGTACTTCAAAACTTAGAAACCAAAGGAGGTACACATGACAGTGTTTAACTGAACTTTGGTACTAAGATATTAAAGTTTCCATGAAGTAGTGCCCAAACAGGAATTTGAGGTCAAACCTCTACACAAAACAAGAAAATGGGATTCATTTGAAGGGGCCCTAAGCCTTCAAAATTCAATAACAAAAATATAAAATAAACTTGGCCAAGATCTTTGGTCCAAACAGTGCTCTAACCACGCCGGTAGCACAAATAAAGGAGAAGAGAACAAAGTGTCGGTATGCAAGAAATGAGGGCACTGGCAACCTTGAAGAGGGCCCTTGTATACATGTTTCCAGGCCCTCCCTAGTAAATTTCTAGTAAAAATACTTTGTTACTTTTTCCCTAATCTTCTCTAAATGTAATTTCAAAATAATACTTATTTAATAGTGAAAAACTCTAGAACTCTCTCCATTTAGCTAATAAAATCTTGGCCAAACCCAATCCAAGATCTTAACCCCTAAAGGACCAAGTTGTGTTTTTTGGCACCATAGTGATTCTGGGCAGCTCACTATGCAAGAGGTTTTTATTTTTTTATTTGAAATTTTCACACAATGTGTACCCAAGTAGTAGCTTTAAGACCCAATAATTTTCATAACTTTTGAGTACATACTTAAAAATTTATTGCATGATATGTCATTTTCATTCACCAGCGAGCAATTCAGGCAACCCAAAAAACTTCTTCAAAAAAGACTTTTTTTAAAATTTAAAATTAGAAGTTGATTCTTTACACTTATATACACATGGTTAGCTTTGAATCATTCCATTTGGATTAATTAAATGAAAGTTATGAGAAATTTTAGTTTGTTGATAGGTATGGATTTCAAAGACTCCATACCTATCCACAAACTAACATTTCTCATAACTTTCATTTAATTAATCCAAATGGAATGATTCAAAGTTAACCATGTGTATATAAATGTAAAGAATAAATTTTAAATTTCAAGTTTTTAAAAAGGTGTTTTTTGAAGAAGTTTTTTAGGCTGCCTGGACTGCCCATCGTTGAATGAAAATGACATATCATACAATAACTTTTTAACTATGTACTCAAAAGTTATGAAAATTGTTGGGTCTCAAAGCTACTCCCTAGGCACACATTGTGTGAAAATTTCAAAAAAGATAAATAAAAACTCCATGCATAGTGAGCTGCCTAAAATCGCTATGTTGCCAAAAACGCAGCTTGGTCCTCTGGGGTTAATCCAAGATATTTTGAAATTAACCCTAACACTAGAAGAAAATCACGTTCGCCGCAACCGACTGATATGCAACTATGTGTCTTACGCGACTTCCCTGCAACTACAACCCTTTGTATTTGCACCAAATTTAATGTTTACACTACTATAGTCGCAAAGTAGTATAGTTGTAGATTGAAGTTTCGAGTTGCATGTAGTTGCAAAGTAGTTGCGGGTTGAAGTTTGGATTACAAGATTCTAACAAAAGAAATTCTCTGATGTATTCTACGTCCAAAATTCATCACACTTGTTGACATGGACCACTTTAGGTTTTATAGAGTCGAGTGTGTCAAACTACAGTTGGGAATAATCTAAGTTTGACTACAATTCAACTAGAATGCAACTACTTTGCAACTAAAATACAACTAGAAAATAATTAAATCAAGTTTTAAATCAATTGTTCCATCTCAATTGTCAAGAGTACCATTAGATTGGATGGATAAGAGCTGTAAGTTATACCATCTTTAAGTAATAAAGTTTAATATTACAATTGTAACATTTCTACACTTTGTAGATTTCTACAACTTGCAAATTTCTACAATTTATAGAAATCTATAAATATTTAAAGTATAAGAAATTTTAAAACTTTTGAAATTAAAAATTTTGTAAACTTGTGAAATCTATTTAATATCAATATTTGAATTTGATAATTTTTGAAATGCTAGATCTAAAATTCTAAAATCTACAAATCATTGAGATTCAATTTTTGAAATCTGCAATCATTAAGATAAAAAATCTATAAATCTATAAATCTACAAGTTCCAAACTAGTTGCAAAGCAATAGCAAAGTAGTTGAAAAGCAGTTGCACACAAGTTGCAAGCAAGTTGCACAAAAGCAAGTTCTACATTAGAAGACTTCATCGATGAAGTTCCACGTAGGCTATCTAATGAAAAACAATCTTTTCAATTTTGCAACTAGTGCAATTTATCCACTGCAACTACACGCTCCGAATTATCATCCAGTTGCAAACGTGTTATGCAACTACAAAACTAGTTGCTAACTATAGTCGCAAAAGCCCCGATTTTCTTCTAGTATAATCTACCTAGATATTTTGCAAATTAACCAAAAGTTATTTTAAAAATTGAATTTTTTTTTGTCCAAAGATGGATTTTAATAACTCCTCCTCCTCGCAACTACACATGTTGGGAGATTTTGTATATCTTCTTTTTGGTAATTTATTTGAACTTCAAATTTGCAGCACATATTATCAACATATATATAACTTTACAAAAAAAATTCATGGTAATAAACCAATTTTTCAGCCTTTGGGAGGGTGTCAAAGTTGGCAATTGTGAAAATTTTCTCAAAACTACACTTGTTGGAAGATTTCGAATATCTTCTTAAATTTTTACCTTGAAATTTTTTATACATATAGAAAACATAGAGATTGTTTCATGACAAAAATTTCATGGCAAAAGAAAAAAAAACTCAATCCTTAGGAAGGTGTCAAAGTTGAAAGTAGTGAAATGTTTCTCACCACTATCCATGTTGATAGATTTTGAACAACTTTTTTTCAGTGAATTTTTTGGCCTTGAAATTTGCTATAAATGTAATTAACTTAAAGACAATGTTGTGGTAAAAATTTCGTGGTAAAATACCAATTTTTGAACTCTCGGGAGGCTTTCAAAGTTAGTAGTACTGAAAAAAAATTCTTTGCGAATTCGAAAACAACATTTTGATTGGTACCCCACTATACTTGTGGGTCATTGCAAGAAACACCTGTACTATTTTGTGTCACACGTTGCATGCTGATCAGTTTTTTGGCCATAACTTTTGTGTTTTAGCTCCAAATGACTCAATATTTATAGGGAAGGTACTCATAACTATTATACACCTTCCTTTATTTTTTCATAATTTTCAAAAATAGTTTACTATCCAAAAATAGACCCCGATTGGATGTCACACTTGGCAGTTTAGGGTTTTTTAGTACCTGAGCTATACCTTTTTTTAATGATTTTGAGATGAAATTTGGATGAGATGGTCTTCTAGTAGATTTCTAGCTCTCCAGGGAAGGATGTTTTTTAAAAGTTAATTTTGTGAGGTGTGGAGGTCTACAAAGTGAGCTCCCTTTTGCTTCTATTTTGAAACATATAAATATTATTTTGGTGGTTTTTTTTGTGAATGACCATCTCCATAAAGTTGTTGCAAATATTCACTTTTTATTTTTTGAAAATACTTATTTTTACTATTTTTCCCTAATTTTTGAATCAAAGTACCTATTTTCTCGAGATTTGGCACTTTTCAAGTTCTCCTACTTAGAGAATTTTTCTATCAATTTCCTTCAGTGAAAACCTTCATTTTAGAGGTATATACATTATTCCTATTTTTAAATTTTTTAAAAAATTAGTTTTCTAATTTTATAGTACTACTAAAAAATTCATGAGTATTGTTGGAAAATGCAACAAATAGGACAGGTGTTTCTTGCAATGACCCTTGTCTATTTTTAGTAAATTGGAATTACTTTGCCCAATTGGACAATTTAATTTCTGATACCCGAGAATCTTGAACAATTGCTTGATTCTTCTAGGCTTCTAGCATGCTCCTACCCTTGGAACACCTCTCTATAGGCTCCAATGGTCAATTCCACCATCTTTGTTGTTTTGGTTCTCCAACTTTCAAAGTTACTTATATGAATTTTTACCTTTAAATCCAATTCTCACTAGAATTGGATTTAGACTCTTGTAGACTCTCTAGACCTATAATAAACTCTGTTGGCTTAGCCAGTATGCCACGGACAGACACTAGAATTAACTAACTTTCATATCCTCACATCTCTCAGAATTGCTAATTATTCTTTCAAATTCACTTCAAAGACTTAGAATGATGAAAATTGCTAGATTTAGGAATTTTTCATCTTCTAAGAAGTTTCTTAACTAATTTGGTACAGAGTGCTGCCAAACGACTCCTAACACTCTTTTTATATATCTTTCTTCTATAATTTGACTAAATTCTGCAAAACATTCATGAAAAATAAACCCAGAGTTCCAAGTGCCAACTTGAGGGCTCACAGATGGTATTTAGTCTTGGTAGGATAGTAGAAGGAAGCCTTAGGGGTCAATCTTGATCCTTTGTTTAGGAAAGGGGTAGGATTAGTTAATTCAACTAGAACGTAGAATACCTATCATAGATTCTTATACAATAGGGGTATTTGGTAACTCCCAAGAAGAAAATTGTGTCATTAGAATCTTACCTAGGAAGTTGTACTATAAGGAATTTCAAGAGGCCAACTACCCTAATCAAAAGTGTAAGAGTCAAGGGAAGAGAAGGCGGAGAAAAAAAGAAAAGGGAAAGAGAGATGGAAGCCAAAGACCGACAAAGGATTAATTTTTGCATCTAAACCCAAATTAGTGGCTAGGCGAGAATGGTATATAAACAAGGAAATCTCAATACCCTACTTAGGAACATCCAAATTGTGGAATTACCAACAATGGCATTTGAGGAGTTAGAAGATGAAGCCTTAATTGTTGTAATATGCAAGGTATGTTGTAAATTCACGAATCTTTACATTTAGGGAATTTAGATTTGAAAATTTAAGAAAGATTAGAATAGAGAATTAAAATAGAATTAGGGTAGGAAATTAAAGTAGAAATAGAATTAAAATAGAATATTAAATAGGATTAGTAAAAATAATTAAAGTAGACTTGGAATAGAAAATTAGAATAGAATACGAAGTTAAAAGCAAAAATATGATTAAAACAAAAAGAAAATAGAATCAAGGAAAAGAATTAAAGTAGAGTTAGAATAGAGAATGAAAATAAAATTAGAATAAGAAATTAAAATAGAAATAGAAGTAGTATAGAAAATATAATAAAATCAAGGAGAAGAATTAAATTAGAATTATAAAAAAAGAATAAAATAGAATTTGGAAAACACATAAAAATAGACTTAAAGGAAAAGATTAAAATACAATTAGAATACAAAATCAAAGAAGAAGTAGAATTAGAATAGGAAATTAAATAGGAAAAAAATTTGAAGTATAAAATAAATATCAAAATAGAATTAGAAGTGGAAATAAAAATAAAAATAGGGAAATAAAATAGAAGTAGAATTAGAACATAAAGCTAAAGTAGAATTGAAATAAAGATACATATAGGAAAGTTGAAGTAAACTAAAGGCATTCTTAGAGATTTAAAAAGTCAAATAATAAGAGAAATTAGAGTAAGCCATAGGAAAGTAATTAGTTTATTCAAAAATTAAGTGGCTCATATTAAAGCAGAAGTAGCCTAGAGAATCAAGGGGGATTGAAATTAGGATAGAAAGACTTGCTTGAACTTCAAAAGTAGGACTTATATTAAAGATCCATTACTTTGATGGTGCTCTTGGATTTTCTATATAGACACCCATAGGCTAGAACAAAACATAGAACCCGTTTGTATTTGCTCAATTTCAAGGGCAGGATTCAAATACCCACAATATACTAAATGCTTAAGATTGTTGAAAGTAAATCATAAATGTTATTGGTAGGACACACTTATTCACAATAGTGTTGAAGAACTAATTGAGGTGGATCATTTCTCTTTTGAGGGTTGCAACCATTTCAAGGAAATTAAACCTTTAAAGATAGCCCAAGACCATTGATATCAAGCCTCTACTACCATTAGTCTATTTGTTGCCATTTTACAACTAGATATGAATGAAATTCTTAAGTATATTTTTCAAAGATGAAATCATAAGTCTAATATAAGTTTTTTTTAAATTTAAATTTTGGAGGGAAATTTCAATATTCTTATGAGTTTTTTTAAAATAATGAAGAAAATTCATATAAAATATAAAATATACCAATAAAATATGAAATTTTCATTAAAGATGTATATTGTAGTGTAGAACATCATGGTATAAAACAAAGTTTCTATGTCACTTTAAAATTATAAAATCAACTAACTATGGTTATAATTTTTTATTTTTTTTATTATATAAAATATTGAAATTTATGAATTTTTGAAAATTTTCAATTGGAGTAGAAAGTGAAATGGATGATATTCATTTCATGTGTTGGACTTATATTCAATGAACATTATTTATTTGGATGAAATTTATGTTAGGAGAAAATAGAAAAAAATGGCCAAAATACACTACAATACTAATATGTGGATTGTACATCTTCTCCTTTAAAAAATTCAAGAGGACAATAATGACAGATTTCACAATATAATTTGCTAAAAATGTACTCAAGTACCCTCCAAATAAAAAAATCGGATGAAAAAGAAATTTTTCATCCTACAATGCCAAGTGAAGTCATCCATCAAACACTTAATGTTTGCAGTATCTTTACAACGTTAAGGTGCACAAATTTTTATTCAAATATTCATTGAGCTCAAATTGCAATTTAACCCCCTAAACAACTCCCAAGGCATTTTTTCCATCAAAATATAGTCAAAATTTCCATTTCTATTGTAAAGAGAAATAAATTTTACAAATTTTATTTTGCCTATTTTATTGTAGGATCTTGTACTAAACTAGTACTCCATACAAGAATAAATAGAAAGTTTTTTAGAAACTTCCACCTTGTAGATTCCAACTTTCTAAGGTATTTGTCTCCAAAGTGAAGAAAGTGTTTTTCTACACATATTCTTTGACCAAATTATATGACTTTTGAATCTTTTTTGTTTCAAAATTTTTATTGAATATTTTGATTTTGAATTTTTTCTATTGAATTTTTGAGTTGGAAGTCTAGAGAATTTTTTTAAGAAAATCATAATTTAAAAAAAAAATGTTAAATAGAAGTTGGTAGACTTGGTACAAGATTGAAGAAAAAAACTAAATTGTTAATAGCACTAATTAAGATGGAATTGAAACACGCTAGTTCCATCAATGACATTGTTCAAGCAAATATACCTAACCTTGTAGAACTTCATTTTTTTTTAAGATTGTCAAAATTGAATTAAAAAACAAATATAGTATATTATTTTCTCAAAAGATTTCTATGATTGCCTTGCAAAACAAGAATTTTGATAACTTTCACATCATGAATCCAAAAGTAATGAATGAAGGCTTTTTATATAGACACAAATGAGATCTATGACAAAAAAAATTTCAAACTTTCATTTCAAGCTTTTGTGGTTTTTTACCATTGCCAATTCCCTTTCATTTTGGTTTTTTTGTGACATAACTTTTGCTCCTCCACACTAATTGAAATAAAAATTATATTCCTAGAATACTAATGTGTTTATCTATCTTAAGAAAAGAAATTTAGAAGATTTTATTGAAAATTGAAGTTACGCAAGCCTCGTAAAGTCCGTTTTGTCCCCAACGGGACTTTGGGACTTTAGGGATTGATTTAAGTGTATGCTTGACAAATTGCTTGAATGTGACACATGCCAATGAAATAGTCATTGTGAAAAGCTATTAGTGAGTTATTGAGAAGTTTTAGTATACATAATTGGGACAAATTAGAGAATTAGATAACAAACTCTAGTGTGTGTACCATCCCAACTTCTTTGTCTATTATTCTTTGTCTACAATGCTCAATGAATTGCACAATTTGTTGAAAAAATTACTAGAAGGAATTTGAAGAGGCTAATTTTATTAAATCCCCCATTCATTGAGACCAAAGAAGTAAGAGTGTAAATAATTATGACTCCACTAGCAAATTAATTGATTCACTAAGTTGTCATTCTGATGGTAGACATTTTGAAACTTGCATTGTCATTGTAGGTATTGATTCACTACATCCACCAGTTGGTCCCTACTTCAAAATTATTAAAACAAGGCTTCCAGCATAAAGTTGTTGCAATGGATGGATAATGGGATTCAATAGTTAGGAACATGAATTTTAGAGTCTTAGTAAGTGCTTGCAATGAGCAACAACAATACAAACTTATAATACACTCTTCAAGACAAATCGAAAACAACAAATGTTATATGCAAGAAACACATTATAGAAATACAATTGATAAGTTAACCCTTAACCCCTGAGCGCCCCAGAGACCAAAATCTGGCCTCTCCAATTTGAAAAACTTTCTTGTTTGACTATTATAATCTTTTGCGTAGTACGGTCAAAAGATGTGTCCTTTTCCCCAAACCTCTAGATCTCTCTTGACTACCAATTGGTATGGTTGGTTTATGTGGATTTCTTCTTAGAAGAAAGTTTGAGTGGAATGAGTTTGGAAAGGTTTGAATTTCAATGAATTCGCTCTGGGCGCTCAAGGGTTAAGTGGGATTGTATACATGTATAGAAATTGTGTACAAAACAATTGTTGTGAAGGGAATGAATGGTTGGTAGTGTAATATATGCCAAAAAAATTTGAATTTTTTTATAGAGCAAGGAAGTATGGCAAATAGAATGTGTTATAAAATTTGGCATTTATAGATCAATAGTGAGCCTTGTAGACATGTTTATATAGTAGAATTAGGTCAAAATACTAAGATTTTAGGAGAATTGTTGTATGTAAGCATTACAGGTGCAATAAAAGTCGGATTTCAAATTTTTTTCTCCAAAGTATGTGTCTTTCAATCCTTGTGGCTTGGACTCAATGAATCAATATGGGAAATTTCGTTAAAATGGCGCCATTTCGTTAAATTGGCGCTTTTGAGCAGTTTAGACTGCGCGGTCTGAACCGTTTTTTCTATCCTAGGATCTACACCTATACTAGATGTTGGAAATCTACAACTCTCCTAGATTTCTGAAATCTATACCAATCCTAGATTTTTTAGATTGTTTGGTCTAATATCTATGCTTGTCATAGATTTCAGAAATCTAAAAGTGTCCTAGATATTAGCAATGTATACTTGTCCTAGATGTCAAGGTGTGAAAATGGCATGTGGAATACCGCCATTTTAACGAAATTCCCCATCAATGCATTGAAGTTCAAATGCAAGCAATGAATTTGCTTCATGAAACATGCCAAGAAATTGAACTTCAACCTATAAAAATATAGTGAACCGTGCCATTTGAAGTTTGTCGTGCAACTGTGCTAGAGAAAGAGTGACAAGCTAGATATGAAGGCAACTACATTCTCGGTATCCCGGTAAATCGGTAATAAACATTGACATGAAGCCAGTTCAAACTAGCAATTGATACTCTTGACCTCCAAAACTACTAAAGCTACTACTTGCATGATAGCGTGGCAGTGGCTACTAAAATATTATATCATCTGACGACCAGAAGACCGGCTATAGCCCACTTTCAATATAGAGGAAATCTGAAGCCGATTACACAAAATCCTACTGTTATAAAAATCGGATTGTATACCATTTGTTTCAAAATACGTACATAATGCCTTTCTCCTAGGCAAAAAATACGGACATAGACTCAAATTTTTTTAGGTGATGTGGCATTTGAATGACAAAAACATTACCTTCAACTTTTGATCTTCATGTTCTTCACAAAAAATTCAATTTCAAAGAGCGAAACAACCTCAAACAAAATGTATGGATCGATTTAGTCCGCAGTCCCACTTAGGGGTTAATCCTCAAAGGCCTAGAGTATTTTTGGGTTTAGAGACATCATTGTTTTTGAAATCTTACAAGTCTAAATGTGATTGAGGTACATAAATCTCAAACGTAAAATCTTGCAGTGTTGTAAATGACATAAATCAAATTTGGAGTAATTTTGCCACATAAATTGTAAGCTTATAATATTTTAGTGTTGAAAAAAGATACTAAAATTTTCCTAGAAACACATTTGGAGGTGATTTTTGATTTCTAAACCTACTCAAATGAAAAAAATTCTAAACTATAAAGTAATTCAAAACCAACATACAAAGACATTAGTGAAAAAATATCATACAATTGACCCATTGTGACTATAAAATGGCTTTGGAATGTAAGAAATAGCAAAAAAAGTTGAAAAAAACACATCTAAGGCTAAACCTCCTTCTACTAAAATGCTTTTTAGTCACTTGTGACTTCTTGGATTGATATTAAATTTTAATTACACAAACTAGACTTGTATGCACAACATTTCCTTCCAAATTATTCAAATCAAACACTTCATGAAGAAGAAACAAGCCACAAAAGTTGATTGTAATTTTCATTAATATTGAGATTTTAAACTTTGAATTGCTCCCAAATAATCAAAACTACTTGGATTGACAAAGAAAATTACCACAACAACTAGACTTCAAAGGGAAGAAAATTCATTAAGTTTGGTTTTATTTTAAAATTGAATGAAGGAGATATAAGCCCCCAAAGTTGCAGTCATTAAATGCAATTTGGTGAATCCACATTGAACCTACAAGCTTTGATTGGCTTCCAAAAAATCAATAAATCTTGGATTGATCTGAAAGTTTTACCACCAAAACTAGAAGAAATTGTGCAAATGTCCCAACAAGTTTGAAAAAAAATCAGATATTGAATACAAAAGTTACAATACTTTGAATTGGACCTTGCACTATGTGAAGACACTTTTGGTCCTCTACGCATTGGGGCATTTAGGGATTAAATAATTTTATAAATCCCATGGTACCCATGCACCTACCCTCCCTAACCTCTACCTATTTAACCATTGCCTAGTCCATTGAATCACAATATTGCTACCCGAAACAATGTGCAAATGGACTAATGAGTGGTCTAGATTAAAGAAAACAAAAGTCAGCCACTACCAATCTTGCACCGGGGATTCCCAAAACCAAGGTCTTCAAATTATGTTTCCTTATACCTCAAATTGAAGGCCAAACAGGAAAATAGTACTCCACTATCCCTTGAAAAGATGCCCCCCCCCCCCCCCCCGTGCTAGATCCCCACCCGTTGCCTTCCAAAAATTGAAAACTATTGATTTTTGTTAAAAGAAATCCCCCCTCCAATGCCACTGATCTTAAAATATAACTTGGGATATGAATGCAAATATGAAATATTATATAATATGGATATGATATGGATACAAATTTGGATATAGATACAGCCACAAATACGAAATATTGTACAATACATATATGGATATGAATACAAGCTTTGGTATATATCCCAGCCAAACTCCATCCCACTAAAAATTACAAATAGGGTAGGATGGAGGGGGGTTCCAAATTAATTTAATTTAAATTATTTTTTGAGCTCACCGGGGATAATCAAATTTTTTAAAAATAATGAAAACAGGGGCTCATTATGAAATGGCCCTTTTCAGGTGACAGCGTCCAACCATTTCATTCCCTTCATGTGGGTTATGGACCAAGTCTTGAATGTGCACCAATCCATCACCTGAAATGACCACTCCATTTCAACCTCTCCAAGGATGTTGTTTTATCGGGAAAAAAAACCTTTCTGGGTTAAAAATATCATTGCTTTTCAAGACTTATAAGTCTTCATGTCACTAAGGTATGAAAATATTAACCATACAATCTTCTAGTGTACATGTTGTAAATGATGTGGAACAAATTTGGAGTCATTTGGCTGCATAGATTAAGATTATAATGTTTTAGTGTTGAAAAATATTTGGAGGTGAAATTTGATTTCTAAACCTATTCAAATGAAAAAAACTTTAACTAGAAAGTTCTTCAAAATCAACATACAAATACATTGGTGAAAATAAATGTCATTCAATTCACTCATTGTGTTTGCAAAATGACTTTGGAATGTCAAGAAAATAACAAAAAAGGGTGCAAAAAACACCTCTATGATTGAACCTCTTTCTACTAAAATGCTTCTTAGTCACTCATAACTTTTTGGATTGATATGAAATTTAAGCCACACAAACTAGAATAGTATGCACAAATTTTCCAATTTATAAAAAAAATAGAAATGGACACCATATGAAGAACAAACAAGCTGTCATAGTTCATTGTAATCCAAAAATGTCTAGTTTTTGAACTTTGGCTTCAAAACAACTTGGATTGCCATGAAAATATGACCGCAATAAGTAGAATTTTAGAAGAACATAACACAACAAATTTTATTGGAAACAAAAATTGGATGAAGGAGATACAACTCTTTAGAGATACAACTCTCCAAAGTTGCAACCATCACTTGTACTTTAGTGAATTCAAATTAAACTTGTGAACTTTGATTGGCTTCCAAAGAAATCCTAAATCTTGGATTGATCTAAAATTTTTACCACGCAAACTAGACTAGGACATGCAACTCAATTTTCCAACAAGTTTTATTGAACTAAGACATTGAATGCAAAAGTTACAACACTATGAATTGGACTTCTAAACTATGTGTGGCCACTTTTGAGCTCTTTGGGTGTTGAGGGGTTAACCCTGTAAGGATAGAGTGGTCTGAGTGGAAATCGTGCTATTTGAAACCGTGGGAATCATCTACTTTAAGAGAATTAATAAGTATTCATTGGAGACCAATCTACTGTTCATGATCTCACCTTTTTTGCACAAATTTCCAAAAATGAACAATGGCAGTTCTACATTGCATAGAAGAATTCTCCCACCATGCATTGGACACTTGGTGTTTGCAGTGACCTTACAAGGTCAGAACCATGTCGTAGCCGACTTTTCCTTTCCATGGTTTGAAAGAACAAGGCATGGTGGGTGGGTACAAAACAAATGATGTTGGCCAGAAAAGCTCCAACATTTTGATTCTTGCTCATCTCAGAACACAGGTGAGCAAGACCCGGGCCTCATAAATGGAATTAGTTTGGCTTCTAGTCTTACACTGAGGTAAGGTAGAAGGTTCTAAAATGGAGCAGGTTCTAAAATGGTGCCCTACCTTAAATGCATAGTACTTGTACATGTTGCTTTTTCATGGTCTTCAGCAGTGTACTGACAGTGTACATTTTAACTGAGGCATCATTTTAGAGTCCTATGCCCTTTCAATTTCAAAATTTGATAACTAATTCAAAAAAGCTCCAAAAAATATGAAACGACTTGGGTTAGATGTCAATTCTACTTGTTTTTCAAGAAAAATTTACTGAAAAATATTTTTAGAAGTTTTACCTCCCTGAAATTCTGCTTCAACCCTCAGATGGTCCATTATAGGACCTCTTACCTTAGGAGGTCCATAAAGTGACCATCTAAGCGTTGAAGCTGAATTTTGGGGAGGGAAAACATCTTGAAATATTTTTCAATAAATTTTCTTTGAAAGACAAGAGGAAATGACATCCAACCCAAGTTGTTTCATATTTTGTGGAGTTTTATGGAATTAGTTAGGAAATTTTGAAGTTGAAAGCCATAGGGCTCTAAAAGCGACCACCTCCTAGAAGGTATGTATATAGTTTACATATTTTAGTATATTGCAAAAAGCGAAATGTACCTTTGAGTCATGTTTGGTTCAAAATGCCTTGTTGGAGTTTGAGCCTCCTACTTTATTGATTGTTTGCAAAGTAGGGCACTCTAATAGTGGCCATTGACAAAATAGGCACATTTTGTTTCTTCAATGTTTTAACAATGTACATTTCTAGAAGGGTTTATTTTTAGTAACTATTGTATTGTAACTTCAAAAATTCAAAACTAATCCCACAATTTAAGTCTAAAAAAAATTTAAATGACTTGTGTTAGATGTCAATTCCATTTTCCTCCATACAAACTACAAAGATTTACTGAAAATTGTTTCAAAGAATTGAGCTTCTCCCCAAATGCAATTATTTCTAAAAAAAAAGGTTGCTTCTAGACCAAACTACCTTTGTGTGTGCAATTTCAAACAAGATTATAATTTGGAGCATCCTTGCTCATGGTCCAAACAAGTGACCTTCACAATTCCCTATAAGCATGCATAGAAAAATCATGGGTGACTGCAAGAAACACTTGCCACTTTTTGTAGTGTTTTACTGGGGACTGCATTTTTGCTGCATAGTATTGCTAGTACTACAAGTACTAGCAGCAAATTGCCAATGTAGTATGCTTTTGACACGTGTACTGGAGTCAAGAGTTAATGTGGCCATTGAATGACATTATTTTACATATTGTATCATTTAAAAAGTTTGACAGGTGGACGAATGTGGGATTAAAGTCAGATGTGGGAGTACTATGTCCACGTAGTAGTACTTAGGTGTTAGGAGCAGAAGACTCTAGTTTTTTTTCCAGAAAATACAATGATCCAATTTTAATTCATAAAAAATCAAAAGTGATTTATTTTTTTATTTTTTTATTAAGGCCATTTTTCCAAATCTCCTTATCATCACTTTCATTCAAAAAAATTAGAGTCACAATATTTTTAGAATTTGTAAATGTGCATGCCATTGAGCTATATTATGTAGCATATATATCATCCAAAAATAACTAGAAATTGGATTCCAAACTATATTTATAAGTTTACTAGGTGGAGGAACACACCACCAAAATATCAACTCAAAAGCATTCATTTTGATTACTACAAACGTAGTGAATCCTTGTTCACCTAATGTGTGATAAGTGGACAAAACTAATTTCTGAATACAAATTTTTTTTTCCAAAATTTAAAAAAAAATGTAGAACCCTTAAGCATGAAGTTAGTTATATCCAATAAAAATTTCAAGGTCAAAGCTTTTTGGATTCAAAAGTTATACTACAAGAGAAGAAAGTCATTTTCATTGTAACAACAAATAGGACCGGTGTTTCTTGCAATGACCCTCATTAGATGTTTTTTCAGGCCATTTGAAGACCATTTTGGGGGATAGTGTTCCCAATCTCTGAACCACTATATTGTTGCTTACATTTTTTAGTAATAAAAAAACATTTTAACATTTAATAATTTTTAATTAAAAATATATAATATAATTTTAATTTTAATTTTAAATTATTTAAGAATTGATTAAAAAACATCATCTAATGTGGCAGATATTTGACCATGTCAAATTTCTAATGTAGCAAAGTTCCCAATCATTTGTAAACAAAGGGTTTTGTTTTTCTCCATTTAAAAATAAACAAATAATTTTTTTCATGTCATTAAATGTCCTACACAATTCAAGCCTTGTAGTTTAGGGGGGGGGGGGGGGGGGGAGAGAGATTTAAGAAAAAAAATTTAACAAAATTCTAGTTGTTGTTCTTTGTTGTTTAGAAATTTGTATTGTTGTTCATATTTGAAAAAACATCTAAAGTTGTCCTCCACCTATGCCCTTATAATAGCTTGGAAGAATTTGAGTGGCTTCTTTAAAAACAAGCCATAGCCTATTACAGTCAACCACTTTAGAATATTGAATTGGTGTATCTTCAACATTGTTTGGTCTAATAAGATGTTGGTTCATGAGAGAAAAAATGAGGCCTCTGGAGGGCTGCTCCACAACCTTATAAAGGACTCCGTAGTTTACTTTTATTTTGCTGAAGGAAATTTTTTTCCCTATTCCTATTACAATGTCAGATGCTCATCAATGCCCTAGAAGCCGAGTAGAAGGAATTAAATAATGATAGTTGAAGTACTATAGTCACCCTTAACCATGATAATTGGATGTTTTGTAGTCAATCTATATTTTTTCCCACAATTTGATTACAAAGCTTCAACCAAGTTGTGGGAAAAAAAAGTAAAATGCTCCAAATTAATCCAATGACCAATGACCATGCTTGTTTTGTTAGCTATGTGAATGACTTTGATCATTGACATTTGGTGATTGTGGAGGTATGAAGAGAAGGTCTTTATACAAGCAGGATAGTAGTAGGCTTTACAATGCATATGGGATTTGTGAATTGGAAGGAGAAGGAACTCCACCACTCATAGTTATAGTGAAGAAAGACTAAAATTAGTAGTAAAATCCAAATTTCATGCCTCATTTAGCCATAGTATTTGAACTTTTCTGAAAAAACTTGCAAAAAAGAAAAATGAATTAATGAATCAAAGTTTCCAATCCAAAAATCCTTTTGAGATTTCAAATCTCCAAGAAAAAAGTTATGGACAAAATTCAAATAAGTACTACTACGTGGACATAATACTCCCACATCTGACTTTAATCCCACATTCGTCCACCTGTCAAACTTTTTAAATGATACAATATGTAAAATAATGTTATTCAATGGTCACATTAACTCCTGACTCCAGTACACGTGTCAAAAGCATACTACATTGGCAATTTGCTACTAGTACTTGTAGTACTAGCAATACTATGCAGCAAAAATGCAGTCCCAAATAAAACACTACAAAAAGTGGCAAGTGTTTCTTGCAGCCACCCAAGAGTGCACTACAATTTTGAATTAGTTATTAGTGTAGTAGGCACCCATATCTACAAATAGAAATATTCGTAGAAATATTTGTTGACTTTGATGGCTTATAGAGTAACTTTCTTGGCGGAAGGCAACCTAATTGTAAAAGCGAATCTAATTGCACTATTTAGTGTAGGAATGCGGAGAATGAACAGTGGCAATGTTAAAGCTCGATTTGATCTGATCCGGAGCTTTGAACGAGACAACGAAAGCATCTGGAAGTCGAAGCATATGCACAGCATCCCCAGAATCACACGCCATGTCTGAAAAAAATCAACAATCCAACAGCAGAACACTAGTAAGAAAACTAATACTATTATTGATCGATAAAATAGAATGACAATCTATATTTTCGTTCTTGCTGAGCAGGAAAGTCGTTTTGAGATGGGAACGAACTGAACTGGACTAAGCGTCAATTGGAGCAAGTTTTCTACAGTGGCATGCAAGCTTGGGATCCCATGTTTGGAACATCGGAACGTTGGAACAAGTCACAAGTAGTCCCATTTTTAAGAAAAATGCTCCAGCCCAGCAACAGCTGCAAATAACAAGCTTCAATATGGCTACATGGGAATCAACCGACGGAAGTTTGTGGGGAGACACCCGGCGCACAGTCTCGGTTCTCTTCTGGGAGTTCTGGAATAGTAATACGAAACAGATGTGGTGTCAGCTAAATTTGTAACTTCAATATAAGTAAAGAAATAAGAAAGAAATATCTCATCTAGATTTCATCGCCTGGTTGAGAGTTGGGGTTTACTTCGCGCAGTCCAGATGCATGCGCACGCGCGCTCAGTCAGCCTTTGAGAATATTTTGAGACTACGCAATATGCTAATCTTGAGGTAGGGAGTGAGTTTTCAGGTTCCTCCTAATCCGTCCTGTTGTGAAATCAGTAAGCTTACTGATTGTTTTAATTTTTTGTACGTAAGTTACGGTATCTGATGTATTACTCCGATATTAATATATTTAGCACTACGTGGGTACCGGTGTGAGGAGCGTTCGATTGCAGTGCGGTGGTTTAGAGCAAGTAGATTGATCTCGAAATCGCGACAACCAATGGATGCTAGCTGCGCCACAGTATTTTGATAATACTGATAAAAAATTTCGATAATTTTGAGCATACGTAGAATGAAGGTGCTGAGAATGGGCATTGAAATGACCGACTTGTTTCACCTTGGAGAAAAATCAAACATTTGCAATGTTCGATTC
The DNA here is from genome assembly GCA_947034885.2 of Thuidium tamariscinum. NCBI lineage: Eukaryota > Viridiplantae > Streptophyta > Bryopsida > Hypnales > Thuidiaceae > Thuidium > Thuidium tamariscinum. Next base: position 9,371,471 of record OX344756.2, read on the forward strand.
GCCAAGCAGGAAAGCCATGACATTGCATTACTGACCAATTACTAACCCAAATGCAGTGGGGTGCAGTTGGTGAACAGTGCAGCTTAGTTGGGTGTAACTTAGTTTGTTTGTATTTAGAACCTCAAGGTTAAGAGTATAATATACTCTGCCATTTACTGTACTGTGGAGAGTGCTTTTTACTCACTTAATGCATATATTAGTATTGAATGCTGTATTTGCTCAATAGGTGCACAATGGAGTATTTTGGGGCTGGTTTTGAGAAGGTATTAACTGTAGAGGACTCGAATGCAAGTTGTTTCCTTGAATTCTGATCATCCAAAAGTGTACTTTTGGCTTCATAAGAAGGCTCACGTTGAACACACTCTTGCCATTTATAATCATCCGCCTCTCAACCACAGAAGACACATCTGCATTGACTAAGGTAGGAGGTCCATAAACCGACCATCTAATTGCTGGAACTGAATTTTGGGGAGGTGAAACATCTTGAAATATTTTTCAGTAAATTTTCCTTGAAAGACAAGTGGAATAGGCATCTAACCCAAGTTGCTTCATATTTTTTGGAGCTTTGTGAAATTAGTTACAAATTTATGAAGTTGAAAAAAAGTGTTCAATTGTGGTCATCAAAAGCGACCACCTCTTGAAATGTGCAGATTTGGTACATTCAAGAAAGAAAAATCTATCTGAGTCCTGTTTGGTTTTGATCCCCTGTCGGAGTTTGAGCCTCCTACCGGTAGTCAGCTTAGCATTATGAATGCTGAATGCTTGCTACGACTGAATTTTCTCAATAAAAACATAATGAGCAAATTGGGCTTCCAGAATGTTTGAGAACATACTGCAAGAGGCCATTGATAGTTGACAATGCTAACTTCCCTTCTAACTTACTGACAAGTCAAGAGTGTCCAAAGTGTACTCACGTTTCTGCAGCTGTTTCATTCTACATAATAAATACAGAAACAGAAACGATGTCCCCATTGAAACTCAAACCAACATAGATTATCACAAATCTGAATCATTTGGAAATGAGGGAAACCGCTTATTTAGTGAAAGCAAAGATTACAAGTCGCCACAGCTCAAACCGTGGCCGGCTGCAAAACCCTAAGGTATGACAAGCAGGATTGATTGATATCAGTCCCTTCCATTCCTCACTCTCTCATGCATTCCAAATCCCCAACTTATAGTTTTTGCTGCCTCGGAAGCTCCGCCTGACTATATACCCTTCATCAGTAGTCTGCCCTGCTTGCTGCCTCAGGGGACTATCTAGACTACTCCGATCCAACAAACTCACACTACGTACCGACTCTCTCTCATTCACGTGAATCCCTGATTCTCATTATTCCATAAACGCGCTTACCACTTTGTTTATTAAACTTACAGGGCGCTTACAGTTGCTTGCGAAAAGCTCCACCTTCTTCCGTGAAATCCCAGCTTGTTGGGCGCCCACATCGAAGCCAATCCACAGAACTGCTGCCGCCACTTTGCTATATACTATTCCCGGGTGGTACGCAAGACTCGCAAACTAGGGATACTAAAGCACACAATTAGGGGTACTAATGCATACAATTAGGGGTACAAGTGCTGGATTTGGGTTCCAAGTGCATCCCATGGATTCAATGTACCGCTTGGTATTTCGGCGTGGGAAGAGCGCCGTTATTGTGAATTTGAGCTGGCGCTGCTGGAGCTGCTGCGGCACCGCTTGCATCAGCACCTGCACTTGCGGGAGTTTTGGAGTCTTTCGTTGAGTATGCGTCGTCATGGCACCCGAGGGCAGCTCTTCCCGAGGGATCCAAGTTGCCTGCCCAAGCTTTGTCCCACTCCACTGCGGTAGCTGTGCTGCAAGCCACGCTGGGGCCTCCCGGGACTGTCAACCGGGCGGATTGCTGCGGGAAGTGCTTCTCGAAGAGCATGCGGTAGTAGTAGGCCTCTTTCGTGAGGGGCGTGTTGTGGGGGTAGACGTGCCTGGCGTGCTTGAGCATCTGGTTGGAGACGTTGCTGGCGGCGTGGTCTTTGAGGCCATCGATCCAGCTGTAACCCACGCCGTCGCTGAATTGCTCCTTCTGGCGGTAGAGGATGTGCTGCATTGACAGAGATGAACCGAGTTAGTGGCAAGCAACAAGGTTTGCACCAAAATGATTCAAACTGATCCAAATTTCACTCAAATCGACAGCCCAGGTGTGGGTAATAGTACACGATGATCTAAACATCACGATCTAGTGTTTAGCAACAAGGTTTGCAATGTACTGTAGTTTCATTAATTACACTGATTCAAACCGATCTACAAGAGGTTACTCAAGTCTGCAGCCCTAGCGTGGAAAATAGTACTCGAGGAGGAAAGGAAGGCTGGGCTTTGAACTTGTGAAATCTAGCGCACTCTCAATGAGGATGGAAGGATTTTGAGTAACCCCTTAAATTCCTACCTCCCTTTCTTCAGTTCAAATTTCGTTCAGTTTCAGTAGGAACACTGTTTTAGTGATACCGTCCATTCAGATCAATGCCACTTTGAAGTCAAACTGCAGAGCTACTAAGCAAGAGGATTCGATCAGCATTTGATGTTCTTGAAGACTACCGTTTCGAAAAAAAAGTTACGAAAATATGAGATAAAGGAAAGGAAGTAAGGATGGCTTACCTTGGGCAAGTAGGGATTGTCTTCATCATCAAAGGCCCGTCTCATGACCCACTTCTCAATGCGACCCTGGTCTTTCCGGATCATTTTCTCCGCAGGGTCGATGGCCATGGCGACATCCATGAACTCCTTGTCCAGAAATGGAACTCGCGCTTCCAGTCCCCAAGCCGACGTCGACTTGTTCGCCCTCTGGCAATCGTACAAGTGCAGCGCCTTGATCTTACGCACGAGCTCGTGATGAAACTCCTCCTTATTGGGCGCCTTGTGGAAATACAAGTACCCGCCGAAGATTTCATCGGAGCCTTCGCCGGACAGCACCATCTTCACGCCCAGCGCCTTGATCTTGCGCGTCATCAGGAACATGGGCGTGCTCGCTCGGATGGTGGTGACATCGTAAGTTTCCACGTGGTAGATCACCTCCGAGAGTGCGTCCAATCCTTCCTGCAAATGCACAACAGGCCATAGCCACAATCCATCAACAACGGGAGCCTTTCAAACTGAGAACCAGAGCTGCGAATTTCAAAATCAATGAAGTAATGCACACTGGCCAAACACTGAGATTGCAATAGCTTTTGCAAGGGTTGTGAAAGGACAAAACGGTTTTGCAATGGCTCTAGTATAACATTCTGCAATTCATTTGCAATTCAGTTTCCGCAACTGTTTAGGCTTAGATATGCATTAATTCCGTGCGCAAGACTTTCGCGACAAGTTTGAAGCTCTTTCTTGCAATGGTTGGTTTGCAATACACCGCGAGTTTAAGGGAACCACTACAGGATCATTGCAGAATAACTGATGATGTGTTGCAACCGGGACTTCCTGTTGTTGTAGTGAAAGCTTGTGCAGATTGAGGGATGGAAAGAGACACTCACTTGGACTGTGAAGTTAAACTCGTGGTGGCGCGTGCCGATGTAACTCGCCACTTCCCTTGCAGCCTTCAAATCCGGAGACCCCTGCAAATCGAAACAAACCACAAATGTAAGCTTCCTCTTCCAAACCACAAGATAAGACTTCTTCAGAAAGGAGATTAAGAAGAAAACAAGCAATCATTTCAGTGAAACCAGATCGTCTTTCCAAGGTTCTACACAATGAATCTTCTCCATAACTGAAGATTCTCGATACGATGCTGTCCGAAAGTCTAGCAAATTTTTCAACAGCTACGGAGATCAAAGGAGCTAAAGCAGTCGCATGATATCTTTACTTCTAGATGGAGTCATACAGAGAATATTCCCCCATAACCCAAAGATTCTCTCTGGAAGAACTAATTTTTTGTGAAAACCTTTTGAAGCGTTCTCGAAAGTTCGACAATTGGGGAGATCAGGAGCAGTACCTCAAGGCCAACGCAGAAGGAGTGAAGCTGCTTGCCCCAGATGTTGGCTGCTCTGGTGCCTGCGAGATGTCGAGAGGCCACTGCTGCAACCAAGGAGGAGTCCAAGCCTCCGGAGAGGAGCACGCCGAAGGGCACGTCGGTCATCAATCGTTTCACCACAGCCTGCATGTCAAACTCTGGTTAAAAAAATTCAATGAAATTCACAATCTTCAATTCAAGTGGAAATTTTTTATACAGTAGTGTACTTAACTCTTCACTTGTGATCACATTCCGGCAATCGGAAGCTTGCATATTAGTTTCGAAAACATCAAACTTTCACAACAGTACAAGATTTATGTGATTCATTTCTTTACCTTCTCGAAGGCAGCGCGGAGAGCGAGTGGGTCGTAAGGAGTTGTGGGAACATACGTCTCCGAAAACCAAGGTGGGTTGTAGTATCGGCGAAGCCCTCCTGGAATCACAAATTTTCTTGAGGGTTAGAACCTGGAAGAGAATACTAATTAAAAAATTGCTAGAAACCTGATCCTTGTCTACTATCTCTTTGATAGTGCTCTCCAACATTCCAACTTTGGATTTAAATACAAAGTTTATAATTAGTGACAAACAGTTTGATCTCAAAATATTTTGCTCATGTATTCCCCAAAAGTTCAGAAATCGTACTTCTACATGAGCTTAAACGCTTCAAAATAGTATAATCTATTGTTTAAGGGCCAGATCAGTGTTAATGGAACAAATTAAAGTCTGCAGGGGTAACAATTAACAAAAGTACGGACCATGTTTGCTGGAGTAGAGGTGACCAGGAGGGAAAACTTCGAACCGCTCGCAGTCGTCCTTCAAGGCTTTCATCTCCGACGCGAACCAAACGCTTCCTGCAACGTAGGAAACCCAACCCCACCCAACAAGTAAGTTAAGTCAACCTTGGGACCCTTTTTTTCAACGGAAGAATAATCTTTTCACTTTCTGTTCACAATCAACAACGTAAAACAAAAAAAAAAACAGGAATAGTACCATCCGATCCCCATCCGAGGTAGAGAGGCGTGATGCCAATGGGATCACGAGCGGCGATGAAGGAGTTGTCACGATTGTCTACCAGCACAAACGAGAACATCCCGTCCAGCATACCCACAACCTCCTCACCCACATCCTCATACTGCACAGGCACACCACAATTTTACACGGTAAGCATCAAAAAATAAATAAATAAATAAAATAAAAAAAGAGTTTTCAATCGACTTCAAAAATTTTGTCTTGAAAGCCTCGGAGTCCGAAACTGGGCGGGTTTCCCGAGGGGGATTCGGAGAGCTTCTTACGAGGTGAGCGATGACTTCGCAGTCGGACTGCGTGTGGTACTTCTTGTCCTTCATGGTGTTCTTCAGCTTCTCGTGGTTGTAAATCTCGCCATTGGCCTGGAAAATCGGTCATTCCCACAGTTTAGTTCGGGTGATGTCCAGATCATTTCCCCAGAAGCTTCATTATCTACTGAAAACGAAACAGAAAGTAAACTCGATTGTGGTTTTTCCAATTAGACTTACTGCAACGACGATGTCCTTGGTGCCATTGTAGAGAGGCTGATCGCCTGAAGCTGGATCGATGATGGCCAGGCGCTCATGCGCCAAGTAGCACCAGCTCTGCTCACCCACGAACAAGCCGCTCCAGTCGGGACCGCGGTGACGCAACCTGCGAAAGCCAAAATTAGTCCTTAACAAGATCATCTGCAGTCACTTACACAAATATTTCAGACGAAAAATTAAAATTGATCAGTTTCCTCCTGCGTGAGTGTTTCCATTTCCAACTCATCTGCACGAAATGGTCGCGTAGAGAAAAATCGACGCGTGTACATGAGCATTCTCTAACTCTTTTAGGGAACCATTGGTGCTAAATAATTAGCTTTCGCGCAAATTGATGTCAAGTCTCCCCAAAACAGAAAGAGTGGAAAATCGACTGAAAGAAAAGAATCGACGATGGGCCGGGACAAATGCTCACCTGCGGGAAAGCTCGAGGATACGATCGCGCCGGGCAGGAGACTCTGCCTGGGAGCCGAGAATGGCCAAAATTCCACACATGGTGACCGACCAGAAAACTTCTCGCAGTCTAGCTCTTCGTCAGCAACAGCAATCAGGCAACTGTTGGAAGCACGGATACAAACTAGCTGATCGCACAGACTTCCAACTTCTCAGCTCGGACGATCGAGGGTGTATACTGATCGAAGCACACACAATCAAAACTCACGGCCAACTTGGAATTCCTAACTTGGAAATGCCGAAGAGTGGCAAACAGAGGAACGAGCTAGAGATCGTCAGCGATCTCGACGCAATCAAAACCTTCCAGGACTCAACCGGTGGAATTCACTGAGGTGGAACCCACTGAAATTGCAAACTGGACTGGAATTGAACGCAAGCTGCAGAATTGGAGCCCGTGGAAGCTAGCAGATGGCGATGGTGTGAGTTGTGAGAGGTTAGAGCAGATGCTGCGGAGGGATTTATAGGAGGGTCGGGAGGGGGAAGGGCCGCTGATCGTGGAAATGCGGCAGAGAAAAATAGTCTCCTAAAATTCTTCCCAATCAACTCGCATGCGTGGCGGGCCGAAGCGGCGTTACTCTAACTTAGCCCCTGGAAAGTCTAGGCTCCCCGTCTAGTCTAGACTCTAGACTACAGTACTGTAGAGACTCCTGTAGCGCAACAACAATGAAAACGTAATCTTTCTGCCCTCGGAGGAACTGCAAAACTCAATAAGAAAGAGTACCTTATTCATTTCTTTTCAGTTGGTCCCATTTGTGGAAGACCTGCAGTGGTTAATATTGTTAATCCTTACCCTCACTCACCGGAGTAAAGGAAGTACGGTAAGTCCCCGATTCCCCCAAAATAATTACAATGAAAATTCTGATTCGATCCTCCATGGGGGAATACTACCACTGTACTACGTTAAGTTTATGGGTTTTCCTTGCAGAGAGTTGGAAAAATCGAGGAACTGATGCCCCACCACGGGACCGGGGTAAACTGACGGACCTCACTCGGCCACTTGCATAAACGCTGGAATTTTTTTATTCCTTGCACATATTTTTTTTGGAAAATTCTGAATTCATATTTGCAATCAGAGGCTCCAAATTTTCTTGGAGAACTGTACATGATAAATTAGTCAAGCACAAAATAGAGGGCTTTTTGTTTTACTTGCACCCCTGGAATGGCTTGGAGTGGCCGAGCGAGTTCACCCCGACCCTCCACGGTAAGGGACTGATCTCTTCATCCGGCAGGGGATGCAAGCCAGACGGAGGCCGGTAATCATCAAGAAGCTCCGTCCGTTCCCCGGAGTAGGGATCCACGTCATGTTTTTTTTCCTATTGGGGGGAGGAAAGTTTGGCTGCCGGGCGAGGAAAGGCCGGGTGGGGCCTGGGACCGAAATAGCTGTTCTTATCCGTCTGCGCTCCAGAAACTCCGGGGGGGGACGAGGTTGGTGCCGCGTTGTTCCCGTCGCTTGGCACCTGGGGTTCTCTCTTTGGTTCGCCCGGAGGCGGGCTGTTGCGTGTGGGTTCTCCAAGTTCCCTCGCCTTCAGCTTATTCGATTCCACTGGGCGGGGGGATTCCACCGTATCATGGAGGGTAAGGTACTTGGGGTTGGTAACTTACCCTCCGTGAAGGTCAATACCGTAAGGGAGAAGGTCCTGAAATGGACCATCGAAGCACGGAATCTGAATTTCGGGCTGGTGGAACTTCTTGAAATAGTTTTCAGTCAATTTTTATTGATAGACAAGAGGAATTGGCATCGAACCCAAGTTGTTTTACATTTTTTGGATCATTCTTGAATTAGTTATGAATTTTCAAATGAGATGTGTTGTAGGTCCCTATTTATGATTCTAGGTCCTTCTTGAAGTGTTCACTGCAGCTTTTAGAGAAAAATGGGGAAAGCAAGGGAAATGATTGGCTCTTAGAATAATGAATAATATTTTTCTTGATTCATTCAATGACTACGGAGGTCAATTTAGTAACCACATCCAGTCCATTCAACCACCATTTATAGGGTACATTCTCAATGCCCGCTCCATTTCAGGACCTCCTACCTTAAATGATTGTTAACTGACTCGATTCTCTCCCCCTGCAATGGAGGTATAATGTGATCCTACGATGGAAGCACCCAAAATTGTCCGAATAAGGAATTCAACATAGTTGGAGGCAACTTTTTTCCAAAGATGATATTTTCTAGTATCAGTGAGTGAAAATCATGAACATTCAAAAAAAAAGTTTTTAGATGTCGTATGTAATTTCTATGATTTTTCAAAGTCTTAGCTCCCTAAACCACTAAAATTGTCATGTAAGGTACACCCAAATACGAACCTTGAGCCAATGAGATTATGGTATGTGTCTTTTAAATGCATAAATGAATTAGAATCAAGCATTTGGCAAATACATTCAGTGAAGTCTATAGACACAATTGGATGAGTCTAGGGTCCAATGCCAAAGACATGGGTGGTATTGGGTGTTTTTACCCTTAGATACTAGGAAAATGAGTTAAGTTATAATATGAATTGAACTATTGTCTCGCTAATTGAAATGTTTTAGTGAGGTGATGTCTGTAGATTGGATTTGTAAAGAGTGGGTACAATGCTTGGAGAGTTTAACCTTTAAAGATCCAAGGCATCCAAATCTAGTGTATATAAAACTTTGAAGTTAAATAAAACTTAACCAAGTTACTATTTTTAAAGTTTATATTTTTGAAAATTATTTTTGAAGTCTAGTTTGAGTATAAAAAATCTTGAAAATGATTGATTACAATTTTTTATTCAAGATTTTGTGCAAGGAAGTCCATTGCAATCATGACTTTCCATTGTGTTGAAGGGTTTTGGAAATAAGCCTCAAATACATTAGATGGGTGATTGCAAGAAACACTTCACGTTTTTGGCTCAAAATGCTATTTTTGGCATAGTACTAGCAATACTACATGATCCTGACAGTACAGCGCATCTGACACACACCTACAAATCTCAACCATCGATTTTGGGCACTTGCAGATCTGGGCCGTCAGTGTAGTACTATGCAGTATTATGCAGTACTATAGACTACTACAAGTACTTCACAGGCCACATGAAGCAGAAAATAGCAGAAAAAGGGTCTGTAGACCTTTTTATTTTTAATAATTCAAAAGAAAATCAAAAAATTATTTTTAAGAAATTCATTTTTCTAAACAAAATTGTATAGACATTGCAAGAAAAAATTCCTCTAAAAAAGCTTTTCCCTCTTCGTAGAGTTTGTGCAAAGGAAGGTCACTTTGATCCCATGTGGACAATAGACATTTTACTATTTTTATAAAAAATCACCTTCAATCCTTGAAATGTTAGTAGAACTCCGACTTGTCCAATTTGTGGCTTCAAATTCGGATTTTTGAGTCAAAAATAGGACTAAAACCCCCCAAAATGGCCAAGGTAGACAGCCAATCGGGGGCAGTTTAAAAATAGTAAAATATATATATTTTTTAATTTAAAATTACACAACAAATAAAACTTTTGTGTGCACCTTCATTCCAAATTTCAAGGTGATAGGACAAAAGATGCAAAAGTTATGAGCAAAAAACTACTTATTAGAGGTCAAGGGGACAAAAAATAGGACAAGTGTTTCTTGCAATCACCCAGATCTTGGAGGAAAAAACACATCAGAAATTCATTTAAAAAAATTGTAGAGTAGATTTTGAGAAACCAAAAATTAATTGGAGTTATGCATGTTATGCCCTTTAACCTCATATTTCTTTGGTGACTAGCTTTCAAATTTGAGATGTAAATAGAAGACTAAAAGACTTTGATTCACTTTTGTAGTTTAAACAGCCTCATGATCAAACATTACAATCTTTCAATCCATATGTGATATTTTCTTTTCCCAAATGATCTCTAGCATGTCTAGTATGACTTTGTACTATTACATTTTAAAAAACAATTGATAAAGTTTATCAAAATGTTGACTTTTTGTTCAATATAGAACAAATATGGTGAATTTTGTTAAAATGGTTGTATTCAATATACCATTCAACTGAACTAAAAATTGATATCTAGGATTGGTATAGATTTTTAGAAATCTAGAACTTATAGAGATTTCCAAAATCTAAGACACGTTTAGATTTCAAACTACACAATCTAAAATATTTCGGACAAGTATAGATTTTAGACATCTACAACATATATAGATTTCAAAAATCTATGACAAATTCAGATTTTAAACCATGTGGTCTGAAGTGTAAAAAGTGTCAAACTAATGGAATACCGCCATTTTAACGAAATTCACCATAAATTTCTAGAAGCTTAGAAAAGGTCTTGGTCATTTAGGGGTTAAGTGGTTATTAAGCCATTTGGCGCATATATTTAAATCAACAATACCTTGGAACATTTCAATATTGGGGGGCTCCCTCATTCCATGGGGGAACAAAGGTACCCCTTGAACAGTAGTCAACAAGGTTATGAATTTAGTCATTTATCATTAAAAAGTGCCACATGTCCTCTTACAACTAATGTGAGGTGATATGGCCCCTGAAAAAATCTGACAAGGGAAATTCAATTTTGACACTTGAATGCCAAATATAACCTTCACATACTACATTACTTGAGGATTTGAAGGAACACTTAAGACTTTTCACACGTTGGTAACTGTAAAATCAACCAAGATCTAATTCTTTCAAAATATAGGATTGGAGAGGATGGCATCAGGGGAGTCTCCATACTCCTTAACCCGTAAAAAAATGTAAGGATGTTAGCACTACTCATACGGTGCAATATTATTTCAATTTTAAAATATAAAGGACATTTACATTTTATGAAAATCAGCTTTTCAGCGATTGTTTTTAATTGCTTGAAAATTCACCTTTACTTTGTGATCTTCATTGAACTTACTCCAATATGATTGATTGAGATTTATTTAATACAAAGACTAAAATTGAAGAATATAGATCATTAGAGAATAAACAAGCCTTTTGAAGGCCATTAGAAAGCTATTAGAAGACCTCAAATCTTAGATTTTATCTTGCACATATTTTTATATTTTTTTTCCTATCGATGTTCATATTACTTTGAAATGTCAAAATGTTGTCACTTTCAAATCTTTGAACTAGGAAAAGTTGGAAAATCAAGATAAACAACATTTGCAAAAAACTTGTTTGAGTTTTTTGAGACTCCATCTTTAAGTCATGGAAAAATTTCATAGAAGGGTTGGAAGGGATATTTTTCTTTTAAACACCTTCTTTGAATTTTGTCCATAACTTTTAGTTGAAGTTTCAAAATGTCAAATGGATTTTTAGAAATAAAATTTATCTTTGTTCCCAAACCTTTTCAAGTTCAAAGTTTTTCTTAAAAAAATATTCTATTTTTCTTTAAATTCTACTTTGAGCATGATTCCTATGTTTTAACCTAACTATGAGGAATTGAATTTGTATTGATTCTAATTTACATATCCCATATGAATTGCTTTACCTACTACTATCCTATTTGCACAAGGAGCTTTTTTCTTACCTTCAAAGACACCAAATTAATTGGTTTTCAATTTGAATCTAGATGTTGAATTCAGTGGAATTTATTAAAACACCTTGGATTTTAAGTTGATTAATAATCTAGAATGGATTGAGGGATAATTATAAACAGTCTTTATTGCAAACCAACTATTACCATCCAAATACCTTCACAAAATTCAATCGAGGTGAACCCCTAATTGATACGATTCTACAAGATCAAGTGTGATGTGGGAATCCTTAAGGATGTCATTGCCTAATAGCCCTCTAGAAGCCTAATTTTTTCCTTAATGCTCTGTAGACCATGTTTGCCAACAAACATCCCAAGGGATTAAAGCTTGAGCAAATTAGAGGAGGAATTGACTTGTCCCTAGTGAGTGTATTCAACTATGTAGTAAACCTCATGGCATACCATGTAGTTATTTCAACCAAAATGAATAGTAAAGTCAATTGCCTTCACAACTCTCCCTATTGTAAAATATTAAATCAAAATTATTCAAATTCTCTTATTTATGGACATTCCTATAGTGAAATATCTTGAAAAATCCTAGATTGGAGTTTTGAAATTAATGCAATAAGTAGTTTTGACAAAATTGGGTCCTCGGTTGGTACTACAAGAACCTACCTTTGCATATGCTAGGACGTGGTTGCTAGTATGTGAGCATAGAAGTGTAAGCTTATGATCCTCAAAGATGATGCACCTATAGAATAGGTGCTTATACTATAGAAACCTTTTATGATAGGAATATATTTATACTATAGGTACCTATATAATAGGTATTTTTACTATTAACACCTTCAAAGGTGGTAGTATATCTACTTATATACATATTAGAAGCTCACATGCTCACAGGGTAGAAGCATCCTAATAGGAGCCAACTTGGCCGTCACCACTCCTTTTTTTGGAGAATCTTTATCATAATTCTTGAATGTGACTTGAAATATTAAAAAAAATAGTAGTGAATTGTTCTTAAGTTATATCTAGTTGACATGATACAAATAAAAAATAGTTATTTTAAATTTCTAAGTGTTAAAAGGACTCTATTGTAGTCGTCACCATTGCTTAATAGGATGAATAAGCAACCCATCATAGATGATTTAAAGACTATTTTGGATGAATTAGTAACAATGTTTGGTAGTGTATTCCAATATAAATCCACTATGAATGATTTAAAAACTATTTTAGATGAATAAGAAACAATTTGTGAATGGAATATTCTAATAAGGACCTCCATAAGCACCTTGGTAACGTCTACATGTGGCTCCTATTAGAGTACTTGCACCCCACATACTAGCATCATTGTATGTTAGGAGAAGCTTTGTGCTTGTATCATTGGTACACTTTCTCAGTAACGTCATATTTGAATATTTTACATTTATTATAATTGTATATTCTTTTTTTGGAGCCAAATGTCATAACTATTATACCTCTAATCATGTCAATGTAACAAAATCAATGTTGTATAGTTTTAAGGTATAAAAATTATTTATATATATTGTATGAAGAAATTGAGTAACATTGATTTCTAAAAATTGGTGGTTTTGCATGGCCTCTTGTATATTGTTCTTTCATGGACAACCTCTATAATTTCTTTAGAAGTCATTGTTCCTAGTCCTACAACAAGAAAAAAAATTATATAAATATAATTTATCCACACGGATTGTTAATTATTTTAATGGTGTAAACATAATGATAGAACTTTCCATGCTCACTTTTTTGTATATAAATTCTCTGTCATCATTCCACACCAATAGTATAATCTAAAAGTGCCTTGCCTCTAAGTGGTCATGTTTTTTTAATGGCATGTCCATTGTAATGGAAGAATTATTAACATACAAAAATAAACATTCGTTACAAATGAATTATCAACAATGTAATGAATGTAGTAATTTAACATTTTTAAACAATATTATAAGTCTCCTCTACATATTCTCCAAAATTATTTCATAATTTTTTAAATGCCTATTACTGAAGTTTCAAATGAAAAAAGAAATTCAATGAGTGCATCATCCAATGAGAACTTTGTTCGTCAATGAGATTGGGGTAGATAATATATATTTAAGTAGGTACATCCAAAATTGTCTTGTGCCTAAACGCTTGAATTCAAGAGATCCAAAAGTTGTGTGCATTTTCTAAATCAATATGTACCTAAATTGCTAAAGAAACAATTTTAGAATATCCATCAAAAGGACTTTGACTCTACGTAACTTCTGCGTATTATATCTACATCTCACATTCTTTAATAATAATAAATTTACATAGTAAAAAGAGGAACGCTTTGAATGTCCTTGCCTTTATATTCTTGTAGTTTGAAAGAGTCTGTCAAAATGTTAGTTGATCATGAGTTTGGAACCAATAACATACACATTTGTTTCCTTTACTTGAAACTTGAAAGAGCCCCATGTAAAGTAAGAGCACCCATTAATTTTAGTGTACTCATTGTTTGACAATAGAATTCCCTTAAATATGTCCCCAAAAGTACCTTGAAACCATCCCCATACTTAATCATAGTTAGTGGATTCTAATTTTTTTATTTTGGTGTGAGAATCAAGGCAAATTTCCTACAAATGTTGATAGTTTAGGTGCCCTAGGGAGACATACTTTGAAAATTCATAGAAATAAAATGACTTATCCGAGAAATTTACTTTTTTTTCCCTTGAAAATTCATGATTTTCAATTGCTAATTCTGAAAAAGGTGCCTCCAAGTATGCTTAAATTGGTTAAACTGGCAATTATGGGTGCTCCTACTTGAACTCCAAAGTGACATTCAATTTATAGGGTTCAAAAACATCATTGCTTTTAAAGCTTTATGGATATAAATGTCTTCAAGTTATACAAACCTCAACTGTACAATCTTGTAGTGTACATGTTGTAGATGACATGTACAAAATTTGAAGTCATTTGGCCGCATAGATTGCAAGATCATAATGTTTTAGTGTTGAAAATGGATATTGAAATTTTCCTAAAAACACATTTGGAGGTGAAATTTGATTTCTAAACCTACTCAAATGAAAAAACTTTACACTACAAAATTATTCAACACTAGTGTACAAACACATTGGTGAAAAGAAATTCATTCAATTGACTCATTGTGTCTACAAAACGGCTTTGAAATGTCTGAAATCAAGAGGAAAAATTGCAAAAAACACATCTAAAGTCGAACCTCCTTCTACTAGAATACTTCTCAGTTACTCATTAATTCTTGAATCAACATGAAATTTTAGCCACACAAACTAAACTAATATGTGCAACTTTTCCAATAAGAACTATTTAAAATGAACTCCATATGAAAAAGAAACAAGCTACCAAAGTTCATTGTACTCCAATAATGGTAGGATTTTGAACTTTGAATTGCTCCCAAACATTCAAAATAACTTGGATTGACATGAAAAATGTACCACAATAACTATACTTCAAAGGAAACAAAATCCAACAAATTTGATTGAAAATGAGCAATGGATGAAGGAGATACAAGGCCCCGAAGTTGCAGCCCTAAAATGCTATTTGGTGAGATCAAATTGAAGTTGTGAACTTTGATTGGCTTTCAAAAAATCAATACATCTTGGATTGATCTGAAAATTTTATCACACAAACTAGAGGAGAGAATGCAACTTACCCAATAAGTTTTATTGAATTTGGACCGTTAATGCAAAAGTTACAACACTTTGAACTAGACTTGAAACCCTGTGAGGACACTTTCTGTCCTCTTTGTCACTTTGGGGTAGTGATCCTAGAACTAGTTTATAGAATTTAGTGTAATATGCTACCTAGTTTAGGGAATTTAGTGCAATTTGCTACCTTCAAGATAAATAAGCATCAACTTTGGTTATCTTGAGAGAAAGTGGCATTTCCAAAATTAGAAAAGAAAGGATTTTACAAGTTGTAAAAGATAATGGGGGGTACTAATACCCATAACTAACTACATAGATGCTAATTCCAATATAGAGTAAGTAACAAATTGGTTATCAAATTCTATTGGTTGTTGAAACCTTAGCTAAAATTTAATTTTTTCAATGATTTTTTCCTATAGATATTTAGCTACTAAAAATTTTTAGTAGCAATGGAGCGAAATTTAGCCAGTTATCTGAACGCTGCTTTGGGGATAAGATGAGGTAACATAATGGATGAGAAGAAATGACCAGGAAGTTACACTTATTCAGTCCCTCTAGTCTTGTGGGGTCAATTTAAAAGTAAATAAACTATTTTTTTTTTAAAATGGGAAGGAGCCTACTGTAGTCCTTTTCTTATTAAAAAAAAGAATTTATTTGATGTTGTGAGACAATAAAGAGATTTTTTTCCATGGCAATGCAGTCAAATGATGATTATCCTTGACTGCATTCCCATTGCTGAGGTGGAATTCTGTCCTGCTGGGTTGGTTGGTTCTCGTGGTCTGACTTTGTTTTTTAAATTATTGGAAGGAAGTTTCCATCTCCAACTTGATCAATTTCAGAGCAGACAGGACTCCAGGAGCAGGCAGATTGAGGCGGGCGGTTGAAGCTTATCAAAAGAAGTCCTTTTGATTTTGGCTTTCTAGTGCCAGATTGCACCAGAAAAAATAATCTGGCTAAAAAATGCCAAAAAACTTGGATGGAATCACTAGATAATTTTGAAATTTAAAAAAAAATTAGATGAAATGGCCTGATTATGGATGAAAACCATACTATACATCCAATAAGTAGATGACTGTTGTAATTTGGAGCACCACTGTAACATTTTATATCGCGTCTCTGGCACTTCTTCAAATATGAAAAAAAGAAGCCCTGAAAAGGACCGTTTGGGTTTTCAGAAGGAAGGAAATTTCCTCAAGGGCGGCTGCCGTGGGCGCTTCTTGTCTTGCAGATAAGAATCAGGGTGTTTTTTTTGGTACTGTTCATCTACAGTAAAGCCCTCTGTGGCCTCCAACCAGAGGCCAATATTGGGAGGGAGCCACGAACACTGGTGAGCCAGAGCGGGAAGGTGGCGATAAATCGCCAGAAAAAAAAACCCTGATAAGAATTGTTGAACATCTTGGCTTCGCCACGATCCACCCTTGGTTCGATGTACTGTTTCCTTCATCAATGGAAATTGTTCATTTGTTTCAAAAAAAGAAAGAATTGTTGAACATCTCTTCTGGATATTCGTACATTCATTACATTACATAACAAATTATTATTGTTGCAGACAGTGAACAAACAAGCAATCCAAAGTCCAAATGGAGTCTATCTATCAATCAATCCCGGCATTTTTTTAATGAATTTGGCAAGAGAATATTCCATGCTTGCAGTAAGAATCCAGAGGCATAGCCACACAAATTGGTACAGGAATTACAGGTTTTCCAAAGCAGGCAAGTGTCTCCGAGGTATAGGCCATACATTATTAGCATTGCTACATTCCAAGAAAAGCGTATAACATTGTATAATCAGGCAATGGTTTCGTACCCATCATGCTTTGGAAGGGATTATACTTTGGTAGATACTTTGGAGGAACTTCCATCTGAGATTTCCAGGGCTCAAGGTTCGGGAAATATTTTGGGTTCTAAGGTAGGAGGCTCGAACTCTGAGAGGGCATTTTGAACCGAATATGATTCACAGGAACATTTTGCTTTCTTCAATGTACCCAAATGTATAAACTGTGTACATTCTAGGAGGTGGTCGCTTTTAGAGCCCTATGACATTTCAACTTCAAAATTTCACAACTAATTCTACAAAGCTCCAAAAAATATGAAACAACTTGGATTGGATGTCATTTCCTCTTGTCTTTTGAAGAAAATTTATTGAAAAATATTTCAAGATGTTTTCCCTCCCCCAAATTCAGCTTCAGCACTTAGATGGTCGCTTTATGGACCTCCTACCTTACCAGGTATCTTCCTTCTATTCTCAAAATGAACTAGTTTTTCAAGTATGAAGTCCCAGTAGTTTACTCTGTTTTTAACTCAAAATAGAAAATTTTGTAGATTCTTCACTGGGTTTTTTTCTCTTCTTTCAATTTGCAAACGGGTTTTTTTCTCAAATTCATCCGGCTGATCTTGAACTAGCCGTCGGTTCTTGCCAGACCCTGGTTGGGCTAGTTAATGAGACATAGAAGACACTTTTGTTCATTGGAGGGGTCCCCTTTTCAAAAATGCAAAAAAGACCTCCTTTGCCTCATTGGTGCATGATGTTATGCATCCTCGTTTAGACTCTGAACGTCTAAAGCACCCAAATCTAGTATTTGCAAAACTTTGGAGTTAAATAAAGCCTAACCAAGATGCTATTTTTAGTAGTTTATATTTTTTGAAAGTTTTTTTTTGAAGTCTTATTTCAACGTCATAAATTCAATTTGAAAAATGAATACTAGTGATTTTTCTATTCAAGATTTTGTGCAAGGGTATCCATTGCAATCTTGACTTTCCGTGGTATTGAGAGCTCTTGAAAATGAGCCTCAAATACATTAGATCTTGGAGAAAAAATCACATTCAAAATTCATTTACAAAAATTGTAGTGTAGATTGTGAGAAGCCATAAATTGATTAGAGTTATGCATGTTAAGCCCTTTAACCTCATATTTTTTTGGTCACCAACTTTTCAGATTTGACTTGCAAAAAGAGGACAGAAAGACTTTATTTATTTATTTATTTTTCCTATGTGATCTCTAACCTGCCTAGTTTGAATTTGCATGGTTACAATTCAAAACAAATTGATCCAACTTATCAAAATGTTGGCATTTTATTCAATTTAGAGGAAATTTTAAGAAGCTCATAACAAGCCTTAGACATGTAGGGATTAATTTGTTTAACCCATAAAGGAAGGACTAGTAAGTGATTGTGGAAAACATCCATTTTTAAACCACATGAATCATTGGTATAAAAAAAAGTAATCTAAAAACACTCATTGGAAATCAAACTACTGTAGAAGATTTTTCCACTTCCACTGATTCCAATGATGAATAGTTGCACTTTTGTCCTACACAACACAATTCCTTATCATTCATTGGACAAACAAATGTCAAAGACGTCGTTTATGGGTTGATTGAACCAAAAGTGTACACTTTTTGGTCGATCAAATTGCTTATATTGAAGGAAAAAAACAGTTGTATGTTACACACAACTCCAAGTGATGAGGAAGTTGTCCAATACACAACCCTCTCTTGCAAAGTCATCAAAATCATTCAAACATTGAAGATCTTTGCCAGCTATCTCAAAAAGTGAATGCAAGATTGGATTATAACTCTAAACCATCCTTGCTCCTTCCAATCACCCTGCACCAAGTGGCAAAAAGAAAGTGAGGAGAGGGGCTGGCTTCTTGGTTAAGTTGTTAAAACAACCTTTTATATGACCAAATGAACCAACAAGAAAGTGATAGTGATGGTTGCTTCAAATCATAAATGTGACATTATGGAATTTGAGCTTCTGAGAAATTCCGGTTCTCCATGCATGATGTGATCAAAGCAGTCGTAAACTTCAAATTGATAACATATTGCCTTGGATCACCCAGAAAGGTTGGAGCACCACTAACCAACCACGCCCAATAGCCAATGTGTAAGGGGCACTATTTCTGAACTTAGGGTAGAATATTAGAAACCATTGCATTTCAACTTCAAAAATTTGTAATTGAGGGAGAAACACCCAACACCACACTTGTCCTTAGTGTCAGACCCTAGACTCATCTAATTGCATCTGTAGACTTGAGTGAATGTATTCGCCAAATGCTTGAATCTAATTCATTGATGCATTTACAGGGCACATACCAAATCTGATTGACTCACTGCTGATTTTAGCAGGGTTCAGATTCGGGTGCACCTTCGTGAAAGTTTGAGTAGTCTAGGGAGCCAACACTTTGGAAAATCATAAAAACTACATATAACATTCAAAAAATATTTTATTTTTATTTTTAATATTCATAATTTTCACTTGCTAATACTATAAAAATATTATTTTCAGAACAAGGTGCCTCCAACTATGTTGAATTCTTTATTTGGACAATTTTGAATGCTTCCACCGTAATTTTACAAAAGTCAAAAAAGTATGAAACAACTTGGGTTGGATGCCAATTCCATTTCTCGTAACACAAAAATTTTAGTGAAAATGATTTCAAGGAGTTTAGCTTCCCCCAAATTGCAATCAGCTCTCTTACAAAGTTGCTTACCAACCACACTATAGGAGAGGGCTTTGAAATCGCCCAGGCTTTTGCCACCGTCCAGTAGGAGGCTGTGAAATGGAACTTGATTGTGAGTCAATGAACTTCCAATTACATTGGAGCATGATAAGAGTTCAGTTTTTCCTTCTTCAATGGATGGTTTCAGAGTCACAGTGGCTTCATTCTTAACTAAGTGAGTAAAATAAGTTTTGGTTGTTGAACCTTCTTCTTACAACGTTACAAAATCTGAAATAATGATTAATTCAAGTATTCACTTCAGCTTTAGGAAGGAACGCATTTAGAAACCACCTTGATTACTTTTTATATGTTGCAATGCTAGTTCTTGAACAAAGTCAGATTTATTTCCAAAGTGTGCATGTATGAGTTTTCATGGCCTACTGATCACAAATAGGGCACTATGCCAGATTGTATTTGAAAATTCATAACTAATTCAATAATGCTTCAAAAAAATATGAAACAACTTGTGTTAGATTTCTAGAATATTTTTCTCTGACTGAAAAATAAGCTCAAAATATTTGCATCAAAAGAAATACATGAAAAAGGGCGATCAGCTCTGAAATGAGCGGTTTCTGAGCCTCCTCCCTTACCTTAATGCAATGTGGTGCACCCCAGGGGCTCCATTGTTCATGAGACCCTCCATCCCCACACCAGCCTTGGAAGAATGATTTTATGTTTTTTAGATGTCAGGTCTATTTTTTCTAGAAAAACATGAAATGCATGACTGCTGGGGGTAGCTAAGCTTAGGAAAGAAAAAGGATAAATTGAGCTTTAATATATTAAGGTAGAAGTACCTATTTTGAACAATCCCCTGAATGGCTTCATAGGCTGACCTATTGTCGACAACACTTGGATGCACTATTTATTGAAAAGGATTCTCTGTTTGTACCTTCTCATCCAATCATCTCTCCTTCTTTCTTGCTTAGGCAGGGAGAAGTATCAAAGGTAACTGTAATAGGTGAATCTAAAAAACTAGGATGGGTCTTCATGAAAAATCTACATTTATATTGAATAAAATATTTATTTTTGAAGGAAACGAATCCTTTTTTATTTAGATTGCTCCTCATCCTTATGTTTGCACGCACTGAGCTCAATTTTATGGTGACTTTCCTACATCTTACATGCTAAAATACTTAAGGTATTTGTTGTAGGTATCTCTATCTTAATTTACAATTGAGGATTGCTTGAGAGCTAGGCAAGTATAAAACATGTGGGCCAATAGTAAGTTAATTACAACATAAGATGAGACAAATGACTTTAAGTTAATTCAATAGAAGAGTAAGGTAACTAAGATAAATTACTCCATTGCAATTGGAATTGGAGCAAGCCCACTGTAGACAAAATTGTAACAATGGTCTACATTTCAAAACTTGAATGTACACCACCATTACAATTTTGTCCACAATGGGCTTGCTCCGATTCTAATTCCAATGGGGTAGTTTACCTTACACTTGAAATTGCAAACTTTCTAAAATTGAACACTATAAATTCTTGTTGAAAATGTACTCCTAGTGTTCATGAGAGTCTATGATTGGTTTCAAAAACACCTATTTCTAGTACTTTGAACATTTGTAATTTATTCATTCATTTTCCCAAAAAATATGTTCTAAGAAAATCTAGAATTCCCTTTTCACTACCAACAACCCCCCTCAAAAAATTGCAATATTATAATAGTAAATATGTTGAATTGCTTATTTGTGCAAATTCTTTATGAAGCATTGGAGTGCTTGATTATCCCTTGTAACCTCTCGCTTCCTCCCTCGTCCCAAAGCATGAAATTTTTTTTTTTTGATTGATTTGGAAGAAAAAACCAAAAAACTTCCATTGCCATTAATTGGGGATATTCTAAGAGATGTAATCATATACGATATATGAAGACGGATACTAAATATGGGTACATACAATATTTGCAAACAAAAATATATGGCATTCAAGACTTCTTTTTTGGCTTCTTAGTGCCAGATTGCACCAAAAAAAAATTTGACTAAAAAACATAAAAAAAACATGACAAAAATTTTGAATGAAATTTCCAGACAACTTTGAAATTAAAAAAAATATTAGATGAAATCATTTGATTGTGGATGAAAACTATATTGTACATCCAATAAGTGGATGAATGTTGCAATTTGAAGCACCACTACAACATTTTATGTCGCCACTATGGCACTTCTTCAAAAATGAAAAAAAAAGACCTAATGGCATTAACCTATATTGTTTGGTCATCAAACTGTTTTTGATAATTACAAAAGAGGTTGGGTTGGGGTGTTAATTAGGCCCAGAATAAATAACTAATTGACTACAAACCAAATTGTCTTATAATTTAGAAGATAAGCCACAAACTAGAATTCTCACTATCCATTCAAAATATAAGATACACATTGACTTCATGGTGAAGTAATAAAGAGGAGGATCCTTTTGCAAAACAAGCAAACAAAGTTAAACTAATCCAAAATGAAGGATCTCAAGGATACCTTCCGAAGAGCATCCCCACGGGCTGCGCATAGGAGAGGCACGGCCAGAGGATGCTTGCTGAGTCATTGGAGAAGCCCGGGTCTGGCCAAAGAAATTTCCCCCACCCCCAACATGGCGAACAAACACGGGGAACAAACAATTTTTGAAATTGAGGACCTTTGTCGTAGATTCCAAGAAAATAAACTCATAGTCAATGCTAAAGTACCTCGAAAGGAGGATTTAAATTATTTTTAAAGCACACTGAGCTTGGCCAACTTCTCACCATTTGGCCGAGCCATCATTGAATTTGGCCATGCCTCCTGTGGGGCAAGCAGTGTGGCTTGGGCACGGCCAGTCCCCGAGTCTGTGGCGTTGGCAGAGTCCCGTGGGGATGCTCTAACTAGGTCAAAAAACAGAAGTGAATCAGAGGCTCAATTAGAGGCTAATCATAATTAGACCACACATAATTCATATAGGACGTGTTACACATAATTCTATGTGATCCAATGGATGATAAATAATTCTTCCATATAAGACAGAATTGCAAATATTTGTCCTTGGAATTTTGTGCCAAAAAGGAGAAGTCATGAATAGTAATTTGATCTCCAATGAATACTTTTGAATTTTTTTAAAGTCGATGATTCCACAATTTCAAAAAGCATGATTTCCACAAAGACTACCCGAGGTTAAAATCATCATGGATGCAATGCAATGCAGTGCAATGGGTACCTTAATTGTAAAAAAATGCACGATCATGTACGTGTCTAAGAAGGATAAACTCTGATTTTTACAATTCGGCGAAGCCAGAGGCTGGCATGATACATGTGCGCCAATAGTGAGTAAGTTAGTAACTTAATTATCAATACAAGGTGAAGAATATCATGGACCTCAGGTTTTATCTGGCAGGAATCCGGGTGGAATAATTCGGAGGTGCAGTTGTACTTGACTGCCTGCATGGTGGAGTAACATAAGAAGAATGATTCCTTGGCAAAACAAGCAAGCAAAACAAAACCAGTCAAATGTGAAGAATCTCAGGGATTGTACAGTAAACTGACTGGGTCACATGGACCAGCCAGGGTGAACTAGCCCCGTCCCTCGGCCACTCCAAGTCATTCCAAGGGTGCAAGTAAAACTAAAAGCCCCCTATTTTGTGCTTATGTAAGGTACAAGGTCCTGAAATGGACCATCGAAGCACTGAATGTGAATTTCGGGCAGGTGAAACTTCTTGAAATATTTTTCAGTAAATTTTTATTGAAAGACAAGAAGAATTGGCATCGAACCCAAGTTGTTTTACATTTTTTGGATCATTTTTGAATTAGTTATGAATTTTCAAACGAGATGTATTGTAGGTCCCTATTTATGATCCTAGGTCATTCTTAAAGTGTTCATTGCAGCTTCCAAAGAAAAATGGGAAAAGCAAGGGAAATGATTGGCTCTTAGAATAATGAATAGTTTTTTTTCGTGATTCATTCAATGACTACGGAGGTCAATTTAGTAACCACATCTAGTCCATTCAACCACCATTTATAGGGTCCATTCTTAATGCCCGCTCCATTTCAGGACCTCCTACCTTAATTTACCTTTTACTCTTCTCCTGGCCAATTTTGAGGCCTCTGATTGCAAATATGAATTCAGAATTTGCAAAACAATTTATTTGCAAAACAAAAAAAAATTCTAAAGTTTTTTCAAGCAGTTGAGTGAAGGGGTCAATTCACCTTGGCCGATGCGAGCAAGTGTCAAAAACAATTGACTGAAGCTAAGGTAGAGGGCTCGAAAACAGTTCGGGCATTAAGAACCGCCCCTATAATTGGTTGTAGAATGGACATGATGCAGTTTATAAATTGACCTCACGAGTCATTGAATGAAGTGAAGGAAAAAGCATTCTTTATCGCAAGAGCCAATCATTGTCTTTGCTTTCCCCATTTTTCTTTAGAATTGCAACTGAACAGTATATGAAGGACCTAGGAACATAAATAGGGACCTAGGACACATCTCCTTTGAAAATTCATAAGTAATTCAATAATGTTTCAAAAAAATATGAAACCACTTGGGCTAGATTTTCCATCAATTTTTCTTGGTCTGAAAAATGAGCTAAAAATGTTCCCATCTAAAGAAATGCTGTAAAAATGCGAACCAGCCCTTAGATGAGCGGTTTCTGAGCCTTCAACCATACTGTAAGCCAGACTCATTTGGAATAGAATTATAAGGTCATACACATAAGGTAAGGTAGAAGCACCAGTAACCTATCATATAAGCAATTTTGGAGTAGATGGTGAGGAATAAGAGTCCTTGGAAAGTTTTCCATGTACAAAGATAGGAAATATGGGGGTATAGATTTTTTTCAAAAATTTTACTCACAAAATTGAAATCATTGTGAATTTTGGGAGTCAAAAAGTACATTGCATCCATTTCCAATCTTTGAAGTCTTTCAATTCTCTTTGGTTTAGAAGTTCTACTTTCCTAGTCACTTCTTCGAGACATTTGTCATAACTTATTAGTCCCAACTTTGAAAAGGACAAAAAATAAATAAATCCATCCAAAGCTTCATTCCTACCCTAAGGTAAAAAATACCACACTCTATAGGTTGGTTTTGGGGTGTAGTTGGTTATTAGTGCTTCTATTGATTAGATTTGTCTAAGTAGGATACATTTAGAGCATCCCCACTAATCTCCCACACGTCTTGTAAAACTAATGAATTGTCCAAATCGGACTTGTAAATAGATGAACATCTTTTGAGGCTGATGAATCCTAAAACCTCTTGCAACTTGCAAAACAAGTATGTGGTTTTGCAAGCAAAAGCTTTGCTTGCAAATTGTTGATCTAATACCACCCCAATGTAGGACCCTCATTGATTTTAGAGTGAGAATCCATGAAAGTAGTACTTACCTTTGTTTCACTTATTGTGAAGTTCTAACATGTACTACTATCAAAACTTCTCATTCTAAAGTCAATGAGGGTCCTATATCGTGGTCGTATTAGGTGAGTGGTTGGATTAACCCCTAAGTGCCCAAGCCTTGGCAAGTGTGTTTTTCATATGAAAAAATAACATTGGCTTCTAGTATTCTTCAATGAAGTAAATTTTTCTTTTTTCAAAATCCAACGCATAGATGTTTTAAAAGCTTGCATATTAGTATGCAAACCAATTTTGAGTGTAATATTGCAAAGTAGTTGTGTGATCATAACAAGAGAAATGTATATTTGCTATTTTTAGTATATTGGCCCTCCCCACAATATTTTAGAAATTTGTATATTATAGTTTTTTGGGATTAACGGTGACATGAACAACTACAAATAGTATTAGCACACTAAAATGTACTTTCAAAAAACTTAATTTCACTTAAATAGCTATCAAATTCATTACACAATCCACCTTGCAATTGTTGAAATACAAATTTATTCTATAACTAGAAATCATGAATATCTTCAAATCAACACTTGCAAGTTTAAATTTTCAATGGTCAAAATCATGAAAGCACTTTATTCTTTCTCTTGGGACCATTTTCAAAGAATTTGGATAAGTCCATTTTCCTAAATCCATAAAATGAATTAAAATTGGCAAGCATTACTCTTCACTAATATTACACACATGTCTTTGAAGACCCCTCAATAATCAAATATTCATTTTTTTCTTTAATAAATGAATATTTTCAATAGTTAACCCTAAAAATTGCCCGGATTTTTTTAAAACAATCAAAGGAATTTAACTTGCCATTTAGATTTGAGCCTAAAATTTCAAAGTGACTATATATGGTTATTCAGGCAACCCGGGGGAGCACTTAGAGTTTTTATATAGATCACGTGCGTTCAAAACCTACAACCTCTACATTATGTCCTAAAATTTAAATAAAAAGAAAAGAAAAAAATATGAGTAGATTTTCCTACTTTCAAAGTTTATGTTTTGAATTATTGATATTTTTTCTTCTTGATGATCATTAGTTATAAATTTTTGAAGTAAAAAGATACACTACAAAGCTTAAAATGACTTTTACACCCCTACTTTATATAAGAAAAAAATGGAAAAAAATGGAAAAAAAATCCTAAAAATAAGCTTCCTATTGAAAGTTCATTTTTCTTGAATATTTGAAGCAATAGTCCTTTAAATGTAATCTCTATAAATATTTGAGTTGAAAAACATGCCAGTTTAGTTCATTTTTCAATCTCTTCTAGAAAACATGTGACATGTTATTTAAGATGAAAGTTTTTGGCAATAGAAGCCTATAGACATTATTAACCCCTAAGCGCTCAAGCGACCATTTTTTGGTCGCTGCCTGACTTCGGGCAGAATTTTTGAGCAAAAAAAAAACTTTTTTCAAAATTTTTTTTTTTCAGTTTTGAAAAAATTGGGTTTTCTTTCAACATTGATATTCAAAACTAAGATCAGTACGGTCAAACAAAGGTTATAGCAAAAAAAAGGAGAAATAGTACAAAGTGTCTAAAATTGCTTAGTGTTGAAAAACTTACTATTTGGGGGAATCACTGATGCTCTCATTAGTAAATACTTTTTATTTTCTTACAAGTCAATAAAAACCATAATTTTGACCAATCAAAAAAAATTTCAAATCATAAAAATAGAAATTGTATTTTTGGTGAATTTTTGAAGTTATATCTTCAAAATTCATTTAAAAATAATCTAAAAACATTTTTTTAATTTTGACTGTATGGATACTTTCTACTTGTTATTCTTTACATTATATTCTTTGATACTAACTTCAAAAAATTTGTAATTCTTATATTTTATAGCACATTTGTGTTTTGTCCTAACCCCTTGGGCTTTTAGGGGTTAAACAAGCCTCAAAATTATAGGTTGAAATTATAGTTTATGAAAAAGTATTAGGAGGTTGTAGATTCACTTGATCGCACGTTACCAATTAACCTTCTATATAGTGCATCCCCCGGGTCAGGCAATTAAGGGTTAAGTTACCTTTTTAGGTGAAGTCATTCCAAGGACAAAGAACATCTATAGTCTTTTTTAACCTTGGAATGCCATCACATACGTATAGTTTTCAACAGATGACAATGAATCTTTTTGTGTGGGATAAAAGTGTGACTATTGATCTTCCAAATTTTGTGTAGAAATTTTATCCTATTGTCAAAGGTAGGCCTAGCATGGTAAATTTTGGGTTCTTTGAATTAAAAGTGAAAAAAGGACCTCTACTTTGTGTTGTGTCTAGGATATGGTCTAGACCTTTCCTACTTAATTTGGAGTCTTTGATTGCAAATATGAATTCAAACTTCAAAAAAAAATTATTTGAAAAAAATTAAAAAATACTTGCATTTTTCCCTAAGATAAATCTACCTTGCTAGGCCCACCTTCAATGGTAGAAGATAACATCCTCCTAATGAGTGCTTTTGGTACTTTTTTAAACCAATTATTTCAATAATAATATGGATGATTTTCATAGTCACGAGTCTATCCTTCGAGGATTAAAGTAGGATCACCGATCAATTTCAGTATATTCATTGTTTGACACTAGAGTTCTCTTAATTGTCCCCCAAAGTACCTTAAAACCATCCCCATGCTTAGTTGTGGTTGGTAAGCTCTAATTTAAAAATAGAAAATTGGATGTAAGAATCAAGGCAACTTTCCTATGAGTGTAAAATTAGGTGCCCTAGCAAATTCTACTTTGAGAATTCATAGAAATTAGATGCCTCACCCAATTAATTTTTTTTTTTAAATTCATGATTTTTAATTGCTAATATTCCAAAAATATATATATATATATTTTTTAAAGTGACTCCAAGCATGCTGAAATTGCTTAATCCCTACATGCCCAAGGCATATTTCAAGCTTCTTGGAATTTGCTCTAAATTGAACAAAATGCCAACATTTTGATAAATTGTATCAATTTAAAAAAAATTGTAACCACATAAATTCAAACTAGACTTGTTACAGATTGCATAGGAAAAAAATCAATTAATTAAATATGTATATATATATATATATATATATATATATATATATATATATATATATATATATATTTATCACTTATGGAGTGAAAGATTATAACATTTGACCACAGGGGTATTAGAACTGCAAAAGTGATGTAAAGTATTCCTATCTTCTTTTCGCAAGTCAAATCTAAAAAGTTGGTGAGCAAAAAAAAAAGGTTGCAAACACTAGATTCTGATGCCTTGAGCATTTAGCGGTTAAATAATTCGTAAAGGTGGTTCTACCTTAATTGTTTTAATTTATTTTGGTGTAAGAATCAAGGCAACTTTCCTAGGAGTGAAAAATTAGGTGCCCCTAGCAAATCCTACTTTGAAAATTCACACAAATTAGATTCCCTATCCTATTTTCTTAATTTTTGTTTTTTAAATTCAGGATTTGCAATTGCTAATACTCCAAAAATATGTTTTAAAAAAAAAAGGGGGTGACTCCATGTATGCTGAAATTGCTTAAATAGGTTGTTATGGGTGCTCCTACCCTACTAAGGAATCCTGGTCGTGCATGCAATGTCTGTGTAAGTTAATTGTTTTTTCCCCACCAGTCCCACGGGTGGGTCCCACCGTGTGGGCAAGTGGCTTTGCGAACTTACTTGGGGGCTGCTTCCCATGCAGTTCCAAATGTCTGTCCTATCGATAATCTAATAAGTTTGTTGGACACGGCATCCCATTGGCTGCACACTCCTTGGAATCCAACCCAATCATCACCATGGATTTGCAAGGCAGTTGCTTCAAGCAACTGCTAACCGCATCACGGTGAATGGATTCAATGGAAGGAAATGAAGGAACAAAAACCAAGCTTGGTTCATTTGTTTAAAAAAAAACCCAAAAAAAACCCAAGCTTGGATCAATCAATGGCTCCCTCCCTACGCAAGCAAAACCTTCATCGTGTCGGAAAGGGAAGTCATCGTGTTGAGGAGTTGGGTCACTTGTTGCGGAAACTTCACATGGAACTTGGTGTGGTAACCCTTGAAGGATGGATCCTCGTGATGGTGAAATCATCTATTTTGATACCATGGGAATCAATGGTCTAAAGGAAATCCAAAAGAAGCACTCATTTGGAAATTGAAGTACTACAGAAGATCTCTCCTTTTTCACTCAAAATTTGGAAAAGGAATAGTTGCACTTATATTTTATATACAAAGATTATCTGCCATGCATTGGACACAGTAACCTTAGTGTCAAGGTTCAAGGGTTAACTTTCAACTAGTTGCAAGTGTTCAAACGGAGGCAACCCATTTTTGACCACTCAAGCAAGGGAGCATACCTAGAGTACAAAGATGTTGAGGGGAAAAATACCTTAGCATCTTATATAGAAATAGGTTTGAAAAAAATTTCACATTTTGTCAAAATTTGATCTTCTTAAATGAATCATTATGAATTTTTTGCATGACAATTTCATTCATCCCATACTAGTGATGTAGGTCATCCTACATCCAACTAATGCTAGAAGAAAAATGTGTCGTACACGACTAGCCAACTAGAAAAATGAGACATTGTGGACAATTTGCAGTTTCAGTGGTTAGTTGTATACAACATGATTTTGTTCCAATGTAAGGGCTGATTGTAGTACCAATTGAAAGTGTGTCAATGCAATGTACCACCTTATTAAGCGGGACTATTGGTCCCAATAAAAAAATGCATCAAAATTTATAAAAAAACAACCATGTTACTTTGTCAAAATTGAGGGGTGGGGTCAATGTATTTTTTTCATTTCTTGTGAAGTGTTAAAGTAGTAATACTTCATTTTATTATGGTGCTCCAAATTTTGACATTCATCCATATATTAGATATAAAATATCATATTAGCACATAATACACATACGTAATCCTATTTTCATCTATTATTTGGCCATTTCATCCAATAGTTAAAAAAAATTGAAATATATTGGCAATTTCATCCAAAAATCTATTGTTTATTTTCTATAGGCGTGGTGCCAAGTAAAAAAATTTGGTGCAATTTTGCTCCAAATTCCCAAAAAAACCACATTGGATGGGGTGATCAAGAATGAGTGGCCTCCCGTAATATGCAAAATCAAACAAACTATCTACCATCTATCATATCCATGTTCTATTGCAAGTGAAAGATGATGAAGAAGAATAAGATAGTATGTGGAGGAGTTACTACTTGAACAAACTACAAAGAGAATTTAACCCAAGAAGACACCTCCAACACTATATGTTCAATGAATGACAATGAGTTTTTTGATGTAGGACAAAAGTTTAGATGTTCATCGTTGAAATTTTATGTACATAAAAATGTAAGGTCTTCCATAGGGAATTGATCTCCCAAAATTGCTCTTGGACTATTGTTAAATAAATGATGCATACAACACTAAAAAGGCTTGATTTCTATAGTAGCTACGTCATCCTGCAAAGGTTAACCCCTAAGTTACCAAGGCATTTTCTGGCTCTGAAACCACTAAAAATTGCCATTTCTGCTGCAATCACTCAAGAAACCTAAAAAAACTTTTTTCTTAGAATCTAACTGTAGGATCTTGTACTTCACTTGTCTCAAATCATGTGGTAAGAATTTCATGAGGTTTGACCGTACGGATTGGAAGATATTAGCATTTGAAGTTGAAAAAAAACGTTTTTTTCAACTGCGGCCTACAATTTCAGGTGACTTTGATGGCCATTTGTGGATTTTTTTTGCACTACACACCATAAGGTTAAAAATTTTTATCTTGAACATTTGAGTTGAGAGTTGGGGAAAAAAATTTCAGAATGTCAAAACTTGATTTTCACATATAAAAAAATTGTTAAGTAGAAGTAGGTCCAAAGTTGAACAAAATACTAAATTGTTAATAGCCCTTAGATGGAATTAAAAAATCATAATAAAAACGGTGGGATTGTTCTTGAAAACAAACTTAACCTTGTCAAAAAAAAAAATTGAAAAAAATTGAAAATTGCATTCAAAAATGAATTCTATAAGTTGTTTTTTGAAGAAGATGCTTAGATTGCCCGAAAAACAAGATTGTCCATAACTTTTTCATTATTAGTCCAAATAGGATGAATCAAAGCTTCAAATGTAGACAGAAACATAATCTTTCAGAAAAAAAATTGAAAAAAAAAAATTTCATTTTTTTGTGGTTTTTTTTTTCTGCCCGCCGAACTGCTTTTTTGACTTCGGATGGCAAAACTTCTGCTCCCAGGCACCGATTGAAAAAAAAATTATATTTTTAGAAAGCTGATGTGATTCCCTATCTTCAAAAAAAGTTTCAAAAAATCAGGTCAAAATTTCAAGTCACACGAGCCTGCCCGAAATCCCAAGTGTCCCCCGAGGGGACTTTGGGACTTTAGGGGTTAAGCTATAAATAGTACAATGGCCATTTTCAGTCAATTGATGATAGAAAATGTTTTTGTATAGGAGAAAAGAGTAATTATTCATCAACAAAATTTTGCACTAGGTGAAGATTGTTTATTACAGTATTACAACCATTGGGATTGACATTTTTCATTTCCATAAATAAATTGTTCACAATTTATTATTTTGAATCATTTTTCTACTTCTTTCTACTTACTATTTTTTTCCTATATGTCGTACAATTCCAAATGATTTGAAATTTTTTAAGCATGTAACCAATTTACATTAAAGAATGAATTTGAAGAGTAACCACCATTTTGAACATTTTTTCATACAAATGTGACCTTGTAAAGTACAGTTGCCCGAGTTTTTTTATAGATAAGAAAAGATTTTTGTCAATTCAAATGTTAATATTTTGCTATATATGATGGAAATTTCTGAAATTTTTTCAACATCTTTTCATAACACCTTACTACAAGATCCTATGGGTACGTCTGTCAAAAACAAAGTTTTTTCTAAAATTTTGCACTTGTATTAGAAACAACAATGCTAGTATGTGAGCATAGAAGTGTGAGCCTATAAACCTTGAGCCTAAGTATAAGTAAGTATCCTACACTCATTGAAGGTGTTTATAACAGAAACACATATAATATAGGTGTTTAGAACATAGATACACTATAACCTTTGAGGTGTCTATAATATAGACACCTATATTGTAGGTGTCTAGAATTCTAGGCTCATAGGCTTACACTTTTTATGCTCACATACTAGCAACCGTGTATTAGAAATTGAAATTTTGAAATTTTTTTTAGTGAAAACATAGACTAGCCCTTAGTCAAAAAATCTATAAATTTCACCATGTGTGTACATTACAATGGCAAACATCATGGTACAAACTCAATTTCCCTATCCTTCTATGATTAGAATACAATAGACGTGTAAAATACATCCCCAGCTCAAATTATAGTAAAATATTCATATTAGAGTACAATGTTCAATATTATGAATTACAATAAAATATTCAAAAATTTAAATTGGATTACAAATTAGAGTAGATGGCCTTCATTTTGTAAGTTGGGGCTCAAACTCAAAAAATGTCATTTTCAAGTAGAAATTCCCGATTTAGAACAAAGAACAAAATACACAGAAATAGCAAATTTTGCTATCCATGCTTTTTACTTACTTCTCATTCACGTGAAGACAAAGACTAGCAAGATTACAAACACAATTAGGAATTCTTTATAACCCTCTATGAAAGATCAACAAGCAAAAAAATGGATGATAAAATACTTTCAATCTCTCTACATAGATTGTTTTGGTCATCTAAAGACCATAAAATGGCGCCGTGTACAAAGGTTAAGTTATCCGTTATAGATACTTCTACCTTACATTATTATAATCCAATTCAAAGTTGAACTCTAAAGAATGATTTTTGAATTTTATTTATTGTTTTGGATGTTTAACTTGTAACTTGTAGAATCAAGTTTCTTACGGATGGATTGCATCCAACCGACAAGGATTCTGCCAGCAATAGGATGCTCATTATTTTAGGCAAGTTGGAAGAAATTGGGATTTGGGGGAGAACCCCCTCCCCAAGAAAACCAACAACACGTGGAGGCGTCTGATTGCAGGTGACGTGGACTTCCCCATGTGATCAATTCTATGATTCTACCCAATCATCATGTCAGGCTTCGAGTCTCCGCACCACCTGACACCAGTGAATTGGGCTTTGACCCTTAACATAACGCTTCAGTTGCTCTATAGCTTATCATTTGGGGGAAGAAAAGTATAGTTTCATTTAAACAATTCATGAGGGAACTGATAACTTATAACTTTGGTGAAAAAAATTATATTTTTTAGGGAAATCAATGATGAAGGGACCCTCAGTTTCATTTGAGCATCAAATGTACAAGCCACCTCACTCAGCCGTCATTTTATTGATTGCACTTTGTTTTTTAAGAAAACTATTCAAATTTATTGCTCCATTTAGATCTTTGCGAATGTCTAAGCGCAATTTGTTGTTCTTGAATGCTTTTAATTTGCTTTTGGGAGCTTGTTTCTATCCATTTGGATAAGGGGGTCAATTGAAAGCAATGATTTTCCAAAGGTTCGCTCAAAGTTAGTAAAAGTTATTCAAAGCTTAACTTTTGGTAGTCATTTTGATACTCCCTCCGTCTCATAATGATTTTTGTATTACACAAAATGTCAAAGATTAAGCTTCAAAATTTCAAATTTTCAATTTTTTTTTGAGTGGTAAGTAAAGTCTAAAATGCTCCTACATTCATAAAAATTTGAGTTCTAAAGCTCTTTCAAAATGTAGCTTTCAAGTAGTTAAAAGTAGAATTTTTGTGGGCATTTTTTTTTGTAGAGCACTCGTGGCCATCCATCATCATTGTGAGCTTGGGAGAGACATCTTCCCATGACCATTTGTGGGTTAGGAAGCAAATTAACCTATAGCATCCCAATTGTAAAGTTGACCAGCTATTAATGCATTTTCGTCATGTCTACTTTATTTCATTGAATATGTTAGCATGACTATAACTATGACCCCAAAAGAAGCATCACACTCTTGTCTCCCTTTCCCCCCTCCTTCCCTTGGCATGAAAAAAGACAACTATCGATTAATTTTGGAAAAAAACACAATAATCCTTTTCTTTTGCCATCCATCAAAATACAATATGTACATATAAACATATAAATATAGAGAGAGATATGTACATATATATAAATATACATATGT
Organism: Thuidium tamariscinum; assembly: GCA_947034885.2. Lineage (NCBI taxonomy): Eukaryota > Viridiplantae > Streptophyta > Bryopsida > Hypnales > Thuidiaceae > Thuidium > Thuidium tamariscinum. Next base: position 9,405,449 of record OX344756.2, read on the forward strand.
TTACAATTATAGATATCAAAATATAATACAACTATTGTTACGGCTATCAAAATATGATATGGATACAAAAGCATGAACTCATATTGTTTGGTCTTGTGATTTTGTTTGGAAATTGCAAAAGGGAATTGGAACCCCAAAGTAATTAAATTTTGATTTTCTTGTGTCAATTGGTTGGAGTTTTGAGTGCATTGTTTCACTATGCACTTAGAATTGGTAGTAAGTGCCATCTTTTAATTTACTACCTATCACAAGCATGGTCTTTGTCAACAAATCATGAAAATCAAGTAACATTTGATTTGTAGCCCAAATATAGCAGCCACTATTATATACAAAAGATATTTTGATTCAAATTTCTTATTATTATTTTGGAAACTACCATCAACATTCTTCCTCCTATGTCATATTCCCTTTGTTCTATTAAAAAGCTCCAAATCAAGTTGAATCTTTGTTGTAGCAAAAAACTCTATTTCTTGATTTTGACCATTTAGTAAGATTTTTTATATTGAAAGACCTCATGGGAGCAAGTGAAAAATGTAGGAGCATATTTTTAGATTTGTAAGTTTGGCCTTGTCCATTTAAAGCTCATTGTATGAATTGCTCCTTCAAACACCAGCGTTGACAATGTGTTTAGTGACCACTTCATTGCTATGAAAATTTGATCATAAAGTCTATTAGGTTTCTTTATGGTAGATATTTAGGTTAGGGAATTTGTTTCCTAGAATCCTATTGTTGCCATCACCCTTTAAATAATTTAAAATGAGATAATTGGCAACATTTATAAACTATACTCAAAAATCATACTTTGCATATGGATTTTAATGTCTAAATGATAGCATCTAAATCAAACATTTTACATAGATCTAAGGGATGGATTTATTGCTCTTGAATGCATGTATTTCTAGCACTATGACCAAACTACAATTAATTTCTCAAGAGGAAGATTTTTGGAGTTTTTTAGTGGAACAAAGGGAGTAGTATACAACCACGAGATCATTTTAGGATTAAATTTTAAGGAAAACTAGAAGATCAGTTTAGGACGGAGGGAGTACCGGCATTTTTTGATTAATTTGTTTCAATTTTATTGTATTTATAAATTTTTTACAATATCTCTTGTTAACTTTTAGCATTTTTTTCTTTTAAATAATTTGCCTAAATACCTCCAAAAGCTCTTCTAATGAAATTAGTCCCAAATTTTGTCTCCTAGCTATTTGGTTAAGTTCTTAAATGACAAAACAAGCCCTTGGTTGCAAATGACAAAAAATGTTTCAACCTTCTACACCTACTTTTGAGTAAGGCTTACCAAGTACCTTTTTTAAACTGCAAAGTCAAAAGATAGTTCATTGACAAATATTAGGCATGAAACAAGACCCTATCTTTCTTTGAGGAATTTTTGATTCTTTGTCAAATTGCCCTTAGGACATCAAAAGTGGTTTAAGGATTAAATCTTGTAACAAACAAAATTGTTGATTGAAGCTTTGATGTCCTTCACCTTATTTTTATTGACTTTGTGATTCTAGTACTTGGATGATGGATGATTTTAGTCACATGATTGTTGAATTTTGAGTTTGAAGGTAGATATGGAACCTTTGAAAACCATATTTATCCGCAACCTAAAACTCTTCATAACTTTCATTTCATTAATCCAAATGGAATGATTCAAAGCTTACCATGCCTATATGAATCTAAAGAACTAGTTTCAAATTTTCATTTCGTAATTTAAAAAAAAAAAAGTTTTTTGGGTTGCTTGGGCTACCCGTTGTGTAAAGAAAATGACATAACATGCAATAACTTTTTAACCATGTAGTCAAAAGTCATGAAAATTGTTGGGCCTTAAAGCTACTCCTTAGGCATGTGTTGTGTGAAAATTTCAAAGAAAAAAATTAAAAACTCCATTCATAGTGAGTTGCCTCAAATTACTATGTTGCCAAAAAATGCACTTCAGGGCTTTAGGGGTTAATTGAGCCTTCTTTTCTTTCACCAACTTCTCAATCTTTGAAAAAGTTTGCTTCTTGGAAAAAGCGTGATTAGAATCCCTAATGTTAATGAATGTTTGTATAAATCACTCATCATGTATATCGGTTATATAGGTCAAGTTTGTAAATAACTTTGAAAAATTTGGAAGATGTTGAAATTTGAAGAAATTGTTTTTTTTTTGAGAAAAATTAGAAAAAAGAACACATTTACACATAAATAGAAAGAATCAATTCAAAATAAGGAGTGACCTTACAATGTGCTAAAAAAAAATAAATTCCTATTTGCCAAAATGTTCAAACCAGGAAAAGTAAAATATTTTGACATGAACTTGCCAAAGACGTACGGTAAGACAAGGTCAAAATTGTCGTCCTTTCCGTTTGCACGTCCGTCCATTCCAATCGAGTGCACCTACTCTATGCGCCCCTGCAAATGAAGGAGAAGTTACAGTAATGTAGCCCCACCGGCCCCACCCACGCATCCACGTCGACCAGTAGATGCCCACATGAGATTTCTGCCTCTAAATTCCAATGCGGACAACCGCCCAGGCCTCAACCATCCAATGCCCTGGCCCTGCCATATTAGTTGCAATCCGGTTCTCCACAATACACGGATACTTCATCGCAACGACCGGATCCCTGCTTTTTGATACCCATATTTTAGATACCCGTATTCGCCTTTTGATACCCTGAACCCGTCTTCATGATACCCGGATCCCGCGAACCGGACAAGCGTCGACACATGCTTGCTTCCTTTCTACTGACAAAGACACCGCGTGTAAGTTTCCCGTTGCAATCACATGGTTGCGCTGGAGTCCCTGGCGATGGCGGATCCCGCTCGATGCGTCTGCGTTTCGTCGAGGTATGTGGATCTTCTGTTCTTCGCCGTCACTCTCTTCTTGCACCTTCGCCATCTCACAATGTGGATCTAAATCCCGAAAGTCGATTGATCACGACTCCTTGAATTCCTTGAATTTCACGTTTTCGCTCAAGGTTGCTTGAAGTCCTGACGATGCTTCGTTTTTGGAAGATGTAGCTCAATTTCCTCTGAGATTGAATTTCTATGCTTCTCGTTACTGGTGTCGCTTGTTTTGTGCTTGCCGTTGCTTAGAAGTAGATTCCTCGATTGGTACGGACGGAGGTCGGCATTTGTGTATACTGTAGGTTTTGTGTATTCTAGTTGGAATTAGGTGTGTTTCCTCTAGATGTGGAAATTTTTGGAAGCAGTTGCTTCAGTGAAACGAGGTGGTGTGTTTTATCTGGAGATTGGTTAGGTTCCGATTTTTCTGCGACTCAGGTTTTTTGATGTGATTTTTTTAGTTGCTCGAGGTTGCTTATGACACAGAATTTTCATTGAGCTGCAACTCTTGCATGCGTATTTGAGCGTACTCGATATTTCTGACTTTAGATGACGGAGGAATTCTGTCCGTATTCTTGGCGGTAGAATTAGGGTTGAGTGCAGCTAATTTCAGGAGAATAAAAAAGACTTCGCTTTTCAGATTTGATTACGCGAATTTCGTGTTCTTGTTTATGCATCTCCTCTTTCTTTTTTTCTTTTTCGTTGTAGCGATTTAGTCCGAGGTGTAAAGATCCTATATGCTACTGTTGTTGAGCACACGTGTTTCAATTCGCTATAGATTTTGTTGATGTCCGGCATAATGCAAAATTTGTAATTGTGATTAGGTCGTGAATTTCGTGATATGTCATTGCGAGATATTAACATAGCGCACGTTTGTTTCTTATCAGGATCATCTGACGAACGTGAAGTTTGTGCGGGCCGTCCCGAAGGTGGCTGATATTGTGAATCACGAACTGTATTCTAATACAAGTACTTTTGTATTGTGCCGGAGTCGGGAGGGCGTGGGAGGTTAGGGTTAAGTGACCCTACCACTTGCATCTGGCAATGGCAATGGATCGTTTGATTTTACTGGTTACTCTCCTTTTGGCTTTCGCATGTGCAAGCCATGCGCGTTTTGTTCCTTCGGACGCCTCGGATGTGTACAAGAAGTTGGAGACTTATGGATTCCCAGAAGGCTTATTGCCGCACATTGTTACAGGCTACACCCTAGATTCGAACGGAAAGTTCTCTCTTTATCTGGAAAGCAAATGCCCTGTTCTCATTCAAGACAAGTACCCTCTACTCTACGATAAAGTGATAACTGGAATGCTGTCTTATGGGAGGCTTCAAGGTCTGAAAGGGATCACTGTGAAAGCGTTGTACTATTGGTGGAGTATCACTGGAATTTCTGTCCGAGAAGATCAAAGTCTGTATTTCGAGATTGGTGTCCTGAGTGCCAGTTTTCCTTACAGTAATTTCGATGATCCTCCCATTTGTGAGGCTCGCTCATCGATCGAGACGGCCTTCATGGACTCGGTTTCCTCTTATTAGGGTGATATTGTTCAGGAGGTTTGATTATGGTGGTTGCAGTCACCCAGGTACTCATCTGTTTTTTATTCATTCTAGTCCAGGAGGGTTCGATTAGAATATGTAAGCAAAAGTAGATTCTCTTCATTGAGAGAAGGTGCAGTTCCTTAATGAACTGATTTTTAGGCATCTGTACATCTCAGTCTACAGGTGGATGTATGAATTTGTGTCATTTCCAGCTTTATTGTATACAGGATTGGTGATTAATTGTACCTTATCAGTATTCCTTATGAATATGCTTTCTCCTATGTCTCTGTTGCGTGTGGTGACCACTGGTTTGTTGTTGCTGTTAACGTACCTTAGAAGCAACCACTTTCGGGTGTCGAGATTTTATTTACTCCTTTGTGCAGGTGTGAGGATCTTGAGAGACTTGGAATCAACCTGTCCTCGGTTGCTTCACCCACTTGTCTGTCGTGACGTTATAAGCAAATGGCATGGCAGTCAAAATTCAACAACTGCAAGCTGATGATTCGCTACACAAGATGGACCCACTGCTGCAGTGCATCTCAAACCACTGCAGATTTCCCAATCCGATTCTAAGTTATGTGCAAAATTGCCGGAATAGACTAGGTAGCACCCCAGGAGGTGATATCGTCTCATTGTGGAAGCAAGAAAGACTCTGCTCCTCCTTCCACGCAATAATTGCTTGTTTTTGCCACCAACCATGGAGTCTTGCAAAGTGCTCTCATAAGAGCATCCCCACGGGCTGCGCATGAGAGAGGCACGGCCAGGCTATGCTTGCGGAGCCATTCAAGAAGCCCACGCACGGGCAAATAAATTTCTCCCACCCCAACCTGCCAAACGAGCACAGGTACAAACAATTTTGGATGTCGAGGCACTTTATTGTGGATTTCAAGAAAACAAGTCATTAGTCAACGGTAAAGGATCTCAAAAATAGAAATTAAATTTTTTTAAAAGGCACATTGAACTTGGCCAAGTTTTCTCCGTTTGGTTGAGCCATCCTTAAATTTGGTTGGGCCTAATCTTTCTTTTTGCTTGGCCATGCTTCTCGTGGGGCAATTTATTTGCCTGGGCTCAGCCATTCCCCTAGTTTGCTCACTCTCTGATTTCTGTAAGGATGCTCTAATCTATGAAGTAGTGTATCGCCACAACCAAAATCAAAGTAAAAATAATTTTCTAATTTCTTAGAACCAAAAATAATTAAAACTCTCACTATAGGTTGGAACGCCATGAAACAAAGCGTGTGTACCCAACCTCCCCTAGAGCTTTCCAATGGTACCAAGCACACAATCAAAGGACACATCATCTAGGGGATCTCAATGTGACAAACAACGTTGTTAGACAATTTGGGTCATTTGGAAGATTTCAAGAACTTTGTAGGATGAAAAAACACATTTTTTAATCCAAATCTTTTAGAGAGTTGCTTGAGTGCATTTTAAGTGAATAGTATTTGAATATTCCCTCAATATTGTACTTTCTTTGTTGTAAAATAAATCTATGATTTTCTATAATTGCTTGTCTCAAATTATATTTGATGTTTCAATGGTTCATGAAAATGAAATGTTGGGTGGGTGCACTTCATGGTATTTACTAGGCAATGCAGAGTGATCAACAACTTGATGTTGAGTTTCCATTAGTAGTTGATCAAATTTGAATCATTATGGTTTAAATTCAAGAGCTTATCAAAGAATGTTGACAAAGCTAATTGAAGTTGAATTGCAAGCTCTAATTGCAGCTTAAGGACAAATGGCAAATTTCATTAAAATAGTAGTATGCCAAATGCCATTTTTCAAATCGCAGGATCTAAACTGAAAATTAACATCTATGACTAGTATGGATATTCTACAGCTTAGATTCTATTTGGAATATAGTAATATACCTTAATTAACTAGTAGATGGCCCACATCACAAGAATGTCTAATTCAACTTCAATGAACATTTTGTCAACATTCTTTGATAAGTTTTTGTATGGCAAATTTCGTTAAAATGGCGGTATTCCATTAGTTTGACACTTTTTACAGTTCACACTATACAATCAAAAATCTAAATTTGTCATAGATTTTTGAAGTCTCTAGTATTGTAGATGTCTAAAATCTATATATGCCCAAAATGTTGTAGACTATATGGTCCAAAATCTAAATCTATCATAGATTTTGGAAATCTATATGTGTCCTAGAAGGATTAAGGTTGATAGGCAGTTAGTCCCGCCAAGAGGTTAGGTTTTTGGACCTTGCCTTGCAAGGAATTTAGGGCTTAGGTAGTATTTATACCATATGGTTTGGAGCCTTGGGACCTTTTGGAAGGTACTTAAAGATAAGGCTTTTTCTTTTGGATCATCAACCTTTTTTACTTCTACTCTTGAATTTAGAAAATATAATTTGGATGGACTTTTACTTTGATGATTTTTTTTAGTTATAGTATAAGTGGAGTTGAATTTCTTTTGCCTTACAAATATCTAATGTAGCCAAGAGCCTTTCACTTTTTTTAATAGGCCACAAATAATATGACATCATTGATGAATCTGTCATGAAACATCCGGAGTGGTAGTGTTTGTGAATTTTGAGGGTAGATTTAAAGATGATGGTGGAAGACCACCAAATGGTCAATTTGGCAAAGGAAGTAAAGCACCAAATGTGGATATATTGTAGATATTTGAGGCAATGAACTTGCTTTTGTAGCAAGATGTGCATCAAAAGGAGGATCGGGCAACAAAAGCATTATACTCCATTGTGAGTTGAATGGATGAATTTGATGGGCATAATGTTTCAAAGTATATGAGGTTTCATGCATGGGAAATGGAGTTAAGTAGGGTTGCTAAAGAAGAGATGGTTGCAAGCTTGAAGTTTGGCTATTATTCTGAAAATTTGTGGACAAGTGAGGGAGTTGTAGGACAATGATGGAGGGAATGGGCATACTTTTACTCAAGCATTGAAGGAAGAATATTTTATAGAAAATATGGAGAAGGTGACAAAAAAAGCTTTTTGGAGTAGGCTGCACGACTAAACAAGGGTCTGTCAGTAACCAAACTACTTTGGGAGTTTGAGCGCTAGTTTATGCAGTTGATAAGGACTAAAAGAGCAACTTCAGACCTAGAGAAGACAAAGTTGTTTATACAAACGATAGATCTATGGTTGCATGAAGAGCTTGAGCCACTTTTGGAAGATTGTAGTAAAGTGAAGTCTAATTGGAAGGATGTTGAGGGGACAATATGGCTTTGCTTATGAAGAGGCAATGGCAGAGAGATAAGTCTATAGTGAGTGATGTTGAGACTAAGGTACCAACCTTGTCACACTCTTTGTGCAATCTGTCTTGTTTCAGATCTTTTCATATTCCAGCAAAGATAGAAGATTTAGCTATGGATGAATTAGTAAAAGGTATGCAGGATTTGAAACTAAAGTTTGACATACTTGAAGTAAAAGGACAAGTTTTAGGTGATACTGCATCAAAATCAAAAGTTGGGCAAGTAGGAGGGCAATGGCTTCTTCATTGCATGTGGTGCAACAATTTTAAGCATTCACGGAGGGAGTATCTTCATTTCACCGAGGTATTGAAAAATAGTGTTGTATTTTTCAAAGATGGGTGGATTCATCCATTAGAGACAAGATTATTGTTGAAGACAAACTTTGTTAAAAGTGGCATGAAGCTGTTATAAGAAGGGTTGGCAGAAGAGTAATCAATTGTTAAGGTAGAGCAAAGCACATTTGGGGGTGAACTTGTTCGTGAATATATAGGTGTGAGCAATTGAACCTCCAATCCTTATTCTCCTAACTAAGTTTAATTTTGCATTGCAACAAGTCTGTGCTAGTAATAATTATAAACGCTTTGGACGCAACTCAAGACTAATATTATTATATGTGCAACCGTGAACTATGTATTTGTTAGTGTCTCATCCGCATTTACTCCTTTAAAGAGGGTTAGAGCCTATCATTATTCTCATTAATAGTAAGCTTTGGATGTAACAAAAATTGCAAATCTAGATGTTCTTGCTTGAGTTGAATGACTTGGTTTTACACCACAAATGTCAAGTTGAAAAGTGGCCTAGTTTGTTCTTATGGTCATATATGTAATCCAGAGGTATATTATCCTATCTTCCCTTACATTCTTTGAGAGAGCTTTAAATGTAAATTGGAGGATTAGACTCACCTATGTCAACAAACTCTCTCATCCCATGGGCAATGTTTTTTTTTGGTTTTCGGACAAATAAGTATGTGGCCTTCCTTTCAAGAAGATTTTAAGTAGTCTTGCTCCTTCATTTGGGGGGACTTTAATTGAAGGAGGCCAATTTTGAATGTGCAATTTGGAATTTGGAATTTTTGTATGTAATTTTGTATGTATTAGCCTTGTGTGATGGATAAAATGAGGTGTTGGTAGCATTGAGGCAACAATGTGGAGGGCCATGATTATAGTCTAGTATTTTAAAAATTTCCCCTAATTTTTGTCTATGGGCTTGAAGTTGCCCATTTTTTTTAGGAAATTGGGCATTTAATTGCCTAAAAAAACCCTCCACATGAGTGTAAGAACCTACAATTCTTGTTAATTCTGTTTTTGAGGAGTAGTGATATCTCATAACATACTCGGGCCTCTAAAAACTCAATTATCCAATTGTTAACCCTTGAACGACGCTGTGGACATTTGGTGTCCGTTGAATGACAAAAAAATCTTGCCTTCCAAGACAAAAATGCAACTTTTCATCCTCAAAATTGGGGGTGGAAAGGGATGATCTTCTACAGCACTTTGACTTCTAGTGCACATATTTGGCTTTTTCAAAGTAGGTGATGTCACATGGTATCAAAATGCATGGTTTCCATGGCCACCGGTCCGTCCTTCAAGGGTTAAAACACAAGCATCTGGACTTCAGACTTCGCCTGATCAGCTTTAAGTTCACTCAAATTTGTAGTCCTCTTCGAGACTCACTTCAATTTCTCCCCGTCCATCGGTCAGGAGATCTGTTCAGATGGTCTACGAAATTTACCGAAGGTCGGCGACCTTCCCACTTCAGCTTCCAATGCGCAGCACCTGCGCTTCCCCAATTCTCAGTCAAGACGTTTGCAGATTTCAGATCTCAGATTCATGTGACACCATTTAACCCCTGAATGGCCTGGAAGCCCTCTGTGGCCGTAGGTTTCAGAAAAACATGTATTACGGCAGGGTGGAGGTCGTATTGGGGTTTGCCATGGACAACAAAGTTGCACCGGAAGAGTTTGCGCTTTGCCTGCTGTTCTCCGATCTGTGAAATGAAATGTTTAGGGTTCTCATCGGATGAGAATACACATTTCCGCATACGGTATACTGATGGCAGAGTATATTACGAAACCCTATAAAGCTGCGGGTCTGGAGTATTCAAACGTGGCAGTTGCCATTGTGAAGAAGGCGGGTGTTCTCTGGCTTGGCGGGAGATGGGGCGACTTTGGATTCTTTTGCGAGGAGGGGCGCAAGGCTGCTCTGGAAGCAGAATTTAGGGGTGCCCGACTTAAATTTGATCATTGCGGAAGGTGTTTGTACCTAGTTTGTTGGATTTGGCACAGATTAGGGCTTTAGCAGTTTCTCCCGCCAGAGCTTGAATCAATGTGAAGGTGCCTGTTACTGGGCAGTATATACCCAACGTGGTTTTCATGCACTGAAGGTACCTGGAGCGTCAAGTTTTGTGGTAAGCCTAATGTCTTTGTTTGCAAGATGCATGCTTTCATGTGGAAGGGGTCCAAAAATGCAGACGATTCCTTGTTTGAAGTGGTGTGGTTGTATCGATTCTGTGGGGACATTGGCAGTGGAAAGGCGCAAAGGTGGTAAATTGTTGTCGTAGATGCTTTACGTCTCAACGGCCATTTTCATACTGCCTGGCTAGTTTGTTTGATGTCTCAGCAGGGTAATTTTGATGTTCCGTAACCCTATGAAGGGTTAGTTTGAATTAGGTCAATGCAGAGTGGAAGTAGTAGTTTTTAGCCGGGTTTTTTTTGGGTCAGGTGCATATGGTGGAATCCAGCGACAGCATAGAATGCAGCGGTGAATTTTGTAGTTCGACGTTGTTAGCATCATATGCCATTGGTTGTTGTCATGGGAACGCACCTATCTGTATTGAATACACTGACTCTTTTGGCGTACTATAAGTCTATAATAAACGTATGTTTTGGAATATGAAAGAAATTGTTGTGTATTATCAAAATGTCCCTCTGGTTGTCCATTTGTGAAACGAGCAAATCATGTGTTCAGGGTTGGATCCAGGAGCGGTTACTACTGTCTTGGTCGTTGGAACTCTCATCAACGCTCCATTTCCCGGTTTGCGTTATTACTCCCGCCAGAGCTTGAATCCAACAGGCGCCAGCATGTCATGCCCATGAAGCTTCGCGCGCTTGATTTTGCGGTCAAAGGACGTCCACGCAGCTCGTATACTTCCTTAACCCGCCGCATGTCCGGGCGACCAGGAGCCAGCCACATACGCTTCGAAGATGCTACCATTCATGTTTTTCCTCCTGGAATTCAGCTTCGCTGATTTTTGTACGCATCCCCTACGTCATTCTAGGACAAATCACCAGAGCGATTCTTCGAAGGTTGGTGGCTAAATTTTAAAAAAATCGAAAACAAGATGATACAGACAAGGCGCTATTGCCGTGGTCGAATCTTGTCAAAATTCTCAACTCTCTGGCTTCAATTTCCGACGTAGAATTTTTTGTGAGACCTTCACTGAACACTGGTGACATCGAAACGGCTGCGACTTCAAATTCTTGTTGCGGCAGCATTTCTTAAAAATCAGCCTCGTCCGTATTCGTTGTATACGGTCCTGTATTGGAAGGGCCCAAGGGCCGTTCAGGGGTTAAGCACATTGAAGAGGGATGGGTTGTTGGCGTTGATGCGTTAATTTACAGTCTCTGTTATAACAAACCACAAAACTCTCTTGTGCTTCTGAGCTGCATTTGCCAAATTCTGCAGATCGAGTGATAGAAATTTTGGATGCTATGCATCACCGAGTGTGGAATCTGATAACTCAAAATCTTGATTGAAGCAACGTAATGGCACATAGTCGAGCAATTTTTTCATCACATTAATACGTAGGCAGAAAAATAAGCAGAGTGTGCTAACTTGTTGAAGAAGGATATGTGTAAACGACATTGATGCGTTGTTTAGATAATGCTACCGATCAAAGCTCTATTGCGCTCTTGATTTGCGTCATTTCAATCTCTTGCTGCATTTTAGTTTAGTGATTTCTGTGTGCTCCTTTCAATTGCTCGCGCTGTGGGCGTCTGTGAATGAAGTCACTACGGAATGAGACAACATCGTGAACGATCTAGTGCCTGAAAATTTTCTTGCAGATTGGATGTGCCTTGGATCTGGAAGGGAAGTGCGTTTCTTATGAATTGGAGGTCAGAAGCGATATGAGGAATATTCTCAACACAACAATTTGAGGTGCATATAGGTTTGTGGTTTTAAGATATGTGTATGTCTGTGATTTCATAAGTTCAATTTGGACCCACTAGATGTTTAGCCAAATCTTGAAATATTTGTAGTCTTACAAACAATTCAAAATACAAGTAGAAAAATACAAGTAGAATTCTTGAAAAGATCGAATTCTGTTCATATGTGTAAATATGACTAACTAAGGACATTCTTAATAATATCAAAGAGGTTTGAAGAAGTATTGTGTACATTTGACTTTTCATTAGTTACAAATCTGCACAACATGAACTATTGAATTTCCAAATATTCTCTTCTCAAAAAAAACAACTAAAAACTAATGTAAAACTTAAACACTTTTAAAATCAAACAAAAAAAGGGAGTAAATGGATACTTTCTTCAATTTGGTAACAACACCTATTATAAATACATAACTAGCTATTGCTTATTCCATATTTTTGTAGACCAAAAGTGTTGGTACAATGCAAAGGACTCCAATTTGGATTCAAAGTTGATAACCCTCCACTTTCCCACAGAAAAATATGCATTGTCCAGTCTTCTAAAACTATAGTTAAAATTTTGTGGTTCACTAATAGTTATATTTGATATCTAACTTTGATTTAATAAGAGACAAGTTTTGAGAATAGTAATTTTTCAAGAAAAGGTACATACTAATCTAGGAGATGTACCCACAGTGATCATCTGAAGAACTGGTGCATTTAGACATTTGACGCTTGTAAGTGTCCTTTCCTCAAACAGTTGCTAACCTAATTACATCACATCTAGGGCTGTTGTACATATGGATCTCTAAGGGCGCAGTTGACCCAGCGCTGTTGGAACATGGGGAACTCATGGAGAACGTGCACAGGAGCTTCCGTTGACAATGGGCACCGGGATCTCGCACCGTTGACACGCTTATCTTTCTTGAAGAGATCATTTCCTGTTGTGGATCCTGCTGCAGCCTCGCTAATCGTCATCGCACTTGCTCTCGACCTCACAAGCGTCGTCTCCTCGTCATTTCAAGGTGCGTTTTGCCTCGCTTGGTTGTGTATTGACCACACGCAGGTCTGTTGCAAATTGCGTTATGAGCGAGAGGAAGGTTTTCCAATCCAGAGAATGTTTGATCCAACTATCTAGTTCAGAGTGTTTTATTTTTTTTGTGGGAAGGAAATTGAAGTAGTGTCGCTAGAGGATGCAGGTGGAGGTTTGGTTATTGGTTCTCTTGGTTAGGGTTACTTGTGAGGGATGAAGCTTGCATGTGCGGTTTGCTCTTGGATTATTGGAGAATTGGAACTGACCATGATTGAGGACGTTGGATTATCTTTAATTTTGGAGCACTACAGAATGTATTGAGGAACCTGAGGTATGGAATTGATCGGTGGAGGTAATTCGAGGTGACTTTGGGACTGCGTGTTTTTGTTGCTATTCTTGATTTGTTGGTATTGGTGTGAGCCTGTAATAACATTCTTCAGTTGTATTGGCATGGCATCTTTTGAGAGCAGTGCCACTTAGGAATTGAATTGAGCATGCTCATGCCAAATGGTAGCAAATTAAGCGAAAAGAAAGCTCTCGAGTTTTCTCACATGTGAAGACAAATGTTTCCTTGACTTTAGAATCACTGACTTGTACAGTTTGAGCTCTCCTAAGTTGCAAAACAAGTGTCCGGGGATTCCTTTTCATTTTGTCAAAGTTTTTTCATGCCAATTCAGACTGAGGGTGCACTACGAGTCCTTTAGGATCTTATGGTTCCTGATTCTCTTTTTGTTTGTTACGCGTTTTCTGTGCCATTCTTCTCTGGTATTTTAATTATTTCTCATAAGAGAATTTTAATTTGGATTCTTTAGATTTTCGGTCTAATATAGAGGTGGACCCTTCACGGTTTATCAGGAAGAGCTGGTGCTGGCCAGAGGGAGGAATTCGATTAGCGAGCGCGGACGGTACTGCGACGTACTAGTACTTCAATAAGGAAGGTTTGTGCATTTTGGTCGAATCAAGATGGCGAGTGGGTACCACGAGTCGTTCGAGAACAAGATAGACTACATGTTCAAGGTGGTGCTCGTTGGAGGCGATTCAGTCGGAAAGTCGCAGTTGCTCTGGCGATTCTACCGGAATGAGTTTGATGTCCAGTGTCAAGCTACGATTGGAGCTGATTTCGCGACGCGTACCATTGTTGTGGACCAGAAGACCATCAAAGTTAAAATTTGGGATACAGCTGGGCAAGAAAGGTATGTAAATTTTCTTTTTTCTTGTTTGTCTGGTTTTGAATTGTAGTAGAATCATCTTTACGAGTGATCAATGTGGATCCGTATGTGTTTGAATCTGTGTCTAATGGTCTTTGTCTAATGTAATGCTCTTGATGTGACACATTTACTGTTGGAACTGTTAGTTCTACCGTCCTATACCCAATCTTGCTATGGTTTGTGTAACTTGGTCACAAAATTTTATTTAGCAAGATGCTTCTGTGGATATCTAATGTTGCGAAAATAACCAAGTGCATAGAAAATTCTAGTTTGCAATGGAGCCTCAGTCGTCAGTTGAGTGCTGGAGTTTGTTACCCTTTAATTCTCGAATAGAAGCCGGGCGCCGCTTCCACAACTCTAGGAGTTTGAAATAAATCTCTTATGAAACTTCAAGGAAGGAATAGAAAGAAAAAATCATACGCTTCTTTTTCAAAGTGATATCAGTACGTTCTGAAAGTTACGATGATGGACTGTTAGCTTCCAAAGTGGATTTTCTAGTTACAGCTTGGGCAGGCACGTGGGTTAACTAGAACTTCAGTCATTTGCCCATCCTGCACAGACTTTTTTTTCTTTACCATTTTCCACTATGCATCCTGATCAAGATGTAAGACATGTTTATGTGATGAACTGGTTCTATCAATGATATTCTCCTCACGTCTCAGTTGATATGTCGAGCAGATTTAGGGCGTATTTACGCTCGTATTACCCGGGTGCCGTAGGTGCAATGTTGGTTTACGACATCACAAAGCAATCGTCATTCGATATCGCACGAACGTGGCTGGAAGAGCTGAGAGCACACGCAGATGCCAACATCGTGATTATGTTAGTTGGTAACAAGTCCGACTTGAGCAGCTTACGGCAAGTGGACACAGCCCAAGCCCAAGAGTTTGCGGAGAAAGAAGGGCTGTCCTTTCTGGAGACGTCAGCCCTGGAGTCCACAAATGTGCAGACTGCATTCCTCACTTTGTTGTCGGAAATTGTTAGCAAGAAAGCTCCCATCGCTGATGAAGCTCACAGAGGTTCCCCACTCCTGCACCACAACTAGAATGTGACGCGTGAAAAAGGCCAAAATTTATGTATGGCAAGGATGAAAGTGCAGTTTTTTCATGTTATGAATTTTGTCCCTAAATTGTGTCCTCTTAACAAGAAAATGGTCATTTTTCATATGGGCAATTGCAAGAAATACTTGTCCTATTTTCTGTCACAGTTAGTGTGCTGATTTGTTTTTTGGTCATAACTTTTATGTTTTGGCTCCAAATGACTCAAGATTTATAGGGAAGATACTCATAGGTACCATACACATTCTATAATTTTTTTATAATTTTCAAAAATAGTTTGATTTCAAAATAATACTAGTGATTGAATGTCACACTTGGTAGTTTAGGGGTTTTTAGTCACTAAGGAGTATCTTCTTTTAATGATTTTGAGATGAAATTTGGATGAGATGGTCTTCTAATAGACTTACAGCTCTCCACATGAGGGATTTTGAAAAAAAGTTATTTTTATGTCATGTGGAAGTCCACAAAGTGAGCTTCCTTCTAGTTGCATTTTTAAACAAATAAAGTATTATGTTAGTGATTTTTTTGACGAATGATCATCTCCATAGAGTTGTTGCAAATGACCACTTTTTATTTTTTGTATTTACTTATTTTTACTAATTTTCCCAAATTAAAACATGAAGGTATTATTTTCTTGAGGTTTGACACTTTTTAAGTTCTCCTACTTAGAGAATTTTTCTATCAATTTCTTTTGGTGAAACCTTCATCTTAGAGGTGTATACATTATTCATATTTTTCAAATTTTTTTCAAATTAATTTCCTAATTTTAAAGTACTCTAGAAAAGTCACGAGTACTGTAGTAAAATGCAACAAATAGGACAAGTTTTTCTTGCAATCACCCATATGTGGAATTCAAGTGCTCGTAAACCTTGATCCCTCCATGAATTTTGGTCATTTTGTAGTCATGAATAATGACCAATATCCATTGTTCAAATTTTGGCACATTCTTGGTATCAAAATTGAAAGATTTGTGTGTACATGTCAATCCATGAATTTCTTTACATCAAACTGCACAATTTTTCTGTTTAAAATTTTGAACAATTTTATTGCATGAAATGGGTACACAAAAATGTAATCTAATCCTCTACACATCTGTCTACATTATCTATCTGTGCATGTAGGTACCAGAACTTCCAAATCCACTAAGGCCCTTCCCCTTCCCCTTCCCATTTCCTGTCGCTGCTTTACACTCTTTCTTCAGGTCTTGAAGGTCTCCAGCAGTACTCTTCCCATTTCTTCCTGAGAAATTAAAGCTGCCTGGATCGGAAATCGATCTTACAAACAAAGACGATGTCATTCCGACCAAGGAAGGAAACAAGATGTTCCTTCCTAGTTAATCCTTGAATCTTGAGAATGAGCTTTTGGAGTTGAGGACTTGTGATCCGAGAATGAGGGCGATGTAACCAACGGGACTGATACTTTGAATTGAGACAAGGAGTCGAGGGCTCAGATTTCTGCAGGCGAGATGTCGATACAAACAAGAGCTAGCGACAAAGTAGGTGAATTCAATTGCCAAATACGACTGATCGATTCGTCGACAGTCGCCGCACATGACCTCTGGCATTCGGGAATCAAAAGTAGTTCGGAAGTTGACAAGCTTTTGTAATGAATTAACACTAAAGATGGAAGCGCCTACGGTAGCTTATCTTCCACACTGATCTAGCTTTTTGAGTGAAGTCCTTCATATATGCTTGCATATATACAAGCCAGGATTTGTACGCGAGTCATTTGGGCGCTTGAATGTTGTCGAGTCGAAGAAATCGATTGCTTGCGCACTTTACATCCAATTCTGTAAGATGTCCTTCTGCGACGTTCCAGAGTCTTTGTCTCCTGAATCAGAAAACAAAATGAGGTACCTCAAGACTTGCACCAAAACTGTCTGGATCGAGAGTTCCAAATTCAATGTACTTCGAAATTGCCATTCCGTCTCCGACTCGCTGAATAGAAAGGATTTACTGTACCTGGGCTGAGAAAGCTCTGAAAACTAGAATGGCATCATTCCAAATGATTGGGCTCACGCGGTGCCTGTCACCATGGAGCAAGTCGAAGTGGATCAGTAAAGAGGTAAGCAACATCTTCAATACTCCCGGCATCCAAGTCCATCTAACATTGGCAACGGCAACGGCAGTACCGTAATGGCGAATTTCGTTAAATTGGCGGTATTCCATTAGTTTGACACTTTTGACAGTTCAGACCGCGCGGTCTGAAATCTACACCTGTCATATATTTTTGAAATCTGCATGTGTTGTAGATATCTGAAATCTAGACTTGTCTAAGATGTTTCAGAGTGTATGGTTTGAATGTAAAACTGTCATAGATTTTGTAAATTTGTATGTGTTTTAGATTTCTGAAAATCTATACCAGTCGTAGAAGTGAGTTTTCAGTTCAGACTGCGATCTAAAAAATGGCATTTGGAATACCACCATTTTAACGAAATTCGCCATTACAGTACCTTATTCCATTTTGGAGCCATTTTATATTATGTTCATCTATACCTTAAGATAGGTAGTTTGTTTTGTTTTGTTTTGTTTGTTTGTTTGTCACGTTGAGATCTCCCGGTCCGTGGGTTCCCTAGTGGCATGCTTGGTACCGTTGGAAAGCTCTTAATGAGCAGGGGTACATGGGCTTGGTTTCAGGGCATTTGGACTCATCGTGAAAAAATTATTGAATTTCAAAGTTATAATGAGTTAAAAGATTAGAAAATATCTTTTACTTTGGATTTGATTGTGGCATTGGCACAAGGCACACTAGTTTGTTTTGACAATAGATATGACAAGGTTCTGTAAAAAGAGAATTTGGATTCTTGCATTAGCATATTCTCAATGTCCACTAAAATGAAATTAGATGAAATCAATAATGAAATTAGATTGCCTATTACTAATTTTTGGACAATTGATACTAAATTAAGGTAGTGACACCCAATTAATTCCATCCCTAAATCCAATTCCATCCCTATATCCAATTGTTGGCCTACTTGACCATACATTTATTTTAAAACAAAAATCTAGAAAATTGTATGATCTCATATCACCTAATTCCAAAAAGATAAGATCATGGGGCCTTCTAGATTTTTGTTTTGAAATGACTACTTGCATGGCATTTGGATGGCATTGGATAAATGGGTATATATCCATTGGATGGAACATGGTGTAGCTACCTTATATATTCTATAAGTGTTTATAGTTAATATACAAGAATGTACTACTTTTAAAATAGGCATTGATGTAATTGTGACTCATGAAATTTTATATGTACAATTAGAAGTATGTACAAAAATATTTGTTGACTTTGGAATCTTATATGATAACTTTCGTATGGGGTAAAGCAACCTAATTGTTAAGGCAACCTAATTTCACCATTTTGTATACTTTAGTGGATTGTGGATTCACAAGTATGTGGATATTTGGAAGAATGTGCCAAACTTGACTAAAATACAAAAAACTTACGTGCATGTGTCCAAAGATTTGTAATTATTTGCCAAATCAAATGAATGGCTCTAAGGTATATCAATCACCTATTTTTTACAATGTTAAGTGCTTTAGCATATATGACAAATTTTGTTAAAATGACAATATTCCACAAGCCAAGCCAATTTTTAGACCGCACGCTCTGAATTGAAAATTGACATTTAGAATTGGTATACATTTTCAAACAACTAAAACTCATGTAGATTTTCAAAATCTATGATAGATTTAGATTTTAGACCACATGGTCTGAAACATTTTGGACAAGTATAGAGATCTACAACATATATAGATTTCAAAAATCTATGATTGGTTTAGATGTTTGACCCCGCGGTTTGAACTGTAGAAAGTGTCAAAGGGTGATTGCAAGAAACACTTGTCCAATTTTTTGTCCCCTTAGCCTTGGAAAGGTGATTTTTACTCATAACTTTTGCTTTGTTTTTTTATTTTACACGAAATTTAAAATGAAGGTACATATAAATAGTTCTAGACACTATGTAGTTTTTTGAAATTATTTTATTATTTTTAAATAGCCCCCGATTGGATGTCTACCTTGGCCATTTGGGGGGGGGGGGGTAGTCCTACTTTTGACTCAAAAATACAAATTTTAAGCTCAAAATTGGCTTGCAAGGATTTCTACTAAAGTTACTCAAGTCTACAAAGAGATTTTGTAAAAATAATAAATTGTCCAACTTCCACATGTGCTCAAAGTGGACTACCTTTGTGTAGGTGTAGAGAACACAATTAATTTTTCCCAAAGATCAAAATGGTTGAAGAGAAGCATCTTTATATTAAAAAAATGGGGGTTTTTTGGAGTATTTTTTGAATTTTTTGACTATTTTCTAATTATTCCCCTATGAAGATACAATGTTTGTTTGTTTGTTACGTTGAGATCTCCCGGACCGTGAGTCCCTTGGGTGCGTGTTTGGTACTGTCGGAAAGCCCTCGGTGAGGAGGGGTGCACGGGCTTTGATTCATGGTGTTCCAACCTACGGCATGAAAGTTATTGAATTTTGAAGTTTCTATACACTAAAAAAATTAGACCGTGGCAACGGCACAAGCCACCCTAGTCAATCATTAAATTGTCCATTTTTATGGTATTTTTCATCATTCTTTGAGTGTACATACTCTTAGAGATAAATTATTTTAGGCTTGAATTTTCATACACCTTAGTTTTTTAATGCTTTACAAATTATCCATATTTTTTTATTTAAAAAAAATTATTCCAAAAGTCATAGGACTCATTGAAATAGGCCACTTTGAGCCAAAGCCGGTAAGTGTTTCTTGCAGCGGCCCCAAACTAATGGAATACCGCCATTCTAATGGAATTTGCCATATATGTTTGTTGATTTTTCATCAAATTTGGAGTTAGTGAATATTAAGGAAGTGTAGATTAGGATTTTAGTTGTTTTTGTTGTATTGGCAAATTTATTTCTAAAGAGTGCCAAATTAAAATGTATTATTAAAAAATGTCAATATGTTATTTCTCAAACAACAATGAAGTTGTTGAACCACATCATATTTCCCTCATTCACAAAAATAGGTGACCCCCTATTGCACAAATGGATCCATTGTCACAAATAGGTGATATACCTTACATAGCTATACATTCTACTAGTATATCGATGTGGTTGAAATTAGTTTGCAATACAATTTTCAAAGACTTTAATTGTAAAGATTTTGAAATAGTTTCAATCAAAAGTTTATTTTTTATAAACTTCAGAGTCTATTTTTCTAGGATTAATGCTTTTAGAAGCCCATATCTCAAATTTTTGCAAATGAAGAGCTTTTTGTTTTTGACCAAATGCAATTATGAATTGTTAAAAATATGCATGTCATTTTTTACAAAGATTGGAACAAATGATGATTGTTTTCAAAGTCTTGCAATCAAACAAGGTACATTTGAGTTATTTGTAAAGTCCCCCACACTTTGGGCATGACTTTTTTTTGAAGTTGAGAAGGCATCTATAGTTGAAGCATTAAACTTTTTTGCAAGATACCTATGTCACACGACTTCAAAAGTGGGGACCAAACTTTTTTAGGCACCATTTTGATGGAAAAATAAGTTTCATACCTACTTTTATTTCGATTTTTTTTAACTCAACTGGCTTTTTCACAAAACTCATGGGTTTAAACCCCAGTTTAGGGTACTTTACAAATAACTCAATTGTTAAAACTAAAATTTCATTTGACCATACCTATTTATTATGTATTCCAACCAATTAGTTCATTGCCCACTTACACATCTATAGAGTTTTTTTCTTCATAGGGTGCCCTTTAATTGAGTGAGTTTCTTTTCCATACAATTTGTGGAGCATTTCTTGGAGTGTTTGACTTAAAAAAATCCCCCAAATAAGATTTTTTTCTTAGATCAAAAGTTTTTTCTAGCTATAGAAAGATACCTTAACTTACTACATGATGAAAATATGAAATTTTAAGAAAAAATTGGAACCGAAGCTACCTTTGAAGTTGAAGTTGGATAGCAACCTAAAGTGATTGATTAGCTATTCAAGGTTAGTAAACAAAACAAGTTGCAATGATTGATCAATGATTTTCATCTAATTTTTTGTACAATTTTGTCAACGATAAATCTACATAATTAAATTAAGACCAAAATTAAGACCTAGCCATTCAAGATTTTGATGGAATGAAAAGCCCTTGTAATGTATTTTAGGATTACGAGAACTTGAAAGATAAGTTGTGGAATTTACATCATTTTTTGGATTTCCATTTTTATAAAAGTGTATCTACATCTTTTCCTTAGGTATTTGAAAAGAGATTAATAACCAAATGAATGTGAAAATTTAGTACCTAATAAGGATTGATTGAAATCTCTATACCTCCCTAATTCAAAAGTAGTGAATAGATGAATTTTCTAACAAATTATATACATCTCCCCCAAACTAGTAATTTTACCATTATTTCTATTTTAAAATATGATCTCCAAGTAAATCTAGCTTAGTTTGATTGAGTTTTATTTTATTTGAACATAAAATTTGAACATAGAACTAAGTGGGATGATTGTGGATGTGACGAAGCTTTGTAGTAATTAAGACAATGCCACAAAATTTCTAAATGATTGGTATTTAATACAATAAATTTAATTGTACAAATTATATTACCATTGTTTTGAGTTGTCATAGTAGTTTGTATAATAAAACTTTCCTTAAATAATACATATTCATCAATGTAAACAAACAAGAGGAAATAAGATCAATAATCATATTACCAAAAAAATTCATCTTAAAAATAGTTTAATCATTTATTCTTTCCTCATTGCAATTTTTAAGAAGATGAAAATGGACAAATGCAATCAATGGTGTAAGAAAAATATTCATAATATATTATAACTATGCATAGAAGAATAGATCATATATGTAACTTCAATAATTATAAGAAAATATTCTAGTTTACAACAACAATATGCATGTAAATAATATATTTATAATTTATTGCTAATCTATCATAAACTATAACTCAACAATGTTAGTATACAAGGCATGTGAGTCTTGAGCATAATTATAAAGAAATATCCTACAATTATTGAAGGTGCTTACAATGTAAACACCCTATAATGTAGTTTTCTATAATATAAGTACCCAATAATCATAGAATTTTTAGAATATAGACACTTATAAGACAAGTATAGTCTTCAAGGCTCATAGGTTCACACTTCTAAGTTCATGTAATAGCAATCTTCAATTATAACTAAAAAAATGTTAAAAACTTTCCCCTTTAAAGTACAAACTATATAAATATTATGTAAAATCCAATGGTATTCATTCTCAAAATCATTCATTTAAATCTCTGAAAACTCATGCAAATTATACTTTTGTCTATTGAAATGATTATGAGTTATCCTATAAATAATATCCTTTAAGGATATTGACAATATTTGCATATTGATTTTAATCTTGATTTTATAAATACTAGATTCACATTACAAGTCAATCATAACATTTGGAAAATAGAAGCTTGGTTGCAATTTCAACTTGTTGGATTTTAAGGTGGGTACCCCCCAAAGCACAGAAAAACAACAAAGTGCCATCTACTGATTTTGTACATTTTCAAAATCCATTACATACACAAATTGTAAATAGCACTTTAGAAACAAACTTTGACCCTCAATAACTTTTGCATATTGTTTTGTTTTTTGGTGCATTGGACCAAACTTTCTCTTGCTAATAAGACTACATAAAAACTTCAATAACCTATTAATTGTAAATAAGCTATGTACCAATTTGTGGCCCTTTTAGGTACCCACCTCACTTCAACCACATTTTCAAAGAAAATGTTTCACTTGGTTGCTTTGATATATAAATTAATAGATCTTTGCACTTTGACATGAATTGTTGAGTCTTGACTGGAGTTTGTTTGTCATCCAAATGCCTAATTTGACCGATTTCTAGGTCAACAAATGGCTCCATGCTTAACTTTTCAATTGGGTCCATGTTTTATTTTTTCAAGGGGATTGAAAAATTTCAAGAGTTATGAAAACACCTTAATGAATATACAAACAAACCTGAGCACGGATTTTTTGGTCTGTTTGATATCAAACTCCTAGACTTGGAATGAAACATGTGAATTAAGAGGATTGCCTTCCTTTATATAGCCAAATTTTGTTAAAGAAAAGTAAAAGAATAAATTAAAAGGATGAAAGAAGCTTCAAGATATCTTAATGTAAAATCAAATAATTCAATGGTAAAATAAGAATTTTAACTTAAAGATGAATTCAAATTTGATACTTTACCCCTAAAGACCTAAGGTTTTGGACAAATTACAAATGTGTTACAAAATATAAGCACTATAACATTTTTGAAGCTTGCATCATACAAGACAATGAATGTGGAGCATGAAGAGAAAGAAACATTTAAATGGTCAAATTTTCAAAAGTATTTAGAGATTTGTTTAACCCCTAAAGGTCCAAGGTCATCTTTTTATCAAAAACCACTCAAAACTCCTATTTCTAGTGTATTCATCCAAGAGAACAAAGACTGTTTGTTTGTTTGTTTTTAAAAATACGACCGTAGGATCTTGTATTGTATTTGTCTGAGATCATTTGGTTAATATTTCATGAAGTTTGGCTATATGTATTGGAAGATATTAGCATTCAAAATTGGGAAAAAAGAGTTTTTCTACATACTTGAGTTATTTGTAATGTCCCCCCTACTTTGGGCATGACTTTTTTTGAAGTTGAGAAGGCAACTATAGTTGAAGCGTCAAACTTTTTTACAAGATACTTATGTCACACGACTTCAAAAGTGGGGACCAAAAGTTTTTAGGCGCCATTTTGATGAAAAAATAAGTTTCATATTGACTTTTATTTCAACATTTTTAACTCAACCGACTATTTCACAAAACTCATGGGTTTAAACCCCAGTTTAGGGTACTTTATAAATAACTCAACTATCTTACAATTTCATAAGACTTTGATTGCCATCTATGAAATTTTTTTGTACTATGGAATTTGAATTTGAAAAACTTTGTGTTGAAGAATTGAGTTGAAAGTCTAGAAAAAAAAATTCAAAAAAATAAAGCTTGATTTTTATTCTTTAAAAATTATTGAATAGAAGTAGGTCCCAAATTGAAAGAAAAATTAAATCAACTCTAAGATGGAATTGAAACACAATAATTTTAATAGTAAGAATGTTCTAGCAAAAAAATTTAACCTTATCAAGCAACTTTTTTTTTTAACTTATGAAAATTGCATTAAGAAATGAATCCTATAAATTATTTTTTCAAGAAGATGCTTAAGTTGCCTTTGAAATTTTCCAAACAACAAGATTGTTCATAAGTTTTACATCACCAATCCAAATGGAATGAATCAAAGCTTTTCATGTAAACAAAAATACATCTACAAGAAAAATAATTCAATTTAATTTCAAGTTTTTGTAGATTTATTTTTATATTGAAATTTGAGCTTTTTGTGGATTAACTTTTACTCATTGGGACCAATTGAAATTAAAAAAAATATGTTTTCACAAAGCTAATAAATTTTTCTATATTATGAGAAAGTCTCTAAAAAATTTATTAAAAAATGAAGTCATTGGAGTCTACTAAAACTCCAAATTATCCCCTAAAGGGCCTTTAAGGGTTAAAATAAAATGTGAAGATCTAACTTCAAAAATACACCAAAAAGACAATTCTTTATTAAAGTTTAACATTTGAAAGTTTCTTTGAATGATCAAAATTGTAGTTGATTTATAAAGAAGGCAAAAGATCTATTGATGGGAACATCAGTATTTTCTTCAACTAGTAATATTAAACGAGGAAAATACTAAACGCTTCTTGTGCTATTAGCTGCCTTGTAATTTTTATTTAACTCTAGTAATCCTAATTTTCATAATAAAAATAGAAAGACAACCTAGGCTATTTTGCATATGAAACAAGTCCTGTGGGCCCTAAAGAATCATGAACAAAAATATTAATGGTAATGAAAAAAGTTGGATTCATGAAAAAAATTATTTTTTAAATGACATTCTTTATCTAAAAGAAACTGAAAATAACTATATGGATGCAACAATGAAGACTACCTTTAGACTATTTGTAATTCATGCTTAATATCAATCAAGATCTTTTTAGGTGAGGAGAAATTTTTACAACATCTTTGTAAAGTTAATAAGAGATTGCCTAGTATTTGTTGTCTCTAGTATAGGTTTAGTTGTAGAATCCATCATGTCTTGAATTGACGTATTTGTATTTGAAGGATAGATCCTTCTAGTCATCATTGTATAGGTTAAGTATTTAAGATTTTTCAAATATTTTTTGTATTTTATAAGAATTATCTTCATTTTATTCTTAAAAAATTCATAATAATTTCAAAGATCTTGATGAAGTTTGAAATTTTTATGACTTATAGTATACATATAATGACATCTTTCATAAAAAATAAATATAAAATCCTTCATTCATGTGTAATTGAAAAATAGGAGCTAACAAAGTGATGGACAAGGTAGCTTGAAATCAATGGTCATAGGCATGTCCTTCCAAAGTTGAAGTATGAAAAGCAAATAATTGTTGCTTTCGATGGTGGATGTTGAATGACATCAAATCTGGAACCATAACATGATTCAAGAACAAAATGGGATTCTACAATCCATCTCTCACTACTATCTAAAGCTTCTTGAAAAATCCTCAGAATCTAAGCTCAGTGAAGACCACTTGTTCTTGCAAGTTTTGAACCTTTCTTCGAAATCCACTTTTGCCCCTACAATCATCAAACCACCAATCATTGAATAACTTTTATATTTGCATAAAAACAATACTGAAATTCTATGGAAAAAATAGTTTATACAATAGTGGTGTAAGATTGTTAGATACCAATAAAGAATCTTTATCAAATGTGGGAGAAGTGAACAAGGAATAACTTTTTGGCTTCAAAAGAGAAGGCATTGCAGGTTTAGGATTTAGGAAATATTTCACTTGTTGGGGCTTGAACAAAAGTTTCAACTAATTTTTTTTTGTTAATCCCTAAAGAATCAACAAGCGTTTTTTGGTTGCATAGAAATCTTTGGTAGGTATGTGTGACTAGAGATATCCATATTTTTGGCCAAAATTTGAATACAAGTAGGTGGCAAGGAATATCTTTCATACGCACTAAATTTCATGACATTTGGAAATACAAATCAAAAGTTATAGAGTTATATGTTGCTTTTTTTGGTAATCGGGCAGTTTGGGCAAATTTTTAAAAATCACCTTTTTCAAAAAAAAAAATTTGAAATTGATTTTCTAGAGTTATATGTACGTAGAAAGCTTTGAATCATTCCATTTTGATCAATGAATCAAGAGTTATGAGGGCTTTTTGCTTGTGGGCAATTATGAATTTCTTACTCTAAACTGAACTTTAAAGTCCTAAGTTATCTTACTTAAATTTCAATATTTTTTTAAAATGTAAAATCATAGGATGTAGATTTTAGATTGTTTATTACAACATTGCAACCATTGGGATTGGCATTTTTTTAATTCCATAATGAAATTCTTAACAATTTAGTATTTCTAATCATTCTCTACTAGTGTCTACTTAGTATTTTCTTTCTATATATTGTACAATTCCAAATGATGTGAAATTTTTCAAGCATGTGTACAGTGGGGTACCAATCAAAATGTCGTTTTTGAATTTGCAGTGAGAAAAATTTCACTATTGCCAACTTTGAAAGCCTCCCGAGAGCTCAGAAATTAGTATTTTACCACGAAATTTTTACCACAGCATCATCTTTAAGTTAATTATACTTATGCCAAATTTAAAGTCCAAAAAACTCACCAAAAAAAAGTTATTCAAAATCTACCAACATGGGTAGTGGTGAGAAACATTTCACTACTTTCAACTTTGACACCTTCCTAAGGATTGAGTTTCTTTTTTCCTTGCTATGAAATTTTTGCCATGAAACAATCTCTATGTTTTTATTATGTGTAAAAAACTTGAAGGTAAAATAATTTGTTTTTAAGAAGATATTTGAAATCTCCCAACAGGTGTAGTTTTGAGAAAATTTTCACAATTGCCAACTTTGACACCCTCACAAGGGATGAAAAATTGGCTTCTTACCATGAATTTTTTTTGGGAGGTCATCTCTATGTTGATGATATGTGCTCCAAATTTCAAGTTCAAATGAATTACCGAAAAAAAGATATACAAAATCTCCCAACATGTGTAGTTGTGAGGAGGAGTTTTTGAGCCCATAGTATAGTGTTATTTTGTGGAGCAAAGTTTGACATGAATGTAAAAACTCAACCTCACAACTACACATGTTGAGAGATTTTGAATATCTTTTTTTGGGTAACTCATTTGAACTTGAAATTTAGAACATATATTATCAATATAAAGTTGATCTTATTCAAAAAAACTCATGTTAAATAGACAAATTTTCAGCCCTTGGGAGGGTGTCAAAGTCGGCAATAGTGAAAATTTTCTCACAACTACACATGTTGGGAGATTTTGTGTATCTTTTTTTTGGTAATTCATTTGAACTTGAAATTTGGATCACATATTATCAACATAGAGATGACTTCACAAAAAAAAATTCATGGTAAGAAACCAATTTTTCAGCCCTTGTGAGGGTGTCAAAGTTGGCAATTGTGAAAATTTTCTCAAAACTACACCTGTTGGGAGATTTCAAATATCTTCTTAAAAACAAATTATTTTACCTTCTATTTTTTTACACATAATAAAAACATAGAGATTGTTTCATGGCAAAAATTTCATAGCAAGGAAAAAAGAAACTCAATCCTTAGGAAGGTGTCAAAGTTGAAAGTAGTGAAATGTTTCTCACCACTACCCATGTTGGTAGATTTTGAATAACTTTTTTTTGGTGAGTTTTTTGGACTTTAAATTTCGCATACGTATAATTAACTTAAAGATGATGCTGTGGTAAAAATTTCGTGGTAAAATATTTATTTCTGAGCTCTCGGGAGGCTTTCAAAGTTGGCAATAGTGAAATTTTTCTCACTGCGAATTCAAAAACGACATTTTGATTGGTACCCCATTGTACAATTTGTCTAGGAAAATAATCCAAAGAAGCAATACCATTTTAGACATTTTTTCATAGAAAAGTAAGCTTGTGAAGTATAGCTGCCCTATTTTTTGCAGGTCCAAAAAAATGATTTTAGTGAATTTGAATGCTTATATCTTTCAATCCACTTGGTGGAAATGTATGAAATTTTCATCTTATGTTTTCAAGTCAGCATACTCCAAGATCCTACGGCCAAAAAGTTAAAAAAATAAATAAATTGGTACTTGTTCCAAAAATGGCAGATTTTCAATGTTTTCAATGAAAACATAGTCATGAAACTTTAAGGGTTAAATTAATTACTCTTGGTTTGGTTTATATCCTCAAAGCTTAAATCCTAGAATGACATGCTAGTCATTGTGGAGATCATCCCTTTTGCACTAGTGTAAATCATTTACTTTAAAAAATTCAAAAGTATTCATTAGAGACCAAACTTCTTTTTATGATCTCCTTTTTGGACAAAATTCCATGGATGAACAATTGCACTTCTATATTACCTACAAAAAAATTTTGTCATCTATAAAATACTTAGTATATGCAACAACTTTACAAGATTAAATTATGAAAGCCTATAATTTGTTGTAGACTCTTCATGTATTTTGCTTGGTAACTAAGCTTGAATGTCTAAGTCTTGGATACTTTTGTATGTACTACAAATTGATGAATTCCTTCATGGATAACCATTTCTAATATTCTTGGATGAATATCTTCAAATTAATTAATTTTTTTGGATGCATTGTGTCACAAAATGCACTCAAAAGTGGCAATCATTATATTGTTTAATGTAGAGGTTTAGTTACTATTTAAGTAATTGATTTTTTTTATACAAATGAAACAAAATTTCATTGTAAAAGGAGGGAACACAAATCTGCTTGCTACACATGGCCAGGGGGCTTAACCCTTTAGTGACCGTGGTTGATTTGGAGGGTGAGCGCAATTTTTTAATACAATTTTGTCAAAGTAAAATTTTGTAGCCACTCTAAGGATGAAATCCTAGATCAGATCCTATCAATTGGTTCTATAGGGCAGATACTTGATCCAAACAAAAAATGAAAGTGATTCAATGGTGCACATGCTTGTAAGTAATATTCAAAGATTGATATGTTGTAAATAGCCTTCTACACTAGTGTTAAATACAATCTTCAACGATTGGGCATAAATTTTAGTAAATGCTCCAAAAATCAATCAAAAACCTTCTAGGTAGTTCTTTTACACATATAAGTAGTCATAACTTACATTAAATATATATTTCTTTATGATATTGCACTTGTAAAGGCTCGGGACATTTAAGTTTGGATAAGCATAGCTAATGCATTTTTGCACACACTCTTTTGAAATTGGTTTTATTTGAAGCATATGAAGATACTCTAATTGCGATGTTCCCTGAATTTTTTGAAATCAAATGTTCTGTGAATAGTAGCAAACAAAAAGTCCCAAAATTGACCAAAAACAGTCAACTAGATACTAAAGAGTTAAATTACTGATCATTGTGCCTTAGTTAATAATTGAAAAAAAGTCAACCTAATTAGCATAGGTTGAAGATGAATTGATAATTGAATAATTTAACACTTCGCCTTTCTTTTAGAATAATATTTCTCAATCATTCTTCTAGCTAGGCCACCTGCTTGTACTTTCACCCCTTAGCAATGACATTTTGTTTAATGCCTAAAGGTATGTTTCCACTAGGTGCTAGTTAGAATTTTAGTGTTATTATACAGGGCCTAGTCTAATACAATGTGCCACTAAGTTTCTTTGGGGGGCAAGGTTGGAATGCGGGCACATTAGAAAAAATCACAGGCTTTTGGAGGGTTGCTCCAAAGCCCTTCGAGGACCCCACAAGTTACTTTTATTTTGGTTAAAATTTTGATTTTTTTCCTTATTCTTGCACACCCTTTGCTGTAGTGTCAACCAATGTGAATTTTCCAAAAGTTGTCAGTGATCCATACACCTATATAATATAGTAGAATAGAATGCAATAGATTACAAGATTTTCAATTAAGGAATCAATCCAATGATGTGGCTTTTGTGCCACATATTCATTTTTTGTGCCACTTACTCATTCGATCCTCTTAACCAATTTCATCTTGAAGTAGGAGAGGAGAAAAGCTCTTTATACTAGTGGGGTAATGGTAGGTGAAACAAACCATATGGAATATGTGTATTAGGACAAAAAAGAGCTCCACCACTCATGGTTAAGTGAAAACATTAGAATTGTGATAAAAGTCAAATTTCAAACCTCATGTAGACATAGTAGGAGAATATCTTTTTTCAAAAAACTTCAAACTAAGAAAAGTTGGAAAATCAAGTAAAATTTATTTCTAAAAATCCGTTTGAAATTTCAATACTCCATCTAAAAGTTATGGACAAATTTTAGAGAGGGTGTTTCAGAAAAAAAGTGGAATTAGTAAAAGAAGCAAATGGAAAGCACCGATGTTGGTTCCAACCATAGATGCTATAAATATAACTCTAGTTTGATCCTAGCTTGTGCAATCCTCCATCTCTAGAGGCGGTGTACACCAATTGAACGTAATGATCTATTGCAACAATACCATATAACTTAGAGTTTGCAACCAAGCCCTTTAAGAAATGACCTAATTGTAACAAATTCAGATGGAGGTTTTGAGGCAAAAGTCATTGGGATGAATTAGCCATGCACCACACAATAAAAGGTAGTTTTTTCATTGTAAAGGTTGATCCCCTGTCATTCATCCCTCTCTTCTCTATTGCTAGTGCCCTAAAATTTTCCATTGACTTTAGTACTTGCAACCATAACAACCTCCATCTAAATTCTAAATCTTCAAGAAAGAACGTAACCTAATGCAAACCCTAAATTTTACACAACATCTTGGAAACAACTTTCATAAGCATGCCAAAGTTTCCCGCTTGAGGAGCATAAGTGTGAAGTGTCTCGAAGAGGTCCTATAAAAAAATAATTTTTTAATTATAGATGGTTGTTTGGATATTTAGGACTTAGTAAGTGTTTTTTTTCATTTTTGAAGAAGTGCCACAATGATGATACAAAATGTTATAGTGGTGCTCCAAATTACAACAATTATCCACTAATTAGATGTATAGTGTGGTTTTCATCCACAATCAAGCAATTTCATCTAGTTTTTTTTAACTATAAAGTTGTCTAGCAATTTCATCTAAGTTTTTTGGCATTTCTAAGCCAAACTATTTTTTTGGTGCAATTTGGCCCAAAAAGCCAAAAATAAAGCTTTGGATTTAGTATATTCAAGTGACGACAAAATACTATTGCCTTATATTGCTAAGCACAATTATTAACAATTGTATTGCAAGGTAAGGAACACCAATTTAGTGGGACTTTGCAAAGTTATTAAAGTGAATTCAAAGGACTTTGTGAAAATAAAAATGATTCATAATGATAGTAGAAATTATTTTTTCCTACTATATCAAAAAATTTCATACTCTAAGTATTGCAAAAAAGACTAAAATTATTTACTACCTTAAAATGGACTCTTTTTGTATCATTCACTTCGTGATGAAAGGCCTTTTATAACTATAATTGCATACTATAATATTGATACTATATAGTTGAACATATTCTAGAAAAAGCAATCACAAGACAAGACAATATGTTTTTTTTGTCTTTGTTTGTTTTCCCTAAAATTTTCAACTCATGAATTAATTTCCATAAATAATACAATGTTATTCAACTTTATATTATATTGTATAATAAAAATTTATTTATTGTCCAACAATTTTAGGTATTTGGTTTCTCTAAGTTGAAGTGTCGAGGCTCTCAAGGATCCTTACTTTATAATGTATGCAATTATACTTCAATGGCATCCAAAAATTTTCATGTTGAAAAAAGATAATTTTGTGACTTCTAAAGCCCTACCATACAAAAGATCTTCATTTGGCTATTTGCCTCATTTTTCTTTGCTTTGTTATAGTTTGCTTTTTCTCTTATAGAACTTTCATGAAGTTACATTTGTGTAACTATTTTTGATTAATTATTGAGCTTTAAGCGTATTTTTCCAAACTTAGCAACACCTTGATATTGTAGCCAAGGTAGAAGCCTCAATTTTTTTGTCCTTTAGAATCAAATTAAGCATGATTCCATTTATGACATAGCCAATATATCAATTCTATCTCATTGTAAGTCTTGCATACAATTATTTTGACAAATTAGTTAATTTCTCAACCTAGATTTTTTTTTATAGAAACAAATTGAATAAAGTTCAATATATAAGCTACATTGAATAGGGATTTCAAGGCAATCCATACTAATTAATTGACATTTCACACTAAATAAATATCTACTTTTATTATATATTAATAGTTATTGAAGTATGAGTGGGAGTGTACATTTTGTTTCAAACATCTACATTTTTCTAGAATAAGTCCCTTTACTTATTTGGTCTATTTGAAACCCCTATTTTATGTAGTTGGCATTTCAATTCCCTTTCAAGGCAAGTCTTGCATGTATTTGTTTTCAAATTGGTTTTAAGGTTAGAATTTGTCAAATCACAACCTTCAAACTCAATAGAGTGCATGCCCTTCTATTTGCTTGTACATTGTGCTAGCCTAATGTCACACAACAAAATCCTAATTGTGTTCACATAATTTTTATCAAGTAGTCAAAATAGATTCCAATATTTGAATGAAGAGTCTTTTTATATTAAAAAAAAATCATTTCAAACACTCTTTTAATTTCCAATTCACTAGAAGAGCAACATCCAATTTTACTCCTAAAGATGGTTAGAATTGCTCATTTATGCAAATATTGTTGCAATTTTGAGTATGAAGGCCATTTGCATGAAGTAAAAACTATTTTTTGAGTGAAAATTTATTTTTGAGATTGTTTGGAAATGCACCGTCTTGTTCTATAATTTTCATGAGATTTTTGGCAACTAAATTGTGCAAGAAATAAATCTCATATACAAGAACCATTATTGAAGAATATGGATTCAATAGCCCAATTCTAGTCACCACATCCTAAAGGGGATTTTTTCTTAAAGTTTTATATTAAAATCAATCATAATCATAAATAGATCCTCCAATTGCAATTTCAACTTCTTTACAATCTTGGCTTAACTTAGCATTGGCTTCAATTTGCTTGAACCACTGCACATTCACACTCTTCAATAAACATTTGTTCCATATCACTTTAACCCCATTTTCAAACAAAACATGCTTTGATTGCTTTGATATATAAATTAATAGGTCTTTGCACTTCAACATGAATTGATTGTTAAGTGGAATTTCTTTGTCATCCAAATGAGCAGTTTGACCTATTTCTAAGTCAATAAATGGCTCCATGCTCAAATTTTCAATTGGGTCTATATTTTATTTTTTCAAAGGGATTGATAAGTTTCAAGAGTTATGAAAACACCTTAATGAAAATACAAAATCATATCAAAAACTGAGCATGGATTTTGGTCTGTTTGATGTCACACTCCCTGGAAGGCTACCAACTTGGAATAAAACATATGAATTAAATAAGAGGATTGGCTTCCTTTATATAGCTAAATTTTGTCAAAGAAAAGTAAAAGAATAAATTAAAAGTATGAAAGAAGCGGCAAAATATCTCAATGTAAAATCAAAAAATTTAATGGTAAAATAAGACATTGAATTAAAGTGACTTAGAATTTGAAACTTATCCCCAAGACTCAAGGTTTTGGACAAATTACAAGTATATTACAAAAATTATAGGTTCTATAACTTTTTTGAAGTTTGCATCATATGAGACAATGTTGAAACATGAAGAATGGAAAGTATTTACACAATCAATATTTAAAAAATATTAAAACATTTTCTTGAAATAAAATTTGAAGATCTAACTTCAAACATTTACACGAAAGAAAACTCTATTTTTTACCCCTAAAGGATTGAGGCAATTTTCCTATCAAAAATCATTCAAAATTGCTATTTCTATTGGAAAGAAGAAAAAAAATGTAATTATTTTTTTGCATATCTAACTATAGGATCTTACACTTCATTGGTATATGAAAATGTGGAAGAAATTTTAGAAAATTTGGCCTTGTAGATTGCAAAACATTTGCATTCTATGTTAAGAAAACAAATTTTATTGCTCCTTGCTTGATTAGATTTTTGGCTTTGAATCCTCTTAACTTAAAGTTTTTGCAATACTAATTTCAATTTTCTATTTCTTTGTGTTTAATAGTTGAATTGAGAGTCTTAAAAAGAATTTAGGAAAAAAGGCACTTAATATTCACTCATTAAAAAATTGTTACGTAGAGGTAGGTTCAAGATTGAAGAAAAAACTAAACTATTAATAGCTTTAGGATGGAATTGAATCACAATAATCTGAACAATGAGATTTTTTTGCAAGCACACTTTATTCCATCTAGAACTTATTTTTGAAAAATTCTCAAAATTTCAAGAAAATGCTTAGTTTGCTTGTAAAACTAAGATTGTCCATAACTTTCTCATTATTTAACCAAATAGGATTAATCAAAGCTAATCAAGTAGACAAAAATATAATCTTTGAAATTAAAAAAATTATTTTGACTATCTGTGATTTTCTTTGTTCACCAACCAAAACTCCATTTTTGCTTGTTGTGCCATAATTTTTGCTCATTGCCATTGATTGGAATAAAGTAAAAAAAATATCCATGATGCTCTCACAAAACTACACATCTTCAAAAAGTTTCAAAAATAATCACTAAAAATTGAAGTAGTGGGAACCTACCCAGACCCAAATGTACCTCAAGGAGACAAAGAATTCTTTAGGGTTTAAAATTTTGCATTTGAAAGTTTTTGTGATTGATCAAAATTGCAATTGATTTGTGAAGAAGATATAACATTTAATTAAGAGAAAATCAATTCATACTTTCTTCAAGCATCGATAGTAGGATTTTTGTTTTTGGCTCTTTAGTTATAGATTGCACCAAAAAAACACAATTTGGCAATAAAATGGCAAAAAATTGTGGTTTATTGCCAAGAAACTTTATATTATAAGAAAATCTTGGATAGAATTGCCAAATTGTGGATGAAAACATAATTATAGACATGTGGTATATAAAAATGTAACATTTTCTATCCAAAATGTAGATAAATGTTGAAATTTGGAGCAACACTATAACCTTTAATATTGCCACTTAGGCACTTCATAAAAAATGAAAAAAACTCTCATTGGTAGTAAGCTTTCTAACATTAGAAAAATACTAAATGCTCTGTGTTATTTTCCTTCCAATTTTGTTTTATTTTTGTGATACTACTTTTAAAAATAGAAGTAAAATCCAATATAGTTTTCTTAAAAATTATAATTTCCTTAATTGTAGATGGTTGTTTAGATATAAAGAGGTTAAAATATTCAAATAAAAGCAAACTATTAAGGCTTTGTATTCCGGTTACAACCATTGACAATTGTGTTGCAAAGGAGAGACATTGGTTTTGGAGGGAGGTTTGCAATGTAAAATAAAACCAAAAATCCATTCTATAAATAAATTTTCATTCATAATGATAGTAGGATTCTCTTTTTATTACCATATCAAAGACTAGCATGCTCTAAATGTTGCAAAGGAGATACAAATTACTTCTTGCCTTAAAACTAAAGGTTGCTATTATGTGAGCTTAAAAGGCAAAGTTCCCCATTAGATGTTTTCTGGGTGTTTAGAAGACTATAAATTTTCAAGCTATCAAAACTTAGGAATGCTACCACATAGGCAATTTGATGTGGTTGAGATAATATCAATTATATAATTATTTAGATTAAGTATAATAATAATAATAATTTTCAAAAATTAAAACTAGTAGTGGCTAGTTCATTGCACAAAGAATAGTTTCGGGGAACAACCCCGAAATAGTCTCTTACTGGGTTGAAAAACATCTAATGATGTTTTCCATTGTCTAAGAACTCACAGTCTTATTGAGGCCAAAATCTCATTTAATGTGTAATTATCTTTGATTAATTGTTGAATTCTAGACATATTTTCTTCAAGCTCAACAACACTTCAATATTGTAGTAAAAATAGAAACCTCAATTTATTTTTCCTTGGAATCAAATCAAACACAATTCTATACATGAGCTACCCAATATATTAGTTCTATCTTGTCATAAATCTTGCATGTACTTGTTTTGGCAAATTAATTTCAGCTTGGAATTTCTATTTTCATGGAAACAAATTGAAATCACTTCAATACATAAGCTAGTTAGCATTTTAGTTCTCTCTCAAGGCAAGTCTTGCATGTACTCCCTCTATTCCACTAAATCCTCCCAAATCAAGCAAAATTTCAATCCCATTAAAAAGCTATGTTTCTTGATTTTGATTGTATAATAAGTGTTTTCTATATTGAATGATCTTGTAGGGACTAGTCAAACAATTTGGGAGCATTCCTCTAGCCTTGCCTATATGAGGGAGCTCTTACTAATTGCTTCCTCAAACACTAGTGTTGACAATGTATTTAGTGCCCACTTTAGTACCATCAAACTTTGATCTTTAAGTGGGTGAGGTTTCTATATAATTGCTGATAATTAGTTTGGGCAATATGTTTCTAAAATCCAATTGTTGTCACCACCTTTTAAATCATCTAAAATGATAAAGTTGGCAACATTCATAAAATGTGCTCAAATATCATACTAAGTTCCACACGGATTTTGGATGCCTAATTGGTAGCGCCTAAACTCACAATTTTATATAGATTTAAGGAATATGTTACTCATTTTCAAATGCATATATTAGTGGCACTATGATTAAAAATACAGCTAATCCTTCAAAAAGAAGATTTTAGGAAATTATTAGTGAGACAAAGTATTTGTTTTCAAATTGGTTCTAAGGTTATAATTGTTGCAAGGTTGTAGTACTTTGTTCAAT
The DNA here is from genome assembly GCA_947034885.2 of Thuidium tamariscinum. Taxonomy (NCBI): domain Eukaryota; kingdom Viridiplantae; phylum Streptophyta; class Bryopsida; order Hypnales; family Thuidiaceae; genus Thuidium; species Thuidium tamariscinum. Next base: position 9,442,260 of record OX344756.2, read on the forward strand.
CCAACTTCCAAACTTAGTAGAGGGGCCCTTGTATGTACTATGTACTATACAACGTAGAAGGCTTTTATAAAGATAAGTGATGGCATTCTAGACAATTAATTTTCTTAGTATAATGTTGAATAGACTTGACATTTTTTGTTTAGCACAAGTAACATTGATTTCTTATGCAATCCCAATTAAGCAAACCATTTTAGTTAAAAAAGTCAAAACTCCATTTTTGGTGAGTTTTTTAATTTAATTTTCTTGGTGATGAGTTTTTTTTAGTTCGATTGAAGAGATATGTCAAAAACCTTCATGCACATATCTTGTCTTTCACAAGCATCTCCATATAAAGTTTATAATTTTCTTTGAAGAAACTTCCATTTGGGAGTGATTTTGTCCATGGTTTTGAAAATAAATATCTCTTTATTGTAATAAGATTTTTTCATTTTTCTTTCTTGCTACAACTAATCTTGTACACTTAAGCATGATGATACAATTTTTTTGCAAAAAAATAATTAGAATAAAGAGATATTTACTTTCAAAAGTAAGGACAAAATTATGTATCTTTGTAGTAGCCCACTATATGTTGTAGTAGAGTAGCTTTAATGTCACACAACAAACCCCTTTTCATGGTCATACAAATTTATTAAGTAGTCAAAATAGATTCTTAGTGATTTGAATATATGAGAATTCCTTTTTATATAAAACAAAGTCAACTTAAACATTCTTTCCAATTCAACAAAAGAACAACACCTAACTTAATGATGATGACAAGTAATGGGAAAACATGATGGATCCATAGTACAGTGAATAGAGGTGTAAAGGGGACTAAGAAATTGAAGTTCCTCTAAATGTTTGAAAGATGATGTACAGCTGTGAACCTAATTTTTCAATTTTTGATGTCAATTTGCCTTTCAAAGTGTAAATAGGGCTTAGAATTAGTTCCATTTCCATTTGCATGTCTAATAGACTTGTAGTTATCAATTGAGACCTAAAAGGGTGTGAAGTAATGGATTTGGAAAGAATTAGTAGAAGAATTGAAAAGGCAAGTAGACAATGTGGCTCCAGTGAAGAGTCGTCCTCACAGTTTTGGGACTATATGTCCAAATGTCTAGTTTTTTTGATTTCAGTGCATATAGTTGGTATGACTCACAGTGTACTCGCTTTCCAATTGTCAATATATCTTTGAGCTTTTGCATTGTACAATTTATGTTTGTCTAATTGTCTTGAGCTGAGACAGCAGGTAGTTGTGAGCTTGTTTGTTTTCTTGTCCATTTATCTATTTACTTGTGTGTGCTTTGATTCTGTGGTGTTTGTGATCTTTTTCAAATCGTCAGTACAAACCTGCAATTTTTCATTGCAATTAAATTAGTTTCCAGTGTCTAATAGTCAGTGTGATGGAGGGTGAGAATAGTTAGTTGTTGAGTGTGTAATTGGAAATCAAATCGACTGAGCTGATGGTGGTTGTGTTGGAGATCGGGCTAGTGGACTGAGCAGGTCATTTGAGGACTGTCTTTGATGGTGGTAAGTTTCTGACAATTGGTCTGAATAACTTTGTAATCACTTAAACATTGTTAATGGAATTACAATCTAATTGATTTATACAGTTTGTGAAGTAAAATGGACAAGTAGTATAATTTGGTTATAGCAAGTCAACTTGGCAAATGGAAACCTCGTGGTTGACAGGATTGTAATTAATTCATTTTGCTAAAATTGTTAGTCTACTAGATGACTCATATCGTTGGGAGATTACTGAATAATTAATTTCATTCAATGGCTGATTAGCAGTATGGCTAAAATTTAGTTATGTCTAATTGACTGCACTTATAAAGGAATATGGGTCTAATTGACTGAATCAGGCTTGTGCATAGTTGATGTGTCTTGGAAAGTATGCAGTCTAATAGCCTGAGTACATACTGTTGCAAGTCTCATGTGGTTGTATGGTCATGTGAGTATGGTCTAATTGCCAACCAACATAGTGATAAAGACTAGTTGGCTGAGCCACTCAATGCATCATTGTTGTAAGGGAAGCATTGCTCATAGTCTAATTGATCATTAGAAGTCAAATTGATTATTGTTAGATTGGTGTATGTGAGAAACTGGAATTCATTTGATAAAGTTGGATATTGTGAGAATGACTAATTGGCTATGGAAAACTTAGTCTTGCATTCTTATGTCTAATTGTCCAAGCCTGATATGGAATTGCATTTGAATTCTCATAGACTAGATTATTAAATTGTACCTTAAAATATTGAGCATTCAATTTAGTTGTTCCAATTGTGTTGATGTCGAATTGTCTGTGAAGAACTATAATTGTCTAATTGATTGAGCATAAAGGAGGAATTAACTTTGTAAATATCTTATGTCAAATTGATCAACTAAATCTAAGTTTTAATAATCAATTGTAATGCTTTGGTTGAAATTGTGATATTGTCAAATTGATTTTGTGGAAATGTTGAGATGAAGTACAGCATGGATGTTGTTTGTTAAATTAGCTTGATAACTGGATACATTGACTGGAGTGATTATATTATTCAAAATCTGCTAAGTTTAGTAGACTGAATATTATGTAGAAACGGAATTAAGTCTAATAGATTGTGATCCTTTTTGATATTGTAAAGTCACAGGTCTAAGAAATTAAATCTAATTGACTGAGACAAAGAGTTGAGATAGAATTAAATTTGCACATTGCAATTGTTTCCCCAACCACCAACAAATCTGGTAGGTAGGAATTGCTTGTGGTTGTTGGAATTAGATCAATTAGTCTAAAAAGTGAAATTAGGTCTATTAGATGAAGTAGTTAGTATAGATGACTATTGACATGATTCAAATCAAGTGGAACGGCTGAGACCATTTGACTTGCTAAAGAGGATCAAATTGACGACCTAAAGAATTAAAATAAAAAGGAAAGAATTTGATTTCTTTTATTTAAAATTAAAATATCAAATTGCAATTAAAAGTGGAAAATTGCCATGTGAGAGAAAGAAAAGAGGAATTATATTATAAATATAAATAAATAAATATAATTATATAAAGATATATATATATTTGCATTAAGTGGCTAGAGCATGCATAAGACAATTTGACCACCCTAGACAACTTGACGACGGTGATTTGACGTGAACCACCCACTAGGCAGGACTGTGACGCCATACATTTGGTCTACTATAGCATTGGGTTTGTGGACTGTGACCAATTGACTTAGAGATTTTCTTTGGGTTTATTTTGTTTGAAACAAAACCAAAAACGACATAAATAAGTATTCAACATACGATTACAGTGACCTTAGTCATACAAACAATAGACTTATAGACCTTTCCATGGAAATAACCCTTTAGATAATTGTCTTGGGATTTTTGTCAAGTAGGCAAAATCTACATTACAACAACCCTTAGACACTTCAATAAGTATTGATGTACAACATAGGTAGACATCCATAGTAGGATGTTAAATTTGTCCCATAAAGTATTTCTTACAAGGTAAAACTTGTCGTATCTCACGATTAAAGTAAAAAAAGCCCCTGAATTTGTGCCATGTTTTGGATATGTTCTTGACCTCTTTTTGTTAATTTGAAGTCTTTGATTGCAAATATAAATTCGAAATTTGAAAAAAATTATATATAAAAAGTAAAAAAATTGTGCATTTCCTCCTAGGATAAATCTTTCCTAGTGGTCTTACTTCATAGGACGGGTTTAATGGCCTCCAATATTCATATAATATGAAATGTCAAATAATTAATATAGATTCCTTTAAAATCCCTATTCAATTTAGTATAGTATAGATGTTGCAATGGTATTGTAATCAAATAAGTTAGAATGCATCCTAAACCTTGGAATGTATGAGAATCATTAAAATTTATCAAAGATATAAGGTGAGTCCATTGTTGACAAAATTATAAGTGGTGTACATTTCAAAACTTAAATGTATACCACCATTACAATTTTGTCCACACTGGGCTTGCTTCCATAGTTTATTTTTGCAATGGCTTCATTTACTTTATTGTTTGAAACTATCACAAATTTGCAACCACTTTTCTTGAAATCCCAAGATTTTGCACTTGAAGGATGTTTGCAAGTTGTAGGCAGCTTGGTTCAATAATTATATCTTATTTGCAGCTAATTTTTAAACCGTCTTTCAACAACAATTGGAGTTTCATTATTCAATATAAATAAGCCCCCTCCCTGATCACTATTGGAATGAAGGGTTTAAATTTAGCTAGATTAAAACTAAAGCTAGATAAAAGCTAGATCAAAGAGCTAATTAGCATTAATAAATAAAGGGAAGACAAGGTCAAAACTAGAATAAAGTGATAGCTATGTAAAAAATAAATAAAAATCAAGCAAGGTTAAAACGAGATCAAAGTAAAGGCTACATGAAAACTAAATCCAAATAAAATCTAGGTAAAAAATGGATTAAAGTAAAAGATAGGAGAAAAATACATTAATGCAAAAGATAGGTGAAAGTTAGATCAAAGTAAAAGATGGTGGTGGTTCAATGAATAGTAAGACTTTAATTTAATCTTTACTTTGATGCTCTTGTCAATTGGTGTTTTTCAAAATGAAGACAATCAAAATGATGGACTTGTAAAGGCAAGTAATTGGGGGTGGTAATTTATAAAGTGACATACTTTGTGTACTAAATTTGCAATAGGCCAATACTAGCATACAAATATGTACCAAAGCACAACTTGTCTCACATAAAATGCATGGTACAATGTGAAATTGACATCCTAAAGTTGATCAATCTTACAAATTATCTTAGAAAAGGTGTCCATCAAAAATAATTTGGAAGATGATGTTCATGTATATATAGTGATGGAGCTATTTATAGGAAAAACACTCTAAGATTATCTAATTGAATATCATATTAACTTTTGATGAGCCAAGAGCTGCTCAGTTGATTAAGAAATTGTTAGTGCTATTGAGGCTTGTCATGGCTTTGGTATTGTCCATAGGAACTTGAAGCTCAAAAATGTATTGTTCCAAATCAAAGCCAAAACCATTCAAAGTGATTGAATTTAGATTGACCCTATTCTTAGAGCATAGTCAAGTGTTGATTGATGTTGTTAGGTCTCCAATCTATGAAATTAACTCTTGAAGTTATGGAATGCCACTATGGACCCAAAGTAGACATTAAGAATATTGGGGGTGGTACTATATGGTAATGTGTTGACTTTTTACTCCTTTCAGTGGACACACATTTGTGAAGGTATATGAAGAAGTCATGAAGTGCAATGAATTGTTTGCTAAAGCTCTATAGCTACACATCTCAAAGGGTGCAAAAGCTCTCATTCAAAAAATGTTGATGTATAATGTCAATGAGTGTTTGAGTACATAAATGGTTTTGAATCATCTTTGGATTTTAGAAAAATTAGAAAAAAGCAGATGGAAATATACAAACCACAGGAAGATTAAAGTCTAGTTTCTTAGAGACTCTATTTATAATTTGTAAGAATATATTCACTCAATGCACTTCAGCCTTCGATCTAACTTTCTATTAATTTCTAGTACATAGTATTTAAATTATAAGGTAGAAACACCCAATCCTACAAGTGTTCTTATTATTTGTCCCTAGACTCATCCAATTATGTCCTTAGACTTTGGTGAATGTGCCTACCACATGCTCAACATTAATTCACTGATACATTTGAAGGATACATATTTAATTGTGATTCATTGGCCGCTAATTTTTGCAGAGTTCACATTTGGGTGCACCTATGTGACAATTTCAATGGTCTAGGCACCCAGTACTTTGAAAAATCATATAAATTACATGTGACATCCAAAAAATCTAATTTTCTTTAAATACTCATAATTTTCATTCATTAATACTACAAAAAATTTCTTTTTAGGAAAAGATGTCTCGAACTATGCATAATTGTTTATATTGACAATTTTGGATGCTCCCACTTTGAAAGGCATAGTTGATGAAAGTTCTTGCAATTTGTACTATTTGCATTGCATGTAAGTAGAGGTATCCATTCTCAATTAGGGACTCATACCCAACCTATAGAGTGTAGCTATTTTCAACCAAAGCTAAAACGTATTTTCGACAAAGCTTGGAATGTGTTTTTTCTTCCATTTCAATGTTGGGCCCAATAAAATCATGATACACGTCTCGAAGTAGTGAGTGGGAAAGTACTCAATCTCTTATTGGAATTGGAAGAATCTAGGTATTGGCTATTAGTCTACACAACTTTTGGACTTCTAAAATCATAGTATTTTCAATTTTGGGAATAAAATTTTGAAAAATTTGTAGTCCCCATATTTCCTATTTTTTTACTTGGCAAAAATTTTACTTGCCTCATATTACTTAGGATTTTCGTGAAAATTGCTTAAGTGATTAAATATGGGTACCTCTACTTTATTGTACACAAATCTATAAGTTTTCACTAAGTTTTCATAGAGCCTTGATATTTTATAAAAAATATTGCAATACAAATGGTAGTAGGTTGCTATGAACTTAAATTTCCTTCTCAATCGTATGAGAAAAGAATATACACATGATAATGTAAAGTAACTACATCTAAAATTGTACATTATTGATTGCTTTTAGTAACACTTATTTATAGCATTTTGAAAATTTATAGTTTATTCACACAATGTTCAAAAAATGTATTCTAAAAGACTTTAGGATCTCCTTTTGACTATGAACATGGCCCCACAAAAAGTTTTTTAATATAATAATAAAAACTATATTGAATTGCTTATTTATGTAATTATTGGTATAGTTACTTTAAATTAGACTATCAAGATGATCACCTATTCTTCAAAAACAAAATTATCATGAAGATTCTATTTTTTTCATTATCAATATATAGGCAAACCTATTCCCAACCATAGGATGGTTACAAAATCAATGCAAGGCTTTCAATGCACACAATGTGATCATTTTATGCTTTCAATGTACACCTAAAGGAGAAGCAGTAATAACCAAGTATACCTAAAAGTAAACTTGTAGGTTGCACCATTTCCAACTTAGGGTGGAAATCAAGCTATGAATGTTTATTTTAAATTTTTTGGTGGTCGAGACTAGTAAGATTATGACACATGTCTGGAAGAAATGAGTTGAAAAGTAGTTCTAGACTAATTGAAAATAGGAGACTCTAGACATTGGTTTTTCGTACAATGCACTTTTTGACTAAAAAAAAACTCACAATAATTTCAATTTTTGCTATAAAATTCTGAATTTTTTTGTGTCTCCATATTTCCTATCTCCCTATATGGAAAAAATTTCCACCAACTCTAATTCCTCACCATCTATTCCGAATGAGCTTATTTGATCAATTATTGGTGCTTTATCCTTGCCAAATGTTGTTGTTGCTCTTGTGGGTCCCCTAAAAGTTGAGTTGTCACCTACATTTCAATTGATTGGAAATCCAACAATCTAAATTGAAAAAATGGGATCATAATTGGAAATGGGTGATTTCTATTCACCTTTAAATGATGAGTCAATGACATTAAAAATCATGAATTTTGATACCATGAGAATCATTGGTTTAAGAGAATCCGAAAGCACTCATTGGAAGTCAAAGCACTATAGAAAATCTTCCCTTTCCACCCCTAATTCTAAGGATGAATAGTTGCATTTTTGTCCTATATAGAGATTCTTTCTAGTTCATCAATTAAAAAATGGCCACCACATCATTTATAGATTAAGGTAAGACCACCTATAAGCAATCGGCACCCTATAACCAACCAATTGATGGACATATTTCCAACCAAGGCTAGATTGTTTGTTTTTTCCTTTTCAAAGTTGGGACTAAAAATTGGTGGCACATGTTCCAAATCAGTGTACAAAAAGTAAGGAAGAGTGTGTAAAAAAGTAGTTTTTTGTGTAATTGAAATTAGAAGAGTTCATAGATTGGCAATGGGTCCAGTGCATCTTTTGCCTTTTAAAATTCACAGTAATTTCAATTCATGCCATAAAATTATCAAAGTTTTTGCAATTCCCATCATTTCTATTATTGCACCTCTAAAAATATTAGCTTTGCCTTGCACTACATTAGATCATGTCTACAATAAGGTAGTATGCTCTAAAAATGACCATTTAAGAGCTGATTGCCTTTGGGGGGAAGCTAAACTCCTTGAATCAATTTTCAGTAAATTTTCGTAGGAAGGAAAATAGAATTGGCATCTAACCCAAGTTGTTTCATCTTTTTTGGACTTGTGTAGAATTAGTTATGAATTTTTAAAGTTCAAATGTAGTGGTCACTAAAAGCAACCACTTGGTGAAATATACACCATTAGTACATTGCAGAAACCAAAATGTACCTCTGTGTCATGATCGCTTTTAGAACAATGCTCACTTTTAGAGCATACTACCTCACCTTAAATGATTGGTTATAGGTGGTTCTACCTTAACCCCTAAGTGATGCCGGCGCCATTTTTTGGCGTTCGGATGACTTCGAAGGGGCAGCAGAGGACCTAAACAATAGTTTTTTCATCCACTTTTTTTTAATGAACTTTCACGTTCAGTTGTAAAGAGTCTCCAATTGAGTTCTTAGTCTAACTACTATTTGTTTTCATGTATTTGAGAAGTAATTAGAGAAAACGGATGGCAAAATTTGCCATTTTAGTGTATTTTGAGAAGTTGACTGAATCTGAAATTTCTCCTTGAAAATGGCATTTTTTGAGTTTGAGCCCAACTAATGAAATGAAGGTCTTGTCTTCTAGTTTCTACTCCAATTGGAATTTTGGAAAATTTTATAAAATTGAAAATTTTATTGCAATTTGAATTTTGGCTGCATTTTTAATGTCCACTGCAACCTATAAATAGGTGTACACGGAAGCTGAGTTTACACCATGATGTTTGTCACTACAATTTACACACATCGTGAAATTTTCAGATTTTTCAAGATAATTTCTATTTTTTTCATTTTCTCTTCAAAAAAATATCATAAAAATCAATTTTCCTCAAAAAAATCTGAAATTTCTGTGAAGTGCAGAAGACATGTACTTCCATCTCTGAAAAATAAAAATAAGAAATTTCATACTTGATTGGTTCCTGAACGGTGACCAGAAGGGGGCTTCCAACGAGTGGTCATAGGCCCGTCCTTTAAGGGTTAAACAAACACGAGACAAATGAACTCACCCAATGAGTATGCCGTTTCTGACGTGGATGGGTTCCCGAACGAGAGCGATACACAAGGCGCCAAGTGGCAGTCCCAGTCAGCAGGCCTCTTGTCCCCATCACGTGGAGGAGAACGACTTCCCTCGTGCCACAGCGGACTGGAAGCCCGGGCGGGACGTTCGTGGGGTCTGTTTGTCTGTCTATCTGACTAGTAAGTTACTTTTCCGAGCAGCTCGGAAGTACAAATGTTGCCCTGGCAGTAGTACAGATGCCGTAAACCGCGCTTGTACTACCACCTCCCCTCATCCGTTTTTGCCGATAAATATCAGTAGATCAGTACAACTTAGCCCTAGGTTTCTCTTTTTTCCAATTAAGGTAGAGGTACCCATAACCGATCACTTAAGCAATTTTCAGGCAGATAGTAAGTAGTATGAAGGAAGTGAAAATTTTGCCAAGTAGGAAGATAGGAAATATGGGGACTGCAAATTTTTTAGAATTTTATTCCCAAAATTGAAATTATTGTGATTTTTGGAAGCCAGAAAGTTGTCCAATTCCAATCATAAACAAAGTACTTTTCTACTCACTACTTTCTACTTTCTTGCTCACTACTTTGGGACATGTGTCATGATCTTATTGGACCCAACCTTGAAATGGAGGAAAAAACACATTCCAAGCTTTGGTTGGAAGTAGTTGCACTCTACAATTTGGATTTGGGGTCCCTAGTCAAGAATGAGTACTTCTATCTTAATTTAGGTTCAATAGAGTTAATCATAGAGTGAACCACACTTTGTACAATAGAAGGGTGTCTAGGAGAGGAAGATTTAATCTCTAAAGACCCAAGGCTTTTATAGGTTAGAAAACATCATTGCTTTTGAAGTGATATAGGTCAAAATGTTGCTAAGGTATAGAAATCTCAACTATAAAATCTCATAGTGTATGTATTGTAGATGATAGGAATCAAACTTGGAGTCATTTGGAAATATATAGTAGAAGCACCCAAAAATGTCCAAATAAAAAATTTGATCAGTATAGTTGGAGGCAACATTTTTCAAAAACAATATTTTCCTAGTATTAGTGAGTGAAAATCATGAATATTTTTTAAAAATAGATTTTTCAAATGTTGTAAGTAATTTTTATGATTTTTCAAATTATTGGCTCTTTAGATAAACCTTGTAAAATTAGCAGTGAGCAAATCAAATTTGGGTATGTGTCCTTAATTTGCATCAATGAATTAGAGTCAAGCATTAATGGCAAACACATTATTTAAAGTCTAGGGACAGTTTTGGATGACTCTAGGGTTGAATGCAAAGGACATGTGTGGTATTGGGTTTTTCTCCTTTAGATTGCAAGATTTCAAATGAAAAAAATATGAACTATAAAGTGCTTTAAGAACAACATGCAAATACATTGGTTAAAGAAAATATCATTCAATTGAATCATTGTGTTTGCAAAATGGATTTGAAATGTCAAAAAATTATTGCAAAAAACACATCTATGATTGATTTTGAACCTCCTTCTACTAAATTGTTTCTCATTCATTCACAAATTCTTGGATTGATATGAAATTTTACTATCACAAACAAGACTAGTATGTGCAACTTTTCCAAAAAGATTTATTAAGAATGCACCCCAAATGAAGAAGAAATAAGTTGCCAAAGTTCATTGTAATCCAAAAATGTCTATTTTTTCAACTTTGAAATTTGAATTGCTTTCAAACATTCAAAATAATTTGGATTGACATGAAAATTTTACCACAACAACTAGACTTCAAGGGGAATGTAATCTAGTATATTTTATTGAAATGGAACATTGGATGAAGGAAACACAAGCCCCCAAAATTGCACCCATCAAATGCAATTTGATAAACCTAAATTGAACTTGTGAACTTTACTTGGCTTCCAAAAAATTAGAATGTCTTAGATCAATATGAAATTTTATTTCATGAACCAAAAGAAAGAACACAAATTTTCCAACAAGTTTTGTTGAATTTGGATGTTGTATGGAAGATTTGCATCACTTTGAATTGGACTTCTAAAGTGTGAGGACATTCTTATGCCCTTGGGGCATTCAAAGGTTGACTAAGAATATGCTAAAGTAGGAGGTCCATAAATTGTTGATTGAAGAGTTGTAAGTGAACTTTGGTAAAGTAAAGCCTTTTGAAATAATTATTAGTAAATTTTCCTTCAAAGACAAGTAGAATTGACATTTAAACCAAGTTGTTTTATATTTTTTGAAGCTTTGTGGAATTAGTTACAAAATTTTGAAGTTGAAATGGCAAAAGGCTCTAAAATTTTTTACCTCCCAAAATGTATACTTTTTGCACATTGTTAGAGGCAACCAAAAAGAAACATGTACAAATAGTGTATATTTAAAGAGGTAGACAATTTTAGAGCCTAAGCACTATTAGAACTTCCTACTTTAGTGAAAAGGAAACACAACACCACACACCATCAAACCAATTTTGGATGTTTCAAGGCCTTGTTCAAGGGCACGATGTTTTTTAGAGCAATACAACTAAGCGAGTCAACTCTCACCTTCTTCAATTTTGGAAGGATTGGCATTCCTTCTTGCATGCCTTCCAAAATCCAAGAAGGCAAAAAGATCACTTATATAGGTGTATTGTTAAAAAAAAACTAGCTTCTAGGAGTTTTGTCTTGTTTTTTTTCAAACTCCATCTCTTTGTCCTACATTGCACACACTTTATAATTAATCTTTATGAGGAAATTGAAACCATTAAGGGGTCACTTCATAATGCCAAATTTTGGGTGAAAAAAAGCCTTTTCAACGTACTAATTGGGTCAAGAATTGCATGATGGATTCAAAAATTCATCATAATTACCCAATCCATCTCCAAGATCTCATAAATCAATCATAGAGGATGGCTTGCACCCGCCTCCTACAAGTCTTTGTGTGCCAAGGCAATAGTGGTCTTAGCGTTCCTACATGGTAATATTAATTATGTTGTGGACACCTTCATATGCAATTCAATTAGTATTTGAATTAGTAAAAAAACTCAAAGCCTCTTAATGGGTTCAATTTTTCCTTAATGTCTAATACTTCAAGTGCTTTCTTGAATCCTAGAATGTCCGGTTGATTACTATAGAAATCATCATTTTTGGTACCATGAAACCATTTGCTTTAGAAAATTCAAAAGCACTCATTGGAGGTCAAATTATTGTTTAAGACCTCTCTTTTTCATTCAAAATTTCAAAGATAAACACTTACACTTTTGTCTTATATAGAAGGATTATTTTGTCATTCACTAGATACTTAATGTCTACAACAATGTTATAGGTCAATAATTGGATGGTGCAAATTTTACTTTTTATGTGTACCATTTGGTGGAGGCTCTCTAGTTGTGTCTTGGATACATTGGCCCTTGGAGTAAGGTACACATGCCCATTATGATCCCTTATCCATTTGCTTCTTATATCAATAGTTGTCTTGGATTTTTAGGTTGAAATGTTGTACTAGTGTATGTACGTATAGGGCATAGTTGGAAAAGAGACAATACTCATTGTAAGTACCTTAATTCCTAAAGTATTAAAAATTGCATGTTAAAAAAAAGGGTCAATTATTTTAAATATATTTTGTAAAACAAAATTCAAGTAAAATGTATTTTATGTTAGCAAAAGAATCAATGGAGAGAATTACACATGTTGATAAAATAAACCAAATTGAACCAAAAAATGTATAAATAACCTACTTGAAGTGGTTAGAAAAACATGAAGCCAAAGGTAGGGATGAATATTATTTCACTCATGTAGCATTTTCCACTTAATTATATTTTTTGTATTTAATATACATAGATAAAATACAAAAGGAACATTAGAGATGAATATTGAAATTCAGAATGTTTACTAAATCAAATACAATTTTCCCTATAGTAGTCAATTATGTCTAAATTAATGTACTTAGTTGAGAAGCTTTATAGTTTTCTTTAGTATAAAGAAACAAATGAAACCATCAGCAACTAGTGTATTAAGGTGGAGTTAAAGCATCTTGAATGAAGAATGGTATTTAGCTCAATAATATTTCTACATGGATAGGATCCAAGGTTGTGTTATAAAACAATTGTAATAATACAAGGTGCATGCATTCAAAACCACATTTAAAAGCAACGACACTAGTATGTGAGCATGGAAGTGTGAGCCTATAAGCCTTGAGCCTAAGTATAAGTAAGTATCCTACACTCATTGAAGGTATTCATAACATAAACACTTATAATATAGGTGTTTAGAATATAGATACACTATAACCATTGAGGTATCTATAATATTGACACCTATACTATAGGTGTATAGAATTCTAGGCTCATAGGCCCATACTTTCTATGCTCGCATATTAGCAACTGTGATTTAAAAGGTAATAGTAGATAAGTCCTTTTGCTTGACAAAAACAATAGAATAATTGAATTTTCCTAGCATTTGTTTAACATTTTGAGAAAAATCATCATGAAGTACTAGTTGAATGAATATTTTGATAATTAGGCACAAATAAAAATTATAGATTTTGAGCTTTAGATTCCATTAGTATGCTTAGATTTACTAATGCTATCACCAATGTTTTTTTAATAAATTTGAAAAGGAAAATTTTGAAATTCCTTCAAAATTTGATCACACACAAAATATTATCATTTTTTGAGTAAATTTGTTGAAATGGATTTGAAATGAGCCTCTCTCCACATAGTGATTTTTTTTTTAAATTTGTATTTCTTAAATCTATGAATTTGATTTTACAGATCTAGTTTCAAACTAGAAACAATTTAATTTTGGTTTGTTCAACAACTTCATATACTTCCACATTTGTAACTTTAGGAAGAAAAAAAATGTAATCTAGAAATACCAAATTTAATCATTAGATAGGACAACAACTTCATAAGTATCTCCACAAATTATGATGACTCTCATCATTGCTTTCATTCAAGGAATGATTAGAAAGAAATTTGATTTTCTATTTTTTTGTTGTCCAAAAATTGAACGTTGGAACATTAAAGGGATAAATTTGTCAATATTATGATGATTCTTACTTTTCTTTACTTTTTGTTTTTTGCCTTATCATTAGAACACCTTTTACTACATAAGACCAAAAAAACAAAATCCAATTTCATACATTTTTGAAGCATGCTAAAATCAAATTCCATGACCTTTTAGATATAATTTCAAAAATTAATGGTTGAATGATTATGGAGTGTTACAATAGCAACAACTTAGTTAATGAATCTCAAGACTTATTACTAGTCTTTTGAGTAGTGTAAGAATTGTTTAATGAATTTCATGAAGACAATCAAGTTTTCTAATAAATATATTTTACGCATATCTTTTGTCAAGTTGCAGGGGTATTTTGGATGAAGGCTTTCTCTATGGTGACACTACCAATTATACAATCAATATATTGCAAACAATCAAGGAGATAAGATGTTTAGAGTACTTTTGAAACTAGTCATGAAGGGTAGCCTTCACTACCCATATACACAAGATGTATCTATTGAACTAACGTACCCTCAACTAAATGTGCCTATTGTGTGTTGCAAGCAATCAATGAGATAAATATCAAAGGTACTTTTTGAAAATAGTTGCTAAGGATAGACTTCAGTGCCTATATACTTGAGAGGTGTCTATTCAACTACCCAAATTGACCATTTATGTATGATGGTATACAAGATTGCATTACAAATATTGAATATGTATAACTTCACCAAATTTTTAGTTAGTAACAAACTTTAATTAAAAGCTCTATCCAAAAAAATTCATTCTACGTATAAACATTTTATTGTCTTTCAAACTTTATACATTGAAATCATTGTAATATACTAAAAAAATAATATAGAACAACTTCAGTGCCTAACTTATAGATTTCATTTTCCATCACCTCTTTGATTGCTTTCTGTTACCATACAGTGACTCTATCTTACTATCATGTACTGCAAACAATCAATGAGATAAAGTATCAATAGGATCTTTTGAAATCAATCACCAAGGGTAGCCTTCAGTGCCCACGTACTTGAGATGTGTCTATTCAACTACCTGAATTGACTTGTTTTATGCAATGGCGTACACGCTAGTATTGCAAACCTAGAATTTTATACATTTTACCAAAATTTCCATTAAGCAACATACTTTAGTGAAATTCTCTACCCAGTCAGCTCTAGTGACCCCAAAACTGGCTAAATTTCATTCATTTTCTATTTAATTTTTTCATGCCCTTTGTATAAATTTTTTTTAAATCTTCCAAAAATGAACATTTTGGCTAAAAACCCTGAATTTGTTTTGAGATCACTGGTCAGCTCTGCTTCAAGAATACTTTATCATCCTTCAAACTTTTGAACATTGAACTTCATCTACAATTTCATGCTATTTGATTTGAATAAATAGGATGAAACAACCTCATGTGCCTACCGTAGTGATCGTCAACCTCCTTGACTCTTGCTTCCTTCTTCTCCCATTCTTCGAGAAGCAACAACGCCAATGAGTAAAGCCATGAGAACCTTCCTGTTGCGTTGCCAGCCTATTTCAGTTGGCATGATTTCTTACCACTATCCTGGTCTCATGGAGTCAAACAATCATTTTACTCGCAGTCTTCTGAAGTGGTAGTGTTGCAGATTTCGTATTCATTTTCTTTGTCACTGTTACTTCACTCGGTTTGCTTGTAGGGTTGGGTCGTCGGAGCGTTGCGAGCTCCGAATCCCTAGTCGAAATTTCGCAAAGATGTCAAGCTCCCGCACTTCGTTCAATCCGAGTTTCGAGGTACGTTTCCAAATCGTTTTTGGGTTTCTGTAGTCGTGCCAAATTTTGTGACTTGACGTAGGGTTTTGAGATCCGGAGGTTTGGGTGGAGGTTCCGTAGCCGTTTTGTAAACCGTCGAGATTTTGGAGTGATTCTCCTGCTGTGAGGAATTTTTGAATTTTTAGCTCCAATTTCTGGTGGTTCCAGGTTTTGGTGTGGTGGTGAGGCTGGAGAAGATCCGCGATTTCTGGGAGTTGTGATGTAATTTGTGCTCCGCGAGCGCGGATTCACCAATAGGTTTGCTCTGGTGATGGGAGTGCCTGCTTTCTTTACTCTGAGATTGCACTAATCAGAACTAGTGTTCCTTGTAAGAACCGAAGGCGGTGGTATCAAAACCTGTGTGAGGGTTTTGCTAATCTGTGAATAAAAGTTCGTCCAGAATGGACACCGCCAAGCATGTTCAGTTGACAACACAAGATAGCTTCATTCCCAGATTGGACCTCGAGAATTTGCCTCTCTTGAATGGTCCAAGCAGCGACGGCTACAACAACATTCCTCTAGAGCCCAAGAAGAAGCGGTTGGAGGTTTCCGTGATCGGCATGACCTGCGCAGCTTGTTCGACTTCAGTTGAGAATGCTCTCTCCCAATTGAAAGGCGTGGACTCTGCTACCGTGGCTTTACTCCAGAATCGCGCTGTTGTTGTTTACAATTCCGATCTCCTCTCTGAAGATGACATCAAGGAGGCCATTGAAGACGCCGGGTTCGATGCCGAGATTGTGTCAACTACAAAGGAGGAGACCCCTGTTGTTGCCAATATTGTTGGCCAGTTTCGAATCCAAGGGATGACTTGCGCGGCGTGTGTGAACTCTGTGGAGAGCGTGCTCATGGGGTTGAATGGCGTTTTACGTGCTTCCGTTGCGCTTGTGACGTCGTCTGGTGAGGTTGAGTACGATCCGAAGCTCATCAACCGGGAGGATATTATTGAAGCGATTGAAGACGCAGGGTTTGACGCCTCCTTAATGTCAAGCGGCCAAAGTGATCAGGTGAAGTTTGTTGTGGTGGGGATGTACTCTTTTGTGGAGAAGGCGACTGTGGATTCCATCTTGCGGTCGTTGCAAGGAGTGAAAGATGTCTCGATTGATCCATTGTCAGACAAAGTGGAGGTGTTGATGGATCCTGAGGTCATTGGATTGCGGGCCATAGTGGAAGCGGTGGAAGTGAACGGCGACTTCAAGGTGGTGATTTCGAATCAGTACACGAACAAATCCCCGGAGAATAGTGACGAAGTGGGTCATATGTTCCAGTTGTTCCTCTGGAGTTGCTTGTTCAGTATCCCCGTGGTGTTCATTGGAGTGATTTGCCCTCACATCTGGGCTGTGCAGCTGCTGCTTCTGGTGAAGTGCGGGCCGTTTCTGCTTTCCGATTGGCTCAAATGGGCACTTGTCACCCCCGTGCAGTTTGTGTTGGGCCGTCGGTTTTACATTGGCGCCTACAAGTCCTTGAAACGGAAGTCAGCGAATATGGATGTGCTGGTCGCTTTGGGTACCACAGCGGCGTATGTGTACTCCGTCAGCGCTGTCTTGTATGGCGCTGCTACGGGCATTCAGCTACCAACTTACTTCGAAACAAGCGCAATGCTCATCACTTTCGTCCTTTTAGGGAAGTATCTGGAGGTTCTGGCAAAGGGGAAAACCTCAGAGGCAATTGGGAAGCTCTTGCAACTGGCGCCCACGAGTGCATTACTTCTAACAGTGGACGCTTCCGGCAGGGTGTTGACAGAGCGAGAGATCGATGCCCAGTTGATCCAGCGTGGTGACATTTTGAAAGTGTTGCCTGGAGCGAAGGTGCCAGCCGACGGGATTTGCACCTTTGGCCAGAGCCATGTGAACGAGAGCATGATCACAGGCGAGGCGAACGAAGTTGCCAAAGGCGTTGGAGACGCCGTGATCGGTGGGACTATAAATTCCAATGGTGTCATTCACATCCGTGCAACGCGAGTTGGTCGCGACACAGCGCTGGCGCAGATTGTGAACCTGGTGGAGACCGCGCAGATGTCGAAAGCTCCAATTCAGAAATACGCTGATTACGTTGCTAGTATTTTCGTTCCGGTGGTAGTGTCGCTGGCGGCGCTTACGTTTGTGGTGTGGTATTGCGCTGGGAAACTGGGAGCCTATCCTGACTCCTGGTTGCCCGTGAATGGCAACCATTTTGTGCTGGCACTCATGTTCGCCATCTCAGTGACTGTCATAGCTTGTCCTTGTGCTTTGGGGCTTGCGACTCCCACTGCAGTTATGGTTGCAACTGGCATTGGAGCCAACAACGGCATCCTCATCAAAGGAGGTGATGCTTTGGAGCGTGCGTACCGAATCCAGTGTGTGGTGTTTGATAAGACTGGCACCTTGACAAAAGGCAAGCCTTCGGTCACGCATCAAACAGTGAAGATCTTCAACAAGACCCCCTTGGCTGAGTTTCTTACTGTCGTTGCGTCCGCGGAGGCAGGGAGTGAGCATCCTTTAGCGAAAGCTTTAGTGGACCATGCCCACAACCACTTGGTGTTCACCGAGCCTTCGACTCCAAGATCAGCAGAGATGCCTAGAACCAGAGATTTGAGCTGGATGAGGGAAGCCTCCGGCTTTGAGAATATTCCTGGCGAGGGGGTGCGTTGCAGAGTTGGAGACCTCTCGGTGCTGGTTGGCAACCGGAAGCTAATGCTTTCATCATCAGTCACCATATCCGACGAAGTGGAAAGCTATTTGCAACAAACTGAGGATCTTGCAGGCACAGGAATTCTCGTGGCTTTCAACGGGGCAATTGCTGGCGTTGTCGGCATTTCGGATCCTTTGAAGCGAGAGGCTCCTTTCGTAGTGGAAGGTCTGCAGCGCATGGGCATCCGGTGCATCATGGTGACGGGAGACAACTGGGGCACTGCGAAGTCAGTTGCTCATAAAGTTGGGATTGATGAAGTGTTTGCTGAAGTGCTCCCTGGTGGGAAAGCCGATATTATCAAAGAGCTGCAGTCTGATGGAACTGTCGTGGCCATGGTGGGAGATGGTGTGAACGATTCCCCGGCTCTCGCAGCCTCGGATGTGGGGATTGCAATTGGAGCAGGCACGGACATTGCCATTGAAGCTGCGGATTACGTGTTGATGAGGAACAGTTTGGAAGATGTCATCACTGCTATCGATTTGTCGAGGAAGACGTTTGCGAGAATCAAGATGAATTACATATTTGCAATGGGGTATAACGTCCTTGCTATCCCTGTGGCTGCTGGAGTGTTCTTCCCGTTGTTAGGGGTCAGTCTTCCTCCATGGGCTGCAGGGGCGGCCATGGCGTCCTCTTCGGTTTCTGTGGTTTGCTCCTCGCTTTTATTGAGGAGGTATAACAGACCCCGGCTCACGGAGCTCGTGCAGGTCAAGGTTCAACGATAGGATTAGTTGTATTACTTAGTGCCAGACGTTGTGCATTCATTCTTTGCCTTTGTAAAATAATCATTACTACAGTTTGGAGAACCTTTCCTGATTCTCGGCATCCTTTTGAGCTTCAAGTTTCAAGTCCGTATTGTTGTGATTGGAGTTTTCTGATGGGGGTCTGGAATGGAGAAACTTATAGCCTTTGAATTTGCTACTTCTTGTATGCTCCTTTGATTCGCAAATAGGATTGTAGGAAGCACTGAGACTATTTCTGGTTCATGAATGAAGTCCTTGGTTTCTTAGTAGCCACGTTAGATTGCACAGTTTGGAGCAGCAAGCTTAAATATTGAATAAAATCATATGTAAGTATAGCTCTTAGCAAAGTGAATGTAGTCTGAAGATGCACCGAATGCATTCCTGAGACCCTCACTAACACTCTTGAAAACTTAACTTACATTTAACAAGGTAAATAAAACCAAATGCAACGCTTACATTTTGGATCGAAAATGAACAAGGTGAGAACTCAAAATGGTTGTTAAGTTTATTTCACTTAAAACTGCCAAATTAAGCATTTGAGCATGGTTCATATGAAATTGTCCCTGCCATTGTTCCTTCTCAAAGCAGAAGGAAGAAGGCAGAAGGAAAGAAGAAGGAAGAAGGGAAGAAGAAGGAAGCAAGGAGTTTGGTGCTCATTAAGCTGAAGGGTAGGCTCTTTAGGTTGTTTCATGTTGTTTTCTAGAATTAAATAGAAAGATATTCTAGACTAAGTTCAATGTTGGTACAAAATTTTGAAGGATGCTAAAATGTTCTTAGAGCAAAGCTTATTGGGTAGAGAATTTTACTAAAGCATGTTACATACTAGAAAATTTTGATGAAATGTATTTAATCTTTGGTTTGTAATGTTGGCCTCTATATTATTGTGCATAAAAAATCAATTTGGAGTAATTGAGTAGATAGGCCTCATGTATGTGGCCAATGAAGGCTACCCTTGCCAACTATTTTAAAAAGATACCCTTAATATTTTATGTCATTGATTGTTTAGCCTATACATTGTCATGCATAAAAAAACCAATTTGGGGTAGTTGAATAGACAAGCCTCATATACGTGGTCAGTGAAGGCTATTCTTGCCAACTGTTTTAAAAAGATACCCTTGATATTTTATATAATGGATTGTTTGGCCTATATGCCATCGTGCATAAAAAATCAATTTGGGATAGTTGAATAGATAGGCCTCATATACGTGGTCAGTGAAGGCTACCCTTGCCAACTGTTTTAAAAAGATACCCTTGATATTATAAATCATGGATTGTTTGGCCTGTACGCCATCGTGTATAAAAAATCAATTTGGGGTAGTTGAATAGATAGGCCTTATGTATATGGCCAATGAAGGCTACCCTTGCCAACTGTTTTAAAGAGATACCCTTAATATTTTATGTCATTGATTGTTTAGCCTATACATTGTCATGCATAAAAAAACCAATTTGGGGCAGTTGAATAGACAAGCCTCATATACGTGGTCAGTGAAGGCTATTCTTGCCAACTGTTTTAAAAAGATACCCTTGATATTATAAATCATGGATTGTTTGGCCTGTACGCCATCGTGCATAAAAAATCAATTTGGGATAGTTGAATAGATAGGCCTCATATACGTGGTCAGTGAAGGCTACCCTTGCCAACTATTTTAAAAAGATACCCTTGATATTATAAATCATGGATTGTTTGG
The DNA here is from genome assembly GCA_947034885.2 of Thuidium tamariscinum. NCBI lineage: Eukaryota > Viridiplantae > Streptophyta > Bryopsida > Hypnales > Thuidiaceae > Thuidium > Thuidium tamariscinum. The sequence goes on from OX344756.2 coordinate 9,463,173, forward strand.
CCTGTACGCCATCGTGCATAAAAAATCAATTTGGGGTAGTTGAATAGACATGCCTCATATACGTGGTCAGTGAAGGCTACCCTTGCCAACTATTTTAAAAAGATACCCTTGATATTATAAATCATGGATTGTTTGGCCTGTACGCCATCATGCATAAAAAATCAATTGGGGGTAGTTGAATAGACATGCCTCATGTACGTGGTCAATGAAGGCTACCCTTGCCAACTGTTTTAAAAAGATACCCTTGATATTATAAATCATGGATTGTTTGGCCTGTACGCCATCGTGCATAAAAAATCAATTTGGGGTAGTTGAATAGATAGGCCTTATGTATATGGCCAATGAAGGCTACCCTTGCCAACTATTTTAAAGAGATACCCTTAATATTTTATGTCATTGATTGTTTCGCCTATATGTTGTTGTGAATAAAAAAATCAATTGGGGGTAGTTGAATAGACATGCCTCATGTACGTGGTCAGTGAAGGCTACCCCGGTAAAGAGATACCTTTGATATTTTATGTCATTGATTGTTTGGCTTATATGCCATCATGCATAAAAAATCAATTTGGGATAAATGAATAGATAGGCTTCATATACATGGGCAGTGAAGGCAACTGTTTAAAAGAAATACCCTTGATATTTTATATCATTGATTGTTTTTACTACACAATAGGCAAAGCCATTGCGTGGTAAGAAGAAGTAGTCAAGAACGTGATTGAAGTTGCAATCTATAAGGTACTCTCCTTAAGTCATTCAATGTTATTTCTTCAAAAATTTACATTAAGTTCAATGTATGAAGTTTGAAAAATGATAAAGTGTTTGTAGAATGAAGCTTATTGGATAAAGATTTTAATGAAAGTTAATTTCTTACTAACCAAAAATTTGGTGAACATGTGTATATTCTATATTTGTAATGCTAGCATGTACACCATCATGCATAAAGGATCAATTTAGGTAGTTGAGAGGACATCTATCACGTATGTGGGCAGTGGAAGTTAATTGTCCTTGGCAACTATTTCCAAAAGATACATGTGATATCTTATCTCAGTGATTGCTTGTAGCATACAATAGGTAAAATTACTACTAAACATCACTTTGGGGTAGTTGAATAGACACACCTTGTACATGTAGGTAGCAAGAGCTATCTTTGGTAACCAATTTCAAAAGGTACCTCAAATATCTTATCTCCTCAATTATTTGCAATGCATTGAATATACAATTGGCAAAGTCACTATACAAAAAAATCTTCATCCAAAGTATCCCCCTGATTCAATAAAAAATATAAGTAGAGTATATTTTCCAGAAACCTTGATTGTCTTCATTAAACTTGTTAATCTATTCTCTCACTACTCAAAGGACTAGTAATATGTCTTCAAGTTCATTAATCCCTAAGTGCTCAAGCGACTACATTTGGTCGCAACCCAACTTTGGGTAGAATTTTCATGTAGAAAAAAAAAATTCAAATTTTTTTTTCAAATTTTGAAAAAATTGGGTTGCCTTTCAACATTTACATTTAAAACTAACATTGGTAAGTTCAAAAGAAAATTATAAGAGAAATAGCACAAAGTGTTTAGAATTGCCTAATGTTGAAAAACTTACTATTTGGAGAAAGTGTTGATGCTCTCATTATCAGATCTTTTGCATTTTTTCACAAATCAATAGAAACCACAATTTTGACCAATCAAAAAAATGATTCTTTCACCACTAAAAGGACTAGTAATATGTCTTGAGATTCATTAAACAAGTTGATGCTATCATAACACCCAATGATAATTCATCCTTATTTCTTAAATTATATCTAAAAGGTCATAGAATTTGATCCCAATATGCTTCAAGTGCATAGAATTGGTTTGTGTGGTCTTATACACTAAAAGGTGCTATATTGATAACGCAAAAAATAATAAATTTAAAAAGAATTCAAATCATCATAATACTAACAAATTCAACCCTTTAGTGCTCCAACATCCAATTTTTAGACCATGAATAGGTTGAAATCAACATTCCTTTTTCAATATTTCTTAGATGAAAGGAGGGATGAAATTCATCCTAATTTGTAGAGATACTTTATGAATTTGTTTTCTTGTCCTATAATTAGATTTGATATTACTAGGATAATTTTTTTTCTAAAATTACAAATGTAGAAGCATGTCAAATCTGATTTGCAAAAATAATGTCATAGATTTGAAGGATACAAAAATTTCAAGAAAAAATTCACCATGTCAAGAGAAGCTCATTTCTAATCCACTTCAAAAAAATTTACTCAAAAAGTGATAATATTTTAGAACTTGTAATCAAATTTTCAAAGAATTTTGAAGTTTTCCTTTCAAAATTTATCAAAAAGATATTGGTGATAATATTGGTGAATCTAAGGATATTGATGGAGTCTAAAATTTAAAACCTACATCTTTTATTTGTATGTGAACTCCAAATGGTACTTTATCATCTAATGATTTGAATATATTGTGAATTTAGAAAGTGTTTAAAAAAAGTGCCTAATTCCCAAACAAGTTCTCATGTATAAAGGTTATACATTTTAGGCAAGAGTTTATAGTAGTTTAGGATCAAAATTAGGGGCAATACTATAGTAAAACAAGGATAAGATAAACTAGAGGATCATTTTCAATATGAATGGGTCTATTTATGGATAAAGAGAAGTGATTGCATCACAATGGGACTATTTTTGGTGAAATTTCTTTCAATTTAATTCCTTGCTTAGGTAATATTTTGATACTACTAATATCTATTCTTTGTATTTACAAATGAATTTTTATTAGTCTAAGATACTCTCATCTTCTTCAATAATGGTCACTTTTGAAAACTTACAACTAATTTATTGTGCTTCTAAGTACTTGTAGTTTTGCCAAATGAATGTACAAAACTCTTCATCATTTTTGGAGTAGAGAAAATTAGGTGTTGGGTGATCAAAAGCTTTCTTGCCAAAAGTCTAGCTACATTCTTAAACTTGAATTAGACTCCAAATTTTGCAATATATTGTTTTCCTTTAAAAGTCTATTTAATAGTGTACGAAAGATTGTCCTTCTAATAGATGTATAATGTAATTGTAGTCTTGACTGTAAAGTCCCCTTGGACTTTATATTAGATCTATAACGAACAAATCTTTTAACCCCTAAAAATCCTTGACTATGTTTTCACCAAAAATGCTCCAAATTACCATTTCTAGTACAAGTATTAAACTTTAGAAAAAAAACATTATCATAATCATGTAACTATATGATCTTGTAGTAATGTGTTTAAAAAAGATGTGAAAAAAATTCAAAAAATTCTACCATGTAGATTGCAAGATACATTCAAGTATTTGAATTTATACATATATTTTTGGTTATGTACTTCACAAGCTCACATATGTATGAAAAAATTTCCATATTAGTGGTGCTTCTTTGGATTCATTCTTAAAGGCAAATTGGCAATATGCTTGAAAATTCCAAATTATTTGGAATTGTACAACAAATAGGAAAAAATACTAAGAAGAAAGAAGTAGGGAATGACTCCAAATAATAAATCATTAAAATTTTATTTATAAAATCAAGAAATACCATTTCCAATGGTTGTAATGTTTTATTAAATAACCTACATCCAATTTTTTTTTTCTAAAAATATTTTGACTATTGAGTTAAGTAAAGGACTTCAAAATATATTTTAGAAGAGGGAATCCTAATAAGTTCTTGCAAACTAAAACTCCTCATAACTTTTGACCTATCAATTAAAATAGAATGATTCAAATCTTTCCATTTATATTTAAAGCCAAAAATCCAATTTCAAACTACTTGTTTCTAAAAAAAGTGATTGCTTCATATGTGCCACACTAATCGAGTTGAAAAAGTAACAATGTATTATGTAATAACTTCTTCACTATATAGTCAAAAGTTGTGAAAATTGTTGGGCCTGAAAGATATTCCTTATCCACATATTGTATGAAAATTTCAAAGATAGATAGTAAAAACTCCATTTATAGTGAGTTGCCCAAAATTTCTATCTTGCCAAAAGATGTAACTTTGTCCTTGAGAGATTAATTAATGCCAATTTCACAAACTAAATTGGAGTCATCACTTTTTCTTGATTTTGTACTTTATCATTATCTTATATTTTTATATTGTGAACTATTGGGTTTTTTTCTCTCTCTATAATTTTTTCTTAAGACTTCATATTATTTTCATGTACTTTGTCAATGTTTTTTCATTTCATTTCATTTCAATAACATATCACAGGATCTTTTGGAATAAAAATATAATTAAAACTTTGGGCCACAAATATAAACTCCATGAAAAGCAAGCTCAAAGGAAAAAATTCATAGAGAGCTTCTATGGATCATTTCTTCAGAAAGAAAAAATCATGAAAATGGCATGGCAATTCAAGCTCCAAATCTAATTTTAGAATTATAATTGAAATTTTGATATTTTAGAACACTAAAGGATCATGATTTTTAGCAAATCAAGCATTAGAGTCCTAATACAGAAAAACTAAATACTCTAATTATGTATAATATGCTATTATACATTTAATATATGCTATTGTAGCCATTATAAGTTTAAAATTTTTAAAAGTTGGATGAGGAAAAAAAAGTTCAATTATTTTAAAATGATTTGATGATAAAATATCATATTTATCAATTTACAAGTTTGCAAATAATTAAACTATAATTTTTTTCCTCAATTTACAAATTTACAAAGAAAAATATAATTTTTTCATGAATTCAGAAAGTTATAACAAGAAATTATAGAAGTTTTGAAAATCTCAGATTTTAGAATTCTTTAATTTTAAACAATGTAAATTTTAATTGGACATCATTCATAGTATGAACATTGGAGATCATTGAAGTACAGTACATTAGAGTCCTAGTGCCAAAATGAACATTTGTCCTTTTTAATGCAAAACATATAGAAACCAATTATTTTTGTGACTTTTTTTATTCAAGATAAACTTTCATCATTGTTTCGACGTTGTGGCCTTTAGTTACTATAGAAAGCACTTTTCAATAACATTTATGCACTTTTTCAACAATTTTGACAAATTCATTCATTTAAAAAATAAAAATACTAATATAAAAATTGACCAAAAGAAACAACTCTTTTAAACACCTTTGTCAAATGAATGGTTTTTTTGGAGAAATAGTGGAAATTGGTCCTCAAAAGATATGTAGTTGTACCAAAATGCATTCAATTAAGTAATTGAGCATTATTTCCATTATTAAATTGATTGATTTTTAGTTGACAAAAGAATAATTATTAATATAAAGCTACACTAAAAAGACCAAATCTAGACTGTGGTTTCTAAATTATCCTTCTATTTGCAATTGAAATAATATGAATTAAATACAAAATCATGGTTTAAAATAGTCTTTTTAATGTAACTTTGTACAACTAAATCTAATTCTCTTCTTATGCATCTTTTAGAAACCCATTGAATAATCTAAAAGTTTTCAAAATGTTGAAAATAGCTATATCTAGGCCTAGGCTTTCGTGAATAGAGATAAAATTATACATTTTAGGCTAAAATCTACTAGGTTTGACTTTGGAAATGGGTGATGATTAAGTTTGGTTACCTTTTAGAGGATTGAAATAGAATTAGAACTTAGATGTACTAACATTGGAAGTGCACCAAACATTTGCATAAGCAAATGTAAATTTTTTTGGATTTGGACTTTAGACAAACATCCTATATGTCATTTAATGCAAGCTAGAAGACAAAAAAAGAAATGTGAAAAATCACAACATGAAATGGAAGCCACGACAAATCATGCCTAGAAACATAAAATAAAGAAATGTCATAGCAAATAGCTAAGTACTTTCCAAGATTTTTCTTTTTAAAGGCATGCTTTGCTATTGCTTTCTAAAATTTTTGTTTCCTATTTTGCTTCTTATGGCCCCTATTTAGGTTGTCCAAAGTCCAAATCCATATATTTTGTGTTCTTGCTATGGAAGTTTTGATGTGTTTTTAATGATAGTTACCTCAAGTTCTAATTCCATACCAATCAACAAATAATAATACATTTGTTGTCATATTTGCTAAGATCCACTGATAATGCTTTTAGAGACCCATTCTCCCAAAATTTAATGAATACATTTCACTATAAACACCATTAGGAAGAGTCACAATAGGGAACCCCATTTTTCCCCACTAATTGACGAAATCCATGTGGAAGGAGATGAGTAGATGACCAAGTATCCTTCCCTAATTCATTGAAGAATCTCCTAATCATCCTTGGAAACCAAAAAAATTTGGAATTTTTTTACAAATTAGACACAAACTTCTTTAATATTGTTAAGAAAAATCTTTGAAAAAGTGAACAAAATTGTCCAACTTCTCAAAAATATATTAGATTCACCAATATTTGGATGAAAATTCTAAACAATAGATACTATTGTAGATGAAAGTGCAAATGTGGATGAATCTATCCATTTTTTCTTACTTGCATGCATTCCCTAGTGTAAGTTGTTTTAAGTTAGGATCACCTAAATTTGAACACGTTTCTAAAAGCAAGCCCTAGAAAAATCATAGAAAAACTAGATGCTCATTGCACTCTTTTCAAGGTGTGAACATTAAAATAAAGGACAATTTTAGAAAATTTACCAATTCAATTTTGAGCTATTGGAACTTTTGCATATTAAATTCAAAAATCTTTTTTGGATTTCATGCAACTTTAATTGCAAATTGTCTTTATGTGATTAAAAAATAAAAACTTTTTGACTCTCAATGATGTTATTCTTCACATAAATTTGCTTGAAATCACCTCTAAGTCACAAGGCCTTTTCTTCTCAAAAGACACTCAAAACTACCATATCTAATGCAAAGAATTTTTTTTCAATAGCATATTTTTGAATATTTAATTGTAGGATCTTGCAATAGACTAGTATGAGAAAGAGTGGACAAAATTTCAAATTTTTTGACTACATGGACTGCAACACATTTGTGTTCGAAGTGATGAAATCTAATTTATGAGACTTTGACCCCTCTAAACCCCTAACTATGTGATTGACTATCTATGGTGTTTTCAAACCATATCTTCCCCCCCCCCCCTCTCCTCGCAAAGTATGAAAAGATTTTGATGGCCATTGATGGCCACCATCCACAGTGCATAGGACCCTCTTACTGCATGAGCACTCCACAACTCTAAAACTGTAGATGTTGTGTTGTGCACGCTGCTTAGAAGGACAATGAAGGTCATTGTCATTCAGACATAGGGATTAGTGACCTTTTGTCTTTTCTTTATATTTTTCAATGTCATGAAATTTTAATGAAGAAATTCCTTGAGATTTCTTGTACATTTCATAAGATTTTGCTAAAGAATTTTGTTGTTTGATACTTTTTTTGGTGTGTAGATGAGAACATGTAATTCACATCAAAGATTCATTTTTGTAATGAGATTCATGGTGCGGAAGAGCGAGTAGGAGGAGCCAATTTTTTGGAAGAGGAAACTACGGTACTTATTGGATTTTCATACTTTAGGTTTCCATTGCTTGCATTTTGAAATGATTTTTGTTATTTTGAATTTGGTAATACATATCATCACAAATTCAAAATCATCCTTTTTGGAGAATATAACATTTTCAAGGAGCTACTTGAAAGCTATGAACATAGATCCAAAAGATGGAATTTTGAGTTCTTTAATTTTGTGCATAATAATGAACTAATGTCATGTTTGCAATATGAGGCATAATTCAGATTTAATAAATTTCTTCAAAGAAGAAATTTTGTGTTCTTTAATTTTGTACATAATTATGAATTAATGTCATAATTGCAATATGAAGCATGGTTCAAATTTGATAAATTTCTTCAAAGATGGAACTTTGAATTCTTTAATTTTGTGCATAATTATGAACTTCTATTATGTTTGCAACATCAAGTGTGGTTCAAATTTACTATTATCTCTTTTTGATTCATTCATTCATCAATGTGTTTCCAAAAACTAATTCTTCATTGCATATTAGGAGATTAAATAAATGTCTCCAATATTTGGGGTAACAGCATTAGTTTTGTGTTACAATGACGAAAGTACAACTTTCATAACTTTCTTGTTATGAAAATCTAGAGATTTTTGGATGTTCTTCTAGTATTGAAGGAAAGCATGTATTTCACGAGGTATTTCAAGAAAACTGAAAAAATAGGGCAAGGGGACAATGAAATAGAGTATTTTTCAATGCTTCTATTTCCCATTGACTTTATACACAAGCATAAAATTGACAAATGCCAAAAGATGGGACCCATGGATTCATAATTGATGGACCTTCACGACAAATAGTTAAGAAATGATTTTTATTTAAACGTTTGTAAGGTGATTTGGTTCAATAATAAATTTGAAGTTTTAGTACAAGTGTACCCTTTCGAGATTCTTTGAAATGTTTTTTTTAATCAAATTAAAAAATGACATGTGTGCTTAATTTAAAATTCATGTTGGATTTTCTATTCTTAGTACAATTTATCACTATCCACTCTAAAGACAGAGACTTTCCAAAGACAGAGACTATGTGGTAAACTAAATTTTTTTGGCTTATTTTTTTGTAGGTAGTTAAATTCCTTTCAGTCTTTTAAATTATTTTTAAAGGTAGTATTGAAGGTTAACCATTGGAATCTCTTATTTTTCATTGAAAAAGGTAAATATTTGATTTTTGAGAGGTCTTCAAAGGTAATATGTACCATTAGTGGAAGTATAAAGCTTGCCAATTTTACTTAATTTCCTAGCTTTGAGCAAAGCTTGTCAATTGTACTTGATTTTGAAATCTAAATATTAATGCACTTATCCATTTCCTTTGAAAATGGTCCCAATGGACAATAAAAAGTGTTTCAATGATTCTTACTAGGGTCATTGCAGGAAAGAATGACTGATTTTTGTAGCGTTTTCCATAATACTCATGATTTTTTTAGGAGTACTTTAAGATTAAAAAAATAATTTTCTTTTAAAATGAAAAATATATTTAATGTTTACACCTCTAAGAAGAAGATACCCTAAGAAGGAAAAACATAGGAAAATTTTCTAACTAGTTGAACTAGAAAAGTGCCAAAATTCATGAAAATTGGTACTTTGGTGTTTTAATTAGTAAAAAATAGGGAAAAAATATTTCAAAGAAACGAAAAACAATTGAAAATTGACATTTTTTATTTTGACATTTGTATAAGAATTGACAATTGAGATTTTACCAAAAGAATGATCTTGAAACCATTTTCAATGTTCACAGTTGCGCGTGCAAAAAGCCCTGTTTGCACGAATGTGGAGGACATAAAATAATTTTTTTTAAATTTTTTTTGTAGGCACATTTATTTCTAGTGTAGGAATAGACCACAAAAATTTCAAGTCTACATCATAAATTTAAGATGCTCCTCAGTACTAAAAACTTCTAAAGTGTGACAAATTAGCCAAATTGAAATTTAATTAGAAAATGTTTTTTGGATATTTCCAAAAAATAATTAATCTCATTATATTTAAGTTGATCATCTTCAATAAAAATTTCAAGTCAATTGGATTCATGCTCCAAAAGTTATAGTTGATAACAACTCCAGCATTCAAATTGTGACACCAAATAGGACCGCTCTTTCTTGCAATCACCCACCATTGAAAACTTGAACATGCAAGTCTTGATTTTGGACTTATTTATGATTTCAATCTATAGAAAAAATTGCATTTCACCAATTGCAAGGTGGATTGTGTAATGAATTTGATAGCTTTTCATTTCAAATTAAGGTTTTTGAAAGTGCATTATACAATTTTTAGTTGTTCATGTGACTTTCAATTTCAAAAAACACTTATATGAAAACCCTCAAATATTGTAGAAAATGATAGTATACAAAAAAATTGGCTATATTTACATTATTCAAGATTATCATAATCTCACAATTCCTATGCAATTTTACATTCAAAATTTGTAAGCACACTAATAAGCAAGTTCTTTAAGCATCTATAGAGTTGGATTTAGAAACAATAACAAACTACTTCAATGGAAATAACTATAAGCCCATGCTCTTCTTTCATACGAAAAACACACTTGGAAAAGCTCAAGTACTTAGGAATTAATCTAAAACTTTTGCACTACATATTTTGAATTGGAAAAAAATTATCATGAAGAATTGAGTTGAGAATACAAAGCATTTTTTGTAAAGTATCATGATTTTCATTCTTTAAAAATTGTTAGTAAAGTGAACAAAATTAGAAGAAAAGAATTAAGTATGCTATGTAAAGGTAGATAGTTAAATAGAAGTAGGTACACAATAGTAGGAAAAACTAAATTGTTAACCCTTAAAATTTTTATCAACCATAATGTAGTTGATTAAGTTTTAAGAGAGTCATTCCTAGACTTAGAAATATGGAAAGTCACTTATTCTTGGAATCATTCTCAAGAAAATAAAGTTAGCTATGAAGTTATGTATTTGAATTTAAAAAAAGATTCTCTATTGAATTTATAAAAAATTCCTAAGTGTGAGTGGTCTAAACAAAAGAATCAAAAAGTCTTTGGATAGGATATTCTAGTCAATGAGGTGGACATATGTATTTTTATACCTCTTATTGGTCAATATCTAGCAATAACTACAAGAATACACATCATGCTTTTAGATTTGCGCCATTTTTCAATTTTTTTTAATTGTCTATTTTTTCTTGTGTTTTTTCACTTCTCCATTTTTGGTCTTCAAGTTTGGCTTCAAATTTGAAACATATCTTTCATTTATTTTTAAAAAAATTTAATAGTAAAGCGGCTACTATTGCAAAACCATTTTTTTTCACTCATTTTTAATCCTAAGAATATGAGACTTGTTTCCATGCATGTGGACCTCAATTGCTTTGAGAATGAGCAAAGGATGCCAACTTTCTAAAATGTTATGTGTTTGAAAGAGCCAATCAAAGCACAATTTTAGTTATATTAAAGTATGGATTATTTTGAAGTAACCTTTACTTTTGTATTATAATCTTCCAATTTATGAGTTAGATTGAAACCAAATTTTATAGAGATAATAAAGACTTGGCTTTCTACAAGATCCTACAATTAAATTTGCCTAAAAATAATTCATTGCCCTTTGAGCTTCAATTCTTTGTAAACTAGAGAATCAGGATTCAAAATACCTTGAAAGTTGTTGGAAACTTTCAAGAGTTCATAACTCTAAGATGGAATTTGAATACACCAATTACTCCCAATTGTGAGATTGTTCTAGCTATAGAATTTAACCTTGTAGAATTATTTGTTTTGAGAAAATGTAAATAATTGAACTAAAAAACAAATGCTGTAATTAATGTACACTATTTTTTTCAAGAAGATGCTATAAAACTTTCATATTACAAATTTAATTTTGGACCAGATTTCTTTTGTAGTCCACTTAGTTGAAATTTGGGCTTTAGTTATTGTGGTATAATTCTTGCTTCCATGCACCAATTGGAATGAAAATTATATCTTTATAAAGCTAATAAGTTTATTATATTTTATGAGGAATTTTCAATATGTTATCTACAAAAATTATATTTTCACAAGGCTAGTAAGTTTCCTACCCTATAAAAAGTTTTGAAAAAATTGCGAAAAATTGTTTTAAAAGAAACTTGCTCAAAATTCATTTTATCCCTTGTAGGAACAATGGGACTTTAGTATCTAATCTTGAAAACACTCAAGGTGCATCAAAGTGACTTTTGGATGATTTTGAGTGTAAAATTGAAATTTTTCATAGAAAGAAATCTTTGAGTGTAGGATGAATGTATAATGGTATGGATTTTTCATTGAGATGTTATTGAATTAAATAAATAGATCATAGAAAGATACTTTTGCAATTGTAGTATATTTTGACAATTGATATCACTATGCTCTAGAATTAAATCTTAGGCATGAAAGTTATCTTTTTTGATTTTAAGTTTGACTAATGAAATGAAGCTTTCTCACTCTAGTTTTTACTTCATTTTAAAATTTTGAAAAATTCAAAAAATTCAACCTTTCATTACAGCTTGAACATTGAAATAACCATGTTTGCTAATTTTCTAATTTTAAAAGGATATGAAACTTTGGTTACCACCATGGATGTTTGACACTATAATGTTTGTTGATTCTATAAATTTCAGATTTTTTAATATTTTGTATTTGATATATGAAGTATGAGTTCTCATCATACTTTTTTAATAAAAATTTATTTCAAAATTTCACCAAAAATTAAAAATATTAGGATTTCTAGAGAATATGTGATTGCATCTTTTAAAAATAAAATATAATAAATTCCACTCAAACATGTCAAAAAATAAAGTATACAAAACAATGAATTTTTTAGGTTCTTTCCAAGGTCATAAAGTCAATCCTTTCAAGATTATAATCATCCTACTTTGCTACCACAAAATCCTATAAAATTTGGTTCTTCATAGAGAAGTAATGTACTCTTCAATTTGCTAAGTCATTGTAAGGTGGCCCCGTGTCTAATTGCATTACTACCTCAAAATTGCCATCATTGCTCTGTATCCATTTTCAAAATCAAATATATATAAATGAGGAGGAAACAATTTTAATACATCTACTAGTAAAAACTTTGACCCTTCATAACTTTTGCATGATTGGGGAAATTGACTTCCTCACTTGTCTCTTCCAAGTCATCTTTAGGTGCATGTACCTCTCCATTTTGTACTTAAAATTCTTATCTCTTATACCTCCTATAGCTACTTTGAAGCCTCCAATTTGCAAATATGAATCCAAAGTTTGCAAATTTTTTCATGTGTGAATTTTTAAAAAAAATTTAGCATTTTTCCTTATGAATGAATAAGGGGTTAATTCACCTTGGCTCTTTTGCATATGGTATCCAAATGTTGCATTATTTAGTGCATTGGAACCTCTTTTCCCTTGCCAACAACAAGAAAATATGAAAATTTGACTAATTTATTAATAGAAACCAAAAGCAATACAATAAAACCTCCCTAATTCAATTTTTACTAATTCAATAAACTATTGTCAAAGAATATTGATTGTTAGACCATGCTTAACAATATGAACCACATACAAAAATCATGCCCCTCTCTAGTGCAATAATCTCTCTTATTTAACCCTTGAACGTCGGGCTGGTAATTGTGGAAAAATGCGGGCTGTAAATAGTGGCCATGTTTGTCCTGACTGCAAGAGAAGTCACTGTTGATGATCTTGCACAATTCCTCACCCCTTGTTGCCCTGATGGAAATTATGAGAAGGGCAACATAGGGTCTATCACTGTCTGTGCATATCTCTGTGAAATTTTCTTTCAATGTCGGGTGCTGAAAAATACCAATCAGTGATCTCAAAACAGATTCAGGGTTTTTAGCCAAATGTTCATTTTTGGAAGATTTTTTGAAATTTATACAAAGGGCATAAAAAAATTAAGTAGAAAATGAGCGAAATTTAGCCAGTTTTGGGATCACTGATACCAATAGGATCATTGGGATTGTTTCTGTGCTGGAATGGTTGACCGTGCCTCCACAACCGCATCTCCAAAAGAAATGGATGAAAAACATCTTTTTTGCATCCAGCAGATTGATTTTTTTTCATCCATCGGACGCAGACGACGTTCAAGGTTAATGTGTTATACCCGATGCCAATCTTATTGAATTAGGGGTGTCCTACAGTAGCAGAAAGTGGCGCCCCTTATAATTGTTGCCTGCTGATATCTTGTGAACGTGTCGTATACACAAATAGACGTTCGCATGTCGCTCCCTTTCTCGATCCACCTCTGCCATAGCCTTGACGCTGAGGGCTTTGTTGACAAGTCCCTGAACTTACTGTACCACAACTTCTTCGATGGGAGTGGAGGAATAGAGCTGTTTCGCCTTTGGTGGAAGACTGAAATCGCGTGGAAGAAGTCGCTGATTTTGTTGGTTCTGTGTTTTGGAGTGGGAGCTAGGGTTTGTGAAAATTTGAGTGAAGATTGGGGGTTAGATAGAGATCTTATTGTAGTGTAGTGTGGACGATGTAGGATTTGGAGCTTGTATGAAGGTACGACGTGAGATCGGCTATGGCAGGAGCGCAGCTGGTGCCTGGAAGATTGTTTTGTGGGAGATGGACCTAGTTTAGGGGAGGGGAAACGCGAGAGGAGATTTGCGAAATGGACAGGTTTAATAACAAGGTGACGTGTTGCAATCATGAGCTTAGGAGTGCTCTGTTCTCGATCCGGGAGATGGAAATTCTTTGAAGAATGCGACTCTGCGTATCGGTTTCATTATCTTCGTCATTGATCCTGCTCTGGTCTTGCACGTAAATGAGGTAGACTTCGCATCACGTAATGCACCTCATAGAAGTCATGAATTGAAATTTTTTCCTCCTGTAAAGTTCCCTCTAGTGTTAAGAACTGGATACTTGGCATTTATGTTTAATCTCTAGAGAAAATCAGTAGTTTGCAATTCTACACTGTTTGTCTAGTTGCTGCTACTGATGTTACAGACTCGGTCCGAATCTGATAGGTTTTGACTGAGCGTATCATGTGTCTAGTTAGAGCATCATCAAGGGATCACCGCAGACGGCCTGACAAATATTTCACTATTTTTGATTGGCGTGTAATTAGAACTTGAGTTTACTATCATTGGAAGACATTAAAAATTCCATAGAAGAGACACAAGAAAATCCGGATTTGGACTTTGGACAACCGAGTTAGAACCCATACGAAGCAAGCTAGAAAGACAGAAATTATAGAGAGTCAAGTTTTCTAGCCAGATAATGCTTAGAAAACAAAAATCATGGATAGGGCATGACGAATTGTTGCACCATTTCCTCGGTTTTTCTTAAGCATGACTTGTCGTGGCTCTCTATGATTTTTGTTTTCTAGCTTGTTTCTTATGGGCTCCTCCTCGGTTGTGCGCAGTCCAAATCCAAATTCCCTCGTGTTTACTCATGTGAGTTTGTGATGCTCTTTAAATGATAGTAGTTTTAGTTCTAATTCAATATCAATCATTCGCAAGGTTTTGATTTTCTGTCCCGTTTTCCATGATCCGTTGATGATGCTTATAGGAAAAGACATTGAAGGAAGCCTATCTAATTATTGGAAGTTTTCGGCGTGAGCAGCATGTGAATGTCTTTTCGTTCGCTAGTTTTCATCTGACGTTGAACTCGGAGGGTCGAAATTTCCCTACTGCCAGGATTAGTTTATTTTCTCATTACACAAATGTTGCGTTGACGTGTTGCGTTTAAGAAATTTCGGTAAGATCGACCTATCAGTAATGTCAGGTTCAACTACAGTATCGTGCATCGGAATTTAACAATCTGTGTAAACAGCGATATGATGCTGATGTTTTCGCGCTTCTGTCTCCAGGGGCGATTCTTGAATTATTCCAGTGCAACATCCATTTTTCCTCGCTTAGTCGG
Organism: Thuidium tamariscinum; assembly: GCA_947034885.2. Lineage (NCBI taxonomy): Eukaryota > Viridiplantae > Streptophyta > Bryopsida > Hypnales > Thuidiaceae > Thuidium > Thuidium tamariscinum. The sequence continues at coordinate 9,478,460 of OX344756.2, forward strand.
CCTCAACTTCATATTTAAGGATACTGTCTGATAGGCATCAGTTTACAGTATGGTACCAGCTGATGTGGAAGGCTTGAGGGCCGAGAATGCTCGGCTGGCAGCGGAAATGGCATCAATGAACAAGATGATGCTAGCAATGAGGAAACAGAGTGCAGAGGTTAAATTAGCGCAACAAAGAGCTGAAGCAGCTGAGGCTACGCTTGCGGCTTCTTCCAACGGGAACCTGGATGCGACTGGCTTGCTCTCTGGAAATGAAGGTGCTTCATCTGAAGTCACGTCGTCGGACCGAAGTTTAGTGTCCAACGAAACTTACGAAAGTGGTGGGGTTAGAAATGGCGTTGATTCAGAGGCCTCACCTGAGAAGGATTACTTAGAGGCACGTGAAGCACTTGCTTCGGAAGCTCGTCAAAATGCCGAAGAGAAGGAGAAGTTTGAAGCTGAGCGTGAAGCACTTGCTTCAGAAGCTCGTCGGTGTGTTCAAGAGAAAGAGAAACTTGAAGCTGAGTTCAGGGAACTGAGGTTGGCCTCTGATCAGATTATGGCGGAACTGATGGAAAAGAACAGGTCACTTGAATCTGAGCTGAAGGAAATCACACGCGCAACGGTTGAGGAGGTTCAATCCTTGGAAAGCTCTACACAGCAATATGAGGGTTCTGGGGATGGTGGAACATCAGGTTCCGGAGGAGTTTCGGATATTAACAATGTAGATGCCCTACCAAATTCTCTTCTTGAGCAGCAATTGAAGGAAGCGAATGAGAGAATACAGATGTTGGAAGCTCAGCTAGAGGAACGAGTTACTGAAGCTGCTGCTCATGATTCCAACATGGCTCATCCAGTAGTCGGTGAGGGTAATCCTGATCTCAGTGTAAAGCTTCAACAAGTGAACAAACAGCTTGACGAGGAGATTACGAAATATACGGAGCTTGATGCTAAATTCGGCCGCTTGCTTAAACGTTCAAAGCAACGTATTCAAGAGGTCCTGAAGGAGAAGGAGGACGTGGAAGTAAAGTTCCGAGCGTCAGAGGAGAAGGCCACAGAAGCACTAGCCCGGCAGGCTGCATTGCAAGCAAATCTGAATGCCACACGCAAGCAGGCGGGAGATGCTCTTCGCAATTTGGATTCTGAACGTCAACAATTAAGCACAGCCCTTCGCAGGGCTAAACAGGACATAGAAGAGATGCGGCAGGCCATGGAAGCCAAGGAGCACAAGCTTATTGAAGCAGCAGGTGTAGCATATGAGAAGGAGCTGGAATTATCAGACCTGACCTTGAAGCTGAAAGAGGCTGAGTCAAATCAGGAGGTTGCAATGTTGGGACTGAAGGAGACGTACCAGAAGGTCGTTGAAAATTACGAGCAGCAACTGGCGGAGGCTGCCAAAGAATTTTGCGAAGTGGAAAAAACTGTTTCTTCTCTGCAAGCTCAGCTTGCCGACAAAGATGCTAAGCTGGCAGAAGTTGAAGCAGCCAGTAGCGGGGAGTTGGTACGTTTAGGTGCCTTGCTAGATACAGCTCGAGGAGACATCCAACGGCTCATGTCTGAGCATGAGAAAGAGACTGAAGCAAAATGGGAGGAGCACAAGTCAATTGTTTCATCGTTGACGAACAAGCTGGAGGCATCTGCGTCGTTGCTTAATCAGGTGGAAATGGCGGCCGGAAGCAGGCGAAGTAAACTTGAGTCGGAACTTGAGGGATGTCGTCAGATTTTGAGTGCTACTCAAGTCGAGCTTGCTACGGCCAGATCTGAGACCAAATTGCAAGCACAAGAGCTAGCTGCCTACAAGGTGAGGGCCCATGCTCTACTGCAGAGAAAAGAGGCAGCGCTGCAGGCTGCCCAAGATTCGTCATCAACGGCAGCGCTGGAAGCTTCTCTGAAGGAGGCAAAGGCACAGGCTGCAGCAGCTACTGCGGCCAGTGACCAAGCAGTGAGGAGGCTAGATGCAACTGTTGCTGACTATCAACGCCAGCTTAATATACAGGCTGGGGTTATTGAAGAAGCAAATCTTCACTTACGAGAGTTGTCTACTCAGCTTGACCTGAGTAAAGCTCTGGTGAAGTCTCAGCACCTGGAGTATGAACGACGTCTTCACCAAGCCGAAGAAACCCTATCCTCAAGACCGGAGGTACCTGCTCCAACAACTTCGCCTGTGAATGAGGATCTGGAGAAGGAGCTTACAGCCCTACAGATTGAAAAGAAGCATCTGAAAGGAGAGTTTGAGTCTTACAAGGAAATGATCGATTCCATGATGGCAAATAAGGATGAAGAAATCATGCGCCTAGTTGAGGAGAAAAACTCTCTGCAGAAACGTCTCTCTCAGAAGGCGTCTAACGATGCGGTGAACAGGTCAGCAATCAATTCCCCATCTCCTCCTCCTCCTGTTGCCGAGCAGCAGATCTTGTCACTGGCCCGGCTTCAGGCACAGAAAGAGGAAGAAGTAGCCAGGTGTCTGCGCCACATCGAAGCTTTGCAGGAGGAAGTCAAGGAACTGGAACAAGAGAACCGACTTCGGGTTCACCAGATCACAATTCTGAAAGAAGAGTATCAGAATTCTGAACGGAACCAGAAGAGGTCGAATGTGGATATGACTTACGTGAAGAATGTGATTTTGAAGCTGCTGGAAACTGTTGAGGTGGAGGCTCTTTTACCTGTGATAGCAACGCTTCTCCAGTTTAGCCCTGAAGAGTTGCGACGATGTCAAGAGGCCTACAGGATGCAGGCTGTAAATGAAGTCCCTGTAACTCTGAGACGCGTTTGGAGCCAGAAAGTGGCATATGAATGATCTCAGATGCACAATAATGGACGAAGGATTGCGATTTTTCATCCCATTTTTTGTATGAGAGTTCTTTGAATGTGTTTAGAAGAGGTGGGGGTGGAAACTCTCTTATTTGAGATATTATTAACTTCTTTAGATAGGAGGATGCTATTCAGTATAAATAGATCAAAAAAGTTGTTTTTCTTGTGTATTTTGGTAACTTGTACTTCATTAATCTTTATTGAATTTGAGCCCAACTAATGAAACAGAGTTTATAAAGTTTTAGACCATATTTCAATTTGAAGTGTTGAAATATTCCTAAACTTCAAAACTTCAAAACTTCAATACTTTCTTGCAATTTGAATTTTGGCCTATGATTATAGTTTACTGATTTTTCAATTTTTGGGTGATATGAAATTTTGTTTCTAATCATGATGTTCCAAACTATAATACAAACTAAAGGTAGAATCCTAAAAGAAAATTTAGCATTTTTTGTATTTGATATGATAATTTTTTCTTTCTTCAAAGGGTCATGATAATTTCAAATTTCAAGTCACTTGATCACTTCTAGCTCCAAGCTCTAAAGATCCAAATTTTAGAAAGAAAAAAAAATTTAGACACATGTAATTGAAGGATCTTATTATATGTTGGTTTAGTAAGATGTGGAAATTTTTTAGAGGTTTCCATTGTGTAGATTGCAAGATATTAATGTTTGAATTGTTATAAATCCTTTATTTGGCCTTACAAAAATACAAACAACTATCCTTGACAAGCTCACATTGGTGTGAAAAAGTGGTGGTTATTCTTTAGATTCATTTTTCAAGGCAAGTTAGCTACATCCTTGAAAATTTTCACATCATTTGGAGTTGTTTAATATATAGGAAAAAAATAGTAAATAGAATGATTTAGAAAATGATTCAAAACATCAAATTGTCAATAATTTTTTTTAAATATTGAAAATTGAAGTAAATAAAGGACTTCAAAATTTATTTTAAAGTAGAAAATCCATAACTACTTGAAAACTAGAGCTCTTCATAACTTTCATCTCATTAATTACAATAGAATGATTCAAAGCTTTTCATGTATGTAAAAATCTAAAATACCAATTTCAATTTTTTTTTCAGAAGTGATTTTTAAAGAATTTTTTTGAACGGCTAGCTCAAGCTCCTTGCTAAACAATGAAAATGACATATCTTACAATAACTTTTTAACAATGTAGTCAAAAGTTATGAAAATTGTTGGGCCTTAAAACTACTCCCTTGGAAAATGCTGTGTGAAAATTTCAAAGAAAATAAACAAAAACTCCATTCATAGTGGGCTACCCAAAATTGTTATATTACCAAAAATTGCGGTTTGGACTTTTAGGGATTAATATAAGCACATCCAAACTTGCCTAAACCACCATCATTGCTTTGGGTACAAGTCCAAAATTAATGTGTGGATATGATTGAAGATATGACTTAGGCAAAAATGTGGATATGACTTACGCAAAAATTGAACTCGTATTTTCTAGATTTAAAAAAAAAACTTGCTATTTGGCTGCAAAATTCGTAGGCCAACCTTCCATCAATGAAGTGACCTTCAAGGTCAAGATATGCTCCTAGTGGAGCAAATGTACCCTCACGACTGATTTGCCACAATCATTCCTCTCGGACTGATTCTCGGAAGAAATATCTACATTTCTATTGATTTCCTTTCCTAAAGATCTTACTTCTCTGTACATTTCAAATCCCGCGGGGTTAGTTATATGAACCGCAAGACTTCTCCAGGAGACCAGGACTATCTATTATAATCATAGATGTTTATTATGTACTCTTCATGAATATTCTAGAAGTCGGTTCAAGGATTCGAAGGCGCCCGAGTCGACACGAAGAGGGGAGTTGGCACCTTCCTCGGGAAGAACATCCATCGCCATAGCCGCTGAGGTTGCATACTCATCTCGACAGGCTCCGGCGGGCTCGTGTCGCCAGGAGGCCTTTCCAGCGTAGATAGATTGTGCGCAGAATTTGGCGAGTGTTTCATCGCTCCCTTCTTTTCGCAAAATCGTAGATTGTTGCGGTCGCCATGGTCGGAATGATCTCTTTGCTTTCCATGGTCGCGAAATGTGTTGGCCGTGATGTCTTTCCGCCGGGTTTGGTCCAGATGTGGTGAGCGCTTGTTTGGCGGTGGAAGATTTTGAGTTTATGATTCGGATTTCTGGATAATCGGCTGATTGGTCGAAGAAGAGACTTTGGTTTCGTGAAGGCAGAGAGAGTAGGAGTCTTAATTTTATATCAAACGAGGCTTTGGTTGTTGGCGATGGCGAAGTCGAAAGGTGCCAAGAAAACTCTGGACTCGTATACTGTGAAAGGCACTCACAAGGTCGTGAAAGGTGAGTCTGGGAAAAAGGCAGCCTAATCTTCTTGACGTCGGTTTTTTGAAGTTCTCAGTTTGATACGCAATGAAATACATTGCAATTGAAGTATTGTACATGACCCTGATGAAAAGCTTCGCGTTTCGGCGAATTCGCAAGATCACTGATTGACAAGAAACTTAAAAATCTTCTCTCCCCGTACAGCTTAATCTCTGTCTTTTTGTCGTCGAATGCATCTCTAGATGGCTATAGTGCCGGACTGGAAAAACAAGAAGTAGGAGAAAATGCCCTGGGACAATAGAGAAGTTGATAATTGAGAGTTCGTATTCTGAGGAGCGTCATGACAGAGTGAGACTTGCATCTAGTAAATTTACATTGATGAGGCGAGCTTCAAGATTACGCGGACATGTTTAGAACTTCGCGAGGTTACATTTCTTGATAAATATCTCGCAAGAATCATCTGCATTCTTTCCTCGGAGTCTGACGCATTGAAATGGAAGCTAATAATTTCGAGGAGCTACTTTGATGGCTTCACTCTGACCGCATTATACTCATGCCAAGAATCGCCAGTTGCCTTTGACGAAACAAAAAATTTCAATTTATGTTTAAATCTTGAAACTGTCGAAGATGCGTTGTAAATTTGAATTTTAGGTTGTTTAGGTTTGCCTCTGAAGTTTATTTTCCTTCATACCCTAATTTACATCACGAAATATGCTACTCTACCATCAGTGTTCAACGCTAATAAGTTTCGAAGTCTGTGAAAGCGTCTAGTTTGGAGCAGGCTTCAGACATCGGTGGTGAGAGCTTTCTTTGATCTTTTATTGAAATTTGCATAACCCATGCGTTTGCAACAAGGATATTGTATCAAGTGTTAGAATTTGGAGGCATAGATTTTTAGACCTGTGACATCTACGATGTACATCGAACCAATGAGGGACCGATGCAGCTGATAGCGTGACAGTTCCTGCGAAGCTCTTGGATTGATACCTGATCTTAAATAGTAACAATATTTTGGATTGAAATTTCAACGATTTCTAATTGAACCGTGTTTTTTCCGAGGTCGAGTAGTTTAGGCATCTACTCTATATGGGGAGGGAACTTAACTGAGTATTGCATATTATGTGAGTGAGCCTACTTGTTCTTGTGACAATATACGATGTACTTTACGTAATGTCGTTTGACTTTATTTGCTGTGGTATTTACAGTTGGAGATTGTGTCTTGATGCGGGGACAAGATTCTGATAAGCCACCCTATGTTGCCAAGATAGAGAAGATCGAAGCTGACAGTAGAAACAATACTAAAGTGCGAGTTCGATGGTATTATCGGCCTGAAGAGTCCATGGGAGGGAGACGGCAATTTCATGGTTCTAAAGAGCTTTTCTTGTCTGATCACTACGATATTCAAAGCGCGGACACTATAGAGGGTAAATGCATTGTGCACACCTTCAAAAATTACACCAAGCTGGAGAGTGTTGGTTCTGAAGACTACTTCTGTCGCTTTGAATATAAGGCTTCCACTGGTGGATTCACTCCTGATCGAGTGGCTGTGTACGTGATCTTTCACTCTAACTATATCTGTATTTCTGGCAGCATGACTGTTGGACGAGATTTGGAACTGACTATGAATCAGACTCATCAGCAATAGCGATACGAGACTGTCAATTAAAGATATTTGCGTTTGCTCCCAACGTGAATTTCACTGTGCATCTGAGTTGAAGGGTTCCACTAGTTTGCATTCATTTTGTCGAGTGTGGTCCTGCATTTGAGTGCTTACTCGTAACGTTAAAACTGACATATTTGATGTTTTTTGACGGTTTTGTGTAGGTATTGTAAATGTGAGATGCCTTACAATCCCGACGATTTGATGGTTCAATGTGAGAATTGTAAGGATTGGTAAGATCATGACTTCCCATCCTTAATTCCAAGTTCTGGGTAATTTCTTTCAAGTTCTCAGATGACAACTAGCTGTTTACTTAAAGAAACAATTGATAGACTCTGGATCTGCAATGCGTTTTGGAAGCATTGTTGGAAGGTTCAACCAGGTTTGTATTCTGGTGAATTTTACGAAGTAAAAAATGCAGAAGTCTGAAGTGGTTTACGTTCTTAAACCATATTTAAAAAAAATCAATCTCCCCTCATCACCTTCTTTATGCTTCGTGAAATCTTGAACCAAAGTCGAGTTCTTGGCTTCTACTGCTTGTCGCGAGGATGAAGTGTCTTTTCAGACTAACTTGAGGAAAATATCCGTACTTTATTAGAAAATATGCTAGTCTAAGTTTTATTTCCATTTTTGGGTACAGGTTTCACCCTTCTTGCATGAGCTTCACGCCAGATCAGGTGAAGAGGATGGAAAAATTTGTCTGTCCTGATTGTTCCTTGCCCGATGGGGACAGGAAGATGCGCCATTCTTCTCCTGGTTCTTCACCACCTCCTGATCATTTGAATAAGGTACGCCGCTACTAAAATATGAAGCTAGGATAAAGGTGTTTTTCCAGTTAATGGCAGTGTGTACTTATCAGCTTGTAGTAGAAATGGAGGTTAATCCTTGGAGTTAGCTAATTACTTCATGATTGGCGGTTAACTCACGTCGATTGAAGACTGGACGTCTGTGCTTTCGCTATGTTACTCCTATTTGCGATCACAGAAAATTTTTAGTCTTGTAGCACATATGATAGGAATCTGCGACTGATTTTGATAGCCAGCGTACAATCACTTTCTTAATCTACTCCAGGGTAGTTTAAGGTTTCTTATGAATCCTATCAATTTATCTGCTTCTTGAGTGGCAGCCCGAGGCAAAGCGGCGGAAGAGGTGACACACGACCTCATTTATTTGTTGTACGTTGGTGTGCTCATGCTGCGGCGCAATTTTGTGTAGAAGGGATGATTCCGAAGAAAACTATATAGAGGGTCTACAGATTTGGTGCAGAGGAGAAAGGTAAATTATGTAGGATACCAGAATAGGTAGAAGGAACCTAACGTGGGAGGATTGTGGGGGTCTTATTAGTGGAGGGTTTCCGTCCAGGTTTGGATGAGCCCAATGTTGCACTCCGGACGCTCGGCTTGCGGTCCGTTTTCACTGTAGATTAATGTGGCTATGAGTGTCCTTTTGCAATAGCACTTCATTACACAGGGTTCATGTGGTTCCTAGAGACTTGAGCTGTGCAGGGGGAGTGATTGATCTTGTCCAGTCCAATATTGAGGGTGTACGGAAGGGCGGCAATGTTATAATCAACCGCACAATGTTGTGATCATGTTAATAGTCTGGATTCGCAAGGATGATCAGATTTTTGTCCTGTTTAAAGATCGTGATGCAGCTTGGGTATTAGTGAACCGGCGATGGCCTTGAGGCCCGAATCTGTTATGATTCCAACAACAGCGTTGGCCGTGGCCTATTTGTTATGGTGGGATAATTCAAGCAATGTTCATATGGGTTGTGGAATTGGCTTTAAACGAGCTGGCACAGAATCACTATCCAGGGGTCTCCTGTAGCAATGAAGCAGTTCTTGTGATGGCAAACGTGTCAGATTACGTAACCAGTTCTCCTGAAGGTTCTTGTGATCTAACTTTAACTTAAATCCTGCAGTTGAATGAATATGAAGAAACTCTGAGATTAATTAAAGGAGATTGATTGACTCCTCATGACATATTTTTATATTTTTTTTGGACTCTTCAAGTCGTTTGGTTGTAATCACTAACCAATGTTGGGTGTAAAGGAGTTGAAGAAAAGGTGTGAAATACTACTGTGTAAAGTCATCTGGGAATTGAGATGCCTTGCGTTAATCTAAATCTGTCACGGACTGTCAAAGATAGAGTGGTGGATATGAATTTGCCCTTTTCTGTGGTGCCATTGAGGGGGGGCATATCTATATTATTCTCATGCTTCTGTATGATTCATTGTTAGAACAAATAAATTTTACTCCAACAAACGAGTGCTACAACAAATTGTAGATTGAAAAAAAGGACTCTACATTGTATTAGTATATATTGTGTTAAGTAATTGTTGTGCATGGAGTGAAAAAATATAGTGCTTAGATTGTAGAATTAACTAATTTGTAAGATGAAGTAGAAAGTGTGTATGAAGCAACAATTTTCTCTTTTATTGGTTATTTGAGGGAGTGGAAGGATGATATTCCTCTAAATCTTCTTAGATAAGCCTTTCAAAGAAAAATTGGTATATACTTTATTTATATTTTTTGGACACTTGTAGGAAAAGATATAATTTATCAGAGGATTCTAGCCATACATCCTTATTTATTCCTAAATTACATTCATGTTAAAAAGTGTTTATCATTAACTTTGTACTCCAAAATATTTTTGAGAGAATCAAAAAGTAATAGTGTAGCAATAAACAATGAACCTCATAGTTTTCTAGAGAGTTCAATTATTCAAAATTTTCTTTAGCTCAGTTATAATCAACATGTCAATCATAATTTTACATCAATTAGTAGAAGTAGTTGAAACTTGTCATGCAATTGAAGAAGGAATGATAAAACCTAAAGAGATAAATGAACAACATTATTCTTTTGTGAACTAAAGTAAAAATTCCTTTCATAGGTGAGTTTTTTTTCCACATATTCTAAAGAAAATGAATCCTCATGTAAATGAAATTCCTTAATATCCAAATAACATGCTTTGAAATAAATGCAATAACAATAATTCAAAAAAAAAAAACACTACAAGGATAGATTTTTCTTGAAGAATATGACGAACTATTTCACTATTATTTGTAGCTGATACAATGTAAAATATCGCATCAAATAAGTTACAATATGCAATACAATATATCAATGTTTGTACATGCCCTACTATATAACATCACCATCTTTGTAAGGCTTATAGTGCAACATGATAATACTTGTAGGAAATATAGTATCATACATTTGTTTCAATCTATACAACTATAATTAAAAATAAGGTCACTGTAATAAATGGTCATGAGGATTACATTTTTATAATTTTTAAATTTTCACCCAAGATTGAATATCACATTTGAAGGTTCAATTCAATTTTAAACCTCACATCATTTGATGGATTAAAGAGAATTTCCTCTTAACCTTTTAATTTAAAATTTGTAACCACTTATTGGTTGCAAGAATAATATTTTAGAAATTATAGTGAAATTGGCAATGAATTTGGTTTAGAACCTAGAAATGTAGCTTGGCTTATGTATGGAAATGACCTATCTACTATGATAGTTCAACATGGTTTAGGGAACTAACTTCAAAGCTAGGAAATTTTTTTCTACACCAATACAAGAATACTTATACCATTATGGTAATAAAAGCATATTGGACCAATCTCAATTGCACTATAAATTTCCAAATACCTCGAAAAGAAGTACATATTGAAAACTAATGTTATATATTTTTGAACATTTGATGGTCATAAATGTCAATTTTCTTACCTTGTTGGTTTTGAATATGCATACCTTAATTACACTTGTGTGGTCACTTTGTCCATATCACTTGCTTAAAAAGAAAATCTAATAAGAAGAAAATTGTTGAGGTTCATAGAGAAATGTAAAAGTTGCACAAAAATGCAAATATATATTCATTGAGAATGTCTTTTTGTCACACCTTGAGAGTTTTAATTATATTTTCTAATATTAATTCCTACACGAGATTGTCCCTATTCATACAGTGATTGTACAAAGAAGACCTAAGAATACAAGTAGAGTTTATTGTAGTATAGCATGTCAATTGCAGCTAATTTTTTTGGTAGCCTTATAAGAACAATTGGAGAGCAATACATGAAATTTGCTTAATTTTTGAGTGAGTAGAGGATTGTAAAACACATTCTTCTATTTAGCCATGCAACAAAGGAATACAAAAACAATAGACCACTTTGATGTTTAGTGGCTTTCATGTGCATTACGGGTTAAATTTTTTGATGGAATTGATTGTTCTATTTAGCAAATCAAAGGGAATGTTGACACACCAAAGAATCAACACAATTTGGTTATTACATTCAATATAAGTTATAAGTGTTTGAAGTATAAGTTATAAGTGTTTGAAGTTTTGTTGGTAGATGCTTAGAATTTTATATGACTTCTACTATTGAATTTGTGTGAACATCATAAAAATCAATATGTTTTGTACAAAATTTTGGAGTGTTGCAATTGAATGTGGTAATTGAGGTCCTAAGAAGGGAATCTAATTCTTAGTTCATTTCATCAATGGAGTTTCGGTGAGGCAATTAATTAAAAGTATAGGATTTGCCTTGGTGATGTTATGAATTAGTGAGGGCTACTTAGCATTTTGTAGGATGCCAAAGAACCTTTTGTATTTAGTTAACAATGTTATGTAGTTACTTGCTTGTGAAGATATGGTTTATAATAGTAGGGAACTATGGTATATGTTGTCCTACACTTTCATATCATTCATATTAAACTATACATTACAAATGAGGTTGGGGTCAAGTTCCTCACAATTTTGTTAGAATGATATTCTCCATTTTGTTCAATATGATCTTTCAAATCTAATTTAGGAGTGTTTAACCCCTAAAGCCTTGAACAACGTTTTTTGAGATTATAAATTTTTTGGGCAACTCACTATGGATGGAGGTTTTATTTTTTTTCTTTGAAATTTTGATACAATGTGTTCCCGAGGAGTAGCTTTAACCCCTAAAGGACCAATGTGCCTTTTTTGGCAACATAGCGATTTTGGGCACGTACGTGTGGCTAGAGATTTCCATATTTTGGAACCAAACTTTAATAGAAGGTGTGGACGAGGAGTATCTTCAAAGCCCAACAATTTTTGTGACTTTTTACTACATGGTTGAAAAGTTATTGCATAAAATGTTGTTTGTTTCTCAACTTGGGCAGTTTGGGCAGATCAGAAAAAATCACTTTTTTTGGAAATAAAAATTTGAAATTGTTTTTAGAAACTTATATATACGTGGAAAGCTTTGAATCATTCCATTTGGATTAATGAGTCAAAAGTTATGAAGAATTTTAGTTTGTGGGTAGTTATGGATTCTCTTCTCTAAAATAAACTTTGAAGTCCTTTATTTTACTCAATTTTCAATATTTTTGAAAAAAATTAAAAACATTGGATGTAGGTTGTTTGTTAAAACATTTGAACCATTGGGATTGGAATTTTTCAATTCAATAAATAAATTGTTACCATTTTTGTAATTTGAATCATTCTCTACTTCTTTCTACTTACTATTTATTTTGTACATGTTGTACAATTCCAAATGATATGAAAATTTTCAAGCATGTAGCCAACTTGAATTGGAGAATGAATCCAAAGAGTAACAACCATTTTGGACATTTTTTCATACAAATGTGGCCTTCTGAAGTGCAGCTGCCCGGATTTTCGCAGTGGAAAAAAAATGATTTTTGTAACTTCAAACACTAATATCTTGCAATCTACATGGTGGAAATTTCTGAATTTTTTTGTACATCTTTTCAAACTAGTTCACTAAGAGATCCTATGGTCACATTATTCTAAAAATGTTTTTTTTTCTGAAATTTGGTAGTTGTCTTAGAAATGACAGTTTTGGAGTAGTTTTGGTGGAAGCATAGGTGTGGTCCTTTAGGGGTTAAGGCTCGACAATTTTCATAACTTTTGACTTCACGATTAAAAAATTATGGTTGGATATGTTGTTTTCTTTACTCGGTGGGCAGCCCGAGCAGCTGAAAAAACTTCTTCAAAAAAACTTTTTTCTTAAAAGTGAAATTTCAAATTGGTTCTTTAGGTTTATACAGACATGGGAAGCTTTGAATCAATCCATTTTGATCAATGAGTCAGAAGTTATGAAGATTTTGAGTTTGGGGTAGTTTGCAGCCAGTTACATAATCTCTACAGTACAAAAAAAAAGTTTGAAATTCTTCATTTAATTCAATTTTTCATATTTTTGAAAAAAAATAAAAACAAAAGGTGTAGATTGTTTATTACAACATTTTAACCATTGGGATTAAAAATTTTCAATTCCATGAATAAAATGTTCACAATTTAGTATTTTGGCTCATTTTTTACCTCTTTCTACTTACTTATTTTTTCCTATATGTTGTACAACTCCAAATGGTTTGAAATTTTTTGAGAATGTAGCCAACTTGCATTGAAGTATGATTTCAAAGAGTAACCACCATTTTGAATTTTTTTCACACAAATGTGACCTTGTGAAGTGCAGCTGCCCGGATTTTCGCAGGGATAAAAAAACAATTTTTGTCAATTCAAATGCTCATATCTTGCAATCTACACGGTGGAGATTTCTGAAATTTTTTCCACATGTTTACTACAAGATCCTACGGTTACATGAGTCAAAAATGTGATTTAAAAAAAAAATTGCACTTGTATTAGAAATGGCAGTTTTGGAGCATTTTTGGTGAAAACATAGTCAAAAACCTTTAGGGGTTAAATTCTAAAAGCATTATGTCTCTCTAAGATTAGCTAGTATTGGTGTAGAAAACATCATATACATGCATGTTTTGCTTATAGAAAACAAGCAACTACAATATTAGAAGCTTCAACTATGGAGCATCAACTTACTTTCAAATTCAAACTATACTTCAATTTCTTCACATTCATTATAGAGATGTAGCTTTTGTCAACTTAAGGTCTCTTCTTCACTCTAGAGTCAACAAAAAGCATTTTCCACATAAATAAAATTCTCACCAATCCTTCAAGCATATTTGCATGAGGTGCCCAATCCATCTCATAGCCCAAATGGACGGATTGCCTTCCTATAAGGTAGATAAGCCTAATTCCGTTCGCAACCCATTTCTATCACCATATATTTGGCCCCATATCCACCCATTCCACCATCCAAATCTATCCAGAAATGAGCCAATTCTATCTAGAAATTTGACAAAATTAGAGCATTTATGTCATTTAGGGTAACAAGGCAATAACTAATTGGTGAATACCTCAATGCTTATAGGGACATAAGAAGGTGGTTATGAGTTGTTATTAGGAAGTTCATGACCCTAGCCATGGGCGTTTTTGTAATTTAGGGCTGAACACTTCAAAAATTCACAGAAATTACAATTTTGATTAGAAAATTATAATTCCACTTGGGTTTGATTTGTGAAACATGTGCACAACTCTGAAAAATATGTGTCCTTGGAATTGGCCCCAAGATAGTCAGATTGCAAACTTGGGTGGTAATAGGTTGGTCTACCTTATTCCATTTTCAACCCACAAATAAATTCATCCTATAACTCAATAGGATAATCTTCACAAAAATACGACTTGAATTGAAAATCAACTCAATCACAATGTAAGCAAAGAGATCAGCCAATAAGATAAGCCACCCTACTTATACTGCAATCATACCAAAAGCATACATTGGCCTAATTTATTGTTGCCTATTTGTTCCACTAGTGTACATTTCACACTTCAAAATATACACTACAAGTACCAAGGTGACCACAAATAGTCTCATGACACAAAAAGGTTAGATTAGTTTCTAGCATCCCATTCTTAACCCAAACATCCGAATGTGCAACTTCATACTAAACCTCAAGAACCAGTGAACTTGATAGAATTCAAGCGAAATTAGCAGCTTAATTAGCATGTGAAAATCAGCAACTCTTATCACAGTCTAAGCAAAGCGCAAGGCCAATAAGGTAAGCCACCCCATTTGTGCCACTACTAGCATGCACCAAAGTGGCACAAAAAGAGAGTAAATCCCCATTTCCAATCCAGAATTCAGAAAGAGCCAAGCTTTCATGCGGATCCCAGCACCCTAACCTTACCCTAAAGTACAAATGTGATTAGCAGCTCAACTAACACGAGAAATTCAACAACTGAATCACGATCTAGTAAGGTAAGCCACCCTCTTTGTGCCACAACACAAATAATGTACATTTTAAGTACCCCAACAAGTACCCAGCGACCCCAAAGTGGCACAAGAAGGGTGGATTTTCCTTCCTGCATCTCAAGCTTCCCAACCCAAAAATCAGAAAGCGGCAAGCTCATCCCATATCCCATATCCCAGCACCCAGCACCACAGCCTTGGATAAAATACAGCTGTGATTGGCAGCTTATATTACCACATGAAAAATCCACTACTGAATCACAGTCTAAGCAGAAGAAAAAAATCCCAATATGCTACAACATCTACTCCAACACCTCGGACGGGTCCCTCCTCCCTCAGATAACTTACAG
Source organism: Thuidium tamariscinum (assembly GCA_947034885.2). Lineage (NCBI taxonomy): Eukaryota > Viridiplantae > Streptophyta > Bryopsida > Hypnales > Thuidiaceae > Thuidium > Thuidium tamariscinum. Next base: position 9,493,677 of record OX344756.2, read on the forward strand.
CTTGCGAGCTTTGGTACCCCTGCTGCGCGATTCCTCCTTATCGCCCAAGCTGCCTCTTGATGGTGACGAAGGGTCCAGGCTCTGGCCGTGGACGCTGGTCACCAAGGAAGGCACGGACAAGCGCATGCTCAGATCCGCCTCAGCGAATTCCATGAGTTGTCGAGCTTGGGGATGGGGAGGGGCATGGGGATGATGCAGGTGGTGGCCGATGCTGGAAGAGGATAACAGGTTCATCACTTCATTCTCGGGTTCTTCACGTGAGGGACCTGGGGATGGCGAAGGGTGGAGATGCTCTTTGGGGAGGCCCGAGGAGGAGGGGGTGAGCCAGGTCGGGGGGGAAGAGGGCTTGGCGGAGGCTCCGAGGCGGCCTTGCAGCGCGATGGCCTCTGCGAACAAGAAACAGACACAGACACAAGGGGGGTAAGCAAGCCGAAATTTTGAACCCTTGCAGCATGATGGCCTCTACGACACGTGATGTTTAACGCTAAATCCCAAAACTCTGAATCCCTGAAGACCCCGAATTTACAGGTTTAAAATGCAGCTGTTTTTTATTTTATTGCCCTGCAGAAAATGCAATTTAAATTTAGATAGAATTTATTTTCCTAGAGTTCTTCAACAGCATTGCACCTAGCGGTTCCGAACACTAAATTCTTGGACAACGAATATATCCATATAAACTCGTCAAACCTGATAAAAATATGTGATCAAAAAATGGCTTTTTGGTCTTTCCAGGGTTAACTAAGAGCAAGATATTTGCACAAAACACCAGTGTTGGTATCGGTGTCTCCATTGCTTATTTTGTCGCAGTACTACAAGTGATACAATTTCCAAGCGTGATATAGGAAACGAAAAAGGTCACAATCAAGAATTTGGGTAGAAAATGAAATTCTCGCTGCCAAACTCAAACTAGAAACATGCTGCAGAGATTTAAATTACTGGTAATGAGGTTGGAGACCCTATTTGTGTTACTTTATGGTCACTATGTACCAATAGAGTGCATTTGATTTGAAAGTTTGAAATGTACACTACTGATACAAGGTGGCGCAAATAGAGAAACTTCCAAATTGTGGCACAAATAGGGTCTCCTACCTTACAACAGGCATTGTAGAGATAGTTCTTTCATGTGTTTGCAAAGTGCTAACAGCACATAGACTGATTAATTAATAGCCAAGTGATGTATAGTTTTGAAGGCAAAAGGCAACGTACCTTGTAACTCTTTCTCTGTTGTTATGATATCGAGTTGAAGGAGGTCTAGCAAACGACCGAGATCCACTCCACTTGTCCAGTTTTCAGGTCCATGATCCATACGAAGTTTCAGACGGCCACAATTAGCTGTACCACCCCAGATCAGTCCCACCGGTTGCAGTTTTTGTTCATCATTCTCGTCAGTCAGCAAAATCAAGCTGCCGCTATCTCCTTCCAGATCAAAACTTTTTTTATTTTCCCCGACAATGAGAAAGTCCGTTAAGAAACAGAAGCCATTCTCATCATTGTACTCTACAGCATACCCCATAATCACCCCCTTGGTACACCCGGTGCTCCGCCCCACTTTCACCACTCGTTTGCCCACAATGGTTCCTATGTGGGCTTGCAAATCGACCTTGTAGACTTTGCCGACAGATCCTACTTCTTTAATGTTGGTCGCCACCTTCGAGATGTCAAAAGTTTCAGAAAAGGGAATGAAGGCTCCATCCGCCCTCACAAAAGTTTCTGTGTGCAAAAAAAAGCCTAAAAAGTGAGTGTGGAGTCAAGTAAACTGCAAAATCGAGGACTAAGAAAATCATTAACAACAGCATATATCGAGTGCATGCATTGGAAATCCTCATTGTTGGTCTTGAAGTATGCAAATTTAGGTCATAGAAAACAGGAGCTTAGAAAAGGGAGAAAGGGGAGACATTGAACCTGGATTCACGCCCGCACAAATACCATACCACAGATCATCTTTCACAAAAGATGTGGCTCTTTTTACAGAACCCAAGAGCACCCCTGGACCTAGATTTGGTGGCAAGGGGTGAAACATCTTCTGACAAGGGAAGTCCAAATCCACAGCAACATGGCGGTTGGTGATGAAGCCAACTTCACGTAGACCAATTTGGCTCTGAACTAAGGCTCCAAGAGTACCATAGGTCTCCTGACTTGCCACCTGTAAAAACAAAACAAAATAAAATAAAATTTAAGAACGAAAAAAACAGTTAAGACACATGATGACCTGAAAGTAAACGGGCTACCATGTGAGAGTGCACACTCATTAACAAGGATGTTATGTAAAACAACTACTAGTATGTCGATAAGATTTTTATCAGTTAGCTCATCAGAGAGATCCACAGCTGATCTGGACACAAAGTATTCCTCAAGGACTCCCAATGTCTCCATTCACTGAAATATATTTATTTGAAAACCTGAGTGTCCAAGCTAAAAGAAGAAAGTCCACGTTGGAAGCTGATACACTGATTAATCCAATTAGTGTGAGTGACACAAATTTACCAAAGTCACACTATTTTGATGTCCTACAAATTCAAATATTACTGTTTTGTACTAATTTCCACAAAAAATGTTTCATAATGCCACTAATATTGCACCCTCACTAATAGGATAAATCAATACAGCCGATTATCGAAACTTTCAAAAACATATTCCTATCATTCAAAAATGTATTAAAAAACGTAGGGCACGATTTCTACTTTCGATCATACATTTCCTTACATTCCTTGAAGCTTCCTATATAATATTTTCCAACACCTAAATATGATGTAAATTAGGTCAGAAGGAAAGCAGGCATTACCTGCGTCCCTGATCCGATAGTGACATCCATTCCCCTTAGGCCGTCCAGAACCTTTGAGAACATTTGCTCCTTCGGGGTTGTCGCAGGAACCCCAAAGTAAGAGAACTCCACTACATCCACATCACACCATATGCCCCCAGGGCCCTACATGAATAGCATCACACCGCATAATTCTAAGGGGAGAAATAGATAACGTGGAAAACCTTAAAAGAAGCAATGTCGATCTTGGTTAGGAAAAACTGAAATGTCATTCAGAGCTACAGAAACTTGAGAGGTGGTTGCAAATAGTATCCTCTTCCTTACCCAGACTTTTAACCCAAAGAAAGAGAGCAGAAAACTAAGCATGAACATGAGGATAGGGTGGGGTTCGATTATACTTGCAAAACTATTTTATACAGCATCAGGCAGAGAACATGAACTTCAGAATATTTGATTTTCGAAGTCACTGTTCAGCATCTGAAAAGACAAAGCCTTCCAACACTAGTACTCAACTTCAAAAATCCGTAACTTACTCATCCGGTATCCAAATAGCACATGGACAAGGGGGATGGATACCTCAACAGAAGACGGCAAGATTTGCATTTCGTGAAGCCATTGCGTGTGGACCTTTCGGGCCACGAAGACGATGATGGCAGGAGTGGAAGTGAGCTCCCCATTGCGGGTCCTGAATCCTATGGCCGTGCCTAAGCCACACTGCCGTAAGGACTTGCTGTGATAAGTTCGTATGGTCATAAGCTCCAGCAACGTACTGGCTTGCTTGCCAGAGGCGCCATCGGCGTATGTGACTCCGCTGGGTTTCTGCAGTCCCTCAAAGCTGGCCGCCCTCTCGTCCGCTATGCCAGGCAGCTGTTCGTTTCCAGGTTGCAGTAAGTCAGCCATACTGTTTGATTTTCCTACCACAAGATTTGGGTGACACAATAATAAAAGAAGTGCTAAATGGTACCCTAATTTCCAACTCCCACACTGCACAATGGGTATATGATCCTGATGTAAGAAAGAGCATTGAAACAAGATGATGGGTCGTCATGATAATAAACACAGCTTCACAAGGTCTCCCCATTGATAGGAGTCATTTTTGGGTATGGCCCGAAGGGCTGGTCTATCTATCTCCTGCCACGAGCTCAATCAAGACAATCAACTCAGACACTAAACCCTAAAAAAACAGCAAAACAAGCGTGACAACGAAGGCCAAGCAAGAAAAAATTGGAGCTCGTGGTACTTAGAACTACAGTACAGGCTCCATCAACAATACAGTATATTAGACGCTTCATTGACATACAGGTGAACTCTGATTTCTATTGACATTTAGTTTTCTGCAATTGATTTTTAACCCAACACAGTAAACGTGCAAAATTTGAGATGACATAAGTTTCTAGATTGTTGTAGGCAAAGGCTCAGAGTTCACATCTACGGTGAACGGAACCTCTCCCTTGCTGTACGGTGAATGGAGACTTTACATTACTAACAACTTATCGCAGAAACTTCCCAATCACATTGAATTCACCACACCGTTCCGTTCAATCCGGACATTACATCCGTTACCTTAGATCTAGACTTAATATTCGAAAAGCCTCACAAGATCACACCATTGATAGGAGTTTTCCAGTGCCGGATTTTCTGTGGTTTCATCTAAACGGCCGGGATATCAATCGATCAATTCAATCAACTCAGATACTGCGTCCTAACAACAGGAAAATCACTCGTCGGCGTGAAAACCAAGGTCATACAGGGACGAAATTTAAACAAATGTTCCAATCAAACTAGTCGAGACATACACACAACCCGCCCCCGAAAAAACTCGCCGGACCAATTGGAATCCACTAAATTTAATCCACCCGACCCGAGGCGCCATCAATTTTCAAACCAACTCGAAACTGCATCCTAAAAAAAATCAGCAAAACCCCTCTCTCCCCCGAGGCATGAAAATCAAGAACAATTTTGCAAAGCTACTACTACTATTACGGTCACTTCAAACTAGTAGCACTTCACACACACACAAGAAAAGCACGTTGAAAATCCACCCGATAAATCCTACCATGCGCTCCATCACCAAAGATGCCGCATTCGAAATCGTCCCACCGAAACCTGTCGCCGGCGTGAAACCCAAAACAAGATTTGAGCTCCAAATACTACCACTGCCACTTCCACTTCCAACTAAGTAGCAACCCCCTTAAATCAAAAAATCCAACCACATTGAATCCCTTCCATCTTTACATTGCATCTGTCCCCTTTCATCCATTCCCTCCCATCCGTTCCCTTCCTTCCAATACAGTAAACCTTACAAGCTCACGGCATTGACAGGAGCTTCCCAGTGGCCGGCGTTTTGTAGGTTTAGCCTACCCACGCACCCGGTGTCTCTCTCTCTCCCTCTCCTTCTCTCCAACCTATTCAGTACACTCTAATACTGCAGCACCACCCCAAACCACCCACATGAAACAAATTTGAAAATCCTAACCACGCAACAACAAAAGATATGGAACCCACCAGATCGTTTACCTTGAATTCAGACATTAGAATCCAACACCGACCTGTTCCATTCACTGCAATCTCTCCTATATGCAAACGAATTCACCGCCCCAAGCGCTCCAACCTTGGCGTTGCCACTACAACGAACCACTACTACATACCCCAAACGAGCAAACCTTACTTGCACACAAATGATAAGGTCAGCAATACCTTTCCCCGAAACCCACACATGGTGTCACGGAAGGAATGAGGGAAGGAAGATTGAAAGAAAGAAAGCCTTAGGGTTGTCTCTCCACAACACCAAAGGTACTAATAAGTTAGTCCGAGCTTTGGCACCAACTGAACGACATCGGCAACAGAAACAACCAAAGCCGAAGCAGAAAGAGGAACTAGAAGAGAGCAACAGAAACGCGAGGAGCATGTAATGAACAGGGCCTTCCACACTCCAACGAACTGAAGCGCTTTAGCTTGCTTGTGTTCAGTGATGCGGGCCTGCCTGCCTGCCTACCTGACCTTTGTCTGTTTTGGATTTTCCATGTTGCATGCCTTGCTTCCATGCACTGATTTTTATTCACATATCTTTGAAACTCATCTCATTGGCACGGAACCCTCTCTGACTGGGCCACCTCTTCTGGGTCAATGTGAAAGTCTGCGTGGGTTTCGAAATCTGCGTGCTTGGGAGATTTGCGAGGATCATGCCTCATCTTTGGTTTCTTGCCGGAGGTTTCGTAACTTTCGTTCTGCCCAGAGTCCCAACGGACTTCCCAGAGGGGGAAGACCACTGTTTCGATTCCATTCTTTCTGGGTTTGGATCGAAGCTAATTTGCTTTCGCTTTTTGCTTTTTGCTTTCCGGCTTGTGCTTCGTGAGACGAGATATTTGTGCGGATGCTCCGTTTTGATCAGTACGTGCAGTTGGCGTGTAGTTCTAGGAAGAGAAGAGTACGGTAAACCAGGTCTAAGACATTTTTTCTGTCAAAAAACACTCAAAACTGCCATTTCTCATTCTGGAAAACAATTTTTTTTATTTAGGAATTTAACAGTAGGGTCTTGCACTTAACTTGTTTGAGATCATGTGGTAAAAATTTCATGAAGTTTGACTGCATAGATTGGCAGATTTGAGCATTCAAAGTTGGGAAAAAAAAGTTTTTTTTGAGCTACAGTTTGCAGTTTCATAAAACTTTGACCACCATTTTTGGAAATTATTTTTACTATAGAACTTGAATTAAAAAAATTTGTATTTAAAAATTGAGTTGAGAATGTGGGGAAAAAAATTAAGAGAAAAAACACTTGATTTCTTCATTAAAAAAGTGTTAAGTAGGAACTAAGAAGTAGGTCGAAGATTGAAAGAAAAACCAAAAGGTTAATAGCTCTAATGTGGGATTGAAATACAATAATCCCAATGGCAAGATTGTTCTAGCAAGTAAATGAAACCTTTTTCAACAATTTTTTTTTTAAATTGTGAAAGTGGCATTCAAAATTGAATCCTACAAGTTATTTTTTGGACAAAAAATAATATTGTCCATAACTTTCTCATTACTAGTCCAAATAGAATGAATTGAAGCTTCTCATGTAGACAAAAATATATTATTTTAGAAGAATAAAATTAAAATTTGAATTTTGTCTTTTTGCAAAAAAGAATTTGCTACCCACGAAGTTTAATTTTGGGCTTTTCATAGTATAACTTTTGCTTTTGGGCACCAATTGAAATATAAACTATATTCCCACAAAGCTAATTGGTTTTTCTATCTTATGTGAAAGTTTCAAAAAGTTTCACCAAAAAGTGAGGTCATAGGAACCTACCCAAAATCCATTTTGTCCCTTAAAGGGTTCAGGTAATAGGTCCACAAAGCACCCATTCAAGAGCTAAAACTAAATTTTGGGAGGTCAAACTTCTTAAAATATTTTTTAGGAAAATTTCCATAAAAGACAAGGGGAATTGGCATCTAACTCATGTTGTTTCATATTTTTGGAGCTGTATAGAATATGTTATAAATACTTGAAGTTGTAATGGCATAGGGCTCAAAAATTGCCCACTTCTTCAATTGTACATTTTTGGTACATTGAAAAAACAACATGTACAAATAGTCTAGATTTGAGGAGGTAGGCAATTTTAATGCTTGAACATTTTAACTCCTAGAGGTTGTTGACTATGTTTTCATCAAAAATGCTCCGAAATTACCATTTCTAGTATTAGTACCAACTTTTAGGAAAAAAAACATTTTTCATAACATTTGACTGTAGGATCTTGTAGTAAGTTGGTTTGAGAATATGTGAAAAAAAATTTAGAAATTTCTACCATATAGATTGGAAGATATTAACATTTGAATTAACACATATCCTTTTCTTAATCCTACATAAACCTCGACATAAACTCAAGCAACTACACTTCTAAAGATTAGATCTACATGAAAAAATGTTGAAAATGGTGGTTATTGTTTGCATTTGTTCTTCAGTGCAAAAATTTGATTTCTAAACCTACTCAAATGAAAAAATTGTACACTACAAAATGATTCAAAACTAGTATACAAACACATTGGTGAAAAAAATTTCATTCAATTGACTCATTGTGTCTACAAAATGGCTTTGAAATGTCAAAAATCAGCAAGAAAAATGCAAAAAATACATCTGAAGCTAAACCTCCTTCTACTAGAATGCTTCTCAGTCACTCATGAATTCTTGAATTAACATGGAATTAAAGCCAAAAAAACTAGACTAGTATATGCAACTTTCCCAAAAAGATATATTGAAAATGGACTCTTTATGAAGAAGAAACAAGCCATTGAAGTTCATTAATTGTATTCCAATAATGGCAGGATTTTGAACCATGAATTGCTCCCAAACATTCAAAACAACTTGGATTGATATGAAAACTATACCACAATAACCATACTTCAAGGAGAACAAAATCCAATAGATTTTATTGAAAATGAGCAATGGATGAAGGATATACAAGACCCGAAGTTGCAGCCCGAAAATGCAGTTTGGTGAACTCAAATTGAAGTTGTGAATTTCAATTGGCTTCCAAAAAATTAGTACATCTTGGATTGATATGAAAATTTTACCACACAAACTAGAGGGGAGAATGAAACTTTTCCAACAAGTTTTGTTGAATTTTGACCTTGGATGCAAAAATTACAGTACTTTGAATTGGATTAAAAACTATGTGAGGACACTTTCTATCCTCTTTGTCATTGGGGGTTAAATGCCTAGACTAATTTTTTGGCAACATAGTGATTTTAGGCAATTCACTACAAATAGAGTTTTTAGTGCTTCCCTTTGAAAATTTCACAAAATATGTACCCAATGAGTAGCTTTAAGGCCCAATAATTTTCATAACTATTGACTTCATGGTCAAAAACTTGTATGATATGTGATTTTCATTGCTTGGTGGGCTACTCGGGTAGCTTAAAAAACTTATTTAAGAATCACTTTTTTAACCCTGTAACGCCACAACAAACCACTTTGGTTCGATGGATGACAAGGAATTCTTGCATGTAGGATAGTTCTATTGCAATCATTCATCCTCGGTTTTAGGAGTGGAAAGACGAGAGTCTTCTGTAGTTCTTTGACTTGAAATGAGTTTTTTTGAATATTCTATTACCAATGATTCCCATGGTTTTAGAAATCATTAATTTCACATAGACCCCCTGCGTCCTTCTAGGGTTAAGAAATAAAAATTTAATTTTGACTTTTTACAAAAAAATTTGCTACCCATTGAATGAAATTTTGGGCTTTTTGTGGTATTATTGTCACCAAGAGGCGAGATGTCAAATTAATTCAATGATCACAATTTAATTACTTGGAAGTAATTTGAATTTGAAATTGATTCCCTAGATTTATATGTATGTAGGAAGACATGAATGATTCCATTTTGATTGATGAGATGAATATTTTGACAAGAGTTTTGGTTTGTGGGTAGATATAGAATCTCTAAAAACTTTACCTACCTACAAAGTAAAACTCTTATCAAAACTTTCATCTCATTAATCAAAATGGAATCATTCAAGTCTTCCTACATACATATAAATCTAGAGAATCAATTTCAAATTTTTATTTCTTTAAAAAGTGATTCTTAAGAAAGTTTTTTGAACTACCCAAGTTGTCTACAAAGCAATGAAAATTACATACTAAAAAAAATCACTTTTTGACCATGTAGTTGATAGTTATGAAAATTGTTGGGTCTTAAAGCTACTCCTTGGACACATGTTGTATGAAAATTTAAAAGAAAAGAAATAAAACACTCCATTTGCAATGAGTTGCCCAAAATTGCTATGTTGCCAAAAAATGTAATTTAGACATTTAAAGGGTTAAAACAATCAATTCTACAATTATAGGTGTAATTATTTTTTTTTACAATTTGTGAATTTTGAAAATAATCTAGAAGCGTTTTCATCACGATTACTAAATGGATATCTCTGGAAGATTTACAATATAAGGACTAGTAACTAACAAAGTTTGAGTAACATGATAGGAAACTCAAAATGAGAACACTAATGCCAAGTTTAGCTTTCAAGGCAAAGTGGCAAACTTGTCACCATTCCCTTAATTAGAAAAGCATTATACTCTGCAACTCACAATACAACCCCTCTTTCGACGCCCTTAGATTTGTGAAAAGTACAAATATGGACAACTATGATGGGCTATTAGACTTAACATTATCTAGTCCCATAATGCTCTTGAGCCTCCCCACTCTGAAGCATTATTAGACCATGATTCTATTTTGTCATTTACTTGAAAGGTGGCTTTTACTAATCAACGCACATTTTGTGCCAACTTTGTTTTTAAGACATTCATAAGCCACTCGTCCTCTCTGACGACCTTCCAGGTCAAGTTCTTTGGTTGCTATCAACCCACCCGGACACCTGCCCACACTTACGACTCTAGGGCAGGTCTTCTAATTTCCTTTCTCCTAAGATGCACCGACTCATGTCAAGAGAAGACTTCATGTCCATTACTATTTGATTAGTACAGATGCAACAAACAGCAACAAGCTTCGTAAAATTTAAGGGTTAAAGGCATGCAAAGGTAACAATGCGGAACACAACCCAGCGTGAAAGCGAAGATATGACTACGTTCAGTTTACTGGCAAGCTGGAAAAAAAACTAAAAAAACAATTCCAGGTTTGGAATGTTAGTCCACTTGAATCAACCTCAATATAAGGCAGCGTTCTGTGTGACCTAAGTTCTAGAATCCAAGAGCAGAAACTCACGCAAATTTAGAAGCCAGAGATCATCTACTACTGAGACTCGATATAGCTTAGGCAATACCAATAGAGTAACCATCCTATTACTAGACTGCACCACAAGTTACCCTATGTCGAATGCACGACAGAAAGATTGAAAACCCTCCAGTCACTCAATACACTTCCTCATTGAAAGGAATGATTGGAAATAGAGAAGTTGGGAATCGCTACATTCTCATACTGTTCCCGCCTGCCTGCGCTTCGTTGCGTTTGAGACAGAGATTTTGCTAAGTTTCTCAGTGTTTTCAGCAACAATCCGGTTGCTGCTAGGAGAGTAATGGCGTAGCCACTCGCCTTGATACCACTGCACAACGGCAATACCAGCATCAAAAAAGTAGAAAGAGTAAGGCACAAAATTTTGCACAGATAAGGTCTTCTCACACTTGCTTTTGTGGCCAAGACTATCAACATCATTTCGAATATTTCAATTCCTGATCCATCCAGAACGTTCATTATGTTTTCTTAATGCTTGCGTATGGTTTTCAGCGGCATTTGAAACAAAGTGCTGAAAAAATCGCTAACCTGCTGGGGACGCATAATTTTTGTGTCAGGGTCGTCAATGGATTCTTTCCAGTGGGCAAGATATCCAGCCATGCGGGGAATGGCGAAGAGTACTGGGAAAAACTCAGTTGGAAATCCCAGTGCCCTGCACAAGTAGAGCAAAAAATCAAGTCTAAGAGGGTAGACGATTGGAAAGATAGAGAAGCCAGACGACTCAAAAAATGATTGGAAACGTAAAAGGTTCTAAGATTTACGCATTGAACAATAAGTTCATTTGACCACACAACAGGCGAATCAGAAAAGGAAAAACGAGAAAAAAGTATTCAATCCAAGCAGAAGTATCTGACTGTGCTCACACAGTGGACGTTCCAAGTGCAGTTCACCCTAGCGTCTTAATGTAACAGTGACTAGCTTATCTACTGAGCAATATTGTAGAAATTACCACTGAATTTTCCAAAAACCAAATCTAGGTATATATTATCTAATCACTTGCCAGCACCCAGCATTTTCGAAGATTAGCAGGAAAAAAAACTCGTAACATCTAACGATTTACGCACCTGTAAATGACACCCGAGTAGAAGTCAACATTCGGGTATAGTTTCCTCTTCACAAAATATTCGTCGGCAAGAGCAGCCTTCTCCAAAGCAACCGCCACCTGCACGCAAAACAGGAGACTTGGGAAGATGGATCAATCTGTTATTGGTGCTGAGGCTGGCCTCTAGAGTAACATTAAGCCTCATGTAGTAACAAAAAGCATCACGAAAACAAAAATAAAGCATGCAACATGATAGTCATTCATATCACAAGCTTACAAATGCAAAGGAGAAATCAAACAGTTCAATTCGCTACTTACTACATCCCTTAAAACAATCTAATTTTTCTCCATGGTTTTCGAGGGACTGACAGCACACTAGCATAGGTGGAACTCATGCACAGTCTATACAGGAAAACGTAACAATGCCTTTTTCAATGAAATCGAATGATTCCAAGCCAGAGTGCAGCGTCAAGTGAAAAAAAGACTAAATTGACTTAGAGTATAATTTCGCAAGAGCAAAGCAAAAAGAAAATGACTCATCGATTAATTAAGACTCAAAATTTTTACAGAATGTGGAATAGTAAGGCGTTTTATGTACTAAAATTGATTTACAATCAAAGTGAAATTAACACAAGAGTAAGGTCCCTCTCAACGCTGCCAAAAACTTGGGGTTATAATTCCACGACGGTCTTCTTCAGAGTAGAATATTCATGCAAGATCAAGGCCCAGAAGTTGATAGAAAGATTTCAAGAGACAAACCTCAATGAGTGGGTCGCGACCGACTATGGCGAAGACTTCCTCAGCGAGTGTCCTGACTACCTGTTGATCAGTTAAACCATAAAAATTTAGAAACAATAAGAAATTATAAAACTTCCTGCATACGTTGTCGCTTCGTGCTGTTCGAAATCTCCTGTATTGCGGTAAGATGAACTGAATGTTCTTCAATAACATTCTTCACAACCAGTCGTTGTAATTAAATTCAAGCTATCAGACCTCCAGGAAGACTAAACTCGGGGTCTTCAACCCCTCAAGGATGCACAGGCCATCGAAATTCGGCTCAAGAACAGATTGTACCTTGACTATTGGTGACCAAGAGTAGAGTATTTCGTCTATCCAATTTTTTTAAGGTTCTAACTTTTGTATGGTAAGAATTTTCTTTTCTGTAGTTCAGAAATTTCAAGTACGGTTCACCCTAAAAACTAACCTTTGTGTTTAAAAAAATGACCCTAAAGAAATGCCTTCGATAATTAAGCAAGATATTAATCTTGAAATGCTCTCATAATTATAATTTCAAACTTACAAAAATAATCTATAGTCAAACGATAGACTCAATTGTACGGATATGATCTATGGGTCATAAGTTGCGATTTCTTCTTGAACATCATCACTAAATTATTCTCATAAGTTGCGCTTGATAACACATCTCCAGATTTCTAGAAATTTGGACTACCAAGATCCGTAAGGGGTCGAGATAACATGACTCTTGACCAAATCCCAAGATGAAGACCATAATCTCGAACAAAATATTACCGACCTTAGCTCGAGGATCGTAATTTTTGTAAACGCGGTGACCGAAGCCTGACATTTTCCTTTTCCTGCTCCAATGAAAAATAAATAAATAAAATAGAAATTGCACCAAAACTAAACACACCCTGACATAGCTCTCATCAAAATAATAAAAAGTGCGACATTCTATAAGCACTAGTCAAACAATCCCGCCAATAAAACATTAAAACACTACAGATGCATCTCCAAGACAAATCACAGAGTTGAATGCAGACCTGTTCTTTACACCCTCAAGAAAATCGGGAATGTTCTCTACGGTGCCAATTTCAGACAGCATCTTTAATACAGCCTGCATGATGAGAATAAAACTTCAGAGAATTTTCTTACAGAAAGTAGCATTGCCATGCAACATCACCTGAAAAATGCACAGAAAAACTCTAAAGGCGGTCACTACCTAAAAAAGAACAGAATTATCACCCCAGGCAGTGAGGATCTTCGTTAATCGAAAGTTCAAAACTTAATATATGACCACATCCACAATCCCAAACTGGTACCTCGTTAGCACCACCGTGCAATGGCCCGTAAAGAGCACCTGTTGCTCCAGCCAAAGCAGTGTAAACATCTACTCCACTGCAATGTACCATTTGAATACAACGTCAGTCTCAAACCAGCTGCAAAATCCCAAAACTAGTCGTTTCGTAACAGCTCTTAAGTCTGTAAGCAGATCACAAAGACACCAGTGAATGCAAAAAATCATACCTCGAAGCAAGGTGACGAGCAGCAGCTGTAGAGCAGTTCATTTCATGTTCTGCATGCAATATAAAAAGGATGTCCAGAACCCTTGCTAGTCGTGGGTTGGGTTTGTACTCCCTATCACCCCTGCCAATTTGAGTAGAAATTCATCAGGAGTAAGCAACAGTCATTCGGTAGAAATTGGAAAAGAGAGAAAAATACAGCCGTCGTCCACAGCATAATAAAAGTCAAAAGACCGAAACAAGTATCAACTTCAAAAATACCATCGAGTAAACTATGAAAGTAGCCGTTTCTTGCACACAATTTTGCAATACTCTTTCACAAACCCCGGTCCATAATACAACATAGAATCGAAATGGAATTTCAAAGAAAAAGTGTCAATCACATATCACTCGTATCAAACGAAGTCTGTAAAGTACACTGTTTTGAGCACCAAAGTGAAACTGAAATGTAAGGGACGTACAGAGAATCCAGCATATACAAAAAGTTCTCTGCATACGAGAGTTGATTGGACGGCAGCACTGGTGGCCTGCCTGCCATTCGCAAATATGCAGATGCAGCAAGTGTTGGTACCTGAAAAAGAAAAAACGTAAACGTGAGTCTCCGGTTAGTCACAACATTGGGCACCCTCTAGTCAGAAGGTAAAGAATACGAAAACTATCAGAGAATAACCACACCCATTTGTCCCAGATCGATCTAACCTTTCCAAGGATGCGCACAATCTGCTTGTCCCTCACAGCTTTGTTTGCGTACAAATCTTGACCCTGATAGTACACCAAAATTTCCAAACGGCAAGTATCAGCCTTGTTGACCAGTTGAAAAATACCCAGATGATTTGAATCAACTATCCCCACTCGGTAAAATCTCGACAAATGAAATCTCATGTGCAGGAATCGACCATCCAACCAAAATATAAGATCGCTTGAACTTCAGAGTCAATGAGAAAAACTGTTGTCTCTTGCAACAATCCCTCCTGACTATAAAGAGGGTATTGTACAGTCTGCACATGCTTCGCACAGAAAACGTGAAACTAAACTAAACTATTCTTTACATCAAGTCAAATCCCGTAAGTTAAGAAGTTAAAATATCTGATTAAAAAATTGTACCTGAAGCGCAGGATTGGCATCTGGGTGAAAAGACGACAGAGCACAGAGGGATCCCACTAACATTCCCATGGGATGAGCGTCATGTGGTAGCGCAGCTAAAACATCCTGTTCCCACATGAGCAGATGCACAACCCATCACATGTTACCATAAAGCAGTTTCACAGGATAAGTCTCGAAGTCTTAAATGCAGATTCGTGAACAAAATCTCAAGAAGAGACAATTAGTTAACAATGAAGTGTAATTATTTTTTTTAAAGATTGACAACTCTGCATTACAATCAGAATGCTTTGAAAAGGAAAAAAAAGACATACCAGCACTCCTTCTGGAACAGCAGAGTGCTGGGATATAGAAGTCTCCCAGTCAGCCAACTGAGCTTTTGTCGGTAAATTCCCGTACACTGCAGATACCAAACTTCGTCAAAACATCATACTATATACTAGGTTCCTAATGTGAGCAGCCCCGAATATTCAGATTAACTGGCCTCACAAAAAATGTAAAATGAGGGATTCTGATCTCAGAATTTAATAATACTAATTGAAGCAAAATCCAAAACCGGGATTTCCAATGACACTCAGATAAATAGAAGTATGACCCAAATAAATGAAGAACAATGTGGTCGTCAAGGCCCAGTCAATCACAGCTATACCCATCACCAGTCTGTGTTCAGGAAAACAGACGTGAAACACTTACTCAAAAGGAAAGCAACCTCAGGATAGGTGCTCTTTTCAGCAAGCTCCTCAATGGGGTAACCTCGGTATCGCAAAATACCCTTGTCTCCATCAATATACGATATTGTTGAGCGCACGGGTGCGGTATTCAAATACCCCGGATCGAACAGTCTAAGTCCATTTCCATCTCCACCAGCCGTTATCTGCAGTAAATTGCACCACCACCCGTTAAACAGATATGTGACAAGTTATGGGAGCTATCGGATGTCATAAGACTTGCCCAATGCAGCATCAAATATCCAACTACCGTATCTCCGAGTCTCTCACCACGTACAAAACATACCAAATCACTAAAACGATTAAAAATTAGACTCCACCTCTTACCTTCTTGAAATCTGTAGCTTTTACTGTTCCTCCTTCACTTATTCCAATTTCATACTTCTTCCCAGTCCGATTGTCCACGATTGTCAAAGTCCCTCCTCCACCTGAAAAACTTGGTGCGGTTTGAGCTGATACAGTGAATGCTTCAAGCATTGGAGAACAAGATGAGCTCCCTGATTCTAAATGACCTTGCAAGATCGATAACCTCTTTGAGGCAGACATCTCTGAGGCGCTACAAGTTTGCTCCATATCTGCAAAACAGAAAAGATCAGACACCAAGACCTCCCATCCGTTCCCTTCCTTCCAATACAGTAAACCTTACAAGCTCAGTGGCCGGCGTTTTGTAGGTTTAGCCTACCCACGCACCCGGTGTCTCTCTCTCTCCCTCTCCTTCTCTCCAACCTATTCAGTACACTCTAATACTGCAGCACCACCCCAAACCACCCACATGAAACAAATTTGAAAATCCTAACCACGCAACAACAAAAGATATGGAATCCACCAGATCGTTTACTTTGAATTCAGACAATTAGAATCCAACACCGACCTGTTCCATTCACTGCAATCTCTCCTATATGCAAACGAATTCACCGCCCCAAGCGCTCCAACCTTGGCGCTGCCACTACAACGAACCACTACTACATACCCCAAACGAGCAAACCTTACTTGCACACAAATGATAAGGTCAGCAATACCTTTCCCCGAAACCCACACATGGTGTCACGGAAGGAATGAGGGAAGGAAGATTGAAAGAAAGAAAGCCTTAGGGTTGTCTCTCCGCAACACCAAAGGGTACTAATAAGTTAGTCCGAGCTTTGGCACCAACTGAACGACATCGGCAACAGAAACAACCAAAGCCGAAGCAGAAAGAGGAACTAGAAGAGAGCAACAGAAACGCGAGGAGCATGTAATGAACAGGGCCTTCCACACTCCAACGAACTGAAGCGCTTTAGCTTGCTTGTGTTCAGTGATGCGGGCCTGCCTGCCTGCCTACCTGACCTTTGTCTGTTTTGGATTTTTAAGAAAGAAAAGAAATCAGAGTTCAGGGAGCGATCACATAACACCATACCAAAAGTGCCTCAATCCTGTTCACGATCAGGCTCCTGCTTCACTGGAATTCCTCGAAAACATGAAACAAGAAAGTCGGCTCAGCTATCGCACCTGCTAAAAGTCTGAAGGCGCCGTGGCAATCCGTGTTTGGCAGCAACACACGCAATTGAAATCAGATACAGGGTGATACGTAAACAAGACTTCCGTCCGGAACGGGCTTCAGTTCGTCACCCACACACAAGCCGACTAATAAACAATACCCTCATTTATCCCTCCAAATCTATCACGCCTCCCCCCTAAGCACAGCGCGCACAAAATCTTTCCCAACACGCTCCTTTCGTTGCCCGGAAACCATACCTTCTCAGCCGGTTCTCCCCTTCACGCTACCTCCTCCCAAAGAACTCGAAAAACATCGGAAAAAACTCGGAAAAACTCCCGCAAAATCGACAAACCAATGGAGGAAACGACACGGCCGCTCTCTGAGCGGCTCTCTGCTCCAAGAAATATCCTCTGCGACGATGACAACCTCGGCCCGATCCAGAGCGAACCAGCAGCAGCAGGGAAGTGGGCACTAGAAAAGCGAGAATCCTGCAGAGCGCGCAGAATAGTAGCCCCTATGAGAGGCACGACTTAGACGAAAGTGGCGGGACGGAACGGAAGGGGCGTAGGGGACGACGGAGAGCTGGACGTATGCTGGACGAACTATAAATAACTGGATTGCTCGCCTACTCGTCGTACCTAGGACCTACCTACATTCCCATCCGTCCAGCGTGGCCTAATTACTGCGTGGTAAATGAGGGGGGGTAACTTAATTCACCACCAGAGAAACAGGGACGGGCCACGGGGTGACCGTTTTGTCACCGTGGAGCGGATAAGCATCACCTTCGATGATTTTCATCCGGGGAAGCGCTGGGGCATACGTGTCGGCTTTCCGGGAGAATGACTCTTTGTATCAATCATACAAAGGTATTCATGTACTTCAAAAAGAAAAAGAAAAAGAAAAAGAAAAAATGCCAAAGCTTATTGAGGAATTAGATTTTATCAACAAATTGTGGACATGTTGAAGTACAACTAATGGTATGTTCGCACCGGAAGTTACAATGTTCTGAAAAATGGCAAAAACTACCCCCCAAAATTAAATTTTAAAATTTCACTCTTCTCCCCTCGTTGTAATTTTCATAAACCAATTCTGTTGACAAACAATATGGGATAACTCGTCCCATTTCATATTTGTATTAGTATTCCCATATTGTATCCATATCCCTATATTGTATGCATATTTGGACTTGTACTCATATTTGTATCCAATATCTATATATGTATTCAATATTCACCACATATTCACATATTGTATTATATCTGTATTTAATATTCACTACATATTCACATACAATATTATATTTGTATCCAATATTCACTACGTATTCACAAGCAATGAAAATCACATATCATACAACAACTTTTTGACCATGAAGTCAATAGTTATGAAAATTATTGGGCCTTAAAGCTACTCATTGGGCACATGTTTTGTGAAATTTTCAAAGGGAAGCACTATAAACTCTGTTTGTAGTGAATTGCCTATGTTGCCAAAAAATTAGTTTGGGCATTTAACCCCAATGACAAAGAGGATAGAATCATAGAAAGTGTCCTCACATAGTTTTTAATCCGATTCAAAGTGTTGTGACTTTTGCATCCAAGGTACAAATTCAACAAAACTTGTTGGAAAAGTTTCATTCTCCCTTCTAGTTTGTGTGGTAAAATTTTCAGATCAATCCAAGATGTACTAATTTTTTGGAAGCCAATTGAAATTCACAACTTCAATTTGAGTTCACCAAATTGCATTTTAGGGCTGCAACTTTGGGCCTTGTATATCCTTCATCCATTGCTCATTTTCAATAAAAATTTATTGGGTTTTGTTCTCCTTGAAGTATGGTTATTGTGGTATAGTTTTCATGTCAATCCAAGTTGTTTGAATGTTTGGGAGCAATTCAAAGTTCAAAATCTTGCCATTATTGGAATACAATTAACTTCAATGGCTTGTTCTTCTTTATAAAGAGTCCATTTTCAATATATCTTTTTGGGAAAGTTGCACATACTAGTCTAGTTTGTTTGGCTTAAATTCCATGTTAATTCAAGAATTCATGAGTGACTAAGAAGCATTCTAGTAGAAGGAGGTTTAGCTTTAGATAAATTTTTACATTTTTCTTGTTGATTTTTGACATTTCAAAGCCATTTTGTAGACACAATGAGTCTATTGAATGAAATTTTTTTCACCAATGTGTTTGTATACTAGTTTTGAATCATTTTGTAGTGTACAATTTTTTCATTTGAGTAGGTTTAGAAATCAAATTTCACCTCCAAATGTATTTTTGGGAAAATTTCAACATCCATTTTCAACACTAAAACATTATAATCTTGCAATCTATGTGGCCAAATGACTTAAAATTTTTGTACATTTCATCTACAACATGTACATTATGATATTGTACGGTTGAGATTTGTATAACTTGGAGACATTTAGATCCATAAAGCGTCAAAAGCAATGATGTTTTTGAACCCCATAAATTGAATGTCACTTTGGAGTTAAGGGTTAAAACTTAGAAGTTTTGGAATGGATTTTTATTAGGATCATATGATGTCAAAGTTTAGTTTTTATAGTTAATTTTTTAATTTAGAAAATAAATGCATATACAACTTTCTAGGAATAAATTTTTTCTTTTAATTGGTGTATTGAAGGAAAATTTATACCCTCTTAAGTAAAGTACACACTTTGCAATTCCAATTAGGAATTACACTATCCAACCCAAAACTTTGCTCATAAAATTTAGCCTATCTATATGCACCAAACAAGATCAGTACAAGCTTTTTCATTTTGATATATAGTAGGAGGTTCGAAAACCGACTAGCCATTATAAATCCCTCCTATAAAAGGGTAGAAAATGGTGCATGGCATGTCTAAAATGTATTCAATTTTGTATTGTGGACCCAATTTGAATGAAAGTGAGTCCTTCTAGCACCTTTGTGAGGTCACTGAAACTATAGTTCAATTTCATTTTGTGAACAAATTATGGCGGTAATTGAAAGACATTATAAAAAATAAATTTGTATACATAGGTGGCTGCATTTTAATTTTAGTGTGGTAAGTTATTGTGGCCAAAGAAAATGCTAGGTTCAAATTTCTGACACGTGTTTTTTGATTACAAGCACATGTCTATTTAGTATCAGGAGTCCTTCTTTTTAGGCCACATATAGAGCGATCCATTTTTGCTTGTGTGCCAAACTTTATAAGCACTTCTAGAAAGTTTTATTGGCATTGCTTTCATGCATTCTAGGATGTCCTTCATTTCCTCATTGCCACTAGCATACTCATTATAACTTCTACCTATGAACAATAATAGATATCTATTATATTCTTCCTTCAAAAATTTATAATTAATATTTCACGGCTTAGAAAATTCTCATGGAAGTTGCAAATGTTGCATCATTGATTTGTCTTTGCATTTCAATTTTGAAAATATTCATCCAGTGCCTGCATTTCTTCATAGAGGTCTTTTTTTTTTACATAGTTGCTTTCTGGACCTCCTACTGTACACTGACTATGATCAGGATTTTGATGTTCATTCAATCAAGCATGGTCTAAGAAAGCATTGACCTTGAAATTTTTGGACCCTTCTCTAGCATAGACTAAGTGGGCCCCCTTTTCTATATAGACTTTACAAAAAAAATTGTCCACCTCAACAAAGAACTCTAACTATAGAAAGAGGGTCGACTAAATTGTTCTTTCCAAAAGTCTTTTGCAATTTCCACTTGGGAAAGGAGGAGGGGTGGGATCCATACGGTCTACACTATCTTTCAATCCAAAGCTTTAGGCTATAAAGGACAAGAACATTTCCAAATCCATTTGCCATGATTTTGCAAAGTAACTATCATGAATCAACTTCTACTACTTAGCCGTAATTGTCAAAAACCTGCCATATAAAACTTCATTTCATATGTTATTTGTAATTTGTAATTTTTAAAGTTTTAAAATTTCACTCCCCTTCCCCCCAGCTTCTTGTAATTTCCAGAAACCAATTTTGTTGACAAAAAATATAGGACAACTCATCCCATTTCATATTTGAATTAGTATTCCTGTAGTGTTCCGAACGGAAGTCAGTCATACACTAATAACTAAGGTGGATGACTCCGAAACGAAGGCGCTGAAGTCTTGTTTACGTATCACCCTGTATCTGATTTCAATTGTGTGTATTGCTGCCAAACACGGATTGCCACGGCGCCTTCAGACTTTTAGCAGGTGCGATGGCTGAGCCGACTTTCTTGTTTCATGTTTTCAACAAATTCCAGTGAAGCAGGAGCTTGATCGTGAACAGGATTGAGGCACTTTTGGTATGGTGTTAGGGGCTGTTCGCTTGGCCAGCCCGACCCCGACCTTCAGGTCGGGTCAAGCTGACCCGTAGGTCGGGCCCCCCAAGCAAGGGGCGTCCGCATGGGGAGCCCGACCCCGCCTCGGAATTCAGGGAAAGGTGCTGAAATTTATTTTTTTTCGTATTTTTTATTTAATTCAAATTCAGAATTCAGATTCAGTTCAGTATGTTTTTACCCCGAATTAGCAAGGGGGTTTAGGGTACCAAAAAACAAGTGCTTAGAGAACTGGCCCCCTCCCTGGACTTCTTGGATAAAACGCTGTAATTTTTTTATTTTTCACACAAATTAATTTTGCAAATTTTGAATTTATATTTGTGATCAGAGACCGCAAATTACATATGGGGTGATGAAAGTAGGGGTGATCACGGCCCAAACTATCTAGTGTTTTTGTTTTGATTGCACCTCTGGTAAAACAAGGTAAGGCCAAGTGAGGGGGCCAATCCACCAGCATCCAAAAAACCCAACATAATATTAAACCCCAAAGCCTTGTCAACCCCTAGTAAAATGAGATTTGCCCCACTAGACCCCCTTTCAATGGTATTCTTGAACATTCCGTGACATGCCTCAACCTGAACCTAAATTTATAAGTGAGAACTCCACTCTCTAGTGAAGTGAAGTCTGAAAGTACCTAAAATTAAACTATGAATAAATTTTAGATAGCTCTCTACAATTTAGTTTGATAAGATGGCCGGCTCCCTGCATTGTAACCTTCTTTTATATTTTCTGTTTAGGTGGTTGTTTCCTTGCCTACATTGTTGCTGCTCCCTATATGTTCTTTTAAATTTTAGAAGTATATATCTATGCTCAAGAAGCATATTCATTTGCTTGCATATTTTACTGTTGTGGCAACTTTTGTTTTCTCAACTTGTATTGATACGATTACATGTTTTTGGAGCATTTTGGATTTAGTTTGTTTAATTGAACATTCCATTCATACAAGAACAAGGGAGCTTTATTAAAAACATCATAGCAATGAAAGTAGAAAGGTTCATGTGTATTTTAGCTGGAGCTGCCACTGCAATTGCTTGGGCTATCAAATCATTTTGTGAAGATTTCAATTTAGCAACTTCGGTAAATCTTCCTAGGTTCAAAACATCTTCACCTTCAATTTTGCCTAGGGTTACTAAAACGCGTAGCAAGATTGCATTGCTATCCATATCTGAAGATGAAGATACTTTGTGTATTGTATCTGATAAACCACCTACCTATAAGGAATTAGCAGGCATTCAATGGGGGCCTTGGTATGTGAAGCCTAGAACACTTCATTGGTGGCATCAATTTTTGAACCAAATTATGGTCAATGATCCTACCCGTTTCAAAGAGATGTTTAGGATGTCAATCCCTACATTTCAATATGTATGCTCATTGGTGGAGCGAGACCTTAAAACCAATCCTCCATTTGGGTTAGATAAATTACCAAACCGTAAATTAGAAGTCACAAAGCAGGTTGCAATTGCCATTTGTAGACTTGCCACTGGGGATTCTGTACTTTCAATTGGAGAATTGTTTGGAGTTGGTAAATCAACCGTTAGTGAGGTCACCACAAGATTCATTAGGTCTATTAATCTTAGAGGTCAACATCACTTGACATGGCCAACTGGTGAGCAATTGAAAAAGGTCAAAGATGGATTTGAATCTAAATGGGGAATCCCCCAAATATGTGGTGCTATAGATGTTACACACGTTGAAGTGAATTTACCTGGTAATGAAAGGTCTACTGATTTTTATGACAAAGATAAAAACTACAGCTTCATATTACAAGCAATAGTGGATGTGGAAACTCGTTTTTTGAACATTTTTGCAAGTTATCCTGGTGTGGTTCATGATGCAAGAGTTTTTGCAAACTCAGGAATCAAAGCTGCAATTGATAGAGGACAATGCTTAAATGGACCAGCAAGACTCATTCAAGGCATTCCCATACCTGAATTATTAATTGGAGATGCTGGTTATACACAAGAGACTTATATGTTGATTCCAAGTCCAAGTTATAAATTGGACCCTATGAGTGATCAATTTAATTTTAATCATAGTAGTACAAGGATGGCTGTAGAAAGATCATTTAATATTCTCAAAGGTGTATGGCAAATCCTTAAACGACCAATGTATATGCCTAACAATTCCATGGTTTCTAGTATCATGCATGCCACATGTATTTTACATAATATCCTCTTGGACAAAAATGATAGACTAGATGAGGATCTTTCATTAGTTAGGCATCATGATGAAGGTTATAGACAACAAATAAGCAGAGCTGATATTACAGATGAGGCATTGGTGATTAAAAATGCCATAGTCGAACACTTGTGGCATTTAGAAGGGCGACAAAATTAACCTAGGTTTAGAGATAAACAACTTTTTTCATATATAAATGGAAGTTGAATGTTATGACTCCAACTTAATTTGATTGTAGAGTTCCGTTTGAAAACATACTTTTGATGATATTCCAATGTTATATATTACATAGATTTTCATTCAATAAAAAATCATTTAGGTAGATTTTGATTAGATGTCTTCGCCTCTTTAAAAAGATCCACTAGATCTTTACCTAGATCTTCAATTCATCATTACTTTGAAAGAAAGGTTTAATAAAAAATTTAAGCTTATTGGTTAATGGGTGAAGACAAGAGTTCTCATACATAGCAAAAGATGTATTCATAAAAAAACATATTGCATTTATGGGACCTAAATTTCCATACTTTAAAAAACCTTGTTTATTAATAAACTTCAAAACTTCAATAAACAAGAATAACCACAAATCACATAGAGTAAGTTATTGTGAACTCTGTAGAAAAAACAACCAGCCGAAAGCATAAAACCACATATCACTGCCTAACATAAAGTAATGAACTACGGCTCCTGCATTTTAGAACTAATGGCATTGCTTATTGCCATTAGAGCTCCAATGAAACCTTGAGCTGTCTCCTTGCTGGCTTGCACTTTATTTTCTTCAATGGCTACAAGCTTCTCTTGAGCACTTGATTGAACTTGTAGCGCAGCATTTTGTAATGCCATATTGTCATTGTGTTTTTTCAATTCCAAATCAAGAAACTGCTTGTGTCGTGCATCTACTCGGTCTTCTCCTTCAATCATGGCTGCAACTATCTTCTCTCTGTTAGTTTCTATAATAGACGCAATACCATCTGATACTTTGGGTATACTACGACAACGTTTGCCAGTATACAATGATGAGTCAGGGGACTCAGGTATTTCAGCATCTGCATACATATAAAACATTTTAATAGAATGAAAATTTTAACAAATACAACAGCCACCCACAAGCAAACAATTATTAATGAAAGTAATTTTGTACACTGTATAGAGATGTATGATTGGGACAAGAATGAAGAAAATACAAAAAATTAAAATTAAAACAAAACTAAAATTAAAAGAAAAGAAGATAATTTCTAGAAAAATTTAGAAGGCATGAATTAAAATTGAAGGTAAAAAATAGGGTTCATGAATCTTTACCTGTTTCCACCGGGTGATCCAAAGAATCAATAACGTCTGTGGGATTCATTGCTCGAGAGGAACCAGGCAACCAACTAGCAATATAATCAAAAAATTTCCTTACCATATCGGCCTTCAATCCCTTAATTGTTTTTTTTTCCCTAGCATCCATGGCCTAGTAACTCTTCTTTCCACTTGGAATGTTTTTTTCATAATCCCAAATCTTTTGGAAATCTGCACGAACACCTTCGAACTTGTCTTGACACTGTTGTAGAGAACGCACAATTCCTTGTTGGAAACACTTCTCTGCAAGAAGAGTCCAACGCTCATGTCCAGGTAGGTGCAGTGCCTTTGCACCAGCGCTTGGACCGTATTTGAACCAATCATCTTTCTTTAAAGAAAGCATGACCATGAGGTTCAATGTACTCCATGGCCCCTTCTTGTAAACTCTTCCTTGCACGTCGTCCCCTTGAAAGCTCTCCCATTTCAGTGTCGTGTGCATCATTAAGAGTTGGATCAGGTACATTAGAGTCGTTTTGAGTTGGATCTAAGTCATTCAAATCAGGAAATTGACCTTGTGATGAAGGTTGACCTTCGGATGAGGTCTGTGGCACATTTGGAGGGGTCCTTAGCCAAGACATAGGGCCTAAAAATAACAATCATCATAAAAATTAGATATAGTAATGCTTCTAAATTTCATTTTTCAAGATATAACTTGAGACAATAGAATACTATGTACAGAATAAAATAAACTCATGAACAATATATGCAAAATAATCTCAAAAGTTGGAATAGGCTCAATTTATATTTCATACAATTGAAAATTTATGACCTTGTAGTTTTATAATTATCTCACACATACTTTTGCCTAAAATGTATTCCCTAGGGAGAACACTATTGGTTTTTAAAAAAACTAGAAGAGTTAATAATAAAGTAATCCTCGATGAAGTATAATTCTATGTGTAACAAAGAATAATCTTATGATAAACAATGTAATAAGTTTTTCAATAGCATGAGAAGATACTTCCAAAAGATATGTAACAAAATACATAGTATAACAAAAGTATAAGGCTATAAAACAAGTGCTAAAATGAAAGTAGGTACTAACAAATACTAACAAGTGCTAAAATCAAAGTAGGTATTAGAAATCAAAAACTCACCAAAGAAGGTGTCGTCTTGAGAGAGCAAATCGTTAGGGTTCATTTTTGCAAGCTGAAGCAAAAAAATTGCAATCCAAAACTCCAAAGACAAAGAGAGATAATTAAAATTGAAGAAATTACTTACATATGAGAGAACATGGGAATTAGCTCCAAAGTTAAAGTACTAGAACTTTAACTTTAGTGGGAAATGAAGACACGTGGCGGATAATAAAAAATAAAAATAGAACTTTAACTTTAGTGGGAAATGAAGGCACGTGGCGGATAATAAAAAATAAAAATAGAAGGTCGGGTTGAAGTTCGAGACATCGGGAGTACAAACCCCCTTTTTGAGGGGATGAGAATCTCGACCTCAACCTGACCTTAAGATCGAGATCGGGTCTATCTCCTGGCCACGCGAACGCCCGAACCTGATGCAGCTTTATGTGATCGCTCCGTGAACTCTGAATTTCTTTTATTTCTTACACTAATTTCTTGAACTGAAGCCCGTTCCGGACGGAAGTCAGTCATACACTAATAACTAAGGTGGACGACTCTCCAAAACGAAGGCGCTGAATTCTTGTTTACGATCACCCTGTATCTGATTTCAATTGCGTGTATTGCTGCCAAACACAGATTGCCACGACGCCTTCAGACTTTTAGTAGGTGCGATGGCTGAGCCGACTTTTTTGTTTCATGTTTTCGAGAAATTCCAGTGAAGCAGGAGCTTGATCGTTACTATAAGAAACTCATGTTTTAGATGATGGATTTTAGGTGACATCCAATGTAACAACTCATGTTTTTATGTCAACAATGATGTCCGCCATAACATCTAGATGTTACGGCGGACATCATTGTTGACATAAAAACATGAGTTGTTACATTGGATGTTACCTAAAATCCGTCACTTAAAACATGAGTTTCTTATAGTGCGTGAACAGGATTGAGGCACTTTTCGTATGGTGTTATGTAATCGCTTCGTGAACTCTGAATTTCTTTTATTTCTTAAAAATTAGATGCGAGAAAAGCGGTTTAGTTTGTGAAGCAGGAGTTCGATTGTGCGGAAGATTGAGGCGCTCTTGGTGTGATCGTCTTGTGTCGGAGTTACAACGTGAGTTGTAGAAAAGTTTTAATGCTGCGTGTTTTTCTTATTTTTAGGTTGGGATGAGTGATGTCGGAATTAGTAACTTGATCGCCTTCTTTTCTTAGGAAGCTAATTTGACGACATCAGGTTTTGTAGGTGTATGTAACTAATTTGTTCGCAGTTTACAGAATTGTGAGCGTAATCGTGTTGTTTTTGGTGCGCAATTTTATACTCCGTACTATCTACTGGAAACTGTGTGAATTCTTGAATTTGGAATTTGGAATTTCGATTAGGTGCGAGGATGGCAGTTTGCTTTTATTGCGATTAAAATGGAATGATTCAAAACTTTCTACGTACATATACCTCTAGAAAATCAATTTCAAATTTTTGATTTTGAAAAAGGTGATTTTTTTAAATTTGCCCAAACTGCCCGATTACCCAAAACAACAACATATAACCCTATAACTTTTGATTTGTATTTCCAAATGTCATGAAATTTAGTGCGTATGAAAGATATTCCTTGCCACCTACTTGTATTAAAATTTTGGCCAAAAATATGGATATCTCTAGTCACACATACCTACCAAAAATTTCTATGCAACCAAAAAACGCTTGTTGATTCTTTAGGGATTAACAAAAAAAATTTAGTTGAAACTTTTGTTCAAGCCCCAACAAGTGAAATATTTCCTAAATCCTAAACCTGCAATGCTTCTCTTTTGAAGCCAAAAAGGTATTCCTTGTTCACTTCTCCCACATTTGATAAAGATTCTTTATTGGTATCTAACAATCTTACACCACTATTGTATAAACTATTTTTTCCATAGAATTTCAGTATTGTTTTTATGCAAATATAAAAGTTATTCAATGATTGGTGGTTTGATGATTGTGGGGGGCAAAAGTGGATTTTGAAGAAAGGTTCAAAACTTGCAAGAACAAGTGGTCTTCATTGAGCTTAGATTCTGAGGATTTTTCAAGAAGCTTTAGATAGTAGTGAGAGATGGATTGTAGAATCCCATTTTGTTCTTGAATCATGTTATGGTTCCAGATTTGATGTCATTCAACATCCACCATCGAAAGCAACAATTATTTGCTTTTCATACTTCAACTTTGGAAGGACATGCCTATGACCATTGATTTCAATCTACCTTGTCCATCACTTTGTTAGCTCCTATTTTTCAATTACACATGAATGAAGGATTTTATATTTATTTTTTATGAAAGATGTCATTATATGTATACTATAAGTCATAAAAATTTCAAACTTCATCAAGATCTTTGAAATTATTATGAATTTTTTAAGAATAAAATGAAGATAATTCTTATAAAATACAAAAAATATTTGAAAAATCTTAAATATTTAACCTATACAATGATGACTAGAAGGATCTATCCTTCAAATACAAATACGTCAATTCAAGACATGATGGATTCTACAACTAAACCTATACTAGAGACAACAAATACTGGGCAATCTCTTATTAACTTTATAAAGATGTTGTAAAAATTTCTCCTCACCTAAAAAGATCTTGATTGATATTAAGCATGAATTACAAATAGTCTAAAGGTAGTCTTCATTGTTGCATCCATATAGTTATTTTCAGTTTCTTTTAGATAAAGAATGTCATTTAAAAAATAATCTTTTTCATGAATTCAACTTTTTTCATTACCATTAATATTTTTGTTCATGATTCTTTAGGGCCCACAGGACTTGTTTCATATGCAAAATAGCCTAGGTTGTCTTTCTATTTTTATTATGAAAATTAGGATTACTAGAGTTAAATAAAAATTACAAGGCAGCTAATAGCACAAGAAGCGTTTAGTATTTTCCTTGTTTAATATTACTAGTTGAAGAAAATACTAATGTTCCCATCAATAGATCTTTTGCATTCTTTATAAATCAACTACAATTTTGATCATTCAAAGAAACTTTCAAATGTTAAACTTTAATAAAGAATTGTCTTTTTGGTGTATTTTTGAAGTTAGATCTTCACATTTTATTTTAACCCTTAAAGGCCCTTTAGGGGATAATTTGGAGTTTTAGTAGACTCCAATGACTTCATTTTTTAATAAATTTTTTAGAGACTTTCTCATAATATAGAAAAATTTATTAGCTTTGTGAAAACATTTTTTTTTTTTTCAATTGGTCCCAACAAGTAAAAGTTAATCCACAAAAAGCTCAAATTTCAATATAAAAATAAATCTACAAAAACTTGAAATTAAATTGAATTATTTTTCTTATAGATGTATTTTTGTTTACATGAAAAGCTTTGATTCATTCCATTTGGATTGGTGATGTAAAACTTATGAACAATCTTGTTGTTTGGAAAATTTCAAAGGCAACTTAAGCATCTTCTTGAAAAAATAATTTATAGGATTCATTTCTTAATGCAATTTTCATAATTTAAAAAAAAAAGTTGCTCGATAAGGTTAAATTTTTTTGCTAGAACATTCTTACTATTAAAATTATTGTATTTTGATTCCATCTTAGAGTTAATTTAGTTTTTCTTTCAATCTGGGACCTACTTCTATTCAATAATTTTTAAAGAATAAAAATCAAGCTTTATTTTTTTGAAATTTTTTTTCTAGACTTTCAACTCAATTCTTCAACACAAAGTTTTTCAAATTCAAATTCCATAGTACAAAAAAATTTCATAGATGGCAATCAAAGTCATATGAAATTGTAAGATAGTTGAGTTATTTGTAAAGTACCCTAAACTCGGGTTTAAACCCATGAGTTTTGTGAAATAGCCGGTTGAGTTAAAAATGTTGAAATAAAAGTCAATATGAAACTTATTTTTTCATCAAAATGGTGCCTAAAAACTTTTAGTCCCCACTTTTGAAGTCATGTGACATAAGTATCTTGTAAAAAAGTTTGACGCTTCAACTATAGTTGCCTTCTCAACTTCAAAAAAAGTCATGCCCAAAGTAGGGGGGATATTACAAATAACTCAAGTGTGTAGAAAAACTCTTTTTTCTTAATTTTGAATGCTAATATCTTCCAATACATATAGTCAAACTTCATAAAATATTTACCAAATGATCTCAGACAAATACAGTACAAGATCCTACGGTCGGATTTTTAAAAACAAACAAACAAACAAACAGTCTTTGTTCTCTTGGGTGAACACACTAGAAGCAGGAGTTTTGAGTGGTTTTTGATAAAAAGATGACCTTGGACCTTTAGGGGTTAAACAAATCTCTAAATACTTTTGAAAATTTGACCATTTAAATGTTTCTTTCTCTTCATGATCCACATTCATTGTCTTGTATGATGCAAGCTTCAAAAATGTTATAGTGCTTATATTCTGTAACACATTTGTAATTTGTCCAAAACCGTAGGTCTTTAGGGGTAAAGTATCAAATTTGAATTCATCTTTAAATTCAAATTCTTTTTTTACCATTGAATTATTTGATTTTACATTAAGATATTTTGAAGCTTCTTTCATACTTTTAATTTATTCTTTTACTTTTCTTTAACAAAATTTGGCTATATAAAGGAAGGCAATCCTCTTAATTCACATGTTTCATTCCAAGTCTGTAGTGTTTGGCTACCTACCAGGAGTACAGACCCCTGAAGCCGACATGTAAGCCGCGTATGAGCCCCGGTGTCTGATCTTTTCTGTTTTGCAGATATGGAGCAAACTTGTAGCGCCTCAGAGATGTCTGCCTCAAAGAGGTTATCGATCTTGCAAGGTCATTTAGAATCAGGGAGCTCATCTTGTTCTCCAATGCTTGAAGCATTCACTGTATCAGCTCAAACCGCACCAAGTTTTTCAGGTGGAGGAGGGACTTTGACAATCGTGGACAATCGGACTGGGAAGAAGTATGAAATTGGAATAAGTGAAGGAGGAACAGTAAAAGCTACAGATTTCAAGAAGGTAAGAGGTGGAGTCTAATTTTTAATCGTTTTAGTGATTTGGTATGTTTTGTACGTGGTGAGAGACTCGGAGATACGGTAGTTGGATATTTGATGCTGCATTGGGCAAGTCTTATGACATCCGATAGCTCCCATAACTTGTCACATATCTGTTTAACGGGTGGTGGTGCAATTTACTGCAGATAACGGCTGGTGGAGATGGAAATGGACTTAGACTGTTCGATCCGGGGTATTTGAATACCGCACCCGTGCGCTCAACAATATCGTATATTGATGGAGACAAGGGTATTTTGCGATACCGAGGTTACCCCATTGAGGAGCTTGCTGAAAAGAGCACCTATCCTGAGGTTGCTTTCCTTTTGAGTAAGTGTTTCACGTCTGTTTTCCTGAACACAGACTGGTGATGGGTATAGCTGTGATTGACTGGGCCTTGACGACCACATTGTTCTTCATTTATTTGGGTCATACTTCTATTTATCTGAGTGTCATTGGAAATCCCGGTTTTGGATTTTGCTTCAATTAGTATTATTAAATTCTGAGATCAGAATCCCTCATTTTACATTTTTTGTGAGGCCAGTTAATCTGAATATTCGGGGCTGCTCACATTAGGAACCTAGTATATAGTATGATGTTTTGACGAAGTTTGGTATCTGCAGTGTACGGGAATTTACCGACAAAAGCTCAGTTGGCTGACTGGGAGACTTCTATATCCCAGCACTCTGCTGTTCCAGAAGGAGTGCTGGTATGTCTTTTTTTTCCTTTTCAAAGCATTCTGATTGTAATGCAGAGTTGTCAATCTTTAAAAAAAATAATTACACTTCATTGTTAACTAATTGTCTCTTCTTGAGATTTTGTTCACGAATCTGCATTTAAGACTTCGAGACTTATCCTGTGAAACTGCTTTATGGTAACATGTGATGGGTTGTGCATCTGCTCATGTGGGAACAGGATGTTTTAGCTGCGCTACCACATGACGCTCATCCCATGGGAATGTTAGTGGGATCCCTCTGTGCTCTGTCGTCTTTTCACCCAGATGCCAATCCTGCGCTTCAGGTACAATTTTTTAATCAGATATTTTAACTTCTTAACTTACGGGATTTGACTTGATGTAAAGAATAGTTTAGTTTAGTTTCACGTTTTCTGTGCGAAGCATGTGCAGACTGTACAATACCCTCTTTATAGTCAGGAGGGATTGTTGCAAGAGACAACAGTTTTTCTCATTGACTCTGAAGTTCAAGCGATCTTATATTTTGGTTGGATGGTCGATTCCTGCACATGAGATTTCATTTGTCGAGATTTTACCGAGTGGGGATAGTTGATTCAAATCATCTGGGTATTTTTCAACTGGTCAACAAGGCTGATACTTGCCGTTTGGAAATTTTGGTGTACTATCAGGGTCAAGATTTGTACGCAAACAAAGCTGTGAGGGACAAGCAGATTGTGCGCATCCTTGGAAAGGTTAGATCGATCTGGGACAAATGGGTGTGGTTATTCTCTGATAGTTTTCGTATTCTTTACCTTCTGACTAGAGGGTGCCCAATGTTGTGACTAACCGGAGACTCACGTTTACGTTTTTTCTTTTTCAGGTACCAACACTTGCTGCATCTGCATATTTGCGAATGGCAGGCAGGCCACCAGTGCTGCCGTCCAATCAACTCTCGTATGCAGAGAACTTTTTGTATATGCTGGATTCTCTGTACGTCCCTTACATTTCAGTTTCACTTTGGTGCTCAAAACAGTGTACTTTACAGACTTCGTTTGATACGAGTGATATGTGATTGACACTTTTTCTTTGAAATTCCATTTCGATTCTATGTTGTATTATGGACCGGGGTTTGTGAAAGAGTATTGCAAAATTGTGTGCAAGAAACGGCTACTTTCATAGTTTACTCGATGGTATTTTTGAAGTTGATACTTGTTTCGGTCTTTTGACTTTTATTATGCTGTGGACGACGGCTGTATTTTTCTCTCTTTTCCAATTTCTACCGAATGACTGTTGCTTACTCCTGATGAATTTCTACTCAAATTGGCAGGGGTGATAGGGAGTACAAACCCAACCCACGACTAGCAAGGGTTCTGGACATCCTTTTTATATTGCATGCAGAACATGAAATGAACTGCTCTACAGCTGCTGCTCGTCACCTTGCTTCGAGGTATGATTTTTTGCATTCACTGGTGTCTTTGTGATCTGCTTACAGACTTAAGAGCTGTTACGAAACGACTAGTTTTGGGATTTTGCAGCTGGTTTGAGACTGACGTTGTATTCAAATGGTACATTGCAGTGGAGTAGATGTTTACACTGCTTTGGCTGGAGCAACAGGTGCTCTTTACGGGCCATTGCACGGTGGTGCTAACGAGGTACCAGTTTGGGATTGTGGATGTGGTCATATATTAAGTTTTGAACTTTCGATTAACGAAGATCCTCACTGCCTGGGGTGATAATTCTGTTCTTTTTTAGGTAGTGACCGCCTTTAGAGTTTTTCTGTGCATTTTTCAGGTGATGTTGCATGGCAATGCTACTTTCTGTAAGAAAATTCTCTGAAGTTTTATTCTCATCATGCAGGCTGTATTAAAGATGCTGTCTGAAATTGGCACCGTAGAGAACATTCCCGATTTTCTTGAGGGTGTAAAGAACAGGTCTGCATTCAACTCTGTGATTTGTCTTGGAGATGCATCTGTAGTGTTTTAATGTTTTATTGGCGGGATTGTTTGACTAGTGCTTATAGAATGTCGCACTTTTTATTATTTTGATGAGAGCTATGTCAGGGTGTGTTTAGTTTTGGTGCAATTTCTATTTTATTTATTTATTTTTCATTGGAGCAGGAAAAGGAAAATGTCAGGCTTCGGTCACCGCGTTTACAAAAATTACGATCCTCGAGCTAAGGTCGGTAATATTTTGTTCGAGATTATGGTCTTCATCTTGGGATTTGGTCAAGAGTCATGTTATCTCGACCCCTTACGGATCTTGGTAGTCCAAATTTCTAGAAATCTGGAGATGTGTTATCAAGCGCAACTTATGAGAATAATTTAGTGATGATGTTCAAGAAGAAATCGCAACTTATGACCCATAGATCATATCCGTACAATTGAGTCTATCGTTTGACTATAGATTATTTTTGTAAGTTTGAAATTATAATTATGAGAGCATTTCAAGATTAATATCTTGCTTAATTATCGAAGGCATTTCTTTAGGGTCATTTTTTTAAACACAAAGGTTAGTTTTTAGGGTGAACCGTACTTGAAATTTCTGAACTACAGAAAAGAAAATTCTTACCATACAAAAGTTAGAACCTTAAAAAAATTGGATAGACGAAATACTCTACTCTTGGTCACCAATAGTCAAGGTACAATCTGTTCTTGAGCCGAATTTCGATGGCCTGTGCATCCTTGAGGGGTTGAAGACCCCGAGTTTAGTCTTCCTGGAGGTCTGATAGCTTGAATTTAATTACAACGACTGGTTGTGAAGAATGTTATTGAAGAACATTCAGTTCATCTTACCGCAATACAGGAGATTTCGAACAGCACGAAGCGACAACGTATGCAGGAAGTTTTATAATTTCTTATTGTTTCTAAATTTTTATGGTTTAACTGATCAACAGGTAGTCAGGACACTCGCTGAGGAAGTCTTCGCCATAGTCGGTCGCGACCCACTCATTGAGGTTTGTCTCTTGAAATCTTTCTATCAACTTCTGGGCCTTGATCTTGCATGAATATTCTACTCTGAAGAAGACCGTCGTGGAATTATAACCCCAAGTTTTTGGCAGCGTTGAGAGGGACCTTACTCTTGTGTTAATTTCACTTTGATTGTAAATCAATTTTAGTACATAAAACGCCTTACTATTCCACATTCTGTAAAAATTTTGAGTCTTAATTAATCGATGAGTCATTTTCTTTTTGCTTTGCTCTTGCGAAATTATACTCTAAGTCAATTTAGTCTTTTTTTCACTTGACGCTGCACTCTGGCTTGGAATCATTCGATTTCATTGAAAAAGGCATTGTTACGTTTTCCTGTATAGACTGTGCATGAGTTCCACCTATGCTAGTGTGCTGTCAGTCCCTCGAAAACCATGGAGAAAAATTAGATTGTTTTAAGGGATGTAGTAAGTAGCGAATTGAACTGTTTGATTTCTCCTTTGCATTTGTAAGCTTGTGATATGAATGACTATCATGTTGCATGCTTTATTTTTGTTTTCGTGATGCTTTTTGTTACTACATGAGGCTTAATGTTACTCTAGAGGCCAGCCTCAGCACCAATAACAGATTGATCCATCTTCCCAAGTCTCCTGTTTTGCGTGCAGGTGGCGGTTGCTTTGGAGAAGGCTGCTCTTGCCGACGAATATTTTGTGAAGAGGAAACTATACCCGAATGTTGACTTCTACTCGGGTGTCATTTACAGGTGCGTAAATCGTTAGATGTTACGAGTTTTTTTTCCTGCTAATCTTCGAAAATGCTGGGTGCTGGCAAGTGATTAGATAATATATACCTAGATTTGGTTTTTGGAAAATTCAGTGGTAATTTCTACAATATTGCTCAGTAGATAAGCTAGTCACTGTTACATTAAGACGCTAGGGTGAACTGCACTTGGAACGTCCACTGTGTGAGCACAGTCAGATACTTCTGCTTGGATTGAATACTTTTTTCTCGTTTTTCCTTTTCTGATTCGCCTGTTGTGTGGTCAAATGAACTTATTGTTCAATGCGTAAATCTTAGAACCTTTTACGTTTCCAATCATTTTTTGAGTCGTCTGGCTTCTCTATCTTTCCAATCGTCTACCCTCTTAGACTTGATTTTTTGCTCTACTTGTGCAGGGCACTGGGATTTCCAACTGAGTTTTTCCCAGTACTCTTCGCCATTCCCCGCATGGCTGGATATCTTGCCCACTGGAAAGAATCCATTGACGACCCTGACACAAAAATTATGCGTCCCCAGCAGGTTAGCGATTTTTTCAGCACTTTGTTTCAAATGCCGCTGAAAACCATACGCAAGCATTAAGAAAACATAATGAACGTTCTGGATGGATCAGGAATTGAAATATTCGAAATGATGTTGATAGTCTTGGCCACAAAAGCAAGTGTGAGAAGACCTTATCTGTGCAAAATTTTGTGCCTTACTCTTTCTACTTTTTTGATGCTGGTATTGCCGTTGTGCAGTGGTATCAAGGCGAGTGGCTACGCCATTACTCTCCTAGCAGCAA
The DNA here is from genome assembly GCA_947034885.2 of Thuidium tamariscinum. Lineage (NCBI taxonomy): Eukaryota > Viridiplantae > Streptophyta > Bryopsida > Hypnales > Thuidiaceae > Thuidium > Thuidium tamariscinum. Next base: position 9,529,831 of record OX344756.2, read on the forward strand.
CCGGATTGTTGCTGAAAACACTGAGAAACTTAGCAAAATCTCTGTCTCAAACGCAACGAAGCGCAGGCAGGCGGGAACAGTATGAGAATGTAGCGATTCCCAACTTCTCTATTTCCAATCATTCCTTTCAATGAGGAAGTGTATTGAGTGACTGGAGGGTTTTCAATCTTTCTGTCGTGCATTCGACATAGGGTAACTTGTGGTGCAGTCTAGTAATAGGATGGTTACTCTATTGGTATTGCCTAAGCTATATCGAGTCTCAGTAGTAGATGATCTCTGGCTTCTAAATTTGCGTGAGTTTCTGCTCTTGGATTCTAGAACTTAGGTCACACAGAACGCTGCCTTATATTGAGGTTGATTCAAGTGGACTAACATTCCAAACCTGGAATTGTTTTTTTAGTTTTTTTTCCAGCTTGCCAGTAAACTGAACGTAGTCATATCTTCGCTTTCACGCTGGGTTGTGTTCCGCATTGTTACCTTTGCATGCCTTTAACCCTTAAATTTTACGAAGCTTGTTGCTGTTTGTTGCATCTGTACTAATCAAATAGTAATGGACATGAAGTCTTCTCTTGACATGAGTCGGTGCATCTTAGGAGAAAGGAAATTAGAAGACCTGCCCTAGAGTCGTAAGTGTGGGCAGGTGTCCGGGTGGGTTGATAGCAACCAAAGAACTTGACCTGGAAGGTCGTCAGAGAGGACGAGTGGCTTATGAATGTCTTAAAAACAAAGTTGGCACAAAATGTGCGTTGATTAGTAAAAGCCACCTTTCAAGTAAATGACAAAATAGAATCATGGTCTAATAATGCTTCAGAGTGGGGAGGCTCAAGAGCATTATGGGACTAGATAATGTTAAGTCTAATAGGCATCATAGTTGCCCATATTTGTAGTTTTCACAAATCTAAGGGCATCGAAAGAGGGGTTGTATTGTGGGGTTGTATTGTGAGTTATAGAGTATAATGCTTTTCTAACTAAGGGAATGGTGACAAGTTTGTCTTGAAAGCTAGACTTGGCATTAGTGTTCTCATTTTGTATTTCCTATCATGTTACTCAAACTTTGTTAGTTACTAGTCCTTATACTGTAAATCTTCCAAAGATATCCATTTAGTAATCGTGATGAAAATGCTTCTAGATTATTTTCAAAATTCATAATCTGTAAAAAAAAATAATTACACCTATAATTGTAGAATTGATTGTTTTAACCCCTTAAATGTCCAAACTACATTTTTTGGCAACATAGCAATTTTCGGCAACTCATTACAAATGGAGTTTTTATTGCTTTTCTTAAAAAATTTCATACAACATGTGTCCAAGGAGTAGCTTTAAGACCCAACAATTTTCATAACTATCAACTACATGGTCAAAAAGTTATTGTATAATATGTAATTTTCATTGTTTGGTAGACAACTTGGGTAGTTCAAAAAACTTTCTTAAGAATCACTTTTTAAAGAAATAAAAATTTGAAATTGATTCTCTAGATTTATATGTATGTAGGAAGACTTGAATGATTCCATTTTGATTAATGAGATGAATATTTTAACAAGAGTTTTGGTTTGTGGGTAGGTATAGAATCTCTAAAAACTTTACCTACCTACAAAGTAAAACTCTTATCAAAACTTTCATCTCGTTAATCAAAATGAAATCATTCAAGTCTTCCCACATACATATAAATCTAGAGAATCAATTTCAAATTCAAATTACTTCCAAGTAATTAAATTGTGATCATTGAATTAATTTGACATCTTGCCTCTTGGTGACAATAATACCACAAAAAGCCCAAATTTTCATTCAGCGGGTAGCAAATCTTTTTGCAAAAAGTCAAAATTAAAATTTTGTTTCTTAACCCTAGAAGGACGTGGGGGGTCTATGTGAAATTCATGATTTCTAAAACCGTGGGAATCATTGGTAATAGAATATTTAGAAAAACTCATTTGAAGTCAAAGAACTATAGAAGATCTCAACTTTCCAATCCTAAAACCAAGGATGAATGATTGCAATTAGACTATCCTACATCCAAGAATTCCTTGTCATCCATCGGACTAGAGTGGTCTGTCGTAGCGTTACAGGGTTAAAAAAGTGATTCTTAAATAAGTTTTTTAAGCTACCTGAGTAGCCCACCATACAATATTATATCCATATTCAATATTCACATATGATATTGTATCCGTATCCATATTCAAATTAAATCCTATAAGATCAATGGCTTGTGATTTTTTGGGAAATCAATGGTGATTTTGAGGATAAATTTTTTTTCTTAAAACAATCAATGGCATGTAAATTCTTGAGAGAAGGGGGCCTAATTAATTGACTAGAGATGTGCAACGACTTTTCAAGACATTGTGTGTGTGACACAATGTCCTGAAAAGTAGTAGGAACTACCAAATCCATTTTCAAAAGGATAAGTAGGCAAATAATGCAGTCTCCATTTGGAAATTGCACAAGGATGGGTCGAAGATGGGGTTCGGAAGGGAACTAAATTGGGCTCGACTTCCTAAACTGGGTTCAATATTGTTGCAGTCACTGCACCAGTGATTCCAAAACTGGGTAAATTTTGCTCAATTGCTACATAGTTTCTTCATGTCCTCAGTGTAAATTTTTTTTAAATCTTCCAAAAATGAACATTTGGCTAAAAACCTTGAACCTGTTTTGAAATCACTACACTACACTTTGTTTTAATTTTTAATTTTAAAATTCTTCTAAATATTTTTCATAATCAATAGCCTGCAGATGGCAAAGCTTTCAAATCTAGAAAGGCTCAGCCACAAGTAACCGATCATTCAGGAAATTTGGAGCACATTAATTGTATGTAGCGTAAGGCAATGGAAATTTATCCCATATACAAAGATGGGAAATATAGAGATTCTGAAATTGTATTTTTAGGAGGGCATTATTTTTGCCTTAGACATTGATACAAATCAAAATTGTATTTTAAGAAAGTTGATATATTTCCTTAATTTCAAAACCATTTATAAAAATCACAATAAAATTTGATATCATAGGAAGTTGTCCCAAATTTTTTTAATTCAATTCAAAACTTTGAATCTTTAGGAATTAAGAAGACTAAAATATTAAAATAGAATGAATTTTTTTGGGAATAGTAAAACAAAATTTTAGTTGAAATTTCATCAAATAGAAATATTATGTTACCAAGCTTTGTTTACAACCTTAACTCAATAAGCCATTGTGGAATCCAAATATCCTATGGATGATACAATATCCTTCTATCTAAGACAAAAGTGCAGTTTCTTATCCTTAGAATTTTGTATATAAAAAGAGAGCTTTGGCATAGTAATGTGACTTCCAATGATTATTTCTTTTAGGTAGATGATTCACACTGTTTCAAAAAGGTTGATGTGTACAATGACTATCGTATCATTGTAGGGTAAAGAAAGGTTGTCATGAGCAATGCTATAGGCTATAGACAAAATCTAAAGACAATTTTGTTTTATTATAATTGAATTTGTAGACTCTAAAAAAGAATGCATGTCTTTTTTTCCATGTCAATGCTTGTTAATAGCTTCACTACTATATTCAAAAAATTGATTGTAGTTCTACAAAATGATGTTGGGAAAAAATCCATCAAAATTGTTGCATGGAGCATGGTTAATCCTTAAAGCCCTGAGCTATGTTTTTTGGCAACATAGTGATTTTAGGCAGCTCACTGCAAATGGAGTTTTTATTTTTTTTCTTTGAAATTTTGACACAACATGTGTCCAAGGAGTAGCTTCAAGGTCCAACAATTTTCATAACTTTTGATTACACAGTTAAAAAATGATGGCATGATATGTTGTTTTGTTTGAACGTTGGGTAGTCTAGGCAACTAAAAAAGATTCTTTGAAAAGACTTTCTTTTCAAAAGTGAAATTTCAAATTGATTCTTTAGATTTTTACAGACATGGAAAGCTTTGAATCATTCCATTTGGATAAAGGAGTCAAAAGTTAAGAGGAATTTTAGTTTGCGGGCCTGCCTGCAAACTAAATTCCTCTTAACTCTTGATGTCCCCTATACATGCATTGGCAAATTAGAATTAAGCATCTAGAGAGCACATTCATTAGATGTTTTTTCTACTAGTTAGAAGATTGCAAGTTCTCTACTATGGGAACATTGGAGAACTCTGCCACGTCTGTGATCTGATGTAGCCGAGAGACTGCCATTTCAGATTATAATAATAAAATATATTTTTTAATTTTTAATTTTTAATTAATTAATTAATTTTTATTTTGATTGTTCCTAGCATTGGGAGGGGGCCTAAAATAGTCTTCTAATCTGTGAAAAAACATTTAATCATATATAGTCTAAGGACATATTTAGGTGTTATTTATGGTACAAGAATGGAAATATGACTCTGTAGGAATGGGTGTTTCTACTTTACAGAATGTTTATGAGTCTATTCTATGAATTGTTGTATAAACAAAGATTATAGCAGTGATAGTGATAATAGCAGGCAGTGACTGGCTAATTGCCTCCTTAAGGTGTATAGTGATATATAGTGTATTAAAACACATAAAATATATTAAAATATTTTAACATAAAAATATAAAAGCATATTTAAACACATAAAAACATATTAAAATACATTAAAAGCAATGAAGTAAGGCAAAAAAACAAATTTCACAGAAAGCATTGAAAATTTCAGATTTGATAAACTTAGATTTCACAAGGCCTAGAAAACTCAAAACTTCATAAAGTCATCAAAATTGCAATTTTCACAAGGCATAAAAATTTCAAAACTTCAAAAAGTCATCAAAATTGCAAATTTCACAAGGCATAAAAATTTCAAAACTTCAAAAAGTCATCAAAATTGCAAATTTCACAAAGTTGTGAAATTCTTGCATGTTCAAGAAAAAAATGTTCTTACACAGTTCTATGTAAAGTATGAAGTTTTCCATCCCTACAACTACACTGTTTTTCATGTTGTTCAATATCTACAGGCATTTTGCCTTTTTGGGCAGATCATTTCAAGGTCTGAGATATAGGGAGCACCACCTTGAAAACCTCTTAGAAATCAACAAGAAATTCTCTCAAGTCATCACTCCAGCTTCAAAACAACAGCCTTGGAAGCAATAACCTTCAAAACAAAAAGACTTTAAGAACATAACAACATTGAAATACGAATTACAAAAACAACATTGAAAAAGAAACAATATCACAAAATGACCTACATTATGTCGAGGAAAGCTCTACTGGAAAGAACCCCACTCCGTCAACCCTGCTCTGCCATATACAAATACGAAGATAAAAAAACAAACACAAAAACAAGTAGCAAGTTGTGGTGCGCACTTACGGGAGCAAGCTAAGGCGCGCTCCGATTGAGGCAAGTTCCACACAAATCCACTAAGATCCACCAACCCTACTCCAAAGCTTTGAGCAAGCTCACAAGGTACACATAATTCTAGACAACAACCCTGGTACACATAAATTCAACAACAAGGGATGTCAACAACAACGAGGGAAGGGGATTCAAGCAAAGTTTGGAGGGGATTCAAAGTTCAAAGGGAATTGGAAGTTTGGAGGGGAATTGGAAGTGCGAGGAGTTTTGTGTCACGTGAAGAGTTCGAGCAAGTTGAATCTGAACATGAACGGCCCCAATCATCCCTTGTGGCGGCCGATCTGAGGGTCCCTATTTTTTAGAATTTAATGACTAAGATCAACAGGGGGGAGGATTTTTTTGATTTTTTAATCTAACGGCTTGGAAATTTTGTGGCCCAAATGGGGGTGTTGGCATCATCATGAGGTAGTGACAAACATTTTGAGACGCATAGTAGCATACAACAAATGAGTACTACAATCAACCACCATTTTATTAGTGTGTAATAAAAAAAAAGCCAAAGTACATAACAAACACACACTCAAAGAACAATTTAGGAATCTACATGCACAAAGTCAAGTAACTCTCATTCTACAAAGGGAGATTGATAGAAGAGTGCAAACATGAAAGAAGAAGTAAAAGACTTTACTAAATAATAAACCATCATGTCCAAGCAAAGCAAAAATACAGCTTTTTCCAAAAACACTCACAAAAGTTGACTTGACAACAATGTTAAGTCATAAAGTTTTCTCCACCTCAATATTCAAACTCTAAGATGGATGAACTCTACAATTTGAATGAAATTTATCCACAACTATTAACTCCTATAATGTGAATTCCTATAGGAGTCCATCTTACACTATAAGTTGATGTAGAGCAGCCTTTATGTTATTTCACTTTATAAAATGTTTTCATAAATTTAAGGTAGACTACTTTAGAATATTACAAAAATTACAATTTCAATGGAAAAATTATAATTCTACTTGAATTTGATACTTGAAACAAGTGCAAATGTGTGAATAATATATTCCCCTTTTAGCGTTGGCCCCCAAGATATGCACATTGCTAATTTGCATGGTAATAGGCTTGTTTATCTTACACACTCTATAATCGTTAACTCCCTAGAGTGGAATGTATGCCTTCTAATTCTTCAAAATCAATGACTTTAATTAGATTTAGTAGGAGACAACTAATTATAATTGATTCATTATGTCAAACTACTAGCCTATATCCAATTGCGCTAGATGTTAAATCCTACTATTGAAAGTGGGCCCAGTAGAATAAATTTTGGGTTCTTTGGATAAAAGTGAAAAAAAACCCTTCTACCTTATTTTGTAAGGTATTGATGTTCTCGAACGACCTTCCCAATGACTTTGATCATGAAGTCTTCGATTACAAATATAAATTTAGAATTAAAAAAAAATTCCTATGTTTTCTCCCAAGGTAAATCCACCTTTTGGGCCCACCTTGAATGGTAGGATTTAACATCGTGCCCCAATTACAATCAAAGACATGTTGTTGGAATTAAGGTGGGAGGTCCATGAACCATCAATTTAGGTGAACTCGTTTCATCAATGAAAATCATAGATATTTCAAGGAAAATGTTACTAATTCCTAGATAGGAGTCACATTCAGAACCAAGTTGATTTATGGACCTCCTCCCTTAGCTCCGGAGAGATCAACCAATTTCAAGGATAAATTTTCAGTTTCCAAAATTTTATGTAAAAAATGGTATATTTGGTACCCTGAAATCAATATTTTTTGCTGCGGTGCCAGTTGCACTCTGTTCATTTTGCAAGAAACTCTAGCGCGGCATTCCAACGCCAGATTTCAAAGTTTGGATTTATTTTCTGCATTAGCTTGATGGGGACATGAAATTGAGAGCACACCGCCATTTTCTTCATGATTTCTTCAGAAAACCTTCAGAATTGTTGCCAGGGAGAAATGTGCTTCAGCGCTCCGTTTCGATCAAAGTCGGAGAGGTTTCTGTTGTAGGACAAGGGTTTTTATTTGGTGAATACTGATGCTCAGCAGGGAGAGTTGAATTTAGGGCTCACATTTGCATTCGCACTCGCATTCGCATTCCTTGAGTCAACCAACTATCCACAGCAGCAATCCTGGAGCGTCAAATTTCTTGTCATTCACAAACGTTTCTCGCACAATTAGGGTTTAGGGTTCACTAAACAGTGATTGTCCACAGGCGTGCATTCTATATTTCATTGCAGAATCTCATGTTTACCCAATCGTGAACCGGCTTCTTACCTATCATCTTGAAAGTGTTGGATGCTGGAGTTGCGATACAAGACTTCTTGCAGAGGAGGGGTTGGGTGTTAGGGTTCACGATTTGGTGATTATGGCCGGGGGAAAATGGAGCGCCATGGACCCGTTGGCCGCGTTATCCTCTGGCGAATCATCGTCCTCCTCCGATGATGAAGGCGAAGAGGAGAATCCCGGCAATGGAAAAGTAGTGCAAGAAGCCGATTCTGAATCTTCGAAGAAAAAACTATCAGCAGGTTTGGATTACGAGGCGTTGAGTCGCCATGGGTACTCCGGTGGTCTGTCGATCATGAACGTGCCGGCACCCACGCAGGACACGGGAGAACAAAACTGGTCGTGGTCGTCGGGGAAGCGCAAGCAGGAGGATGCAGAGGAGTCCATCGAGAACCGAGAGCGCACACGGGAAGCTATAGGCGAGGAGGCGGAGTTGGCGGCGGCAAGAGCAGTGGCATCATACAATTTTACCAAGAAACAGAAGAGGGATGCCATCGCCGAGCAGAAGGCAGTCTCGTTTGCGCAGAAGGAGAAGCGGAAGAGGGAGATGGGGCAGGCCAGCCGAGGGAAGAACTACGTCGAGGAGGAGAAGCGGCTTCTGCGCGATTCGGGAGTGTACTCGGGATTCGACACTTAGAAAAGGGCTGGACATGTTGTATTGATGTACATTATAGGCTGCCGAGATGATGTTGTCGCAGAGAGTCGTGATGCACCGATTGAATGGTGTGATAATTCTTTAGATTCTGAATATGGAAGCCTGGCGTGCATGACCTAATTCAAATCTTGTGCATTTGCGTTGAATTACGGTTTGGTAGAAGCTTCTCTCTTAAGCATTCGAATCAATATGAGAGTAAGAGATTTTTGGGAGATCAATATAGAGCTGTTGGAGATCAATTTGGTTAATAGAGTGATGCCATCGCCGGGCAGAAGGCGGTCTCGTTTGCGCTGAAGGAGCAGCTGAAGCGGGAGATGGGGCAGGCCAGTCGAAGGAAGAACTACGTCGGGGATGGGGGAGCAGCTGCTGCTCGATTCGGGATTGTACTCGAGATTCGACTCGTAGAAACGGGTTGGACATGTGGTAGTGATGTACATTGTAAGCGGCTGAGATGATGTTGTTGCAGAGTGTCATGGTACAGCGATGGAATGGTATGATAACACTTATGATTCTGAACAATAGAATCCTGGCGTGCATCACGTAATTTTAGGCTCGTGAATTTGCATTGAATTACGGTAAGAGGCTACTCTTTTGTGTCTCTTTAAGCATTTTAACCAATTAGTTGGAGTGTGATTTTGGGAAGATCGGTTTGGAGCTTTTGGGAGATAAATTTGGCTAATGGAGCCTAATCTTTTTTTTACCAGAAATTTTATCAGTACTTATAAATTTCAAAGTGGGAGGTAGTAGAACACTACAAGTGACAGGAGACAAACTCTTTTCCATTGAAAGATCAGTGGATACAGATGTCAAGCCATGCTTGAACCTCGTGCCAGTTGAAGGTCAACTCCAGCGTATGAACAAACGAGTTGCCGTTGCTAACAAGGTCAGTACAGTTGGGTCCAAAAATTTTATGAATTTTTTGGATTCTAGCTGTTTCAGATGAGATTAGGAGAACTTGGGAGGCCATGCACGTTAAAAAATGAATGGAATTGAAAATTGCATTGGAATCACTTTGAAGTCTATTTTATCATCATTACAAATGGACACATGTAGTTGAAAATCATACAAAGAGTTTGGTGTTTTGTATACACCATCTTTCATCTAGTGTTGCCATCATTTGCTAAAATAACAATTTGTATTTTGTAGTACATATTAGAAATGAGTCTTCACAATTGCTTTAGAGAGATTTGATCCCATACCACTTGAATCGCTTGTATCATTTCTTGCTTGTTCTTCATCCCAATGTGACAAATCTTGACTATCTTCCCAATGTTTCCTATAAAATAGTAGATAGTGTACAAAGGAAATCCAAATTGTTGAATGATTTTGAATTATTCATTCACTTTGTACTAGTGTTATAAAGTTGAAGTACACTTTGTAATTCCAAAGCAACTTGTAGTTTTAAAATTTGTTCATTTTTCAACATTTAAGAACATCTTGAACATTATTGACTTTTCTATTGAATTTATATGCTTGAGAAGAAAATTTGAATAATAACTTGACCTTTTTGTACAACAACAAATGATACAAGCAGTTCAAGGATAGAATCAAGTATCTTTACATCAATTGAAAAAGCTCATTTCAAACATGCCCAATCAAATGCAAGTTGTCACCTTGTGCATCTTGAGCAAAAGACAAATTGCATTGAAAAGGGAATTATTCTAGAAAATTGTAGATGTTCAAAACTTGATGAACAACCTTCTACACTTCAATAACTATTGACGTACAATGAAGGTAGATTTTTATGTAGTATGAAATGTTGATTAACCCCTAAACCCCCGGACAGCGTTTTTTGAGATTATAGATTTTTTGGGCAGCTCACTACGGATGGAGTTTTTATTTTTTTTCTTTGAAATTTTGATACAATGTGTGTCCGAAGAGTAGCTTTAAGGCCCAACAATTTTCATAACTTTTGACTTTGTGGATAAAAAGTTATGGCATGATATGTTACTTTGTTTGCTCGGCGGGCAGCCCAGGCAGCTGAAAAAACTTTTTCAAATTTTTTTTTTTTTGAAAAGTGAAATTTCAAATCGGTTCTTTAGGTTTATACAGACATGTGAAGCTTTGAATCAATCCATTCCGATCAATGAGTCAAAAGTTATGAAGATTTTAAGTTTGGGGTAGTTTGCAGCCAGTTACAGAATCTGCACAGCACAAAAAAAGTTTGAAATTCTTCATTTAATTCAATTTTTCATATTTTTGAAAAAAAATAAAAACAAAAAGTGTAGATTGTTTATTTCAACATTTTAACCATTGGGATTGAAAATTTTCAATTCCATGAATAAAATGTTCACAATTTAGTATTTTGGCTCATTTTTTACTTCTTTCTACTTACTTATTTTTTCCTATATGTTGTACAATTCCAAATGGTTTGAAATTTTTTGAGAATGTAGCCAACTTACATTGAAGTAAGAATTCAAAGAGTAACCACCATTTTGAAAAAAATTTCACACAAATGTGACCTTGTGAAGTGCAGCTGCCCGGATTTTCGCAGGGATAAAAAAACAGTTTTTGTCAATTCAAATGCTTATATCTTGCAATCTACATGGTGGAAATTTCTGAAATTTTTTCCACATGTTTACAAACCACCTTACTACAAGATCCTACGGTTACATGAGTCAAAATGTGTTTTTAAAAAAAAATTGCTCTTGTGTTAGAAATGGCAGTTTTGGAGCATTTTTTTTTGGTGAAAACGCTGTCCGGGGGTTTAGGGGTTAAGTAGTATGGATTCCCTTAAAACCCTTATTCAATGTAGAATCACTCACTAGAGGTCAACCTACTATAGAAGACCATTTCTTTTCCAAACAAAAACTAAGGATGAAAGATTATCTTTTTCTTCCAAATAGAAAGATACTTTGTCATCCATTAGACACTAAATGTCCTTGACATCTTTCCTAGGTTAACTAGACGTACTTCACTAAAACTAATGTACTTAGTGCCCATTGCTACAACCAAATAAAAGCAATAAAAATAATTTTCTTATTTTTTAATTCATAAAACTTCAAAATTCAATATCTTTCACATCATAGGTCAAAATGTTATAAAACAAAGTCTATACACCCCGATTTGTAGAGAGCTTTCTAATGGTACTAAGAACATAACTAAAGAATGCATGATTCAAAAAATCTCACTATAACAAATAAAACAAACAAATTCATTTAAGGTATAAATATTTCAACACAATTTGTAGTTTCAAAATTTGTCCATTTATTTGAGTTATTTGTAAAGTCCCCCCACTTTGGGCATGACTTTTTTTGAAGTTGAGAAGGTAACTATAGTTGAAGTGTCAAACTTTTTTGCAAGATACTTATGTCACAAAACTTCAAAAGTGGGGACCAAAATTTTTTAGGCACCATTTTGATGGAAAAATAAGTTTCATACCCACTTTTATTTCAACTTTTTTAACTCAACCGGCTTTTTTACAAAACTCATGGGTTTAAACCCCGCTGTAGTGTACTTTATGAATAACTCAATTAGCATTCAAAAGTTTCCTAAAGTTTATGGACCTTTTGTTGAAATTTGGCCATGAGGAAAAAATGTGTAAGATTATTGGACCTAGCTACACTATATAGGAGATAGAATTGGGTCCTTCATGGTTTTAGTATCTTCTACCTTAATACCTTCAACTTTGTGAGCTTCTTCAAACTTCTTGTCTCCTTTCCCTGTTGGATTCTAGGATGCAAATCATCAAAATTACCTCGAAAAGACAGATTTTTCAAGTAAGATCAAAGATGAGTTATAGTAGAATTTCTCTAAGAATGACCTTTCTAAAGTGATGGAGTATTGATCACTTGGACCCACAATAGGCCCAATCTTAGACATACACATCAGAAAAATTCTTTGAGATTTTGTGAGTGTGGGGACTTGAGCTTGTCCTGAGGCTATTACTTTATAGAAGTTCTATTGTATTTAGAGTCACAAATAAACACAAAAAGCATGACCATGCCTGTATAACTAAGACCTTTGTTGACATAAAGAACTGCATCTCAAAGAAGATTAGAACAATCACTCCCGCAGATTCTACTCTTGCCCAACATAGGCGTGAGTTCTTATTTCCATGATCAAAGAAATAATGAAGAGGTGCGAGCTTACTGCGAAGCTTTCGGATTGGGTTCAGCGGCACTGAACTCACAAGTCTTTCCTCTTGTACTTCACATCGGTAAAATTGACCGTCGGTAACCCAATTGGTGAAACCACAGAGGTGTCATTTGCAGTCAATGATCTGCCGAGCGAAACTAATGTTGTTAAAATGTTCAGTGAGACTTTGATAATTTCAAAGCGAGTGCATAAACCATCTTCCTCCGCATGCCTGTTCCTTCCACCACTTGTCTGCTGGCCTGCAAATTTTACAAAAAAAAGTCTCTGGGTTATCATGCGAGACCAAGGAGAAAGAAAAACTGTGGAATCGGAAAGTGAGAAAGTAGAGCCTTGTTGTGAGAAATAACACGCCGAGCAACTGTACTGAAGTAGCAAGGAAATATTTCCACAACTAGTCCCTACATTCTATTAGAAACAACCTCAATGATTGGATCAAGTTCAATCAAGGGTCTAGAAGGACACCATTATGCTAAAGGATGAGATTATGAGATATAACCATTCTCTCCATATCCAATGCTGGGGTGCCGCCTCTACAGAAACAGGCTCTACCGGAATTGAATCTTAGTATCACGTTCATTTCCAGAATGAAATTCATACCTCAGAGGGACTAACCCCAGCGTCCATAAGAGTACGCAATCCTAACTCAACATCTTCCTCTGAAGGTAACTCGTCAGCTGCAGTCTCTGATAGTCCCTCAATCACCAGTGTCATCTCCCCACGAGGATTCCGTTCTTCAAACTCCGTTTGAGCCTGCTCTAGAGTTCCCCGCCAGAACTGGAAAGATATCAAACATGAAATTGTATCAGAAGCGCATTGGATCTGTCTTGCGAAGTCCCATCAGTGTGGTGGAATACTTGGTACAAAATGGTATCAGAAGCAGTGCAGAAACTCAGTAAGAATTTAGGCTACTCTGAAACCACAGAAAAGGATTTACATGAAAAGTATATTGTCACCTCTTCATGAAATTTGGTCATCTCCCTAGCCACCACACAGCGCCTGCTCAATTACAAGACTTCGGTGACATAAGCAAAACTCAAAAACAAACTGCCTCAGAAGTCTGATTTAAACACTCCAGCTTCAAATCGAAATATTTGCAGACTATATGTCGATACTCTGTCTCACGTCACTACTTCTGCTGCAATAAGCCTAAACCCTAAACGTAGTACCAAGCTCTACAAATACAGGATTAATCTAAAGCACAAGCAATAAAGAAACTGTATCCTTTCCGGTATGTATAAGCAACCAAATGAGGAACAAAAATTGCGTACTCACCGCGATGATCCAAAAGCTGACACACAGTCATCCAAAGTCTTGTTCAACTTATGAGGAGGGACATAAAATATCTGCGTTGCTGTCTGCTTAGATGCAGATGCAAGCTTCTTCCTCCTCGCTGTTGTCTGCAGTGGCAGAAATCCAGCTGCACAGAAATAGAGTAGTCTCTGATTATGGCCGGCCTCCTACGTGCAGAGCACTACAACAAACGACTATCATTCCAGGCAATTAAAATAAAAGAGACATCGAACAGCAGATATTCAAAATTTTAAAGATACACTTTTGAGTTTGAGCAAGACAAGAAACCTTCAGACTTTCACATTCACACTGAAACATTTGCCAAATTTCAGTACAAAAGAAACCAGCAAGGAAAGTCACTCACCAAAAGTGAACTCATCTGTTGGTAAACCAGAAGCAACCAAGGCGGTGATGACAGCAGAAGCACCAGGAACAGGATGCACCCGCACATTGGATTGCACACATGCCTTCACCTAAACAGAAAAAGGTCAACAATGAATAGCTCCGGCAGAGGGAAAAATCGACCAGGACCAAGTATTCTTAATTGGGGTTCATTTCTTTGGGGGGCAGTTTTTAGTGATCGTATAAAGCCTTCCGTTTGACCAATGTTATTTTCCTATTAAGCAACAAATCCATGTTCTTCATTGATTTAGGATCATAAAAGATTTGTCCACATCTAATAATAATTATCACAGTACGATCAATTGAATTAGTCATTTTCAAACCACGAATCCTTGACTAGTAAGTAAAGTAATTAGGCGAAGAAACAGCAAGTACACATTAAAGAGATAATAAAACGTACAAGTTCAGTTCCAGGATCGCTGATGCCGGGCATCCCTGCATCGCTTATAAGAGCTAAAATCCCTCCAAGTTTCAGGCGTTGAATTGTGGCATCCCGTCTTGCAAACTCATTGAACTTATGATAGCTCATCTAAGTACCCACCAATGTGCAAAATAAGATATACTCAAATCTGGCAAACAACCGTACACAAAAGACAGCTTAAAGAAACTGCATTAGCCAACTAAAGAGGGGAACCACTGAAGTACTGACCATTGGAGTGGTGATATTATAATGCTGTAAAAGCCTCTGTGAATGCCTGGTGTCCTCAGCAAGGATCACCTCCGCAGATTTCAGTACACGCACCGCTCTGACATACAAACGCATTGCAAATAACGAGATTGAAAGTTCGCACATAGTAACGAGAAAAGCATGTGATTGTTCAAAGTGTAAGATCGAGGATACTAAATCCATTAGGGACCTGAACATGTCTGCTATTGACTGATCCCTGTTCCCAACAGCAACTCATCTATTCATACACTTGATTGGTCTTCAATTAGCAGATAGTGTAAGCATGACTTGGCTAAAGTCTATGATCTTTGAATGGGGTTGTCTACAGTCCCTTCAAGAGTGGACTACAACCTTCCACTTCGAGATTGCATAAGAAATTCATTCACGATGATGAAAATTTGAGATCAACAGATTTGCTCTTGTAGCCAGAGTAATCTCCCAAAATATTTTCTGTGATATTTTCTGTGTCCTCTACCTTACAACTTGATGGACGAAGGTGTTAAGAATGATCTCCATTATGCAATAAAGAAAATGACTCATTAAACTTCAAGGTTTACTAATTGAATTTCGAGATCCATCACCTCTTCAATTCTTCGATACCAAAGCCAGGTCACATCCATAACAACATCGATCGAATTGCATAAGTGACAGAGAAGACTAATTCGTTGTTCTCCTTAAACCCTAAACCTTAAACCCTCAGAAGATCACCTGGTTTCGTTTCTAACTTCAAAAAGACAGTAGAAGTACTACGACTCACCGAAACGTCATGTCTTCTAGGTTACCAATCGGAGTCGCGACCAGGTACAGGCCACCTTCTAATTGCCCCTGCGTAAGAAAAACTCACAGAAAATCCTTGATACAGAAGCACTCACGTGCTGTTTCAAAGCTGTAGAGAGGAGTTCGCAATTCCGGAGGCAAGAAAAAGAATCGTTCTATATGCCAGAGTAACCATCCAATGCAGCCACGAACACCAAATTGAGATTCTTACCTTGGGTTTTGAAGCTTCATAGTCGTCTAGCGCTACATTATCTGTGGTCTCGTCAATCGCGGTCTCAGTCGCTAGTGCCTCCTTGACTCGCATCACATCTGCCAGTCCCTCCCCACTCGCGAAACGCTGAAATTGACCTCCGGGTCCCCTTCCCTTAAATTCGTTGCCCGGAAAGTGGAATTGCTTGCCAGTTCCCAGTTGAAGCAATCTGCTACTCACAACGAGCACGGAGCGGACAGAGCTTGCAGGAGAAATAATGCTGCCATGAGCGAGCAACATAATCGCCATCTTCTTCAGCATGTCAATTAACTCCCAGGTTCACATTCTAGGGTTTGGGAGCTAGAACAAACACTGAGCGGAATCAATTCACACACTGTCACTGAAACAATTCAGCACACCATCTTTACGAAACCTTGGGGGAGACAAAGACCCCAGAATTCGCAACATATTGGAATCTGGCAAGCTACGGAGAAATAGCCTTTTTTGGTGCTACCCAACAGACATGGTCTAACCCTCACACTAAGTTAACACACTCACACTCACTGGAATGTGATGCACACTGTGCATTGATTCCAAAGAACTCCATGCAAAAATGAAGAAAGCCTATCTGCATCACAGTGCATAGGAAGGGTCGAGCTCTCATCCAAGAAGTGGATGAACGAGGGCTCTGCAACTTTGTTGGTTTCCTCAAAGCTCTAATCTTAGTTCTTCAGCGGATGTGTGTGATGCTGCCAAACCAGAAAACCCCATGCATTTAGGGCGGGTGAGGTTTAGAGCTGATAGTCAATTAGTCATGTAACTTTGTTGTTTACCTCGAAACCCTGATCTGAAACTTCAGTGTCCATGGCGATGATTCAACTGTTACAGTTCCGGCTAAAGGAGAAGTAAGAAGCTTCGTTAGCGTCATGCCTTCCACAGAGGCTCTATCATTTTCTGACATTCACAGCCGTTAAAGTTAAGAGGATTGGTATTCGAAGTTTGACATTGCCAATTGTAATGTAATATAAAACCCTGCCAATTGTACCGTGGCTAGGGGTTTTAGATTACTCTGGGCTTGGATTTTCTACTATTGAAGACAGATTTGGCATTGTGTTCTAGGCGCAATTTTGGACCATTAGTTGGAGTTAGCTGGGGTTTTTATTATGTTTAGGTTTTCCTGTGAGACATGTTTTTAGTACAGTATTGGTTATGATCAGCTTAACGTAATTTTCAGATGGGAACTTTTTTTCAGGATCGCAGTGTCAAACTTGCAGATGAAACAGGCAACATCGCAAAGATTCTTAAGATTTTGGGATTCTCATCAAATTTTCTTACGACTTAGGTGAGAAGCAACTGCGACACATATTGATGGCCATCAGATTGTCTGTTTTCTGGTTTTGTGATTGCTGTTTAGTATGTAAATCCCTTTAAGCAGCCATCATGTGTTCGACTTTTCGTAGGGTTCAGGGTTCAGGGTTTAGGGTTTTGCATTCAGTGATACTCGAAACCTGTTGGTACAAAGGGAGACAACGAGTGCTGGTATAAGGATTTCCGAAGGATTTTATCATGTGATGAGTCCGACATGTCACCAGTTGAGTGTACATTGTGCTCCCTTTGTCTCTCAGTTTGCGACATTCTTCCCCACAGTTGCTTTTACCACAGGAGCTCTCTTTCACATGTGAATAATCTGTGGTCTACATCTAGTCCAGGTAGGATTCATTGACGAAAATTTTACAGTATCCTCTCATAAAATCTGCAATTCGATATGATCAGTTTGTAATACTTCAAGGTGATGGACAATTTCGTGTGTTATATTCACCTAAAGGTAGAGGATACTACTTTCGTCAAATTAAGCATTCAACATATGTTGGAGTAGTTTTTTAGGTTGTGTACAGTACAGTACACAGCTATAGAGAGATCTTTGGGCAGTGGAGTCAAATCTATTTTTATCAATTCCATATCACTCTGCATGATTTTCTTATGCATTTTTAATGTGGGAGGTTTACAGTGCTTGATAATAAGTAATAAATAGATGAGTTGATGTTGGTAACGGGTCAGTATTGCAGTTGGAATCAGGTCCCTAACTGTTTAGTATCCTCTACTTTACAGTAGGTATATTGTGAGGTTTGTGTTTGCAAGTTTTTGCAAACAGAATATTGGCTTTCTGCAATGGTGCAGAGCTTGGGATGCATGAATCGAATGGGTCTGATAAAACGTTTCCTGAACGCTTGGTTGAGAAGCTTCGGTTGTCGATGAATCAAGGGTTTTTCAGCTCTCCAAGAAACCAATCATGTGTTTCCTGAATTACACTCTGAACAGATTTTGTCCACTGAATCGATGCACGCCATTTTTGAGTCTCATGCTCATTCTCGTTTTTCTTCTTTTCGTAAATGACAGTAATCAAATTTTGAACAACTACTGAATTTCTCGTAGACAAATTCTGTGATTAGCCTAGCAGTGACTGAGAGGGTAGGAAATATTCAGATCGTGAGCTTGGTATCTTTTTCAAGGTTAAGTCGTGTCTTCTTGAAACACCTCTTCGGGTGAACCCTGCTGCCCTAGTTCTCCCAATATCCGGCTTGTAGCGGCACCCAAAGTAGGCCATCATTATCATGCATTTAGCATGGCACTGAATTACTCTTCTGATCAAAATTTGGTCTAACGATTTCTGTGTTTTTGACCCAGGGCTATTTAGCTTTTGTTGAGGTGCGTGCTTCCATGTAACCGGTAAGTCTAGGCAACCTCAGTCAAGTAGAGGTATATCTTCGTTGTGCTGTACTGATGTCAGAGTGAATGATTTCCTTGTTTGCCTAGACGAAGTTGCAAGCAGGCGTGTTGTAGGCACCCAAAATATTCTGGTCATTCTTCATTTCTGTCATCGTCAAATGTTTATACATGTTCTGAAGGTTTTCTACTCCTTAAATCATGCACTCTATAATTGCACATTCCCTGTGTGTGTCTTCTGAATCTGTCAACTGGGTACACATCTGAATGACCAACTTCCGCATGTCAAGTTGTGAGCACTATTTGTGCCCCAATGACACAGTCTTTAGGAGCCTCTTTGTGCCTGCCCCCAAGGCAGTGTCATTAGAGAGTCAAATTTACACCTCCATAATGTACTGTACTGTACTGCACTTAAGTGCGTACCTGCTTTTCCATGCGATTCAGAGTAGATTCAGAATGCTTGATGCAGCGTACCATAGCGTACCAAAAGGATTGACTGAGATATTACTGATTCTTTTATTCACGCTGGTGACCATCTGAGCTACTTAGCCTTCAAAATCTGAGGCTCAACGACCCTAGAAGAATCTTTGCAACAAGTTACTGTTGGATCGTTCGTGCTTCGGCTACTGTCGCTGATACCGTATTGGATCAACTTTTCAGATTGGGGAAGACAGATTCCGTGTTTTCCAATACGGAATCTGCAAGGAGCAATGGATAAACATTTGTGAAGTTGTGATGTTTCGATTACTGAAAACATTCTATAACCTTGAGATTTGTTCCCTGAGGTCTTTCATGACCTCAGTAGAGGATGGAATGTTTCTTCTTTCGTAGTGTTGAGGGAATTAAGTGAAGCAGTCACTAGCTAGATCCTTATTTTTGTGGGAGTGAAATGCATTTCCACAGGAGAGGCGGTCTTGGAGCATCGAAGTACAAGCTTGGGGTTTGGTGCCAATGGCCATATGGGCAATAATTTATTGCCCACTTGGACCTTTGGTACAAACTTGTGAAATTGCAAGTAGTTTGGGGCTCTAAAACCGTAGTAATCATTAAACTTGTTAATAATGCTAATTAATGATTTCTTGTCCCAGATACCATCCGTTATTCTGGATGACTGGTGCTTGGTTCATAAGATAATGACACTTAATTGGCAATATGATAAGGAATGTACACGTCAGTGTAAATAGTAGTGCTGGTGGAAGATGAAGATGACTTAGGGCTTTGGCTCCAATCTTGGAATTTGACAAAATTCTGTGTGATAGGTTCACATTCATGAATGATGAATTGAGGATTGTACCATAACTTATGCCTCCCAGGTTTCTGGCTTTGAAGAAACTAACGGGGATCCATGCAAATACTCGAACACATGTGCATGCTGTTTACTGCTTCAGTTGGACACATCATCGAGTTGCTCAGATAAGCCTACAGTATGCTAATCCAGCGGCTCAGGCGGGGGTGATGCTGCTGTCTGCATGACACAAAAAAAATATTGGTTTTAGTGCTTCCTCATCTTCAGGCTTCTGTTTTTTTCGTTGTCCACAATGTCCTTGCTTCCATGGAATTTTCATTATTATGGTAGACTTTGTATGGTTTTTTGATTGTATAATCCCAGTAGACCACTTCGTTTGTGTCTAAGAATAATAGTATAACATCCAGCATTGAATTAAATGTCCTTGAGATTGGTAGATGAAGATGTGGATGCTGACTTGTTTCTTGTTTCTTATTTCTTGTGTTGGTTGGATGTTGCATCTCTATTGAACTGGACTCACTGATGAGTGGGCCATCTGTCTGACTCAGGAATACTGATGTAGCAGCTGGACATAAAACTCTATATTTAATTGGTAGCAGGATGGTATGTGCAGTAGTGTAGTGCACTCTTTGGAGGTATTACAAATTCAAGAAAATCTCTCATTTGCTTGTAGAACAAAATAACATATTATGTTCCAGGATTGCATCCAGAGTCACCACCCTGATACATTACTATGGCAGAATATGAATTTTTTTTAAAGTATTTTACTGTTACAACTTGGTAATGTGGTACATTTACAAGTATATGACTTGAGGTTGTCTCTGACTAATTTACTGTATGATTTGACAGAAATGTTGCACCAATTAATCTGAAACTTGTCAAGCCATCGTCTCCCTCATAGGTCTTGCGCTTACTTCAACGGGAATCTGAAGGGTCTAGGAAAGGAACCTTTGCAACCCCATCCCCTTCAACGAGCCTCAGGGTAAATGGAAATTATAATTTCTACAGTTCAGATTGTTATGTAATGGCATCATCAATCAGAGTTTTCAAATGAATAGGACTTTGAAATAATTCCTCTGCACATTATTCAGTTTATTAATGTTTTTTAAGTACTTGAAGTTGAGCATCATGTTGTTTTGTGGAAATGTAAACATCAGATCATTGTACTGCTGAGGCTCTTAATATGCCTTCCCTGATTGATTTATATGTGAAGATGAGGACACACGTCTTAAAATTGACACGGACCCTTCTTGATGGCAAATATCATTGGACCATCAAACAATGAGGGTAGCTGAGATGCAAGTATCAATTCAGGTTTGGAAAACCTCACCACACGCAATTGCTGTTTACATTGTCAAAGGCCGGGGTCGTAGTGCATTGATTTGAAGCAACTAAACTCTTTGTTTGATTCCGCTCTTGCCCGTACATGATTCCAGTCTGTGTGATTATTCTAATTCTTTTCTGTACAGTGCAGTGCAGCAGTTTTTTCTAGCATTGTAAGTGAAGATTCTTTCCGGAAACAACTGATAATTGTCGCCTGAAAATAATCTAAAACTAAGCTAAGCTTACTCCAAGAGAGCTGTAGCGGCCGGGAGTATCAATTACGCACATCAAGAACCCAACAATTATTCTTACCTTCACTTTCAATGTTTCCTGAAATGTACAGAGTCATGCTTTCCAAGTAGGAAAGAAGTGCCTGCAGGACGGAGGAGAGTGGGGTCCAGAGCTTTGGTCCAAATGAAAGCCTAATGAAGGCGCGAGAGAGAGGAGTAGGTCTGTCCGGAGGTCATGCCAAAGCCAAAGCCTCCTCCGGTGGGTCAGAGTCCACAATCCCTCCAATCCCAAGATTTGATTGCTGTCTGTGCACATCAACGCCATTATAAGACCATGGGACCCAAGGCGGGGGGGTCACATTAATCACAAGTTTAACATATTAGTAAGACTTTCGGAACCTGCACACCCAGTAATGTAAAGTTAAACTTAGCACCCAAGTGGAACCGAACCTGGCTTGTTGCTCTCAACAACAACAACAACGTGCTAGTTTTGTCAGTCTATTTTTTTTCCTTAGTTTACTGAGTGACTCTCTGATTGTGAGACATCGTTTATTTTATAGCAGCGAGATTAGGATGTGGCAGAGAGGCCAGGTCTCAGTCGAATGCGTGCCGTGATTGGGAGGAAAATAGAAATATGACAGTACAGTTGTTGATTGTTTATGCTTGACTCTCAAGCTGATGCTTGATTCCTTTATTTGTCACGCAGTGAATCAAGGGACAAGGAGCAACCGGAACTGAAGCAAGTTACAGGTGAGTTGATTCGTTTTCTCGAACAGTCGTCAACTGGCCAGGGTGAACTGACCCCTCGCACGGCCCCTCGGAAAAATGCTGAAGTTCTTTATTTTCCACACATGAGAAAATTTGCAAGATTTTGAATTCATATTTGCTGTCAGAGGCCCCAAATGAGCTTGGAAAGGGTGTACAAGATATAAATTTTAAGCACAAAATAGGGGGCTTTTTCTTTTACCTTAACCCCTGGAATGATTTGGAGGGGGCCAGCGAGGGATCCGGGTGGATTGGCCCCCTCGCTCGGCCTTACCATGTTTTACCAGTGGTGCAATCAAAACAAAAAGCCCCCTAGTTTGGGCCACAATCCCCCCTACTTTCTTCACACACGCACACCAAGCTAATTTGGGGTCTCTGATCTCAAATATGAATTCAAAATTTGCAAGAAAAAATTTGCAAGAAAAATAAAAAATTACAGCATTTTACCCGAGTAGCCGAGCGAGGGGGTCAGTTCTCCCTGCCCCTTCGGAAGTTATCATCACACCGGCCATCCGTCAATCATTTTCTTCTTGTCAATTTGAGCCAGGCGATGACCGACGGAGGGTGTACTTTGAACAGTGAGTTCACTTACTACACAGGTACTTTCAGTTTTTGCCTCGTTCTTCTACAGTGTGGCCAAGTGACAATAATAATGAAATTGTTGTTTACAATAGTGGGCATTTTTTTCATTGTTCAGTTTGCAAAGCTGCTTTGTCGGTAGAAAGAGCTAAATAAGAAGCAAAGGTTACTGTGTTGGAGTAATCTTTTTTATTTTTTATTTATTGGTTGCCGTTTCTTTGTTTGGCACAAAGTCACAAACAGAATCTCCTTGTTTCTCAACAGTGATTGTGAGTACAGGACGCCAATTTCAAACAAGACCGGAAACAGCGTAGCGTATTCTTTGCATTTCATTGAAGATGCTGATTGCTACTCACTTGAGGTTTACAACCGCAATTGTAAAATGCACGAAATTACAGTCTTTTGAGTGGATAGCAGTCTTTTGAGTGGATAGTGACAAATCAGGTGAGAATTCAATGATCATCCAATTTAAGTTTCCAATCCCAAACTCACCCACACCTATTTGTAATTTGAGATTGCAACTTCACATGCAATTGATATGAGATATACTATCATATCTATATCCATATTTTGCATCTATATCTATATATGATTATGAATCCATCTTCGTCTTTTGTACCCATATGCATATTCCAAAGTATATTTGTATCCGCACCCTAGAGTGAGTGGATGTCTAACGGCTCCCCTTTCAAATCCAATAACCCTCTTGAGATTTTGCAAGAAACAAAATGGATATCATTGGGGTATTTTTTTTTCTTTCTTGTCTCATTGGATAGTTAGGAATTTCCAAGGTGGGGGGATTGGCAAGGGATAATGCATCTTTTAGGAGATAATAAAATATACAAAATTACTTGTAAGTAAATGAAATATTCTTGTAAATTAGATGGAATTATGACCTAAATGGCAAAGCCTATGTTTGAACTTCTTGAAACAAACACCAATTAAATTAAATTAAATTAAAACTTTTATGAGTTTTAACAAGTTTTATTGCATTATAGCTATAGAATATTAAATTTAACATGGTACGCATCACATGGGAAAATAAAACTTGAGAATATCACATATGGTTTGATCATTTTGAAAAAAGGGTTGATATTTTGAAAATGATTGGATGTCTTCAAATCTTCTATTTACATGTGATTCAAAAATATGGACATGGTAAACAAACAAAGATTGAAAAATAGTATATATAGAAATTTTAATTCATTTGATTTCATTACCTTTAGAGTTATTTTAACTCCTAAATGCTTGTGACACCAAATTTTGGTGTCAAAAGTACTTTGAAGTTAAATGAAATCTAACTAAATTGCTATTTTGAGAAGTTTCTATTTTTGAAAGATTTCTTCAAAGTCTAACTTTATCATCAAAAATCCAATTTAGAAAACAATTGATTATGATTTTTCTATTTAAGATTTTGTAAAAGGGTGTCCATTGCATTATTGCAATCTTGACTTTCCATAGTCTTGAAGGTTCTTCAAAATCAACCTCAATTACATTAGATCTTGGAGAAAAAATCACATTAAAGATTCATTCAAAAAAATGTAATGTAGAGTTTCAAAAGCTACAAATTCATTTGAATTATACATATTAGGCTCTTTAACCTCATATTTTTTTTATTGACCAACTTTCTAGATTTGACATGTGAAAAGAGAGTTCAAAGACTTCAAATCACTTTCATAGTTTTAACACCCTTGTAATATAACATCATAATCTTTCAATTCATAAGTAATATTGTTTTTTTCTTTTTCCTATGTAATCTCCAACAAGTCTAGTTTGAGATTGAATTGTTACAATTAAAAAAAATTTATATAACTTATCAAAATATGGACTTTTGTTCAATTTAGAGTAAATTCCTAGAAGTTCAAAAAAAACCTTGGACATTTAGGGGTTAAATGAATTTACAATGCATTTTCAAAAATCTTGTAGTCTTCCTTCAAATTTCTTAAAACTAGAAAAATAAGCTTGTAGAATAATTTCAAAAAAAAAACAAAAAAAAGATTTTGTATTTTTTCTAGAAATAGAGTCAAGGAACATATCCATATTTTGATTTTTCTTTTTTAAGAGAATGATTTTGTAAGATATATTATTGTTTAACTTCAAAATGTTGTAGAACTCTAAAATTTAGTGCCTATGAGCATCTCTATTTCACTTAGTAAGATGATAGGATGAAGTGGTGAAGTTCCCAAAGAATAGAGGGAAAGCCCTAGACCCTCTATAGTGAAGTCTAGTAGAGAAATAAAGTGGTAACTCATCCAACCTAATGAAGAAGTTATGAATTTCTCAAGAAATTGGCAATTCTATAAATAAATAAAAAGGAGGGGATATATAACTCTACAAAATTGATTAACTAGTTGTGGACATTCTAAGAAAATTTAGTGATCTTGTAGATAAGACATTGAAAACTCCATAAACCTTTTATAGAAAGAGACAATTACTAGCATATATTTTAGAACAAGAACTAATGTTGGTAACTTAAAGCCTTCATTACTTTCTAACTTTACTTGTGATGCCTTTAGAGTGCCCACTTTATGATTGATTTAAGTCTACTCACAGTAAATTTATTATTTATGATGAGAAAAACAATGTAATTCAAATTAGCATCTTTAAAAGAAAAGTAAGCATATTTTGTCTAAATGGCATAAATTTTGCTAATTATACAATAAACCTTTTACTTGGTGAAAGAGTGACATACTTTGTCCTAGTGTATCTCATATTCTGTCCTATATTCTATAGTAGAAAATAGCCCTCAATCTATTAAATATCAATTTTTAAGGAAAAAAAACAATTGAAAATAAATCTCTTGTTTCTACTTTGCCATTATAAAATTATATCATTTTTTAAATTGTAGAATCATTCATGTAAATATGAAGTTTGATTGAAAAAATACATTTCAATTTGAATAAGATAAGTGATACCAAAAAGCAAAACATTAAATAGTTATTGAAAAATGGATGATGTGAACTCTAAAACAATTACATCATTATCTCCGATGAATGAAATGATAACATGATGTTTGCAAATCTAATTTTATTCTAAATATTGTTCACATTCATATACTACACTAATGATGATGTTTAGTGTAATCATTCTAAGGGCCTCTTCACACTATGGCCATCCAAGTCGAGAGGCCGTGTGGGCGATTCTAACTCCACTTTTGAGCTAGAACTTAACACATAGGTTCTAATGGAAAATTTAAGTAGTAAATTATAGGGTGATCAAAGTAAGTGCCTTCCAAGCAATAAACACTCAATTGATGTGATTTGTTCTTACAAAAGTCTAAAAAATAACTAAAAAGTGTAAAAGTTAGTCCAGTTTATGGGTTAATGGTTAGCTAATCAAATGTCAAAGTTTATGGATTCTAATCAAAATTTTATCTAATCCTATCTTTAGATCTTGTTTTAAGGTTTCCAAAATGGTGGAATAAGTGAAATTTGAAAATTCCCTTCAAAAGTTATGAAATGATGAAAAACAACCCCTAAAAAGCCTTTAGAACTTCATCCATTGTTTAAAAATAGAAAATTAGGTTTATTTTATTCCAAATTTTATCCTTGGATATCTAGTGAAATCTAGGCTTAAGTTTAATTTTACTGTCAATTTTGGATTATTTTAGGAAAACTTCATCCAAATGAGTTCTAACTTCATCCATCAATATCTCACTCAAAAATGAATGATTTTTCAAATTGAAAATGGTTTTAAAATCTTATTTAGATTTTCTAAAAGATTCTTTAACGGAATATTCCTTAGGTCTTTTTCTCAAATTCTTAGTTAAAAGGTTGTTTATCTAATCTAATGGCGAGTTTAATCTAAATTACTATTTTTAGATATTTCAAAGAGTTTAAGCAAAAATTAAGAAAACTTCTTTCCAACAAAGTAAAAAGGTAAAAATTTTAAATTCTAACAAAAAAGTTATCAATGGATGAAGTTTGGATTTACAGTTCAGCGAATAAAACTTCATCCATAAATTACTTGTGATCTAAACGAATGTTTTAAGTTCCTAATTATTCTAAAACGTCTAAATCCTATCAAGACTCTAAAATTCCTTTATTTATGCCTTTGGATGAAAATATTTATTTTTCATCTAAATTTCCAATGAAGTTCATCCAACTATTAAAGGTTCAAGTTTTAATGGTTTTCTAAGTAAAAATCTAATTTTTAGTTTTTTAAGGCTATTTTCTAATTTTTAAAGTCTAAATCGAATTAATCAAATCAAATCAATCAAATCAAATCTTCAAAAATACTATTCGTAATTGTTTTATCAAATCCCCTATTAGTTAATGTTTAAATCAAATCAAATCAAATCAAATCTTCAAAGATATTATTCCTAATTGTTTTATTGATTTTCCCCATTAGTTTAATGTTTAATTGTTAGTTTTGTCTTCTTCTATTTGTTTTATTAAGCTTAATAAGACAGCAAATGACAACTAGCCTAGTCTTCTATTTCTAATAGAAACAAAACTAAATACTAAACAACAAACTAATGAATAGTAAAAGAATCAAATCAAATCGCATGGCCCTACCTAAATCAAATGCAAATGTTCTCACAAAATATCTCTCTATTTTCTTCCTATTTTCAAGACTTTTAAGTTGTCACTTCTAAGTTGTCTTGTTCATTTAGTGATGAAGATGTGAGAGATTGATTTGAGGCTTGTAAGGTTGTGAATTATACACTTTGATATTGGTGATTTACACTTGCTTTTGGGAATGAGAATCAAAGATTTGGATGTGTGATTATCCCCTTAAAATTTACAAAGATTAAGTTAGTCCAGAAATCAAAGTTTGAGTTGAGAGTTTAATTTAAATCAAGTTGATTTAGAAGCATACCTTAGATTTTATCAAGTACTTTTGAGTTTCATGTTTGCTTACTTTAGACTAATCTGCTACTTCCTTAACCTTCCAAACTCCTTTTTTTTCTCCTTCCTAATTTGACAACTAACTTCCACTCAATCAAACCTCTTTAGTGAATTTTCAACACAATCAGGACTTCACCTCGTCTTCGAACCTCCGTTTCATGAGTTGAGACCTTAGTTTTACGAGTTGGGACCTTAGTTTATGAATTGGGACTTTAGTTAGCTTGAGATTTGTTGTAGTAAGGAATATTTTTCACAAATTTTAGATTTAGCAAAGTCAAAGCTTCGCCGTGTAGAGGTAACCCGTGGTTAGTGATATAATTTTCCTTAAATTGAAGTTTTGTAGAGTCAAAACTTCGCCATGTGGGAGCAACCCTAAGTTTTTACGGTTGATTTTAAGGAAATCAATGAATTAAAAAGTTATAGCTGCACCATACGGGGGCAACTCTAAACACTAACAATGTTAAAAGACAAAATTAGTATTTTAAGATTCTTAGATGTTGAAGGAGGTATATATATGACAGTATTTAAACCGAACTTCAATACTAAATTTTTCAAAATGTCAAGTTTGTTGTCACTTAAATACAAAAGGAAGTACACATGATAATGTTTAAACCGAACTTTGGTATTTAAAACTCATCATATTCACAAACCACTCATATTCATATTTTTATATTTAATTTTAGTATCTAAAACTACTATACAACAAAATTTGAGCTAGATAATTAGTCTAACACATTTTTGACAAGGTCAAGCCTTACCGCTTTAAGTGTATTAATACTAAATGTTGTTGCAAGTACCACAAAATGTTAGTTTTAAGTGATTTTAAGCAATTAGAGTTTTGGAGGTCTATTCCTTCTAAACTGTATCAAAACAAAGATAATTGAGGCTTTAGCCTCTAACATAATAGTAGAAAATAAGAATCAATTGAAGGGGCCCTAAGCCTTCAAAGTTCAATAAGAAAACAAAATAAACTTGGTCAAGATCTTAGGTTCAAGAAGTGCTCCGACCATGCCGGTAGCACGAAACAAAATAAATTTGGCTAAGATCTTTGGTCCAAGTACTGCTCTGACCATGCCGGTAGCACGAAACAAAATAAATTTGGCTAAGATCTTTGATCCAAGTACTGCTCCGACCACGCTAGTAGCATGAACAAAGAAAAAGAGAACAAAATGTCAGTATGCAAGAAATGAGGGGATTGACAACCTTGAAGGAGGTCCTTATATACTTATTTTTGGGCCCTCCCCAATACGTTGTCAGTAAAAACACTTTGTTACTTTTTTCCTAATTTATCCTAAGTGTAACTTTAAAATAATACTTGTTTAATGATGGAAAATTTTATAATTTTCCCCATTTAGCTAAAAAAATCTTGGCCAAATCAAATCCAAGATCTTAACCAAAGATATTTTGAAATTAACCCTAATCTACTTAAATATTTTGCAAATTAATCAAAATTTATTTTGAAAATTGTCTTTTTTTAGTTCAAAGATGACTTTTTACGCAAGGAAGAGATCTTGACCAAATCCAATCTTTGATTTTCGAAAAGATATTTCCAAATTCACTTTTAATTAACCACAATTAACGATTAAAAAATCAAACTAAGAGTTGACCCTCTCTATCTTTTAGAGAACAACTTGAAATGGAAATTTGTCTACCTCATTGTCTTTAGAAGACCCCAATTAGTCTACATGATTCCTGACCCTCACTCCTAGGCCATTTGTGAGCGCAAATTGGAATTATGATAACTCCAATTAAAAGTTTAAAATCTAACTTTTGAAATTTGCACTTTTCGATGAATCTGTCAAGCTGAGGTTGTTAGGAATGTTTGTGAGAGCAAGGAATGTCTCTTCATTTGTTCCAATTGGACATCATTCACTCTTGGAATGCGGGTCAAAGCGCCGTCAAGTTGTAAATTCTTGTGAAATTCAATGTCAATGCTCGTTTTGGTAGTTGGAAATGTCGGAATGTCTTCAAACTTGACTGAGCACTTATTTAGCATACAAAACCCTAATCTGATTTTTAGTGAGATTTTATTGCAACATATGTAATTTCTAAGAATTTACGAATATGTTTGTTTGCGGTTGACTTCTTATGAAGTCAACGTGGAATTTCGAAAAAATCCGAAATAAATTGAGTAAAATCTAGGATACTCTTAGATTCTAAATATAAATTCCACATTCACTTATACTTGTCTATTTTTAGTAATTTGGAATTACTTTGCCCAATTGGACAATTCAATTCTTGATACTTGGGAATCTTGGACAATTACTTGATTCTTATTAGCTCTTGGCATGCTCCTACCCTTGGAATACCTCTCTATAGTCTTCAATTGTCAATTCCACCATCTTTGACGTTCTAGTACTTCAACTCTCAGAGTTACTTGTAAAGATTTTTACTTTTAAATTCAATTCTCACTAGAATTGAATTTAGACTCTCATGGACTCTCTAGACCTATAATAAATTGTGCTAGCTTAGCCAATATGCCATATGCATTCTTAAAAGGTTGATTTTGCACAGACAGACACTAGGACTGGCTAACTCTTATATTCTCACATCACTCAGAACTACTAACTATTCTCTCAAATTCATTTCTAAGACTTGGAAAGATGAAAATTCTTAGATTTAGGAATTTTTTACCTTCTAAGATATTTCTTCACAATTTTGGTAGACACTACTAGGGTGATTGCAAGAAACACTTGTCCTATTTTTTGTCCCCTTGACCTCCAACAGGTAGTTTTTTGCTCATAACTTTTGCATCGTTTGCCCTATCAACTTAAAATTTGGAATGAAGGTGCACACAAAAGTTTTATATGTTGTGTAATTTTTTCAATTTAAAAAAAATTAGTTTACTATTTTTAAACTGCCCCCGATTGGCTGTCTACCTTGGCCATTTTGGGGGGTTTTAGTCCTATTTTTGACCCAAAAATGCAAATTTAGAGCTGAAAATTGGCATGCTTAGATATATAGTATATTTACACAATCCCTAAAAAGAATTTTTGAAAATATTAAACTATCCAACTTCCACGTGTCGTCAAAGTGGCTGACTTTGCGCAAGTGTAGAGAATAGAATTAATTTTTTCCAAAGATGAAATTTGTTGGAAAAGAAAGAACTTTACTTGAAGAAAAAAAGGATTTTTCATTTTCATTTTTTGAATTTTTTTACTATTTTTACCAAATTAGTAAAGAAAGAGCTATTTTCATTGTATTTTCCATTGTCTATAACATTTAGAGAAAAAATTTCTTAGGTCTGAATTTCAAGAGACATAATATTCTCATTGCTCTTCAAATTATCCATATTTTTTTCAATTTAAAAGAAATTTATTTCAAAGGGTCATAGGACTCACAGGACTCATTGATTTTGAGCCATTTTGAGCCAAAACCGGTAAGTGTTTCTTGCAACGACCCACTACCAAAACTCTCCTAACACTCTTTTTATGTATCTTTCTTCTATAATTTGACTAAATTCCGCAAAACATTCGTAAAAAATAAACCCAGAGTTCCAAGTGCTAACTTGAAGGCTCACAGGTCATCTGGCCGTGATATTGAGAGTCCAAATTTTGTCGAGAGTCCAAAGAAAAAGGCTAATACAAAAAACAATAAAAAATAGGATTTGAAGTCTTTAGTAGGTCGTAGTGTGAAGCCTCCAAAGGCCAAGTCTAAAGTCCAAATTTATATCATTTGTATGGCTTGTATCCAACTCTCTTCACGTAAATAGTCCATTGAATTTTTTCTTTCACCTTCACTAATAACTATGGATTCAAGAAAGGAATACATCCTTGTTCTTCTTTCAATATTTATGGTTATGAAGTATGTCATTGTAGGCATTTTGGCATTGCAAAAACTTGCAATTTTTGAACAAAATGCCGAAATAATGATGATGGCAGTTCTATAGCTGAAGGATGCAGGGTGAATTCTCAAAGGAAATGTTGGCAATTTGAAAGATATGGAGGATTTTTGGAGCATACACTAATGGGGTCATTTGCAAATTCTGATTTTCAAAAGTGCATGAGGGTGAGTATATCTACATTTCAATATCTATATACAATTTTAGGGCCTATTTTTTTTTTTAAAAGTACACATCTTAGAGAAAGTATCAGTGTGGAGCGGAGGATTGCAATTTTTCTTTCTCGATTAGCAACTGGTAGTTCACTATAAATGGTTGGTGATTAATTTGGTGTAGGATTGAGTACAGCTTCTATGATTGTGAGGGATTGTTGTGAAGCTATAAGGATCCATTTGAGGCCTTTGGTTTTTTTAAAACCAAATCTTGCTAGGATGAAACAAATAGCTGCTAGTTTTGAAGTGCTTCATAGCATTCCATTTATTTTAAGAGGCATAGATGGTAGCTGCATTCCCAATATAGCACCATCTCATGATCCCGTAGCATACTATTGCCGGAAAGGATATTATTCATGTTTATTGCAAGGGGTGGTTGATGCTAATTGTAAATTTTGGAATTATGATTTTGGATGGGCTAGATGATTCATAATTGGGCATTATTTCAAAAATCTTAAATTGGAAAGAAAACTATAAAAGGTGCATACTTACCTTACAAATTTATTGGTGATGCTACATATCCTATGAGGCCTTGGCTTTACTCACCATTTAAGGGTGAAAAGGAAGGATTGCCAAGAAAAAAGGCACATTGGAATTTTATTCAATCAAGCATGCGTATGGCAATTGAAAGGGCATTTGGAATTTTGAAAGGAAGATGGCGCATTCTACTAAAAAGAATCAATTTGCCACTTCAACATATACTTGATATTGTTACAACATCTTTGTGTCTTCATAATCTGTGCATCTTGGAACATGACGAGTTTTCTACAGAATGAACAAAAGAAACAGAAAAGAGTTGCAAGCTTAAGCAAATATGGCTATAGGAAAAATACAAGAGACGGATGTTTTTCATTCTCTAGAATCATCATTGAGGGAAATGAGGGAGCTACAAAAGGTACATCCACAAGGTGAAGACACTCCATTCATAGAATCAAGTGAAGAAGAAGAAATTGACAATAAAGAATATCTTAGATGTGAGGAAATAAAGAAAACGAGGCAAGAAAAAATGAAAATGATGTTGGCTAATTCAACTCGAGTTCATCTATTACTAGTAGAGAGTTTTTATGAAAATAATTTGGCCACAAATTCCAACATTCAATGGCATTTGTGTAGGTTGTACTTAGAGTGGATAGTCACTCACAAGGGGTTTTCCAAATAAACATATTAATTATTTAATATAATACACGTGTCACTTTCTGGTACGCTATCAAAGTTTTATGTATGTTGTAGATAGTAAGAGGCATCTTTAGGAGGAACCATGTCAAAAACAATGAAATCCATACATGATTTATAGAAAGGATACATGTGTCAATTTTCCATTGGTTGTAAGAATTTTATACATATTTTAAAAGGGATATAGTACCCGTTTTTCTATTGAACGTAAAACTTTTACATTAAATCTAAAACCCTAATTTCTTCAACAACTTTGTCTTCAATCTCATGTCTCATTCTCCTTAGTTGTCCCTTCATGCTCCTATACTGTCTACAAATGACAAAGAAAGCATCATAAATACAAAAACAAGTGAATAAAAAAGCATCAACAACAAGAATAACGAAGACAATCAAATAATGACAATAATACAACTATTATAAAATGTCAACATTCAAAATTTCAAATGTACTCTAATACTAAATTCCTTATTCAAAATTCACAATCACTTCATTCAACCACAATTCAATTGAAAGAGTCAACATGCTTACAAATCGAGATACAAATTAACCCTAAATCTTCTAATTCACCTCCAAATACTACACGTAGTGATGCAAATTGCTTAACATGACATTGTAGTGCAAAATATTTTTCTACATGCATCAAGTTGGTTTTCTACTTTCGAAAATGATATCAAAATTACAAGCAAATACAAAACAATAGGTAGTTGGTTTACCTTTTGTATTTTGGTTTGCTTTGTCTCCTTCCATAAAGAGCTTAGTATTGTTGGCTTATTGCACAATAAGAAAAAATAAAAAATCATAGGTCATAGCATGTTGTATTAAAAATATCTTTCAAAAATTAAAAACTTCAAATAGTACTTGCAATGAAATATTGCTTGTTTAGAGGATCAATGCCATGACATTTGAACTCTCTTTAATGATTACAAAGAAGAAAATATTCATCACTCAAATGTACTCCACATTAAGTAGCAAGAACAACAATAATTAAAGCAAGAACAATGATCATGTACTAATAGGGAAGAAAGATGTTAAAAAAGATTTGAATAGTCAAGTAATGTTAAGGAAAGAATGTGCATCCTTTGAACATTAAATCGTATATTTGTAAAACCTTTGATTAGTATCCTCCCACCAAAATCTTCTCATTGGTAAGAGGGCTTGAATGCACCATGGATAGTAACATCAATGGCCACCAAAATCTTTTCATACTTTGCAAAAGAGGGGGGAGAAAAGACGTGGTTTGTAAACACCATAGATAGTGACTATAGCTTAGATCTAGTACTCCGGAGCATCTTGATGAAATGGTCAAATTGGTAGTGTATCCTTTCAAACAAAGTTTTTCATCCAACCTATGCTAGTTTCAGCTATTTTTTCAAAGATTTGAATGGCTCTATCATGAAAGTTTTGTTTACCTTTTGATGTTGGTGTGGAAATGCTTGTTGATGATGGTCCATTCTCCACATCTTGGGCCAAATCAGTTTGAATCTATTCACTATCCGTGGTTATAGCAGAGACATGCTTCATTACTTGCCCCACTTGGTGATACCATTCATCTAGAGCATCATAGAATTTGCTTTCATAATGATCATTACCCGACATACCATTCACCATTTTGTCTTCTTTGTAAGCATAAAAAATGGATTTGAATTTTTTACGACATGCTATAGCAGTACGGTTGAATTTAGGTTGAATTTAAGTTGAATTTATGGAGCATGACAACCATTCTAGAATGAAGCTTCACCCAAGAATCAATTCCTACAAGAGAAAGATTCAAAAAACATGAAGGAGTCAAAATGGCATTTAAAGAACAATCACAATATATATATTCACTATGAAAATTAGACTATGTATGGTATAGAGGGGAAATGAAGGTGGCATTGAACGAGGAAAGGAAGTAGGTAGAATGTATAGCCACATGAATAAAAATATTCTCCATTGTAGTGGTGGAAATTAGGTTTCAAACTCCAACAACCTTTATGCCCCAATTTGCCCCAATCTTCAATATGAAATTTCAAAAAAATAAAATAAATTAAGGCAAAAGATTCCATACCTTATTTTTTTGCCATTTTTGGTAAATTCAGGTTCCATTTTTCCTTTCAAAGCAATCAATTGGAGAACCTCTGAGTTCTCCCACATTCTGTTTGCCTCCTCTCATTCAGCTTCTCCTTCAATTTTAACTCCCACTTTTCTCTTGGCAGTTGCCTTTTTCTTTGGAACAGCTTGCTACTTAGGAGCACCTCTTTTTTTTGATGATTTGATAATCTCACAATCTCCTTCCTCAACAACCTTCTTGTCTACCCTTTCATCATTTGTCTCTTAACCTTTCCTCTCCTCTCCTCTCCTTTCTAGCTTGAATTGAATAGGATTGAAACGCTTGATAAGAAGTTGGAGTCAAAAAGTTTTCCGCCCCCATCAAAGGTAGCTCGCTACAAAACAAAGGGTTTTGAGAAATATTGTCCATCTTCACTACTTTAAAAAAAAGAACCAACACACAACAAAGAGTTGGAAAAAAATGACTTCTATCAAGCCGTGCAAGAGAGAGACAAGAAGAAGGTGCATCCACCCACTAGAAGAAAACTGCACTATTCATGCCAAAAACTACGTTGAACTTGTCAAATCTGCGTTTTACTTAACAAAGACTGCGTTGCATTCAACAGCAAAGTGTGGAATGGATTTTGTTGAGTTCTCCCTTCATAATGCAAAATTCTGAGTTTCAATGTTTCAATACAGAATTGAACAAGTAAAATACATAATTGAACAAGTAAACATTTGCAGAATTTTGTGTTAGAATGAAAATTTCTGCATAACAAAGGGAGATTTCAACTTAATCCATTCCACACTTTTATGTTGACTACAACATAGTTTTTATCAAATACAACATAGTTCTTGTCAAATACAACGTAGTTTTCTTCTAGTGACCTTTTTGTCTTCTTCAAGATGGTTATTCAAATCTAACGACTTAGATCTTGCCATTATTTTTTTTTTAATTTTTGGTTTTAAATTCTACAGACTCTCAACTAGAGTTTGGATCTCGACATTTGGCCGACCAAACTCTAGTCGAGAGTCGGTCAAATTTTGTGCCATGTAGTCAACCATATAAACGACGGACCTTGGCCTCTTATTGGTGAAAACCGATGGCCTCTCAACCTTTGGCCGTAGCATGAAGAGGCCCTAATTTGGTTTTTAAATGCTATAAGTTCTTAATTTTGATGAAGATTTTTATCAAAAATACATATATCTTTACTATCCCCCAAAAAGTATCTTTATAAATATAATTGATAAAAAAAATTCAATAAGGACAAAAACATATAGCATTTATACATAAATTAGTTTGATTCAAGGTTTGGGTTTATGGCTAAATTGTGCCTATATTCTACCAAAAAAATTGTTGTACAAAAAGTGCATTGTGAAAATGAACCAAAAATTGACTGCTTCAAAGCAAATTCAATGGGTTTTTTAATGGCCTATATTATCAAGTATACCAATACCAAACTTCTAAATATAATTATTTAATATATTATTAAATAAAAATAGATTATTCATTGAAGATATTAAAGGTTGTTGCAAGAAATACCAATCCTATTCTCCATCACAATGGATGTGGCTCTTTTGTAATCTTCAATAACTTTTAAAGCATAAAACCTATAAACTTGAAATATTTATTAGAGATGCTTAACCGTTGACTGCCCAATTCATATTCACCAAAATCCAAACCTTCCTACAATCATTCCAATCAAACTATTTTTAAAAACAAGATTCGCGAAAACTAACTATATCGATTGGTAGTAGAGATAGCCTTTGAGCAATAGAGATATAGACAAATAATTGGACTATATTATTTAAAAGACTGTAAAAATCAATACATGACAACCTTTTGAAGTGGAGATGCTAGATTTTAGGCTCTTCGGCGCTTACATGTTAATTTGATGGTAATCATATCTTTTACTTTAAAAAAAATTTCTAATATGGAGGAGTATCAAAAATTAATAATCTAGAGATTAAATTTTTGTAGTCTATTTGAATAGTAGAAAAGCATATACCTACCAAAAAAATCTAAAAATATATTATTTTATGACTTGCATATGAATGCAAACATCACTCCCATTACATACAATTTCTAAACATTGATGATTATTTCAAGATTAGTCTTTTTGTAAAATCTCATCTACATCAATTCTTACCGAATGGAAAATTTTCAATTTTTGAAATAATTTTCTTTTAAAGAAAAATTAAAATGTCAAAGTGCCTATTTCCATGAGATTTTGCACTTTTCTAGTCCACCTACTTAGAGAATTTCTCTAGACAACAATCCTAAATCCAAACCCTTAAAAAATTTGAACTCTCTTATGTAGCTCCCAATGCTAATGATCAATGACTCCAAGTTGTGTAGTTGCTATCACATGAAAATTTGGTAGGAGATTAATGTTGCCTAGAATTTGGGTGAATATTCAAGATTGCTACTTTTGTAAACAAGGTTAGGATACTTGTTGTCAAATGGTGCTTTTCAATTTTGATAGCAAAAATCCTTCTTCAACTAGGGTGCAAGTGTAGAGATCATCCATGTGTCAAAGACGTGACTCTAATAGTTCTATTTTCACCTACTTGTGGTCATTTGTCTAGCTTCTAAAGCTATTATACTCTAATTCACTTGAATTTGATGATCCCATACTCAATGATGATAATAGTCTTCTTACAAAAAATAGAAAGACAATGAAAGTATCATTACAAGGAGAAAAAATCATGGTGCCAAAAGCAAATTTTTTCAAGAAGTATGAAGGTAGAATATGCATATAAAGAAAATGACATGTTGCTTGTTCACTTGAAAAAGGGTGACACCTCTGTCGAACTAGAATACAAACACCTCAAATCTTTTTAAGTTGTTGGTGGGCTGCAAGTTTGGCAATACTATTGTAAAGCAACTAGCTTTGGGCTTGGAAGGTGAGCTTAAACAAAAGGGAATATAGTTCTCAATCTTGTTTTAATTTTTGAATAATGGTCATCCTATGTGCAACTACAAGGGAAAGAATAATTTGTTGAGGCACCTATAGGTGAAATGTTTGCTTTAAAAGCACTAGTCTAAGACTACTAAGAGGAAAATGAGCAAGCCCTTGGATAACCACATCCTATCCACTCTAAAGACCATAGTATGGTCTATTTGAATTATATCCATTAGTGTCGATTAGGTGATTGCCATTGATAATACATCTTGGATAGAGGTCCATGTATATATTGTAGACTCACGGAAGAGATTCTTGATTTGCTTCACTTGTCATGTATCTCAAAGAAGACATTAATGATCACTTAGCTAATGTTATTATGTCTGCTTTGCTAGAAGAACTTAACTATGAGAAATCGCTGCAAAGCTCATCTCTTTTGGAATTGTCAACATCTCCACATTCTAAGGACCCAAAATGGACATCATTGCACAAATTTGGGAGAAGTGGGTGCCATTTAGCCTTGATGCAAGTTGCACTAGTTATATACACAATCAATATGGTAGTTAGAACACTATCTAATTCTCCTATAATCAATTAGTTGGAAGTCCTTTTCCAATTCATTTGTACTCTTACTTTTGTTAAGGTAACAAGCATAGCATTGAATTAAAAAAGCTAACCAATTTCATGGAAACTAAAAGAAACAAGATGCTACAAAATGTGAAGAGATGATTAATTTCAATGACAAATCCTACTCAATGGATAATGGCAAAGTACAAAACACAACTCATGAAGATGGAAGTCGACATGTTTGCAAGGCTTGGACAAAGAGAAATGTTGTGTTTACTACAATGTTTGATATCCTTATTGATGTTGAAGTCTAGTGTGAGGCATACTTTATTTCTATGATAAATATTGTACATTGTTTGATTAAACTTTTCAAGCCCATGATATTTTTATATGTGATTCTACACAATTTAGAAAGGTCTATCAAGGTGATCTAGCTAAGATGTTTATTAATGCATCTTTAGCTTTCAACTCAACAAAGTTCAAGTAATATATTGTCCTAATAAACCTAAAATGCAACAACATTCCCTAGGAGTAGCACCACTTTCTTGACAACAACAAGGTCTACCACTTTTTTTTCGACTTTGCCTACATACATATTTTTATGCGTTGCTACAATAAGTAAACCAAGGATCACCTTTTTATCACCAAAGAGGAATTTGTCTAGATTCAAAGCAATTTCCAAAGGCAATTTGCAAATAAGTGAATGTCTCTTTTGCTCTTTGGCTTAACTTGGTTTTGTGTTTTTTTAATTCCCTATTTTTTCTTTTCATTTTTTTTTTCATATTCTTGTTGCAATTGTTATTCCATGTTCTTTCTTTGTTTTTAAATGTTTCTTTTGTTGTCATATTCTTCCCTTATAAAGTTTTTTTATTAGTTTTTTTTTTCATCTTCTTATATAGTAAGTGGAATCCTTTTAAGTTCATTATTGAAGTTCAAATTGGTAGATCAAGTTATCCTCAATTTCTAAGTTTATAAAATTGGAGTGATAACTTTGAACTCCGAAGTTGCAATTTTGGATTCTAGGTTTGATGCTTGAGGTGTGTAACTTGAAAATAGACTTGTCTATTTGCAATAGCAAGCTTTGATTTTCTTGATTTTAATTTCCCATTTTCAAGTTAGAGGGCTGAAAATGTTTTGCTTCTAGGGTATGCACTCATATTGATGTGGGGTTCATATTGGAAGTGTGTCATTACAATTTCTTGCTTTCCATTTATTGTTGTCATCTTCACACTTGTAAGAAATGACTTCCAATGTTTAAATTTGAACTTAGAATTTGCACTATAAGTTTGATTTGCTTTAAGTTTCCATTTTTTTTTGCCTAGCTTGTTATAAATTTGAAAGGGTGTTTTCAATGTAGTCTTGAAATGTTGGTGGGCTAAATGCTTCTTTTGTACAAAGGTTGCCTAATCATTGTATAATCAATTAGATAGGTTGTCTCTACAATACAAACTCCTTGATGCCTTTGGCATCATTATTTGTATTATTGGAGTAAG
Organism: Thuidium tamariscinum; assembly: GCA_947034885.2. Classification (NCBI taxonomy): domain Eukaryota; kingdom Viridiplantae; phylum Streptophyta; class Bryopsida; order Hypnales; family Thuidiaceae; genus Thuidium; species Thuidium tamariscinum. Next base: position 9,569,423 of record OX344756.2, read on the forward strand.
AAGGGGTGGAAGAGAGTTTTCTTTAGCATCTATTGCATCTTAAAATTGTTTACTATGAAGCCAAGGTTTAAATGCAAAGAAGACATACACCACCCCGGCCCTAAGAGATGCTTTCATCTAATCAATTTGACAACCATAAGGGCTTTTTTCAAGTTATAGTGAAGGTCAAATGCAATGTAACTTGTGTAATGCCTTTAGATGTCAATCGTATTGTTAAATTGTAGTACAAGTTTTCACGATTTCAATACTTGAGTAAGCTTGATTATGTCAAAGTACATTAGACTCATTAAATTTGTTGATATTGATTGTTATTTGGTAGTATCAAAGATAAGAAGTGCTTTTCTATATAAAAATTTCTCAAGTCTTGCCATAGGAATAGATTGGACAAGCATTTACCCCTTATTGTATGCATGTTTGGCTAAAATTACTTTCTCTGAAGAATTTTGAAAAAAGAAAACAAAAGATATTCTCTCAATAAAAGGAAACAAAAGATTTTTGGAAAAATGCCATCAAGGTCATGAAGCAAGGAGATGGATAAAGCATAGTTGTAAAGGTGGATTAGTATCTTCAACTTGTTGTAGTAGAATTCCTCAATAATAAAGCTTACATTTTCCTTAGTTTTCATCAGATAAGGCTAGCTTTCTTGCTCAAGTTCATATTGACTTCAAAGTTTTTTTATGCAGTGCATTCTACTTGTTCAAAGGTGGGACGTAGGATGTTGCTATGATGACTTGGAGCGGAGGTGTTGTTTCTATTATGTGCTAGAGACTTTAAGTTGACACCACTTGGTGCTCATTAGATGGGCTTTGGCATCATAAAGTAGGCATTATAGATTGCATTTAATGTTATCTCTAATCCTTCTATTGTGTATTGTTTGTATTGTATTGTGTGTAGAACACTAACACTATAATTTACAATCTTACTAATTGCAAGAATGATTCAATTTCCTTATCGATGAAAAATACTTTTCATAAACATAGAAGCCAAATAAATACTTCAAAGAATTAATCGTATTGTACATGACTACCATATAAATACCTCAATAGTTTTCATGCAAAAATATTGTGAATGTTTCACATACATTTCTATCACCTTTAGCAATTCTAGTCATTACACAAGTTGACAAGTAGCCAAATTGATGCACCAATTTTCCTTCAATGGTACAGTTTTCACTCTACTGATTGTAAGCAAATATATCCAAAATTTTACTTTATTTTTTGCAAAATTTATTTGCTAGCTTCTACCAATACAATTCAACATAGCTAAAATGACTCCCTTTTAACTTTGTTAGATGAATAGTTTTAGTTTCAAAATTCCCTAACAATATTGTAGGAACTTTGATGTGGTTCATCTTGAATATCATTATTAGTATAATAATATTGGTATAGAAAATGCTATGAATTTTAATGGTCCAACATCAATGCCCATAAGATTGATCATTTGGAGAGAAATGGGGCCTCTAGAAGGCCTTTTCTTCTACACTAACAACTGCATTTAGTTGCTTAATTTTTCTTAAATTGCAAAATAGTGATAAATAATGAAAAAAAATAAAATTTAAATTTGCAGTTCCATATGGTCAACATTTCTCCACATAGGACTGTGTTTTAAAAAAATAATTTTTCTAACAATAATAAATATTTTTAAATATTTTTAAATTTTGGCTAGTACTATTCACTATTGAAATCAATTTTTCAAAGGAAAGAGACCTCTTAGAGTCCTAGAGGCCCCATCCCTCTCCTAATGATTTTGAAGAACACAATTATATATGTATCCAATTTAAGGGGGAGACTTTAAGACTATCAAAATTTTAGAAAACAAATAGAGATAGTAAAAATAGGCTCAATTTATGGGTTTTTTAGATCTACTATAGGGTGATTGCAAGAAACACTTGTCCTTTTTTTTATCCCCTTGACCTTTAGTAGGTAGTTTTTTGCTCATAACTTTTACATCTTTTGTTCAATTGACTTGAAACTTGAAATGAAGGTTCCTACAAAAGTTTTACATTTTTTTATAATTTTTACAATTTTTTCAAAATTAGTTTACTATTTTTAAATTGCCCCCAATTGGGTGTCTACTTAGGCCATTTTGGGGGATTTTAGTCCTATTTTTGAACCAAAAATGAAAATTTTGAGCTCAAATTGGCATTCAAGGACCTCACCTACAGTTACACAAGACCACAAAGAGATTTTTTGAAAATACTATATTGTTCAACCTCCACATGTCGTCAAAGTGGCTGACTTTGCGCAAGTGTAGAGAATAGAATTAATTTTTTCCAAAGATGAAATTTGTTGGAAAAGAAAGAACTTTACTTGGAGAAAAAATGGATTTTTCATTTTCATTTTTTGAAATTTTTTACTATTTTTACCAAATTAGTGAAAAAAAGAGCTATTTTCATTGTATTTTCCATTGTCTATAACATTTAGAGAAAAAAATTCTTAGGTCTGAATTTCAAGAGACATAATATTCTCATTGCTCTTCAAATTATCCATATTTTTTTCAATTTAAAATTTTTTTATTTCAAAGGGTCATAGGACTCACATGACTCACAGGATTCACTAATTTTGAGCCATTTTGAGCCAAAACCGGTAAGTGTTTCTTGCAACGACCCTATAGCATTTGAAATATGTCTTTCTATGATTATAAATAAAGTAGGGTGGTGAGTACTTTCTTCATTTTTGAAACCAATAGAAAATAAATTTGGATACCAAACAAAGGATCCCTCCAAAAGCATTTAGAAGAATGAAAAAAATACATTTAGGGGCTATTGTACTTGGATGAAGAATAGTGTCATTTCTATCCATTCTTTGAATAAAGAGCCTTAGGTGTAGAAAGATGCCTTTGGTTTTTATAGTTGTATTAATATTGGCATACTCAACAATCATTAGGTTTCATGAATGTGTTTTCAGAAGGTGACAACCTCCAATAACAATTAATTTTAATTATTGTTTATAAGGGGTGTAATTTCTCCCTCAACCTTAGAATAGCAAATGTATTGTTGACATTATTTCCACACATTTTTTAGGGTTTTGTCCACAAAGAGTATTGGTGTTTTGTAAACACTTTAGTTGTAAATTTTGCCACAATCATTAGGGTTTCAATCTTTGGTTGAGGATTTCTTTTAGATTGTAGTTGTAGGCTTCAATGTTTAGTGGATTGCCTAATTAGGATTTAGAATTATGATACTTGTTGAGGCGAGAAGGTCTTAAAATTATCACCTTCCTAGAGACACTAGAAGAAGATTTTGTGCTATTGTAATTCAAAGATCATAAAGTGTCTTCATTAAGAATTGGATCCTATAATATCTTGTGCTCAGCATTGAATGTCACATTGTAGATTTTGGCAACCTCATTATAAATGACTTCTAAAGGTGGATTGCATTGGGTATTGTAGAACTTGAAGCTTGATTGTTTAGAGATACCTTCCATCAATTGGCTTGAATCATTACTAACTTTGTAGTTGAATCCCACAATTTGTAGCCCTAACCCATGAAGTTCTATTTTTGTTCTATTGTAGTTTAGTATTATGTATACAGTAAGAAGAAATGTAGTCCAAGATGACAAGTTTATAACAAAGAATTGTCCAAATTGACAACAACCATTTTTTTGCATCCTCATTTTGTCAATTTGTAAGAACTTGTCAACTTGTTGTCAAATTCTTAATTGATATTTGATCCCCCTTCCATTTTCAAGACAAAATCTAAGGTAGAACCACCTATACCCAATCACTTCAGCAATTCTGGAACAAATCATGAGGAGTATAAGTCTATGCAAATTTTTTCTATGTAGAAAGATAGAAAATATGAGGATTGCAAATTTTTCATAGTTTTTTTCCCAAAACTGAAATTACTATGATTTTTGGAAGCCAAAAAGTGCTTTGAATCTATAGCCAATGTCTAGAGTCTTTCAATTTGGATTATAGACAAGACTACTTTCCTACTTGGTACTTCCTACATACTTTATGACACTTTGAGACATGTGTCATGACCCTATTAGTACCAACCTTAAAAATAGAGAAAAAGTACATTTCAAGCTTTGATTGGAAATCTCTTCTAGCCTTGGTTGAAAATAGTTGCATCCTACAAGTTGGATATGGGTCCTTGGTCTGGAATAGGTGGCTCTACTACTGTATATATATGGATGACATGAAGAGAAACAAATGATTGTAGAGTTAGTTAATTTGCCAAAAATCCAACAAATCCATTGAATAATTGATCAAAGTTATCTTAACCCCTAAAGGACCAAACTGCGTTTTTGGCAAAGTAGCCATTTCAGGTAGCTCACTACAGATGGAGTTTTTATTTTTTTTCTTTGAAATTTTTACACAATGTGTGCCTAAAGAGTATCTTTAAGGCCCTACAATTCTCATAGCTTTTGAATACATTCACAAAAAGTTATGGTATGATATGTCACTTTCTTTGCTCGGCGGGTAGTCCAGGCAGAAAAAAAAAAACTTCTTGAAAAATGATTTTTTTAAGAATTTGTTTTTTGAAATTTTAGTAAGAATCTTTCTTTTTTGAAATTTAACTATTACATGTGTCAAAAAATAATTTTTTTTCGAAGTTTTGGTACATGTATTAGAAATAGCAGTTTTGAAGCGATTTTAGAAAAAACATAGTCATGGTCCTTTAGGGGTTAAATCATTTGGCATTAAAATATTAACTTGAGTTGTCCAAAGAGAAGAAAAACTCTCTATATCTAGATGGGGTGGTAGGAGGTAGAACAATCTGTGTGGGATATGTAGTTTAGAAATTGTAGAAGCTCAACCGCTCCTAGTTAAAATTGAAACAAGAATTGTGTTAAAACTGAAATTTTAGACCTCATTTAGGCACAGTAGAATATCTTTTTACAAAAAAATTTGTTTCGAGAAAAAGTGGTAAATTAAACCAAGTTTTATCTCCAAAAATCCGTTTGACATTTCAAGCCTTCAATCAAAAGTTATAGTCAAATTTCAAAGAGGAAGTTTTAAATTGTCAAATTTTTTTGTAAAAATATATTCTACTATGCCTAAATGAGGTCTAAAATTTCAGTTTTAACACAATTCTTGTTTCAATTTTAACTAGGAGCAGTTGAGTTTCTACAACTTCTAAACTACATATGCCACATGGATTGTTCTACCTCCTATCACCCCATGAGTATATAGAGAGCTTCTCTTCTCCATTCAACAACCAAGTAATGAATGGCTCATAGAAAAAAGCAAGATAGTGGATGAATTCTTAGTTCACCTTGTCTTATAAATTCAATATTTGTAAGTTAACCCCTAAAGGACCGTTGTCCCCTCGGGGGACAATTTGGAGTTCGGGCAGGTTCCGTAGACCTCAATTCTTAATGAATCTTTTTGAAACTTTCTCATAAGATAGGAAAACTGATTAGCTTCATGGGAATGTAATTTTTATTCCAATTGGTGACCGGGAGCAAAAGTTATACCACAAAAAGTCCAAATTTTCATTCGGCGGGCAGAATTTTTTTTTTGCAAAAAGTCGAAATTTAATTTTTTAATTTTTTTTTCTAAAACAATATATTTTCGCCTACATGTGAAGCTTTGATTCATTCTATTTGGACTTATAATGAGAAAGTTATGGATAATCTTGTTTTTCGGGCAATCTAAACAATTTCTTGAAAAAATAACTTATAGGATTCATTTCTGAATGCAATTTTCACAATTTTTCAAAAAAAATTGTTGGACAAGGTTATGTTTACTTGCTAGAACAATCTCACCAATGGGATTATTGTATTTCAATCCCATCTTAGAGTTATTAACCATTTAGTTTTTCTTTCAATCTTGGACCTACATCTACTTAACAATTTTTTAAAGAATGAAAATCAAGTGTTTTTTGTGTGAAATTTTTTTCCTAGACTCTCAACTCAATTTTTTAACATAAAAAATTATAAATTCAAAGTCTATAGTGCATTTTTTTTTACAAATGCCAATCAAAGTCATCTGAAATTGCAAACCACAGTTCAAAAAAACTTGCATTTTCAACTTTGAATGGTCATATCTTCCAATCTGTATGGTCAAACTTCATGAAATTTTTACCACCTGATTTCAATCAAGTTAAGTACAAGATCCTACGGTTAGATTCTTAAAAAAAATATTTTTTTGTTTTCTTGGGTGAATGCAACAGAAATAGCAGTTTTGAGAGGTTTTTGACAGAAAAAAGGCCTTGGTCCTTTAGGGGTTAAAATTTAAAGCAAATTTAATTTTGTCTTTTGTGAAAAGGAGACACTTTGATTATTTCTAATTAATTGGGAGTCAAGTCAACATGGCAATGGGCCTACTCTCAAAGGAGGATGCATAGGAATGAAAAGTCCACAAATTTTTTTATCAAAGTGACAAAAAGTTGACAGAATTTTGTCAAGTAACTGACTAAAATAACAAATTCCCATTGACAAAGGAATTGACAAATTTTTGTCAATTCACTGTCAAATAGGACACAAAAATCCTTGTAGTATGTGCTAGGTTGCAAGTACTTTCAAGTGTTTTTGTTGTCACTAGCATGACACATTCCAATGGATTTTATTGTTGTTCATGTCTCTTTGTAGCAAACCTATGTTTCAAATAGTTTGTGTATAAGCTTGATAATCTCAACTTCAACAATTGAGACAATATATGTTTGCATCCCATATACTAATCATGAATGTATTTGTGAACACAACGTCCATATTAATTTTTTTGGCTTTCAATTTCTTCTCTTTACTTTTAATCTTGTATTCTAAAATTCACAAATGTACAAGATTCTATGTCATAGGAGGTAGTGTGTGGTCCAATGTGTATTCTTTATTCTAGTTAATATATTTTTCCAAGTTTTGTGCTATAGCTTTACTCTACTTCACAAATTTGTGCTTATTGCTTTTGTTTTCATTGGTTTCCATCTTACCATTGGTGATTACAATGGATTTTAAATAGTAAGCAATGTATATGTATTCTTCATCCATTAGTATAGAATTCTCGTTTGAGTTGTATAAAATGCTTTTTGGTCACAAAGTTGGGCTTGTATAGCTATAGTATTTTTCTCAATATTTTCAAATCCTTGCAATGTATTAAAAAAAATAAGGTGCCAAAAAATTAGTTCCTTAAATCAATTAGAAAAATAGGATGCTAAAAAATATTTGATAATAGTCCTTTATTTTAAAATAGGGAAGAATTAATATTCTAAAAATATAAATATCTCTGAACTAATTATTCCATTAGAGCACATAATATCTAAACATATGGATGTGTAACCCCCCAAAGTATTGAGTTAGGGCAAAAACCTTATCATTTAGTGAAGAAACATGAACTTTGGTGACAAACTTCATCCATTTGCTTCCAATAAATCTATATATCTTGATTCTATAAATGATTGGGTAAACCATCCATTAATGTATTGTATGATGAAAATGTAAAATCAACAAAAGCTACCAGATGTATTGTGAAATTAAAAAAAGCAATCAAATGTAAAAATAATCATTCTAATTATAGCATAAATAGACACAATAACAAAAGTATAAAAGTGAAAATCTAGTAATTATTGAAAATGATGGATATTAGGATTTATAGCCAACAAAAGTAAGAAAATGTCACCGAGTAGTCATTTCCTTGACAGTCCATCTCAATCTAAATACCAAAAACAATAATGGTGTGACTATAAGGCTTTGCAATAGCTCGGGTGGGTCACTCTTTGTATATTTCATACCCCCCGTGTGGCAAGGGGGTATTTTTTGGGGGGCTATTTACCTCAAAGGCTCAAATAAATGGTCCCCTATATTTACATAATTTGTGAAAATGTCCTATATTATAGCACCCTATACTTATTTATATAATGTAGGTGAAAATATTTTTTCTAGGATATTTTCTTTATAAGGGAAAAAAGTGAATCAAAGAGAAAGTTAAAAGTAAGAAGGTTAGAAGGAAGATTAAGGAAATTTGCATGAAAAGCTGGAATGTTTATTTGGCTCAATAATTTTTTTGTCACACTCTTTTTTTGTGTTTAAAATTTAGTCAAGTGAACTACTATGACAATTTTACCACTTGCAATACACAAAAATCCAAAAATTGAATGTACCAGCTATGCCAACATTGTGTACCACCTTTATACTCTAGCTACTTTGTACATCTAGCTATGCAAACATCGTGTACCACCTTTATACTTTGACTACTTTGTACAATAGGCTCTAAATAAAATTGACCCTACTAAATACAATTTCCAAGATCCTAGTCTCTAGTCCTTAAATTATATGTAAAATTTTTTAATACTTGAGATTTTTTAGCTACCTATTTTGCTTATAATGCATCTTCGACTTTGAAGGTCTCCTACTTTATTTGTAAATCCTTTATAAATTTTACCTTGAAACAATTAAACCTATGCTATATTATGCTACATATGGTTTCTAAAATGTAACAAGTGACCCACCTGAGTGCAATAGGTATTGTATGAACTAATTGAATCCCATGTCTCCATTCTAGCCAAGCCTAGTCCTAAGTATGCTATACAATATGAATGTAGTTGTAGAGAGGATTTAGAAACTTAGATGCAAAAATCATAGTTGACACAAGAAGGTTGCTATTATTTGAGCATAAAAGTGTGAGCCTATGAGCCTAAAAGACTATACACCTATAATATAAATGTCTATATTATAGTAACCTTCTATGTTAATAGTGTATATATGCTATATAGTATAGGTGTTTATGTTATAAACACCTTCAATGATTGCATGATACATACTTATATATATGCTCAAGGCTCACATGCTTACATACAAGCACTGTTGGTTGACATAAGAGTCAATGTTGTAAGTGAAAGAACCCATAGTAGTCAAAAGAGAATTGCTATTATGTGAGCCTAAGAATGTGAGCCAATGAGTCTAGAAGACTACATAATTGTCACATGGGTGTCTATGATATAGAACTTTCTATAATTATAATAAGACTATGCTTTAAATACCTACATTATAGGTGTTAAAGTTATAATCAACATCAATGGCTGTTGTATATCTACTTATATACATACTTAAGGCTCTCATGCTCGCATTTTCATACTCACATACTAGCATCATTAGTAGTCAAAAGACCTTGTAATTATGGACACCTAGAAATGACCCTATTACAAGGTTTTTTAAATAAATGAGATTTGGGCCACAATCAATCTAATAGTTGATAGTAATGGAAAGACTAGTAATTAACCTCATTTAGAACTTCCAACTATTCAATGTAGAATTCTTGTAGGAAATGATTTTTTCAAGCTTTCTATATTATGAAATATCATGATTGATTTAGGTGAATAAGATGAGTTGTATGGATAAAGATTTTGTTGGTTTGGAGGTAGTTTATAGTAGAACTGGCCATTCCAATCAAGAATCCATACCCAATTTGTACTTTGAAATCATTTCTAACCAAGACTTAAACAAATCTCTACCCAAAACTTAAAATGTTAGTGTTTTTAAATTATTTTCAAGATTGGGACTAATAAGGTTATTACATACACATATCCTAAAGCACTAAGCAAGAAAGTAGAAAGTAGTGAGTAGGAAAGTTGTTCTTAAATGACTAGAATTCGGTTACTCAATACACTAAGGTATAGGTTCAAAGCAACTTTTGGCTTCCAAAATTCATAGTAATTTCAATTGAAGGCATAAAATTACCCCAAAAAAATTTGCAACCCCCATCATTTCTATCTTTCTAAACACCAAATTCTTTTACCTTCTATTGTTCCAAAACATAGGCAGAATTACTTAAATGATTGACTATAGATGATTCTACCAAAGATACTCTTTTAGGTGTCCCACTTCCAAAATTCATAACAAATTCAGAATTTGTTGAAAAAATATAATTTCAATTGCTCTTGCCATTTCTCACACTTGTCCCCCTTTATTCTGTGTCCACTGACGTAAGTCAGGGTAAATGGAAACTGGCAGTATTGCAAGGAAATAGGAAAAATAGTAACAAAAAGGTAATTAGTGTGACAGCCTGCAATTTTCAGGATTTCAGGGCCTTTGGTCCCATGTGCCTCAAAACGAAAGCTATTCTAGCACACGAGTTTGGGGCCAAAATTGGAAACTGGGCTTTGAAGTCTGGTCCTTAAAACTCCAATGAAATGACTCTTATTGCAATGAAATTCCGTTTCATTTGTGTCAGAAAAAAAAACTCCAATGAAATGAAAGCCAGTCATTTGTCTTTCATTGAATTGACATGTGCAAAGAATCGAAAAAAACATTTATTTAGATTAGGGCTTCCTTGCCTTGTGAGAGCAGGCCATTAACCCTTGAATGACGCTGCCGACATTTGGCATCCGTTGAATGACAAAGAATCTTTTCTTTCAGGACAGAAATGCAACTTTTCATCCTCAATATTGGAGGTGGAAAGGAAAGATTTCTACATTACTTTAACTTCCAATGCATATATTTGGCTTTTTCAAAGTAGGTGATGTCACACGGTATTAAAATGCATGGTTTCCACGGCCACCAGTCCGTCCTTCAAGGGTTAAACCCTTCTCACAAAGTGGGACTAGCGGGCTGGATTTACCTCAGGGAAAAATGCTGAAATTTTTTATTTTTTGCACAGTATTTTTTTTTGCAAATTCAAAATTTATACTTGCATTCAGAGACCCCAAATTGCAATGGAAGCACCCAAAACTGTCCAAATAAGGAATTGAGCATAGTTGGAGGCAGTTTTCTCTAAAAAAAATTAATTTTTTGAATATTAGCAAATGAAAATCATAAATATTAAAAAGAAAAAAAAAGATTTTTTGGATGTCCTATGTAATTTCTATAATTTTTCAAAGTATTGGCTCCCTAGACTAGTGAAATTGTTCAATAGATGCCTCCAAATATGAATGTTGCTAAAATCATCACTGAAACAATCAAATTTTGGTATGTGTCCTTTAATTGCATTAGTGAATAACAATGAAACATTTGGCAAACACATTCACTACAGTCTAGGGATGCTTTTGGAAGAGTCTAGGATCCACTGCAAGGTAAAGATGCATTGTTATTAGAAGAAAATCACATCCGCTGCAACCAGCTGAAATGCAACTATGTGTCCTACACAACTTCCCTACAACTACAACCCTTTGTATTTGCACCAAATTTAATGTTTACACTATTGTAGTTGCAAAGTAGTTCCAAAATAGTTGTAGATTGAAGTTTCGAGTTGCATGTAGTTGCAAAGTAATCACAAGTTGAAGTTTTGGATTATAGGATTGTAACAAAAGAATTTCTATAAGATATTCTACATCCAAGATTCATCACACTTGTCGACATGAACTACTTTACTGACTTTAGGTTATGTAGAGTTTAGTGTGTAAAACTACAGTTGCATATAATCTAAGTTTGACTACAATTCAACTAGAATGCAACTTGAAAATGTCTGAAATTCAACTAGAAAGAAACTGCAATTCAAAATAAAATCACCAAACTTTAACTAGAGAACTAGTAACATGCGACTAGAAAACGACTAGAATGCAACTAGAAAACAATTAGATCAAGTTTTATATCAATTGTCCTATGTCAATTGTCAAAAGTACCATTAGATTTGATGGATAAGAACTGTAAGTTATAGCATTTTTAAGCAATGAAGTTTAATATTACAATTGTAATATTTCTACACTTTGTAGATTTCTACAACTTGTAGATTTCTACAATCTATAGAAATCTACAAATATTTAAAGTATAAGGAATTTTGAAACTTGTGAAATTTAAGGTTTTATAAACTCGTGAAATCTATTTAATATCAATATTTGAATTTGATACTTTAAAAAAAGCTAGATCTGAAATACTAAAATCTACATATCATTGGGATTAAATTTCTAAAATCTTCAATCATTAAGATAAAAAAATTTGAAAATTTATAAATTTAAGAGTTATAAACCGGTTGCAAAGTAGTTGCAAAGTAATCGCACACAAGTTGCACACAAGCAAGTTCTACGTCAGAAGAGTTCATTGATGAAGTTCCATGTAGGCTATCTAATGAAAAACAATCTTTTCAATTTTACAACTACATTGCAACTACTGTGACTTGTTCACTGCAACTATGGGCTCCAAATTCTCACCCAGTTGCAAATGTGTAATGCAACAACAGAACTAGTTGCTAACCGCAATTGCAGAAGCCCCAATTTTCTTTTAGTATATTAGGTGTTTTTCCCTAAGTTGAGGGAAGTTGAGGACAAATCCAAAACCCAATACAAAATGAAGATCTTTATTTTACTTTACTCTTAGATAACACAAATTCTATCTTATTGGTATCACTTCGTAGGATAGATTTAATATCATGCTTTGTGAGAAGTATCCTCGTCACCTATTGAGTGATTGCCCAAGATCCTGAAATGCAAGACTAGCCTAATATAATTTAAACTTTACCCTAACCATTAATAAATCTATCATCAATGAATCCTAAATCCTACACTATCCTACTTACATCCTAAAACCCTAAAAATTATCTTACATGAAGGTTGAAATTCAACATAAACTAACTCATTTTTTAAAGAAAAAAAGTATTACATATCATTTTGTGAATGGTATGAGGTGACATGGATCCTTGTATAGATTCCCTAGGAATTTGATATAGAAATTTAGTTTCACCACCTAAATGCCAAATCAAAACTCCATGTATACTTGTATAGTATCATCAATAGAAATTTATTGTAATAAACATGTAAAATATATGAAATTGACCTGAATTTGCTTCCAAATATTTTCCTTTAGGCATGGATTTTACCAATAAACTTATAAATAGGATTCCAATATGAAGATTAAACCTTTATAAGCCATTGCATTTGGGCTTCAACTCAAGAATTATTTATCCCTAAGATCCTACATAATTTTTTTAATCAATTGACTCCTAGGTGAATAAAGTTGCACATGGGTCATTGCAAGAAACACCAGTCTTATTTTCCGTCACAATGAGAACCACTTTTTTGTTGTCTATTATAACTTTTGGAGATTAAGTCCAATGGACATGAAATTTTTATTGAACATATCTAACTTGAACTTTATTAGAACCCTTATTTTTCAAAAATTAAGAAAAAACACTTTGTATTTAAAAATCATTTTTGTTGAGTGTCACAGTTTATAGTTTACAAAAATCACTACGTTATGAGTGCCCAAATTTAATGATTTATAAACAAAACTTTCATGGTCTATACGTGTAAGTGTAAAACATATAAGTTTTGAATGAAATCTAAAAATATGTTATTTCATGTCCTCCATATGAGTGCAACTTATTTTCCGTTGCGCACAATTTTTGAATATTGAAGATGGTTCTAAGATTATTCTTTTGGTGAAATCTCATCAAAATCAACTCTTTAAAAATCGCCAATTTTCAGTTTTTAAGAAAATTTATTTTCCTATTTTTTACAAATTAAAATGTAAAAATATCAATTTTCATGAGATTTTGCACTTTTCTAGTTCTCCTTCTTAGAGATTTTTCCTATGCTTTTCCTTTCTAGGGTACCTTCTTTTGAAAGGTATATATATCAAACATATTTTTCACTATTTAAAAAATTTTCTTTTCTAATTTTAAAGCCCTCCCAAAGGAAAAAAAAGAGTATTGTGAAAATGCTACACTTTTTGGATGGTGTTTCTTGCAATGACCCACGTGTACATTGCATAAGCTATTATATTATCTTTATTTATGGCAATGCGTAGGCCTTAGAATTCCAAGGTCAATCACAATCCTTGCACACCTACCTATACATGTCATATATGTCTACACTTGTAGAAGACAACCTCAATTCCTAAAAGAAAGAAGATAATGGGAATGCATTTGTAGGTGTACAATTCGCGAGGTGGACCTATTGTAGGCAGTGAATAGGCTTTAGAATTCCAAGACAAATCACAGCCCGTGCAAACCTACATGCACGTGCCATGTATGCACCCCTAGAAGACAACGTCAATTTGTAAAAGGGGGAAGATGGTGGAGAAATGTAGTTGCAAATGCGCCATGCGCAAGGTACCCCTATACTAGAAAGTGAAATAGGCCTTAAAATTCCATGGCTAATCACAACTGCTGCAAACCTACGTGCACGTGCCATGTATGCACCCACAAAAGACAACCTCTCAAAGAGCATAAGAGAGGCCATTGATAGGTTCATAGCACGGGAATGGGCGGCGCACCATTGGCACCAACGACAATAGGCCCCACAAGGGCAGCCCCAGGTACAGTATTATCCCCAGCCCACTCTGCCCACCCCTGCCTCTGCCTGCCTGCAGAACCGACGAATGCGTGTGGACACCACCACAGCCGAGAGCGACCCGAGAGTCAAAAAGCGAGCAGCGCCAACTCTAGACATGTCCCCCTACGAGACCACGAACTTCCAAAAAAAAAGGGAGGAAAACCTTGAATGCGCGCAATTCCAAACAGGGACCCGGCGGAGGTCCTGACCTCTTGATCTCCGCCTCGGAACCTGAGCCGCGGAGCCCCCGGGAGTTAAGGTGCGATATATAAAGACTGGAACGATTCGCAGTCGAAAGAATTCAGGCCTCCTTTCGCCCATGAACGGCGAAGATCTTACCATTTTCCTCAAGCATGTGGATCCGACGCTGGGAGTTGCTGGGGCATGGCAGACGCGTGGGCGATCAATGCGGGCGGACCTGAATGAAGAAAGACGGACGCATCGATTCCGAAAGAAAACAGATGGTTGGATGGATGGATGGATGGGTGGATGGGTGGATGGGTGGCTGGGTGGATGGATCCGTCAGTCCCGCACGGAAGACTTCATTCAATCGGAACTGAACGGCATCATCGTCCTTGAGTTTGGAGTTCGTCCTGCTCGGTGAACTGTAGTGGAAGAAATGCTATTATTGTCAGAGTCTGCAGGACCACGAAGATGCCGGGTCCAGTAATACGAACTCGCCTTTCTTTATTTTAGTAATTGTTTTCTGGTTAATTACAGATTACTCGTTGACTTAAGTAAAGAAAAAGACAGAGGAGCTACGGTAGCCTAGCTCAGGTGCGGAGGGCGTAGCCTGAGCGACGGTGTTTTTAATCGATGCGTGAGGACGGAGGAGTCCAGGACAGTGAAATCAGTGGCGTAGGCGGGGGTTTCCAGTCCCCAGAAATGGAAAATAATATGATCAGTCTATCGAGATGATTGGAGGACCAGAAACAAATGGGCGCCTGCCATTGGGCGAGCGAGGCGATCACATGGGGCTGCTGTGATCATGCTGATGCAAGAGGACCGGAAATAAACAGTCAGTCTTCTGTTTTTCTGGGGAATAGCCAGGTTGTCATTATGAGGATCTCGGCACGCAGGGCAGGGCAGGCAGGCAGGCAGGCAGGGGCGGGGGTGAAAGACGGTCGTGGGAAAGTGAGTGCAGCAGGAGGAAAAGAGAAAGGAGAAGGACCGCTGCCTGAGTGAGCGAGTGGCTGGCGGGGTGTGGTAGTTGTAGTAGTCCTACCGTAGTAAGTTAGATGGTGATATTCTGATAATCAAATAATCAATGTTTTCGAGTAGTGTACAGTCCTGTATTCGACTACCCAGTCCGTCCTGGGGTTGCAGGAATTCAGTGGAGATTCGGTGGTAGACGATGTGGGTGGTGACGATGACGGCATGACTTGGGGGAGCTCCTCGATGAGGAATCTGGTGGGGGTTCAATCCACCAGGCGGGGCGAACTGAAAACAAGGGACTGGCTGGGGGAGACTGAGACGGACGGATCGAGTCAGTGCAGTGGCGTTGAGTAAGTTAACAAGATGATCATGAGGGGGGTAATAATAATAAGTTCAGTGGTATTGATAGTATCGAAGCCAGTCCAAAGTCATGGGAGGGCGAGGGACCTTTCACATGGCCTGCCTGTTGACCGCGCAGTTTCCGCATCCCACTTGCGCTCCAAAATGATCTCTACAGTACCTTTCTGCGTCCCAATCCTGGGGCCATAATTATGCTCTTCCAAGATGCTTATTATTTAATAATCGGGTCAATCGCCATGAGTGGCCTGCTTCATTAATGCCCATGCGCATCGCATCGCTGCTCTAGATTTGCTTCCCAGGCCGCTCTGGTTCCACCTGTGGAAGTGGGATCATTCATCATCATCCGTAATCAAATTATCACTCATCTCTCTCCCAGAGTCCCAGTCTCTCTTGAGCAAGTTGAGTGACCTGAGAGTCCATGCCTACCTGCCCGCCCCCCTGCCTGCCTGCAACTCCGAAGCGAATAATTGCACGGAAGCGAAAGTTTGCGACGTTTGACTCCCTTTAAAGACAAGTACGCCGGAAGTCTTGCAAGGAAGCTGAGGTGGCTTGGGATTGCAAGCACCCAGCAACAGCAGACCAAGATATCGGAGGAGGTGCATATGGTATTAGTGACAAAGATTATGAAACAAGGGCCAGGCACTGTAGAGTACCTGCGTGCATCAAGGATGCGCATGAGTGCGGCAGGCAGCTGGCTTCAGACAGGCACTGTAGGCCGGCGGATCCAAATCCCTGTGGAAAAAGGGCAGCAGCTAGCACCCACGCAACTACTACTCATCCCATCTGGCTAACCGACCAGTCTCATGCTCCCCACCTCAGCACGAACTAACACGGGATTCTCAGTTACAAGAATGTTTCAAAAGAAAAGAAAAAACTTTCATCGATGCCTACCGATCTTCCACTTTCCCTGCTCACCATGCCAAACAGGACCTGATGAGCAGACCAACAGTCCAGGTCTCCACAAACAGTACAACGATGACATCAATGGCGGCATCTTCACATAAACTTCCCGGATGACTTTCCACATTGTCCAGAAACGAAGAAGTCACCCTGCATGGGCGCCGGAGGGAAGTCAATTCGGATATCGGGTTAAATAACAATTAACCGATACTAGGCACATGCATCCAAAGTGCTTCCAGCAAAATGAATGCAACCTACGTGATGCACAGGACATGATACCTCCTCGGCGTCGGTAACAATGAAACGATCATTACTGGAGTACTCATACCCAAGCGTGACGACATCCAAATCTCAAAGTATCAAGTGCTACACCAGGAGCATGATGAACTGACTGACACAGGTTTCCAGAAACCATGCGAAGCCATATTAAAAAAGCCCATAGCCAAATCCCGGACACCAAAATGTCGGTACATAACCGAAATACACAACCCTAAAATGACAACAGCAAAGTGTAAAGGAAAATATCCAGGAGGGGACATAATAAAGTGCAAAGAGAAACTTCAGTGAGCGGAAACACATCAATATCACTGAGAAAGAATGTAGAAGGAGACGAAGACATGGTCTCAATAGCGGAAATATTACAAACGAGCTCGTTACAGCTCCACCGGACCGGAAGAGGCTCCTATGAATTGAGGCAACTCGTCTAGCTAATCCCATTCACCAGTACCGTCCCCCGAGGACCATAGCTTTTATTCATTCCACAAGCAGGTGCCTCGGCGGCAATAAGACGAGAAAAAAGCTAGAAACGGATTGCCCCAATCAATTGCAAAACTGATCAAGAAGAATTGGGAGGGCAGGGAAAGCATGGATTAGATGATGATCATGAAAGACACAGAGAGGATGATCGACCTAAAGAAAGGGGTGGGTGGCTGTTCACAGCTACACCTATCTATCTATCTATCTATACCTTGAGGAGCCCATGTACAAACTGACGTCGAGCGGCAATGATCCTCCTGCATGTACGAGAGTGACTGAAGATGAAGGTCAGGCCCAGATCGCACTACTACTGATCCAAGCAGCAGCTGGAGAAAGGGTGGGGAAGGGGTGTGAAGGAAAGGAATATCTACAGATAGTCTAGATATGTACATAGAAGAATCTGCCTTTCGCCGCCCAGCTGCCTTGCAGCTCCCAGCAAGAACCATATATCGTCAGTCGACGCCCTCGCCGTTGTCTTCGTCGTGCCAAAAATTAATCACCGTCGTAGAGGGACACCAGCCAGCCAGGTCTTCGTGCAATGGTGTCAGGTGCCGAATTTCATCCTAATTCATGTGTGTAAGAAGGGAGTCGGTCGACTCTCTGTTCCGATCCTCAAGGCCAAAACTTTGATTTGGAGGTCCAAACTAAGCAACAATCGGAGTGCCGGCGTCATCAGAGTACGTGTGAACGCCACGCGAACACCGACTCTCGCTTGCATCTGCCTAGCCTCCCGCTGCACCGCGCTCGGTCACTGCTGAGCGGGAAGGGCGTGGACGCTGCCGCCATTGCTCAAACCGCCCACACCGTTGCTCAGATTCATGCCCACCCCCGTCATGCCGTTGGCCGTCGCGCCCTCCGACGCCGTGGGCATCCGCTTCCGCTTCTTCTTTTCGTACGCAATCCCGCGCGCCTTCGCCTGCATCTCGCGCACCTCGCGCAGGTACAGCCGCACCTGTCTGGCGCCGAACGGGTTGCTCTCGGGCTTGCCCCCGTTCTCCTCGAACGCCGCCCGCAATCGCCCGATGAGCGCGTCCAGCGATCCCCACGCCTGCCGCAGCGGGCACGGGCAAGGGTGCGGCGGGTGCGGCAGGCCGAAGAACGGACACGATGGGTTGTGCACCTTGGTCTTGCCGAATTGGTCCAGGTAGCGCACGAACTCCAGGACGTGCACGCCCGTGCACCGCGCCAGCGCCAGCGGCGGACGGTGGTTGCGCAGGTACTGCCCGAATGTGTTCCAGTCGCGCCGCTTCTGCGCCTCGTAGCGGCTGGGCGCGCGCGAGTTCTGGTCTTGCTGCGCGTCCACCTGCAGGCCCTGCGGCATGACGCCGTTGGGCACCAGGCCCCCGGGGGGAGACTCCATCAGCGCTGTCGAAGGCCCTGCGCCATGGTCCTGCAAAGTGCCCAGCGCCACTTCGCCGCTCATAAGGGACTGAATCCGACTGGCGAAGTCGCCCTCTCGAATGTTAGGTGGCTTGGAATCCCGGTGCTCCAGCTGCAGCGCACCGATGCTGCTGAACTGATGGTCCTCCCGCCCGAACGGCGTGGGCTCGCCTGGTCTGCCAGATTCGCCGGTCTGGTTGGTCGGAGTCGCTTGGCTAAGAATGTTGCGGAACTCGGTGTTTCGGAAGTCAGATGTCATTAACAATCGACTGCTTTGTTCTCAGCGGGGAATCTCTTCAACGGAGGAGTTTTGATACACCATGGAGAAAATGCGCGTCGATCAAAAACCTCTGCTTCTACCGACGGTGAAGGAAGTGCTTCCGGAGGAACTTGGAAAGCACCACAGGCAACTGCAACCTACACCAGGTCGTAGGAAAGCATCACCCACTGAGGTTAAGGCCCATGGGCACTTGAATTCCCACCCCTGTCTATACAGACAAAGATCTGTGGCCGTTCTTCCCCTTGTCAGCGAGCTGCAAGATGGTACGTTCACACTGTCAGTTGGATTTCTGCTGATGCGGCACAAGTTCTTGAAGGAAACATTGCACCCCACAGTTTTTCTAGCAAAGGCGAACCCCAAAATCTAGTTCGAACTTCGAAGGTCCAATCCCAATTCGTTCTCTCGTTCAAATTATCCTACCCAGAGCACATACAAAGACTTCCAGACATCAAATGGGTAAGCCAAAGGAGATTAGAAGGATGGAAACAACTAGGAATGGCGACAGCTTAAAAATAGGCTAAATGCATTTTCCAGGGACGGTGGATCGTCGATATTCCCGTCAACCTACACTCAAACATCACTGCAAGTGGCTGCACTACAGTACAGCCCCTTGATAATATTCCCAGCCCAAGCAACACGAAGGAAGCTCTGCAGATCTTCTACTAAAATCCGGACCCTGCATTGACAGGGTCACACTTCCGACCTTGCACGATTTGAACATCAACGAGCGGTTCCTTCTCAATAACAATGGAGGGAAAGTAAGAACCTGCGCCGACTTGCGTTGGCCCTCTAAAGCCTCTCATTCGGAAGCTTCACAAGCGTTGCACACTAGTAACTACTAACTAGAATCCAGTGCCAGTTTTGCGAAAGATTAGAAGCGTCTGATCGAGGAAACTAGGCCACTGCTCCCAATGGAGACGAGTGCCGAGAGGCCCAAGACAAACCTAGCGGTCACGTGAAGGGGATTCAAAAGTCTTCGACAACCAGAGGAGTCTAAAACTGCTTCTGAAACTGCATGGAAGCGACTGTCAGTCTGACAAACCAACACTCAGTCACGACGTCAGTAGGTTTTCGTAGCACACATCCACGCCAACGAAATGTGTAAAACTCGAACTAAGGTTCTACAGAACCGCTCACCGAAAACGCGACTACGCACGTAGACGCACTTAACAGTCTGCGTACGTCAACGTCATGTGCTTGCCAGTGAGTACTGACACATGTACTACCGTTTAACTTTCGCTCCAGCCCCACCGGCCCAACTAAGAAACTTTCACAAGCGCATTCACAAGGGCATTCACAAGCGCTCACCCCGATCGAACCACCACCCAAGCAAGCCACAGAATCACTGCTGGTCAACAGCAGAGCTTACCACCAAAACTAAGTTACACTTGCACCCCAACCCCAACCCCAACCCGAACTCTAACTCCCACCCCCGCCGAACGGAACCAGATTCTTGTCAACAAGTGGAAACCGAGTCTTACATGCTTCCGCGTTTTCAGCACCGAATGGATCCGATGGGCTCTCGACACGTCAAAAAGGTTTCCGACAACGTCAGAGGGCTGTAGTCCTCGCAAGCTCCGCAAACACTACACTAGAGCTGTACTTCACTCCGTTTTTGCGGTAAGCAGTACTATACTCCCCAGTCCCCACTGCTGGCCCTCCCTCCCTGAAAAGAAAATGTGCGGCGCACACAATGGCTAGACCCAAAGCACCACAACACGCTATCGTCCCTGCAGGACTGACATTGAGGTAAGTTAATACGAAGCGACGTCACCCCAAGCGCAAGCTTGCCATACCAGTAGGAACGAACTTCACTAAAACTCGAAATTGGGTGCGAGATTGCGAATCTTGTCGCCTTGGTTTTGTGCAACAGGCAGCTCTCCCACTACTGTCAAAAAGGATGCTTGATCACGAGCGACGATCCACTTCCTCTGTCTTTGTCTTCGTCGTCGTCTTCGTCTTCGTCTAGTTGTCTAGTTGTCTGGTCTTTTACTGCAAGTGGCTGGGTTGCCTAGGCTTGCGCCACCCCAGCCAGGGAAGACGGCCGGGATCTGTTGCAGGTGGTAAGGAGCGGGAGGAGTTTTTTACTGTTTTCTTGTGGGTGGACCCCGGCCACTCACACTCAAGACCCTCAGGTACTGCCGGAACTTGTTATTATGTCTTCCTTTTTCTTATTATTCTCCGTCCATGTTAAGCCCGCCCGCGCTCGGTTTTGTCTATTCTAAGCAAGCTCACTTATTATTCTTACCGTGGTGTTGGGGCTTTGGCTCACTTTCCCTGCTGCGGAAGTTAACTTAAATGCGAGTTGTCATCACTGATCAGGCAGGCAGTCAGGCTTTCGGTGATCAAGGTGCTTTGACCGCCTGAAGGCTTGAAACTTGAAAGCTACTGTCGGATTTAGGCTTTTAAGTTACTAATGACTGGGCGATTGGAACTTGGGATGGACAGTTAGCTTTGTGTTGATCTGAGTTTAGAGATTGAAAGCAACAGCTCTGAACGCCATGGTCTGCCATCAGATCTGCGACGGGGGGAGCAACGTTTCCAGTGACAGCAGGTAGCGTGAGGAAGCGCTAGCTGGAATATTGAATCTTGGTTGATTCCATTGAGTTGTCAATTGGGGTTGGGTAGTTGGGCGGAGGATTTGACGGTTGGGGTAAGTAGAGTAAGGGAGGAGGTTCTTAAAGGGAGCACTTTGTTAAATGTACCTTATTTGTACATGTTACTTTTTTTAGCTATCAATAACTTAAAAATTGTGTACATTTTAGGAGGTGCTCCAATTTAGAGCCTTAGAGCATCTCCACCAATGAGTTCCCTATCCCTAAAAGTTTAGGGAGAGGACCTCACATGCAGATAGAGATATAGGAATCTCACCGCACCAATCTTTACACACAACCTGTGTCTCTAAATTATACAGGATTTCTGTAAAACTTTGCTCCAATTCCCTATCCAGAGGCTCATTTAGGGAACTCGCGAGGAGCGGCGAGGTCTCATCCCCATATGACGTCCCAAGCTTAGATAGGGATAGGGAAAGGGAACAGCCTGGTGGGGATGCTCTTATACTACTTCAACTTCAAAATTTTATAACTAATTTTATCAAGCTTCAAAAAATATGAAACGACTTAGTTTAGATGTCAATTCCACTCGTCTTTTAAGGAAAATTTATTGAAAAATGTTTCAAAAAGTTTCACCTCCCCAAAATTCAATTCAAGCCCTTAGATGCTCCATTTAAAGACCTCCTACCAACACAAATCCAATAAAATTTGCAGGAAGATATCTTTTTTCATTATGTTTTTTGAAGATGAATCTAAACACGACATTTAATAATCATGGCAAATTTCAAAACAAGAAAGTCCCTATTTGTATATGGAGAAGGATTTGAATTTGTTTGAGCAATGATTAGTAATATTACTCTATGTGCGCATGGTAGTTGAAGTAGTGTGAACAATATGGGACGGATCCCTCACACTAATTTGGATGGAGTTTAGATGAATGCAATCTTACTCGCATAAACTATTGGATGAAATTTGAATTAAAAATGTAGAATTGCTCAAGTTAATTCAATTAGGGTGACTTGTAGTAATACTTCTAACTTTACATTAATTTAGAATTTAGTGAATTTATGTGGCCCACAACCATGTTGACATTTGCAATATTCTTTTAGATTAAAATGAACATATGGTGGTCTCATACCATCTCAAACAAAGTGATGGAAGGATTTTTTGAAGAAAGTACACATGATCATAAGCACCTTTTGAGGGGGCTAAAATATAACTATGATAAACATTTTGCATCATTGTATAAATTTAGACAATGATTGCTCTATACTGAATAGACAACTATATAGAAAAATTATTCTTTGAAATTGTGAATAGAGAGTTCATCTAATACTTGTATTAATTCTTATATTTACTTAAAGGATTAAGAATATACCTAATTCCATTAGACACATAGCAAATGGACTAAAGATAAGTTATGAAAGGAGGTACACAACAAGTTGGACAAACAACCCAATATGAAGAGAGTCTTATGAATGTTATACATGGGCCATCAATGAAAACACTTTGTCAACATTGAATCCCCATATTAATGTTGAAATAGACATATTTGTAGCAATGAAAAGATGTGATGATGATCAATTTAAAGGTATATCTTTCATTGTACCAATGGTGGTTACTGTAAGCATACAAGCTTGTTATGATGGTCTTCTACTTATTGGTATATTTGCTTAAAGGTATGAATCCAAAAATGGCTCTCATTATACAATGATATTGACAAGTTCAATGAAGAAGAATACATGAATTGCATAGAAAGAGGACCGTAGCCTTTGAGAAGAAAACATAATTTCATTTCTATTCAATCAATCTTTACAACATGGGAATATATTACAAGAATTAAAATATATTTATTGCTTACTAATAAAGAAAAAAATGAAGATAAAAAATATCACTTGTATCATCATCAAGGTGTAATAAAGTAGCCGTTTGAGTTGCAATAATAATAGTGATTCAAAAATAGAATGTGGTTGACACATAATTAGGGCTATTTGATTTTGTTTTAACCCTTAGAGGTTTGAATAGCCTAATTTGGTTGGTAATATGGTATTTTTGTATATTTGACATAGAAGTTGTATGAATTGATGTGTATAACAATTATAAATGTTTGTATTCATGTTGAGTAGGCTCCAAAAAATCTATTTCAATATTTTAGTGAGTATTGTGACTTTTGGAATAAAAAATTTTAAATGAAATAAAGCATAGATTTTTTTGAAGCATTGACAATATTAAGTCTCTAAATATTCAAACGTAAAAAAATTTATCTCTAAAAGTTATGTAGAAAAAAATTTAATGGAAAATACCCCCAAAATGGATACTTTAATATTTGACTTTTTAGAAAATTGAATTTTTTTAAATAAAATAAAAAATAAAAAATCCTTATTTGAAGATGCTCCTTCTTGACTATTTTCATCTTTGGGGAAATTATTTTGTTCTCTACACTTGTCCAAAGGTAAAGCATTTTGAGCACATGTGGAAGGTGGATAATTTATAATTTTTTGAAAAATCTCTTTATGGAATTTTGTAACTTTAAATAATATGAGGAACCCTTGTCTCCCAATTTTGAGCTCCTAATTTTCATTTTTGGATCAAAAATAGTACTAAAAGTCTAAAACCACATAAAATGGCAAAGTTAGTCAACCTATTGGAGATTGTTTAAAAATAGTAAAATAATTTTTTGAAATGAAAAAATTATAGAATATCTAACTAGTACTTGTACCTTCATTTCATATTGCATGTGAAATTGACATACATCGCAATAGTTATAAGCAAAAAAACATTTGTCTAAGTCAAAGGTACAAAAAATAAGACAAGTGTTTTTTGCAATTACCCTAGTACAAAAGAATGTATTTTGTACATATTTTTTATTTTTAACTATGATAACATTTCCAAAGATTGTTAATTGTTTTTTTGTGGGGGATTGCAAGAAACACCTATTGATTTTGTTGCATTTTCATGATTTTTTTGGGGAATACTTTAAAATTAGAAAATTAATTTAAAATTTCAAAAAAAAAATTGACTAATGTATACACCTTTGAGATGAAGACACCCAAGGAAGGATTTGCATAGAAAAATTCTCTAGATAGGAGAACTAAAAAAGTCCTAAGTTTCAAGAAAAATACATACTTTGATGTTTTAATTAGGAAAAAATAGTAAAAGTAAGTAAATATACAAAATAAAAACTAGCCATTTGTAACAAATTTTTGGAGATTCTCACTCACCAAAAAAACAATAAAATACTATTCTATATGTTTCAAAATGCAAGCAGAAAGAAGCTTACTTTGTAGACTTCCACACCACAAATAAATAACTTTTTAAAATTCTTTTAGTGGAGAGCTACAACTCTAGTAGAAGACCATCTCATCCAAATTTCAGCTCAAAATTCATTTATTTGGATTATGAATAGAACAAAAAACCACCAAATTGGCAAGTGTGACATTGAATGAGGGTCTATTTTGGGATAGTAAAATATTTTTGAAAATTACAAAAAATTAAGTAACATGTATGATAGTCATAAGCACCCTTCCTATAAATCTGGAGTCATTTGGAGCCAAAACATAGAAGTTATGGCCAAAAAACAAATCAGCACACATGGTGTGACACAAAATAGGACAAGTGTTTCTTGCAATCACCCTCATTTACCATTAACTTATATGTCTTTTAGCATTATTTTGCTTTGTTTCTAAGAACATTATGGAATATCAAGATTACCTTTTGTGATGCATTTGAATTTCAAGCAAGCCTTCAAAGGAGGTAAGTTTGAAAAGTATGTACAAAAACTGATTTGATTATTTAACCACCAAAAGATGGAAAGAGAGCATAGCTCCTATTTTCTTGAGTGGCTCTTATAACAAGATAATTCTTCATTAGTATGGAATGATTTTGGTGATTGCCCAAGTTGAAATGAAAAAAAATTAATGTAACATTCCTACTAACACTAAAAGAGAAAGGGATGTTTTAAGTCTACTTCTAGTAGTATAGTCATGTAAATAATGACCTAAATAGAATTTTTTTAGTAAAATTTTGTTGAAAATACATGCATTTCTAGTAAAATTTTACTAAAACCACCCCTTTTAAGTCATTATTTATATGATTATTCTACTAGGACTATACTTAAAACAACCTTTTCTCTTACAGTGTATAAAAGATTAACAAACTTGTACAACTATTGAGAAAATGCCACCAGTATCAAGATTGAAGAAAGATGTTTGGTTAGGCGATACTTTATACATATGTTGAAATTGGATATTTGAAATCGGAATGCTCAAAAGTGCTCTAAAAAGTCTTATTCTTTTTCCATGGTCATATATCATATGATTTTGATATATAATGTTTTTTGTATAATTTTGAAATGTGGAAAAAAAGATATGAAGATATGAAATGGTTGTCCAATGCACCTTTTTTGTTCTCCAAAAATTCACCAAAAATTGCACAATTAAACATTTCTTCATCAAATTGCATAAGGGGATTCATTGAAAAAATCCCATGAAGTCTTTTTTGTTGTCAACAAATTGTTAGCAAGTATCATATCTCAAATTTTTTGCAAAAGTAGTTGCAAAAACCACCTTGCAACCTTATAGTCTTGTCCTTAATCCTAAATGCCCAAGCCTTTCCAAGTGTGTTTTGACTATGAAAAAGAGCATTTTTTTTCCAAATCTAAGTATGTAGTAGATGTTTATAGAGCTTGTATATTAGTATGCTCACTAATTTTGAGTGCAAAATTTCATAGATGTTGTGATATTATTCCAAGAGAAATGTACATTTTTTTTTAGTATTATATTTTTGTCCACAATTAGAAATAATATGACCAACTACAAAGTGTGTTAGCACACTAGATTGCACTTCCAAAAAACTTAAATACAAATGAAAAAACATCAAGCTCATTACATAATCCACCTTACAATTGTTGAAACGCAATTTTCTTTCATAAGCAAAAATAAAAAATAGATTTGTATCAACCCTTGCATGTTAAAATACTCAATGGCAAAAATCATGAAAAGACTTTAAACTTTTCATGGGGACCATTCTCAAAGCAAATGGATAAGTAAAATTTCTTAGATATGAAACCAAGTGAAATTGTTAAGCTTTGCATAAAGCTAGGAAATGAAGTAAAATTGGCAAGCTTTACATTCCATTTATTAAAAGTTAACCCTTGAAACTAATTGGAAAAACATTTAAAATGGTCAAAGGAATTTTAACTTCCCGCACAAAATTGGGCTTGAAATTTTAGATCAACCATATACCGTCAACTAGGGATTTAGAGGTTAATGGTTCAATTGAAGTATATATTTCCAGAAGCATGTTTAAATTTTGATTATGTTATAAAAAAATTCAAACAATTTAAGGTATACATATTTTACTTGAATATGTTTTTTGATTGAAAACAAATTGTTCAAAACATGCAATTTTGATAGAAAAAATTTAGACTCTTTAGAAGGCCACTAAGAAGTATTGGAAGGGACCCCCAAATTACCTTTCCTTTGGCCACACCATAACTTTTCTACTTTTGATGTTTATTACTGACACATCCAATTGTCAAAGCATTGATTCACAAGTATTAGTACTCAAATGGAAGGAGGGTGCAACGAAATTTCTCTGTTAACAACTACAGAATAGAAAACAAAGATATACTATTTGTCAATCCCAATATTCACACAAGGTGTATCTCTTTTTTGTGAGAGATCCTATTATTCTAATAACTTGTAAGGACTCTAAAAATAGACTTACTTATCAAGTCATAGCAGCCATCTAAAGAGCCTAAAATTTCTCTAATGTTTTAATTTGGACTTTTGTCTCACTATATGCACTTATATAAAAAATCATTGTTTCACATACTTAAATTTTAAGTATAGTTACCTTATAGTTTAAAAAAAATTAATTATTAATTTTGAACAATCAATCTAGAAAAGGTATTCTTTTGTATGTAATGAATGAATTCATATATTGTTAACTGAGACAAATAGTCTATAAGTAATGAAAAGGCATAAAATTGTCACACCAAGCAACATTTATAGATATTTAGAAATGAGTATTTGTGCAACAATATGAATTTGATATTTTAATTTGGGATTTTAGCCACCAAGTAAGGGAGGCCAACTTCATAATGAGAAATTTGTGAATGTTACAAACAAAAACACCCTACAATGTTTAATCTAGTGGGCAAGGCCAAAAAAAAATTCTAAAAATATTTTTTGAAGTCTTAGAAATATTAGTTTTTAGATCATATAATCTTTCTATAGTATTTTTAATTTTAGATATGTCCAAATTCTATTTGCCGACTTTAATTATTTGATTGAAAATGTTCAAATTAACTTTGTTTATATATATAGTGTGTGTGTGTGTGTGTATGTGCGCGCGCGCGTGCGCGTGAGTAGGCACTCAAGGCTCACATACTCACATACTAGCACCATTGCTAACTTGACCACCAAATATGGTAGTGAGACTATAAAAATGCCTTATAAAGGTTTGTAGAAATGTCTTTAGGAATAATGTTCTATGCTATGGAACATAACCATGCATCATGTAAAGAAAAAATAGAGTCTAAAGATACTTCTATGTATTTTGACAACTTTTGTACCTTTCTCTTTATTTGAATTATTACCATAAAAATGGACTCTTTGAATTTGAATTAAACAAATGGAATGAAGTATATGGAGTATAGTTTCTACTCCAATTTAGAAATTTGAAAAATTCATCAAATTGCAATATATATTGCAATTTGAACTTTGTGTCTATTGCCATGGAGTGTTGACTTCCTATTTTATTCTTTTGCTATTATCATGGGGTGTTGGATTTTACTTAATAACATGATAAATTCATTTGCACCATAAATTTCTTAACTAGAGTATACATCTATGGATATATTTTTAGATTTTCAAAGTATATTTGTATATGATACAGATTTTTTCACAATAATTTCAATTTCTTTTAAATTTTGAATTTTTATGACTTATTAAAGAAATGTAATTGCATTTCTAAGAATTAAATACAAAAATCTGATTCACATATAGTTGCAAAATGGAAACATATAAAGGAGACTTATGAAGTTTGAAAAAATGGTCATTGGCTTATCCAATCAATGATTATATGAATTATAAATTTTTGAAATTGAAATTTTAGGTTGTTCAAACTAATAGAAAGAATGGCTTAGTAGCCATTGAAAAGATTCTCTACAAGACTCCACATGACAAAAGACATTTCAAGCTTGAAATTTTCAATGGTTCAAGTAGATTTATATTTCCAAATCTGATTTGATATGATTTCTTGCTTTTTAATACAAGTGCAAGAAGATTCATTGTATACATTTGGGTGGACAAAATGAATTTTAAGTAGGCTTCCATGGTCTTGATTTTTGTCATGAGTTTTTAAGACAATTTTTTAAGATAAGAAATCTACTAACTTCATGGGAATATAATATAATTTCAATTTGTTCATAAAAACAACAGTTGTGCCATCCTAAGTGCATAAGGAAATATGTCAAGTAATTAAAATATCCACAAATATATAAATTTAATTTATTGATTTTTTTATAGTATACATTTTTGTATGTATATAAAGCATTGATTTATTTCATTTAGATTAGGGATGTGAAATCTATAGAACCAAGTATAGAGCTTCTCATTCTGTAGAAAATTATAGTGTCTTCTATCTTGAGATAACAAAGTCTCTATTGGATAAATTTTTTTAATCCTAAAAGATTCACACCATTTTTCTATTTAAACTACTCAATATTGCCATTACTACTATGCTCATCCAAAAAAAAAAATTTAGAATCTAATTATAGACTCTTGTCTTTAGCTTGTTTGAAATCATGCACTAAAATTTCATGAAGTTTGTTCTTATAGATTTGAAGATATGAGCAATCAAAGTTATTTCTCGAAAGGATGTTGCAACTTCTTGAAAAAAAATATTTTCCATTACTTTTCTCATTATTTGTCCAACTAAAATCAATCAAAGCTTCACATGTAGATAAAAATATATTATTTTAGAAAAAAAATTAAATCCAATTCTATCTTTTTGCAAAAAAAATGAATAATCTTGATTTTTTTATTCAAGATTTTGTGCAAGGGTGTTCATTTCAAACCTTGATTTTTTTAATTGTTGAAGGCTCTTACAAATGAGCCTCAAACACAGTAGAACTAGGATAAAAATTACATTAGAAATTCATTTTTTTGAAACTGTAGGGTAAATTTTGAGTAAATGTAAATTGATTGGGATTATCTATGATTTTCTCTATAATCTTAAAATTTTTCATCGACTATAATATAGACAACCATTTCTAGACTTAGAATTGTGAAAAATCACTTGTTTTGGGGCTCATTCGTAAAGAAAATAAAGTTAACTATAAAGTGATGTATTTAGATTTAAAAGATGATTCACTATTGAATTCATAAAAAATTCCAAATTTGAGGTGGTCTTTTGGTCTTGAGGTAAAGAATCAAAGAATCATTCGATAGGGAACTCTGGCCAATGAGGTAGAGGCATGTAATCTTCTCCCTCTTCTTGGATCGTACCTAACAACAACTACTAGGATACACATCTTGCATTCACATTTGAGCCATTTTCAAAGTTATTTTTCGACTGTGTATTTTTTCTTGTATTCTTTCACTCTACCATGTTCAATCTTGAATTTGACTCCAATTTTTTGTGACAAATCTTTAATTTATCTCAATTTTTAAAAAATTAACAATGAAGTGGTGACTATTGAATGACAATTTACTCATTCATTTTTGGTCCTAAAAGTACAAGACTTGTTTCTATGTATGTGGAGTTTGGTTACCTTGAAAATGAGTGTAGGATGCTAACTTTTTGAAATGTTACATGTCTAAAAGAGTCAATCAAAGCACAATTTCAAGTATGTCCAAATATGGATTTCCTTGAAATAACCTTCAATTTTATTTTATAATCTTGCAATCTATAAGTTGAATTGAAACCAAACTTTGTAGAGAAGCTAAGGACTTGAATTTCTACAAGATTTTATAGTTAATTTTGCCTAAAAATGATTTATCATCATTTGAGTCTCAACTCTTTCTAACTTACATAATCGCAATCCAAAACACTATGAAAGTTGCTAAAATTTGAGGGTTAAATTCATTTTTTTGTTGCCAAATTTTAATTTCTAGCATGTGAAAAGAGAATTGAAAGACTTCAAATAACTTTCACAATTTTAACACCCTCATAATCAAACATTATAATCTTTCAATCCATAAGTGATATTATTGTATTTTCATTTTTTGTGTGATCGATATCTAACATGTCTAGTTTGAATTTGTATGGTTACTATTCAAAAAATAATAATATAAATTATCAAAATTTTGGAATTTGTTCAATTTTGGAAAATTTCTAATGTGCTAAAAAAAAGCCGTGGGCATTTAGGGGTTAATCAAATCATAGGAGGATGGAGATATTGACAATGAAAATAGAAAGGAATAAGAAATTAGACTACAATTCACTCTATCTATGTAATACTCAAACACTTTTTGAATAAGTTGCGTACTTGAACTTCAGTCTTGACATTTAATTTCTATCAATGCAAAACTTCCTTCTCTACAATCAAACTTCAACAAATTTCCCTCAACCTCTAAATGCTGAAGGTACAAAATTTTAGTTTCAACAGTACTTCAATGAAGTAAAATAATACCTAAATAACACTACTAGAAAATTTGCATTCAAATGAACAAAAAATGAACAAATTTTTTTTTTCATTTTTTCATTTGGACATCTATGATAAAAAAATTTAAAAATAAAAATTGCTTCAACCAATCAAATTTTGCCACATGACAAAGGGATATGCCACCTAGGTAGCCCCACTGCGCAGGCGGCCATCCCTCCCAAGGTTTGAACCTTGGACCTTATGGTTGAGGTCCAAGGTCCTCAACCAACACACCATGCATAGACATAAGTGATTTCAAAGGAGTTTAAAGGGATTTAGTTTTATTTTATGAAGTTCTTCCTATTGTTTTTTCTTTGCTTTGTTAAAATCAGCAGACTTTGGTGGCCTTTTAGATGTAAAAAAGAAACTTTTTTGAGAAAACTTTGACCCAAGAAAAGTTGAAAAATCAAAATATCTTTCATCTCCAAAAATCCGTTTGAGATTTTGAATTTTGAATTAAAAGTTATGGACAGAATTTAGAGAAGGTTTTTTAAAATGTCAAATACAATGTTCACTCCAACCCTTCTCTGATTTTTGTCTATAACTTTTGATTGAAAATTCACAATTCTAAACGGATTTTTGGAGATGAAAGATATTTTGATTTTTCAACTTTTCTAAGTTGAAAGTTTTTTCAAAAAATTTGTTTTACTATGCAAAAATGGCCACCAAAGTCTGCTGAGTTTAAATGACACTGAATTTTGAATGATTGAGTTAGGAAAAAACATTTTTTTTACATAGAATTTCAAGCATGGTTATTTAGACATTGGCTAAATGAAAAAAATAATTTGAAACTCTTGTAAGTGCTAGTTAGCAAAAAAGTGTTAAAGTTTTTGTTGATTTGGACGCTGTATCACCCAAATCAACAAAGAAAATAGTCATTATTTTGTTAACTAGTGCCAAATCAATATAATATTGTAAAAACAATTGATACAGTAACCCAATTAATGATTTTTTGTTGATTTGGACATCATTTTTTAGTAGTGTAATTTTCTATTATGTGTAGTTTATATTTTTGAATTTTTTTTTAAGTCTAGTTTTTTAACATCAAAAATCTAAGTTTGAAAATGATTGACTATGATTTTTCTATTCAAAGATTTTGTGCAAGGGCGACCATTGCAATCTTGACTTCCACAATGTTGAGGGCTCTTGGAAATGAACTACACTAGATTTTGGAGGATAAATCACATTAGAAATTGTTCCAAAAAATTGTAGAGCAAATTTTCAAAAGCCGCAAATTGATTAGGGTTATTCATGTTAGGCTCTTTAACTTCATATTTTTATTTTAGTGGGGTGATTGCAAGAAACACCGGTCCTATTTCTTGTCACAATTGGAATGAGGTTGTTCTTTTTTGCTATAACTTTTGAATTAAAATATTAGAGAATATGAAATAATTATTGAACCTCTCTAATTTTATGGTTTTTACATCCCTTATTTTTCAGAATTTAAAAATAATAATTTTACATTTAAAATTAATTTTTGTTAATTTGTCACAAACTGAGGTTTAGGGTTTTTTACTACGTTAAGAGTCCCCAAATTTAATGATCTAAAGTTGAAATTTTCATGGTGCATTTGTATAGTAGGAAAGCATATTCCTACTGAAGAAAATCTAAAAATACATTATTTTATGTCCTCCACATGTGTGCAAACATCACTCCTATTGCACGCAATTTCTGACCATTGATGATGGCATCAAGATTATTTTTTTCATGAAATCTCATCACCATCAACTCTTCCCAAATGGACAATTTTTAGATTTGAGAAAAAAAAATTCCTATTTTTTACAAATTAAAATGTAAATACACCCATTTTCATGAGATTTTCCACTTTTCTAGTTCTCCTACTTAGAGAATTTTCCTAAGTTTTTCCTTTATAGGGTACCTTCTTCTTCAAGGTGTATACACTGGACATATTTTTTGTATTTTCTCAAAATTTATTTTCTAATTAAATAGTACTCCCAAAGAAAAAAGCATCCATTTCCAAAACGCTACGGAAAATGGACGGTGTTTCTTGCAATGACCTAGTGACCAACTTTTTAGATTTGACATGGGAATTTAAGAGGGTTGAAAGACTTCAAATCACTTTTGTGGTTTTAACACTCTTGTAAACAAACATTATGATCTTTCAATCTATATGTGATATTGTTGTGTTTTCTTTTCCTATGTAATCTCTAACATGTTTAGTTTGAGTTTGTATGGTTACAATTTTCTTTTAAATTGATACACCTTATCAAAATTTAATCTTTTTTTCAATATTAAGCAAATTTCTAGAAGTTCAAAAAAAATGCCGTGGACATTTAGGGTTCAGTTTAATAGCACCTAGTGTAAACACAATGTGTTTAACGCTTGTGACTTTTTCTCACCACCATTTGGACAAGCTCCTTTGCTGCCCAGACCTCAGTGAGTAGGGCCCTGATTGTTCCCCTTCTTTTTTTGAAATTAAAAATTAAAAACCTCTCTACCAATTAAAAGAGAAAAGAAAAAGTGGGAGATATTTGAGTTATTTGTAAAGTACCCCAAACCGGGGTTTAAACCCATGAGTTTTATCAAAAAGCCAGTTGAGTTAAAAAAGTCGAAATAAAAGTGGGTATGAAACTTATTTTTCCATCAAAATGGTGCCTAAAAAAGTTTGGTCCCCACTTTTGAAGTTGAGTGACATAAGTATCTTGCAAAAAAGTTTGATGCTTCAACTATAGTTGCCTTCTCAACTTTAAAAAAAGTCATGCCCAAAGGACAAATAACTCAATTGTTTGTGTATCAATTGAAAAATTAGAAACCAATCTACTCTTGTTGAATATATCAATGACCCTAAATGAATGTGCACGTTACTCAAATGTACAAGGCCAATTGTCCACCAAATGGACAAATGAAAATCGTAGTAGGATTCGATGAAGTCAATTTTGGTTGGATACTCATAAAATTTTGTTGTGTAGTGTCAACACTTACTTCCTTAGTAGAAATATCTATTTTTTAAAAATTTGGATGCCCAAATTAAAAGTTGTGTTGCCCTAAATGTTCTTGGCAACCTAAGCAAAAATGGTCATTAACTTTTGAAATTTGGCAAGCATCTAATTAATAAAATATGGTATTGAATTGTTTTAAGAAAACAAATTTAAGTTCTCAAACGACATCCTAAGGGGATTCAAACTTTGTTAGCTATATTAGGGTGGTTAAGAGAAAAATTCTTCTAACTTCAAGCCCTATTATCTTGCAATCTTTGATGTCAAAGTCTTTGAAATTTTTCCTTTATATATTCAAAATGTTTCCTTCATATTTCAAATGTTTGGTTCTAACTTTTCACCACCAATATTTGAAATGAAAAAAATTCTTTATTGCACAAGAACTAA
Organism: Thuidium tamariscinum; assembly: GCA_947034885.2. Taxonomy (NCBI): domain Eukaryota; kingdom Viridiplantae; phylum Streptophyta; class Bryopsida; order Hypnales; family Thuidiaceae; genus Thuidium; species Thuidium tamariscinum. The sequence continues at coordinate 9,603,945 of OX344756.2, forward strand.
TTAATAAATGATTAGTGTATTGCCAATTCACTCAATTCCTAAAAGACCAAGTTGTGTTTTGTAGTAATATAATGATTTTTCACAAATCACTATAAATGAGATTTTTATTTTTATTTTTTGAAATTTTCGAAAATAATGTGGAAGAGTTTTTTCTCTAGGCCCAATTTCTTTTGTAATAAATTTTGACTACATTGTTAAAAAGAGTTGTTGTATAATATGTAATTTTTTATTCTCAACTAGGGAGTCCGGACAAATTTTTTAAATCACTTTTTTTAAATGCACAAATTTGAAATTGTTTTTTTGGATTTATATATAACCAAAAAGCTTTGAATCATTCCATTTTGATTTATGAGATGAAAGTCATGAAAAGTTTTAGTTTGTGGGCAATTATGGATTTTGTTCACTAAAATAAACTTTGAAGTCTTTTATTAAACTCAATTATCAACATTTTTTGAATTAAAAAATCATAGGATGTTGATTTTTTATTACAACATTACAACCATTGGAATTCTCATTTTTTCAATTCTATGACTAAATTCTTAATTATTTAGTGTTTTGAATCATTATCTATTTTTCTATTTACAATTTTTTTCATATATGTTGTACAATTCCAAATATTCTAAAAAATTTCAAGTATGCAACCAATTTGACTTGAAAAATGAATCCAAAAAAGCACCACAAATATAAACATTTTCTTATACAAATGTAACCTTGTAAAGTGCACGTGCTTGGTTTTTTGCAAGGTCTAAACAATAACTTCTATCAAATTGGATGCTAACATCTTGCAATCCACATAGTGAAATTTTTTGATATCTTTTCAAACTAGCATACTATAAAATCCTTTAATTACATGTGTCTAAAATGATAATTTTGAAGCATTTTGCGTGATAACATAGTGAAAGAACTTTGGTAATTAACCTCCTTGCATTGACTACTAATAAATACTATGGATTTTCTATGGATTTTCATTTTGGAGTCATACAATGTCAAAGATTAGGATTTCCACAATCACCAACTAGGCATTCATAGGTTAATTTTGTGCTTTAAAGTGATTTCCTTGGAAAGTAAAAGCATCATTACCAATCTTGCTTAACATTTCAACTTCAAAGATGCAAGACTATCACCAAGGTAGTGAAGGGATTAAATTGGTATTTAAACTACATGTTGCAAGTTGTGAGAACAAATTTCCAACTAATGAGAGCTTTGAAAAATGAGAACATCAAGAAATGAAGCTTTACACTCAACATTTTGAATCCATGGGACATAAATGATGTGGACAACACTTAGATCCACAGTGGCAAAGAGGATGGAAAAAATTTGAATCTTATTAAATTGTAGTCCAATTCATCTAAAAGGTGAACTTGACAATTTGAGAACCTTTGGACCAAAAGAATTGTAGACAATTATTAAAAAAGAACTCACAATATATATTACTCTTGCTTAAGAAGTATATAAAACTATACATGCATTAAATACTTTTATGTTCACCTTTCACTACGCACTACCTTTCAAGATTGGACTTTCAAAGACAAGTGATGAATCTTGGCAACCTTTTGATCATTAATCTAGCAAATATCCAAGACAAAAATTGTTATAATATTTTTGAACATGGTGATTGCACGAAACATCTGTACTATTTGTTGTGTTTTACAACACTACTCATGATTTTTTCTAAAGTACTATAAAATTAGAAAATTAATTCTTAAATTTTTAAAAAATATGACTTATGTATACACCTTTAAGACAAAGGTACCCACGAGAGGAATTGTATAGAAAAATTCTCTAAGTAGGAGAACTTGAAAAGTGCCAAACCTCAAGAAAATAGATACCTTCATGTTTTAATTAGGAAAAAATAGTAAAAATAATAAATACAAAAAATAAAAAGTGTCCATTTGCAAAAACTCTATGGAGATGGTCGTTCACCTAAATAATAATAATAATAATATTTTATATGTTTCAAAATTCAAGTAGAAAGAAGCTCACTTTGTAGACTCCCACACCACATAAAATTAACTATTTTCAAAAATTCTTCATAGAGAGCTAAAAGTCTACTAGAAGACCATCTCATCCAAATTTCAGCTCAAATTAATTTTTTTTAAAAGGTACTCCTTAGTACTAAAAACCTCCTAATTGTCATTTGTGACATTTAATCACTAATATTGTTTTAGTATTAAAATATTTGTAAAAATTATTTAAAAATTATTTAAGGTTTATGATATTTATGAGTACCTTCTCTAGAAATCTTGAGTCATTTGGAGTGAAATGCAAAAGTTATGGCCAAAAAACAGATGAGCATGAGACGTGTGACAAAAAATAGTACAAGTGTTTCATGCAATCACCCAACAAGAAAGATGCATTCATTAGAGAAAGATTCAAGCCATGAGATGAAAGTGCTACTAGAATGTATGCAAATGTGCATATATGAAAAATAACAATATAAACTAGCAAAAAATACATGGAAGTTGATTTTTCCTAAAATTCTTTGTTTTATTGTTCCTTTGAAAATCATTCACCAAACAATATTAGTTACCATTTTTTTTTTGGGGGGGGGGATTAAAAGAATAATTATATTTTAGAAGGAAGTGTTTAAGAATTCTATTTTCTAGAGGATTGAATAAAGATGAAAGCAAACATTTTTTTCAATTTAACCCTTAAAAGCAAAAACTACATTTTTTGTAGCATAGTGATTTAGGGTACCTCACTACTAATGGAGTTTTTATTTTTTTCCTTTCAAAATTTTACATAACACGTGCCTCAAGTAGTAGCTTTAAGGTCTCACAATTTTTATAACTATTGACTACATGGTTAAAAAGTTATTGTATATGATGTGATTTTCATTGCTTGAAAAACAACCTGGGCAGCTTAAAATATTTCTACAATAATTAATTTTTTTAGAAATCAAATTTGAAATTGATTCTCTAGATTTATATGTATGTAAATAGCCTTAAATTATTCCATTTGAATTAATGAGATGAAATAATGAGGAATTTTAGTTTGTAAGTAGATATCTATTGAGCAATGAAAATCACACATCTTGCAATAACTTTTAACCATTCAATCAATAGTTATGAAAATTGTTAGGCATTACAACTACTGTTTGCACTTGTGGTATGTATAATTTTCTAAGAAAAACAAACAAACTCTATTTGTAGTGAGTTGGCCAAAATCGCAATGTCACCCCCAAAAATGGAGTTTTTGCATTTAAGGGTTAACCTTACCAAAAAAATCATTAGATCACATATGGAAATGTGTAGATTTATTTTTGAAAAATTTGACTTTGAAGATCGGATACCTTTAGTTATATACAAAGTTCTACTCAATTCTTCTAAACAATGAGGTTTCATTTTTCAAACTCGTTCCCAAAAAATAACCTTCTACAAAGCCCATTTCATACGGTCAATCTAACAAGTGGGTTCCATTCAGTAAGCTTATTGCAAGATTTATTTCAAACTGCAAATAACCCCTAAAGGACCAAGGCCTATTTTTGGTGAAAAAACACTCAAAATTGTCATTTCTATAGCAAAGTGTAAAAAAATTCGAACTTTTTTTTTGAACATGTAACCATAGGATCTTACATTTAACTAGTATGGAAATGTGTGCAAAAAATTTCAGAAATTTTGCCCAAATAGATTGCAAGATATTTGTGTTTAAAGTGAAAAAAATAAATTTTGTAGCACATTGCAGGACCAAATTATTTGAATTTGAACCTTCACAACTTAATTTTTTGGACTATGGAGCTTTGAGCTTTAAATCTTTATAGTGGGAAATTCAATTGAGGGTTTAGAGAAAAAGAAATAGATTAATTTTTTTTTTTAATTCTTAAAAAAATTGTTAAGTAGAACTAGGTATGAAATAGAAGGAAAATCTAAATTATTAATTTCTCTAAGATGGAATTAAAGTGCACTAATCCCAATGGTGAGATTGTTCTAGAAAGATATTGTACCATGTTGATCTTATTTTTTGGAAAAATTGTCTAAATTGCATTTAGAAATGAATTCTTGAAGTTATTTTTCAAAAAAATGCTTAGATTGCCCAAAATACAAGATTGTTCATAAATTTCCCACAACTTACTCAAATGAAATGAATCAAAGCTTTCTTCAAAGAAAAATATATAATCTATAAGAATTTTATTTATTTTTTAATTCAAAATTTTGAATTTTTTTGGTTAATCAATCTCTATTGTTTTGAACTTATTTAGGCATAACTTCTGTTCCCGGACACTAATTGGGAAAAAAATTATATTTTCATGAAGATATTCAGTTTTTCTATCTTCTAAAAAAGATTTAAAAAATCACAACATAAATGTAAACTGTAGGTACCTTCTTGGGATCCCATTTGTCCGCCAAATGGACAATGCCATCCTTCAGGGATTTCAAAAATCATTTTTTTAAGGCTCGTTGAGGAAAAAAAATTGTTTCTTTTAAACTAGAAGATTGTGATTTAAAATTCTAGTAATACCAATTCTAAGTTTCTGATAGTAAATACATATTTATTTATTTGTTTTATGTCAAAGAAAAATAAATCACGTTTCCTTCAAAAGTATTGAAGTCTTTGGATGTTTGAATGATATTTGATTTACATACCAAAATTCTTAAAATTTGATCATACTTAGATAGGATTCACAATCGATATACACTAGATTTGCATGGAAATGAAAACCATGGTCCTTTCTTTGTAAATCTTCACCAATATTCAGGTAGTCAAAGCCACTACAAAAGTATGTTACTTTTTCAAAGTATTATTAGAATACAGATATTCAACTCTTCCTTGAAAATTGAAAGCCTATATTATGTTGATTCTTCATAAAATAATTTATATTTGTATAGTACTTGATTCATCTAGTCAACTTGTAAGTAAATTAAAGTATTTAAATTATTATAAGAAGTGTAATATTTGAAGGGATGTAATATGCATTGAATATTTTTGTGTTCAAATGTTGCATATTGGAGCTTCAAATATGTTGTTATGTAGGATAATTTTTACAAATATCCTAAAGTAATATGTACAATCAATTAGTTCATTACCTCCTAAAGAGCAATTATCCATTGAGTGGACAATTGAAATTTCATATATGTTACTATGAATTCAACTTTGAGCAAATGAAAGTTAAAATAATTTTAAAGATGTACACCTCTAATCCTCTATAAGCTTTCAAAAAAATTAATTTTCTTCCCAATTCAAGTGCTTGAGTCAAAAGTTACAAGGCTCAAAAATTTGGGGGTAGCTTGGGCAGTGTGCTAATAAAGAGAGCAAACAATTGGGCAAGCATTCAAAAAAGTTCTAAAGTTTTTGTATTAATTTTGAACATTTATACTTCACAATCTATAAAACCAATGGTTTGAAGTATTTTTCACACATTCTCATATTAATATAGAAAAATGATGTGTAGTAAGAAATGAAAAGAAAACATTTTTTTTCAACTTTCACTTAGCATACTAAAAATGGTAGTTGTAGAACAATTTCATAACCATTTGCACATATTCTAGTGAATATTCAAGAGATATTTGAGTTATTTGTAAAGTACACTAAACCGGGGTTTAAATCCATGAGTTTTGTGAAAAAGCCGGTTGAGTTTAAAAAATCGAAATAAAAGTGGGTATAAAACTTATTTTTCCATCAAAATGGTGCCTAAAAAATTTTGGTCCCCACTTTTGAAGTTGTGTGACATAAGTATCTTGCAAAAAAAATTTGACGCTTCAACTATAGTTGCCTTCTCAACTTCAAAAAAAATCATGCCCAAAGTGGGGGGGGGACTTTACAAATAACTCAATTTTTTTTTAAATTTCATTTGATAAAATTAAACATAAAGGATTTGTGTTGATTGTTTAGAATTGTTCTTCTTCTTTAGAAGAATTAGTTCTATAAAATTTTGAAATCTTATCCATATATGCAATTGCTTTTTTTGAACATCATTTCAGTGCAAGGTGTTTAGAATATGTTAAACACTTCCACAATGACAATGACAATGACAATGACAATGACAATGATGTGAAAAGAAGCAAACATGATGTTTTGTGTTTGATTTCTCTCCCCCTCTCCTTTCCAAAAAAAATAAAAAGATGTTGATTTGAGTTCATAAGATTAGAAGAGATTTGGAGCCTCTAGAAGATTGTTCTAGGGTTGTTCCCTAAAACTATTCCCAACGCTAAAGACTAGACACTATTGGTCTACATCTTTGAAATTTTTTTTTAATTTCAAAAATTTCAAAAATTTCAAGAAGTAATTAGAAACCAAAAAATGATTTAAGAAATTTTCAATTAAAAAAGTTATTTAATAATTAATCTAAAAATCAATTAATTAATATTATCTAATATGGTAGTTGTTCAACTACATTAGCTATCTTGTGTGGCAATGTTCTCAATGTTTCCATTGTCAAGGAACTTGTAGTCTTCTAGATGCTTTAAATCTCCCTTACTAAAAGTTTTCAACCCATCCAAATCCCATTGAAATTTTGGAAAAATCAGCTATTGATGTTGAACAAATGATATTAATTGTCTAAAAAATATATATATCCTAAGTATAGCTTCACTGCTATCACATTGTCTTCTATCGCTCCTACTACTTGAAATTGAATTGTAGTGTGATCACGAAGAAGGCCATCCATCTACAACTCCATAGCTTCATAGAAAGGTAGTTGCTTACAAATACTAGGTTCCATCATTTAATCCACACCTCCTATAGATGTCAACCACCCCTATTGATTGATGCTTGATAATCTCCCGCTCAAATCCATTCCCTATTCACATTCTATTGCCCAATTTTTTAGGGAGAATTGTAGCAATGAATGATGTCAATCTAGCCTGTAGCCATCACAAATTCTCTATCAATTTAAACTTCAAAAAGAGCGGACATCAAATATTTATGTTGCCTCTAAGGAAGGTCATGTAGCCATTCAAGTGACCTATGATGATCCCTATCATAATTGCACCATTTATCATACAAAAGACCACTAGCAATAGATTGTCCATTAAGTAATTTGTCTACCAAACAAGAGACCTCCAAATTCAAACAAGATACAAATTCCCATGAAGTTCATGCACACTAAGCTTCAATATTGTTACAAGTTAATGGCCAATGTCCAACAACTCATAGCTTTCATAGATACAATTGCCATAGTAATTGGACGTGACAATGTTTGCATTCTTCTCCTTCTTCTTTGCCATATGACAAGGGCTTCATTTTGGGCTTCATACTAGCTAAATATCGACAATTTAAAAGGAGTTGAACCTCACACAAATCAGCTACCCCTACTAGCTTGAGCCATTATTGGACTTGTCAAGTTTCCATGGAAAGGTGCTAAAATGAGATGAAGAGGGAGCATCAAGCTACTTACATTAGAGCATTGCAAAACCAACCAAGAGACACTAATTAAATAAGTTTGCCTCAACAAGATAGCCTATTAGATATTCAATGCACCCAACCTCTTTCACCAACTTCTTACAATTCTAGTAGACCAATTCAACATTAGCTACCTTCTCCTTTAACACTTAGATCAAATGATTTTCCTTTACACTTATCTAGTTTAGAAGATATTGACTCTCATCCATATAGTCTAATAGTGGCATTTCTTTGACCCAACAATTCAAAATTCTTCCCACACTCCTACTCAAACCACCTCAATACCTCAATTAAGGCTTCTAAAGCCTAATTCTCTCATTAGGAATATCTAACTTACCCCAAAAAATTCTTAATTCTAACCACCTCTCCATAAAATATTAGTCAACACAAGCTCGCAAAAAAATAGAACCATTTCCCATCCTACCTACTAATGTGTGTCTACAAATCAATTTTACATCTCTCCATTCAAACCACCCAATTTCTTACACCCTAGAGATTTCCAATCTACTCCTCTCAAATCTCCTTCTACAACCGTTAGACACATTACCAAAGAATGACCAATTCACTAATGCCTTACCAAATCTTCCAAATGATAGTTGCCTATCTTGACCTACATCACCATAATTGATAGTGGAACATCACTTGCCATTAGAGTTAAAAATAAAATTATGGAATTATAGGTTAATAGTCAACAACACCCCACTTGTCTTCCAAATCAATGACAATTCTTCATCACGCACCATTAGGGCTTTGGCAAGAAAACAAAGAGGTGACTAATTCTACTTAGAATAGGAAAACATGGAAATACCTAATTGCAAACTTCCACTAGAATTACAAGGTGACAAACTAATTTTTAGAAATGAACAAGTAGAAAGCACTTGGAAAACTCTCAACCCACATCCCTCATGAAAATCAAGATTCTATCTCAAAATGTCAGAGGACTAAACGATCCCTCTATAGTAGATCACATGTGTTATTACATTAGCAACAATTTAGTAGATCTCTTATTTTTACACAAACACAACTTAGAGGTTTGAGTACCCTAAATCTTGGTAGATCCTTGCGACACCAAGCTACAACAATCTATAGTGAAGCAAAAATAGGATAGATCTTAGATGGCAAGAAAGTTGAAAAAGGAGGCGTAGTAGTTTTAATCTCTCTCTCTCATATGGATAAGGTTGGTTTCTCAATTAGGCTCACTTTACAAAGGTAAAGTACATTGGTTTATCTTAAGGAGAACTTTTAGTGGGGACCTAGGCTTCATCAATGTATATGCACCACATAAAATGCACGCCCCACATATCATGTGGGAAACCATGATAGGAGAACTTCTAAATTTTTGCTATTGGATCATACTCAGAGACTTCAATATGATTGAATGTCATAAAGACAAATTTAGTTCATGCAACAAAACAATTACAACTACTAAGAGACTTTTCTTTAGTGGTTTAAGAGAACCCCTATAGGTTTGATAATTACCTCTTATATTTCCGTCTTTTTCATGTTGATGGAATAATGCACAACTTGACAATATGAGAATCATGGCATGTTTGGACAAGTATTATGAGTTTTCTAACTTAATTGATGGCCCAAAGAAAATCTTAGAGTATAGGATCTGGGGAGATAATTCAAGGTCCAACCACTCATTTGATTTCATGACTCTTCAACTAGCATGGCTCCCCCATGCCTAAGCATATGGCTAATATTTTTGTACTATCTAGGGGAAGTTGAACTGTCAATCAAAGCCATTTAGAAAGTAGCTTCTTAAAAGATGCCTTCCTTCACCAAACTAAAGCACGTGATGAGATTCTACAAAGGCTTTTGCATCAAGAAAGCTTGTAGTAATTACAAACTTGAGGAGGCTTTCAAGTTGCAGTTGGATCAAAAAAACTCACCAATTTCAAGAGAAGCTTCATTTGCTACAACTTCAAGAAGAACTAGGCTCAAATTGAGCTCACTTAATTAAATTTAAAAATAAGAAAATTGAAGGGCATAAGAGCTAGAGCTAGGTAGAGACTTTATAGTGACAAATTATAAGTAGAGTTTTTCAAGTGAGTACAAGACACTCCATTATCTACAGCTATTATAGAACTAAAGGATGTTCTTGGCAACTGAAAAATGATTGAGAGGAACTTGAAGCCATATGTACAAAGTTCTATACTAAATTATACTCAAAGGATAATTAGTAGAAGTGACAAGATATCAAACAATGACTCCATCCTAGCCTATGTCTAAAAAATTTACAACTAAGATGGTTCAACAACTCAAAATTCCTTTCAGTAAAGATGAACTATGTTATGCTATGTAATAGATGGCACCAAATCAAAGTCTAGGACCAAATAGAGTTACGACAACCTTTTTTTTTATTGATTTTGGAAAGTAGTTGGAGACAATTTCACACTAATGGTTTAGAAATCCATTGTTCATGGTCATTAACCACCACGAATGAACTCAAGTACTATCACCCTACTATTCAAATATGAAAATGTGGTCATTTACAACCACAAATGAATTCAAGTATTATCACCTTGCTATTCAAATCTAAAGATCAGTTTGACTTGTCTTATTAGAGGCCAATAACCTCATTAAATCCTATAAAATAATTGCAAAAGCCCTTTAAATTAGATTCTAAAGCCTTCTCAAAGAAATTGTAAGTCTTAAATAATCAACTTTCCTCCCTTTGTGGCATATTTTAAATAGTATTTTATTATGATATAAAACAAAAGAGTAGGCTAGGAAATCTTATGAAGGCTTAATTTATCTTGAATTTAACTTTACAAAGACCTATAGTTGTTGTCTTTGGGGACTTTTTATTTCAAGTCATAAAAAAATAAGGTATACTAGATTCTTTTTCCCATTTAGTCTTGAAGCTATATATTGAAGGATGCTTAACATGGGTTCTACTAGGCTCACTTGCTAAGTTATTGAGAGCCATTTTTGGCATCAAGTTAGAGATATAAGACATATACAAGTTTGTCCTTTAAAAAAATTACAAAAAACTCACTTTTGGACAATACAACATCTAAAACTTCTTGAACCAAAGATATCTCTAGCAACTTTTTTTGCTTAATGGGTCTTCTTTACGATTAAGCCAAGCATCTCCACTCTAATGACTCTACTTAGGTATAGGATCAATAAAATGAATTCTCTCCCCTCACATGCATATTGATTCCTTTTCCAAGCATGGCTTATGATGCCTAAATATTTAGTTACCTAAAAATCCTAAGTATGGAACAAAGTTATAACTATGGAAATGACTTGCCAAATACATCAAAGCCTCTCCTTCCACTAATGCCAAAGACGTGTTGTCTACAAGTTTGTGATGGTCAATGACATATATAGGATGTAATTTCCACTTTGATATTGACAAGGCTGAGAGTTAGCCAAAAATGGGATGAGGACCATTGCCGACTTGTAGAACAATCAAATACAAGATTTTAGAACTTGGAAGGTTGTGTCAGCCAATTTCCAAACTCTTCAAATAGAAATATTTCAACAATATCATTTAATTTCTAGTAAGCTAGGAAATTGGAGAAGGATTTTTACCAATCATCATTGGTTCTTGAAAGTAGGCAAATAGATAGGCATCTACACGCGATCGGACTCAAACACCCCTTTACCAATGATGGTTTAGAAAGCTAGCTTACGACCTCACCACTAAACCATCTCCTTACCAATTGAATCTTCCTTAGCCACAATAGGATTGTTATTATGGCACCTCATTTTGGATTAAACTTCCAAATTTCAGAAGCTTTATTAGGATTTTGTTCAAAGAATTTGCATCATAGAAACTAGGAAAAGTTGCTTCTGCCAATTGAAGTTCAAATTTGCAAGTGCAATTTATGACCTTGATTATAATTCCAAACATTGGATTAAGAGTATTCATCAAGAGCTAGTCTCATACACCACAATCTATGCCAAACAAATTCAAAGCCAATAAGGTCAACTAAAAACGACCATCCTATCAAAATGGAATGGACTCCTCCCCACAAACTTTCCTTTGATTTGACGAGATGTATGACACTAAACATGATCTCAAAAGAAAACATTCATGTGGTCAATATGGCATAACACAAATAGCAATAAATTCTTACCATGTGAAATTCAACACATGTATTGATAGAAGTTATATCTATTGTTTTATCAGAAGTAGTAAAACATCCATCAACAAGATTTATTATTGCCCCTAAGCTTATCAAATATAGAACTATACTCAATCAATTCTCATTCATATTTTTGGAACTCTAATACTACTAGGATCCGACATTCATTTTGATGCAACCTTACGCATATTCGGTACCACCTACCCTTGTAGATTTGTTAAAGAAAACCATTTGGTCTCTCATGTCCAGCTCATCTCTCTAGTTCATCTAGATCGCAAGGAATACTAGGGTCTTTTCAAACACCCATTGGCCTCCCAAAGTATTAGAAAAAGTCCTAAAAAAAACATTATTTGATTGAGATAGACCAATCCATTTGAATGCTATAGAGAACTTCAAACATAGACTTCAACAATAGAGCTAATTTTTGTGCACTTCAACAAGATCAGGCTATATTCTCACATTATTATTCAATGTATCCCATATTTAGTTAGGTAGAATAGGTAGGGTCCTCATGTTTGTCAATTTATTTAGTTCTTAGTCTCTTTGTCGTCTCTATTGGATGCTTTTTTTTCCTTTCCTAACAGCTTTCGGGTTTGGCTTCTTTATTGTTACTACTGCTCTTATTAATGCAATGGATTTGTTTCAACTCTCTCTCCTACCAATTACAAGTCACATAACTTGCAAAAGCAATAAAATTAGCTATCATATATTACGATAACTTGCTAATCGTAGATGAAAATATAGCTTGTAGAAGGATTAGTGACCCCTTTCAAACATAAGCTTAGCTAATTTAGTGTGCCCAAGTGAAGGTAGAGGTTGACACATTCTAAAATTGATTACTTAAGGGAAAAGCACCCATTCTTGAATTTGTCCCTTGCAGTGGACTATAGACTCACCCAATTGCATCAATTGAATTCCCTTAATGTATTTGCCACATATTTAATTCTAATTGGCCAACGCATTTCAAGGACACATATAAATATCTGATTGGCCTACTGCTGATTTTAGCAAGGTTTAGTTTTGGGTGCACCTACTACACACAGTTTCAGTGGTCTAGGGAGCCAACACTTTGAAAAATCAAAGAAATTACATACAACATCCGAAAAATCTATTTTTTTTTTAATATTCACGATTTTCACTTGCTAACACTAGAAAAATCTCATTTTCAGAAAAATCTGCCTCCAAGTATGCTGAATTCTTTATTTGGACGTTTTTGGGTGCTTCCACCGTATCATCCAAAAACTTCAGGGATTGGGGTATTTGCAGAGATGCTCCAAGTGATCCGAAATGGGTTGCAAGCTTCTATATATATTATGATATGATTATATCAAACTACTCGGTGTAGAAATGTCAACAAATTCCAGGCCCTTTGGGTTCCCCGAGGTTAGGCACGTGTTGAACAGTTGGGTGGTGTCTGCCATATTTTCATCACATGCTCAGCATTTATTTCCGGGGCAATTAACAATAAGTTAAAGTTCTCTCTTTGACTTCACAGATACATGAATCACTAATTTACACTATGCCGAGCTGGAACTTGGATTTCATGAATATTTTTAATTTCTTATAAAAGAAATTTACTGGAAGCCGGTCAGTCTGCCAGCTGCACTTCAGGAACTTTAAATAGTGCGGCCCATGCTACTCTGTAAGGTAGTCCCTCATTCATTTCTTTAAACTTGCATCGTAAGTTTGAGGAAGGTGACCACGCCTTATACCCTAAGCAAAGGCTAGATTGGGTAGAAATTATGTTTTGTTTTGTTTTTTTTGGGGGGGGGGAATGACACATGTCATCCGGAGAGAAAATTTGATATGGGAATTCAATTTTGACACTTAAGGTAGAATGCTTTTAAATGGAGCGGGTTCTAAAATGGTGCCCTACCTTAAATGTACAATACTTGTATATGTTGCTTTTTCATAGCCTTCAGTTTGGTACTGACAATGTACATTTTAGCTAAGGCACCATTTTAGAACCTTATGCCCTTTCAACTTCAAAATTTGATAACTAACTCCATAAAGCTCCAAAAAATATGAAACGACTTGGATTAGATGTCAATTCCACATGTCTTTCAAGGGAAATATATTGAAAAATATTTCAAGATGTTTTGTCTCCCCAAAATTCAGTTTCAGCCCTTAGATGGGCGATTACTGAGCCTTCTACCTTAGATGCCGAATCAGACCTTTGCATATGGTATTGCGACACTTATAACCCCCTATCTAAGTGACCATTCTCTGTTTTTTTAAGTGAATAGATTATGTTATGAATCCAATGGTGGTAGTTTTATCAAATTTACTATTAAACTATTCCTTGTAGAATATTTAAATTTGATAGTGTAATCTAATTCACAACTCATATTATTTGGTTTAGATTGGACATGGACTCAAAAGTCAACCAACCAATGCAATTATTGCCTACTTCAAAAGGCTAAATTTAAATAACTAAAGGAAAAAACAAGTTTGTCCTTTCTTGAGGTTTTTTACAATTGCTAAGGTAGGAGGTCCTGTAATGGACCATCTAAGGTTGAAACTGAATTTTAGGGAGATAAAACTTCTAGAAATATTTTTCAGTAAATTTTCCTTGAAAGACAAGTAGAATTGGCATCTAACTCTGGTCGTTTCATATTTTTTTGAGCTTTGTGGAATTAGTTATAAAATTTTGAAGTTGAAGTGCATAGGGCTCTTACATGGAGCGCCTCCTAAAATGTACACAATTTGTACATTGATGAAGGCTATGAAAAAGAAACACGTACAAATTGTGTACATTTTAGGAGGTGCTCCATTTTAATGCCCGCTCCATTTAAAGACTCCCTATCTTACTCTCATTTCAATGACCATTGTGCATTGCAAGCTCTACCAAAAATTGTAGAACGACCAAAATGTTGTAAAAGTTTAGATAAACATTCTTGCCTCTACAGTCTTTCACTAAATAAAAATGGTCATCCTTCACAATATTCTCTTTGGAATATACGAGCTCCTTTAAAGTCATAATGAGTTGTCCAAAATTGCTATGTTGCCCCAAAAAATAATAATCTAGGGCTTTAGGGGTTAAATATATCTCCTACCATCATTAAAGGTACTCATAGTACAACACATATAATATAGATATCTATAACATTGTTACACTATAATTATGGAAGGTTGGTTTAACTTCTAAAGTACCATTGTCCTTTTGGGAGGTTAAATTGGATTTCAAGCAAATACTTACCGACTCAATTTTTGTCATGATTTTTTGAAACCTTTTTTGAAGATAGAAAAAACTAATTAGCTTTGGGGGAATGTGGTTTTTTTCCAACTAATGCATGGAAAAAAAATTAATGCACAAATAAGCTTAAAATAGAAGAAAGCGAGAAGCAAAAAAAATTCAACTTTAATTTTTTTTTTTCAACTATATTTTTCTCATAGATTACACCTTTGTCTACATAGAAAGATTTGATTCATGTCAACTCTTCAGGAGGTCACTCTATGGGAATTTGGCATATCATGTACAACAAAGTGATTTTTGAACCTTCCATTTACTTTTCAAAAAAATATAATTTCAACCTATTATTTTGAATTTTGATTAATAATGACTATAGATTTGTATTTCCAAAAATGTCCAACTTAAATAATACATAAAATGACTTTTAGGATAAATTATAAAAATGAACCAAAATAGCACGTGTTTCAACTCAAACATTTATAGAGAATACATTTGGATGGCCATTGCTTCAATATTCAAGAAAAATGAACTTTCAATAATTAGTTAGTTTTACAATTTTTTTGTTCATTTTTTAGACAATTCTTTAAAAAATAAATAGGGAGTCTAAAATTATTTTCAAATTTGCAATGTATCTTTTATCTTCAAATATTTGTAACTAATAAAGATCAACAAACAAAAATATCAATAATTCAAAATATGACTAACTTTGGAAGTAGAAAAAATTATTTAAGTTTTTTTTTTTGAGGGGGGGTGTCAATTAAATGTTTAGAAGTAAAAAGGGGGTCCAAAATCTTTACTGCAAGTGGTTTTTATAAATGCACATAGTGACCTCTACAAGTGTCAATTGAATAAGTGATGAAAATATTTTAGGTTTTCCTTCTATGTCATACCTACTTCTACTTAACACTTTTTTTTAAGAATGAAAATTAATTTTTTTTATTCCTTTTTTCTAGATTTTCAATTCAATTTACCAGAATAAATATTTAAAGTTCAAAATTTTGTAGTACAAAAAACTAAAGTTAAGAAGGTTCAAAGTTAAATAATCTAATCCTACAATGTGCAATAAAACTTGTTTTTTTCCACTTGAAACACAAAAATCTTGCAATTGGTATAATCAAAATTTCTAAAATCTATTCTACACATTTTTATACCATATGTTTGATATATTTCAAATATCTTTTCAAGAAAATCTTTTGAACTTGAAAGTTTGCACATATGTTATTAACATAGAGTTGATCATGGAGAAAAAAACATGGTAAGAAACCAACTTTTCACCCCTTAAAAGGGTGTTAAAGTTGGCAATAGTAAAATTGTCTCTTAGAATAGCTCATGTTGATAGATTACAAATATATTTTTTTGTATGAATCTTTTGGCCTTGAAATTTGTCACACATATTAACAAGATAGATGTGATTTTATGGAAAAAAATTCATTGAAAAATAAAATTCCTTCAATCCTTGAGGGGGTTGTCAAAGTTGGTAACAATTAAATTTTTCTCATAGCTGTACATGTTGGAAGATTTTGAATATCTTTTTTTGTGTAAACCTTATAGCCTTGACATTTGGCATGTTTGTTATTAATATAGAAAATATATTGTAAATAATTCATGGTAAAAATATAAATTTTCAGTCCTTGAGACTCGAGAGGGTGTCAAAATTGGCAGCATTGAAATTTTTTTCTCCACAAATTCAAAATTGCCATTTTGATTGTTACCATAGTGTACATTGGTTCACAAGTGTCAACTTAGTTTTTAGTAATATGGAATCATCAAGTTGCGCATCAAGTGTGATAGGCTTTCAATCAAAGTCCATAAATGCAAGAAACATTAGAATGAAATTCAGCTCTAAAGAAGACTATGAGTTCTTGGACTATGGGGAACAAATGAACTACATAGTGGTAGCAATGTGATATGGTCAAGACTTGGCCATGTCATTTTTTTGGATGAATTTTTTTCACATTTCTAATCCAAATTATTTATTTATTTATTATGATTATTGGCTAGATAGCAACCAAACATTTTTTATTTGTTTTGAGAATAGGGAGGGGAATAGACCTGAAAATGGCCCTTCCTTGCCTCAAATCCCCTTAATGTATGGAGATTTGTTAGAAAACATACATATCCACTAGTAGTATTTAAAATTATTCATGTTTAAAATATTATTAAAAAAAGTCAAATATATATATATATATATATATATATATATATATATATATATATATCTGTGTGTGTGTGTGTGTGTGTATAAATGAAGATAAATTGAAAAATATTAGTAGACCAAAATGAAGCATTTAAAAACTCTATATTCTATTTGAATTAGAAAATGGGTCTCAATATATTCAAAGTTCATTTCAAGAATGCAAATGTAAGTTATACTAAGCTTATTTTTCTTTGAATCTAACTTCAAATGAGAATTTAGCAAAATATGATTTTCCATCCAGATGCACACTTCTATTCATTTATGTCCCTGTAAAAGAAAAGATCCTTCTCCAAACCCCATAATTGAAATGCAAGCATTGGAAACATCAAATAACTCAACTCCCCAACAATCCCCTCAAAAGGTAGGAACATATAGACATTTTATGAATTCATTAATGATATAAAAAATAAAAAAATAAAGCACTTGATTTGTCTTACCCCCTAAAAAAACTTTTATGGGAATATACATATAAAATGTATATTGATATGATATGGAATATAGATGTTATATGGAGTGTTGGTATATTATAGCATAAGATTACATATATAGGATACGTAATGCTCTCTCATAAATCCCCCCCTTTGAATAATTGGAGTTGTTGATTGTGTTAAACTTCATTCCCTACTGTTGATCTAGCAATGGAGGAAAAATGAAGGCCATTGATGTAGGTAGTAGTGGGATGTAGTCAATTGTTGATCTCCATTGACAGGGATACTCTGAGTTATATTATACGCACATGCAAAAATATGGACTTGGTAATAGATAGGGTGACAAATACAACAACATATATGACAATGAATATATATCTCTCTCTCTACACACATATGAAAATAGATGCGAATGTGTACATAGAAAAATCATATTGCTTAAACCATATTGTTTTAATTGAAATAATTTAATTGCTTCAAAAGTCTTTTGAATAGATAGTCTTTTTACTATCGACTATCCACTCAAAAGACATTGCACACAATAGGATACACAATACTATTGTCGATCCAATATTGATTATAATCTAATTATTCAAAAATATACACATGAAGATTATTATTTCATTAAATTTTTGACCTTAGAAAGACACTATAAACACTAAATGTTTGATGGATGAAAAGGAACCCTAGAAAATCTTTATGCATTAGGACAAAAGTACAAATGTTTATGCTTGAAATTCGGTGAGAAAAAAAATGTCTTGCACAATAGTTTGACCTCTAATGAATGCTCTTGATTATTTTTAACCCCTTAAGTTTTTTGACTATGTTTTCACCTTAAACGCTCCAAAATTGCCACTTCTAATACAAGTGCCAAATTTTAGAATAAA
Organism: Thuidium tamariscinum; assembly: GCA_947034885.2. Lineage (NCBI taxonomy): Eukaryota > Viridiplantae > Streptophyta > Bryopsida > Hypnales > Thuidiaceae > Thuidium > Thuidium tamariscinum. Next base: position 9,622,091 of record OX344756.2, read on the forward strand.
AAACATTTTTCGACATATATAACTATAGGATCTTGTTGGAAGCTAATTTGAGAAGACATGGAAAAAATTTCAAAATTTTCAACCATGTAGCTATTGTAAGATATTAGTGTTTGAATTAACAAAAAAAATTTAAGGCCCTGCAAAAAAACATGGAAACTATGCTTTATAAGGTCACATTTGCTTGATATAATATCTACATTGGTGGTGCTTCTTTAGATTCATTCTTCAAGGCAAGTTGGCTACATGCTTGAAAGATTGTACAACATGTAGGAAAATAATATAATTAGAAAGAAATAGAAATAGATTAAAAATACTAAATTATTGATAATTTAATTATAGAATTGAAAAAAATCAATTTTAATGGTTGTTGTTGAGAATGTATTATCTTAGTATATATGCTCTACATAGTAGTTCAATCTAATTAATTATAGTTGTAACTTAGGCAGCTATAGATAAGATTAGAATCCCTTAGACAATAACAAAGGATTAGAATAGGAATAATATTTGTATTTTCTCTCTTTAATATATAGTAATGCACCTCTATTGAATATATAAGTTTGGTTTTGCATTTTTTTTGTCTCATAAGAGGATTTTCAGCTCCTGTACAAGACTGCGAGTTCCCAAATGTTGGGAACGCATTGGGAACTCTGGGAACGCAATGCTGATGTGGTTGAGCGACTGCCACGTCAAAAAATAATATTTTTTTATTAATTTTAATTAAATATTAAATATTTTTTTAAATCATTTTTTTTCTCTTTAATACATTCTGAAGTTTTTTGGAAAAAAAATTTTAATTTTTTTTTTCAAAATTCAAAAATTCAGACCAGCGGGGTGCTGGTCTGCAGCAGTGGGAACAATTTTGGGGAACACCCCTGAAACGGTCTCCTGGGGCCCAAAAATCCTCTTATGTCTATTCTCAACAATTGCAATGATTTAAACAATCTACTTCCTATTATTTCAAATTTTCAAATTTTTTTTTTAAAACTCAATTACAGAATGTGCTTTAGAGTTTGTTTTAGGGTGCAAAATCCATAACTGTCTACAAACTAAAACTTCTCATAACTTTGATAAATCTCATTAATTAAAATGAAATGGATCAAAGTTATATATATAAAAAACTGGAGAAATAATTTCAAATTTTTTTCTTAGGAAAAAATGATTTTCTAAATGTGCTTGAATTGCTTGCATAAGGAAAAACTCTCATTTTATACAATAACTTTTGAACCATGTAGTCAAAAGTTTCCCATTTTGTGTGAAAATTTTGAAGAAAAGTAAATGAAAAACTCCATTTGTAATGAGCTTCCTAAATTTTCAATGCCGTCAATAAACATAGTTTGTCTTCTAGGGGTTAAACAATTAGTTTATACAATATCAAGAAAGTTGATTTTCTACCATAACTATCGTGTCCTTTTTGGTTAATCTCATGTGAATTATCCTTTTTAGTATTGTGTAAATGATCCTATAAAATAAAAACTTAAGAACCTCAATTGGAGATCAAAACTATTGAATAAAACCTCCACTTTTCACCTAAAATCCCAAAGATGAACATCTATACATTTGTCTTGTTTAGAAGGATTCTTTGTCATATACTAGGGTTTAAGTGTCCAAATTATCCTTCATAGGTTAAAGTAGATACAATCATTAGCAATATCAACTATTCAATGATACCTTGAAAAACAACCTAAATCCTAACTCAAGTGTACCCAAAGTAGACAAGTGGGGTTCGAAGAAGTGTCCATCATTTGTACGTGATGCAAGCTTAGAAAGTGTAGCTTTTGGGTGTTTCCATGCTCACTTTGGTCTTAGTCTCGTGTCCACAATTGGTGCATCTATATAGTTCTTTCCAAAAGATTGCATTATATTTATACAAATTTAGAAAAATACAAAACTAATTTTATTGGTTTTGTAAATAATTCCTAACAAATACACATTATTTTTTTTCTCTATGCACCCTCAAGATCAAGAGATTAAAGGTAAAATAGGAGACTTGAACTTCAATTGAGCAATAAAAAAGAACATGCCCGAAAAAAATATTATGCTTTCTTCAACGTACGAACTTAACACATTTCAACATGTGGTTCCTTTTGATGAATACTAATGACTACTATATTTTAACTTAAGTTTTTTATAACTAATTCCACAAAGATTAAAAAGAAAATGAAATGACTTGGGGTTAAATGTAAATTACATTTTTCTTCCTAAGAAATCTATTGAAAATTGTTTCAAAGAGCTTCTCTCAAAGGCCAACAGTGCTAGTATATGAGTGAAAGTGTAAGCATGTGAGCCTTGAACATAAATATATGAGTAGATATCATACAACTATTGAAGATGTTTATAACATAAATACTTATAATATAGGTATTTATAGCATATATGCACTATTATCATAGAAAGTTACTATAATATAGACACAAATATCATAGGTGTATAGTCTTCTAGGCTCATAGGCTCACACTTTTAAGCTCACATAATAGCAACCCTCTCCCAAAGGCTATCATCTCTTAAATGGTTGCTTAAGGAGTTTCCTACCTTAGGTGTCACATTTAGGTGCTTCCACCTTAAGTGAGTGAGTAAGTTGGTGATCTCTACTACTATCTATGTAGGTTAGTTTCAGTAGTTTATGCCAAAATATTTTGCTTTTTGTAGTTCAACAATTTAGCAAACATGAAGGAATTTTTTAAATTTTCAACACTTTATGAGGATACTCCTAATTTTGGATTGATTCTTCCTATTCATACGTATGTGTATTCTTTTTTCAAAAATTTTAAGTAGTTGTAAATAATTTTCTAAATTTCAACATCTTCCAAATTTTCCCTATCATTAGATGAAATTTGAGGGCATTAGGAGATCACGGGTTCCCAGACTACGAGAACGCAGTTTCTGCCTTGTGAATTTGAATCCTACGTCGTCACAACCCTGCCACGTAATTAATTTAAAAAAAAAATTGGACTTATTTTCATATTTCAGGACTCAATTTTTTTTTTTAATAATTTTTTTATAAAAGTAGGCCTGACAGCAACCACCAGCATTGGGAGCTATTTCGAGAACAGACCTGAAATGGCCCTATAATGCCCTCAAATTTCTTCTAATGTGTTTTAGGAAACTGACCTATATGTAAGGTTGAAAGGGACACTCTGCCCATAAGGGTCTGATGTATTTGCAAATAACATGCTATCATCCAAGTATACCGGTTTCAATGTGACTGGTTTCTTCAATATGAGTTACAAGGGGCCTTTCCAACTGCAACAGTAAGATAGTCCAGTGATTGACCTCCTCCTCCAGCTGTGTTGCCCGCCTGCATATCATGGATTCATGTCCAGCCAGGTGAAATGAATTGACTTGGACACTGAGTCAGTGCCTCTTGTTTGCATTAAATAGGTTCTCATTCACTGGCGTAACTTATTTCATTTGTAACTTAGGAAATATGCCGTGTTTCATACTTTCATTTGTGTAAAAAGAAATAATAAATACAAATAAATACAAAGAATAAAGTAAAAAGTTGTTTTTAGAAAGTATAAGAAATAAAAGGAACTCTAAATAGATGATTCTCATAATCACAAAGACATCACTTGGCGGGTTGGGAATTGAAGGTTGCAGTCAGGAGCAGCCTTGGGACTTAGGGTAGGTTTCTAGAACTAAGGTAGGAGCACCCAAATTGAACACTAGTCGTTCACAAGCACCTAGAAAATAACCTTAATCCAAATGCAAGTGGACCCAAAGAAGTCATGTGGGGTCCTATTGAAGTGGACAAGTATGGTTCCAAGAAGTTATCGTTCTTTCAAGAAATGGCCTATCACCCGCGTGGGATTCAAAATTAGAGTGTGTCATCTTTGGGTGTTTCCGTGCCCACTTTGACGTTAGTCCAGTGTCCACAATAGGTGCATCTAGATAATTGTTTTCAAAAATTCATATTATATTCATACAAGTTTAGAAAAATATGAACCTAATTTTTGGGGTTTCTAAAACCATTTCCTAACACACATAACCTCTCTTCCTATGTACCTTTTTGGATCTCTTGATCCAAGGTAAGTGTCCATTTTAGGTGTTCCTACCTTACGTGGAATCGGGATTGGTGAAGCCCATTGATCAATGATGGAATGTGGAGTATGACTCCCCATTCCACTAGTGATTAGTAGGCTTCACTAACCCCCAAATTCAAAAGGAAGCTAGCCCTTTACTTTAATTTAGGAGGTCCTTAAATGGAGTGTTTAAGCCTATCGACCTCATCAATGATAATATTAGATATTTCAAAGAACATGTCACTCATTTTTTTTATATGGAACACATTTAGAACCTACTCTTTTTTAGGACCTCTCACCTTAAGGGAAGGGTTCATTGTTTGCAATGAGGATATCTAACTTAGCCTCTAAAGGACAATTGAATGCTTGAGCAAGCTCCTACAAGTCAACGTTGAGTGAATTTTTCACAAAAGGTGTATACACTAACAACCTTTGCATGGAGGGAAAAAAATCCAAATCAAATGCTCGGTGAAAAGCTATGCTATCAAGAAAAATCCAAACAATTTGGGATTCTTTGGGTCATCTTTGTTAATATCCTTCATTGACTTTTGAAATTTGACAAGTATATAATTAATATAATGTGAAATAAAAAAATTCCAATACTAGTTTTAGCTCTAAAATCATATTCTAAATGTATAGATTTATGTTTTTGCTATTTGGATTTCAAACTTTACAATGCGCAATAAATCATTAAAAAATGGCTTGTCTATTGAAGAATCATTTAGCCTCCTTGTATTGCTAGGTGATTTAGACTAAGGTAGCCCCATTGTTTGCTTTTAAGATTTTGCATGAACACAACAAATAAGATACACTAGTAAATGATGTAAATCTACAAACTAAAATTCCTCATAACTTCATCTCATTAATCCAAATGGAATGATTCAAAGCTTCCCATGCCTATATAAATCTAAAGAACTAGTTTCAAATTTTCATTTCTTAAAAAAAAAATTTAGAAGAAGCTTTTTGGGGTGCCTGAGTTGCCCGCCGAGTAAAGAAAATGACATAGTATGCAATAACTTTTTAACCATGTAGTCAAAAGTTATGAAAATTGTTGGGCCTTAAAGCTACTCCTTGGGTGCATGTTGTGTGAAAATTTCAAAGAAAACAAACAAACTTCATTCATAGTGAGTTGCCCAAAATCACTATGTTGCCAAAAAAATGCACTTCAGGGCTTTAGGGGTTAATTGAGTGAGAAATTGTGTATTTGAGCAAATATATTGGATTGAAATAATTTGAAAGACTGAATAATTTAGACAATTGGGAGAAGATTGATAATGACATTTGTTATTGTAATTGTGACTATTATTATTAAATTAATTGGAAAACCGTAAACTGAGAATAGTGTGATCAATTGATAATAACTATATGATGTTGGTTGTTGTAGGTTGGATACAAAAGAACATTGATTGGAAGATGAAGCATAAAATTGGTGTCTAATATTGGAAAAAATAACAATTATAGAAAAGCATCACAACTCCAACAATAATTGATATGATAAGCGGTTCCCGGGGAGATTACTTGTGATTTTTAGAAAACTACATAAATTAAAAGATAGGGTCTATTTGATTCAAAGGGGATAAATTTTATATAATATGTAGGCCTATTATAGGGTTCTTGAAATGTCACATATCCTATTATATATAAATTAGGCTATGTATAAACATCATTTAGTAGGAATTTTTATTAATAAATTAGCCTTTACAAATAGGGTTCGTACAATGAATATAGATGTAGACAAATTGTTTTAAATGAATGATAAAACTTACACAATCTAGTAAATCTAGAGATATTTTTAGGAGATTTGTTGTTACTATCAAATAATTTTAGCTTGTACATACAAATCTTTCCATAAGTATGCCAACTATGTGACAGCATGTAAGAATATATTGTTTCAAGACAAAAGAATTGAGCTATAAATTTACAATGAGGTTGTACTATAGAGATTTGTATTCACACAAAGTACCCATTAAGAAATTGGTATAGGGTTTGCAACATTTGGATGGAATCTTTTCTATACTTTGACACTACAAGCTCTAGATTTGCCTCAACTACTTGAATATATGCTTGTAAATGTTTAGAATCATCTTCTTTTTATTAGTGTTTAATACATACTTTTTTATTTTTTGATTCTAAATTCAAAACCATTGCAAATGCATATGCATAGATAAAATATATGATCTCTATGTTACAGTAGAGGTCATATTCTTGTGTTAATCTACAATGTTTTTTAAGTGTCAATTTTTCATGTTGTTCATATTATATTGCTAATATTGGTGTTATTTTTAGTTTCAGTATCATAATTATGTTTAATGTTTCTATTATGTTTATTATTCTCCATATTAGGTTGTTTAGAATACATGGCATAGAATTTAAAAATGTTTGAAACTATTGTTGCATTTCACATTTTTATTTGTCATTTGAAATTATACTACAATACAAGTGGTCCATATATTAAAAAAGAAAAGTGTATACGTAAGACACTACTTTGATGGTGTGTTGTAAATGGGTATGAAAAAATTAGATGTATAAATTTTATATATAAGATAGCCTAACTATAAAAGAAACAAATGACTGAATTTATATGTAAAAATACAATCATTTTAATTACTATAATAAAGGTAAATAGCCCCATGTTAAATACCCTCTTAACTCAAGTGTATGCTTAAAATTACAAGGAGTGATCTCCCCGGGAAGTAATTCTATACAACTAGAATATTGATATGTACTAAGAATTTGTATATTCATAATTTTGCAATCGGCATTCCTTGGGTGAATTTTACATTCCAATTTGAAATAGTTTACCTCCTAGGATTTGAACTCTAGCTTAGAGTTTATTTTAGAAATGAAATTAAGAAAATCCTAATTACATGTCATATGCTAGGAAGGTCTTGATACATTGTAGTATGGTATTGGATGTTGATGGCACATAGAGTATGAATTAGTTATTTCTACATCTTCGATAAATTTTTACTAAACCTGAACTATATTTTTAAGGATAAGATGCACCAAACTAAGCTATACCAACCTGAATATGTATAACATTCTTCTAGATTTGCTTGTAAATTTAAAATTTTATCAATTTTAACTACTATTACATATCTTCTTTTGTTGTAAATGGTCTTCAAATTTGCTAAACTTAGTCACATTCTTACTTTCTTTAATGTCATCACTTTCAATAAACAATGCATATTTTAAGTTTGTAATCCTATTGTCTTGAATACTATGCTTCTTTTGTCTTGAATTTGCCTTCTACTATGTCTATATGCTTACAATTCTTTGCTATGAATGAATAAAAAACTTCACTAATATTAAATTCAAAGATGTCAAAATTTGATAATGGCCAAAAATGACTATAATTGACAATTATAATTCATATTGTCATTTAGTATTTGATTTTGTAGTTGAAGGATTGTTGCCAAGTAGTGCTTGAGTTCATAATTAGTATTGGAAACACTAAATATCATTATTAGTGTCATAAGTGCATACCAAATACATTCAAATCCTACTTCTCTTCATGACAATGCAATTAGAGAAATTTTATTATATTTAAATGTTTGAAAAAATACCACTTGGTCTACCTTGAGACTAGACTTATTATTAGAATATGGAACTTATCAAGTAAAACAATCTAGCCCATTACAAGAAAAAAATCCATCATTAACTCCTAGGAAATGATTCATTAAAGTCTCACATCAACAAATTATACACTTTTTCAATAAATGAGATATGGACTACATTAGGTTGCATTAGTGACCACAATCAATGTCCGGAATGATTGTCATGGAGTGATCAATGACTACAATAAAAACATCTTTAATTTACCTTCTATTAGAGGCCTAACAATGATATTTTTTACTTTGGGCCCCCCCAAATAGAAGAAACCTACTCCAAATTTACTTGCACTTGCCATATTATCTTTACAGACATGTTACTTTTTGTCTCTTGTATGGCAAGAATTAGTCCTTTGATATGCCCCATTAGAAGGGATTTGAGGGCTTCAGAGGGCCGTTTCGGGACTGTTTCCGAAACTAGTCTGGGAACGGCTGGCCGCTGTCAGGTCAGCATTTTTTTTTTAAAAGTTTTTTTTGGGTCCTGAAATATGAAAAAAAGTCCAAAAAAAATTCGGAAAAAAAAAGTCGATGACGTGGCACGGTCTCGACCACGTCAAATTCCTTCAGAACTGCGTTCCCGTGGTTGTTTTCGCGATTTCAGACTGTAAGAACTCACAAGCTCCTAGAGCCCTCAAATCCCTTCTAATATCTGAACTCCTTTGCACTTTTTGATCAATATATCATGGCAATAATTGAGTTTGAACTAGTTAAAGTAGTGTATGTTGAATAACTTAATTGTTGTGTAGAAACAACTTTCATAGTGTTGTTTTGGCTTTTTATGATCCTTATTGAAGTGTAATCAATGAAGGAAGAAGTTGCTTAAGATTTCTAAGAACTTAGGATTCTCTATAATCTATGTATTAGTTGGTACAAATATAGTAGTTTTCTATTTGATTAGAACTTGAAAATGCAACAAGAATATTGATGTAGAACAAGGAAAGTGAAGAGCCATGCCTAAGCCACCTCTAATCTAGTTACATGCCAATATTGGTGAGGAGTAGTTTGCTTAATTTTGTTGAGTATACAGTGACTTCAAAAACTCAGTCTATGTTTGGTTTTGTTTCACTCTATGCACCATATGTTGAATCTAAGTGGAAAAAATTCAAATAAACAAACATGGATATTGTAGTAGCTTTTGTGTACTACAATCCACAAAAAAATTCAAAGCAAAAAGCAATTACGGTTTGGAAGTAAATGAATTCCAAAACTAACCACTCTATAGACTCAGTTTTTGAGGCCGGATTCATAACTCACTCCAAAAATTGCATAAGCTTTTTGTTTGAGCCTTTCTGACTTGAATATTTTTTGCATATTATAATACACCATTTAAGACCCACTTCCATTGGTATTTTAAAAAGTTGACATACATATGAGTCAAAAAAATTATATATATAGCAAAAAATATTTGAATTTGAATTTGAATGGAAATTGGAGATTTTTAGTGAATCAAGGACTTAAGATGTCTATTACAATCATAGAAGATCTATAGGTTGCAATTTGAGTTGTTGTTGCATGTGTTTTAAATAGTTTTGACAATATTTGTTATAATACATAATTAATACAAAACATTATTATTTGTATTTAGCAACCAAAACAATTTTTTCTTATTGCAATCTTTGTAAATCCAAAACATTAGTTTATAAAGGTTATATATAGCACATTTGTTTGGATTGCAAGTGATTTAAAATTAAATGACAACAACATAGTGATGTCAGAACTTTAACAATATGTCAAATAAGCATTTTTATTAAATTCATTTGTCAATATTTTGTCATAAGTTAATTTTATTATTCTATGATATAGTAACTATATGCATTTAATACATCATTATATTAATAGATTGTAATAAAAATGCTTATTTGACATATTGTTAAAGTTCTGACATCACTATGTTGTTGTCATTTAATTTTAAATCACTTGCAATCCAAACAAATGTGCTATATATAACCTTTATAAACTAATGTTTTGGATTTACAAAGATTGCAATAAGAAAAAATTGTTTTGGTTGCTAAATACAAATAATAATGTTTTGTATTAATTATGTATTATAACAAATATTGTCAAAACTATTTAAAACACATGCAACAACAACTCAAATTGCAACCTATAGATCTTCTATGATTGTAATAGACATCTTAAGTCCTTGATTCACTAAAAATCTCCAATTTCCATTCAAATTCAAATTCAAATATTTTTTGCTATATATATAATTTTTTTGACTCATATGTATGTCAACTTTTTAAAATACCAATGGAAGTGGGTCTTAAATGGTGTATTATAATATGCAAAAAATATTCAAGTCAGAAAGGCTCAAACAAAAAGCTTATGCAATTTTTGGAGTGAGTTATGAATCCGGCCTCAAAAACTGAGTCTATAGAGTGGTTAGTTTTGGAATTCATTTACTTCCAAACCGTAATTGCTTTTTGCTTTGAATTTTTTTGTGGATTGTAGTACACAAAGGATGCTACAATATCTATGTTTGTTTATTTGAATTTTGTCCACTTAGATTCAACATATGGTGCATAGAGTGAAACAAAACTAAACAAAGACTGAGTTTTTGAAGTCATTGTATGTCATGCTTGGGCTTCTTTGAATTTAGGCTCTTCTTAAAAATTCAACCTTGATACTTATCGCTTGAAATTTTAACCCGTCACCTCCCACAACCAGATCGGCGGATGCGGGTGCTTTTGAAACTTGATGCCCAAAAATCCTTGATGCAGGAGTTAGGGGACGAATCTAGCCATTGATAGTAGCCGGGTGGATTGAAAGTAGCCTTACTGTGCAGGTGTAGGCATGTGTTCAATTGACATTTGACCGGTTAGATTTGCGTTAATTTGCATCCAATTTCAATTGAAAAAAAACAACGTTTTTTTTCCAGTGTCACAGACACTTTGAGAATGCTTACTGGCAGAGTAGTTACAGGGAGTGTTAAGAAATTCTTGTACGTGTGGGCAGTTTCAATTACCAAATTTGCAACTCGAAATTTGCATCAACCACAAGAATACATAGATTGGAAGGCATTGCTTCCATAGAAACGCACCAGCAAAGACCAGAGAAGCTGTGAGTTTGTGACTGGTCATACAAGAAGTCCGCTCAGTCACTTACCCTTGACAATGATTGAGCAGGCAAGGGGACAAAATTTTCCACAAATTTCCACAAATTGAACTAAGAATTACAAAACTGATTCCCCACAGTTTGGACAAGCATAACGCAGATCTCAAATCCGGGCCTGCAATGCACCAGCAACTCTCAAAGTGGAGCTCTCTGTGAAGCACTCAAAACCCTCCTTCAACAGCAACATCAAAATCCCAACCTCCGGACACCAGCAAACACCAGTCACTTTGAGCAAACTGCCAGGTCTGATTTTTGACCTCCCCTGATTCAATTTGCTCAACCTCTAAGGTAGGTACACCCAAAATGGCACCTGACCTTAAAGCGCCATTTACAATGTGCATACATTTTCAAAATCAGTCATGTACCCAGACTGTAGATGGCGCTTTCATAAACTAACTTTCACCATTAATAACTTTTGCATACAGTATCCAAATCCTCTGTTCTTTGGTGCTTTGGAACATGCTTTCACTCGCCAACAAGACTGCATGAAAATCTAAACAACATGATAATAGGAACTAGGCACAGTAAGAATAAGCAACGCTTTTAGGTGTACCCACCTTAAATATATTTGTGATAACTCTGTGGAAATGCCACTCACATCTGCAACTCAGCCCTAAATCGGCACATGAAAGTAGTCCCTCAATTTGCTCATCGTGAAGCGTGTGGGAAGTTCTAGACAAATTTGTTGTGGTCTTGTGGACAGTTTTGGTCTTCTCAAGTAGTGAGGGGTTAAGGCTATACAAGATATTGATGGTGATATCCTTCATCTTTGGCTTCTATGTGTTGTAATTAGTTACTAGAAAATGGAATGATTGTGAATACAACCCAAAATGTAGAAAATTGTTCTTTGTGTTTGAAGGACTTGCATTTTTCAAGTACTTCATACATATGTTCTCATCAAAACTAAATAAAAAAAGAAAGTACAAACTTATCCTTTAATAGTAAATCCTACATTGTCATCAAATAGGACCTAATGAGATTTTAAATTTGAGTCAAAATCTTCCATAGTTGCATTGAACAATTCTTGCAAGCTAATTTCATCACTACACCAAGATGCTTGACTTCCCACCACTTCATCAACAATCCCACATGCGGGCCCACATGACTATGACAAGGTTGAGGCACCTAGGCCAACGTTTGAAGCTACACAAAAAGCTTATATGAACCCACACAACCTGTACTATTGCAGTGCATATTCACCTAACCTAGACTAAGGATTTTCTAAATTTTGAGTGTAGATTTCATCTTAGGAATTAACTTCTTTAGTCCTTCATGTTGAGGCCATAATAGGAAATATTGTGGTTGTTTTAGGTGAGTGACATGACCATAATGGATACACTTTTTTTTGTTGGTTTTAGGATAGTCTAAAGATTCTTTTGGACCAATTGGGCAGCACACTTCAGAAATTCATATCATACTCATACTTTGTCAAAAATAAATAAAAATCAATTGCATTGCCCATTTCTCACATTTATCTTTACATACATTTTTATTTTTTATTTTTTTTAAATTCAATTTCAACAATGCCCCCAACACGTCAAACCAGTTGTTCTGCCTCAGTGTCATATGGTGGTTTACCTTACAGCATGCCCTTTCACACTAGCAAGTGGCAACAGAGTTTCCATGATGGACTAATAAGCTGGAAAATTATTGTATGAGACTTTTGTATGTGCTTTCAGTCTCCATGCTAGTAAGTACGATACATGCCAACTGAAGGGGGCCCAGAGAGTTTGAAAAGACCGAAGGAAAGGCACATTGAAGACCTGAAGGACAAATGAAACACAGATAGTGCTCTGCTATCCATTCAATGGGAAATAGACATCCTGATTTGCAATCTGACTATCTTGGGGTCAATTCCAAAAGAGGCACATATTTTTCAGAGGTGTGTGCTTGTTGTATGAGTCAAACTCAAGTGGAATTATAATTTATCCATCAAAATTGTAATTTCTATGAATTTTTGAAGTGGTCAGCCTTAATATTACAAAAATGTCCCTAAAATGGAGTTATAAACAACCCATCAACAACCTATAACTACCTCATTAAGTATGAGATATTCTCTATTAATGGAGTGACATATCATCCCATCTTATCGTCGAATCCTTGAATTTGTCATAGAATTCTCATATTTTGTCATAAAATATAGGGGGTTGGGAGATTTTAGGTGGAAATGGGGCCAGAGATAAGCTTAAATGATAAAATTGGGTTGGTCTCACTACTTGATGGAGTTGGGTTGCAAACAATTATGGATTGGTCTACCTTAAATTCATTTATTTACATTTGAACTTCTATAATACTCATTGACTAAATGTGTACTTTGTTGTTGCTACAATATAATTTAATTAAATTAAAAGTAAGCTTCTAATGTTCTAATTCACATAAGAACTTTGATACTCAATATCCTTTTGGCCTTGACTTAGAGTGCCATGAAAGAGGATCCATACACCTCTTATTGCTAAAGGCTTTTTTGACCAAGAATACAATTAGGAAATCTATGGTTCCACAAATCTAAACATAGCAAACAAAATAATCAAACTAAGGACCTAACTTAAGATATGAATTGGTAAGGTGAAAAGTTAATCTATAAAGGTTCCTTAATCCCTTAATGCTCTAATATCCATATTCTAGATGATACACAAAGTGATTCTTACTAATCTTTCATCCTAATAGCTTGTCATTCATCCAAAGGTACATTGAAATCCTTACAACATAACTTTTTTTTATAATCAATTTGATAGAAATGGGATAAATTATATGGTCATATAAAGATATGGATAAAAATGCACAAAAGTTTCAAAAATGATTTAAGTCTTCAAGGGTTAAAGGTCCCTTGGAGATGATACATATGTACTAGTACATCGTATAAAGTCCTACAATTTTATCTTGAAAATGAATTTGTCTTCACATTTGTGGTATACATTGCGGTTTCTTTTGTCCTCAGAACAAGTTTCATCATCTCTCATATATATATGAACTAATGTAAAGAATGTACTAAACAAACTAGAGTGTTATTCTACTTTGATGCAATATTTTAGTGCCTATGTGAGTAGTAATCTTTACCATTGAGCTTTAAAGTTTGTACCTTTGGAATGAAGTGAGATCTATAAGACTTTTGTTGTACGTGGTAGGGTTAGTACATCCTCATGAAGAAATACCTATCAAAAAAAAGATTTAACATAAACTTTTCAATAGCAAATTTTATAAGATTTTTTTTTCTAAATTATTTTTCTAATACATATTATGAAAAAATGATTCTTAGTTAGAAAGGAAATTGTTGAACATATCTTACACCTGTAATAAATTCCCGGGTACGCAACTCTTGTATTATATATAGGGGTCATCGGCATTAAAATGGCTTAGAGGATGGCTTTTGTTAAAATTATATGAAATCAAAAAGACCAAAAAGTTAGGTGAAGGCCAAATTAAAAGAAAATTATATGTAGAAAATATTGCATTACATACATTCTAGAAAAATAATTCACAATATATATGAAGAATTAAAACACCTATGCATAGTTTTTAAAAATCCATACAAAAAGTTCTCTCCAATTAAAATTAAATTTTTATTAAAATGCCCCAAAAGTTGGGTAGCTTGGCCTATGATACATGTATTAAAAAAATTCATATAATTAGGTTTTTAATGCTATTATTGCCCTCAAAAATATTCATTTTACATATATAATTACATTTTTGGATTCCTTGTTAAAAGGGCTACAAGAATTTCCTACATTAAACAAATTATATACTTTGAGAATAGATTAAAATGCATTAAAAGTGATTATAATCAAGGCCTTATAATATGAGAGTTGCATACCCGGGAATAAATGCTTCATTAATGTTTTAAAGTAGAGGTGTAATTGGATTTTCCTAAGAAATGAATGTGTCACAACAATGTCAAAAGTACCAAGAACACACTCAACAAAGGTTAAAAATTAAAGTGTCTTGTACACTTTTCTTAGATTCTAAACTTTCAAATTATAGGTGAAATTTTATCATACTAAATTTTGTTGAAAATACTTAAAGACTTCACTGAAACTTGAGATATTAGATTGTTGGATTGCAAGTCATATATGTGGATTAAGATTGTTTGTGATTTGACTAAGCCTTTGAGAAATATTAAACCAAAAAAGGCATTTAGAACTCATTGGTGAAAACAATATATTTGAGTAGAAATTTAAAGATAATTGACTCTTGAATGAAGCCATAATTTTGATTTATGTAGCTTTTGTTTTTTTGGATTGTGTGAAAATTAATGATTTTTAAAGTATTAGATTGTTTATGATGTATATTGATGTTGCCCCCCTTATAATCAATTTTATATTTATACACAATAGAAAACAAAAAGCGAAAAAATCATTCATGCTTATAAGATTAAGAAAAAGAAAGATGAATTTAGATCATTTTGAAGGACAAATTATTGGTGTGGAATTTATTAGGAAGGGCAATAGTGCAATTAACATTTAAGCTTATGTCTTGATCAAGGCATCTAAAAAAAAGTGAATTGTTTCTTCTACCATATTCCAAAGGCTAATTTGGGAAGAGTGTATGTTGCATAGATAATCTTTTGAAAATAACCATAAAATTATTTTTAGTATATTAGATAATTGATTAAATTGAAGGATTCTAATTGGTGTATATAGGAGAAGGGTCATAAATTGTGCATGTTTTTGCACTTGTCCACTAGGAGGCTCTAAAATGGATAGTTGATTGTGAGAAAATGAATTGTGGATTACATTGAAGCATGCTAAGATTTGGTTTTTACTAATTGAATGGATGGTTTCAAAGTCCTAATGTGTTCATTCCTAACTAAGTGGATAGGTGTCTACTAATTATATTCAAAATAAGAATTGGTTGTTGAACTACCTTCTTTTAAGTGTTAAAAATTCTAAAATAATGATCTATTCAAGCATTCATTTCAAATTTAGAAAGAGTTGCATTTTGAAACCATCTCGATTACTTTTTACATGTTGCAATGTTAGTTTCTAAACAAAATAATACTCTTTTCTAAACCAAGTATGTGTGGGTTTTCAAAGCCTATTGATCACAAATAGGGACCTATCCAAATTTCATTTGAAAATTCATAAGTAATTCATAAATGCTCTGAAAATTATGAAAGGACTTGTATTAGATTCTTTGTTTATTTTTCTTTCACTGAAAAATGAGTAAAACATATTATTATCTAAAAGCTACATGATAAAGGCGGACTAGCCTTTAAATGAGTGGTTTTTGAGCCTCTTACGGGTGATTGCAAGAAACACTTCACGTATTTGGCTCAAAAACATTGTTTTTGGACATAGTATTGGCAGTATTACGCAATCTTGACAATACAACGTGTCTAATGCGTGTCTAATGCGCGCTTACAAATCTCAATCATCGATTTTGGACGCCTGTAGATTTGGATCGTCAGTTCAGTACTATATAGTACTATAGACTACTACAAAGTACTTCACAAGCTACAGAGAGCAGAAAATAGCAAAAAAGGGTTTGTGGACCTTTTTATTTTTTATAATTAAAAAAAAATTCAAAATTTTTTTATAGAATTTTTTTTTCTAAACAAAATTGTGCTCACATTGCAACAAAACATTCATCTAGAATTTTTTTTCCCTCTTCGTAGTGTTTGTACAAAGGAAGGTCACTTTGATCCCATGCGGACAATAGACATTTTACTACTTTCATAAAAACTCACCGTCAATCCTTGAAATGTTAGTAGACCTCCAACTTGTCCAATTTGTGGCTTCAAATTTGGAATTTTGAGTCAACAATAGGACTAAACCCACCACCCCACCCCCAAAAAATGGCCAAGGTAGACAACCAATTGGTGACAGTTTAAGAATAGTAAAATAATTTTTTTTAAATTGAAAAAATTACATAACATATAAAAATTTTGTGTGCACCTTCAATACAAATTTCAAGTCAAAAGAGCAAAAAATGCAAAAGTTATGAGGAAAAAACTACCTAGTAGAAGTCAAGGGGACAAAAAAATGACAGGTGTTTCTTGCAATCACCCTTACCTTAGGTCATGTTAGAGAATGTCTTAGCCAATTTGGAGGAATTAAAAAAAAAACCTTTCCTACACACATATGTTACCAATGTTATGACAATTCATAAAATAAGCCTTGGTGGTTACTTTCATTGTACTTTAAACTTATAAATAAGTGGCTCATAGCAACTATTTCTACCCAAATAAATATGTATTATTTTTTACACTTCTCTTTTCATATGATATTTAGCACAATCTCCATAAATTTTTATTGATTGAAAATATTATCCCCTAAAAGACTAAATGTTCATTCAATGCATGCAAAAAATCTCAGATATGTTCCTAGGAAGTCAATTTTGTTCACATGCTTACAAAATTCTAACATAAGATGTGAACATATATCCCTTTAGTGAGAATATAATTTTTTTCCAGTAGGTTGAGTGAATCAAAAGTAATGTTGCCTTGAACTTTTTTTTTGCAATATAGGCAGTTTTGTGCTACATACACAAATCTCTTCCTATAGTTTTGAAATTTAACAATTGTATTATTTATATGATAAACTATGCAATACCATAAATAATAACCATGTGTATTGTAAAAGTCTTACTCTAGGAAAAATTAAAATCTATTGGCCGTTAGATTCCAAAAGCTTTGATAGCACACATTGAAAGATTATAATGTTTGAAGTTTGCTGAAAAGAGTTTTCACTATCCTAAATTGTAGCTTTTTTTTTACTATTTCAGCCCAAGATGTGCCTTCATTCTTTAGAGAATAAAATCCCTTGGAAACCATCATAAGGGACTACTTTTTGTATATGTACATGAAAAAGGTCAACCAGACATAAGAATGATGGGGCCCAACATGCCACTACTATTTTTTTTAACACATGTTTCATCTGCTGATATAACTTTTGAAATTTCAAACCATTGCACACCCATTGCTATAGCTCTCTCTCCCTATGAGTAGAGATAATAATCTTTATAAAAACTAGACTCTGTCCCACCTACAACATTCACTACAGTAGCTTTTTCTAATATATAAGATAGGGTTGTACCCTAAACTTCAGACTTCCTCCCTTGCCTGAGTTCTTTTGTGAAAGCCTTGGTCCTCCACTCCTCCTGGCGGGCCTTGGTCCAGAGTCAATGAACCCACTGACCCCGATCATGATCTTGACTATGACTTAAGTCAAATTTACCTGGCTGCTATGCTGAAGGTAGAACCACCCATAGCCAGCTCGCTCGTCCGCTTGGGAAAATGCTGGAATTTTTAAATTTTTGCAAATCATCTTTTCGGCAAACTCTGAATTCATATTTGCAACCAGAGGCCCCAAATTAGTCGAGAGGAGTGCAGAAGGTAAATTAGATCGGCATAAAATAGGGGGCTTTTTGTTTGACTTGTACCCCTGGAATTACTTGGAGTGGCCGAGCGAGGGGGCCAGTTCACCCCGACCTGCATGGTGGTGTCCAGCCCTTTTTTTTTTACTTTTTGAGAAAGTGCCAAGATGGCGATCACTTCAAATTTGGTGAAGCATTGTATTTTTCTGTTCATCTGTCTTTTGGACTTAAAACACTTCTCCGTGATATTCATGCACTTTTTCATCCAAATTTGGCAACTTCATCCATATTTTAAAGAGAACTAGAAAATTTCCAGCGAAAAAAGATTACTTTTATCTAGCGAATAAAAGACATTTATTTTGAAATGGTGCAATCTGGCCACATGGTGCTGGAAAAAAAAGGCTGGTGGTGTCTATAGTAGTGCAACGAGATGATTGTGGAGGCCAATTCACCCCCTGCCTTTTATCCTGGGAAAACGTTGGAACGTTTTATTTGTTGTGCAAGATGAAATTTGCAAATTCTGAGTTCATATTTGCAATTAGAGGTCCCAAATTAGCTAGGAGGGGAATCAATAACAAGATTAACAAAGCACAAAATACGGGGTCTTTTTTTTACTTTCACCATTGGTTGGGTGTTTGCATTTGGCTCGTCACACTACTTCCGACTCGATCACCCATCCCCAACCTATAGAGTGCATTTATTTCCAGTAAAGGCTTGAACGGATTTCCAACCAAAGCTTGGAGTGTGTGTTTATTCTTTTTCAAGGTTGGGACTAATAATTTCATAACACATGTTCTACACTAGTGAGCAAGAAAGTTGGAAGTAATGAGCAATAAAGGAGTTCTTCAATGATCGTAATTGAGAGAAACCCAAGTAGGATGGAATTCTTCAATGGTTGTAATTGAAAGAGTTTACAAATTGGCAATGGATCTATTGGCAACACTTTTTGCCTTTAAAAATTCATAGAAATTTCAATTCATGTGATAAAATTACCAATTTTTTTTGCAATCCCCATTATTTCAATCATTGCACCTCTAAAAATATTTGTTTTGCCTTATACTACACCAAATTATGTCTAGAATACCTTAAATGATTAGTTACAAGTGGTTCTACCTTACTTTATGGAAATGAAAAAAAAATTGAACTATTTACCATGAATTCAAAATGGAGCATGAACGTTTGGTATGCAAACAGTAAGCTTTGATTTCCCGCTCTTCTGGGCTTCATTAGATCATGGTACCTGGGAGGACTTTTTATTTTTTATTTTTTATGAAGTGCCAAAGTGGCTATATAAAATGTTAGAGTGGTGCTCCAAATTTCAACATTCATCTATGTGTCGGATAGAAAATATCACATTTTTACATATCATATGTCCCTAATTTGGTTTCATTCACAATCTAGCAATTTCATCCAAGAATTTTTTGTAATTCAAAGTTTTTTGGCAAAAAACTTCATAATTTCTTACCAATTTTTAGCCAAATAATTTTTTCTAATGCAATCTGGTACCAAAAAGCCAAAAATAAAAGCCCTAGTACCCGGTGACATTTTTTGGCAATTAGCCCTTACAAGACATACCTATAATCACTGATTTCAAGCCTCATTGCTCATTGTTTAGTTTATTGCCATTTTTGAAATAGACGTGTATGAAAAACTTTGATTTTTTTAGAGATGAAATTACATGTCTTCTTTACTTCAAAAAAATTAAGATTTTCTTTGAGGAAAATTGATTTTAATGAAAAAATTTGAAGAAGAAAAGAAAAAAAATCACAATGAATAGAAAATTATTTTTAAAAATCTGAAAATTTCTCCATGTGTGTACATTACAATGACAAACATCATGGTGTAAATGCAATTTCTATGTCATTCTACAATTAGAATAAAATAGACATTGAAAATACATCCAAAGTTCAAATTGCAATAAAATATTCAATATTATAAATTTTTCTAAAATTCCAATTGGAGTAGAAACTAGAGTAGATGATCTTCATTTAGTTAGTTGGGATCAAACTTAAGAAACATCATTTTTGTGGAGAAATTTCAAATTTAGAGCAAGGACAAGGGACTTGTCAAAATACACTACAATACCAAATTTTGCCATCCAATGTTTTTACTTACTTCTCAACTATATGAAAACAAACACTAGTTAGACAAAAACCCTCAATTGAATACTCTTTGTAACTCAACATAAAAGGTCAACAAAAAAAAGTGCATGAAAAAACCACTTCTCATCTCTTTTGAGGACCCTAAACTCTTGTCCAAATGCCACATAATGGCACTAGTGGTAGTCTAGGGTTAAATCTCAATTTAAATTCTCTCCATTGCATATAAAAAATATACTTCTAAGAGCATCTTCTACACCCCTCTAACTGCCGAAGTCCCTTCACTTGAGATTTATTTAATTTTGAGGGGATAGCCACTTGTATCCCCAAATGTCCACTTCACTAAAATATACTTTCAACCAATCACAAGTCATATAATTTGCAAAAACAATAAAGTAAGCTATCATTTATCGTGACCACTTACTAATCCTAAAAGAAAATACAGCATGTAGAGGGATTATTATCCCCTTCAAATATAGCTAATTTGATGTGCCAAAGTAAAGGTAGAGGCTATAACATGCTAAAATTGATTGCTCATCATCCTAAAACTAAAGGGATTGGGGTATTTAGAAGGGTGCCTGAGATACTCTTAGATGAGCACCACAACAACATATATAGTGAAGCAACACAATGAAACAAATCAATGGAGGACATTCCGTTGACATAGAAGATCAACGATGCAGAGCTTTAAGAGGATAGTTATGGACTGTTGTTTGTGGGGATGCTTGTAGTAATAAGCTACACTAAGGACTACTTTACGCCTAAAAGCTAGGCCAATTCGTCACCAAGCTAATTGCCCAAAATTTCAGCCCATTCTTGAATTGGAGGCCAGCCTCATCTAATTTGACATTGGCCTTCCATTTTTGGTGCACCCAATTCAACAAGTTTGGGGCATGTCAAATCGTCTATTTGAGGGGGGAAACTTTGATATAGCAAATTGGTCCAACCTCTTGGTGTAAAGGGGTTGGGGCTAATTTGAGCCTCTCAACCAATCACAGGCTAGGATTCTTGGCCTCATATACACCAAATTGGCCCCAACTCTTGGTGTGAAGGGGTTGGGGCTGGTTTGAGCCTCTCAACCAATCACATGCTAAGATTCTTGGCCTCAGATACACCAAATTGGCCGCAACTCTTAATGTAAAGTGGCTCTAAATAGTGAAATTTGGTTGCCTTATTCCAAAAAAGTTACTCTACATATCATCTAAGTCAACAAATATTTCTACAAATACATGGAGGTTCATGAATTCCAACTAGACCAATAACTAATTCAAAAATAGTGCGTTCTTGTGCATTGACAAAAAAAACATTTACATAGTGAGGGGTAACCTAATTTCACTTTTTAGTGTAAGTTATACAAAGACAATGGGAATCAAACAAAACCTCTGTCTCTCTAATCCCGGGACCTGGGCAAGTGGATGCACACATGACACACTGCTGGAGCTGTGTCCAAGCAGTTTCAGTAGTACTGCAGGTCTTTTTGTCTGTTGCACTTGGAGCTTCTCACTTTTGATTGGACTACACGATTGGTTCAACTTACGACATGGAAACGTGATTGGAAGCTTATTTTGAGGTGTGAGGGAAGTGAAAATGGTCTCTGTGGAAATCATGCTTTTTGAAACTACGGGAATCATCTACTTTAAAAGAATTCAAAAATATTCATTGGAGACCAAACCACTGTTCATGACCTCACCTTTTTGCACAAAATTCCAAAGACGAACGTTGCAATTTTGTCTTACATACAAGAATTCTCTCTCATCCATCGGACACTTAGTGTCGACAACGATGTTATAAGGTCAAAATAGGAGTAATACTACGTACGTAGCTGGATCTTAGGGCAAGATATGAAAGTGGTCATTCAAAGTATTTGTTTTGAATACGCATGTGTTCCTCCATCAAGGATAAATGTAATAGAATTATCTCTATTTTTATGGTTGTTTATGGTAGGAATAGTAACAATAATGGTAGAGTTGAGGGTGTATTGAAATGGACAGTAGTTGTTTCTACTGTTGATTTGAAAACAATTTGATTGGCTCATACTTCATTGGTTCACACTTGAAGTGGGAATAAGCTCTAAAGGTAGCCATTTTTGGTGAAGCTATGATATAGGAATGGAATTCAAATGAAGAGTCTACATTCATATTGAATAAAATATTTATTCTTGAACAAACAAATCCTTTTTTTCTTGCATCCTTCTTCATCTGCTTATTTAGCACACATTGAGATGAATTTCTAAAGAAATTTTTCTAATTCTCCCCTATTTATGATATTTCTACTTTAATGTCTTGCATTCTTTACCTCTATTATTGTGTTCTTTGCCTCTCCTAACTAATTTGGGGCCTTGATTCCAAATTTGAATTAAAAACTTGAAGATTTTATAATAGTTGGCATATAAATAATCCATGTGCTTTTCCTAAAGGTAATATTGCAAATTGTGAAGAACCCCTTTAATGTCTTGCAATCTTAGGGGTCACTTACAACAATGCTAGATTGAGAGACTACAAGCACTCTAAAGTGTCTTACTTCTTTGGATGTGACTATAAGAAGCAAGAGTTCAAGACAAAAAGAAATAGTCAATGAAACTTAGCATGGTTTTGGTGTAAACCTAAGAAAGACCATAGCTAGGCTATATCTATTTATTATTAGATTTAATATTGTCAATTATAAGATCAATTTAATAGGCAAAATCTATAGTTGTGAGATTTTAGTTTGTCATAGCTTCTTAGAAATTGACAAAACATTATCTACTTTAGCAAATGTGAAATCCAAGTAGACTTTTCATCCATGAAAAATGGCAAGGACCTTGGCCATAGTATAAATCCAACTTCAACCATGCTTATTTTTCCACCAATTACTATTTTGATAATTCGGCAAGGCCTTCAACCATCCATGGTGTAAATTAGGCTATAGTAACTTGGAATTTAATATGCTCAACAACATCTCTACCCCTATGACAAATAATGAAAATTTTAAAAATCCTTTTTGGACCATAGATCATCTAAGTGTTCAAACTTATAGAGATAAGAAGCAATTTACAAAATTAATTCAATGATGGTTTTCAAAAACAAATTATATATGCATCATATCTATATAATTAGTAAAATCTATTTTAAAAGCAATCAGTAACTTTCAACAAAATTGGAAACTATGAATTCATAATTTATTTTTAAAATTGATAATGTATTGAATACATGCAAGTGTTCCATTTCTACAATTCAAAATGTTAAAACTAATTATTGTATTGGGTGATTGCAAGAAACGCCAGTCCCATTTCCCGTCACAATTGGAGTTTTGTTGTTATTTTCTACTATAACTTTTGAATAAAAATATTCGAGAATATGAAATAATTATTGGACCTCTCTAACTTGATGGTTTTTACATCCCTTATTTTTAAGAAATTAAAAAAAATCATTTTATATTTAAAATTAAATTTTGTTAATTTGTCACAAACTGAGGTTTAGGGTTTTTTATTACGTTAGGAGTACCCAAATTTAATGATCTAAAGTTGAAATTTTCATGGTTCATTTGCATAGTAGGAAAGTATATTCCTACCAAAGAGAATCTAAAAATATATTATTTTATGTCCTCCACATGCATGCAAACAACACTCCAATTGTACGCAATTCCTAACCATTGACAATAGTGCTAAGATTATTTTTTTGGTGAAATCTCATCACCATCAACTCTTCTCAAATGGAAAATTTTTAGATTTGAGAAAAAGATATTTTCCTATTTTTTACAAATTAAAATGTAATTATGCCCATTTTCATGAGATTTTCCACTTTTCTAGTTCTCATACTTAGAGAATTTTCCTAAGGTTTTCCTCCATAGGGTACCTTCTTATTTAAGGTGTATACATTGTACATATTTTTCATATTTTTTAAAAATTGTTTTTCTAATTAAATAGTACTCCTAAAGAAAAAGGGGATATACTGTGAAACGCTACGGAAAATGGACGGCGTTTCTTGCAATGACCCTATTGAAAAAACTTAAATAATACTATTTATTGAAGTTGTTTTTGAAGAGTTATTTTTTGACTTAGAGCAATTAGTTTTTTGAAGTCAAACATGTTGATACCCTTTGAAAGCTTGAACTATACAAGAATTGCAAAGAACACTTGTGAAAATCTATACTATGCAAATGTAAAAGAATTACCTCAATAATCTATAAATATTTAGATACATAGAAAAACAAAGATTTTGTGTACTCAAGACATGTTTATGTTCATTCATTGTTTGAAAATTTGAAATTTTGTGTCCTTTATATATTAATATAAGGTCTAATGAAGTACTTTCATCATAAAAATGATCCAATTAAGTGTTTCAATCAAAAGTCATATTACCCCTCCAAATTAGTTTGGAAAGGTAATTTCACGTAGCATGTGCAATATTCCTTTCTTACTTCAAAATTAGGAAGTTTGTAATTGACATGAAATGATATACAATGGTAAAAAGAAAAATTACATGTAATGCAAGAATTCTTATTCCAAGAGAAGTGAAAGTTTTTGACCTCATTGAATTATGCCAAAAAGTATTTTTCTTCTAATTGCAATGTATACAATAAAATTTCTAAGGATTTTTTTCCAAAAAATATTTTAACATTTTTATAGAATATTACACAATTGAATTTCAAATAATGAATTCATATATTATTTTTTCTCAATGCACTACTAGTGGCAATTATTGACAATTGTTGCTCAACAAGCACTTCAATCCTTTGGGAGCTAATTTGTTCATCTTTCATGTGCATGCATTTTTCTTAAGTTTTAAATACTCTTCTATGATTGAAACACGTTAGGTGTCATACTTCAACTATCCGAGTCACAATCGTGGTTGAAAGATGAATTAATGTTGTTAAGAAAAACATTCCTAATAACCTCCCGACCCTTGAGTCCTATTTATTTGATGCCAAATCAACCTTGTTCATAATCCAATTCCAATGGCATTTTTTCACCTCTAGAAATATTGATAGACTTTCATATTTTGAATTCCAACTTTTAAAGAATGATTGTAGTAGATGTTTAGGAAAATTAATAGGTAGATGCCACTTTCACCTCAAATATTGGTAGAATTAAAAATAATAACAAAAATCAAGATTAAAAAATTATACTAAATTTTCCTCCAAAATGATAATCAACACAAAATTAATTAATTATGACTCTTGGTGCTATAAGAAGGTAAATTTCTAAAGGCATAGGAGGAGGTTTATTTACCTTATATACATACCAAAACTATTGTCCAGTTACAATATTTTCCCAAGATTAAGGCAAATTTGATAATTTGATGAAGTGATAAATGTCAATAGGAAGATTGAATTCTAATTTGCTTATCAATTTACAAAAAAACCAACAATATCCTATTTGAAGCAAGAATCACTTAAAGTAGAAAAGTTGAGGCGGGAAGTTCACATGATAAATCATCCACTAGCTTACAATTGATTTTTGACCAAAAATGAGCATTGAACATTTCAATGCATTGGTTTTCCATCTTGCCTTTGTTCCATGTAAAGATTTTGTGAAGGTAGCTTAAAATTGAACTCCTTGTGAAAAGCTTGTGTGTAGGTTGTTGTTAACAACTTGTATAAATGAAACTAACTATTTCATGAATTGCATCATAGTGTTCATTGAAATTATTGTTGTGGCATAGAGACTATTTCATAAATTGTGTCTTAGCGTAATCAAAACTATTATTGTGACATACAAACTATTTCATGAATTGTGTCTTAGTGATAATTGAAATTGTTGTTGTGATATACAAACTATTTCATGAAGTGTGTTTTTATACAACTAAATTTGAAGTAATGGACAATCATTTGTAAACATCTATTTTTGAAAGTATGGATGATCAGTTTGGGTCATGGAGAGTAAGTTCTTATTACTTCTCCAATAATCTTGTGAGTCCAGGTATTGATCCTAATAGTTGAGTCTATAGTAGTTGATTGAAGAGGACCAACCAAGGGTGAAAGTAAAAAATAAGTCCCCCTATTTTGTGCCACGTCAATTGTATTGTTAACACCTCTCCTACCAAATTTTGGAACTTTGGTTGCAAATATGTATTCAGAACTTGTAATTTTGACCATAAGGGCAAAACACCCATTCCCACACTTGTTCCTTCCAGTGGACCATAGATTCACCCAAATATGTCCCTAGAGTGTAGTTAATGTGTTTGCCACATGTGTGATTGTAATTTGCTGACACAGTTGAAGGACACATAAGAAAATCTGGTTGGCTCAGAGCTGATTTTCGCAGGGTTCAGTTTTGGGGGCACCTACAGGACAGTTCCGCAGGTCTAGGGAGCCAACATTTTGAAAATTTGTAGAAATTACATACTGTGTCCGAAAAATCTAATTTTTTTTTAATATTCATGATTTTCACTCGCTAATACTATAAAAATATCATTTTTAGAAAACTCTGCCTCCAACTATGCTGAATTCCTTATTTGGACGGTTTTGGGTGTTTCCACTGTATGTAGCAAATAAGGTAGAATCACCCATAGCCAACCAGTGCCCCATCTCCACTCCATAGACTGCATTTGTTTCGAGTAAGGCTGGGACAGATTTCAACCACAGCTTGGAATGCATGTTTTTTCTTTTTCAAGGTTGGGACAAATAAGTTCATAACACATGTCCCAAACTAGTGAGTAAGAAAGGAGGAAGTAATGAACAAAAAAGGCAGAGTTCTTCAACGATCATAATTGAAAGAGTTTACAGATTGGCAATGGGTCGGCAACACTTTTCGCCTTTCAAAATTCATAATGATAAAATTACCAAAGCTTTTGCAATCTCCATCATTTCTATCATTGCACCTCTGAATTTTTTTTGCTTCAGCTTGCACTACAGCAAATCGTGTTCAAAATATCTTAAATGATCGATTACAGGTTCGTTCTACTTTATGTGTAAAAGTTCCTATATTTTCTCAGGGATAAAAAAGGGGGGGGCAAAATGGCCTCTGCAATAGGCTCGTCGCACTACTGTAGACTGCATCACTCAACCGATCCTGACTCCGTGAGAATCAGTCAAACTTGGGCAAGCAAGCCAACTTCGATCAGTTCTGGGCTCTGGAGCATTTTGGAAGTTGTGGCAGGTTGGGTGAGTGTCCACAACCACCCAGCCAATTCAACTTTCAGTTAGGATAAGCATTGTGGTCAAACACAACAGACAGTGATCCAACATAAGCTTAACCCGCAAACGACGAGCCAGTGGCCGTGGAATTGAGGAATTTTGATACCGTGAGAATCATTGATTTACAAAAATCTAAAAACACTCGTTGGAAGTCAAAGCACTGTAGAAGATCTTCCTTTTCCACCCCTAA
The DNA here is from genome assembly GCA_947034885.2 of Thuidium tamariscinum. Taxonomy (NCBI): domain Eukaryota; kingdom Viridiplantae; phylum Streptophyta; class Bryopsida; order Hypnales; family Thuidiaceae; genus Thuidium; species Thuidium tamariscinum. Next base: position 9,649,551 of record OX344756.2, read on the forward strand.
TTCCGAGGATGAATGATTGCAATTGTGTCCTACATAGAAAGATTCTCTCATATTCATCTACCAGAAAATGGCTTCTTTGTCATTTAAGGGTTAACCCTTGAAGGACAGACCTATAACTGCTGGTTTGAAGTCACTCAATTTGTTACTGTTTTAGAACCAATCATGTTTGAACATTGTTGTTTTAATTTTCAGAGATGAAAGTATATGTCTTCTGCACTTCACAGAAATTTCAGATTCTTTCTTGAGTAAAATTGATTTTTAAGAGATTTTTTAAAGAAAAAGTGAAGGAAAAATCATAGAAAATAGAAAATTATCTCAAAAAATCTGAAAAATTCACCATGTGTGTAAATTATAGTGACAAACATCATGGTGTAAACTTAACTTCCGTGTACACCTATTTTTAGGATGCACTAGACATTAAAAATGTAGCCAAAATTCAAATTGCAATAAAATAATCATTTTAAAGAATTTTTCAAATTTTCAATTGGAGTAGAAACTAGAAGAGAAGACCTTCATTTCAATAGTTGGGCTCAAACTCAAAAAATGTCATTTTCAAGGAGAAATTTCATATTTACTCAATTTCTCAAAACACACTAATATGGAAAACTTTGCCATCCATTTTCCATAATTATTTCTGAATTACATGAAACACAAACATCAGTTAGACTACAAACTCTATTGAAGACTCTTTGTAATTCAACATGAACGGTCATTAAACAAAAAATGGATGAAAAAACCATTGTTCACCTTGTTTGCTGGGCCTAAGAAGTCATGCAAACACTCCTAGGTTAACTTTATTTGTTGGTATGGCTGAATCAGTGTTGTAGATATTTTTTGAGTTTTACCCATGATTTTCCAATTTGGAGTGAATTTGTGCTCTAAAATGATGCAAAGTTTCATTTTAGCAAGGCGAGTGTTATTTCTTTTTCTATGAATGAAATCACAAAATTGCTACCAAATTTGGGGACATTTTGCTCTATTTTGGATAAATGTACATCAGTGATTACAGAACAGATTTAGGGTTTTTAGCCAAATGATCATTTTTGGAAGATTTTTAAAATTTATACAAAGGTTATGAAAAAATCAAGTAAAAAATGAGCAATATTTAACTAGTTTTGGGATCATTGATGTACATTGACTACACTCTATTGAATAAATACAATGCATATTTTTTGTCCATATATTGCAAGTTTCATTGATCTTCATGGAGATAGACAACTTCATCACTCCAATTAAGATTGCATTCTCTATTTCCTAAAATAAATGAAAAAAAAATCCTTAGTTCTACCAACTATTTCCTTTGATTCCCATGTTGAACTGGGTTTTCAAATATTGAGTTTGTAAATTTTTCTATTTCTTTCTCTAAACAAAAAATTCATAGATCTTTAGATTGAACATTAGATAGAATAATAGAATCATTCTAACTAAAAATGGTTCACTCCATTTTGAGGGTCAAGTTGTAATGATATGAAGCTTTCAAAAGTCCGAGATGTAGTGTAAGGTAGAAGGTTTGGAAAGGGCACCTTTGAGAATTGATTGCTCTTTGGGGGAAGCAAAAATCCTTGAAATATTTATCAATAAATTCTTATTGCAAGACAAATGGAATTGGCATATAATCCATGTCGTTTCGTATTTTTGAACCTTTGCGGAACTAGTTACTTATAACTTTGTATTTGGAACTATATAAGTCAATAAGAGCATCCAATTTGTCCTTCAAAAGGTCAATCATCCTTTAGGGGTAAATATGTTCACCATTGATACATTGACAATATTGTCTAGTAGAAGCATGGTTTTTATAGACTTGGCATTCAAACACACTACAAGCTAGCCAAGTTCATCATTTTTACAATAAACTTGATTTGAAATGTGTCTGAACATCAAGTTTACCAAGACCAACTTTTTTCTAGTACAAATGCAATTGATATGCCAATGCATAAGGCGACATTTGAAGGCAAGAAAGGGCATTTTTAGGATGTTCACAATAACATCCAAAAACTACGAACCAACCTAATGAACCTATAATAGTAGAATTTTTGAATTTTGAATAAAAAATAATTTTATGAAAAATACTAAAAGAAAACTCAAAATTTTTTAATTCATTAAAAAAATATTCAAAATTTCTTTACAAAAAAATTTAAATTTTATGACATGGGACTATCTTGACCACACCAAATTGTTGATGTTACAAGTTCCTATAGTAAGTTCAAGAACCTGAGATAACTTGTCGTCTTCTAATGCCCTCAAATCTTTTCTAATATATTAAAAAAGGTTTGAAACTATATACCAAAGAGAAAGAATATAAATAGTCCACTTCCTCTACTATTGGTCGAAGGGATTCTAATCTTATCTTTAATTGCCTTTATAATAATAGTGAATTATAGTGAATTATAATGGAGAAGATGTTAAAATTATTTATCTATTAACATTCATCCTCACTTGACATGATATTTATATTAAATTCTATACAATGTCATGTATGGTAATCTTTGTGATTTCATAAGATATATAGTTGTTGCCTCATGAAAACCTTATCTGCAAAACCTTAATAATGACTAAAGGCAAAACCACATATGAAGGAAAAAAAGTATAATACCTTTATTAATCCATTCTCATTGCCAAAGTCAATAAAAGAAATTCTTATGGAGAGATAGCTAAGGTTTCTATTATTTTTATGATAAAATTTGTTGAATCCCTCACTCCAAAATATTGAGTTGCTACAATCCAATGCCATTCCAATGTCATAGTATAGGACAAGCACTATGCCTTATAGGGACATTGATTGCAATTGCAATATAAAGCCTCGTAGATGTAGTCAAATATAGAAGTGGTATAATTGAGGTGAAGGATGCATATTATTCATCCTATAGTTCTTCCTCCTCCTCATAAGGACAATAAGCATCATCACCTCTATTGCTAAGACAAACCCAAAGTGTGGATAATGGACATTTGGTGCCTGCAAAGAACAAGTCATCATTGTATACAAGTCATCTATAACTTTCATATAAACATTAGCATGAAAGGAGCCAAATAGATAAGTGATGATTACATCTATTAGATGCAACTTAAAGATGGTGTACAGTGGGGTACCAATCAAAATGTCGTTTTTGAATTCGCAGTGAACAAAATCTCAATACTACTAACTTTGAAAGCCTCCCGAGAGCTCAAAAATTGGTATTTTATCACGAAATTCTTACCACAAAATCATCTTTAAGTTAATTATATTTATGCCAAATTTCAAGGCCAAAAGATTCACCAAAAAAAATTTATTCAAAATCTACCAACATGGGTAGTGGTGAGAAACATTTCACTACTTTCAACTTTGACACCTTCCTAAGGATTGAGTTTTTTTGTTTTTGCCATGAATTTTTTGTCATGAAACAATATCTATGTTTTTAATATGTATAGAAAATTTCAAGTTAAAAAAGTTTTTCTTAAAGAAGATATTTGAAATCTCCCAACATGTGTAGTTTTGAGAAATTTTTCACAATTGCCAATTTTGACACCCTCCCAAGGGCTGGAAATTGGTTTCTTATCATGAATTTTTTTGGGTAAAGTCATCTCTATGTTGATAATATGTTCTCTAAATTTCAAATTCAAATGAATTAGCAAAAAGAAGATATACAAAATCTCCCAACATGTGTAGTTGTGAGAAAATTTTCACTACTACCGACTTTGACACCCTCCCAAGGGCTGAAAATTTGCCTATTTAACCTGAATTTTTTTGAATGAGATCAAATTTATGTTGATAATATATGTTCCAAATTTCAAATTCAAAACACTTACCCAAAAAATGATATTCAAAATCTCTCAACATGTGTAGTTGTGAGGTTGAGTTTTTACATTCGTGTCAAACTTTGCTCCACAAAATAACACTATACTAAGGGCTCAAAAACTCCTCCTCACAACTACACATGTTGGGATATTTGTATATCTTCTTTTTGCTAATTCATTTGAATTTGAAATTTAGAGAACATATTATCAACATAGAGATGACTTTACCCAAAAAAATTAATGATAAGAAACCAATTTTCCAGCCCTTGGGAGGGTGTCAAAGTTGGCAATTGTGAAAAATTTCTCAAAACTACACCTGTTGGGAGATTTCAAATATCTTCTTTAAGAAAAAAAATTTTAACTTGAAATTTTCTATACATATTAACAACATATATATTGTTTCATGACAAAAAATTCATGGCAAAAACAAAAAAACTCAATCCTTAGGAAGGTGTCAAAGTTGAAAGTAGTGAAATGTTTCTCACCACTATCCATGTTGGTAGATTTTGAATAAATTTTTTTTGGTGGATCTTTTGGCCTTGAAATTTGGCATACATATAATTAACTTAAAGATGATTTTGTGGTAAGAATTTCGTGGTAAAATACCAATTTTTGAGCTCTCGGGAGGCTTTAAAAGTTAGCAGTATTGAAATTTTGTTCACTGCGAATTCGAAAATGACATTTTGATTGGTACCCCACTGTACATTGCCATCCTAATAAGGTATTAAAAAGTAATATAATCTAAAACTAATGAATATGTAGAATGATAATCTCATTAAATTTTTGTATAAAACCTATAGTAGCTAAATATCCTTTGTAACATATAAATTGACCTTTTTTTTATTATGTTTGCACACAAATACCAATTTATATCCAAAAATTTGAAAAGAGAGATTATTCACAATAAGTTATTGGAAGAAATCTGAGGCCTCCAAAGGGCCATTTTGGGGCTGTTTCCCGAAACTGTTCCTAATTGTTGGCCGCTATCAGGGCAGCATTTACCAAAAAATAAAATAAAATAAAATTTGGGGGGGTCCTAAAATATGAAAAAAAGCCCAAAAAAAATTCATTTTTTTTTAATTACGTGGCACTCTCTTGACCACGTCAAATTTCAATTCACAGGGCAAAAACTACGTTCCCGCAGTTCGGAAACCCGCAGTCTTCTAATGCCCTCAGATTTCTTCTAATGTCCAAAGACTTCTCTCTTATGCAAAAAGTATACTCCCCCTTGATTACCAACTTTCTACTTTTACTATTTAGAGCTACACATCTTTTCTCCAAAAATACTTATAACCTTGTAAATTTTCAAATTCTCACAATTTGCCATGTGTAGTATAAAAAGAGGCTAGTTGATAAGTTGAATTTATAGTATAGAAAGAATGTAGGCTAATTAATGTAGTAATTTTTTTTTAAGTTACAAAAAGACTAGATAGGAAGAGAAGCAATTTGCCTTGATGTTGTTTGAAATTGATCAATTGTCTTTATTTTTGGATAGCTTATAGGTAGACAATTTGACATTTGTATACATTCACTCCCTCAATTCATTTTGTGAGTCAAATTGTTACATTTATTTTTTGTAAACATTGAATTCCTTTGATTTGTAATCCAATTTATGTAAAAAAAAAATTGCTATGCTCTCAAGTGTTCATATATTTTATTTTACAACCAATGATTGAAATTTTCTTTGTGCAATTGACTTGTGACAAATTGACTATATAATTGGATTAATTGTTCCCATTCCATCATAAAATTCCTTGCAAATGTATCTATATAACTATACTACAACAAAAATGACAATCCCATTGGGATTGTTACTTTTTGGTACGCCAATATTTGGTTTAGGATCATCTTTTTCAGAATAAATATTTTGTGCAATTATACAAATAAATGCAAAATTGGATACAACACAAAGTCGGGTTGCAGTCACCTATACAAACTATTTACCATAGCAAAGGTTGTCTCTACAACTTTATTGTTTTGGATAAAATCCAAAGCCTCTTGCTTTGTAGAATTTTGGGGTGAGAGATGGAAAAACCATTGATGTACACATTCCAATAACTAAATAGGCATTAGAAAAGCAATGGAAGAAAATATAGTATGCATGTATGTAATGATGGTGCCCTCAAGCAACTTCACCTTTGTTAATTCCTCTTGGAAACAAAATACATTTGATCTAGCCATAATCATCAAATTTTTACACTACACGAAAATGGAGGTATAAGTGACTTGTTTACAATGATTTCATTGACAACAATGATTGCAAAATGACTACAAAATGCCATTGTTTTGCAGTCATTGTTGTTGATGCGGATAAGTCATTTATACTCCCATTTCCTTGTAGTCTTAGTTTGTTAAGTTGAAAAATTATTTTCATCAATTAAATTTTTTATCCAACAAGATTGTGTGAGTATAGATGTATAGTCAATTAGACCAACATTGTTAATCACCCAATTCCACCATCTATTGTACCTTCTTAAATCTTGCAGTCTTCCACTCAATTCCAAAAAGTGTCTAAATTATATACTTTGGGCAAGTAATTAGATGCTATCATCAAATAATAACATCAGGTTCACATTTAATCATGCACAATTTAAGGTTGATTAAGATGTGGTTTAATAAATTTTTTTTTTTTGAACAAACAGGGCAAGCCCACTATGATAAATGTTGGTTTAGAGGTAGAATAAGTTCCAATAAAAGAGGTTCTTTTACAATGTTCAACTTGAGCTTTTATAACACTCATTAAATGGACTAGGATGGTAGGTAATTGGTTTTGAACCTCTAAGATAGTCATGACACCCATAGAAAAATAATTTTATATTTTTGGTTTAAAAATTCATATCAATTCAAATTCTTATCAAACTTGTATGATTCCATTTGCATTTCATTCAATTCAATTAATCATTTTTTACAAAAATACAAAAAAAAATCAATAAATTGCACAAGATACCTAGATTGCAAATGTGGGTAATCATAGGTTGTTCTTATTTACTTGCAAAGTCAAGGGCACATCACAATACTTGTCAATTTTCATCAAAAATTGCTATCTTGTTGGATTGCTTGTTGGTAGTTGTCAAGTTGAGGATTGCATCACAAGACTCACCTATTTTCATCAAAAAAATTGTTTATCTTAGAAGATTGCTTGTGTAATTGTAGAATCAAGGAATGCATCGAAGGACTCCGCCTATTTTCATCAAAAAATTATTTATCTTGCAAGATTGTATGAGTAATTGAAGAGTGAATGACTAATCACAAGACTCACCAATTTTCATCCAAAAAATTGCTTGTCATATAGAATTGTGCTAACAACCTATTGCATGAAAATACAAAATAAAACTACAAAAGGTTACTAAATTAGAATACACAAGAAGAAAGTCAATATATTCAAAGATGTTTAAATATATATATATATATATATATATATATATATAAGAGTAAGAATCAGAATTGTCCTCTTCTTCCACTATTGGGATATTTTGTGTTACCTTATAAGTTCTATAGTAAATTTCAATGGACAGTGTATTAAGATAATATATGTCTTAACAAATAGAAAGCAAAATGTACCTTAGTTGTGCTAGAGAATGTTTTTAGAGCTCAATTACTTAAGGAACTCTTACCTTAGCTTGTATTATAATCTTAAAGTAATCTTCTACAAATGTATTTACACCATTAGAATTGCCAAAAGCTAGTGCAAGTCTTTGCTTTCTTATAAGTTATAACTCTCATTGACTTTTGGAAGGTGAAAATGGGATAACAAATTAAAAAATACTTGATGTACTCAAAATATAGCAAAAATATCAGAATTACACTCTAATGACTTTATTTAATTATTTGGAAAATAGTCTTTATACACATCGAATTATTTGTTTGTTTTTTAAAGATTACAAGACGTTGTTTACATGAGATTAATAAAGATAAAATACAATTGCAAGGATGTAGGTCAAAACAATGCCAAATGTTATCAAATCTTATTACTATGGTGAAGGCAGTTCTTAAACATTGTGAGGACCTTAGAAGAGCATATCCACTTAATTTGTGAAAAGACCACTATCCTTTCAAGGGACATAATGAATTAAGTAGGTTCCTATGACCTCAATTTTTGATGAAACTTTCTAAAACTCTCTTATATCTTAGTTATCTTTGCGAGAATATGTTTTTTCTTCAATTGATGCTCAAGAAACAAAAATTATACTATCTTTGATATGATTTTTACGTTACTATGCAAAAAAATAAATGCACAAAAACTCAAAATTAATATTAGAATTTTTAATCCTTGTGAATAATATTTTTGTCTTTATAGAAAACTTCAATTCATTTTGTTTGAATTAGTGATTCAAAAATTATAAATAGTCTTGTTTTTTGAACAATCTAAGCACCTTTTTGAGATATTAACTTATAGGTATCATTTTTTAGTACAATATTTTCAATTTAAAAAAACACCATCAAATAGAGTTAGGTTTGTTTTCTAAAACAATATCACCATTGTCGGGTAAAGATGCCTTGCTTCAAGAAAACATGAGGATAGAGGCTACAACTAGATTTGGCCTACAATCTCAAGGATCTTGTGATCAAACAAATTCATATATATGATCATACATCCCCCATAATGCGCCATGTAGAGCAAATAAATTTCACATGATTATACAAAAGAGTAAAAAATTGTACAAAAATCGCAGAAATTCCTTTAAAGATGTACTTGACACTAATGTGAGTGCCACAATCACTTCAAAATTCAAAATTGAGAATGTGATATTTTCTTGAAAATCTAATACAAATATCTATAAATCATCTAGATTTTAATTCAATATCTTATAATATAGGGCAATTATAGCTATTCAAAGTTTACTCTTTCCAATTCAATAGCAACTCAAAACTACTTTACTTATGAGTCTATAACTCTCATATACTAACTTTGAATTGATTTTGTGATATTTTTTAAGAAAGATAATTCAAATATCTATAAATCATCCAATTTTCAAGTCAAAAACTCCTTTGTCAAACTTTAATAGCATATCAAAGTTTTCTCCCTCCAAATCAAAGGCAATTCAATACTATTTCACTCCATGCCTAAAGCTTTTACATACTAAATCCAAACTAAGAGAGAGATATCCCTTTAAAAAGATTGTATTTCAATACATGAACGTATTAAATTTCAAGAGTAGACACTTTTTCACCAATGAGTTAGAATCTCAAAAATTTTGCCTTCAAACTCCTTGATGATTATCCTTCTCTCACTCCTTCAAGCATAACTTTCACATAAAAACTCTAAATTGAATGAGTAATAGACTTTGAGAACTACAAAATAATTGTGAAGAGGAAGAAGAAGAAGAGCCTCCTCCTCATTCTCTATTTCATTTTCCATCCCATCCACCTAAGTAAGTACATTTTAATCCCTAAAATGCCACATAGGCCACAATTCATCCACTGCTTATGTCCTTTCTTCTATAATTCTCGCCATATTCCCTACATGGACGTCTAGTGCTTCAAAAATTTAAAAAGGTAAAATAAGCAAGAAAACAAGCTTCACCTTTTAGTATAAAAGGAACTTCAAACACATAAAATAAAAATTTAAAATATCTTCAAATATGAAAATAAAAGAATTAATGTCAAATAGTTGTCTAATAGAGGTAAAACAAAGAAAATGACTTCCTATCATATTTTTTGTGCAACTTTTTTTCTTGTTCAAATTTTTTGTAATTTTTTTTGCAATTATTTTGTTATCTAATTTTAACATTTTCATTTTTATCTTTTGATTTGTGCTTTTCATGACTTTTCCATCCTATTTTTATTTTTTGTTTCCCATTTATTAAAATTCTTTCTTGTCTTGGTCTTTTATCTTTTTTTAATTTCAATCATGTTCTTTTATGAAAAGATTTCATTCATTTTTTTTTCATGCAATATTCTTTGGCCTTTTCAATTTTCTTTTCTTTTCTTTTTCTTCTCCTTTTATAACTATTTTGTTTCTTTATATGAAATTTATTCTATCTTTTATAATTTTTATAATTTTATAATTCTTTTTTGGAGATCTTATTTTGTCTTCTTAATTTTGTACATTTCACTTTTATACTTTTATATTTTTTCAATGCCATTTTGTATTCTTCCTCTATTCAAATCTTTTAGAATTTTTTCAGTCTTTTTTTTCTTCATGTGGCACAACAATGCATTTTTAAGCTAGTGCACTATTAAATTTCCAACAACATTGGTATAAATTATGTTTTTCATGAAGTTTTGCAAGGAATCCAAACAATATGCTTTACTCAAGTCTTAAAATATATGGAAGCAATTATGCACGACAATTAACATCAATGTCATTAGACCACTTTTCAATAGTTCGCACAATGCATTTTTAAGCTAGTGCACTATTAAATTTCCAACAACATTGGTATAAATTATGTTTTTCATGAAGTTTTGCAAGGAATCCAAACAATATGCTTTACTCAAGTCTTAAAATATATGGAAGCAATTATGCACGACAATTAACATCAATTTCATTAGACCACTTTTCAATAGTTCGCACAATTCATATTTGAAGTACTCAATGTTATGTCATTCACATTGTGAGGTATTCTAAAGGGACCTACCACAATTGTGAAGTGATGCTTTTTCATTACATACACAACTACATTGCATCTCTATTGATACTACTCACAATGACTCCCTACAACTTCACTATCATTGCAAAGTCATTGACTATTGAATACCTATTGCCCTACTACTTTAGTAACTTGCACACTACGAATTTGTAGTTCACTATGCAATTTACTTACAACATGAATGACTTTCATTACAATTTGCGTGCATCAATTGAGAATATCTAAACCACCTACAAACATACAACTTTCTTGCCTATTGCCTTTTTGTTCTTGATATTATTTCTATGCCAATAAATTCTCTTCTAGAGATAATCTAATGTCCTCAACTAAATTCACTGTTTGCACTAGAAAAGTTCCCCTTTGGAGAGTAATGAACCTTGCAGCCTCTGCCATTGTGCTAATGAAGGCATCTATAGTCTCTACTATTTTCCTTTTCACTCTCACCTCTTTGCATAAAACAACTTTCTACATGGATTTTTCTACAATATTTGAAGAGAAAATTTCTATAACTAGGTTGGGAAAAATGAAGGGCTTTACCATGATGGATTTGGAGGCATTCCTAGTATATGTAGAATTCTTTTAATTGTCTTAAGGCTTAACCCATTTACAACACAAGAAGATGATTTGTATATGCATTTGTACCATTTTGTGTCACAACTTAAGTGTTGATCTAATTTTTGGCCGTAACTTTTTTGTTTAAATTCCAAATGACTTAAGGTTTATAGAGACGGTACTCATGATTATCATACATCTTTTCTAATTTTTTAATAATTTTCAAAAATAGTTTAATATATTAAAATAGTACTAGTGATAGAATGTCAGTATGTCACAAATGACAATTTGAAGGTTTTTGAAAAGTTACAATATGAAATTTTTGCAGTGATTTCTACTATACAAATACAACTTTCTAGGAGAGGGATTTTTGATTGCCCATTGCAATAAAGTTCTACATGGACCTAAATGAGTAATATTTCCAATGAATTTCTGAATTTAAAAAAATAGAATTTTATTTTTTGTTTCAATATTTGAAAAGGGATCTTAGTTAGAAACAATGGCCATTTCTAATATTAATTTTTTGAATGGTTTAAGTAATTTTCCAAAATAAAAATATAAAACTATGATTTTCTATCTTCGAGTAGGACCCTAGGGTATATGATAGGACTGTATAGTTCTAGTGGAGGGTGACATTTTGTGTAATGTAGACTTCTTTTCTATGATATGCAATTATAGATTGCTTTTATAGTGACTTTATAATCCTTGACCCTTGATCCATGCACTAGTAGAAAATGTACCCAATTCTATTGTTTTGGTCACGTTGATGACCAACAAATTTTTGTTGATTAATAGAGTCTATTGATCATCAACACAACCACAACAATAGAACCAGACAAATTTTCTACTAGTGATGTGTCATTAGAACCTTAGATATGAATTTCAATAGATGGCCCACATTTCTTCTTCCAAACCCCATATAATACTTACAGTACTCGTAGTACTCATAGTACTAAATCAACAAAAACCAAAAACGATAAAAATGCACTAATAGGAACCACCCAAGCCATTGAAAGGGGTCCTTTTGGAGGTCCTTCTGAACTTTTTATGGAATGTTTTATTCAAAAATTTCATCAAAATTAGTTCTAAAATTATTCAAAGTTGTCAACAATGACAAATTCTATTCAAAACATCATTAATCTAAATAGAAAAGTTCCTAAATCTTCTATTCTAAAATTTAACAAAGGACTAAAAGCACTAGTTACAGTGCTTAATTTGTGCTTAATTAGTATAAAATGATGACATTATAGAGTATATAATAGTTGAAAATCACACTATAACATTAAAGAAGCAAGAGTCATGTTTACTAGTGTGACATGTGCTGTTGCCACATGCCATTGTTATAGTCAAAATAGAAATAAAGTAATTTTTTAAATCTCTTAAATTCTAAAAAATTGAAAAATTGAAAAAATTTCATACCATTGCTCTATGCTGTTGATCCAATTTCAATCATGGTTTTGTCATGTTTATATCTTTCATTTTTATATTCAAATAATTTTACTGTAGCTTCATCAAAATTGACATGAAGATGGCATCCATAGTTATTTAGCATGAGGAAAAGGATGATTGAAACAACAAAATCTCAAAAAATGATTTCAATATATTTTTATATTAAAACTTATGGATACAAATATTTATTGTTTTTCCTATATGTTCAAGTAAAAGCACTTTCAATGATTGGATGGATGTTGTCCGAGAAAGCGCTACATATAATTGACCATGAGAGAATATTGGAGTCTGTAAATCTACGCCTACATATTTAATAGATTGACCTTGAGATTTATTTATGGTCATAGTAAATGCCAATTTTACTGGAAATTGCCATCTAAAAAATTTGAAAGGTACATCTGCTGTTGTTGGTTGTAGAGTTATTCTTGGAATAAATGTTGTTTCCCTTCTATGACTTCCGGTCAAAATTTGGGCTTCAATGATATGATTGCTTAAGCGTGTTACTGGGTGAATGCAAGAAACACTTGTACTATTTGTTGCGTTTCGTCACACCCTATTTTTTTTTTCTTTTAGCCATAACTTTTGTGTTTTAGCTCCAAATGACTCAAAATTTACAGGGAAGCTACTCATAGCTATTATATATCTAAAATGAATTTTTGAGATATTTCAAAAATAATTTATTATTTTTAAATAGCCCCAAAAATTTCTCACAGTACTTGATTTAAGGGTTTTTAGCACCCCGTTTCTCCAAAAAACTGAATTTTGACCTAAAATTTGGAGAATATGGTTTCCTAATAGACTTATACCTACTGTCCAAAGGAATTTTAAAAATACTTATTTTTAAGTGTTGTAGAAGTCCACAAAGAGAGCTTCATTTTGCATTTTTTTCCAAAGGTATAAGACATTATTTTGGTGATTTTTTTGATTAAATCTCATCACCAAATTTTTTTTTCAAGTTTTGTATTTTTATGTATTTTTCAAAAAAATAATACTATTTTTAACAAATTAAAATGTCACAAGTTGTATTTTCTTCACCGGAACTTTGGACATAGAATTCTCATAGAATTCCGGTGAAAAAAATACAACTTGTGACATTTTAATTTGTTAAAAATAGTATTATTTTTTTGAAAAATACATAAAAATACAAAACTTGAAAAGACTTTTTGGTGATGAGATTTGACCAAAGAAATCACCAAAATAATGTTTTATACCTTTGGAAAAAAATGTAGAATGAAGCTCTCTTTGTCGACTCTTACAACACTTAAAAATAAGTATTTTTAAAATTACTTTGTAAAGTAGGTATAATTCTATTAGGAGACCATGCTATCCAAATTTTAGGTCAAAATTCAGTTTTTTGGAGAAACGGGGTGCTAAAAACCCTTAAATCAAGTACTATGAGAAATTTTCGGGGCTATTTAAAAATAATAAATTATTTTTGAAAAATCTCAAAAATTCATTTTAGATACATAATATCTATGAGTAGCTTCCCTATAAATTTTGAGTCATTTGGAGCTAAAACACAAAAGTTATGGCTAAAAGAGAAAGAAAAAAATAGGGTGTGACAAAAGGCTTTAAGTGTTTCTTGCATTCATCCCTACTATAAGGTGGGAGCCATTACAGAGACCACGTTTTGGAGCAATATTGCGTAATAACATGATAGGACATCCAACCTTGAGTTGTAGCTTTGCAAGTGACAATCCAGACAATTCTAAAGAATTGAGGTATTCAATAGGATATATATTATGATTGTCAGCACCAACCTTTAAAATTGGAGTGTCTGCACTTTAAAATGTTTCTAACTCTCATGGAAACATTTGAAGGACCTGTTTGTTGATATCCTCAACTTCATTTCGAGTTGATAAAATGGTTCGTTCTTTAAAATATTCATCACTTTGTGTAAGAATATTTTGTATAGTACTATAAATTCCTTGAATGAAGGATACAATTCCTTGACAGTTGACTACTTGCTTAGGTAGTACAGTCAAGCCATTCGCATTAATTGAAATTTAACCACTTCCAACTTGGAGAAGCCAATTTGCAAAATCTTGATTTTCCATACATGTTGTATTTAAGCGCGTCTTTTGCCGTAACCTCAATATATGCGTTTTTAGCTACAAAATTGATCTTTGAAGTGAAGCGTCTACTATCTGTACTCTAGAACCTTTGACAATAACTGGAAGAATTTGACAAAAATCACCTCCAAAAACTACAATTATACCTCCAAAATCTCTATTGTTGTTGCAAAGGTCCCGAAAGATACGGTCAATAGCCTCTAGACAATGACGATGTTGCATGGGGACTTCATCCTAAATTATCAATGATGCTTCGTGTAGAAGATCAATCCGATTTGATGTTTTATTGATTGCACATATTGAATCTTCATTGATCTCAATTGGAAGTACGAAAGTTGAGTGGGTTATTCGTCCACCATCAAGGAGAATTGTAGCAATACCAAATGATGCTACACATATTACAATCTTTCCTTCACTTCTAAGTTTTGTTGCAATTGTATTATATAAATATGTTTTTCCTATTCCAAATGGTCTATAAAAAAAAATCCTTCCAATATGTTCATCCATTGATGTCAAAACTTCTTGATATGCAATAGCTTGTTCTCCACTCATGATATGATTGACATGAGATCATTTTGATTCCAATCACATTGTTTAGCAATCAAAGGATTGGGGCAATGAAGCCATGAAGGTTCCAAGGGATTATTGATTGTGGCATTCCCGATATGTAGGGGGTGATTGCAAGAAACACTTGTACTGTTGTGTTGCATCATGTTTTGTGGTGACTAGTTTTCTAGCCATAACTTTTGTTTTTTAGCTCCAAATGATTCAAATTTTTAAAAATGGATACTCATAACTATTATACATCATTCAAATTTTTTTGAGGATTTAAAAAAAATATTTTACTATTTTTAAATAGCCCCCGATTATTTGTCACATATTCCAATTTAGGGGTTTTTAGTACTATTTAGAACCCAAAAAAATGAATTTTGAGCTGAAATTTTGAGAAGATGTTTTCCTAGTAGAATTATAGCTTATCTTAAAAGTAATTTCAAAAATAGTCATTTTCATGTGGTGTAGAAGTCTACAAAGAGACCTTTTTTCTGCTTGCTTTCTGAAACGTGTAAAACATTTTTTTGGTGATTTTCTTGGTCAAGCCTTATCACCAAAAAGTCTTCTCAAATGGACAATTTTTATTTTTATTTTAAAAAATGTTTTTTATTTTTTATTAATTAAAACATTGAAGTATGTATTTTCTTCATCGGAATTCTATGTGTTCTATGTCCAAAATTCTAGTGAAGAAAAATACAACTTCAACATATTAATTTGTAAAAAATAGAAAAAACGAATTTAATGAAATCTAAAAATTGTCCATTTGTGAAGACTTTTTGGTGATAAGGCTTGACCAAGAAAATCACCAAAAAAATGTTTCATATGTTTCAAAAAGCAAGTAGAAAGAAGGTCTCTTTGTGGACTTCTACACGTCAAAAAAATGACTATTTTAAAAATTCCTTTGGAGATAAGGTATAAGTCTACTAATAGAATATCCACTCAAATATTCAGCTCAAAATTCGTTTTTTTGGGTTCTAAATAGTATTAAAAACCCCACAATGTCAAATTGTGACAAATTAACAAAATTGGATTTTAAATATCAAATGATTTCTTAAAATTTGTAAAAAATAACGATAATAATGTGAGTTAAGATATCTAGGAAGTTTTTTTAAAATTTTGGGCACTTAGTTTTTTATTCAAAAGTTAGAGCGATCTTAAAGTGGTCAACCCAAAAAAACGCAACAAATAGTACATGTGTTTCGTGCATTCACCCTTGGCCAAAGAATTGTTGTAATCGTTCCTCAAAATCTCATTGATTAAAAACAATTCATAGTCAAAGACTTGATCTTCACTGGGGTCTTTCAATTGTCGTTGCATTTGTAGTCGATGTCTAAGATCATCGCACATTTGGTCTTGAAATTGTTCCCACAAATGCCCAAGCTCATTTGGTGAGTAATGAATGAGTAATGTGACAAATAAAGCTCAAAGTTGTGATCCTGACTGCATGACAGAAGCTTCTTCCAAACATGAAACCCATTCTCCATCATTTTCTAATAGTCCTTTAGTTAAACATGCCTCTTTAAATGTGTTGTAAAGATGACCATCCACTGTTCAAAGGTCTTCATATACATGATACTAGTCTAGGTACAATTGTCAAAAGTAAACATAAATAGTACCGTTCACCAGCAATTGGATTAGCAAAATAAAGTCTTCCCAATGCAAAACCGGCTCATCTAGGGGTCCATTCCTTTGTAGGCCTTTTTCCACACATAGTGTTGTGGAATCCCCAAATATGTGTATTGTCGAGCATTTGCATCCCTAGCACACATTGCAAAAAACCCAGTTAATGTAGTATTTTCACGCCCCACTCTTTGAAGAACTTCTGTGCAACATCCTCTTGATTAAATACCAGCCTATGCATCCCTGGCAAATGCAAAGCAAGTCGTACCACATTGGGGCGTTCTTCATGAATATGCATTGCAAAAAGTCTCAAGCAACTTCAAGAGCACTAACATAGGGAGCATCCAAGTGTTGGTCTACCTCATTAGGCTCACGACCAAAGCACATAGTTGTATGATCGTGACCTTTGTAAATATATTTCAGAATATATTTCACATCTTAAATTGAAGTAAAAACTTCAATATTAATGTGATAACCATATTT
The DNA here is from genome assembly GCA_947034885.2 of Thuidium tamariscinum. Lineage (NCBI taxonomy): Eukaryota > Viridiplantae > Streptophyta > Bryopsida > Hypnales > Thuidiaceae > Thuidium > Thuidium tamariscinum. Next base: position 9,666,640 of record OX344756.2, read on the forward strand.
GCGAGACAAATATGGATTGTAAGGCACTACATCTCAATTATCCTCCAAAATTCCACGTGCCTCAAATTTAGATTTAACTAATTATGGAAATTAATAAGTCCAAAATTAATATTCAAAGGTTGATTCCATCTACCTTTTTGAGGTGAAATCTAGAACAAGTATAGATGTATCAGCTACCAACCGATACATATTATTTATGGACTTTTGTCCATAATTTGTAGACTAGTTCATAATTAGTTAAATCTAAGTTCTCATAGCTACGATCAGTGTTGTTCCTTCTATGATACAATGGATATGCATCAACATCTATAGAGGTAGACTCTTGAAAAGTTTTGGATAACGCTTTGAACAATTTTCATCTTTCATACATGGTGCAGTAGGGTTGCAAGCTCTACATGGACCATGCACCATTGTCCTCAATATTGTATCAAATAAAATGGGGTCTTTTTTCGGATTAGGGAATTTTGCACAAATAATGCGATCTACAACTACTACATCAACTATTTTGTCTTTTTCTGCAAAAAATAATAAAAAATGCATATGTGGCAATCCACGCTTTTGAAATTCTATAGTATAAACATGAGCTACTATTTGACCAAGCATATTGTTGGGTGCAATGTCTCAAAGTAGGGCTTGTGATTTGATTCTGAAAACATGGGCTACCAAATCCAGTCCATCAGATGTCTTTTGTCCTAGAAGCAATGCATTTTTAATTTCAAGCCATTTTGGATTTGCTGTCATAGTTCCAAATATATCAAAATGTTTGAAATAGCGAGTGATTGCTATAGAATCTTGAAAAATTTCAAACATGTTGCAAAGGCAATATGACGTGTCGACTAAGATTTTGAAAGTCTATTTCTTCATTGGCAAGCTCTCTAATTGTATTAGCAAGTCCTTGATATACATCTGCTCTTAGTGTACCTTGATTTGTTTGTATCCACTGTAAGCGTGCTTGCTCCATCACCGCCCATGCATCAACAATGAAGTCATGAAATAATTTTCTTCCATGAAGTATTGTAGAAAACTCATTGTCTCTTGGAAATAATCTATATGAAAAAAATTCCATTTGAGTGACATGTGATTGTCGTACTACATGAAGTATGTGTGGATGCCAACCAAGCTCTCCATAAGGAAATAATATCATGTAATGCAATGGCAAACACGTGGGATGACACTCATTAATCCATTGAAGCGCTCCTCCACATAAACGCAAAATAATATCACGTGTTGCATTTGGAATGTCACCATCTTCTGGCAAAATCAATGCTATTTCATCATTTTGAGGAAGATTATAATGCCTAGCTTGCCTTCCAGGCTCAAAATGTAGATGCATTGTTAGGTCTGGGTTTTTATTTCCATTTTCATGCTCTTCATGTAGAATTTCATAGGCTTGCCTCTTAAGTGGAACAAAGTTATTGTACTCCATTAACATTTGTTGCAATGCCAACATTGTCTCAGGACATACTTCTTCATTTCTTTGTCTTTGAGTTTTGATTGCTTCAGTAGGATTGTAAATATATAGTTGAACAAATGTAGGAATTTCATTAGGTTCATGAAGAAGAGCGCCACATTGATGAGTCAATCTTCCATGGATGTAGAAACAATTGGGTCCACAACCCAAAGTATGGTCCCTATTAACTCCTAAAGGACCAACATGCCTTTTTTGGCAACATAGCGATTTTGGGCAGGTACGTGTGACTAGAGATTTTCATGTTTTGAAACCAAATTTTAATGGAAGGTGGAGACGAGGAGTATCTTTAAAGCCCAACAATTTTTGTGACTTTTGACTTCTTTTTTGAAAAGTTATTGCACGATATGTTGTTTGTTTTTCAACTCGGGCACTTCGGGTAGATAAAAAAAATCACTTTTTTTGGAATCCAAAATTTGAAATTGGTTTTATAGATTTATATATACGTGGAAAGCTTTGAATTTTTTCCATTTGAATTAATGAGTCAAAAGTTATGAAGAATTTTAGTTTGTTGGTAGTTATGGATTCTCTACTCTAAAATAAACTTTGAAGTCCTTTATTTTACATAATTTTCAATATTTTTGAAAAAACATAAAAACATTAAGTGTAGATTGTTTATTACAACATTTGAACCATTGGAATTGGCATTTTTCAATTCAATAAACAAATTGTTACCATTTTTGTATTTTGAATCATTTTCTACTTCTTTCTACTTACTATTTTTTTTGTACATGTTGTACAATTCCAAATGATATGAAAATTTTCAAACATGTATCCAACTTGAATTGGAAAATGAATCCAAAGTATTGCAACCATTTTGGACATTTTTCATACAAATGTGGCCTTTTGAAGTCCAGCTGCCCGGATTTTTGCAATGGTAAAAAAAGGATTTTTGTAGCTTCAAACACTAATATCTTGCAGTCTACATGGCAAATAATTCTGAAATTTTTTATACATCTTTGCAAAATAGTGAAATAAAATATCATACAGTTATATGTGTCTAAAAATGTTTTTTTTGTGAAATTTGGTAGCTATCCTAAAAATGATAGTTTTGGAGCAATTTTGCTAGAAACATAGTTGCGGTCCTTTAGGAGTTAACACCCACTGAGGTAAAGGCCAATGCATTATTGTATTGTTGTACGTGCTCACAAAATTCATTTTCTTCAACACTATTTTCTATAAATAATAGTCGTAGTGGAGCTGGTGGATCTCAAAGCCTAGGGAGATTAATATTGCCTTTATGACATTACGTTCTAAAAAGAGGGCTCACATTGGTATTATTATGAAGTTTCTCTTCAATCCAATGAAAAGCACTACAATGTCGACAAACAACATTCATAGAACCAAGAGAATGATATTCTTCTCTTTCAATTATTGGAACTCGTTGTCTAGCTTGATATACAACTTGATTTCATAATCTTTGAGACCTCTCTTCATTAGATTCCGCAGCCCTCACAGTTTCACACTAGCTACATGTGGTGCTTGATACACAACTTGGGCCCTCAACCTTTCTTCCGCCCGAGCTAAAGACTTCACTATCTTTTCACCAACTACATATTCAGTTTGGGCCCTCAACCTTTCTTTTGCTTGAGCTAAAGACTTAGCAGCCCTCATACCAACCACATGTGGTGCTTGATACGCAGCTTGGGACTTCAATCTTTCTTTTGTTTGAATTGAAGATTCTCTTTCCCTAGTTCGTGCAGCACAATCTTTTGCTCGAGTGCGTTCAATACGTAGACTAACAACACCTTGGCGTAGTAGTGCCATATTAAAAATATAAAAACAAAACAAATAAAAACAACAAAACCAAAGTGTCTAGATAGCAAGGTATATACTATCTTTTTTTTATTGTATATAATATTTGTATTTCTTCATTTATTTATATTTGAAGTTTCAATAAATGATGATAAATAAAAATAAAAGATATCATAACTAAAAATAAATTTTTAATTTTTAGAACCAAAAATACTCAAAAATCCATAACTTTCTCACCATAAGTCATAATGCCACGAAACCAAGCCCGTGCACCCCTCCTCGCCAAGAACTTTCCAACGGTACCAAGCACACAAGCGGAGGATGCACGAGCTAGGAGATCTCAACGTGAAAAAACAAACAAAACAAACAAAACAAACTACCTATATTAAGGTATAAATTTTAGTGAACTCTAACAAATTTTGACCTACACAATCAAAATGGTTCAAAAAAAGCAATGGTTACAACTCAAGTGGTTCCTATTAGTGTGTTTACCCAAAACACAACACATAATACAAATGTTTCTTGCATTCACCTTCCTTTATAATCCCATTGCAACATGTCTTTAAAAACTCCAATGTAGTTCAATGATAAGTCTCCAAAATTTTCTAATGGCAATTCAAACATGGATGCTACCTTGTTGTAACTTACTAATTGGAAGATTATTTTATCTTCTACTTGGAAATGGTTACCAAACACCTTGATGAGTGTATACTTTTGAATCTTATACCATGTTCTAAATCCACTATAGAATGCTGAAGTCGTTGGAATCGCATATTCCTCAATTTTTTACTTCTTGCATGTGCATATACAATTTTATTATAAAGCTTTGTCTTGAAAACCTTGTTGCAAGAAGTATTTAGAAGAACATTCCTAACAATCACTTCCTACAACAATAATTTACTAGGGGCTAGCTATGACTTCCACTTGATTGGATCCAGTCAAGTGAAAATTGCATTACAGTATTGTATTAGAATAACAACGTTAAATTGACTACATCTAGTCTTCTATTCTACTAAATTTCAAAAAAATGTTAGAAAATGTCAAAGAATATTTCCTTTCCAATTTCTTTTGCAAATTTGTCAACAACTCCTGATTTGAAGTTCAAAATCCAAAATGATTTATTTGGAGATGAAAGTGGAATTGATTTTCTAACCTTTATTAATTCAAAGTTTTATATATCCCACATAGTTTGTCTTGCCTACCCCACTAGTATCTACAAAGAGCTTGCCATTCATCTCCATACTTACATAGTAAGTGGATTTGGAAGCCATGTAATACAATTGTGAAATATGGCATATGGTATATTGTATATGGCATATTATGTATGGTGTATAATGTATTATTGTAGAACTTCAAATGTAATTATATGCAATTGTAAAATGACTACTTCTTATGCATTTGTCATTACACTCCTTTTTGCACATATTGTAACAACTTCATAATGACTTTCCATATCCTATGAAAATGACTCAAACCTTGATTTCATGTTTCTTCATAATGACTATGAAATTACTTGCCACATGTCACTCATGTAATGGTGCAAAGATCCCATTGCAACTTCTAAATGACTATATTATGACTTCGAACTTTGTTGCTCATGTTGGATGTTTAATGAATCTATCATAACTATGAAATGACTTGCAAATGACTTTGTATATATGGGTCCAAATCAAATTTACAATGGTTCTATTATAACTTCAAAGTAACTAAAAAATGAATGGCTACGTGGATTATCTAATCTAATTAGGTTCCTCATCTATCTATGTTTTCCACAAGGTAGCTCCATAGCCATTTTCTTTAGCTAAACTTTCTTTATTACTTAGTTAACCATTGAATTTCTCATCCATTTCCACATCCAAGTACTAAATGGATGGTGATAATACACTTGGAGTCATTTATAGCCATCACTTGTCTACAATGACTTTAAGACCTATGAATCATTTTTGAGTCAAATGTGTCTAAAATGACTACACAATCATTCTTTGAAGTCATTTATAAGCTCAATTTTTTGAAGTCACTACATTTGAACCCTAAACCCTAAAAAATCCCTTTGATTTGATAAAAAAATATACATTTTTACATAGTGTACTCATGTACAATGCAACCCCGTTGGGACACGTGTTGGGATTATTGTGTTTCAATTTCATTTTAGAGCTATTTACTATTTAGTTGTTTGTTTCAATTTTGGACCCATTTCTAAATATCATATTTTAAAGAATTAAAATCAAGAATTAAAAAAAAATTGATAAACTTTTATCTCAAATTTTCAATACAAAGTTTTAATGTGAAGCCCATAGTGCAAAATTTTTACACAAATGTTGTCAAAGTCATCTAAAATTGAAGGCCAATGTTCATAATTTTCTTAAAAACTTTGAGCGTTACTATTTTTCAATTTGTATGGTCAAACTTTATGAAAATTTTACAGCATGATTTGAGACGAGTAAAGTACAACTATACAAGAGTCTACATGTAGATTCTAGAAAAAAAATTTATCTATTTTCTCAGATGAACACAACAAAAATGGTAATTTTAGGTGTTTTTTGATAGAAAAATAGCCTTTGGCTCTTAGTGGTTAAACCTTGGATTAAATATGATCCATTGGACATCAAACTAGTTCAATTTTTGTCATGTAGCTTAGTTGAAGTAAATTTTTGAAAAAATATTTTTAGACACATATAATTGTAGGATGTTGTTTTGTGAAGATGGGAATTTTTTTCAGATTTCTCTACCAAATGGATTACAAGATAATAGCATTTGAATTGACAAAAATCCTTTCATTGATCCTATAAAAATACAAGCAAGTGCACTTCACAAGCTCACATTTATATTGAAAATTGTCCAAAATGTTGGTTCTTCTTTGGATTCATTCTTCAAGGCAAGTTGGCTATGTGCTTGAAATTTTTTAGATAATTTGGAATTGTATTGTATAACTTGTAGGAAAAAAACAGTAAGTAGAAAAATGAAGGAAATGATTCAAAATACCTAATTGTTAAGAATTTATTTATGGAATTGAAAGACGCCAGTCCCAATGGTTTAAGTGTTGTAATAAACAATTTACAATCAATATTTTTATTCTTTCTAAAAAATATTTACCCCTAAAGCACTAAATTGCATTTTTGGGAACATAGTCAATTTTGGGCAGCTCACTAAGTCACTATGAATGGAGTTATTATTTTTTTTCTTAAAAATGTTTACACAACATTTTTTTGACAAGTTTCTTTAAGGTCTAACAACTTTTATAACTTTTAACTATGTAGTAAAATGGTTATTGTATGGTATATAGTTTTTATTGCTTGATAGGCAATTCAGGCAGGGAAATAAAACTTATTGAAAAATTATTTTTCTGAAAAGTAAAAATTTGAAATTATTTTCTTAGATTTATATCTAAATGGAAAGATTTAAATCATTCTACTTTGATCAACAAGTCAAAAGTTATGAGGAGTTTTAGTTTGGGATAGTTACTAAGTAGTTATGGAATCTCTACTCTATAAAAAAAACTTTGAAATCCTTTATTTAGTTTATTTTTTAATATTTTTGAAAAAAATAAATAATAGGTGTAGTTTATTTTTACAACATTACAACCATTGGGAATGTCATTTTTCATTTCCATAAGGATGATTGCAAGAAAAACCTATCAGTTTTGTTGCATTTTCAATAGTATACATGATTTTTTGGTTAGTAATTTATAATTATAAAATTAACATATATTTTAAACATAAATAATGTATAAACCTTCAAAATAAAAGGTAACCACCGATGGAAATTTATAGAAAAATTCTCTTAGTAGGAAAACTAGAATTGTGCTAAATCTCAAGAAAGTAGATATGTGGATGTTCAAATTAGTTAAAAATAGTAAAATTAAATAAATACAAAGAAGAAATTTTTCCATTTGTAACAACTCTACCAAAATGGTCATTTACTAAAAAAATCCACCAAAATTATATTTTATATGTTTCAAAATGGAAGCAAAAAGAGGCTCACTTTATAGACTTCCACACCACATAAATTTAATTACTTTTAGGAATCCTTTGGCCATTAGCTTAAAGTCTACTTGAAGACCATATCCCCAAAATTTTAGCTTGGAATTATATTTTGGGGTACTAAATAGTACTAAAACCCTCCAAACTAGCAAGGATGACATTAAAGTGGGGTCTATTTTAGGATAGTAAGATATTTTTGAAAATTATGAAGAAATTAGGCGAGGTGTATGTGTCATGAGTACCTTTTTTATATAAATCTTGAGTCATTTGGAGCCAAAATACAAAAGTTTCAATCAAAAAAGAGATCATCATATAAAATGTGATACAAAACAGGATATGTGTTTCTTGCAATCATTCTAAATAAATTGTTAACAATTTAGTATTTTAGATCATATTTTATTTTTTTCTACTTAATATTTTTTCCCTACATGTTGTACAATAATTTGAAATTTTTCAAGCATATAGCCAACTTGCTTTGAAGAATAAATCCAAATAGTAACTATCATTTTGGACATTTTTTCATACAAATGTAACCATTTGAAGTGCAGCTACCCCATTTTTTGCAAGGTTGAAAAAAACATTTGTTGATGCAAATGCTCATATCTTGCAATCTATATGATAGAAATTTTTGAAATTTTTTCTATATCTTTTCAAATGAATTTACTATAAGATCCTATTGATAAATGCATCTAGAAATGTTTTCTTTTCTAAAAGTTGGTACTTGTGTTGGAAATGGTAGTTTCAAAGTGTTTTTCATGAGAACATAGTCAAAAGCCTTTGTGGATTAAAAATTGAGTTAAATGAAGTACTTTTAAGTTTATTTTAATCCCTAAGGACTAAGGCACAATTTATATAAGAATTTAAATCATTTTTATTCATCTTTATTCTTTCTTTTTAAAATTTTACATTTTCATCTAATATCATATAAATTACATACTTGCCAAATTTCAAGAGTAAAAAAGTAGTTTTACAAAAGGTGTACAAAGCTGCTTGAGTTGCTCAAAAATTCAAGGCAATATAACTTTTGATCCACACATCCAATAAAAAAAAATCTTGAAAGAAGTACATATTTACCCATTATATTTAAATTCCAAGAATATTTGATTAAAAATGACTTTGTAGGAATCTACTCAAGATTTTATATATATGTTGAATGGGCACTTGGTACTTAAGGGCTTTAGGGTAGAAAATCCATATGTCATTCTTGATGTCATGCCCCCATCTCCTTGGAGTGCCCAAAGTGTCTTAGTGAGTAAAGAGGGACCTTGGTCCAAGCCCTCCAATAAACTAAGATGGGAGAAATGGAAGACTTTTGATAAAAACAAGGGGCAATAGTGCCTTGGATTTAAAGAAGTTGGATATGTGTTATACATTCCTGGAAAGATTTAAAAAAAAATCTTCAACAGTTCAAAGATCAGGTGATTTGGATTTCTAGACTAAAGTTTATGTCCATTCAAAGTTGGCGTACTATATCTTAGTGGTGCCGGGACACTTCTATGACACTTGAAGGCTAGAAGGGGTTCTTAATGATTCCCTCAAGGAAATATGTCTTGTATCATATCTTTGAAAATCTAGGAAAACAAAGAAGTTAGAATGACAAGCATTATGAGGTTTTAAGCAATAAGCCAAAAGTTGGAGCCAAAAGTTGTGGCCAAAAGGAAAGACATGGTGAAGGCATGTTGCCTCCTCTGACAAATCCATTGAATTGACGTCTAAAATGAACTCACATGTATGTGGGATTTGAAGCTCTAAATGCAAAATTATGTTGTTTGGAAGTTCGGGAGTCAAAATAGGGAGATAACTTTGTGATGACAGTTGGAAAAGGGTGGTCTTTCTAAACCCAAGGGTGTTTGGAAAGTCCCTTTAACATATAAGGGAGGATCTAAAAAAGACCATAGAAAATACTATAGGAGGGGATTATCTCATTGTCTACTCCCTCTTGAAGCCTTGGTGAATTTTGATGACTCAAGGTTGTTGATGTGGCTTCATCACTACTCCAAGGCACTATAGAACATTTGTGTGTTATAGCACTGGTTAGGTGGAGTCCTACTCCTTGCTAGGCCTCTTTGGATGTGACTAGGCTTGTGAGTGTTGGTGAGCCATAGTTGAGAGTGGCAAATGCAAAATAGGCTAGAATAGAGTGGAGTGATATTTAAGCATAGTTAGGACCATAGTAAGTAGTACTACTACTGATCCTTGTACAATAAGACAGAGGTTACTCCTTATGTTATTAAATAACATACCCAATATGACAAAGGAAGTATAACTACTAATTTTGATGATTAGAATTTAGGAGAATGAGTTGGAGATGCAAACTAATGCTATGTTGGCTTCATACGTGTAGTGCTAGGCAATTGATGACCTAAGTGATGCTTTAAATGGGTTTTAGTGAGCCCATTGAGTTGTTTGGTTCAATAAGGTGTCATTTGGGTGTGTCACCATATCTACCCGTAAATTAAAACTTCTCATAACTTTCATTTTAGTAATTAAAATGGAATGATTAAAAGCTTTCCAGGTTTATAGAAGTCTAAGAAATCCAATTTCAATATATTTCTAAGAGAAATAATTTTTTTTATCTACCCAAACTACCCAAGTTGAGAAAAAAACCCACATTAGGGTCATTGCAAGAAACACCTGTCCTATTTGTTGCGTTTTGCAACAGTACTCATGAATTTTTCAGGATTACTATAAAATTAGAAAACTAATTTTTAAAAAATTTTAAAAATATGAATAATGTATATACCTCTAAAATGAAGGTTTTCACCAAAGGAAATTGATAGAAAATTTCTCTAAGTAGGAGAACTTGAAAAGTGCCAAATCTCAAGAAAATAGGTACTTTGATTCAAAAATTAGGGAAAAATAGTAAAATTAAGTATTTTCAAAAAATAAAAAGTGACCATTTGCAAAAACTTTATGGAGATGGTAATTCACAAAAAAAACCACCAAAATAATATTTTATATGTTTCAAAATACAAGCAGAAGGGAGCTCACTTTGTAGACCTCCACACCTCACAAAATTAACTTTTTTTTAAAATCCTTCCCTGGAGAGCTAGAAATCTACTAGAAGACCATCTCATCTAAATTTCATCTCAAAATCATTAAAAAAGGTATAGCTCAGGTACTAAAAAACCCTAAACTACCAAGTGTGACATCCAATCGGGGTCTATTTTTGGATAGTAAACTATTTTTGAAAATTATGAAAAAATCAAGGAAGGTGTATATAGTTATGAGTACCTTTCATATAAATCTTGAGTCATTTGGAGCTAAAACACAAAAGTTATTGCCAAAAAACTGATCAACATGCAACGTGTGACACAAAATAGTATAGGTGTTTCTTGCAATGACCCATTATGCAATAACTTTTCATTATATAGTCAAAAGTTATGATAATTGTTGGGCCTCAAAGACATTCCTTCTTCATTATTTCTTTTAAATTTTGGGTCAAAAATATGGAAATCTCTAATTACATGTACCTACCCAAAATTTCTATATTGCCCCCAAACACAACTTGGTCCTTCCGGGGTTAATAATAAGTGGTCACTATTTGTTAATTATGACTAGCTACTTATTTTAAAGCATTACAACTTGTTGGTGGGTTGTTGCAAGAAACACTTACTGGTTTTGGCTCAAAATGGCTCAAAATCAATGAGTCCTGTGAGTCCTATGACCCTTTGAAATAAATTATTTTTAAATTGAAAAAAATATGGATAATTTGAAGAGCAATGAGAATATTATGTCTCTTGAAATTCAGACCTAAGAATTTTTTTCTCTAAATGTTATAGACAATGGAAAATACAATGAAAATAGCTTTTTTTTCACTAATTTGGTAAAAATAGTAAAAAAATTCAAAAAATGAAAATGAAAAATAAATTTTTTCTTCAAGTAAAGGTCTTTCTTTTCCAACAAATTTCATCTTTGGAAAAAATAAATTCTATTCTCTACACTTGCGCAAAGTCAGCCACCTTGATGACATGTGGAGGTTGAACAGTATAGTATTTTCAAAAAATCTCTTTGTGGTCTTGTGTAACTTTAGGTGAGGTCCTTGCGTGCCAATTTCCAGCTCAAAATTTGCATTTTTGGGTCAAAAATAGGACTAAAACCCCCCAAAATGGCCAAGGTAGACAGCCAATCAGGGGCAGTTTAAAAATAGTAAACTAATTTTAGAAAAATTGAAAAAATTACACAACATATAAAACTTTTTTGTGCACCTTCATTCCAAATTTCAAGTTGATAGGAAAAAATATGAAAAAGTTATGAGCAGAAAACTACTTGTTGGAGGTCAAGGGGACAAAAAATAGGACAAGTGTTTCTTGCAATCACCCTGGTAGTCATTAAAATTCACATCTAAATATAGATATAATGAAAATCTATCTAGATTGTAGAAAATTTTGTATATCAATAATACCTAATTTTTTTTATAACTAAAACCACATGACATAAGACAATGCCAATGCATTGAGGTTGTGCATGTTGGTCAAATTGCTGGTGATATCCAATCAAATATATGTGATTTATGCTAGTAGATCATCTAATAGATGTAGATTTATTCCTTTACCAATTACCAATAGGTTTTGAGACAAGTCTTCAATTTTGATGGAAAAATTAAACAACAATAAGTATATTGATCAAAATGTGGTCAAAATTGTTGCATTTTGTTATTTAGAATCTTGGACAATACTAATCTATTTTTTCTTGGAGTTAAGTCAACTTTGTAGTGAAAAGATTTTGTTTAAAATTCCTTCATGAACATTTAAAAAAGGATTTTATAAATATTTAATTATGTTGTTCAAAATATTTTGAAGATACTTTAGAGATGCAAAACAACTTTAAAGTTCATGAAAAGAAACCTTTGACATATCCAAGAATGTTTTTGAAACAATATCAACTACAAATCACAATACTATATCAATATTTAATCATCATTTTACAAGTTATAAATGTGTAGTAACAAATTAAATTATCCAAACAATGTAGTTTTGGTATATTTTAGCAAATGCTTTTTTGATAATAAATACATATAGTTTTTAGAATTTTAGTGGCCAAACATAATTATTAAATGAATTGAGTTAATGACAAAATCATGAAGATAATTTGCAATAAGTTCCTCAATTGATGTGACAAAAGATGTTTAATTCCAAATTTCCATCCTCTTTTATACTCTATAGCTATAAAAACCTTTCTATACCTTCAACAAAAAATACCTTTGCAACCTTAAGCCCTAAAACAATCTTTAAACCTTAAACTATACACATTTATACTAGACTAGTATAAGAATGTATCGAATTTTTTTCCATAATATTTGACCTTATACATTGCAAGATTATAACATTTATAGTGAGAAGAAAATAAATTATGGATTATATCCTATAGGGTGAATGTAGTATGACTCAATTTTAAGGAAAATGAGCCATTATTCAATTTCTCACTATTGTATAGGTAGAAATGTTGGATATTTGCATGCTAATTTTCAAAGACAATGGAAGAAACAAACACACTCAAAACCATCTTGCATTGAAAGGGTGCCCCCTTTCAAGAACTTGATTAGTAAATTTCAACTTTTTATTTAGAACTCATTTTCTTTGAAAGAATCCAAATTCAGAAGGTCAGTACAAATCTTTTTTTTAACTAAATCATTGAAAATTGAAAACTTAAAAAATCTCATAAAAATACTCTAGTATTTGAATTTACAATTTTGAAGTTGTTTTGGAAATTTCATTTTTAGTGCATTGATGAAAAATTGAAGACTCATTTTTTGAGCTTATACATTATAAACATATATTGCTATAAAATTATATAGAGAAAATTTCAACTTTTTGAACTCTTTAGATTGTGAGATCTAAGCATTCAAAATAAACAAATAAAAATTCACAACTTAGTGGCCTGCATTCTCTATAATTAGCATGCTTCTAAGTTGTCAGGCCCTAGAATCTAACATCCTCATAACTTTTGATTTTTGTACATGATAGGATAAAAATTCAATTTTTGGAAAGCTTCAATAAATTTTCATATCTCTTAAAAAAATTGTATTCCTCTACAAAAAATTGACTTCATATGAACCTACTACCTCTTTGAAAAGTCTACAAAAAATCTCCACAAGAGTTTAAAGTTCTAACTTAATGGATTATTCAAAACTAACCAACCAGTCAACGAAGACAAACCTTGATTGGTGTGAGCCCAACATTTTCCCATCGAATCACACGTTTTCTAATTCTAAGGTATGTGTTGACTCAAATTATTAATGATACTTGCCTTTACATCTTTGTCTTAAAATCATATATATAGCCCTTGGGAGGGTGTCAAAGTTGACAATTGTGAAAATTTTCTCAAAACTACACATGTTGGTAGCTTTCACATATGTTTTTTTAATATCTATCTCTTGAAATTGAAATTTTTTGCACATATTACAAATATAGATTTTGTTTCATGACAAAAAATTCATAGCAAAAGAAAAAAATTCAATTCTTAAGAGGGTGACAAAGTTGAAAGTAGTGAATTTTTTTCCCCAACTACATTAGTTGGAAGATTTTGAATATCTTTTTTTGTATAAGTCTTTTTGCCTTGAAATTTGGAATACGTGTTACTAATTTAGATGTGATTGTGTAAAAACAATTTTATGGTAAAATAACAATTTTTTAGCTCTCAAGAGGCTATTAAAGTTGGAAACATTGAAATTTTCTTCACTGCAAATTTCGAAAAAAACCATTTTGATTGGTACCCCATTGTACAATATATAGGGAAAAACCAATATGGAGAGAAATAGAAAATGATTGAAAATAATAAATGGTTAAGAATTTACTGAAGAAATTGAAAAATAACAATTCCAATGGTTGTAAAGTTATAATAACAATCTATATTGACTATTTTTATTTTATTCTTCAAAAAGATTGAAAATTGAGTGAAATAATGGACTTCCAAGTTTATTTTGGAATAGTAAAACCATAGCATCGTGGAAACTAAAACTTTCCATAACTTTTATTTCATAAATCAAAATGGCATGATTTAAAGCTTTCTACATGTCATTAAATCTAAAAAATCAATTATGAATTTTTGTTTATTAAAAAGGAATTTTATCAAATCTACCCAGAGTATTGAGCCATTGAAAAAATTGTATACCATACAATAACTATTTAACCATGTAGTTGAAAGTTATGAAAATTGTTGGGCCTTAAAGATATACTTCATCCACATATTGTGTGAAAATTTCAGAGACAAATAATTAAATCTCTAGTCACACATACTTGTCCAAAATTTCTATATTGCCAAAAAACGCAACTTGGTCTTTTAGGGGTTAATGCCTAAATGACCATTGTCCATTCAAGGAACAAATGCAATTAAGGGCAAGCACCTATAGTCTCAAATTTTACCTTGAGTTTGTGAAACTTTTTTTGAAGATAGAAAAATTGATTAGCTTTGAGAGAATGTGACTTTTTTACAATTGATACTTGGGAAAAAACATTAGAAGGAATTTGAAGGCAAGGAAATTCTATTTTAGGAATGTTCCCTAGCATGTTCCCTCTACCGTCTAGAAACTGCAGATCAACCCTATTAATTGAATCTTTTGGATTTTTGAAAAAAAAATTTGATTACTTTCCCCAAAATTTCTAAAAAGTGTTAAAAATCTCTGAAACTAAATTCAAAAAATATCCAAAAAAAACATTTAAAAAACATTAAATTTTTTTTTGACATGGCACTCTCTCGGCCACGTTGGACTATTGATGTGGCACGTTCCCAAAGTTTGGAAACTCAAAATAACTCCATGCTTCCAATGCCCTCAAATCTCTTCTAATGTTATGTTCAAATAAGCTCAAAACAAGGGATAAGGGGCTGAGGAGGAAACTCAAAACAATTTTAAGAATTTTAATTTAAAAGAAATATGAAGATTTCTTTTCATCAATTATATCGTTGTCTACATGGAAAGCTTTGAATCATCTTATTTGGATTTGTTATGAGAAAATTATGGACAATTCTGTTTTTTGATCAATTTGATCTTCTTTTTGAAAAAGTAACCTATAGAATTCATTTCAAAATGAAATTTTTATAATATTTAAAAAAAAATTCCACATGTTTTAAAATTTTTTTTAAAACCGACATGGTTTGTTTTGCTTTCTAGAAGATTTCATCTTGAGATTAATACATTTTAATCCCATCTTAGAGATATTAATAATTAAGATTTTCCTTAAATATTTTAAGATCAAACTCTGTAGTGGAAGAAATTAAAGTTTAGAAGGTTCAAAGATAAATAACCTAGTGTTGCAAAAACTTGTTTTTTCCACTTCAAATACCAATATCTACCAATCTATGAGGTCAAAGTTCTTGAAATTTTTTCCTTACATTTCCATACTAATTAGATATAAGACTCTAAAGTGAGATGTGTTAAAAAATAATAGTTTTGAATTTTTTAACTCTTCGCTATAGAAATTGTATTCTTAAGTGTGTTTTTTTTTAGAAAAAGACCTTAGGCCTTGAGGGCTTAAAGAAATAATCTAATTTAGCAAAAAAAAAATGGAGATAGATCTTGCATTCTTACCTAACTTTATTGTTCACCAACAATACGATGAGTATTCAAACTTTATTTGTAGAGAATTTTAGATCATCCCCTCTTGTATGTCAAAATTCAATGTTGTCATATGTGCATCGTTTAATAGTTTAAAGTAGTCATCTATTTGTATTTGAATTGTGTGGGTGTGATGTTGTGAGTTCATATTAGTTTGATGGTTGTTAAACAAATTGATTATAGTTTAGATTAGGATTATCCTGTAGCTAGTTGTCAAGTATTAGGATTGTGTGAGAATTGTCCTTTGTAGTTTTCTTTGTAGGAGGTGTGGTTCTATATATTGAAGGGCAAGGGATGCATTTACTAGGAGTTATTATAGGTTCATTGTTGCTCTTTGGAAGAAGATAGTTTTGAGATTGATAAGTTTTGTGGTCACTCGAATATTAGGTTGATACAAACATACAATCTATTTTATTTAAATTTTTTACAAAATACGCTATTGTAACACCAAATTTTAAATCATTTGTTGACATAGAGAATTGAATTGTCAAAGTGAAGGATCTAGAATCTTAGACAATCAAGAGGGATTTCTTTGCGGACTTCAAGCTTAGTGAATACTAGTGTTTCTATTGTGAAAATTTGAAATATCTTTCTATACTTATCATGTGTGTTTTATTAAAATTTTGGCTACAACTGACTATGGAGGAGATATGATTTCAATTGGGGTTGAGGCCATGACTTCTTTAGAAAGTTAATAGTCAAAAAACATTCACCATAATTAAATAATAGCTTTGATGGGGATGAAATTTTTTATGTGAGGAGTTGGCAAGCTCGTGGGTTTGGATACAAAGGGAACTTGTTGGATAGGTTTAAGATTAATTTGGATTTAAAGGTTAGAAAAAAATACATACAATTCATTATTAGAATAAGAGCTTTGTCTTATTTTATACCTAATTGCAAATCTTGCGCGATTGTCTCATTGTGTATTGAGCCAATGTTGTAATTGTAAAGAAAGATAGTATTTGATAGAGTTTTCCACAAGTCTTGATAAAAAATTAATTTTTTTCCATTCCAAAGAAAATAAATTAATGGAGTTGAAGCAATAATCCTAAAGTTATTTCATATTTAGAGTTCCAAAATTGCTTCAAAATACTAGTCTCAAAGCTTAAATCTTCATCTAAATTTATTATTTAACAAATCCAAATGTATGATTCTTTTGTTAACTTATTAGAGTACATTGTCCTAAATTTGAAGATAAAAAAATGTCACCGATTGCAAGATTATGATATTCAAAAAGAAATATTTTCATTTTAAAATATTTTTATCCAAAATTGTGTATATCCAACAACGTGAAACTTTCCATATATAAATTATTGAGAATTTAGTTATAAAATTGGAAAATGCCAATCCAATGGTTGCAATGTTGTAATGAACAACAAGGTTGACAGAACATCTTGACATCCAAAGTCTCTGGACATTGGTCCTTGGATGTCTTCTAACATTCAAATTTCTTAAACTTTTTAATCTATCTACAATGTCCATTTGCTACAATGTCTAGTAGTTACAAGGGGTGTCTACGCCTATCCTACCCATTTGTATTACCATCTACCAATCTGATCACTATGATTGGCCAAACAATTTGGTGTAAAGGGCCAATTGACAATTGGACTACATTTGTCCAATTGGGCAACCAAGATGAGCAAACGACCTACCATTTGCCATCCCTTGCATCTATATAGGCAATTATCTCAACGTAACTTTTTCCACTCATGGTTTAATTGGTTTTACGTATTTATAGAATAATGTCTTCTATATTTGGAAAATTTGCACATGATTTTGCCTAAGACATTAGTTTTTGTCAACCCTGCATGAAATGGACCACTCTGGCATTGTCTTTAGAAGATCCAAATTTACATATAGGACTCAATATCCTTTATTTTTGGGCCATTCGACAAGCAAAAGCCAATAATTTACAAACCACTAAAAATGTACAAAAACAAATGTTCAAATTTGCTCCTTTTCAATGCTTGACTAGCCAAGAGTTGTTTGAAAGGTCCAAAAAAGTAGGAAAGTAGTCTAAATTGACTTCATGTGAACATCATGTATTCTTGGTATACCAATTATATCATCAAACATTTTAAAAATCCCTTAAAATTTGTCACCACCACCAATTCTAATATTTATTGATGTCAGAATGTCTTGAAATTTGGTAAAACACTTATTTATACTAAAACAACCTATCATAATTCTTAGTGATATTTTATTGAGAGTTAGGTAGTTTCTATTAATTTTCCAATGTTGGTAGAAGTGGTTTACTTTTGAAGGAGTCATCTTCTACAATTTATAAAATTACGAAACTTTTTGAACAACATCTAGGAAGCTTCAAAAATCTAGGTGAAATTTTTTACATATATTTTGCATTATCCAATGAAGGTATTAAATTAACACCTATCAATTTCTTCCATACTAGGGATTCTACACAAACTGACTTTGTCAATGTGCTCTTGGCATATTTTTAAGTTGAAAACACTTTTTTTTCAATCTTCAATCATAAATTATTTGTGTCCGTTGAATTTTATCTACAAAGTGTAAAAAAGTGATTTTTTCCAATCCTTGTGAATTGAATGGTAACTTTTGTAGGGTCATCTAATCATGTTTCCAAGACTTTGGGAGTTAGCTTCCACTTTGACTCTCTAACTCCTATGATCTAAAGTTCTATTACTCATACTTGAAGGTTCTACTTATTCTATCCCAAATTAATTGTTTTTCTACATTTCGGCCATCAGATTTGGAACTACTTTCAAACTCCTATTTGACCTTTTTTTACACCTAACTAACCTAAGTAGACACTCAAAGTTGAAATAGTAGTGCTTAAGGTACTCTTTGGACTTCTATGACTATTATACTATATTTAAATTTCTATCGAATTCAATGTAAACACTTTTTTTTTTAAAAACTAAAAATACTAATAAAATTGAACAAAAGCAAAGAAAAAAAGAATTTCAAGGGCCTAAGTGATACCTATGAGGCTCACATCTGTCTACATAGAATACAATTAGAATTGGGTTGCTTCTTTTCCTTACACTCCATTGTCTTCGTCATTTTAGTACTAACATATCATATTTTATGCCTTCACTCGCATTAAGGCATGTAGTAGTGCTTTTGTAGATGTTTCACACTGATTAGTTGTACTGTATACTAGAGTGCAGATTTTACTTTAAAATCAATTTGGATCAATCTACTATCATTTATGCTTAGGACTACAAAACATTTTCTAATTGATCTTCAGCAATTTATTCTTCATTAGTTTGCCTTTGTAATTTTCTTATTGTTTGCAATCATCTATCTCTTAGTCATTGGTGTAAGGGTGATTGCAAAAAACACTTGTTCTATTTTAATGTCACACCTTGCACATTGATATCTTTTTGGCTATAAATTTTGCATTTTGACTCCAAATGACTCAAGATTCATAGCTAAGGTATTCATGACTATTATGCACTTTGTCTAATTTTTTTGGAAATTTTCCAAAAGAATTTACTATCCTAAAATAGTCCCCAATTTTATGTCACACTTGCCAATTTGGATTTATTAAGAGATATTGAGCACCCCCAAAAATGAATTTGGAGCTAAAATTTGGAAGAAATAGTCTTCTAATATATTTATAGCTATTGTCTAAAATAATCCTAAAAACAATTAATTTTATATAGTATAGAAGTTCACAAAATGAGATCCATTTTGCTTGAATTTTGGAATATATAAAATAATACTTTGGTGGTTCTTATGTTGAATGACCATCTCCAATTTTTTGTAGAATTACTACAAACAACAGATTTTTAGTTTTTTTTATTAATTTTTTTTGTATCTTTTATAAATTATAATGTCAAAATGCCTATGTTCTTAAGATTTTTTTTCTAGTTCTCCTATTGAGAAATTCTTTTCTATGCTTTTTCTTCCTAAGATATATTTAAAAATATATATATACATCGTCTATATTTTTTAAATTTATATAAATTTATTTTTCTAATTTTAAAACATTCTAGAAAAAAATCCATAGTACTCCTAAAAACACAACAAATATTATAGGTGTTTCTTGCAATCACCTACAAGTACACATCCTTTAGCTACTACTACTATGTTTAATTTGTTCAAAATTATTTGATGGGTCTTATCATATTTTTTACAATGTTGAATGAAATTGATTTTAGTTTTTCTATTATCTACTACCTACACAAAATTGTCTTACACAATTGTCTTGAGCTATTGTTATTGTAAATTTCTTTTTTGCATTGATCAATAGTTGATTGTTGTTGCTTTTTGATATTTGATTTGATTAGCTAAATAGTGCACTAGATAAGCCAATTTTTTTGAGCATTGTTGAAGTCAAAACACATTTAAAGTATCTTTGACTTAAGGATAATCTTATTTTCAACGATGCAGTCTTTTAATACAAATCTACAAGTGATTGAAGCGAATGTAATCCATGAAGAAATTGTACGTATTTAACTTATTGGAAAGTTATCTTTGAGACAAGGGTACAAATATTTAACAATATATCTAAAATTCAAGTGCTATCTATTTATCATCAACTCAAGTATAATGTGTTATGCTTATGTATAATGGTCCACAAATGTATTCCACTTCTGTTATAACGTGTCACACAAATTATCCTCAACTTGAGGACAAATAAGTGATATCAATGAAAATGAAATCTCTAACTTGTAGTCTAACTAAAGGTTATTGATTATCCTCCAATCAAGGATAATTCATTGAATAAGATTGAGAGTTTTTAATTGTGGACCAATGTTCTCAATGAATGCCAAATAATTATGTTCGACTGAAGGATAATTAATGTAATGCAACTAATGTAAATTTATTGTAGGTCTACTAGTATTAAATGGAATATTGATTAGTGTCAAGTTGAGGATAGCTCCTTAAAATTAATTGAATAAAATGATTTGTAGTTTAGTGCTTTTGAAGAATATTGGTTATCTTTGATTCGAGAATAATTATTTGACAACGATAGATGTAATGTCATTATCAAACATTAAGGTAGAAACACCTATACTAGATAACTTAAGCATTTTAACATGTAAGATGTGGAAAATTCACTATGAAATCAAACTCAATGTGTATGAACATGAGGATGAGGAACAATGCCAAATACAAAGAATTTTTTTCCTCAAAAATGAGTGTTTTATTCAATATAAATACAAATTTTTCATTAGGACCCATTCTAGTTTTATAGACTCACCTATTATGGTTAGATTTGGTACTTCTCCCTTAATAATAAAGGAAGAGAGATGATTGGATAAAAAGGTACAAAGATAATCTTTTTCAATAAACAGTGCATCCAAGTGTTGTCTACAATAGGTCAGCCTATGAAACCAATAAAGGGAGGTTGCCCAAAATAGATACTTCAACCTTACATAAGTTAAGTAGAATATTGATTATCCTTGAGTGAAGGATAATTCATTATAGTCAATGGAGTTGTCTTAAAATAGACCTATGCTTGTAGAAAATATTGATTATCCTCAAATCAAAGATAATTTATAAAGTAAGTGGAATGTCAAATTCAACAAGCACATTTTAATTATGTCTATAAATGTGAAATTTCATTGTGGTCAAGATAATTCAAATGTGAGATGGAAGGAGGCACCCATTGATCTTCACTTTAGATAAAATAATATTATCTTCAAGTCAATTATAATATATGAAATACAACGGTGTACATTCATTTGTAGTGTACTACTAGAAGGAGATGCGTATTATCCTTAATTAGATATACTAGTCTAGTGATATCTGATGGATGGTATGCAACTAAATACTTGATGAAAAATGTAATTGCTGTAGTTAGTAAATAAATGTTTATTTCACATTTTTCTATTCTTTTAACAAAGAATGGAGACTCATAATTTGAACAAACTCACTTTAATAATGCCAACTTTATTAGCTAGTGTTGCACTATGGGAGGAGATCCCACATTTTTCTTAGAGTATGAATTGTAACACACTCACTAATGAAAATGGGATTGATTTACCAAAAGCAATATGATGCAATATTGATGACAAATTAGTAATTGACACAACAAGGGCACAATACAAATTGTAGAGTTCCTATTTGAAGACATGATTTTGTTAGTATGGATGTGGTCATTGCACTCCTAAAGCATCAAGTAAGTCTTTAATAACTCTATGAGCTTATATGACCATGAACAAACCTTCATCTATAATACAACCATAAATGCTTCAATGTGATGTCTTTTAGTGTATGTTCATGCCTACAAAAGCTTGCAAGAGAAGAGGGAGCATGTTATTTAAATTTTAGTAATTGTTGGCTGACAATAGCAAGTAGTTATGAGAACACTTTCAAGAACAATCCTAAAATGGACTTCCGAAGGCCTCAAATCCCTCCTAATGTTTGTTGTATTTACCATTGCATAACCCTTAAAACCTTAAGTAATGTCAAATGACAAATCAAAGAAATAGCATAATTTATTGCTAGCATATATTTCAAATCTCAATACACATAAAATTTATATATCATGAGTAAATATTAAAATACTGGACAAAAATATCAAATTTGCAAGTTTCTAGACAGAATTTTAAAAATATTTAAAAAAATATGAAATTATCTTCTTTAAAAAAATTTATACCATTACAAATAATCATGTAAAGAAATCAATTCAAAAAAGCACATTGCTGAAAACAATTGAAGCACATTTAGAAAACAATTTCAATTTTAAATTTGTTGTCCTAGACTTACAAAATTAATTTATAGCATTTTCATATTTTGTCAAATTATTAAGAAACATTACACTATCATACATATTTTATAATTGTAGGTACCACTTAACTCCTCAAGGACCAAAAGGACACAATGTGTGGTCTTCAATGGCAAATTTTTGATATAGTGAAACAAATCTCAATAATTTTGTAAACTAGGATTTTGTAGAGTAAGAAGTTCGGATGCTTGTTGCATTTTTTTATTTTCAAAATTTAAATGTGAAAAGAATTCAAAATTACTTTTAGAAAATGTAGTGTAAAAGAAAAAGGGAGCAAATAGAATGTTTTTTCAATGAAAGGAATAGCAAAAATGGAAAAAATAAAATAAAGTAGTCATTCCGAATCTTTATTTTGCACAAAGAAGTAAAATTTGAAGTTTTTTTTTTTGAGTTAGTATTTTTAGCAATTTTACATATAAAAGGCTCAATCGGATGTATTGAAGAACACAAAATATTTAGAATGATTCCAAACTTTTGAAGATGTTCCAAACAATATGCAAATATTATCAATTCTTAAATTTCAAAAAAACTGACATATACACAATTTTGTTTTAAATTTGTATGATCCAATGTGTTTAGTTTTAGCTTTCTACTCTTTTTATTTAAACACATTAGTAGGAGAGATTTGAGGGCAAGGAAGGGACATTTCAAGGTCATTCCCCTATTTGTTCATTGTATTGCTTGGAAACAATAAATCGTTTTTTAATGGCTAAATTTTTAATTTTTGAAAAACAATTTTTTTTTAATTTGAAAAAATATTTAAAAATCTAAAATTATTATTTTTAAATTCAATAATAATAATAATAAAATAATCTATTTTTTGATGTAGCAATCTCTTGACCACATTAGACTATTGATGTAGCACATTTCTACACTCTCAAAATTCAAGAAAACTTGTGGTCTTCAAATGCCTTGAAATATCTTCTAATGATACAAATTTGAGAGAGTTTTTTGTTCTTCAAATTTTTAAATAAAAAATACTACATTTACATTAGATTCCAATATAATTTCTGTAGAGGGATTTAAAAAAAAGCATTATTCATCTTCTTATAGAAAAAATTTCCCCAATTTTTTTGTTTTTTTTCTTATGAAGTTGATCTTTAAAATTTTTATAATCTAAAAACCAACCTTCAAAATTTTCCACAATTAATTTCGTAAATACTAGACAAAGTAGTCTTTACTTTATATAGATAAATTTTATCAACTCCAAACACATTTATGTGCAAAAAAATATCAAAGTAGTAAAATTAAATGAAAACCATTGTCAAAAAGTCGTTGGGACTTGAAGGATTAATGACTAATACATTGCCATTTTAATCAAACATTTATAATTTCAAATCGATCTTTAATATTTTAAAAGAGATGAAATTCATAATTTTAATAGACAAGACATTTTGTTATGTGTTAATTATAAAATCTCCATTTGTTAATTCATTATTTAAATAATTACAACAACTATTATTTTCATAGTATAAAATGATTTAGTAAATACAACAAATAAATTCAATAAACCTCAAATAGTCTTTTGCAACTATAATTTATAAGAAAAAATAGTGTAAAAACTCAAGTAATTATTTTGTTTCTTACACCTTCAAATTATCACTATCAAGCCACAATTTTCAATTATACAATTCACTCATAAAACTTTGACATTTTTTTATGAATGACTAAATAGGTTTCCTAATAGTTTTAAAAGTCTTTTGGGAAAAATAAAATCATTACAATCTTCCAACTATTTTGTAGCATATTGGAAAAATCTTATCAATTACAATATTTATAACTTGAATAATCTAGTAATTTCACCAATATCACTTATAGAAATGATTAGAATAAGGACTATAATACAAATGAAATTTAAAAAATTAATTAAATACAAAACTCTAATATTTTGGGATTTTGGATTTTAACATATGTAATTTACAATTGCAATGATTCATTGACATTTGTAATTTTGTTACCATTTTAAATTTGAACTAAAGAATTGAACTTGTAATATAGGATTTTAAAGTTTGTTAAGGTCAATGTAAGATCAATTAAAAATTTAACTAATCATACTAAATTTCAAATAAAATATTCCAATAATTATAAAGTATGTAATTTATAATTGAAAATGCTTATTGTTGACTTTTATATTTGTAATGATGAATGCAATAACACTATTATTTGCTTCAATATCATCATCCAAAAGATATATTGATTCAAAGGTTCTTATGCAAAATATGTGTTATTTACTATGATAAAATGCAATCTTAATCAATATTTGGTCCCCCTCTTTGAAGACAACAATTGTCCAAGGGTGACATGAAGATAAACAAATGATTGTAAAGATAGATGGTTTGCCAAAAAACTAAGAAATTCATTAAGTATTACTTCAATTTAATTTTTATCCATTTGCATCTAATATTTTAGTTTGACCTGTTTATGGAGAAGAAAAGCTCACTATACATACATCAGTGGTAGGAGGTAGAACAATCCATGTGGGATATGTAATTAAAAATTTGGGGGGGTCAACTACTTATAGTCAAGCTTGAAATAGGACTACATTTTCAAACTTCATTTAGGCATAGTAGAATAACCTTTTACAAGAAACTTCAAACTAAGATTAGTTGAGAAATTAAGTTAAATTAAGTTAAGTTTAATGTCTAAAAATCTATTTGAGATTTCAAGCCTCCAATCAAAAGTGATAAACAAATTTCAAGAAAAACATTGGAAGGGGGGATATTTGAAAAGGTCAAAAAAATTCCCCTCCAACATTTCTTTGAAATTTGTCCATAACTTTTGATTGAAGGCTTGAAATCTCAAACAAAGTTTTGGATATTAAACTCAACTTGGTTTCCCAATTAATGTTGATCAAAGTTTTTTACTCTACCTAAATGAGGTCTAAAATTGTACTTTCAACACAATTCCTATTTCAAATTTAACTATGAGTAGTTGAACTCTTACAACTTCTAAATTATATATCTCACATGGGTTGTTCTACCTATATATATATTTTTTAAATTTATTTATTTTTTAAATTTAAAATTTAAAATTAAATTAAATTTTTTTAATTTTTTCCATCTTGATCTCAAAAAGTAAATGGTTTATGGAACAAAAAAATTAATGGATTAAATTCATGTTCTCTTTATTTTTTATTTTTTTTATTGGTATTTGGAAGTTAAGATTTAAAGCAAATTCAATTTGATTAGTCCATCCTTGACAAAAAAAATGAGGATATGTATTACTACTAATTAAGAGTCATTCTAACATGGCAATGGGCCCATTGACAAAGGAGGATATAAGGGAATATAAGTTGACAAAAATTCTATCAAAGGTGACAAAATAGTTGATAGGATTATGTCAAATAATTGATTGAATCTACACATTCCCACTATCAATGCAATTGACAAATTTATGTTAATTTACTATAAAATAGAATATAAAAATTCTTGTAGTCATCATATATATAATTGTACCCACTTTGGACATTGATTGGGTAGATTACATGTGAATTGTTCATTGAAGATATGCAAACATTTATACCAAAAGACAAGCCATTTGCAATGCTCATTTATGATATATTATTTATATTATGATTTATAAAAATGACTATATTAATACTAAGTAGACAAGACCATTTTGAGTGTAAGATATATTTATCAAATATTTGAGTCTTGGGTCATTGCAAGAAACATCGGTTGTTTTTCCATCACAATGAGAGTAGCTCTCTTGTCATCTTCTACAACTTTTGAACAATAAATTCAATGAAAAAAACAAAAATTCTATTTCTACCTATCTTAATTATTATTTTATCCCTTATTTTAGAAAAAATTAAAATAATTTATGTTTAAAAGTCAATTTTGTTAATTTGTCACATTCTTGGACTTAGGGTTGTTGACTACAAAAAGAAGTCTTAATTAATTTTTTTAGGTGAAATTTTGTGGTATATTCCTATAGTAGGTAGACACATTTCCATTAAAGGGCATTTAAAAATACAACATTCTATGTCCTCCATGTTCATGCATGTAAGCTTCTCTTGCACGTGTAGTTCTAATTAATAATAATGGTTTCAACCTAATTTTTTTGGTCAAATATTATCACTGTTAAGTCCTCACAAATGAACCATTTTAATTTTCTTAAAATGATTTTTTCCTTTATTTTGCAAATTGAAATGTCAAAAAATGTATTTTTTGTGATGTATTCTTAGACATAGAAATCTGGATAGGAAAAGGTATTTTGAGTTTTTAATTTATAATAAATTAAAAAATATTAAAATTGAAGAAATTAAAAATCCTTCATTTAGTAAGGACTCGATAGTGATGAGATTTGACCAAAAAAATGAAGTCAAAACCATTATTATTAATTAATACTATATGTACAAGGGAAGCCTACTTGCATGAATACGGAGGATATAGAATAATGTAATTTTAGAAGTCCTTTGATAGGAATATGTCAAAATGGGCAACAAAAAAGATATTCTAAAAATTAATACCTTTGCTTCTAAGAAAGACCCATGGTTTTTTTGTAATATACAAAGGAAACTTGAATTTTTTTCTAGAAATAGAGGGAATAATTATTTTTTGGGGATTGTATAGATTGGTATCTATTCAAAACATTTGAACCATTCATTTTTTAACAATGAGTTGAAAGTTATGACAAGTTTTATTTTATAGGCAACAAAGAAGAAAAATAGATAAACTTACATTTTTTAGTACAATTTTCAAATTTTTTGAATAATTTTCTTTAAGAATACCAATTGTTTAGTGGAACATTTTCACCATTAAGAATAATATGTTTTGGTTTCTTATGAAGTTATTAGGAGTTTGGTTTTTTCTTTCAATCTATACTACTTCATATACCATAGTTTTAAGACATTTAAATATATAAGTAGTTTTGGCTAATTTTTTCATATATTCTTAGAAAAATTCTCAACATACTGTCTAAAATGGACAAGTTACGGGACATTATTATTTTTAAAATTTGAAGGACAAAACTTGACCTTTTGGAAGGGCTTGGAAAGCCTCCATTTTGAATTTTAGGCACATTGAACTTGCATTGGTGATGGTGATATTTAGTGTGAAGTTGAAGAAGAATGTGCTTAAATAAGTGAAATAAATAATATGGTTGGATGGTTGCATCCATTAAAAAATAAATATAGGTGAAGATTTTAGCCTTTCTTTGCACTAGTAGAAAATCTGACCATTAAATTAATAGAAAATCAACAAAGAATTGTTATTCATTCTGTTGTTTTTGTCATGCTGTCCAAAGGTAGTTTTTTGTTGATTTAAACATGGTTTTGTTGTTTCGTTTTGTTGATTTGAACAACTTTTTTGTTAATTATTTTTTTCATTTGATTTTAAGAAGAAAAAATTTAAAATACCACCTCATAAGAATACACCACCTCACTAATGCCACATCACCAATTTGGAGGTGCCACCTAGACAAGGCAGCCCATGTGGTAATGACACCTAGGCATCTCACATCAGAATACAACCTGTAGGGTTTGAACCCAAGTTTTTTTGGATCCAAACCAAGGGTTGGACCACTCCACCACGCTTGAATTAACTTGACCATTAGTGGAGTTAGAATACATTAATACACTAAATAAAGTTCAATTCCTATGTTTTTGTCAAATTAGCAAAATTTGGAGGTCAATTAATCCCTAAATGCCCAAGCCTTTTCAAGTGTGTTTTGAGTATGAAAAAGGTGCATGGTCTTGTAGTCATCCCTAGTGAAGCAAATTGATTTTTTTTCCAAAATCTAACCACATAGATGTT
This sequence comes from Thuidium tamariscinum, assembly GCA_947034885.2. Taxonomy (NCBI): domain Eukaryota; kingdom Viridiplantae; phylum Streptophyta; class Bryopsida; order Hypnales; family Thuidiaceae; genus Thuidium; species Thuidium tamariscinum. Next base: position 9,694,874 of record OX344756.2, read on the forward strand.
TTAAGAGCTTGTTTGTTAATAAATATACAAATTCTGGGCACAAAACTACATTGGACTTGTTAGATTATAACAAGAGAAGAGTACATTTTTTATATTTAGTATACTGCCTTTTCCTACAATGTTTCTCAAATTTGCATATAATTTTTTTGGGGGATTGGAGGTGACCTAAACAACTACAAACAGTGTTAGCACACTAAAATGCACTTCTAAAAAACTTAATTTCACATGAATAGCTATTAAATTCATTACACAATCCACCTTGCAATTGTTGATATGCAATTATTTTTATTAGCAGAAATTGCAAGTAACTCCAAATCAATAGTTGTATGTTTAAATTTTCAATGGTGAATATCATGAAAACACTTTCTTCTTTCCATTGGAACCATTCTCAAAGCAAACAGATATGTACAACTTCTTTGATCTCAAATCAAGTGAAATTGCATAAAGCTAGGAAATGAAGTAAAATTGGCAAGCTTTACATTTCACTTATGGTACATGTATGCCTTTGAAGACCTCTCAACAATCAAATATGTACTTTTTTCAGTGAAAAATGAAAGATTTCAATAGTTAATCCTTAAAACTACCTAATTTTTTTTTCAATGATCATAGGTTTTAACTGCCCATTTAAAAACGGGCCTGAAATTTCAGCTCGACCATATATGGTTGATTGGGTAGTTAGGGGTTAAGGATAGTAAATGAAGTTCTTTTGAAAATTTTAAGAAGAAAGTTTCAAATTGAAGTTGAATTTCATCTCCAAAAATTGGTTTGACATTTGGATCTTTATTTCAAAAGTTATGGATCAAAATTAGAGAGTAATTAAGTTAAAAAATTTTGAATTCCAACTTGAGTTAATTTTCAATTTTTATATTTAAAGTTTAAAATTTTAATCACAAAAATATTATAATTTTATTACTATTACAATTGGAATGTACCTAATTAAAAAAAAGATAAACCTCCAATTTCTTTTAACCACAAAAACATCAAGTACTTCTTTTATCAATGTAGCTAACATTTTTTGTTGTCTATTTATAAATGTCACTTGAAGTTTATTTTTTTATTCTCCACACAACATTTAGTGAAGGAATAGTTCAAGGAATAATAGTAATTTCAACATCTAATGACATCATTGAATAATGAATGTATGGTATGTAGCTTTCATTTTTCTTACAATTTTTGCAGATTTGAAATAAGTTTTTTGAAGGGAAAAAAAATTGAATTTGGTTTTCAAATTAGTTATAAATTTTCTTAATCATTCCATGTTGATTAAGAAGATGATCAAATTTTGAATCTAAAACACTTATTACAAGCATTTAACCATTTACATTCAAAATCTTCAATTTATTACAAAAAGATTTACCATTTTTTTTTAATATTTAGAAGTCATTATCTACTATAGCATTGGAAAAAATGATAAAAATAAAATAATTTAAAATAAAATAAATCTATTGGATAGATTTATTTTGAATTGAAACAATTCAATTTTATATACTCATAGAGTTGAATTTTTTTTAAATCAATTATTTGCATTGAATTTGAATTACTATTTCAATTTTCTTAAAGCTTTTATTAAATTTATGATTAGATTTAAGATAAAAACAATATGATCTAATTTAAAATGATACGATGTCATATCCTAAATGAATTGATTTAAAATAATGTAATATGATATTCTACCAATCTAATTTAAATTACTACCCGTTCACTTAAATTAATATAATTTGACATTGTACCCATTCGATTCGAATCAAATTTGAATTGTATAATTTGTATATATATAAATCATTTTAAGAGATTCTATTGGATTCCAAAAAGATTCCAAAAAGATTCCAAATTTTGTTGATTTTGTACTTGATCTACCCAAAACCACAAAAAAGATTAATCATTTTTTTGTTTTTTACAAATAAAATTAAAAAAAATATTGTTACAATGTCGTAAAGAACAAAGAAGAGTTGATTTTCTGTTGATTTGGGTAGGGTTTTCTACGAGTGTTGAGATTGAATATTTTGAGGTAGTTTTGAGCTTCTAAATATGACAGAATTCTAGAGGAGAAGTTCAATGAAATTTGGTGACCAATCTCAAATTCTTATAACAAAGTAGGATAATTTACAATTGAGTTGAAGTTTCCTTAAACATGCTTTAAAATATTTAGTGAATAGGTAGATGTTTTTTGCACAATTGTCAACATAGAGACATTGGAATGAAGATATGGTTGTAGAAAATCCACCAATATAAATTGGGCCACTTCAAGAATCTATACCGTAAAATGAATTTGTTTTGTTTAGCTTATTATTGTAGTGGGATCCCTAGAACTGTGTGTCCCTTGGTGGCCTTCTTCATATTGTTGAAAAGCTCTGAGCAAGAATGGCAGGTGCACAACCTTATTTTTGTGGCATTCCAACTCATGGATGAAAAGGATAATGAATTTCAAATTTTTTACAATTATGATTTTTAAAAGAAAATTAATTTACCTTTTCTTTCTTTCTCTTGTATGATTGTACCAATAGCAAGGGTGTACAGTACTACTGTACTTCATATTGCATTTGAACGCAGCTCTTAAACTTCATTCAACCTCACTTGCAGTTTATGTTTACATGGTTCAAAATGACCAAAATGTATAACATAAGAGGATTTCTGGTCCTTCTACAAGACTGCGAAATCCCAAACGCTGGGAACGCAGTGGGAACTCTAGGAACCCCATGCTGATGTGGTCGAGCGACTGTCATGTCAGATAATATTAATTAATCTATTATTAAAAAAATTGAAAAAAAATTATTTTAAAATTATTTTTTTGCTTTCTGATACATTCTGAAAATTTTGAGAATTTTTTTTTTGAAATTCAAAAATTCAGACCAGCAGGGGCTGGTCTGCAGCAGTGGGAACAGTTTCAGGGAACGGCCCTGAAACAGTCTCTCGGAGGCCCAGAAATCCTCTTATGGTTTCAAAACACACATACAAATTTTGGGTGGGGTAAACTAGCCCCTTTATTTGGCCCTTCCAAGTCACTCCCAAATTGCAATTACAAAAAAAAGTTTCCTATTTTGTGCTTGATAAACTTACCATGTACCCCCGCCTCCTAATTTGGGGACTTTAATTGCAAACATGAATTCAAAGTTTACAATTAGAAAAAGAAAAGAGACTTTATTTTCAAATAAGGAAAAAAATATTTCGACTCACCAAGGACTAGCTCCTCTGGTTCTATGTATTGCTTCTTCTATCAATGGAAATTTTCCATGTATTTCAAAAAAAAAAAGGTTTGCAAATTTTATCATGCATGGAAAATAAATAAAAATTTCATTTGTTTAAAATTAAAATTCATTGCTTTTCCAAGGGGCCAAGAAGGGGGTCACTTCACCTGACCGAATTATAGTTGATGCATATTTTCAATAATTTTTTTTTTTTTTTTTACAATTGGGGATACCCCATTGCAATAAAAAAATTTCAATCAATTTTAGGTCATGATATCTTGCCATAGTTGTATGCTTTAAAAAAGGAAGAGCCCATTGTCCCATTGACAAAACTGCACCAGCCCATAAAATGCCTGCACCCCAGATGAAATTCCTTATCATTTCAGGTTTGCCAATATATTCCAGATACGCCTCTTTCACTCAAAAGCTCCATCAGTCTCACTGTTGTTTCTGGCCAAATATATTTGACTTGGGACAAAAGAAAAAAGGACCCTGATCCCCAGCCAGCTCATGAGCCTTGGAACACTATCACAACATAGATGCAGGTGAGCAAACCCCTTCATTTATTATTCATTTTTGTTTTTTGAAACCCAGAATTTATTCCAAGACAAACTGGACTCAAGAACAAACACCTGAAAAGCACGTCTGAGGGGGAAGCCCTAGGCACCAGGGTCTTTTTAGGCAATTAAATGCCCAATTTCCTAAAAAAGAAAAAAAGAAAAAAAGGGCAGCTTTGAGCCTATAGAAAAAAATGAGGGTACAATGGAAATGGTCCATTTGTTTCGAAGAAAGATTAAAAATAAAAAATAAAAAAATGAGGGTAAATGTAACAAAAAATGCTTGACAAAAATAATAGCCTTCTTTATCGTTGCCAATATGCTTCTAAAACCTCATTTCATCTATCATGCAAAGCCACAATTGCATACACAAATTTATATATTCAAAATTGGCCTTCTTCAATTAAAGCCCTCTAGAAGGAAGAAAAGCAAGTTGTAGTGAACAAAAAATGTGGGCCAGATTTTGTTGACAACATGTTTGTAAACACAAAATCTGCGTTTACAAACACGCCATCAACAAAATCTGGCCCACATTTTTTGTTCACTGCAACTTGCTTTTCTTCTAGTGCCTAGGTTAAAGAGCTAATCAATTAAAAACCTTCTTGAAAGGAAGGCCACATCACCATATGTCCAAAAACAAAAGAAAACACCTTTCTAAGTACCAGTGATCCCATAACTGTTTTTTAAATTTAGTGCAATATACTACCTTTTAAGAGAAATAGGCATCAACTTTGGCTATCTTGAGAGTGAGTAGTATGGGAACAAAATTTTTTTTTAAAAAGGATTTTGCAAGTTGTGAAGGATTATTGGGAGTACTGTAAGACAAAACTAACAAAATATATGCTAATTCTACTGTAGAAGAAGTTGCAAATTGTCTATCAAATTTTATTGTTTGTTGTAATTTTGACTAAAATGGCCCCTTTTTTACAATGTAATAGTAGTGCAAGGGTTTTTGGGATAGAAACGGAGCGAAATTTAGCCAGTTTTGGGAACACTGCTACACACTGATGAGATGAACTTCAAATGAGTGTGCACCCGGGCAGCCAACAATGACAATGTGTGAACAAAATAATGGTCGAAGCTTCTCCGTATACCAAACAGATCATTCATCCACCTGTCGAGATTTGACTCTCCGTTTTCCTTTCAATTCCTCAATTGTTCAATTGCATCCGAACGTACATGGGAGAGAGAGAGAGGGCCGAACTCGTAGCCCATCAATTCTAAGCACAGGACTGAGGGCGAGCAACTGGCAAACATGACCTTCCCAATCAAGAAATTGGAATGGAATACCAAGTCAGGCCACTGGCAGATTTTGTAAGTAATCAGTTATAAGTTATCAGTTGTAATAACTTATATAACTTATATTGTTGCACTGTGAAAGATGCGTGTGAATTTGTGCACATGATGGCGTTCACATTTGTGCCCAAGTCAAGGTTTTGCTTTTGGAAGTAACCCAAAATAAGGGGTGTTTCACACTATGGCCGTCCAAGTCGAGAGGCTGTCAATTCCACCAATGAGATTAGAGAAACCATGATTTTCACCAATCAGATTTGAGAAAATCATGGCCTCTCGACTTGGACGGCCATAGTGTGAAACACCCCTAAAGAGATGAGCCTCTCATTTCTTCAAGTGCCTCAGTAACCTCTAAATGTCCAAGGCTTGTTTTGAGCTTCATTTTTCAGATCAAATTTTTGACATTGAAACTAGACTTCTAAAAGAACTTTTCAAAAGTATAAACTACTAAAAATAGCAACTTGGTTAGGTTTTATTTAACTTCAAAGTTTTGGAAAAACTAGATTTTGGTGCCTTGGGCAATTAGGGGTTAAAGTAGCGGACCACCCAATGGCGTCAATGTACCTAATGGTGTCAATTTCTATGTAAAGCATTGATTCTAAAAGATAAATGAAGGTAGATTGTAAATAGCTTATCATTTAGTTTTAAAAAAAGAAAAGCTATTTGTAGTCTACCTACATTTAAATTCTACAATGACTATCATAGTGTATAAATTGACGCCATTAGGTACAGTAAGGCCATAGGCTGCTCCTACCTTTGTGCCAATGAAAACATTTGAATGAGAAGATGAAGATCGCGGATTAGACTAGTGTAGTACTTGTAAGGTAAGGTGCTCAAAAAGCAACCTTACTCTAGTAAAAGTGATCATAAATATAGAGGTACATTTTGCTTTCTTCAATGTACCAATAGTATACTTTTCATGAGGGGTGGTTGCTTTGAGTGAGCATTGTCTTCAAACCTCAAGAATTTTAACTAATTCCACAAAGGTCCAAAATATAACAAACAAGTGACTTGAGTGCAATGCAATTTCCATTTTTCTTCCTTACAAAGTTCACTCAAAATTGTTTTTAGGAGTTCAGCATCATTCACCAAATGCAATCACCTCTTCAAAGGTCACTTTAAGAGCAGACTGCTAACCTTAACCTAACAAAAGAGTCGTTATTAGAGCAAGTATTACAGAATGGCAAGAACGCATGAGGGAGTGATGGCTATAGATGTCACTGCAACAGGGCCGGTCCAATGGAAGGAGAACCATTTTCTCAAGACTCCATTGCTCCAAAGACAAGCAACAACTTGAGTGGTTTGGTCAAGAATCCCAACCTAGTGACAAGCACTAATAATATCTAATTTAGGGTAAAGTCGCCATTAACCAGACACATCCAAAAAGTGTACGTCTAACACTGCTATTTAGCACACAAGCACTGTACATCACCATAAGCAAGTGGAACGAGAAATCAAACCACCGCACAATCACTGTGCACTATGTAGTGAAGGGCTGTGTTATTTTTTCTAAAAGATTTCATTCATGTTGCTTTCAAGTTGCAACAAAATTTGCAAAAAGAAACTTTTTTTTGTAACTTTTTTTTGGAGTCAAGCTTAACATGGCATTGAACAATCATGCCAAATTTGAGAGCTTGCAAGTGCCTACTGAATTATAGAAAAAGATTTGAATTTGCTTTGTGGTATGATTGGCAAGGCCCTGTTGATCAAGAAGATTATCCTCTTACAAATGCCCTACTTTATTACAGAACTTTCTTTTTCTTTTTCTTTTTTTCTTTAAAAAGAAGGTGACCATTAACCCCTAAAGGACCAAAGTGCTTTTTTGGCAACATAGCGATTTTGGGCAGGTACGTGTGACTAGAGATTTCTATATTTTGGAACCAAAATTTAATAGAAGGTGTGGACGAGGAGTATCTTTCAAGCACAACAATTTTTATGACTTTTGACTACATGGTTGAAAAGTTATTGCATAATATGTTGTTTGTTTCTCAACTCGGGCAGTTCGGGCAGATCAGAAAAAATCACTTTTTTTGGAAAACAAAATTTGAAATTGATTTTATAGATTTATATATATGTATAAATCTTTGAATCATTCCATTTGGATTAATGAGTCAAAAGTTATGCAGAATTTTAGTTTGCGGGTAGTTATGGATTCTCTACTCTAAAATAAACTTTGAAGTCCTTTATTTTACTCAATTTTCAATATTTTTGAAAAAAACAAAAAACATTGGATGTAGAATGTTTATTACAGCATTTGAACCATTGAGATTGGCATTTTTCAATTCAATAAATAAATTGTTAAACATTTAGTGTTTTGAATAATTCTCTACTTCTCTCTACTTACTATTTTTTTTGTACATGTTGTACAATTCGAAATGATTTGAAATTTTTTGAGCATTTAGCCAACTTGAATTGAAGAATGAATCCAAAGAGTAACAACCATTTTGAATATTTTTTCATACAAATGTGGCCTTCTGAAGTGCAGCTGCCCGGATTTCCGCAGTGATAAAAAAGGGATTTTTGTAACTTCAAACACTATTATCTTACAATCTACATGGCGGAATTTTCTGAAATTTTTTATACATGCTCTCAAACTAGCTTACTCTAAGATCCTACGGTTACATTATTCTAAAAATGTTCTTTTTAAAAAATTTGATAGTTATCCTAAAAATGACAGTTTTGGAGCAATTTTGGTGAAAACATAGTCAAAAACCTTTAGGGGTTAACCAGAAGAAAATAAAATTTTATAGGGATGATTGAGTTGGCTTGGACAGAGGCTAAGAGCTTTAAGGTAGAACCAGTGCCTATATCCAATCAATTAAGCAATTGTAGAACAAGATGAGGAGGAGTTTGGCTATGAAAATTTTTCTCATGTAGAGAAATAAAAATATTGAGATTAAGATTTTTTTATAATTTTTTTGCTAAAATTGAAATGAATTACTATGAATTTTGAGAACCCAAATGTATTATGAGGAGGAGTGTGAACCCACAGCCAATGTCTAAAATCTTCTAATTTGACTCATAGCCAAACTACTTTCTCACCCACTTCCTATGCACTTTGGGGCAATTTGGGACATGTGTCATGACCTTATGCATCCTAATCTTGAAAAGGAGAAAAACACACATTTTAAGATTGAAATAGTGCACCCTATAGATTGGTTGTGACTCCCTAAATTGTTAAAAAGAAGTAGATATAAAGTAGAAGGAAAATCTAAATTATTAATATGTCTATGATGGAATTAAAATGTACTAATCCTAATGGTGAGATTTTTGTAGTAAGAAAAATAAACCACATGAAATTTTTTTTGAATTGTAAATATTGCATTTAGAATTGAATCCTGTAGTTTTTTGTTTTTTTTAAAGATGATCAAATTGCCTAAAAAACAAGATTGTCCATAATTTTCTCATAATAAATCCAAATGGATTGAATCAAAATTTCCATGGAGACAAAAACATAATCTATGAGACGAATGTTTTATTTTTCTTAAAACTCAAATTTTTTGTTGCCCAGTCTCCCCTATTTTGAGCTTATTTGGACATAAATTTTGTTCCCATGCACCAATTGGAAAAAAAATTATTCTCATCCAGCTAATCAAATTTTCTAACTTTTAAAAAGAATTTGAAAAATCAAAATAAATATGGGCCCGTAGGTACCTACCCGAAATCCCATTTGTCCCCCAAATGAATAATGATCCTTTAGGGATTAATCAAGCACAAAATAGGAGGTTTTCATTTTTAGTTGCACCCTTAGAATGACTTGGTGTGGAGCAAGTGGACTAGTTCACCCCAACCGTCATTCCAGGGGTGCAAGTAAAAATAAAAGCCCCTTGTTTTATGCCTAAGTAATTTACATAGTACACCTCTCCTAACTAATTTGTTTTTTCTGATTGCAAATACGAATTCAGAGTTTGCAAATTCGATTATGTGTGGAAAATTAAAAAAATTCAGCATTTTTGGGAGTGGCCAAGCTAGGGGTCACTTCACCCCGGCCATACCAAGTATTGGCTGGCCAGGGTGAATTGACCCCTCACTCTTGAAAAAACACTGAAATTTTATATTTCTCATGTATGATAAGATTTGCAAATTTTGAATTCATATGTGCAATCGAAGGCCCCAAATTAACTAGGGTGAGGTTAAGATATAAATTAATAAACTGGCTCCTTGCTCAGCCCCTCCAAATCATTCTCGGAGTGCAAATAAAAAACATAAAAAATCTAATTTATCCCTTATCCTCAACCTAAGGTAGAAGGCTCTTAAATGGAGCGGGTTCTAAAATCGTGCCCTATCTTAAGTGTACAATATTTGTACATGTTGCTTTTTCATAGCCTTCAGTAGTGTACTCACAGTGTACATTTTAGCTAGGGCACCATTCTAGAGCCTTATGCCCTTTCAACTTCAAAATTTGATAACTAATTCAAATAAGCTCAGAAAAATATGAAACGACTTGGGTTAGATGTCAATTCTACTTGTCTGTCAAGGAAAATTTACTGAAAAATATTTCTAGAAGTTTTACCTCCTTGAAATTCTGTTTCAGCTGTTAGATGGTCCATTATAGGACCTCTGACCTTAGCTAATTTGGGGCCTTTGATTGCTCATGTGAATTCAAAATTTTGCAAATCTTTTCATGCATGGGAAATGAAAAATTTCAGCACTTTTTGAGGGGCTGAGTACTGAGCGGGACCGAAGTCATTGAAGAAACAACTGAAGACTCCCTTCAGACAACTGGAGTCAAGGGTGGACCAACACTTGAACAATTCCTCACTTGCCAAAACTTTCACACCAACTTAGTCTCAAGGCCAATTTCAATGGCTGACGTCAGTTTGCACAGAAAACAAAACTCTGCAGAGGACTATGATTGGTGCACTTAGTTCAGTTCCTCTTTTTCCAAAGAATTTGCTCATTTCTGCCCAATACTTTTATTCACAAGATAATAAGAGTCAAATGATGACATGCAAGTGATTTGTGGTGTGTTCTTAATCCTTAAAGTTTCTTAAAATCTCCTACAAAGGTCATTATTTAAAACCTTATCTTTGAGACTATACTTAAAACACCTCTTTCTCTTGTAGTGATCAAAATTAAAAAAGTTCATAGATTGGCAATGGGTCCACTGTACTTTTTGCCTTTCAAAATTCCTAATAATTTCAATTCATGTGATAAAATTATCAAAGTTTTTGCAATCCCCATCATTTCTATCCTTGCACCTCTAAAAATATTTGCTTTGCCTTGTACTAAGTTACACCAGATCATGTCTAGAATGCCTTAAATGATCGGTTACAAGTGGTTCTACCTTATGTTGGTTTGAGAAGGTGTGAAAAAAATTTCAAAAATCTCCACCATGTGGATCACAGTTACTAGTGTATGAGCATAGAAAGTGTTAGCCTATGAGCCTAGAATTCTATACACCTATAATATAGGTGTCTATATTATAAACGCCTCAATGGTTATAGTGTATTTATATTCTAAACACCTATATTATAGGTGTTTATGTTATAAACACCTTTAGTGAGTGTAGAATACTTACTAATACTTAGGCTCAAGGCTCATAGGCTCACACTTTTATACTCACATACTAGCATCGTTGCCATGTGGATTGCAAGATATTAGGATTTGAATTGGCAAAAATCCTTTTTTTGGCCTTGCAAAAAACAAGGCAACTACACTTCACAAGGTCACATTTGTATAAAAAATGTCTATGTTGTTGGTGCTTTTTTAGATGCATTCTTCAAGGCAAATTGTCAACATGCTCGAAGAGTTTTAAATCAATTGGAATTGTACAACATGTAAGAAAAAAGTAATAAATAGAAAGTAGAGAATGATTGAAAATATTAAATTGTTAAGAGTTTAGCTATGAAATTAAAAAATGCCAATACCAATGGTTGTAATGTTGTAATAAACAATCTAAATTCTATGATTTAGTTTTTTTCCAAAAGACATTGAAATTAAGTTAAATGAAGGACTTTGAAGTTTGTTTAGTTAGAGTAGGGAATCCATCCATAACTACCCTCAAAGTAACATTCCTCATTAATTTCACTCCTCAATCAAAATGGGATGATTCCAAGCTTTATTTGTATAGATAAATCTAAAAAACCAATTTCAATATTTTGTTTTTGATCATTTTGTTTTTAATGAAATTAGATTGCTTGAAATAGAAAAAGACTATATATCAAATAATAATCTTTAAGCATGTAGTTAAAAGTTATGAAAGTGATTGGGCCTAAAACAAAAAATCTCAACTATGTGTTTGGTGAAAATTTCAAAGACAAAAAAACTCCATTTGTAATGAGATCCTCAAAATTGCTAGATGTTGCCTAAAAAAATACAATTTGGTCCTCTAGGGGTTCAGAGGATTGAAATACGATGCCCACCAATTAGATATTTGAAGAAGACATAGTTCATAGATGTAAGCAAGGTAAGCATGTTATTACCAAGTAGATTTTCTATCTAGTTACCTTTGGGGAAGATATTTGTCAACTCATGTATTTTCCAAAGATTGACAAACTAGAGAGAAGCCATGCATAAGGAGAATTTTTTTGTGTTTTTTCAAAGTGAATTGGGACTAAATTAGTAAAGTGTGGTAAGACCCATGCTAACTAAACCACATGCTAACATGACCCTCTCTAAGTGCATGCATTGTCCTAATGCTAAAGGAAGGCTACTTAAGGTTGTAGTAATAGGTGGATGATTGATACAAATAGGAAGGTGCGGTAGATGGAAGAATTGGATGACTCATAGCATTGGATTGTTCTACCTTATTATATGTAGATAAATAAGGGATTTGGTAGGTTTGCCTTTAGGAAAAAAAATCTTCAAGGGGAAAGTTGAAACTTGTTTTCTACCAATAGTTATGAAACTTTGAAATATTGAAATTCTTGTTTGAATGAAAAGCCCTAAATGAGCTAGAAACGGCTGAAATATTAAAAAATTAAATACTACAAAATAGGCATAATTACTCACCCACAATATATTCCTACTTAAATTAAAGTAAACATTCATCATGTCGTGTTGCTTATACAATTTTCAAGTTCAATGAATAAAATTTTCATGTTTTTTAGGTGTAATATAATTTGTAGATTATCATATTATTTTAAAATATGACTAGTAAAATCCTAAAAGCCCATGGGCTACTAAGAAGACAAAACAAATAATTATTGGGCACATTCCTATGACCTCAATTCTTTGTAAAACTTCTTGAAACCTTCTCTTGAGGAAGGAAAATTGATTAGCTTTGTGGGAATATAATTTTTTATTTCAATTGGTGCCCAATGTTAAAAGTTATACCACAAAAGCCCAAACTTTCATTTGGTGGGTAGAAAAATAATTTCACAAAAATTTGAAATTAAATTTGAAATGTTTTCTTGCCAATAGTATGTATTTTTGTCTACATGTGAAGCTCTCATTGATTCAATTTGAATAAGTAATGTAAAAGTTTTGAACAATTTATTTTTTGGACAATTTCAATAATCTCTTGAAAAAATAATTTAGATGATTCATTTTTGAATCAGGGTTTTTTTTTCTAGCGATTTGGTGCAAAATTGCACCAAATTTTTTGGCCTGGCACCAAACCTATAGGAAAAAAATTGTGGAATTTTGGATGAAATCGCCAAATAATAGATGACAATAGAATGATAGATATGTATTATGTGCTAATATGATACTTTCTATGTAATATATAGATGAATGTTGAGATTTGGAGCTCCACAATAAAATGAAATATTGCCACTTTGAAACTTCACAAGAAATGAAAAAAAAACACCCTGTTTTGAATGTAATTTTCACAATTTTTCACAATTTTTCACAATTCTTTTGACAAGGTCAAGTTCTCTTGCTATAAAAATCTCATCATTGGGATTGTTGTGTTCCAAGCCCATGTTGAAAATTGACATTTATGACTAGTATAGATTTTTAGACATCTAGGACTCATTTAGATTTAGATTTCAGACCGGCACTGTCTGAGCTATAAAAAGTGTCAAACTAATGGAATACAACCATTTCATCGATATTCGCCACTTAGAGAGAGAAAGACACAATAACTGCACATTTGCCAATAGTACAACAAACAAAGCAACCGAACGGCCGAGATGAACTCACCCCTTCCTTGGCCACTTGGGAAAACACTGCAATTTTTTATTTTCCACTCATGATAAAATTTGCAAATTCTGATTTCATATTCGCAACCAGAGACCTTAACATTACTTGGAGAGGTGTAGCAAGCAAATTACTTGAGTACAAAATAGGGGGCTTTAATTTTTACTTGCACCCCTGTAATGACTTGGTGTGGCCGAGCGAGCGGGCCCGTTCCCCCGATCAACTGAACCTCCGGCACGGACCAGATCGATGCCCCTGGCTCACAACCGTAAAAACACCTCTCCTTACAACCCGGCCCACCGGGCCACCGGCAGAGCCCGGCAGGCAGGCAGGCAGGCAGCAAAGGGAAAGCAAATTCCGGATTCCCCAGCGCGGCGCCGTGGAAGCTCCCTCCCTCCCCGCCTGGAGACGTGAGCGGTAATAATAATACGAAGTGACTTCGACAGGGAATCAAGGGCGCTCCGCTTACTCGAAATAGACCCCCGTGCCCGCCCTCACTCCCCTAACGTGGTGCGAGAGGCGAATAAGAAAACGAATTTCGACACCTCCTTAGTGCCACAGAATATGATCTCGCATTAAAAAAAGACCCCAATTAAAATATGGATCGAAACTCCTCCTCGACAACTGACCCCTCGCTCCCGCTCCTTACCATCAGGCCTCGATCAACAGTGTCCGTCACCAGGTCCCAGCCAGTGGAGTGCGTGCGGTAAAGCCAATGCAAACCTTGCAGCACCCAACAACACTCGGGACGCAACTGAAGACCTCACGCACACCTCATCAGTCTGGAGTCCCAACTCCTCGGTCCTCAGTCAGTCAGTCAGTCAGTTATCTTTGGGGAAGGGGAAAGATCGAAATAGCTCGTCTTTACTGCACCCGGCCTCCGCCAGTCCAAGCCAAGCCAACGCCCAGTGAGTTTGAATGACGGAGTGCGTGGTGATTTCTGTTGTTGGTTTACTGCACCGGCCTGTCATTGTTGGTTTCGGCTGCTTCGGGTTCTACTTATGGGCTGGTTAAGTTAGCTGGGGAGAGTTATAACTACTGTGCTTAGCTTGCGCGCACAGAGAGACACAGTTCAGTTCGTTGAGTGTCACGGATCAGAGCTAAGGGAGGGAAGGAGAGAGAGAGAAAGAGGGAGAGGGAGAGAGAGGGCGATGATGCCGTGGAGGGTGTCGGAAGCCTTTTTTTGACGTGTCGAGAGTACACCGGATCACTTCGTGCAGAAAAAGCGGAAGCACGTAAGACGACTCGGTTAGGTTCCTTCCTAGTACTCCTTCCTAGGCAGGGACGGAATCTGTTAAGGTCATCCAGATAGCCGGCGTTTTCTAGCTATTAGAGGCGGGGTGTGTGTTTTGGTTTGAAGCAACTTGTACTTTGGTACAATGGGCACTGGTTCTGGGGAAGTAGAGTTTGTCTTGGCGTGCCTTGGTCGATGAGGAGAGGGTTTCGTAGTACGTGTGGGAAGGAGAGGCGAAGCTAGTAGCTGAGCACATGTGAATGTGGAGTGGGCTGAAGGCGGTTGTTTCGTTCACTAGTGCACGTTTGGTGAAAACCTACGAGTTCTTACTAGTGCGCACATCTTTCTCTCGTAGAATCTGAGTGGTTTTGAGGGCATTTTGAAACCATCTCTACATGTACTGGAATGGAATGGGAGTCTCGATTGAGAGCCACTGAAGGTAACATCTGCCATGCAGCTGATTGTTGCTGAAGTGGAGCAGCCTCGCAAGGACACTGAGTCCTTGTCAATGGATGGTTGGAGATTGCACAACTTTGTTGAGCGATCGCTTCGCCGTAGCAGCTAGTACTGTAGTTCGTCTGTGTGCAGCGACTGCTAGTGTGTAGGATCGTTGACAAGACAATCGAATCGATCACCAATAATTTTTGTGGTTTGCTTGAGAGTTTATTTGTGGTCAGTCGTCGTTATACAGTCGTTGGAAGGGCTCCTTGGTCACTCTGGGGTAGCGACTCATTCTAGTATGGGTAACGGGTGTATAAATAGGTTCCAAATTCATTTGAAGTTCTTCCCCAGACCGTCGGTAGGGAGGTTGAGGAGTATGATTAATAGTTCACATTCCAGCGCTCTCAGGTGTGACGTTACTGACGGTGCCAACGCATGCTTTGCAGGTGCCTGATCTTTGCCTGCACTTATTGGGTGACTAGCATAAGTATTTTCGACGCGCTGAAGATAGTCACCGACTTTAAACTTTCAAGCTCCATCCGCCGTGAATAAAATTTTCTTCGCTACCGGCAGATTTCATCAGAATGTGTTCCAGCGAATTTGATGAGAGAAGGGTTAAGTTGAGCTGTGAAGTGAGGTTATCATGAGCATGCATCGCAAGTTCGGGCTAACAGGTAAGAGTTTCTACATGTGCGAAACACTTGTGCTCAATTTTTCTGATTCGTTGCGATAAGCTCGATCATCCGTCTCTTCAGTTTCACGATGCCTGTCCTGCATTTCAGCTTCCAAGACAGTCTGTGCATGCAACTGGGAAGCCACCATTAAGCACAAACCAACTTCTGAAAAGAGATAGAATTTATTTCTGGCGATCAGACACATGCATTCCAGATCCATGTGACATGGTCAAAGTCCCGTAACAATACACAAATCCAACTGCGTCTGCACCAGACAAATTTAGTGTCCTGGTCCTCTGCAGGGATCAATCTAGAATTCTGCGGACATCCAAATGAGGTCGCGCAGGTCTGCTAATAACCAATGTTCTAAGTATCGCACAGGACTATCGATTCCTTCAGATTAGTGAAGATCGTACCTTTCTGTGCAGGTTCTTTCCCATTATCGTCAGCACCAGTTTAAGAGAGTTCTAAGGACTGATTATCCAGTGCTCCTTTTGGATCAAGATAATTAGAAGACGAGGTGTAATGACATCGGACTTCCGCAACATCGAGTTCCGCAACATTCTCAGCCAAACGGCTCCGGTTCTCCACCAGGGTGATTCTGGCAGGCCAGGCGAGCCGATGCCGGGGTTTGGGCGGGAGGATCATCACTACAGCAGCATCGGTGCGCTGCAGCTGCAGCACCGGGATTCCAAGCCGCCCAACATTCGAGAGAGCGACTTCGCCAGTCGGATTCAGACCCTTATGAACGGCGAAGTGGCGCTGGGCACTCTGCAGGACCATGGCGCGGGGCCTTCGACGGCACTGATGGGGTCTCCCTCCGGGGGCCTGGTGCCTAACGGCGTGATGCCGCAGGGCCTGCAGGTGGACGCGCAGCAAGACCAGAACTCGCGCGCGCCCAGCCGCTACGAGGCGCAGAAGCGGCGCGACTGGAATACATTCGGGCAGTACCTGCGCAACCACCGTCCGCCACTGGCGCTGGCGCGGTGCACGGGCGTGCACGTCCTGGAGTTCGTGCGCTACCTGGACCAATTCGGCAAGACCAAGGTGCACAACCCATCGTGTCCGTTCTTCGGCCTGCCGCACCCGCCGCACCCTTGCCCGTGCCCGCTGCGGCAGGCGTGGGGATCGCTGGACGCGCTCATCGGGCGCCTGCGGGCGGCGTTCGAGGAGAACGGGGGCAAGCCCGAGAGCAACCCGTTCGGCGCCAGGCAGGTGCGGCTGTACCTGCGCGAGGTACGCGAGATGCAGGCGAAGGCGCGCGGGATCGCGTACGAAAAGAAGAAGCGGAAGCGGATGCCTGCGGCGTCGGAGGGTGCGATGGCCAACGGCGTGACGGGGGTGAGCATGAATCTGAGCAACGGCGTGGGCGGTTTGAGCAATGGCGGCAGCATCCACGCCCTTCCCGCCCAGCAGTGATCGAGCGCGATGCAGCGGGAGGCTAGGCGGATGCAAGCGAGCGTCGGTGTTCGCGTGGCGCTCACACATACCCTGATCACGTCGGCACTCCGATTGTTGCTTAATTTGGATCTCCAAATCAAAGTTTTGGCCTTGAGGATCGGAACAGAGAGTCGACCGACTCCCTTCTTACTCACATGAATTAGGATGAAATTCGGCAACTGTCACCATTGCACGAGGGGCTATCTGGCTCGTGTCCCTCTTCAACGGTGATTAATTTTTGGCACGACAAAGACAACGGCGAGGGCGTCGACCGACGACATATGGTTCCTGCTGGGAGCTGCAAGGCAGTTGGGCGGCGAACTTTAGGCAGATTCTTCCATGTACATATCTAGACTATCTGTAGATATTCCTTTCCTTCACACCCGTTCCCCACCCTTTCATTAGCTGCTGCTTCGATCAGTAGTAGTGCGATCTGGGCCCGACCTTCATCTTCAGTCACTCTCGTACATGCAGGAGGATCATTGCCGCTCGACGTCAGTCTGTACATGGGCTCCTCAAGGTATAGATAGATAGATAGATAGGTGTAGCTGTAAACAGACAGTGCCCACCCCTTGCTTTAGGTCGACCATCTTCAATAGTTCTCTGTGTCTCTCGCTGTCGTCGTCTCCCAACGCTACCCGTGCTCTGCACCCCCTGCTTCTCCCCCCACCCACCCCCCACCCCCCACCCCTCCCAATTCTTCTTGATCAGTTTTGCAATTAATTGGGGCAATCCGTATCTAGCTTTTTTCACGTCTTTCCGCCGCCGAGGCACCTGCTTGTGGAATGAATAAACGCCAGGGTCCTCGTGGAATGGTTGAGATCACGATTATGGTGAATGGGGTTAGCTAGACGAGTTGCTTCAATATATAGGAGCCTCTTCGTACACCCGGTGGAGCTTTCCTTGGCTCATCTGTAAATTTCCGCTATTGAGTTAATTCATATGTTCGTCTCCTACAGCTGCATTCTTGTTTTTCGATCTGCACCCTAACTCCAGCCAGCTAACTGGGTGCACGTCCAAGTCCCCATTTCGTACATCTCTCCACCTTGTCATTATGTCGCTGGTCTGACATTTAATTTGTTATTTCTGATTGATGCCGTTATGCACGTGCAGAAGTACTGGAATTTGGAATGACATCTTCATGAGTTCATGCCATTAATTGGATGGCCCAAGAGAGTCAGGTCGATCTCGGAGGTTGCATTGCCGTAACTTGTTAATACGTGGTGGTAGAGGTTCAGTTCCTCGGATGCGTTAAGTTACGATTCCCCAGAGCTACAGGACTGTAGACTTTTCCTTGCGCCTCTGAATCTCTCTGGGCACATACAGTACCTTTTGACCTGGACTTCTCGTCATGCATGACTTTGCTTGTGAAATCTCACTGACGAAGGCTAGTAATTTTATGTCAGCGTCGATGGGTCTGCCAGAATAGCCGCTCTCGCGTATACTCACTCATACTTCATTGACGTATGTGTTTGCCATCTTTCATTTTTGGATGATCATGCATGCTTGTGGCTGTGCTATCATTTGTGTTCGCACTCTTAGCCCACTTGATCACGCACGAATGCAAAATCATTTACAACCCAGACTGCAATCTACATAACCCTCTCTTGTCACGTTCACTGTCACGTGGCGCAATGTACATGGTTTGCCACAAGGAGATTATTTGGGTTTACTAACTCTCTACCATTACCACCTCGGCAGTGGTAATGGTACTGATTCTACATTTTTACCACTTCGGATGTGGTAATGGTAGTGAGTTCACTACGTGCTAATTAAACCCAAATAATCTCCTTGTGTGCAGTACGTGCTAGGTGGTTTACACTCAGTTTTAAAGTCTTCCACTCACAGTTTCAAGATCAAATCAATAGATCTTCATGATTCGACGCACTTGATCTAGTATGGACTATGGAGAAGAGGATTATGTCCAATAACCAACTCAAACTTATCTCTCTTCGTCCAATTTAACTAGCTATATATACAATGTTCACTGCGTAAGGCTGTGAGCAAGTGGCGAGGTGAATACCGTCATGAGCAGGTGACTTACGTACAGATTGCAGAAGTGCCAGTTCATAGGGAACGCCGAACTTGAAGTTTTGTGAAACCCGAATTTAATAAACATTTTTACTCCTGTGGTGCAACAGGGGTCAACTTGGGATTCCGAAACAAGTTACAGTAACAAGCATGCTTCCTTCCTTTTGCGGCTTCGTAGAGATGGAGGTGAAGATCCGGCGCGGGGGGGGGGGGGGACTGCCTACAGTGCGTGTCTGAAGGCCCGAAACAAGCTAGTTGCCCCTCTCGTGCGCAGTGCGCTACTGCAGCACGCGCCCCATGTCGCACGCTAGCTACACGGGACTTCCTCGTCTCTAACTTCTGCTGCACCCTTGCTGTGTTATATATAAATATAACTTACATAATAAAGCTTTTTGTCTCCAAGGTAACGGCTGGCTTCATCAATCAGCCAAGTGGTACCTTCTTAGCTTCTAACTGACTGACTGACCGACCGTCGCTGCAAGTGTACAACTTGCCATTTGGGTTGCGAAGTTCAAACGCTCTTTGGGCTGACTTAGACTCTTTTTTTCTTCCGTACAATTATGTGCACTTGGAGTTGACCACTGGGAAGAATTTAAGGGAGCAGAGGGTTTCACCTCAGTCTCACCAGCGTAAATTTCTTGCCTCCAGCCAACTAGTCGTGGAGGCCATCAAACCCGTCCCACGAAGCTGAACCAGCGGGTTGGATTTACCTCAGGGCAAGACGCTGAATTTTTATTTTTATTTTTTTCACAATTTTTTTTTCAAATTCTGAATTCATTTTTGCAATCCGAGACCCCAAAAAATTAGTGACGGTAGAACTATCTGTAACCAATCATTTAAGGTATTCTAGACATGATCTAGTGCAGTAGAAGGCAAAACAAATACCTTCAAAGGTGCAATGATAGAAATGATGGGGATTGCAAAAACTTTGATAATTTTATCTCATGAATTGAAATTACTATGAATTTTGAAAGGCAAAAAGTGTTGCCGACCCATTGCCAATTTGTAGATTTCTTTCAATCACGAGCATTAAAGAACTCTTTCTTATTCATTACTTCCTACTTTCTTGTTCACTAGTTTGGGACATGTGTTATGAAATTATTAGTTCCAACTTTGAAAAAGAAAAAACATGCATTCCAAACTTTGGTTGGAAATCTGTTCCACCCTTATTGGAAATAAATGAAGTCTACACATTGGAGATGGGACACTAGTTGACTATGGGTGGTTCTACCTTAGAGAGAGTCATGAACATACCTAAAAACATGGCACAAAAGATTTTTTTTTTTTACTTTTATACCTAGGTAATACGAGTTTTATCTTGCTAGTCTTACTTTGTAGGACAGATTTAACATCATGTGTGTAGTATAAAGACTCTAGTTTATATACTATTTTAAAGCATCCTAGTGTGCACTATACTATTGACATGACCAAAATAAAAATTGAAGTAATTTTCTAATTTTTTAATTCATAAAAACTTCAAAATTCAATATCTTTCAAAACATAGGTCCAAATTCTAAAATTCTAAAACCCTTAAATCCTAAAAGAAAGTGCATGCATCCTCTTTGCAAAGAGCTTTCTAATGGTGTTATAAATGTGATTGAAGGATACATAGTCTAGAAGATCTTATTGTAACAAATAAACAAACAACCTTATGTGAGTAGATTTTTCCATTAGTGTTTTATAGTCTACTACAATAAAATAAAAAACTAAATGGAAAATCCCCATCTTTTGTTTGGAATCAGTCATATGAAGCATTAAGAAAAGTTACCAAAATTTCCTATAGTTTTGTTGCATTTGCATGCATTTTAAAAAGATGAAGTAAATAATAGAACAATGGTGTAGTAAAAAGAATTGAGCCAAAGGGTGAAAGCATGAAACTTGTATCGATTTTGTTGCATCTAGGATTCTAGGGTCTTTACTTTGCTTTGAGCTTTTTGAAAAATATAATAAAAAATATGGATAATAATTAATAGAATATTAAAAATAATTTATATCTGAAAATGAGTTCTATTTAGAAACTTATTCAACAAAAGTTATATCTCATTATCTCAAGCGAATTTAGCGGCGGGGGTGGAGGGTGGGTGTACTTCATATAGAAATTGAGACCCAAAGGAATTTTGGATGATTCTAAAGAAGGGATTTTTTATGTGTATATGTGATGGTTTTAAATATTTTTAGGTCTTTTATAGAGATTTTAGCCAATGCATATTATAAGATTTAATCTTTGTAATCAACTGTGGACTGTAGTATAGTATATGGTATCACTATGAGCATTTTTGTGTTCTATTTGACAATAAATTAATAGAAATCTATCAAGTGCTTTGTTAAAAGAAACTTGTTGATTTGGCTAGTTATTTGAGAAAATTTTGTCAACTATTTTTTCACTTTTGACAAAAAAAATTCAACTTCTATTCCCTTATATTCTTCTTTATCAATGAGCTCATTGCCATACTAGCATGATTCCTAATTAGTAGTAATGAGTCTCCTTTTTTATGAAAGATAAATCAACCATTAGAGAAAATATGGACTCTCCAGAAGGCCACCAGGGTTTGACAAACCAGTCTATATATACAATCCTACAGAGCTACAGAAAGGGCAGAATCTCTGACAGAGGTGCGTGACAAAGGTGTGTCAGCTTGTGTAAATATCTTGGGTATGTATGAGTTTCTTGCCTTTTTTAATTCCTAATTTGTCAGTGAAGGGTAACTATCGCATGCTCCTCCATTTAACTAATGGTTCTTTGCAATTCAATGCACTGACAATTGCAAAACTGACATTAACGACAATAGGGGAGAAACATTTGTGAAGGGGAAATAAATGTTATCAAAAGGGTCCCCTCCGACACTTCTTAGCGACCCTCCAGAGAGTCCATATTTTCTCTAATGCAAAATTGAATTTGTTTTGAATCTTAACATTCAAATGTTGAACAAAAAAGATAAAGAAATTATGAAATATATATATATTACGTTTCATGTTCAAATTTTTTTTTGAGATTTAAATGAGGTTTAAAATTCTAGATCTAATACAATTCCTATTTCAAACTTAACTATGAGCAATTGAGTTCTTACAACTTTTAAATTACATATTTATTGTGGGTTGTTCTACTTCTTACTACCTCATGTATATATATAATTCTCAATGGATTCCTTGGATTTTTAGCAAACCATCTATCTTCACAATCATTAGTTTCTCCTCATGTCATTTCATCAACAATTGTTGTCTTGAAAATGAGGGGGATCAAATATTGATTAAAAATTTGACAACAACTCGACAAAAAATTGACAAGTTTTGGCAAATTAAGAAGATAAGGATGCAAAAATATGGCTATTCATTTATGACAATTTTGTGTCATAAACTTGTCATCTAAGATTGCATTTCCTTGTAGTGTAAACATCTTGAGATTTGTAAACAAATTGTTATGTGATTTTTCACCAAGGTTCTAAATCCATATTTTAACAATTTTTAAAAATAAGATTAAATTAATTTATAGGTTTTTCAAATTTGAAATCTATCAAATTTCATATATTTATAAATTCAATATATTTTTATAATTCTTTCCCTCAAATGCCCAAATTGTATTTTTTGGCAACTAATTGATTTTGGACAATTCACTAAACATGGAATTTTTTTCTTCCTTTAAAATTTGCACACAACATATGTCTAAAGAGTGGCTTTTAGGCCCAAAATTTTTCATAAATTTTGACTACAATACAATATGGTTAAATAGTTATTGATATATGTAGTTTTCAATGCTCCACATGCAACTTGGGCAATTCAAAAAACTTCTTTAAAGATCTCTTTTCCAAGAATTAAAAATCTGAAATTGTTTTTTCAAACTCATATACATGTGGAAAGCTTTGAATCATTCCATCTTGATTAATAAGATGAAAGTTATGAGAGATTTACATTACAGACATTTATGGATCCTCTATGCTAAAACAAACTTTGAAGACTTTTATGTAGTTTAATTTTCGATATGTTTAAAAAATAAATAAAAACATCAGGTGTAGATTGTTTATCATAAGATTACAATTATATAGATGGGTGATTGCAAGAAACACTTCACGTTTTTGGCTCAAAATGTTGTTTTTTGGCATTGTATTGGTAGTACTAACCCTACTAAGCGATCTTGATAGTACAGTGCGTCTAACGTGCGTCTGCAAATCTCAACCGTCAATTTTGGGCACTTGCAAATCTAGGCCGTCAGTGTAGTACTATGCAGTATTATGTAGTACTATGGACTACTATAAGTACTTCACAGGCCAGATGGAGCAAAAAATAGCAGAAAAAGGGTCTGTGGACCTTTTTATTTTTAATAATTAAAAAAAAAATCAAAAAATTATTTTTAAGAAATCCATTTTTTGAAACAAAATTGTACACACATTGCAAGAAAAAATTCCTCTAAAAAAGTTTTTCCCTCTTTGTAGAGTTTGTGCAAAGGAAGGTCACTTTGACCCTATGTGGAGTTGTGGACAATAGACACTTTACTATTTTTATAAAAATTCACCGTCAATCCTTGAAATGTTAGTAGAACTCCAACTTGTCCAATTTGTGGCTTCAAATTCGGATTTTTGAGTCAAAAATAGGACTAAAACCCCCCAAAATGGCCAAGGTAGACAGCCAATCGGGGGCAATTTAAAAATAGTAAACTAATTTTTTTTAAATTGAAAAAATTACACAACATATAAAACTTTTGTGTGCACCTCCATTCCAAATTTCAAGTTGATAGGACAAACGATGAAAAAGTTATAAGCAAAAAACTACTTGTTAAAGGTAAAGGTGACAAAAAATAGGACAAGTGTTTCTTGCAATCACCTAGATTGGCATTTTTCAATTCCAAAACTAAATTCTTAACAATTTAATATCTTGAATCATTCTCTATTTCTTTCTACTTACTATTTTTATTTGTCTATGTTGTGCAATTCCACAGGATTTGAAATTTTTCAAGTGTGTATCCAACTTGCTTTGAAGGATGAATCCAAAGAAGCACCACCAAGATAGACATTTTTTCATGCAAATGTGACCTTATCAAGTAGAGCTATCTAATTTTTTTATAGGGGCAAAAAACAATAATGCCATTTTGTGAAGGTGTGAGCGTGAGCCTATGAGTATTGAGCAAGGATTTTACAAGTGTTGTGCTCATAAATTTGAAAAAGCATTAGAAAACCTAATTGTATTTGTAAAAAAAGATCCCATTATAAAATTTGGATCAAAATTATTATTTTTAATGAATTTTAGTACTTACTATTGTGAACCTATTACTATGTTTATGTTGAATTTGGATGAAAATTTGGATGAAAATTCTAATTTTCAATCTTTCTTAAAAATATACATTATGAAGATGAAGAGAGGTACCAATAATTTTCTATTCATGTATTGTTATTAGAGTTGTTTAGATTTTAAAAGAAAAATATTTGGTTGATAGGGATAATTTTTGTAATGAATGAACTTAGTTACATTAAAATTATTGATTAATCAATCATTGTCCTCTAGTGAGATCCATTGAGGGATCCACCTCTTTCTTGATTTAATGGTTGTTTAATTGATTACCTCCTTCTTGTTTCTTAGTAACTCTCAATGTTGAGAAGAAGATTAAACATTTGTCATCTTGATATCATACTTATTGAACTTTGCTAGATTTTTGTAATCACTCCCCTAGTCCCCTCCTTGTTTTTTAGTACCCCTTAAATTCAGGGAAGGTCTTGTAGTTGCAGCCATAAAAGAAAAATCTTATTTTATTTGGTTGTAGCTACAAGCCTTCTCTCAGTTCTAGAGTTACTAAGGAACAAGACTATAAGAGAGAGGGGAGTGATTATAAAAATCTAAATCTCAATGGAATAACCTCATTTGATTTCAAAATAATCTTAATTAGTCACAAATTATTTTCTTACAATCTAACAAAGTACAATAAATGGCACAGCAAAGTTGTTCAAGGAACCACGGTAATAGGTCTATGATAATAGGTCTACAATAATAGGCACTAAAGTTTACTAAATTAATAAATTTGGCCAAAAATTTTAGATGGAATCTTAAAAAAAATGTATACTCACAAGTTGATAAGCTCACACCAATTTGCTTACAGGATAGCAACCTTAGGGCAAAAAAAGAATTTTTGTGAATTCAAATGCTAATATCTTGTAGTCCACATGGTCAAAATATTAGAAATTTTGACCACATTTTTTCAAATCAACATACTACAAGATCACATGGTTATATGTTTCTAGAAATGTTTTTTTTTCCAGAAATGTAATATTTGTACTAGAAATGATAATTTGGAGCATTTTTGGTGAAAACATAGTCAAAAACATTTAGGAGTTCAAGATTCTTGGCATCTTCAGGTATTAAAAATTCTACAATTTTTTATATTTCTTGAATAAGATACAATGCTTCTACATTCTTTGGTTTGAACTTTTATTCATCAAAGATTTTCTAGTGACTTCAATTATTCATATGAAACAATTTCTTGATGTAGAATCTTCTTAGTATTTAGAATTGAAATTTAAAACTATATTGGAATATATGAATCTAGGAATTGTAAACACTAGCATAGAATGATTTTCCATGAGGTAAAACATAATTTATTTAAAGAAATTAAAATTTACAAAAGATGATATTTAACGGTAACAAAAACATGTATTTATATTTATCCTAATCTATGTGTTGATTTGATTTTTGGCCATAGCTTGTGCATTCTAATTCCAAATAATTCTTGACTCATAGGTAAGGTACTCATGACTATTATATACATTTTCTATTTTTTCTATTTCTAAATTATTTTAGTGTCCAAAAATAAACCCGACTATTGTCACACTAGTCAATTTGGATGGGTTTAGAACTATTTAGTACCCCAAAGATGAATATAGACGTGGATGGAATAGCCTTCTAATAGACTTCTAGCTAATGTCAAAAGAAATTCTAAAAATAGGTAATTGTATCTTGTATGGTCCACAAAATGAGATTCTTTTTGCTTGTATTTCAAAAAATGTAATACATTAATTTAGTGGTTATTTTTGTCTAATGACCATTTCCATATAATTGTTACAAATGGGTTTTTTTCTATTTTTTTCAAATTAAAACATTGCAATATCTATTCTTTTTGAAGTTTTAGAGTTTTTAAGTTCTCATTCTTAGAAAATATTTTTATGCTTTATCTTTCTAGAGTACAATTTTTTTTAATAGTGTATTTATTGTTCAAAAATTTAAAATTATTATTATTTTTTTCTAATTTCAAAGTACTTTTGAAAACTAAACATGATATTATTAGATACAATAAATAAACAAATTTTTTTCTTGCAGTGATCTATTTTGATGAAACCACCCAAAAGTAAATGGGAGGATAAAAAAAAAAATCAAAAGCACAAAGTAGTTTACAAACTAGTTTACAAAGGGCCTGGATGCCAATGATACACTTTAAAAGGGAGATAAAGGTGCTAGTATGTGTGTGAGTGTGTGAGCATGAACACATGAGGCTCTAGTTTGTTTCATTTAAGGTTTGTAAATCCATTGGAGACCTATAATTGTGGAATTAGATGAATAACAAATGGATATGTGATTACACAATTTTGTACAAAAAAATTGAACTAATATAGCAAAGGTACACTAGTAGCCTCCCATTTAGTTCTTTTCTACTTAATGGCAAAGCTTTGAATTTGGCCATTAAAAATTTTAGTAGTATTTGCCTTGTTTTTTTAAAAATATGGTGAAGCTTTGAATTTTAAAGAGTGAAGGTCTTAGCTTCCCTTATCAAAATCCTTATTAGAAGAAGTGTTGAACCTTCATATCTTTGTTATTCCAAGTAGTGTCTAAATAGCTAAAGTCTCAAAGTTTAGTCCAAACTTTGGATTTGGATCATCAATGTTAAATTTTATCAAACACTATGTTGTCCTTAAATATCCAAAGCTTATATTCCCATTGCCTCTAAATATATCCTATATCTCAATCAAACTCAACCTTTTAGTCCTTATTTAACCACCCCCCTAAGACTTGTGAATTTTTGGGAGAGGGTCACAATTCACAACTAAGCTAGACCAACTCACACCTAGGGGGGTTTGTAGCTAGAAGATGGACTGTAGAATTAGAAGGTGAGGTTATAGAGCTAGAGGGTGGGGATTTATAGTCTAGACCATTTCAAGGCTTTAAGTCACCTTGGAATTCATGGCCGTACATTAACAGGTCATTGCAATAAAGGGTGTTCAAAAAGCGTAACATTTTTTTATAGTAATCATTTTTTTCTTCGGGAGTACTTTAAAATTAGGAAAATAATTCTATTTGAAAGTGAAAAATATGTTTCACGTATATATCTTTAAGAAGAAGTTACCCCAAATTAAAAAAAAGCATAGAAAAATTCTCTAAGTAGGTGAAAAGTGCAAAATTCTCACTATAATTTCACATTTTAATTTATAAAAAATAGGATTCTTTTTTTTTAAAATATAAAAATTGGACATTTGGGAAGTATTGATGTTGATTAGATTTCACCAAAAGAATGATCTAAAAATTGTCTTCAATGTTCAAAAATTAAGGACTAAACTAAAGACTTAAGAAATTAATAAATAAAAAGAATTAGAATTTAAAATCCATAGAAAAAATCTAGAAGAGTCCAATCATAGTCTAAACTTTAGAAAACACTTAAAACTATAGAAGTTATAGAAGGATGAAGGTAGGGAAGGAAGTTGCACGAACTTTGTTAGAAAGTGGTCATCGAAGTCCAAACTTATGTTTTGGGTATTAGGGTCTAACCTAAATAGGTGTCTCAAATTATAAATGAAATTGAAATTAGGAGTTGAGATAAAAAAGACAAATGAAGTTTATATACTCTTTCCAAAGAATAAACTTCATTTGTCTATATCTTTTGTTAAAAAAAATTAGATTGTTTTGAGTTTTATGATTTTGAAATTAGGATGAGATCTTATACAAGTTGGGATTGCTAAATTTTCCTAAACACCCTTTTAGCATGAAATCTTGTACAAAACTAGAATCTAGTTGTACTTCTACATTTATTAAAGTTGGATAAAATAAATGCTTACAAAAGTCTATTAGTTCAAGAAGCTTGTAGATGGACTTGGAAGTGGAGTCAATATTGTACGAAAGATATAACCCAGAAGTGACCTCAAGAACCACTTTATTATGTTTGATCATAAAAAGAGGGTGAAATCATAGACATCTATTAATTGCTTGTTATGACTATGAATCCACTTATTGCAAAGTTATAACCATTGTTGTTTGTCATAAGTAAGCTAAGGTCACCAAATACCTATATTAATTATATATTTTGTTACTTTTGCACACTAAATTACAAAACAAACACAGTCATTAACGCTCCTACCTTCAACTTGGATGAAGTGAACCAAATGCTTGTTGCTACCATAATCATCAAGTTGTACAAATAAGTACGTCAATTGATAGATATTAGCATGATATAAAGTAAATGTATAGAACCATTATATTATCTTCAAAATTCCCAAATTCTAGCAATAAAAGATTATATTCCAATACATATTCTAATATGTGTTCCTTATTGCAATGGATTAATATTTTACTATGAACACAATGTTCTATTTCCTATGATATTGTCATTGCATTCATCTTCTTCTCACGTTTAGGATTGGCTCTAATTTATTTTTACTCTCACAATCTCACTTGATTAGCCTACCTTGGGATGGCCTCTCAAAACATAATATAAATTTAAAAACATGAGATAACACTAACTTGTTAAGCTTTAAAAATCTAAATACATGGTCATAGGGCCCATTTTAATAGGTCTTATTTTCTAAATACAATAAAATTTGTTGAGAAAACAGTAGTTTTTTAACCTTTTAACCAAAATAATTTAGAAATTGAGGTAGAACAACCCATTGCAATCAAATGACCTATAATGAACACCTAATGATCCCATGATGGTTTTTTAGGCTACAATCAATATCTTACTTCACATTAATGGAGTTATTAGTGACCTTGTTAGGAACACCCAACTATTTAAATGTAAATCATTGTAAAAAGTAATTTTTCAAAGCCTTCTACATTAGAAAAAGTAATTGTGACTACTTTAAAAGAACAAGGTGAGTATTATGGATATAATTGTATGTTGGTTTTGGAGCAATCTATAGATTCTTTTGGGATGAACACTTCAAAAGTTCATAGTAAATTTACATTCTGTTGAAAAAAAATACAATTTTAATTGTTTTCAAAGTTTTTCACACTTGTCTTTATGTAGAAAAAAATTCGAAAAATTTCAACAATGGCATGAGTTTAGATTCAAAATTCTAACTAGTATAGTAAGTTTGTTTTACCTTATATTATGTTCTAAATTTTCAAGCTTTAGACTCATACTCAAATGCTCTTAGGCTAACACTGATACATTCACATTCTAGCATCATTGAAGGATACTACAAGGCAATTGCTAAAATACTTATTGATTTTGTTGCATTTTAATTGTTATACTTGAGGATTATGAACTATTTCATTTTTTGTAAATGAATTAATAAAAAATTAGTCGAAATATTATAATATTATAATATATAAAATATAGCATAGAAAATATTCTCCAGAAACTATGCAAAAAATGGAACTAATTTATTTTCCAAAAATTGATATTTTATGTTTTTGTTTTTTTAAAATAGAAATACCCGTTTAAAAAAAAAAAAAAAAATTTCCAACCTACAGGAGCTACTAATCAACTAGTTGTATCTTGAAGAAAATGAATTCTACAATTCAACATTGATACAAAAATAACTCACTTTAAACATATGTTTAAGATAAAAAATATTATTTTTAGAAAAATCATTTTTTGAATTTCTGTAATGCATTTATGCAACATTAGATCTCAAGTTTTAGCTTAAATTTTGTGCAATTTGGGGTTAAAAATAGTACTATAAATTTCCAAAATGGTCAAAATGATATCAAAATGGCGTTTGTTCAAAAATAATAAAAGAATTTTGAATGTATGTAAATGATCAAATGTATATGATAGTCTTAATATATACATGACTTGTGAATTTCAAATCCTTTGGAAATGTAATGCAAAAGTCATAGAAAGAAAGTATATTACATTTGTGATTAAAAAGAATGATATAAGTATTTCTTGAAATTGCCTTACATATAATGACTCTTTCCAAAAATGTTCTTCCTAGTAAAAAAAGTTTGATGTAGTTGTATAATAATTTAATGTTCAACTTGCTCTTACATATCCTTATTCAAAAACTACTGTGTTAGATATTTATTTGCATAATTCTAAGATGATAAAATGCAAACTAACTACAAGCCTTCATATATTTTTCCTCCTACATGCATTGCCACCACCAACGTATTTTTTCAATACTTTGTTAGCATCCTTATTTGGATACATTAGGAAGGCTCAAGCAACAATGCCTCAAGTCAACTTTATTGTCATCAAATGAAATTTGTGCTCACCTTATAGATTGTTGTACAATTACATACATTTATTGCAACATAACGAGGAATTAGTTCTAAATGTAAATTAAGTATTTTTTAAGGTCTCATCTATGTATTTTGCACAACTCTAAATATGAGTAGTATTCCAACCACAGTTAATCCTTTAGTGGCATGAGTGGCATTCAAAGTAGTTGAGAAAGTGTGCAAAATTGAAAATGTGGCAATGCCAAATTAGGAAGATGAAGAGAGTGGCAAACAAATTAATTGTGTGATCTTAAGTGTATGTTGCAATAATAGCAGTAAGGATTGTTTCAGAAAGAATGCTAGATTGGAAGATTATGAGGTTTGACTACAGAATTGAGGGTGTTGACTTTTATGGGTGATATATGTACACCTATTTTTATCTCAATTTTTGTAGTCATCTTATACTAAAAAAAATTAGGAAAAATGAAGATTGTAAAGAGTGTAAGCTGAAAAATTGCAATGGCTTCATAAATCACTAAATGTGTTAACACCTCCAACAATGTAGACCTTGCACTAAGAAGTATGTAATGTTGGTTTAAGACAAAGGCTCACTCATGCACATTAGAGCTCAACTATCATGATAACAATGTCAAAAATAATTACGGACACTACAAAAGAAACCACGTCCTATTTCACAATAATTTTGACAAAATTTTGTCAACTCTATTGTAGATTAGAAGTACCTGTTTCGGACACTTTTTTCTAGGATTATGTCAATTCGGTTGTCAATTTGGACAAAGATACACATCAACAAGTCTTCTTCTCACTCCTTTGCCATTGTGGATTTTTTTTCTTTGTCAACGTGGATTTTTTCTACATTGTTATAAGAATTGCGGTCTATTCGGAAAAACACAGGGCTTTTGCCTGTAGTAGATGTCTATGAAGTGAAAAGAAATGAAAAGAAACAAAAAGCTATAAAGCCAACAGCTAAACCTATCACATATCAAAAAGAGTAAATATCTAAACGAAAAGATTTGCAACTCCAACTCTCAACCTCAAACCTCAATCCTCAATTCTCAAACCTAACAAAATTGGTAGCACTCGAAGCCACCTTGAGTTTGCCTACCACACTCTCAAGCTTGAAGAATACACACTCGATATAAAATCAATATTAACAAAAAGAACAAAATACAACTTCAAACAAAAAGATGGCTCCAAACACAATTACTCAATCTCCAACTCCAAGTAATGGGAAAGTAATCAAATACACAGGAATCAACCAAGAAGATGATCTAACATCCCATGATGAAGATGAATTCAAGGGGGAAAGGCCACCCTTTAAATACCTTTCAAAGACCTAACCTCCTTGTGAGACTAGCCGCTAAAAAGACCTAACCTCCCGATGAGACTAGCCACCCCAAAACCCTAATCCATCAATACTTGGAATTTCCCTTGAATTAACATAGATGCCTAAATTTACTTAATAGACGGCCTACATCACAACATCCACCCCGTCTAAATCTACACATCCTTTGGCATGTGCTGATTTAGATCTAAAAATGATGTGGGCCTCATTCAATCTTGAAGCCTTTTGTTGTCTTCTACATCCTTGTTGTCTTTAGCTTCAACGCCATCAAAGTCTTCAAATTTGAGGTCTTCACCACGTCGACAAAAGAACTTAACTCATTCACCTGCAATTGGAATCTTCAACTCTGTACCGCCTACTACCATGTTTGTGAACTCATATTCAATCATTTCCGGATCCCTAAAGTATGGTTGTACTACATCTTTCTCAACTTTCTCCTCACAACTTCTTTGTTGAGTCAATGTAGTTGGTCCAACCTTCTTCACAATAGTCTTCAATTCCACAACATCTTTCACCTTATCTCTATCAACAAATCCTTTCACCTCATTATAAATCTCCTTTGAATGTGCTTGTATTATCTTGTTCTGACCTTCAAAACTTGTATCCAATAAAACTTCCAACTTTTTGTTGAATGACGCTCTTAGACTCTAGCTCTCCAGTACCTACGTAAACCCCAGAGTGTAATTACTGTAACGGCCAGGAGGTTATGAAGTACTCATTGTACAAGTAAATTAGAAGTAGTGGGCAAATCAGTTACAACAGGAGTAAGTTAGTGGGCCTTTGCTCAAGCTTGTATATATTGGCCCACTGGTCACTCTCAAATTTATCTAAGCAGATCATGCATGATCAATTCACAGAGCTAAGATCTGAGCTTGTGTTTCTACATGGTATCAGAGCGAGGAGGTTAGATAGTTCGAGAGAATAGAGATTAGACAGATAGTGAGCTCTGCTCCTGAATACGAGTGGAAAGAAATGACAGAAAATTTGAGTGTAGCTTTCAAAGAAGGAGATAAGTTAAAGGGTACCTCGAATTATTATGTGTGGGCCCTGAAAATGAGAGCGGTATTGAGAGGTGAAGGACAGTGGGTGGTCACAGAGAACGAGCAAGTCCCTGCCGCGTTTCCTACCACAATTGATGGAGAAACCTTGACCGAACCACAATTGAAGAAGAGAAAGGTGCTTGCATGCCGTTTGTTGCTCTTGTCCGTATCTGATGATCTTGTTGATCTCATTGCAGAGCACACAAATCCTGCGGTGGCATGGAGAACACTGAAGAATCAATTCTATTTAGACAACCAGTCGCAAGTTTTAACTTTGATGGGACAGTTGCAGTCACTACGAATGAACGAGGGAGCTTCAGTCGAAAATTACATCAAGAAAGCACGAGAGATCAAGAACCAACTTGCACTAGTAGAAACCCCCGTTTAATGTGACAAGGCCTAATTTTTCTTGACGGATTTTGCTAGGCATCAAAAGTAACAACCCGTGTTTTTATGTCAATAAAAATGTTCAACACAACATGAATGCTAACATAAAAACACGAGTTGATACTTTTGATGCTTAGCAAAATCCGTCAAGAAAAATTAGGCCTTGTCACATTAAACAGGGGTTTCTACTGGTGTTGGTAGCATGGGAGAGAGAATTTTGGATCGATATGTCAACCAGATGTTGATGAACGGACTTTCGCGTTCGTACAAAAGCACCATACAAACCTTGACGCACTTGGACCCAAAGATGACATTTGAACGATTGAGCACGAGTCTGATTTCTGAAGCAAATCGACGTCAGCTCTGCGGACAGCAACTCGGCGATGAAGAAGTGCTAGCAACAAGCTTTCAGAGACAAGTGACAATGTATCCAAGCCGAGGACGAGGCAAGCGCTAGCCACCAAGTCGAGGAGGCCGAGGCTTCCCAGAAAGATCACCATATGGTCCACCACGTTTTTCTCCAACTGTTCCTATTTGCTTTAATTGTCACAAGCCAGGACACCTAGCTAGAAATTGTAGAGAGCCTCGAAACACGTAGCCTGAGAAAGCGTCGACTAGTACGGGATATGCCAACTCCGTAGAGATTCTAGATTCACAGTTAGAATATGACTTTAGCGACACTTACTATAGTGATGCTTACTACTACGATCCTTATTATCAGTGGGGCAACGGCCCATGGTATCTTGACAGTGGCGCAACAAGTCAAATCGCGTCTGATGTAGAGAAACTAGATCATCCTCTTAGTTCCTTTGGTGTTGAGATCACTGAGATCAAAACTGGAGGAGGGGAATCCCATCATGTAAAAGGGTCTGGCTCTGCCACTGTCAACACCCAGAACGGAGCAATAAAATTAAAGACTGTTAGCTACGTTCTGAGTATGAAAAAAAATTTGATATCCGTATATGCAATCACTGACACTGGTCACAAAGTAGTATTCGAAAGCCAGCAATGTTGGGTTGTCAACGAGAAAGGACTTGTAGTTGCCTCAGGGCAAAGAGATCCTACAAATGGACTGTATGCATTCAAAAACTCACAGATGGCGCTAGTTGCCAATCATAGTAACGACGTTGCCACTCTATGGCATCGTCGACTTGGACACCTAAGCTACGCGGGCGTTCATCACTTATCCAAAACTGCAAAAGCGTTGGGACTACCACAAATAGAACTCGCTAGAATAGTCTGTTCCTACTGCCTAGCTAGACGACAAAGTAGAGAGCGCTTTCCCCGAAAGTCTGAGAATAGAGCTCAAAAGCCTAGACAAAGAATACACTCTGACCTCATGGGACCCATGCCACAGCCTTCCCTAGGAGGCTCTCGATATGTCCTAGTTTTCACGGATGACTATTTTCAGAAGAGCTGGGTTTTCTTTCTAAAATGCAAAAGCGAAACAATATCCAAGTTTTGCATCTTTTAAAAGACAATAGAACTAGAAATTGGTAACAAGATTCAGATACTTCGATCAGATTGAGGTGGTGAGTACACCTCAATCGAATTTACACACCTTTGCAAGGAAAGCGGCATTCAACGAGAACTCACCCAAGCCCATACACCTCAGCAAAATGGAGTCTCAGAAAGAAGAAACTGCACCATCATGGAAAGAGCACGAAGTATCTCCCACAACTGTCAACTACCTGCGCACCTGTGGACAGAAGCTGTTTTTCACGCAACTTTCCTGATTAATCGAAGCCCCACCTGAGCCAACTCTGGAGAAACTCTGGTAGCTAAATACTCAAGTTCAAAACCCGATCTCTCAAATCTGAAAATATTCGGATGTATAGCCTACATGCACATACTGAAGGAAAACCGTTGTAAGTTAGATAGCAAAACATTGAAATGTCTGTTTCTAGGATTTGATAGCGAAACAAAAGCCTATCGCCTGTATGATCGAAATAGGGAGAAAGTCATCATTCGCAGAGATGTAGTATTTGACGAATGTCAAGTTGGCTATCAGTTTCTGGACTTAATTGAACCAATACTAAACCCCCTTGTCTTCCCCGAAACTAGCCTTGTAGAAACTAACAGCCCGCTTGCCGAAGTCATACCTGCGGAGACTCTAGAACGTGAACCCATCGATGAACACCTAGAATTCCCCATGACTCATGAAGACAATACCTGCACAACCCAACCCAGCCTAGCTTCCAGTACACCACCTCATCGAGCTAGACCCCCTCTTCCCGTTGATCCTTAGGCAGGACCCTTGGCGCGCCGTTACCCTACACGCACCAAAGCACCATCAGTACGAATGAAAGATTTTTGGGCTCTCTTCTCTAAGCTGCTTGAAGAACCGCTAGACTTCAAGATCGCACACCAACAGACCAACTGGAGAACCACTATCGAAAAAGAAGTGCACTCTATTCTAAAGAATAAGACTTGGGATGTTGTTGATCGACATGCAAATTGCAAACCAATCACAGCAAAATGGATCTTCAGGACCAAGAGAAATCCAAACGGCACCATCAACAAACTTAAAGCCCGACTTGTCGCACACGGATTTCAACAAAAGGCTAGAATCGACTATCACGAAATCTTCGCTCCCGTGGTAAGATGGTCGACCATCCTCATTATTTTGACTCTTGCCGCCAAGTATAATTGACCGTTATCTCAACTGGATGTTGTCACCACCTTTTTAAATGGAACTATCAGTGAGGATATATTCATGGAAATCCCTAATGGATTTCCTGGCGCTGACGACTCCACAAAGGTTTGCAAAATCAATCGAGCGCTTTATGGACTCAAGCAGTTGCCAAAGGCATGGCATAATCGTATTAGCCTCTGGCTTCAAGAAAAAGGCTTGACTCCCAGCGCAAGCGACCCCAACCTCTACATCTACAGAAACAACGGCAAGCTTACCCTCTTGCTTCTTTATGTTGATGATCTCTTGATCACGAGCAATGATCAAGAAACCATCGACAGTCTGAAAGAAAAATTGAAGGCAAACTTTGAAATGACAGACTTAGAAGAAGCTAGCAACTACCTTGGGGTGGAGATTCATCGCACAAACGATGGCATTTACATACATTAAAAGGGCTATATTCTCAAGCTCCTTGAGAAGTTTGGATTGCAAAATTGCAATCCCTTGCAGCTTCCCATCGATCCCAAGGTGCAACTCCAACAACAGATGAATACAGAAAAAGTGGATCTAGCCTTATACAGATCCTTGGTAGGCAGCCTACTCTACCTTTCACACACCCGACCAGACATAAATTATGCAATAAGTAGTGTTTCTAGGTATATAGAAGCACCCGAAGCAGTCCATTTTCAAGCTGCCAAGAAAATTCTAAGGTATCTTAGCGGAACGACCGATTATGGATTGTTCCTTTCTCCAAACGGTGATAGCACTCTTCATACTTATGCGGATGCAGATTGGAGGAGGGATATTGATTCATGTCGTTCAATCTCAGGCATCCTCCATCGACTGGGAAACTCTAGTGTTGGATGGAGTAGCAAACTACAGCCAACAGTTTCTCTCTCCAACACTGAAGCAGAGTATAGAGTTCTCACAGATGCCGCTAAAGACATCATACACCTTCGGAGACTCTTTGACAAATTAGGGTTTGGCTCCGACAACCCAACAACTCTTCTTAGTGACAACCAGTCAAGCATCAAACTTGTACAAAACCCAGTTCTACATGTACGAACGAAATACATAGAAATCCAGCATCACTTTATACGGGAGGCTGCCAAGGCAGGAGAAATACAAGTCGAGTACATCCCCACTACAACACAATTGGCGGACTTCCTCACCAAACCTCTTCCCCTCAAGAACTTTGCAAGCAACCGACATTATTCAAGTGTGATCTCTAACCCTGGAATCTAGCCTTCGCCCAATCTGGTGTTTGACGATTGTCAATCCACAGTGCCTCCCTAGTAGACTTGTGCTTGAAGTCTGGCGCTCTGGGATTCCTTCGTGATTTCCGATTGTCCCACCAGTCCTTGGGGTGCTCCACAAGCTGCCTCCAGCTAGCTTCCACCTTCACATTGTTACTCGCTCCTTGCCTATTATTGATACTTGAAACCCTAATAGATTCCTCACAAACCCTAGCATCCCTTTTCTCCTCTAGACTGCTCTTCGCTTCCTCCTCACCCTTAATCAAGAGCCAAACACACAAGCAGGCACTCTGGATTCCCTTGCAAACTCGCTGGATCGCCCCCATTAAGAGTCACAATATCTGGAGAAGAATTTCGACCTGCAGCAACACGAGGTTAGCAATGCGGAATCGTTTACAACAATGCGATCCAAGAAATTCATCATCAGTGCGAGGTCATCACGCTTTGAACTTACCAGAGACATGTGATCCAGAGCAGCAAACACAGCATCGCGACTTGACACCCGCGCCATGACTATCAAAGACAATATGCAGCGGCACTTGAGGTTCTTCGAGCGAGGGAAGGTGTTGAATGACGCTCTCAGACTCTAGCTCTCCAGTACCTACGTAAACCCCAGAGTGTAATTACTGTAACGGCCAAGAGGTTATGAAGTACTCATTATACAAGTAAATTAGAAGTAGTGGGCAAATCAGTTACAACAGGAGTAAGTTAGTGGGCCTTTGCTCAAGCTTGTATATATTGGCCCACTGGTCACTCTCAAATTTATCTAAGCAGATCATGTATGATCAATTCACAGAGCTAAGATCTGAGCTTGTATTTCTACACTTTCTTGTATCATGACTATCATCCAAACCTGATTCTTCAAACACATTTGATTCACAACCATCAACTTCAAGTTCACCTTCTTTCTTCAATTCAATTTCATCACCTTGAACATATAGCGCCTCTTCATTCTCCCATTTGTTTGTATTGTTGTATAAAGTAGATTCTACCCTAGTTATGCCAATCGAATCCACAACTCCATCTTCCTTTTTGTTTTGCGAGAATTCAATACTACTTACACCATTGCAACCCCGCCTCACAATGGCATCTAATGAAAATCCCTCATGTAATCAAAACCTTCACCAAACTCTCTACTCACCTTTGGCAAAGAATGGGCCTTCAAACTCTCATGGTTTCTTTCATGATCTGCACAAATAGTCAAAAATTGTACAACGTGCTTGCAATCCCGACTTCTAATCCTAGCATATGCTGAACCATTGTCCATGACCTTTGTCTCCATCCGTGTAGTAGTAATGTAAGGCTGTCCAAGAATGACAGGGTAAGAAGAATTAACATGTACAAAGAAGTTCTGCTCATCCCTTACATCTCCAATCAACACGCTCACATTTGGACAAGCTCCATACAAGTCTCCACATATATTGTTGGCTACTCTAATTAGCCATCCATGGTCTGTGTCAATAGGCCACTTGCCCTATTCAAACAACCCCTTTGACATTAGATTGATCTCTGAGCCATGATCCACCAATGCAACAACATGTTCTTTTAAATTTCCGAGTTTAACCAATGTCTCTGTTGTAGCTCTCGCCCAATGACTTTGAGAATAGTGACTTGAAGCCTGAATTTCTCCATCCTCTGGAACTGATACCATTCTTGCAACACCTCCAAAGATTTGATCAATAACATCTTCATCTTCTTCATCCTCTTCCACCTTAACACCTTGAGCATCTGTAGTTGCAACATCTCCCAAACTGTGCCTCTTCCACTTAATGATGTTCATAATAACCTCATGGAACTTCCGCTTTGCAATCCCAAGGACTTCACTCAAGATAAACTCCACCTTTCCATTCAATATGCGCTCTTCCAACACCTTCTTCAAATCCATAGCAGCTTCTATATCCGATCGTAGCATGTAAGCTGGAGCCTTGCCTTTCCCTTTCATTGCAACATCCGGCCCTAGCTTTTCTTGTTGTGTCCTCTCTGTCATGTTGGCCCTCTTGGATGTACCTTCACCAGCATCATCTCTCTTCCGCTTCTCTTCTACCAGTGCTTCATATTGGTTCCTTGCAATATATGCATGAACAGATAAGTTGTCTACCGGATCATCCCACCCCATAGTCTGTTGAATAGAACTGCCTGCTAAACACAACTTGTCTTCTGTAAGTCTTTTGCCTTCAGCAAGTTCCATGTAGCTCTCGTCCACACCGCATTGAAATGATTCGGTCCATCAATACTCACACCTGCACAATCATGAACAAGCCCAACTCCATATGTACTTCGCTCTGCCTTCACACTCGCTTGTTCTTTTGCTAATCCCTCGGCTAACACTTTCATACCACCTTTACCAAAGTTTGTTTCCAAAGGTAATTCTGTCCCTTGTGAATGAATCCATCCATCTTTGAAAAACACAATATTGTTTTACAATGCCTCTGTGAAATGAAGATAGTTCCTTCGTGAATGCTCAAAACTATCACACCACATGCATCGAGGAGGCAATCGTCCACTTGCCTATCCAATCTTTTGCTTTGATGTCGAATCCCCTGAAACTTGACCCTTCTCTTCAAGCATAGCAAACTTCAACTTTAAATCCCGCACCCCCTTCACTAATTCATCTATAGATGAGTCTTCTACCTTTGCTGGAACATGAAAAGGTTTAGAGTGTGTTATAGCTGGTACCTCAGTCTTAGCACTACTCACCATGGATTTGTCTCTCCACCGTTGCCTCTTTGTAAGTAAAGACACCACACCTTCAACATCCTTCCAATCAGACTTCAAGCCACGCTATTCATTACGATCCTCCAAAAGCAGCACAAGCTTCTCTTATAACCATGGATCTGCTGAGCACTTGTATGAATAGCTCTGTCTTCTCCACCTCCAAAGTTGCCTTTTTCAGTCCCTGTCAATTGCACAAACTAGCACTCAAACTCTCGAAGTAGCTCGTTTGCTGACAAACCCTTACCGGGTCGTGCAACCCACTCCAAAAAGGTTCTTTTCATCACCCTCTTTGAATCTTCTATAAAATACTCCTCCTTCAATGCTTGGGCAAAATCACGCCAGCTTTCTCCATCACTATCCATCAGTTCCCGCACTCGTCCATAAATCTCCGGAATGACAACCAACTCGAAGTTCGCAACCATCTCTTCTTCAGTCACCTTATTCAATTCCATCTCACAAGTATAGAAACGAATGTACTTGGAAATGTCACGCCCATCGAACTAATCCATCTGATTCACAATAGAGTGCAACGCCTTTGTTGCCTGAGCCTCCCTCTTCTGCATATCTTGTTGACGTTGCAAAAGTAAGTTCATTGCCTCTAATATACGTAACATACCAACATCTAGAACTCCGCCTCCACCACCAAATCCATCGTTTGGTGGACCTCCACTACCATCACCTCCAAACCCTCCCTCACGATCCATCACACCTCTCAAAACTCACAAACACTACTACTCTGGATGTTCACGTTAGGTTCACCAGAGATGTTGTAAGAATTGCGGTCTATTCGGAAAAACACAGGGCTTTTGCCTGTAGTAGATGTCTATGAAGTGAAAAGAAATGAAAAGAAACAAAAAGCTATAAAGCCAACAGCTAAACCTATCACATATCAAAAAGAGTAAATATCTAAACGAAAAGATTTGCAACTCCAACTCTCAACCTCAAACCTCAATCCTCAATTCTCAAACCTAACAAAATTGGTAGCACTCGAAGCCACCTTGAGTTTGCCTACCACACTCTCAAGCTTGAAGAATACACACTCGATATAAAATCAATATTAACAAAAAGAACAAAATACAACTTCAAACAAAAAGATGGCTCCAAACACAATTACTCAATCTCCAACTCCAAGTAATGGAAAAGTAATCAAATACACAGGAATCAACCAAGAAGATGATCTAACATCCCATGATGAAGATGAATTCAAGGGGGAAAGGCCACCCTTTAAATACCTTTCAAAGACCTAACCTCCTTGTGAGACTAGCCGCTAAAAAGACCTAACCTCCCGATGAGACTAGCCACCCCAAAACCCTAATCCATCAATACTTGGAATTTCCCTTGAATTAACATAGATGCCTAAATTTACTTACCCCCTAAAGCCCTGAACAACGTTTTTTGAGATTATAAATTTTTTGGGCAGCTCACTACGGATGGAGTTTTTATTTATTTTTCTTTGAAATTTTAATACAATGTGTGCCCAAAGAGTAGCTTTAAGGCCTGACAATTTTCATAACTTTTGACTTCACAGTTAAAAAGTTATGGCAGGATATGTTGTTTTCTTAACTCGGCAGGCAGCTTGGGTAGCTGAAAAAACTTCTTCAAAAAAACTTTTTTCTTAAAAGTGGAATTTCAAATTGGTTCTTTAGAATTACACAGACATGTGAATCTTTGAATCAATCCATTTTGATCAATGAGTCAAAAGTTATGAAGATTTGGAGTTTAGGGTAGTTTTTGGCCAGTTACAGAATCTCTACAGTACAAAAAAAAGTTTGAAATTCTTCATTTAATTCAATTTTTCATATTTTTGGAAAAAATAAAAATGGAAGGTGTAGATTGTTATTACAACATTTGAACCATTGGGATTGAAAATTTTCAATTCCATGAATAAAATGTTCACAATTTAGTATTTTGGCTCATTTTTTACTTCTTTCTACTTACTTATTTTTTCCTATATGTTGTACAATTCCAAATGGTTTGAAATTTTCTGAGAATGTAGCCAACTTGCATTGAAGTATGAATTCAAAGAGTAACCACCATTTTGAATTTTTTTTCACACAAATGTGACCTTGTGAAGTGCAGCTGCCCGGATTTTCGCAGGGATAAAAAAACAATTTTTGTCAATTCAAATGCTTATATCTTGCAATCTATACGGTGGAAATTTCTGAAATTTTTTCCACATGTTTACAAACCACCTTACTACAAGATCCTATGGTTACATGAGTCAAAAATGTGTTTCAAAAAAATTGCACTTGTATTAGAAATGGTAGTTTTGGAGTATTTTTGGTGAAAATTTAGTCAAAAACCTTTAGGGGTTAATAGATGGCCCACATCACGACAACGTCACTTATTCCAAAAAATTGTTTTCTAAGAATTTAATAAAATATTTGAAATAATGGCTAGAAAAAAAATCAAATGAAATTTTGTCAGATGAATGATACATTTTAGATGAAATACTTTTTGATGATTAAAATTTGTTAATTTTTTTTTTCAACTGTTAAGAATGTTGACCAAAATAAATTAATATTATAGACTTAATTTATTCACTAAATTTATTTATTTCATGAAGCATTTGTATTTTGTGAAATGAATGGAAAAGATAAGCTTTTTATATACATATATGGAGGTAGGAGGTTGACCAATCCATATGGGATATATGAATTCTTGAAGTTATGAGAGCTCATAGTTAAGTTAAAAACCCAAAATTTTGTATTAAAACTACAATTTCAGACCTCATTTAAACATAATAGAATGTCTTTTTTCAAAAACACTTGAACTAAGATTAGTTAGAATATGAATTGAAGTTCAAGTTCAAAAATTCGTTTGACATTTCAAATTTTCCAATCAAAAGTTATGAACATATTTCAAAGGGGAAGTTTGAAAAAATATAATAAAAACAATTTCAAACATCTCTTTGACATTCCATAACTTTTGATTGGAAACTTGAAATGCCAAGCAAATTTTTGTAAGCAAAACTTTAATTTATTTTCTAACTAATGTTAGTTCAATTTTTTTTGAAAAAGCACATTATACTATGCTTAAATGAGGTTTGAAGTCCTAGTTTTAACACAATTCCTATTTTTAACCTAACACTGAGTTAGAATTTAGAAATAGGAATTGTGTTAAAACTAAGACTTCAGACTTCATTTAAGCATAGTATAATGTGCTTTTTCAAAAAAAATTGAACTAACATTAGTTAGAAAATAAATTAAAGTTTTGCCTACAAAAATTCGCTTGGCATTTCAAGTTTCCAATCAAAAGTTATGGAATTTCAAAGAGATGTTTGAAATTGTTTTTATTATATTTTTTCAAACTTCCCCTTTGAAATATGTTCATAACTTTTGATTGGAAATTTGAAATGTCAAACGAATTTTTGAACTTGAAACTTTAATTCATATTTTAACTAGTTTTAGTTTAAGTGTTTTTGAAAAAAGACATTCTACTATGTTTAAATGAGGTCTGAAATCTTAACTTTAATACAGAATTTTGGGTTTTAACTTAACTATGAGCTCTCATAACTTCAAGAATTCATATATCCCACATGGATTGGTCAACCTTCTAGTACTTCAAATAAGTAGAGGGAGCTTTATTCCCCTATAAACAAGAAATGCTAAGGTGTTAATGATGATTGGTTGAAGATTGCAATGACATTTTGTATCTAAAATAAAAATTATATATAAAATCTTGTTGGATTTTTAAGAAGATATTAATCTTGTTTGTCAAAATTGATTGAAAAATTGACAAGAATTTGACAAAACATTACAATATTGACCGCATTGACAAAGTGCCAACTTTCAAAAATTGTGGCTGTCATTTTGGACAATTTTCTGTCAATTTTTTTGTAGATTATGGCCCATTTTCCTTGTAGTAGGACAACAAAGTTACTCTTATAAGCAATGAGACT
This sequence comes from Thuidium tamariscinum, assembly GCA_947034885.2. Taxonomy (NCBI): domain Eukaryota; kingdom Viridiplantae; phylum Streptophyta; class Bryopsida; order Hypnales; family Thuidiaceae; genus Thuidium; species Thuidium tamariscinum. The sequence continues at coordinate 9,738,463 of OX344756.2, forward strand.
GTCCAAAGCTAATATGACACAATAGCTAATGTCATTTAAGTCATACTTGGCATTATAATATTTCAATTGATGAGGGAAATTCCTACAAGAATGAAGGGAATGCTTAAGCCTCAAGAATGTGGATGTCTACAAAACAAAATGGGATTCAAACTGAAAACTTTTTAGTGAACATGGTCACCCAATACAACTCTAATTACTAACACAAAGTTGTTCACTACCACAAATCTCATAAGAGCTTTGGTAAGAAGCCTCTACATTAGCTACAAGCAAAAGTCATGGAATTCAAACCTACGTAACTACTTCAAGAAAACCCTCAAATATTTACAAGGCTCTGGATCAATCCTTATATTTGTTGCAACTACTTACAAACCTAGTAAAAAAGGTACTAACTCATATTTCCATTAATTTTGACGTCTACTTTTGTGTTCTCTGTATCTATCTACTAATTTGATCTTTGACAAATTTGACCTCCGCTAGTGTGATCTCCATTCAATTTGATGTATGCCTGAGTTCAATAGTTCAAAGCCAATGCAAATTTGAATTTATACCACATTGGGAGGGTCCACACATTAATCCACAAATCACAACACCTAGAATCTCTTCATTCAATGAGCACAATCAACAAGTTCATTGCCAATTCTTCATTCTCTTGCAATCCCCTACTCTTCCACATAAAATGGAATGGCCAAATGTTTTTGGTCACAATCACATGCAATCTTCATCATTTGAAAAAATCAATTGTGAACTAGATAGTTTTTTTCTAAAGCTAAAGCCCCCTTAGTTGTGTAGTCACAATAGTTAAAGACGCCAAACCATGCCTTGAAAAAAGATACGGTTTGTGCTTTGGGCACGATTTATAGAATTTGAAATACTACAAAAGAAAGGGTTGTTTTAAGTGAGTTTTAAGTACAGTCCTAGACATCAAATTATAAGTAATGACCTTTAAGGTGATTTTCAGCAAAAATTTATTAGAAATATTTCTGGAATAGAGTTTAGATTGTGTCTAAGACGAGATTGCAAGAAGAGCAATGAGGTGGAAAGTAACAATGGCGATAGTCTTTCTAGAATTTGCATTGGATGCATTGCTACAAGAATGTGTGAAGTCAATTTGTATTTAGCCTTGTTGTATACTCATTCTATTCAAACATAGCTTTATCTAGTAATATATCTTTATTATTAGATGTAGAACAATAAATATTTTGTCTTTGTGATGCAAGCACACATGCAACCCTTGCAAAAACTCTTACTACTAGAAAAAAATTAATCCTTGCCATCATAGTAGTCACACCTTTAGGCAACCAAAAATTTCTCTATTTGTAGACACCTTTGTTATTTCAATTTTTATCTAATAATATTCACGAGGTTTTAGAAGAACCACTTGTCTTCTTGTAGTTCATAATTGGTTTGCTTGCCTAAAAAAAATGGGATGAAAAATTGCCTCAACCTTCAAGGTTCAAGGATTCTCTTCTATACATCGTCCAAAAAGTAGACATCAACCCACTTAGAGGTTAAAGAAATTGAAATAAAGTCATAGCAAAAGAAGAAGAAAGCATAACGTAATTTGTGGTATCAAAGAACATTTTCAAGAGGTTTAAATGACTATGGCAATAGAAATCACAAAAGGTGAGTAGAAAGAATGATAACATTGATGTAGAAGACAAGGAACAAGAGGTGGAAAGAAATAAGAAGTAAGAGGTCAAAGACAACAAAATACAAGAAGCAAGAATAGTAAGGTGTTGCACTTGAAGGCAGTGGCTATAAATATAAGTGACTTGGAATTCAATAAAGGTTTGCACCTATACTAATGACTTCTACATGACAAAACCTTTCATAACTATTATATAAATGATCCATCACTAATCTACAACTTCTCTATGAATATACACAATTATTTCACATCATTCAAGTAGTCAACTATAAGTATATTTGATTACTCTAGGGCTAGACTAGCCAACTCCTTTTCTACAAATAACTTATATGCATGTGTACAATTTTTTAAAGAAATAAAATAAAATGTTTAGAAATTAACTTTTGGCCAATCATCATATAAGACTAATTATCTTTCTACTATTCTATGCAATATTTAAATTGAATCATTACAATTCAAGTTGGCTTTAGGGATGTTAAGAACTCTTATATTTCAATTTAGGCTACAAAAGTGTTTGTTTTTTGAAAATATGAGTAGTCACATGGAAGATTATGTTGCCAAAAGAACATCAAGTGAGGTTGAAAGCATCACATTGGTAAGGTATATTATGTAGAAAATAATTTGTTTTTAGTCAAGATAAGCATTGGATGTATGGAACAAGCAACCACACAATGAGAGGCTATATATTTGTAGTATTTGCTCACTTTTCAAGTGAGTTTCCTATTCAAGCTTATTCTTCAAAATACAAAGCCTTGTCTTGTTCGGTTGAGATGCAATAAAAGATGCATGGGTTTGAATTTGACCATGGACTTGTTGAACTTTGAGACCCCAAATTAGCTACAAAAGGTTTAAAAAAAATACAAAACTAACCCGCAAAAAAACTCAAGACCAATCTTTACATTTACATAATAAGTTGAAAAATAGGAGTTGGCCCCACCCTTGCAACAAGTATTAGGTTGCAACCTAAAAGTTTTGAAATTTTGAGTAGACCTCCATTGCAAAATTTGATCAAATTTTTTGAGTTTCTACAAGTATATTTGTTAAAATGATACTTCAATATACTCTATTGCATTACCAAATACATCCATTTATAAGAGGAATAAAAAAAACTTGAGGAAATCTTGGATTAAAGGCTTATGGATTAGATCTATTTTTGCAAGGAGAATGAATTTTCTTGACCCTAACCCTTGTACTAATGCCCTCCTTTTTCCTCTAACATCCTCTCGCCCCATTCCCAGAACCTTCGTCCCGCTTGCCTCGAGCTGGGGTTCCCTTGTATAAAGCCGCCATGGAGTTCCTCCGGAGTTTGTGGCAGAACACATTTGGCAACATGGCTCCCGTCAAGGCTGTCGCAGTGCTCACCGGCTCCTCCAACGTCTCCGGCGTTATCTCCTTCGTTCAAGATGGATCTGGTAAGCTGATTTCCCGGTAACCATTGAAACCAGTCGTGGGGTTTGGAGTTTCAGAATGGCTATGGCCGTAGTGTCTGGGGCTTCAACTTCTATTCGGAAAAGGATTCTGAAGTTGTGTATTCTCTCTTGGTTCTTGCTTGCTTGATTTTGGAGGTTTCGATCAGGAGGCGATTTGAGGTTTGACTCCAATTTGCGGTTTCGTTCATGTGGGTTCAACATCGTAGTCCTGTTTGGAATTTAATCATGGGAACTTGGAAAACTTGTTTTTTTGGTTGCAAAATGTAAGCTTTGGTTTCCTCTTTCTGTTGGGAGCGTATTGCTTCTCTTCTTGCAGCTTTCTTAATGTTTTTGGGTTTTGTACTGCTATTGATACGGGGGTGGCCACTTTGGGTCGTTTAGGTTTCGGTCTGTTGTTGTGGTGGGGAATGTAAGAACTTCTTTGTGTTGTGTCTTGCGTGTTCTTTCATATCTTGGCTTTGGGAGTATGGACTGCTGGCTTGGCAGTTGTGAATGTTTGATCGGCTTTGGTGCGGTTTTTGAGTTGAAGGTTTGGTGGTCTTTTAGCTTCGAGATTCTTGCATCGGCGATTGCTGGTCAGTGTGTGAACACATTCGTTTGGGGAAGATCTTCGAGCTAGAGGATGATTGGTACTTTGACTGGTTTGCGATGTCAAATTTGACCACCTTTAGGTCTAAAGAAGTGTGCTGACCTTTGAATAAGCTGACTCGATGGATGACCTTTTATAATTGACTTAGAGCCGATCATATAAGCTTATGTTTTTGCAAATTAGATCACGATGCTCTTGGTTAGTATCATACTTTTCTTACCATTGTACATTGAAATACTCGTATAAACATAATTTTCGACTGATATGTCTTGACAGGCCCCACAAGTGTGGAGGGGGAAATCAAGGGATTAAACCCTGGAAAGCATGGATTTCATGTTCATGCGTTTGGGGATACAACCAATGGCTGCTTGTCAACTGGTAAGAACTTTGCTTTGAGGACCACGAATGCTTTCACTGATAGTAATTGAGCTCTTCAGTCATGGGCAGATAATCTGTTTAATAATGTTGAATTTGTTTTGATCAGGTGCTCACTTCAACCCGAAGAGCCTCGAGCACGGTGCTCCTGAAGATGACGTTCGTCATGCAGGAGACTTGGGAAATGTCATCGCTGGTGAAGATGGTAAGAATGAAGACTATTATCTGCAGTTTGAGATTAGTGGTTATTGCATGTGAATGTGGTTGTGAACTTCTGATGCCTCGTTGAAAGTGATGGGAGGAATTCAGAAGTTGCTGCATTCTTGCTCTCGTGATTGTTGCCTCTTCATCGTTTGATAGAAGGGACCGTACTGATTGTCCCTTCTTATCACTAGGGAGTGTAGGTGTGAATCTAATTCGTTTTTGGGAATGCTGGTTGCAGGTGTTGCTAAAGTTTCCTTGAAGGATGTCCAGGTACTAGTTCTGCAACTTTACACTTATAAGGATGATAACCTTGGCCAATTAGTGTCCTTTTCTTCTGTTACAATTTAATTCTGTGTCTGAATCAATTGCAAATTCACTTCTGTGTAGATTCCTTTGAGCGGCGTCGATTCCATCATTGGCCGTGCAGTGGTGGTCCATGGCGACCCTGATGATCTTGGAAAAGGTGGGTTCCCTATAAAAAATCTCTCTTGCACAAGATTCACTTTTCTCTAATGAAGAATCAGCCACGAGTGCTGGAGTCGGACCTGAAACTATGCTCTTTCAAATGTGATAAATGTTGATGCCCACTTGAGAGTGCAGTATTCTATTTCAAATTTCAGGCTATGTTATTAAGATGGTCGCGGTTCCTTCTGTAAAGTCGGTTTTTAAATCGTCTCTCATATCGGACTTTCATGATTTCGCAGGTGGACATGAGTTGAGCAAATCCACTGGAAACGCAGGTGCCCGAGTTGCTTGTGGTGGGTATCGCAGGCCTTTTTCTGCATGCATATTCATAATCGTCTCGCAAGTTGCTTGCGTTAATTATCAAATGCGCAGAGTGAAAGTAAGCAAATCGCTATCTTATTCGCTGATAAACTCCTTGAATGGTGATATTGCAGGAGTTATTGGCTTGCAGGCCTCGACCTAAATTGAGCTGATGATCAGCAGCTATGCCTTTCGAAGTGTGTACATCTTAGTAACGAATGAGGTGGTGAATGTGAGTCTTACTCATATATGTTTGGTGAGTATGACACGATTCCAATAAAAGACCCATGCTGTACCTGATCAGTGGCCGATTACTGCTGCTTTTAAGTATGGTTATATCGAGCCTCTATGTTCCGTTTATCCATCCAAGATGCTGACCATGTGATGGTCGCCCTAGTAATATGTTTTGCAGTCCATGCTCTTGCACTTTGTTGCAAGGTTCACTTTACTGCTGTTGAACTGAAAGGGAAAAGCTCTATCGGTGTCTCTGTTAGAGATACATACATGTGATGATGGTTGTGTTCTTCTGCTCCTTGGAAAAGTGCACCGATGTCAAAAAGGCACAAGCAGCCTCTCTCAGTTTTGGTTTTGAGTTTCATATGCAGCACTATTAAAGTGGACAAAATGCATGTCAAAATTTCACTATCACGTGAAGGTGCTACAGGAAATGAAAAGGCATAGTTGAATTGGTAAAGAATGGGGTCTTGATGGTCTCGTAATTGACCTACAGTGTTCAAGGGTGCATAGTGCTTACGATGTGCTTTTTTTATACAATGGATTGTTGTCAGACTGAATGACTGAAGTTTCTTGCTTGCAAAGTTGCAATGCTGAAATGCCCACAAGGTATGTGGTGTACAAAGCACCTATCTAAGAGCTGGTGACTAATTTGGAGAGGTTTTACTTCCTTGTAACATTTTTCAGTGAATATTCCTTGAAAGACAATTGAAATTGGCATCTAACTCAAGTTGTTTCATACATTTTGGAGTGTACTGGAAGAAGTTATGAGTATAATGTAGTGGCCGCTATAATCATCCAACTCTTGAGATGTACAGTGAGGTTCCAATCAAAATGGCGTTTTGAGATTTGCAGTGAACAATTTCAGTTTTGCCAACTTTGCCAGCCTCTTGAGAGCTCAAAAATTGATATTTTACTATGCAATTTTTTTTACAACATCATTTGTAAGTCAATAACATGCATGTCAAATTTCAAATCCAAAAGACTTACACAAAATATATATTCAAAATCTACTAACATGTGTAATTGTGAGAAATATTTCATTACTTTCAACTTTGACACCCTCTTAAGGATTGAATTTTTCTTTTTTGTCATGAGATTTTTGTCATGAAATAATCTCTATGTTCTTAATATATGTGAATTTTCTAGGTCAGAATAAAGATATTTGAAATCTCCCATCATGTGTAGTTTTGAGAATTTTTTTCTAATTGCCAACTTTGATACCTTTCTAAGGGTTGAAAAATTGGTTTCTTACCATGAATTTTTTTGTGAAGTCATCTCTATGTTGATAACATGTGTTTCAAGTTTCAAGTTCAAATGAATTACCAAAAAAAAGATATCCAAAATCTTTCAACATGGGTAAATGTGAGGAGGATTTTTTGAGCCCTTAGTATAGTGTTATTTTGTAGAGTAAAATTTGACAAAGATGTAAAAACTCGTCCTCACAACTACATATGTTGGGAGAGTTTGAATATCTTTTTTTGGGTAAGTCTTTTGAACTTGAAATTTGGAACATATATTATCAATATAGAGTTGATCTTATGCAAAAAATTTCATGTTAAATAGACAAACTTTCAGTCCTTGGGAAGGTGTTAAAGTTGGCAATAGTGAAAATTTTCTCACAACTTCACATGTTGAGAGATTTTGTATATCTTTTTTTTTGATAATTCATTTGAACTTAAAATTTGGAATGAATATTATTGACATATAAATGACTTCACAAAAAAAATTCATAGTAAGAAACCAATTTTTTAGCCCATGGGAGGGTGTCAAAGTTGCAAATTGTAAAATTTTTCTCAAAACTACACATGTTAGGAGATTTCAAATATCTTTTTTTGAATTAATATTTTAACCTTGAAATTTTTTAGACATATTAAGAACATAGAGTTTTTTTCATGCAAAAAATTCCATGCAAAAATAACACAAACTCAATGCTTGAGAAGGTGTCAAAGTTGGAAGTATTGAAGTGAAATGTTTTTCACCAGTACACATATTGGTAGATTTTGAATATCTTTTTTTGTGTAAATCTTTTGGCCTTGAAATTTGGCATGCATGTTATTAACTTATAGATGATGTTGTGAAAAAAATTTCATAGTAAAATATTAATTTTCGAGCTCTTGAGAGGCTATCAAAGTTGGTAGAGCTAAACTAATTGTTTTCATTCCAGATCCCCAAACGCCATTCTGATTGGGACCCTACTATACATTATTTGAATAATGTGGCTACAATAGAGAAGTACAATGTAACTCTATGTTTGAAGATGCTTTTAGAACTTGGTTGCTTTGTGGGCTTTTTATCTTAACTAAATGAGTCCATTGTAGCCAAAATAAAATGATTGAAGAAAAAATAAAATTTTATGCATAAATAATTGTAAGAAATGCAACTTTGCTTTGTATGGATAAATTAATTTGTTATGAAATTTAGATGTGTTGCCTAATTAATAAGACAAAAGTACCATTAGAATATTTCAAAACCAATGATATAAATGTCTATAATGATAATCTATTCCTTAAGATGGCTTTTCATCTAAAAGTAGATGCTTATATTGTAATCATGTCATTCTTGCTACCCAAAACTTTAATCATCGCCACTACAAATTCTTCCATTATGATCTAAATTTCATTAATTCAAAAATGATGCCCAAAATGTGGATGCATGCTTATGTTATCATAAATTCATTCCTAATGTCTGGAAATGAACATAATGTTTTGAATGGGTTCCTCCACTAACCTTATATTTGTTTGTAAATAATTCTATAGAAATGCTCTTCATTTTGATATTCAAGAGCAAGGTCTCTACACATTCATGCATCCATGCAAGTTTAGATTTTTGCTACATTAAATTGATAAACATCTACTCCATATAATTTGAGGAACATCATAACCTAACACAATACTAATTAATATTCTTGGAAACCTAATTTATTTTCTATATTGAAAAAAGTTTCAAAAAATCATGCAAAAATTTGAGATAATAGCAACATGTTTGAAAAGACCCCTTTGAGTATAGGAATTAATTAAAACCAATTTCGAAGTATGGACTTCTAAACATTCCACGAGTAATACATATAAGGAGATTATAGACATACTGATCCTCCTTTGTTCTTTACTCCAAAGGTGCCTATGTATTTCTGCAAGCCATAAGATGGAAAAAGATTATGAATAATTTTACAAATAAAAATAAACAATTGCCAAACCCTAAACTAAGTTGTTTCATTTTTATTCACAAAAATTGGCCAATTGTTTGATCCTAGCAATGCTAAGTGTATCTAAAATTGAATTTTTCAATGAATGCACCAAGCATTGAAAAACATGTTGAGATTGATACATAATAACTATATATGAATTGGATTCATATGATAAGTTTGAGAATATATGGTGAGCAACTATATGATTATTTTGCTTATTCACAATTGTGAATCCAAAGACTTAGGAGTGATTGATGTCAATGTTTTCTTTTCTTTTCAAAATTTATCAATTCAAGACATAAAAAGATGTGAATTAAAGATAGAAGATGCTAAAGGATCAAAAAATTAATTCTTGACATCCTAAGTCTTATTTGAATTAGAATTGCCCAAAAAAGTAGTAGGACCTCATGTTTAGAATGTTATGTACGCTTGTATGTATGTCATAACAATTGATGACATTTAACATTGCATTGTACATGAATGCTTAAAGTTTTTTGGTATCTTTATTCACCTCAAAGCCAATAGCAGTGCCAACTACTATTGCACCAATGCCTACCAATATAATGACAGGTCCAAAGGCCAAGTTCCATCTAGTATAAATCATTGTAGAAGTTGATCAATGTCTCCCTTCAAATTCTCTTACTTTTACTCTAAATATAAGCCTACATTATAAAATGATAATTGCTTAAACACCAAACCTTCTTATTGCAATTTTCTTGAGATACTACTTTCAAATATAGAAATGATTGCATTTCAAATACAATTTTATATTATTTGTACCAAAGATGATGTCTCAACAAAAAAAATTTAATGTTTTTTTCTATTGTAAAAAAATTCATAGTCAAAATAGTTAAAATGATGGATATGTTGAGAAAACATGATTGTACGAAGACCTCTTTTATATTACATTTTCTCATACCACACCCTTTGTTTTTGATATGTTACTAAAAAATAATTTATTCAACCAAAATTCACTCTATACAAATTACTATTGTACTTTATTTCGTCACAACAATCTCATATAAATATATGACAAAGAATTCTAAATGCACAATAAACTCTAGAAGGAAACACTCCTCTCAATAAATCTTAGCACTTTATAAGATATTATTGAATCATAAAGTTCATAAGTCAATAATAGTCTTCAACATTATGAAATGGCCCTTAATTGATTAAGTAAAAATAGGTTTATATTCATTAAATTAGCATATTTCAAAGTGAACTTTGCCATATTTTAGTGTGCTATGTTTGAATATTATTCATTTTCCTTATAAACTTATTGGCAATACAAATTGTATAGTACTTTATCTAAAGAAGAATCTAAGGTTTACGTGGCATGCTATGTACCTTATAGGGTTGTTGGTTATTTTTTTCAAGAATCAAACTCAAAAACAATTTTAGATATGTCTTTTTTTTTACTTTGAAAATTAAGGTTGAATATATAAAATTGAAAAGGCTTGAGAATGATTGTAAGGTAAACTACAAAATGATACCATTGAAAAGATATGAGATGATAGAGCTAGGGATTACAAAACGCTATTGAACACATAGCTTAAGATGAAGGATATTGAATTGTACATTAATGTGTAATTATATGCTTTGTGTTTAATTCCACAATTAATGGAGTCAAGTTTGCAATTATTTGTCTTTGTGCTAATTATTCAACTCATAGTATTTAATACAGAGGTTAATTCTTCCATGCAAATTATATGCAACAATTGCTATATAACATTGGATCAGAAAGTTAAGTTTTGAATTATTAATTTTTATTTTAAAAATTCTACTTACAAGACAAGCAAGGCTGATAGTTTTTAAAAAATTAGGCCTGAACTTTGTTAATAATTTTTTTCAAAGTTGCTAGTAATGAAAAATAGTAGCCTTTGCTTAAAAAAAGAAACATCTAATCATCAGCCCCATACATGATCATATCAATATCAATAAATTATAGAAGAATAACTAGGTTAAATATTTTTGACTACTTGTTGTAGAAAGGAAACAATAGAAATATTGATTTTAATGAATGATTCACTTAATATTTTTAATTTCTACAAAATATTTTCTTATTTTTTATATTTAAAAAATATTTAGGACTAGAATGTCTTTAACCTATTAGTAGGGGAATTCAACTTCCACCAAGTGGTCACTATAAGTTAGGAGGTCCATTAAGCAACCATGAACCACCTCATTGCATTTTCAAAGAAACTTTTCTAATTTAAATTTTTTTCTAAGAATTTTCCTTGAAAGATAAATAAAACTATCATCTAATCTTCATTATTTCTAAAATGTTTCTTAAGCTTTTGCAGAATTAGTTATAAATTTCTGAAGATAAATTGACTTAAATTTTTAAATCACTATCTTCAACAGTGGTACATTCAAAACTCCAATATGTACCTTTGTGTTAGAGGGCGCTTCAGACACACTAAAAAAAATTGTCCACAACTTGGGTCCTGAGTCCAGAAGCTTCCTTGTTGCCCTAATTTGACACCAGAGCAGAGGGAAGTCGAGCTGAGCTTCGCTCGTTCAAAAATCACCGTCGTCTTGATTTATGCGCCATAACTGCAATCCACTCCTTTCGGTTGGGCGGAAGCCAAAGCGATGGGGATACGGGAAGATGCCGCTCAGTCTCGCATGAAAAAGAAGGTTGAAGAAGGTATGCTTTCTTGCTTGTTTTTTTGCTCACTTTCGAATGAAATTCATGGCGTCATGTCCTTTGCTCTCGAGGGGGAAAAACATTCGATTTACATGTTACTCTCTCATCATAGAAATGTGGATGTGGTGAAATAACTCACGCAATTTTCATCTGTCTGATGTTTGAATTTTGTTTGCCGTGCCTTGCATCCTGAACATCATCACACACCGCATTGCTGCGGGACTCTTTGCCATTGCGTCATTTCGTTTGTTTTCGAGGGAGGAAAGCATGCGGTTTACATGTTACTCTGTCTTTATAGAAATGTAGATACCTTCTTATAATATATGCAATTTTCATCTGTTTGATGTTTGAATTTTTTTTGGTGCCTTGTACCCTAAACCCTGATTATCAACTCACACCGCAGGCCTGCAGGACTACTCTATATCGCTTCATTGCCTTAGTTGTCGAGGGAAATAAGCTCTGTGTTCCAATTTTATTCTCATTTTATAGAAATGTAGATGTGGTCACAAAGTTTGTGCAATTGCTATGTATCGGATGTTTTGAATCTTTTATTTGCGGTGTACCCTAATCATTGAATATCAACTCACACAGCATGCCTGCGGCACTACTTACCATTGCATCGTTTCCTTTGTTGTCGAGAACAAAGAAGGTGTTCTGTTCAAATTTTACTCTCTCATTATAGAAATGTGGATGTGAGCATATAATTTATGCACTTGTTACTTGTCTGTCGAATGTTTTGAATCTTTGATTTGTCGTGTATTGTACCCTAAACCCTCGCACCGCATGCGTGCCGACCTACGTACGGACAGATCGATGAAACGCCTGTCCGGATCGAGTGCTAATACTTAACCACTGTTCTAGCCCTTCGCAGTAAAATGAAGACGCAAGCACTGAAAGAATGCGACCCTCTCGTTGCCAAATGGGCGGAATGTGCTCGAGGAAGGACCTTCTCTGTTATTTGGGCATGCCGTGCTCAATCGAAAGAAACTAATGCTTGCCTTCATAACTAGTAAGTCCTCGCACTTCTCTTCTCACTCAAAAGCACTGTGGTGGTTTTGTTTCATTTCGGAGATGAGCATCTGTTTTTCCACTAGTTCATCAGCTATATCCAAGATCTTACCAATTGTATGTGCTTCTGTTGTCATCGTCGATGTCCACTCGAGTGTTGGGGAATACTTAAACCGTCAGGGTCTGATCCCGTTTTCTATACTGAACCTCGTTAGCAACAGCAATCATCTATTCACACAATTGGTTGCCCTTAAATTAGCGTGTAAGCATGACTTGGCTAAATGTCTGTAGCCACTTACACTGGTCTGCAACATCTTACTTTGAAATTGCATTAGAAATTCTTAGTAACAAAATTCTGATGTCAAGAGAGATTGGCTCTTGCACTCGAAGTGATCTCTCTACAGCTGTTTACCGATCTCCCAAAAATGACACTCCTGCTTGTGTTAAAATGCTTCAAGCGGCGCAAATAGTTTCTCCTACGTTACTACTCTCTGGAGTGTCGGCTGGGTGTGTATGCTTATCTTTTGAACTCTTCCATTGTGATTTTGATTAGTTTGTTCGTGGTGAGTGCAGTACCAACGATGAAGTGTTTGCGAAGTACAAGAAGCAGTATGAGGAAGAAACCTCACAAAGACTGTGAAGCTTGAATTTCTTAGACTTGAAGACAATCATTTAGTTCCCAGGTTGACAGTAAAGTATACTTCTTACATTATCCTAGGTGCAAGAGAGTGGCCTGTCACTGTTCCTGGTAGATCAGACATTGCCAGATTATTTATCCAGCAGAACGATTCTTAGCTGCGAATTTCTGACACCCTTTTCTGGACCTCTAGTGCGAGCAGGGTTGAGCGAGAAACGTTTTTGGGGATTTCCAGTCGAAATCTTTCTAATTTAAAAACTTCTACGTGCAGCTAATCCAGACGACTAATTTATGCACTGCTTCTGCCGTTTGTCCATAGCACTAGCTAGTTATCTGTTATTAAGAGATTTCATTCAGTCAATAAATTACGTTCTCTTTTTCCAAAATTATGTTGTACGGCCCTCAAATGCAACCATGTGCATCTATGTTTACATCGAACTCTTTTTTGACATATCTCAAGCTTTCTATTGTGGTATCTTTGAATAAAGAATTGCGGAATGGGTATCATGGATATTTGGAATTAGGAGTTTCTTGGTCAATTCACAGGTGAGCATCAGATGGCCTCCTTAAAGAATGTTTAGGTTGATATAAATAGTATATTATCACTCTGTAATATAATGTAAAATGGTATATCATAAATATTTTTATATGATGACCAAGCTAGGTCAGGGTTTTTTTCTTTGGCAATTTGGTGCAAAATTGCACCAAATTTTTAGGCCTAGCACCAAGCCTATAGGAAAAAAACAGTGAAATTTTGGTTGAAATCACCAATAAACTTCAAATTTTTTTAAATAGTGGATGAAATCACCAAATAATGGATGACAATAGAATGATAGATATGTATTATGTGCTAATATGATACTTTCTATGTAATATATGGATGAATGTTGAGATTTGGAGCTCCACAATAAAATGAAATATTGCCACTTTGACACTTCACAAGAAATGAAAAAAAACACCCTGAGCTAGGTATGGAAACATGTCATGAGAAAGAATAAAGCAATAACAAATGTCCACTTTCAAAACCTGGACTTTGAGAAGGGAGAAAAGTTTCGCAATGCCATTTGCAACCTTTACAAGAGGGCTATTATTTTGAAATTAAATTTGGGGGCTATATCTAGAAAAATGATAAATTATGTAACTGAAAGTGTGAACTTTGACAATCGCTTAACCATAAAGGAAGTTATAATATCTTACCAGATGAAATTCATTGGATTCTACTTCTTTGACATTTTAATCTTGTATCTCTTTCGTCTAAGATTATGACAGAACTACACAGGCTTATATTGTATTACACGAAGAGCACCTACCAATAAACGGAGTACAATTTATGAAGTGATAAGATACAACTTGGTCCTCTTGTCCTTAGCATCCAGTTCGGAGCACAGGCTACTGGGTGTAGCAAAGTCAAGTTACACTCAACCATCTCTAGTTGCACATTATCCTGACAATCGCTCAGAATTACTTCAGACAACTTTCACATGACAAATTTTGAACACTAGTCACAGGGCATTTGTCCCCCTAAGAGAGTGCAATTACAGACGGTTGACTGCATCAATATGAACTACCTAAGATGGACTTCCATCGTTGCCTACTGCAAGGATTCCTTCAATGTAAGAGCACCTTCGAACACGTCTCCGCCAGCTATGGTCCAGTCCAAATGCAAATTTCATTCGCTCGTGCGGCTTCTTATCATCCTTACGAATTTATAGAACACAACTCTGTTGTATATGATTTACAAACATCCAATAACGACCGTGGGAGCGTGACTTGAGGACCTGAGCTTTCATTTAAAAAATGCTTACAAGAAAGTCCCAAAGAGTAACACGAAGACATGACTTACCAACGAGATGGGTGAAAATTTACGAATGAATATATTATTTCTTAGAATTCAAAGCAGCACCGAGCTTCTTTTGAAGTTGCTCAACTGTAAGCCTCGGAGAAAATCTTGGTATGATATCCTGCGCACATGACGGAATTATTGTGATTGCTAGCCAAACAGCATTCCGATGACAGTAGCAGCAGACGGGATTGGCGCCCAAAGGGTCAGAAGTTCAGAGCAAAACAGCAGATGCATCCTACAGACGCCAGACCTAACTAAGCTGGTCAGCTGGAATCCTGAGGATTATGAATTACATTGTCGGAGGAACTGTACCTCTGAATCGTCCGCTCTCAGGCGCGCTAAGACAGGGATTTCGTACTGATACGCGTTTTCCCATCTTTCATTGGTAGTAATATCCCTTACCTACATCAGTACACCAAGGTGTAAATTAAAACCATTCTGTGATTCAGAATTTATGAAGAAAGTTCAGCATAGCCAGGTCACAACGTCACAACTTCTCTAGTCGAGACTTCCTGTCCCTCCTAAAATCCCTTTTCCACCCTCTCAACGAAAATGTCTAAAACAATCCATGTGGGCACACGGTGTTATCAAACATACCGTAGGTTCCACTTCGTCGAAGAAAAATGTAAGGTTGTCAGATAGTTACCTCCAATTCAACATCTGATAAATCGAGATCGCCTCCTAACATGAATGCAAGCTGCAGTTTGTCCTTCAAAGCGTCGCAGAGGCAACAGCCTGGCTTACTATAAAGTACCAACTTCCTCCTTTCCGTTTGCTCAGTGTCACTCCGTTCCTTGAACAGCATATCCTCATCTGAACTGCCACTAACCACACTGTATCCAGGATTCTTAGTAGAGAACCACCTGTCACTAAAGGCCCTTGAAATCCGAGAAGCTGGGAAAACCGAGGTAGGAACTTCATTCCCCCGCGAATTTGATCGAAATTCTTTAACTCTCAATGACTGCGCCCTTGCAGCAGGCGCGCATGCTTTAAAACTGCAAGAAACCCTAAACAGAGAAGCATGTGGTCTAATGCAAAATTTAGACAACTGTAGCCCGAATTCTGTGCTCAAGTACATCTTCAATCTACGAACGATTGTAAATTCCTCTCCACAACTCAAAAACACAGAATCGCAAACAATAGGCGTACTTTCCAAATATAGCTATTGAAACATGCAAACCACAGTTTTATTCACAACATGAAATTCAACTCTGCATTCACCACGAATGGTCTTGAATGAACGAACATTCGCGACAATAGCTCTCCGCAAACACGCGGAAATTCAGTCTCTAAAACCTAAATCCAAACCAGAGTAAACCTCACAGTTTCCAAACCCTCGGGTCTCCAAATCATTGAAATGATAAACCCTAATACGTAAGAAAATAAGAAAATAGAAAGAAAAGAATCGAAACAAGAAAGACATTTCTGACAGGGCAAAGAGGCAGTGCGAACCAATCATAACGGATTCCGAACCGGCGAAGCCACCGGGTTCGGGGCCTCAGGTTGGAACCGTACCTATGAGTGAAGGGTGGTTCGGGACTGAGGCTGATCCCGATCACGTGGCAGAGGCTGTTGGCATTTCTTGAACGACAACAGCAGCATGTCCCCAGCCTGCTTCCCATTGCGAGACTCCTGATTGTCGATGTGCGTGAAGCATTCGACGGATTCTGAATGCGGTGAATTTTGATCTACTGCAGTGGGAGTCCGTCAATTATAAGTGCCGAGGATGTGTTATTGAGATTCTCATTGTCACTGCTGCTGTGGAGAGGGGTAATTCGCAGGGGGAGCGATGGCGGGGCGTGGAATGGCGCTCACGCGCCCCGCATGGATGAAGCACGCGGAGGAGGCCAAAGTGAAGGACGAGGAGGAGAAGGCTGCGGCAGCTCGCGCGGCGTTCGACGCTACGTTTCGGGATGTGGAGGGGCAGGTCGTTGCGCCACCGGGCGGGGCCATGGAGCTCGACTCGGACAGCGATGGCGAGGAGGTCGACCGACTGGCGAAGAAACCCATCGGGCCGGTGGATCCCGGAAAATGTACGGCTGCGGGCACCGGAGTGGGTGGTGGTGCGGCCGGTGCTGCGGCGTCGTTCGTGGTGGTGACCAAGGATCCCGACGGGCGTCGCATTCCGCATGGCGGAGCGCATATTAGGGTTAGGGTTACTCCCGGCGCAGGCGTGGGCGGGGTGGAGCAGGATGCGGTGGTGAAGGACCACGCAGATGGCACTTACACGGCGACGTACGCGGTGGCGAAGCGCGGGGACTACATGGTGAGCGTGGAGTGTAACGGACACCCGATCTCCGGGAGTCCGTTTCCGGTATTCTTCAGCGGCGGGACCATGCCCCTCGGCGTCGGTTTGATCCCCACGTCGACTCCGATGCTGGGGGCTTCTCCGTTCCTGGGCGTAGGTCAGCCCATGAGCCCGTTCAGTGTGCAGGGCATGTTTTCAGGTATGTTGGGGCTGCTTCCTGGGTTTGTGACGGGGCCCTCGGGCGGGGCCGTCCTTCCGGGGCTTGGGGCTGCTTTAGGGGAGGTTTGCCGAGATTATTTGAATGGACGGTGTGGTAGACCAGATTGCAAATACAATCACCCTGCTCAGAATCAATTGATGGCCGCCTTGGCAGCAGGGAGCACCATGGGAGGATTGAGCCAGATGCCGATGGCTCCATCAGCTGCCGCGATGGCCGCCGCGCAGAGCATTGCTGCGGCGAACGCTTTCCAAGCGGCGCAGGCGGCTCAACAGCAGCAGCAACAGCAAGCAGGTGTGTGTGTGTGTGTGTGTGTGTGAGCTATCGAGTGAGTCTGTCCCATGCATTGTCTGTGCCTGCGGGCTTGATCAAATTCTTAGATTTTGTAGGCATCTTTGATGATCGGTATGAATGAGCTGATGAGTGAGAGAACAAATTACCAGGAGACGCCGGTAGGCTGTCAATAGTTATTGGATGAGATTAAACCATACATGGTGCTCGTTTCTTGTAAACTGCATCTGTTCCAGCATCGCAGTTGTAAAGTACTTAGGTCTTTGGGCTTCGAAACAGTGATTGGGATTATCTTTTACTGGCATACTCTGATCTGTTCAGAACTCGTTAGGGTATGGACTGTGTCGAAGAGATTCCTAGCGGATGTGTGCCGTCTGCACTGTTTTGAGTCGACTTGATTTCACGAAGCTAGTAATTTCTGATGCCATCTAGGTTATCCCTTTTCACGATTCATGCTGAATAGAGTGTCGGTCTTTCAGGGCTTTGTGAGTACGTCTTTTGCAGATGAGTGTTTCAGACGAGTTGCAAGCGATCGTTCCTCAGTATGTACTGCCCTGTTAAACCCATTCTTGTGAACATCCTTCACCTTATCTCATCGGCACTAGATCTATTTGCTTCTACTGATTTCATTGATTTCTAGTCATGCAATGATGCACGTGTATGGGCTTCACCATGCTCAATGCAGCATACGTCTGGGTTTTGGTGGTGTGTTGCAGTACTGTATGCTGTGCACTGAAAGTCATCTTTACTCACTTTTGCTGTGGAATAATCTAGGTCACGAGGGCGGGGAAGGAAAAGATGAGGAGGAGGATAACCACGAGCCAATCTGCACCGTCCATGTGACGAACCTGAACCCCATCCTGACTGCCGACCAGCTGCAGCAGCTGTTCAACTATTGTGGAACGGTTGTGGATTGTAGCATGTCGGAATCCAAAACGTCGGCTTATGTGGAGTACTCTAAACCAGAAGGTGCGAAAGCCGGGCTGGCTCTGAACGACATGCCAGTGGGAGGACAGAAGCTGAAAGTGGAGTTGAAAAGAAAACCACGGTCCGGCAAGCAGGGGTCCGGCAATGGGTCCGGCATTAACGGAATAGGTCCGCCTCAGCTGCCCATGATGATGCAACAAGCTGTGGTGATGCAGCAGATGCAATTCCAGCAGGCCCTGTATATGCAGCAGGCCATGGCGACGCAGCAAGCGGCCGCTCGGGCGGCCACCGTGAAGTCCGCAGCCGAGATGGCCTCTGCTCGAGCGGCCGAGATTTCCAAACGGTTGGCCGGTCCCAACGACGGGGTGGAGGGAGCCGTCGCAGCCGTAACAGGCAAAGCCAGTCCGAGGTGGGTCTCGCTTTTTTCGTCGAGCAGTGTATCGATATGTGAGCTGGCAAGAGCACGTGTCCATGAACTATGCAGCACGTAGGGCACAGGATAGGTTGAAATGCCCCATCGGGCAACGCATTTTGAGAAGTCTAGAAATTACTCCCGAAGTCTCTACTCCGATGGACCTTGACATGTTTCATTTGTAGACATTCGTGGTAGCTGCATGAATGGGCGACCCTGGTTAGAATGATACTTTGGCCATTGTCGACAGCTTTTCGTGTACACGTAATTTTATGCGCTGTGTGTATAAGAACGCGTTTCTAATGGTTTCGATGCTCGCTTGCTGATGGCCAAGTGCGATCTTTGTTTGTGCAGGGCCCGGTCGAAATCGAAGTCTCGATCGCCTTCTGCGAGGTTTCGTCGAGATCGTCGTTCTCGGTCAGGTACTCCGGCTCGCCTGCGTCGTCGTCGGTCCCTGTCCAGATCGAGGGACCGCAGTCACTACCAGGGCCGAGACCGGGGATCTTATTACAGGGGTGGTCGTGATCCGAACCCGTGGCGTTTATCCCGCCGCGACCGGGACCGAGAGCAAGAGTGGGAGAACAGAGAGCATTACATGTCTCGTAGCAGCCGCAGAGGTCGCAGCCGAAGCCGTGATCGTGTGCGTCGGAGGTCCCGGACACGATCAGGATCACGTTTACGGTCGCGCAGGTAAGAGTTTGTGTGGATCTTGAGTTTTTGGAGTGAGTTTCCACTTTGCCTCTGAGGAGTTTACCTTGAGTCCAAACTTTGATCTTCTTTTTGGATGCCTTTGTGTGCTCAACTGAGTCGTGTGCCCAGTGTTTTTCTCGTGCTTTTGATGTTGGACGTAGGTAGGGTGCAGGGTGTGTGTGGTCTGTTGCTGGAGCTGATATTGTGTTTGGGAGAATTGTAGAGAGAGAACTCCATCACCTAGACGCCATCGCACGTATGAATCAGAGCACAGAGGCAGTGACCGAGGTGCGAGGCGGACAAGATCGCGCTCGAAAGAGACGAGGAAGAGTCGGTCTAGAAGCAGGAGTCCTGTGCGAGGAAGGGGTAGTCTGAAAGACGGGAAGGAGGGTAGAAGTCCAGTCACTGCAAGGGAGAACACGCAGAGCCCGGATAGAAAGGAAAGCGCCGGTGCTTTGAGGGACGATAGGGTAGAAGCAGAAAGGGGTCTCTCTGGGAAAAGCGATGAGTTTCTCAGCGAATCAGCTGCGAGGAATGTCGCCTCGGTAAACGGCGTATTGACCAGCAAGAGTGTCGTAGTTGACGAGGTGGTTTTGGAGGTGAAGTCGTCCTTGAACACAAGACTGGACACTGCTGCCATTCTGAAAGATCTCGAAGAGAAACGAATGCAGCAATCCAGCGGTGTTGAGGACTCGAGCCACATTGTTTTTGGTGGTGTGCCTCCATCAGAAGCCGTCGCAGTAGGCGAGATGAAGGGCTTCAACAAGCCCGTGAAGAGGGGCAGTAAAGAGAGGACACTGACAGCCGACGATGGCAGCGATGACGAAGAAGCGGAGTTGATAGACGATTGGCGGGATGACATCAAGTTTCAGGGTCGCGAGAAGCCCAAGAGCAAAGATAAGAAAGAGAGATCAGTGAGCAAGGCTATCAGACATGAGGAAGAAGGATTGGTGAGCGGTTTAGTTGAGACGGATTCAGGGGTTCCAGCGCAGAGGGATGTGCAGAATGGAAACGACTATGACCACTCCAGGGCCGCCGTGAAAGGGACAGGTGGATTTTTTACCGAGGTCCAGGCGGAGATTGTGAAAGAGGTCGGTGGTTGGGTTCAATCGAAGGAGTTGAAGTTGCCTGGTCCGCCTTTGAACGGCGCCAATTATAGATCGAGGAGAGTCAGCGAGGATGTCTCGATAGCGACATTTGAGTTCTCCGACGAGGCTAAGAAGAGTTCGATGGAGCGGCACTCGGTCTTGGAAGAACTTGTGGGTTCGAATGTTAGGGAAGAGAAACTCTTCCATGAAGGCGTATCCGAGAAAACATCTTTGGTGGACATTGTGGACCAGCGTGAGGCTTTGAGAGAATTGGAAGGAACTCCGAAAACTTTTGGATTGGACAAAGATTTAATCGTGAGCGACAGGAAAGGTGGGTCTGACGATGAAATGGCTGTGGAAGCAGACGACAAGACGAAGAGTCGAACAAAACCAGTCGAGGCGTCCGAATGTGCAGACGGCGATGAGAGAGTCCTCGGAGAGTTTCCAGGTGTAGTTGCCGAGACGGACGATCTTGAACTAGATATTGGAAAGAAGTCGGTAGAGGCAGTTGTAGAAAGGAAATCTCGTGATCGGAGGTCCCGAAAGAAATTACGTGAAGCAGGAGTGGACGAGGAAGAACAAGAACGCCGTCGGGATCAGCATCGACGGCATCACAAGAAGCACGGTTATGAAGAAGTTGTGGAGAAAGGTGAAGGCGAGTATGAAGAAGAGGAGGATGCAGACCAGCGGAAGGAACGACGGCGACACAAGAAAAAGGACAGGAATGAGGAGGAGGAGAGGCGGGAAAAGAAGCGGCGGAAGCACCGACACCACAGAAGGAAGCGATCCCCGTCGGAGTCCCGTGAAGTACCTCCATCGGGTGCCGACAAAACCAGGGAGTTTAACGACGACGACGACGACGACAACTCAAAGCAGAAGAGACGCCGCTCGAGAAGATCGCCGGAGATATCACCTTCAGTGGAGGCGGAGAAGGGTGGCGTGGAATCCGACGACGGGGTGAAAAGAAAGAAGAGTTCCAGAAGATCGCACAAGAAGAAACGGAGAGAAGCATCGAAGTCGGCTTCGGAGAGCCCGAGCTCGAGCGACTAGTGAACTGCATGGTAGTGAGGCGTCCTGATGTTGCAGGGTTAGCCCATGAGTCAGTAGTGAGGCTTGCGAAAGTGGATTGCTGGTAGGTGTGGATACAGTGCTTGATGTTGTTTACGCCTGTAAAAACTTGATCGAAGAGGCTGGTTGGGTACTTGTGTCCCATGCAGGCGATTTTCTGAGTTTTCGACAAATGGAGCCGGTGTTTGGTTTGAGTCGTCCTTGAGCGGAGGCGCTTCAGCAGACGAACTTGAGGGTGCGGGTGTGCCTGGGATGGGGTTGGGATTGGGATCGGGGTTGGGGTGGTTGAAGCTGGTCGGTTTGGTTGTCCTTTCTTTCTGTGCTTGCTTGCAGCATGGTTGGACATGGCAATCATGCAGGCCGTGTCAGTAACAATCATTTGGCTTCAAGACGGCTTGGTCGATGAACTTGCGCAGCTCGTACAAACCACTGTAGGTTAACCCTGGACTGGCCAATTCACCTTATGTAGAGGTCGAGGTTGAAATTTGTGGCATTATGTACTCTTTATTTTTTCTATTCATTATTTGCAAGAAGGAATCTGGGGTTGGAAGACTGTTTGTGGTAGCTGCTGTGGTGCACTGGACATAAAGGAGTTATTGTGGTCTACCCGAACCCTGTAACCGTCGGTTCTGAGTTGCAGTTATTGTCGGAAATCAATAGTTACAGCTTCATCAGGGGGACGGTTCTTTGATGGGGAGTGACGAGGATGTGGTAGAGTACAATTTTAATAAATAGCAGGTGCAAGCAGTCTTTGACAGGATGTGAACGCTTGTGGGCTTTTGGGGGGGTTGGGCTGGGAGGTATTTGGGCACGGTCCCAGGATTCTGTGTGTATATCACAGCTGAGCACATCGTTAGGTGGGACTTGGAAGTGTACTGTAAGTCTTCTATTTTGAAGGTCCAGGTTGGGCAGCGAGTTTTGCATGTGCATTCCATTTTGGTAGCTTGTCTTTAGATGATTTTCCCATAGTTTGTTTTGAGAGTGCTGCTGCATCTTCTTGCATTGCTGTTTATTTCTGGTTAGCAGTGAGAAATGGATGGTTTAAGTGCCGGTTGAACCTTGGGAAATTGTGGTCTCGGGTGGGGTGGTGGGTGGGGAGGATTGTACGTGCATCGCAGAGGACTGTTTTTGCTGCAGCTGTGCGTCGTGTATGAGAGGCCATTCTGCAGGTAAGTGCTTAGCAGCATGTCCATTAGAATCGCAGGTATTCAGAAACCTCGTTGTGGTCTTCCTCTACACTGAACTTGATGGATGTGCATTTTTTTCCAGATATTTGGAGGGGCTTGTCAGTGCGTTGTGATTATTGTGTTGCGAAGGTGTATTGCTGTATTTTATGGGGTTGGGGGAAGGAAATTGGTATGGGGGTTGTAACTTTCTCCGCAGGGGATGTGATGGAGTTGTCGAAACTTATCCCCTAGCTTCTGGTGATCACTTTCCTTTCTGATACATCTTGTTCCTTGACGATACTGCAGGTGCGCAAGGTAATGGACCGAGTTTTGAGGTAGCGTAGTGTTTATTTTTTGTTGCATACTGAGTCTGGTAAAAAGCTTGCGATAGCACCGCTCCATTCTGGCTTGTTGCACTGTTTTTGTGTGAGTATTTAGCGCCTGTGTTAAATCTATGATGCGGGTTGCAATCCAGAATGGTTTTCTGATCTCTTTTGTGGAGGAAGTTTGAATTATGGTATTTTAAAAGCTTGAGTGAAGTTGTGATTTACAGTGACCTTCATTTTTGCTGACTGTTTTTTGTGAACTTCGGTTCTTGAATGGGTGCCCTGTTTTGTTAATATATAACTAGAACGTGGCCTGTTGCAATGCAACAATAGAAGAGTTTTGAGGCCTCCAGAAGAGACTGCGGGTTTCCAAATTTGTGGGAATGCTTTAGGAACTTTGGGAACTCTCGAAGACTTTGGGAATTTTGCCATGTAAGGAAACTGACGTGGTTGAAAAACTGCCATGTCGGATAATATTAATTAATTTAATTTAATTAATTATTGAATATTTTGAAAATAATTTTCTGAATTTAAAAAAATTAATCGGTTATCAGTTTTTGAATACTTTTTTGAAAATTTTAAGAAGAAATTTGAGTTACAAATTTTTTCAATTCAAAAATTCAATTCAGCAGTTGTTGGTTCACTGCTCATTCATTTTATAAGGAATAGTTTTTGGGAATGACCTTGAAACGATCTTTTAGAGGCCTCAAAATTCTTCTAATGCAATATTTGAAAAGGTTCATGAAGTTGCAAGATTTTATTGAGGTGTGATTTGGATCTAGCAAAGAATAAATGAATGAAAAATTGTGTGGATGAAAATGGGATGAATGTAAGGTGGTTGAACATGTTTTTATCACCTCCTAATTCCAATCTATAGGTTGCTTTTTTCCCATGAAATTGTGGTGTTATCCCCAAAGCAATTGTAGTACATTATAATTGGTTGCAAGGCTTATAATATTGCAATGAGTCATTGGTTGATTTTGTAATTAGTTTATGGTTACACATAGAAAGGATCCTATTACCATTATAGGTTAAAGAGAGTCCTTTACTAAAAATTCTTAATAATTACATTTCATATAATAGGATTTTGGAAAAATATACAATCCTTCTACAAATGGGAAAGATTTTGCATTAAAAAAGCTTGCTTTTTAAATATTTATGATTGTTTAAGTGGTTGAAAATGAGTTCACTATCTCAATTTGTTGTAGTGACATGAAGCCCCATTTTACATCCAATGTTTTTAATAAGCACATGCCTTTGTAATAAGGGTTTTTTAACCTATAGGTGCCTTGATTCATTATGCTAAATATAGAAAGTTGGTGAGTGAAAATATCTAAATAATAGAACTATAGGAGAAAAAATGCTAACAATTTGTAGAATTGAATCTTGTAATTGAAAATCGATATAGTTGAAGGAGAAATTCATGATGGGATTTACACATGTTGAAAATTTTTACAACCTTACATTGAGGTATGAAGTGTAGAATAATCATTAATTCATTTTACAATTTTGGGAGTGTTTTTATGGAAATCAGTGGGCTTCTACTTCTATTTGAGTTCATTTAGTTCTTTGTTTTTTTGTTTTAAAAAAAAATTAGTTATATTCTAAATATGTCTCATTGGTCGGTTAACAATCTCTTAATTTCCTTTATTAAATTGATGCCCTAAATTAAAGAAATTGGTTTGGTGAAAACTTGAAGTTTATTGTTTTATATTGAAAATCATTTTTGGTTCTTTTAAATGAGTTTAATGTTGATTTCTAATGCTCTTTGTATTGAATTAGGGCAAGCCCCACCTTTTTGGGCCTAAAGATTTAGCCTTCAAAAAAATACTAGGATTCTATCTACATATATTTTGGTTAGTAGTTAGTGCATAAAAAATTAAAAAACATTAAATTTTGGTGAATGAAGTTCCTTCAAAAATTCTATAACTAAAACTATTCAGTTTGAACTTGAGGTCAAATACCTCTCTAAATTAGAATAGAGATGTTAAACCTTGGTACCATTTTTGCATGGAAGAATTACATCATGAATTATTATATCAACTTTTCAATTGGTTCCTACAAAATAATTTTTATTATTACTTTAAGTTTTATTGATGTAGGTTTGGTCTTAATCCTAGTTTCTATCAAATTTTATATTAAAAATGCTTATTCATAAGTGATAGTACTAATACATTGAATTCTTTATTATTTAGCAAATAAAAGGGGGTTGGAATAGCATATTTGATGACTATGCCCTATGAATTCCTAAAGTTTTTTTCGAGCAATTGTAGTGGCTTGAAGCTTAAAGCCAAAGAATTTTCATTCTACAACAAGGACTTCAAAAAAAATAGTTTTTACCTTTATCCTTCTTCTCTTGTCCATAATGAGCAACCAAATAATTGAATTATATACAATTCCAATTTTTTAAGCTTGCTTGTTTGGCATGTTAAAAGGATTAAGAACCTTGAAGCAACCTATAAGGTCATTGCCTTTAAAACAAATATGTAAACCATTGCAAACAACTTGAATACAAGCCTTTTGATTCTATAAGAATTTACAATTTTTTAATGTCTAAGCTGACTAATTTCTAGATGACATTGAATACAGCAACCCATGTTTTTATATTAGCAATGATGTCCAATATAACATGAAGATGTTACATCAGATGTCATTGCTAACATAAAAACATGGGTTGTTATATTTGATGCATGTCACCTAAAATTCATCAACTTAAACATCAACTATTTTATTAAACTTCACCTAAGACTATTTTATTCCTACAAAACAAAGGAAATGAACTTCAATCCTTTTTAGAGTAATATTTTGTGACCATTCTTATAGTATGAAATTGCAATGCCTCCTCTAAATCAACACCTAAATATGATTTATCCATCTCAAAGAAACAATACATTTTTTCCTTACTTCACTAGAGATAATGTCCTAAAATGTCCCTTGGGAAGACCAACCTCAAGGATTATTTTGAAAACCTATGTCTTCATTGAAAAGTGAAGCATTCAATGACGATTCTCTACTAGGTATAGCATTCTTATTTGAGAATTTAATGAAAATGGTAGATCCTACACTTATCACATCAATAAACTTGAATTGAAATACTTTTGACAAAAAGATTATGCTATATAGGATGTCAACTAAGAAATGAAGACAATAGATGAATTTCTAATTTTCTATAGAAATAGTTCTTTCAAGACAATTCTTGGTATTGTTAAGTCTTTCTTAGCATCAATGTGATTAAAAAAACACAAGACAAACTCTAAACTATTACACACAATTTCTACAACTTGCCAATATGAGAACCTTCTAATTTTATGATATTTCTTCATTAATTTTTGGCATCAAAGAACTCTTTTGGAAGTGTAGAAAGAACATATTTTCATTTTTAGAATTTATTGCAAAAACACAAAACTATATTGAAGAAGTTGTCAATGTCATTACTTATTTCTTTAGATCCGTTAGATTTAGAAGCACCAAAAGCAATTGAATTTGTGTAGTGTGCTCCACAATGACAATGACACAAAAGATTGAAAAGAAAAAAATGTGTAATGAGACTATGATTATGACCTTGAAAATGGTATTTTCCAAAGTCTCCTCTTTACATTACTTTGCCTAAGCCAACCTATGATGTTCAGCTTGAACTTGTACGTATTGTCTTAAAAAGCACTAACTTTTATGTTTTTACTTTCTTCTCTAATATAGATACTTCACCTTCCCTTCTCCTTCCAAGTCTTGCAATAAATTTTTCCTAAGTCTTTCAAAAATGTTAGCCAAACAAAATGGCTTATCCATACATCTTTCTTAAGGCTCACAAAAACCAATGAAGGAGAAGGAAGAGATGGCATACCATGGTTCTTGTCAAATTTATTCATTTCTAAAAAAACTACTTCCAAGATTAATGTAATCATTGTCATTTTTTTATAAGAGCTTTTCTTCAAATTGTGCTATCTTTCGACCTTGGATACTTAGCCTACTCCAAAAAATGAACATATAAATTATCAAACCAAATGGATCCTATAGTTTATTGAAAAAGGAATTGGAAAGCAATAAAAAAAATCCAACAAAGCCTAAGTAAACACTAGAAAAAACATTGACCTGTAAAAAAACAAAATAAATCAATAGCTTTAGACCCCCAAAAAAGCACTTATCACTTCAGATTTCAAACATATAAATAGGTAAATCATACACAATACAAATCTCAAACAAACAATCAATTTTTAAAAACTAAGAGGATTTTTTTAACTCCCTAATTAAAAATTTTAAAAAACTTTTCATTTCCTAAAATGCCAAAGAGAATTGAAGTCCAGGAACAAGAGTCTTACTAATTTTTGATCCAATACTCACAAAATGACAATGATGGTTCAAATCACTATGCACATCACAATTTGCACACTTCAAAGCAAAAATCTAAGAATCAAAGTTTTTGAGCAAAAACCTAACAATGAAAATTTTTCATCATGAAAATTCTTTATTTTGACAAATTCAAATCTTTTGAAAATGCAAATAAATTAAGATAAAATGAAAGCCTTCAAACTAGTGACATCATTAATTTGTTTTTTCCTTGAAATTTAAAGATACGAGTTGATGAAGTGAAAAGTTTGAATTGCAACAATAAGCAATTGAATGTAGCAACAATTCAATAACAAGCAACGAATAGAGATGTAGAAGTGAATTGGCATTCACCCACTCATTAAATGCAATGAACACAAGCATTCAGAAACTTTAGGCACGATCTACTGCTATCTACTGAAAAGATGCATGCAACTTTTCTTTTAAATGATCCACCCCAATGCCATCAATTTCTCAAAAAATGAGAAGCCATTGATGTGAGGTATAATGTGGGCTGTTGTTGTCAAATACAATCTAAAATACAAATATGACTACGGATGTACAAGATGTAGATACAAATATGAATACAATTCAAAAATACATATATGTATATGGATGTGTATGATAATAATACAAATATAAATATGATACAAGCTATAGATATGTATACGGATATAGAGTTGTTCCATAATCAATATTGTTTGTGGTAAGTTACCTTTGTGAAAATTATATGTAGAGCGGGGGGTGTAATTTTATAATTTGAAAACAAAAATTCAAAACTCAAATCTATGCTTTTTAATGCACTCACTTAATCTTACATTTAGACACAACCTCAGAGCCTTAGAGAACCAAAATATTATAAAACATCATAAATTCTCAATATATTAAGAATATGGGCATTCTTTTTAATGCTATCCTCACAAGGCTTTATTCGTTAAAATGAGACAATTTACACATTTTGAGAATCCATCCTAAAATAGTTTTAGTCATTTATCATTGAGTCGATGATAACATGAGATTGCAACCTTTGGGCAATCAAAGGATTATATGTATATATATAATTATATTAAAGTCTCAAATTATCAAATAGACTCAAAATTAAAAAATAATGACCATTTATCTTTGAGTCTAAGATAAAATTGAAACTACACTTTGTCTCAATATAATGAACAAGGCCTTTCACCAATAATACGTTGGTAATGCATAATGTTCTATCAATTTTGTAAGTACAAGGATGCGTATGAGAGACCAAGTTTATTTTTTGATTAATTTTAAATGGATTCAATCTTTGATGGTCCAACTTCTCTAATCATTATTGTGTTTAAAAAATTTTACCTGACCTCTTAATTTGAATTAGATTGAGATTTTCAACCATTGACAATTTGTATAGTCTTTGTGTTGGGATCAATCAATTTTAGGCTTCTTGTAGTTGAATAGTGAACTACTAAGCTCCTTGTGGATCTTGGCAAGACAATTACTAAATCTTCGAGTGTAGGCTCTTGACTTTCTTTACTTGAATTGGATATGCTTGAGGATGTTGACTATAGTTTACAATAATAATTAACACTATTAGCAAGACTAAATTCTATTGATATTGTCTAATGAAAAATCATAACAAAAATATTCATCACCATCATCTTTAGTTGTTGTACAATTTGATGGACTTTGTGATATTCCATTGTATGCAATTCTTACATGAAAATTGTTTTTCAAAAGGATCTTTCAACAAATCCTTGCTAGGATCCTTGTACTTTAGAAATTCAAAGTTGTTGAAAACAATTATTGTTTTGATTTAGCTCAATGTACTAAATCTTTGGTGCATCTATTATTAATAATTGAAAGTGATCAATATACTATTATAAATGAGGATTGAAGTTCTTGTGCCACACATGAATGTTACAATAGCATGCATTGTAACTCTATATAAATGACTCATAAGAATTAATTCCCTAATTGTTTACAATTTGTAATGGCATAATTCATGTTGATGCACATATTCCAAATTGATCACCTTGAAATGATGTTATAGGCAAATGTATTCACCCTTCTAAATGTGATTCAAGTTGTTGCTAAAAAATTCATAAATCTCTACAAATTTTTATTAAAGTCATCTATCATTCAACTTTAGAAAGGGAAGTTTTTGCATTTATATGACATCGCCTACACGTAAACCCTAATCTGTGAGTATCAAAATGGTGATTAAGATCTAAATCATGGTCATACCTTAAGAGGGGCTACTTTTATTCTTTTAGATAATACACAAAGTACAAATTACTCTAGAGTCATTTATAAGTAAGATGAACATGTAAATAATATATCAAACATTAGATGTTTTTTTTGCCGATTAGAAGATTGTGAGTTCGTGACTATGGGAACTCTACCACATATGTGATCTAACGTGGCACAGAGACTATCACAATAGATAATAATATTTAAAAAATTAAAAATTAAAAATTAAATTTTTTTTTAAAGAAAATTAATATTTTTAAATTTATTTATTTTTAAGTACAATTTTTTTTAAATAATTAAATTCTTTGGTTGTTCACAACATTGGAAATGGGCTTCAAATAGTCTTCTAATCCCTCAAAAACATCTAATGTTTGATTATTTTCTCCAAAGATAGGATATAAAGTATTGGTTTTAGAATTTTCTTACAATATATTCAATTTAGGGTACTTCTTACTTGCTTTGATAAGATACAAGCTCCTATAATGGTTGCTTGAAATGAACATTTGTATTTGTCCTCAACTTGGTCCTTTCTTCTCTAATAGAGCCATCTTTGGATTTTGGATTTAAAATGCTATACACTTAAGTAAACTTGGATTCTACAAATTGTTGTCCACATTGTGTTAGGGGTGCTTTGATTGATCACATAATCAACCAGAGATGCATTCAATGATATTTCTTATGGTTGTTAATGGTGGACTTCATACTTTCATTCAAATATTCTACATTTGAAATTTGTACATGTTATTAGTGGGAATGTTTAAGGTTTTCATATTTTTGGTTATAAATGCACATCTATCTATTTAGTTATTATTTTGCATGATGTTTGTATTTTAAGGTAAGGTTGAGGGTTTTGGTAAAGGCCGTTGATTGTTTTCAAGCACTATTAGAAACCCATGTTTTATGTGATGTATTTTAGATGACGTTGAAGATAACAACCCATGTTTTTATGTTAGCAATGATGTCTAATGAAACATCTTTACATTAGAATACATTTGAAAGCAATAGGAGACTGCAAGTTCTTTTGAGTTTCTAGCCTATGGGAATGCACTACATCAATAGTCTAATATGGTCAAGAGACTGCCACATCATAAAATAATTTTTTTTAATTTTTAAATAATATTATTTATTTATGTATTTGTATATTCAATTTTAGGGGTTGATTTATTATTTAAAATAGCATAGGGAATATATAGGGGAATGGCCCTACCTTGCCCTCAAATGTTCTTTAATGTCTAATGTGTTACATTGGATGTCATTACTAAGATAAAAAAAAATATGAATTGTTATATTTGATATCACCTAACATCCATAAAAAAAATTGGAAAACGTCACATAAAATATGGGTTTCTTATAGTGAAGCTATTGATTTAGGGGGATGTTTCCTTTACTTTAGTTTAAAATTTTTGCATGTTTAATATGTTCTTCTACAGTTTATTTAAAAGGGAGGGTTTAGGATCACTATAAGAAAATCTTGGTTTTCTAAATGTATAAAAAAATACATTACACTGTTTATTTTGACATAGAAGGTGTCAACATATATGTCTCTTAAAGTTTGTTATAATGGATAGGCAAAAATGTGTTTAAAAAAGAAAAAATGTGTCTAATTTTAACTTGTTTTTTTCTAACATCACAAAAATATGGTCTTCTAAACTCTCCTAAATGTGCCATGTAGATGCCATATGGATGCCACATAAGTGCCACATAAATTTTTTCATCTAGCCTATCTATAATATGACACTTAATGTGGTGGCGGGAAAAGTAGCATGGAAATCAACAATGATGACATGGTATGCTTTGTCAACATACTTTTATGTCATTTGAAAATTTTGAAGTTGATTTTTGAAATGTCAAAGTAGACTTTTTTTGAGACATCAATTAGTGCATATCCTATTCCTAAGGTAAGATCAACAAAATATAATTATTTAATATAAATTTAAAAAATCAAATAAAAAACAATAATTCTTGTTGAATTCAACAAGAATTGAAGAAAACTTACTATCTACCTTCAAAAGAATTTTTGATGGAAAAATGAAGGGATTGCTTCATTGAAAGTTAGTGAGAATGAAAGGTAGAGAGGTCATATTTATATCCATCTTTGGTTTTTAGTAAGACAAAAGATGTGGAATAACTAGAATATGGCAATTTGACTACTATACATATTGACATTGTTTCAGACATCTAGGTGTTGTTTCAAACATCTCAATGTTGTTTTAGACATTTGGATCATATTGTTTCAAATATCTAGGTATTGTTTCAAACATTGAACATTGAACATTGATTTTACTTTACATGCCCTATATAGATTGTTTTTCTTCCTACTACCCCACTTGCATAAAAACCATATCTTTTCATTTATGATATGCATCCATCCATTTCCTTTTTTTTTACAAAGCATGCCACATACTACTCTTTTCCTAAATTTTTCACACATTGTCAACATTTTACTATAGATCGTAGTAATTTTTACAAATTTATCTATAGTTAAAATGGGCTTTTTGCTATCATGGCAATCTATATTTTTTGGGATGTCACAAAAAAACATGAACTTGTTTTTCCAAATATTGTCAAGAATATATCTATGTACAATGACACCTACTTCTTTTCCAACTTAGTTGCACACGTTTCTACAATATCACATCAAATTTACACTCTTGTAGTTGTTCACCATCTAACCTACTCATGTCTTAGAAAATATGATAAATTTTATGGAAACAACACCAAAACCATGGATATTTAATAGTGGGTGTAAACTCTAGGGTAATAGGTCCTTCATTTTTAAAGAGAATTTGTCTACTCACATTATATGCTTGGAATTTAGAATTAATTGCTATAGCAACATGAAAGAAGAAGCA
Organism: Thuidium tamariscinum; assembly: GCA_947034885.2. Classification (NCBI taxonomy): domain Eukaryota; kingdom Viridiplantae; phylum Streptophyta; class Bryopsida; order Hypnales; family Thuidiaceae; genus Thuidium; species Thuidium tamariscinum. Next base: position 9,770,870 of record OX344756.2, read on the forward strand.
AATCAAGCTTTAAGACATACAAGAACAAAGACACGGATGTATAGTTATTTTATAGGTTAAAAGTTGGTGATGACAAACTATATGCATTGCTGAAGGAACGCATAGAAGCTATCAATGTACTTAACTAGGAATTTAGTTTTTTGGATGTTAGAAGAAGGTTGCCAAATTTGGAAGAACATTGATTTCTTCTAGTGGTACAACACATAGATGATGGTAAAGGCAACAACATATAGTAAATGCTTGAAAGTGTTGTGAGCGATCAATTACCTACCCTTGGTAATCAACTTAACACAACCAAATTCTTAAATTTCTTTTAAATTACTCCATTATGGGGTGCCTAGGCATTGGCCTAGTGTGCCTTCCAAACAATGGATCTTTTGTGATGCCTAAGTAACTCAAGTAGTGCAAATAACTCAAAACCTAAATTGAAAATATATTTGTTTGAGGTTTTTGGTCAATCTTAAGGCCATTGTTGTTAGTTCTAAGACTTTGGGTTAGACTTAAAATATTAGTTTAAGGTTGAAGAATACCTCTTACCCTTTCCAAAACTATAAAATTTGCCCTAATCCAACTTCCCTAGTGAAGATTATGGAAGGATGAAGTTTGACCGCTAATTGGGTTCTTAAACTTCATTCATGGTTTTCTAAGATTCTAGCTACCAAAATCAAATGAAATTTGCATATGACTTTTTAGGTATTACTTCTAGTAATGTGTGAAGTTTCACCTACTTAAGATGATTTTTCTTGGTTTTCATTTTATTCAAGTTTAAAACTTCATCCTTCTAGTTTCTTTCTAGTTCTAAGTTGTTCAAATTGAATGACACTTCTGAACTTTGTTTGACTTCCTCTATGTACATATGTCCCTAATTATTTGCTTCTAATCCATCCTAGATGTAGTTAAGGGATTTTCATTAAGTTCTAAGTTGCAGTCCAACTACTATCAATTTATTTTTAGAATATTTTGATTTTCTTCTTCTAAGTCTTAATTTTAGCTTTTTAAGATGATTTTAAACTTCCTAATCAGACCTTCCTATCAAAAGTTATAGATGGATGAAGTTTTTTTTACTAATTAAGGTTCAAAATTTCATCTGCTCATATCTTACTGATTTGAATTCGGATTTTTTGGTATTTTATGTTTTTGGAAAGCTTTTGGCTTCTACTATAAGATTGTAAACTCAAATCTATATTGTCACCTTGTTTAAGTGATTTAACTACATTCTTGACTGCGGCTCTAAATAAATACCAATATAAAGAAATGATAATTTGACTAAACTTTCACTTACTAGGGCCAAATGGCTTAATCACATAGAAATGAACAAGGAGGAGGTTCAAAGCTTTGCCGTGTTTTTGAATATGGGAAAAAATTCAACACAATTCAAACCACACAAAGTCAAAACTTCACCGTCCCAAATAGGACAACTAAAATACAAAAAGATAAATGAATTAATACAACATCAATTCCCATACAAGTAAATGCAAAGGTTAGTACAATTTATAAACTCTTCGAAAAAGGTTAGTTCATAAAATATGAAAAAAAAACACTAAAAGTCTTCTCTAAGTGGCATCGTCAATCACAAGGGAAGAAATCCTCTAGAATTAATACAATATATTTGAAAACCTTCAAAAAACTCAACAAATACTTAGAAAAAGTACTAAAGACCTTCCTTAAGCATAATTACTAGTCACAAGGGAAGAAATCTTTTAAGATTAGTACAAAGTTTGAAAATTCAACAAAATTCAAAAAACACCAACAAGTATACAAAAAGCTCTAACAAAACACACAAAAAGTTAGCAAAACTTGAAAGAACCCTAAAGTCTTTCAAAGTTTTAGCAGCAACACAAAATATGAGCTTGAAATGCTCCAAAATACACACTTTTTAGGATCTTGGTTCAAACTTGGCTAAAAAATTCAAATTAATGGATCAGTGTATTATTATGCCAAAAAATGGCTACAAAAGAGTTGTTTGAGAAAGAAATGGGTGCCCATATATACTCTTCCACGGGCACCCACCTCCTCTCATTTTCGTGTGCTAATCTTATTACCTAGGATTTTCATCCTAGTTTAATCAATTTTGACTTTCTACATTAAATCATTTTTAAAATTTTGGAAATTAACTTCAAGTCACAAACAAATTGTGCCATTGGCTTTAGAAGGCCATTTTTAGGCTATCAAGAACTCCTCCCCTTTTTCCTATGCTAAAAACTCAACAAATCCTAATGTCAACTTAACTACCAAAAAATGGTAAAAATTCAACTTTTGGAGTTCAATTTTCTTGTGAAAAGTAACTAGCCTAGGGTCTTTAGTGGGTGTAAGGGAATAATAAAAGACCTAACTTGGGCCTCATTCCAAGTTTGAGAGCATTTGAAATGCTAATCAACTCCCACTATACTTTTTTATTTTGCCAATTTGGTAAGGATCCCTTTAGTTTGTACAATTTTGGCTATCAGAGTGTTTTGAAACTTGTCGGAGCCTTTTATTAACATAAAATAGGTTATTCAAATTTTTAATGAGATTTTATTGCAACTTGGATAATTTATGAAAATTTCTTATTGGAGGTTAAAGGGGTTAATTGTTCGGAAAGACATCTTTGGGGTTTCCATATTTGTTTTGAAGGATTTCCCATAGAATCCCCAAAAGATGTGCAAGCCTAAATCTAGGCTCTATACAATTGTCGAAGGAGAGTAAAATCCTGCGCCATCCTTCAATTATTGAGGTCCAAGGAATTTTTCACACAAAGAAAAATCTTCACAAAGCAACTTTGCCGTTAAGTTCCTAGTGTGAATTTAACCCAAGAACATTGTCTTTTGGTTGTACATTCCCTTCATTGGTCTATTGCCATGTTTTCCAAATTTGTTGGTTAACAATGGGTTTATTAAACGAAAAGTGGAAATTGATTGGTAATTTGAAACCTATTCAAGAACTAAGCTCTAGAGTTCTCACCAAATTTTCTTGGACCTATTTTGTCCAACTTCATCACATGTAGGGTAGGTGGGGCTATTTTAGGTAAATCTATCAAAGATGAATTTTATTTAGGTTTTAATGGTTTCTAACCTAATTACAAGTGAGATTTGAATCTAAATGGATAAAAACACTCAAAATATGATCAAATACTATATTAATTTGTAACATTCCTATTTTGATTTTATACTCTTTTTTGGGTTCTTTGTACTAATTTATAAACTATATTTTACAAATAAATAAATTTAAAAAAAAATTATATATATATATATATATATATATATATATATATATATATATATATATATATATATATCACTTCCAAGTGACAAATTAGGAGCTTACAAGTGTATATAGTGAATATTGTGTTTTCAACTCAGATGGCTTGTCTTTGTCTTTAATCTTTATGTTTTTCTACTTCACTTTTCTTCCTTGTAAGAAAATAATGGTGTTGGAAATTGACCTTACTTTAGAAAATACAAAATTGTAGAGGGCCATGAAATATCAAGATTGAGGAAATTAACCCCTAAAGCCTTGAACTGCATTTTTTGGCAACATGGCAATTTTGGGCAGCTCACTATGAATGGAGATTTTATTTATTCTTCTTTGAAATTTTCACACAACATGTGGCCAATGAGTAGCTTTAAGGCTCAACAATTTTCATAACTTTTGACTACACGGTTAAAAATTATTTTCTTAAGAAATAAAAATTTAAAATTGGTTTATTAGATTTTTATCTATGTGGAAAGCTTTGAATCATTCCATTTCAATTAATGAATGAAAAGTTATGAGGAATTTTAGTTTGGAATACTTTGCGGGTAGTTAAAGAATCTCTACTTTTAAAAAAAAGTTTGAAATCCTTTATTTAATTCAATTTTTAATATTTTTGAAAAAGAAATTAAAACATTGGGTGAAGATTTTTTGTTACAATATTACAACCATTGGGATTGTCATTTTTCATTTTATAAATAAGTTGTTCACAATTTAGTATTTTGAATCATTTTCTACTTCTTTCTACTTACTGTTTTTTTCCTACATATTGTACAACTCCAAATGATTTGAAATTTTTTGATCATGTAACCAATTTGCATTGAAGGATGAATTCAAAAAGTAACCACCATTTTGAACATTTTTTCATAAAAATGTGACCTTAAGAAGTGCAACTGCTCGGGTTTTTGCGGGGATAAAAAAGGATTGTTGTCAATTCAAATGTTAAAATCTTGCAATCTACATGGTGGAAAATTCTGAATTTTTTTCCACATCTTTTCAAACCACTTTACTACAAGATCCTATGGTTACATCTGTAAAAAAATTGCACTTGTACTAAAAATCACAATTTTAGAGCATTTTTAGTGAAAAGATAGTCAAAAACCTTTAGGGGTTAAGCAATGATTGGGGCCATTTCATTGTTCATGGTCAGCTAAATACCCTCTAGAATAAAAAACTCGGTTGCATACAATGCACAAACCTCGACATAGAATGACCCCCCTCAAGGACCATATTATAATCTAGAGTCACTACAAAGGGTGTTGTAAGGACTTCAAGCTGTAATTTTGAATTCATTCCAAAATTACTTGTAAGGATTTTGGAGTCTATAATACTAGAACTCATTTAAATCTCTAAAGTGTTGTAAGGACTTGGAGATTGTATTTTTTGAAGAAAGAAGATTACAAATTGGATGATGTCTTCACATAGGCTTTTCTAGTTTACAAATCAAAGATAATTGAAGGTTATACATAAGCCCAATCATGATGCATTTTTTTTACTCCCTTCATTGTCTCGTACTAGTTGCTTGTTTTCACTACAAATTCTATCCAATTTACTATGTTTGAGCCTTGATGAGCCTTAAACAATCTTTTGGCAAAATTAAAGCTAACATGGTTATTTATAGGCTTGTCAACTTCATGATTTCACTTCCATATCTAAAATACATGGTCAAGGGATTATGGATGTTTAGTGGTTTAAAATCCATTTTAAGAGTTAAGATTTTCAAAGATATCTATATACTCTTACTTAATAATATGTACTTTATAAGAGGTTCTTTTGTCGTGTTAGAAGACTATAAGTTCTCAAACTCTAGGAACTCATTGAAACCTATTTCAACAGGTGATTTGTTGTGGCGAGAGACTTCCACATTAAATAATAATATTTTTTTTAAATTTTAAATTTTTTTATTTTTATTTTTTTTCAAATTTTTAATATTTTTTTTCAAAAATTTTAAAATTTAAATTTTTTTCAAATATTTAATATTTTTTTTCAAATATTTTAATATTTAATATTTTTCAATTATTTTTTAATCTAACCAATAGTGACTAGTTTTTAGATTGGGAAACGAGACTAAAACAGTCTCTTAGTACCCTTAAAAAACCTCTTATGTTTGTAAGAGTTTAATTGTAAATCTTTTTGTAATCATTTTGACTATAGAGTAATAAATCAATTCTTATTGATGTAATAGAGTGTAAAGTAAACTAGCCTATGGTAGGCCAACCACCTAATGCAAACATCTACAAAACATCCAATAACAATTTTCTATCAATCCGTGGCAAATTTTTTCTAATTAATGAAGTTAGGATTTCATTATGAAGACTTATGGCTAAGTTAAATGCTTTGTTGGAGTTTTTAAAGACTGATGTAGGAACTCCCACCTTTCTAGTGTAAAGTCATTATAACAACTAACGTTTTATTCCATCATATCATGCCTGTGTAAGAAAACTTTGCAACCATGTTAGGAAATATTGGAATTGCTTTAAGGAATCTCATGACCATTATAGGCACTCTTTTTGATGGTTTTGAAGTAGTCTAGAGATTGTCTTGAACCATTTGGGCCACACACTTCAAAAATCCTTAACAAATTCATCCTTTTTCGAAAAAATAGAATTTTAGTTGTTCTCTCCATTTCTCATGTTTGTCTTTCTATGGAAAAAAAATTTTAATTTTCAAAAGTGTCAATATGGTAAACCAGTCAATCTTCTTGTCATAGGCAAATTTACCTTAAGTGTTTTGTCATGCTTTGACTTGATTGTCATTCTATCAAATATGGAGTTTAATATGATGTTGTAGTGGATGAAGTATGCCCAGTTGAAGTATGTATTTTATAGTGCATCCTTTTGGATATTTAATTTTTCATAGAAGATAAAAATAAAATTAGAGTTAATTAAATTCATTACAAGTGAAAACAAATTTTCGATGCATTTAGCTCTTATCATGCACTTAGCTCTTAACCATACTATTGAACACAAGATTGAACATTCTATAGTAAGAGCTAGGTGTTCATTCATATATATTCTTCTAAATTGAACAATAAAACTCTTCTACTTGTCATAGTTGACAAAATATTTTTGTAGAGTGTTTCAAAGCATGCAAAGATTGAAAAATAATAAATACTCTTGATAGTAATAAATAACAAAATTATCATAGTATGAATTTGGATAAGCTATCAAGAATAATCTATTAAAGATCAAGGTTTGACAAATTGAGAAAATAAATAAGAAATAAATCACAATCATCATCAATCATTCTAACACTAAATTTTTTATTTAGAGAAAGATTCTACTTTGGAATGAAACTTAATAGCAAGATTATTGATGATATTTTTCTATTTTCTATTTTTTTTTTTGCCAAAATTCCATTAAATGCTTACAAAAGTGATCAATTGTAGAAGATCTCAAGAGCAAATGATGAATTCAACGATAAAATCAAGGTTTTAAATTAATTGATTACAACTATAATGTACTTGGTAATTTATATAACTTAAATTTTTATAGAAATTATAAATTTAAACCTAAAGCTAATTCCTTGAACCTTTTGCAAGTTTCTTTTGATCCACAAGGCAAAACAAACAATAAAACCTTGATTCCTTGATTGTTCTTTACATACCCCCTTTTCAAAGTAGAAGGCCATTATATTCATAAATAGAGATTTTTGTATTTGATTCAAGAATAGTACAAATTGATAAGAATTGGTCATGAATTTGAATAGGGAGTTTTCATCAAACACTGTTGGCCTCATATATGTATATAGAAAAAGTAGAATTATAGATCTCATATCAACATTATTTGCAACTTTGAAAATTTTAGTTAAGTATTCTCACGATTAATCACAATATTGATTAGTGTAGGTAAAAACAATGATGCTAGGTTGTAAGTGTATGAATATGAACCAAAGAGTGGTGAATGAAGATTGTAGTAGGCCAAAGCCTAGAAATTCAAGAAATGATGTAATTTCCATTTTTTTTGTCAAAAAATTGAAAAACTATTGGAGTGATGTTTTTTCAACAAAACCATTCTATTTAGAAAAATATTGCATATTACTATAGGATCAATGTTTATCGATTATAGATTTTAAAGCATAGTAAGTTGATGCTATCAATATGTTTTGAAATTTATATTGTGTACTAGGAGATTGTCCATAAGTGAGACTGCTTATGGAAGGGATGTTTCTTGAAAAGCATGATTTAGAATATCATCTATATACTGGAGGTCATTCAAATTAGTAGCTTGTGAGCTATTCAACTACAAAGCAATCTTATTGTTAGTAATTGCAATTAAATGTACATTACTTGCATATAGAAACAATCCTAATAGGAAATATTAGAAATTTTTGGAAGTAGATTAAAAAATTGAAAGAAGAAAAGAGTATAATAATGTTAGAATTTTTTTTTAATTTAGAAAAAATAATAAAGAAATGTAACTAGTGAATAAAAAAATATCCATTGTAGTAAAGCAATCTAAATCTAAAGTAGTCAATGAGAAGTCTTTTGTGCAAATAAGTCTCTCTTTAGAAAGGAAAGACTCTTGAGGTTTAAAGACTATGGAGTATTATTTACAAATAGACTTATAAAAACAACATAAAGTGGATTTGAAAGTACAAGAAGATGAAATCAAGACTTTTATAAATAAGCCAAAGAAAAGTCAAAAATAGGTTCTTAACTTGAATATAAAATTATGATGCAAGGGAATAGGAAAAAGCTACAACCTTTGGAGGTGGTTGTCATAGAATAGCCCTTTCGTGACCGTGGTTGATTTGGGGGGCAAGCACAATTTTTGAATACAATTTTGACAACGTGAAATTTTGTGGCCTCTTTAAGGATGAAATCCTAGATCAGATCCTATCAATTGGTTCTATAGGGTAGATACTTGAACCAAACAAAAAGTGAAAGTGATCCAAAGGTACGTGCAGATGCTTGTAAATAATCTTCAAAGATTGATACGTTGTAAACAACCTTTGACATTTGTGCTACATGTAATTTGCTACAATTGAGCATAAATTTTAGTAAATGCTCCAAAAATCAATAAAAAAATCTTTCAATTAATTCTTTCACGCATATAAATAGTCATCCCTTGCATTAAATATGTATTTCTTTACGATATTTCACTTATAAAGGCTCGGGAGATTTAAGTTTGGATAAACATAGCTGATGCGTTTTTGCATGCACTCTCTTGAAATTGATTTTGTTTGGAACATATGAAGATACTCTAATTGCATTGTTCCTTGGGTTTTTTGAAATCTAATGTTTTGTGAACAGTAGCAAACAAAAAAGTCCCAAAATTAATTTAAAGAATGGATTCTTGTAAGTGCATCTTGAGCGCGTCGCAGGATGCGATGCCAGTTTTTTCAAGTTGTAGGAATTAGGGTTTCGGAGCAATCCTGTCAAGGAGTGAGAATGGCGAAATCAAAGGTTTAGGGCTTAGGGTTTAGGCTTGCTCCCCAATTCTGCCGAGTTGAGCATGAACGCAATTCAGGATGTTTTCCACGGAGAATTCGGCGAGCGGATTTTTATTGCATCGGTCGCCTCCTTACGCCTCCAAAACTCCGCCAGCAACTTCGTCACTAGAGAGTCCTGGCACAGCCAATAGTCCTGGCGGTCGATTGGAGCTGACGCTGAAGACTCCGTATGCATCCAAGGCTTCTCCCGTGCTTGAGAAGTTCGTGGATCCCAGTCCCGATTGGACTTTACAAGACTTGCAATCGGAGCTCGATGTCATTGCCAATCGCTACACGTCCACTGTGTCTTTAGACAATGAGCCTCCTCCTTCTACCAACAGAGGGTACACAGGATTCACATTGACATTTCGTTTTTGTGTGGAGACCATGTCTCTATGTGTGATTCATGGCTGCAGGTGTGTTTTGTGGTTTGAGAGAGGGGGTGAAGTAAGGATTGTAGAGGATGGAATAAGGTCAAGGAGGTTTTAACTCGCATATTACTTGGCAGGTTCTCGTGGCGGGAATTCTCCGTCACCGCAGACTTTGGGAGGACGACTGGGCCGTTTCGAATGCGAGCATTTGACAGTGATTCCGAGACGGATTCTGGTGATGATGAAGATGGCGATGCTCCTTCTGTGCCAACTCCATCTGTTCTAATCGAGGATCAGAACCAAAAGGCTACGTCAAGGTAAAGTTTGTGTTTGTACATTGGAGTTAATATCAGTGAGTCCTGTTTGCGAGTATAAGAATAGAATTTCATCAAAAAGGGAAAGAGCTCTCGTGTACGATCTGGAAGGTAATGACCCACACATTAGCATGCATTCTTTGGTAGTGAATATATTCAGAAATGGGCGTATTGCACTCATTACTATCTGTTTTGCAGGAATTCGGAAGAACCACCCGCAGTTGCCAACGAGGATATGTGGGGTAGCAGCCCACTGCTTGCACGAACTGGATATGTGGAATCTGCTTTAATAGAGCTAGAGCGAGAACGCCACTCTAGAGTACAGGTGAGCCGATTGAAAATGGTGGTAACCTTTTACTGCCTTCGGACTTCTGAAAGGATTTAGAGTTAGGGTTTGGAAGTGAGAATGCCAAGGTAGAGAGTGCTGTTTGTGAAGTATTTAGCATGTTTAGGAGTGTTCTGTTGGTGAAATCGGTGTACTGGTGTAGTTCTGCGGAGAGATCCCTTTGCTTTCAAGAGGCAAATCTCTGGAGATCAATTTTGATCACTATGCATGAATTGCTTATGCAATCATTCAGAGTGGAAAGTTGTAGACCAACATAAGTGACAGAAGGCAACTCCATTTCCGTTCAAAGATCAGTGGCCATAGACATTTTGCCAAGTCATGCTTACACCACTTGCTAGTAAGTCCAACTGAGTGTATGAATAGATGAGCTGCTGTTGGTAACACGGGTCTGTATAGGAGAGAGGATGAGGTCTATTGTGGTCTTGGTATCCCTTTAGTTGCCAAACTCCATCTTAAGCGGAACAGGGAAGGAGTGTTAGCTGAGTTGTTTTTTCCTTTTCACTTTCATAATCATACTGGAAGCATTTCAGGAGGAGTTTCGGAAGAGGAGGTTGAATCTTGATAATGCCTTAAAAGAGGAATTGCAAAGAGAGGCAGCCTTGTTGGCAAGGGTCGAGAATGATAAAGAGGCTAAGTGTGAGTTGGCGAGACGATCGGATAAGCAAGATCAAAGACAAATGTATGATATCTTGTTTTCCCCTGACCAGTCTTACAATTGCTCAATATTTGTATCAATCCGTGGCTTCCTCTGTCCCCTTCATATCTTGTTTACTTATGTACTCACTTGTTAAAACGATCCTTTGATCCTTTGAAAAAGATTCGATTTTGTTATCTAGTCATTTTTTTGCGGTTTGATGGTTGTGCCTAGTCACTTATTGGCGTCTTAAAATCTGATTCTGATTAATTTTATTGGTGATTGTTGTGAAATATGGCTATCAGTGCTGAGTTACGAGATGAACATCTCTCTGCTTTGCAAAGGGATCATGAGCTTCGTTCCCAATTTGAAGCCCGTCAGATCAGGAGAGAAGCTGCTGAAGAAGAAGCTCGCCGGCAAAAAATTGCTGCTAGAGAAGAGAGGGAGCGGCAGATCAAGGCCGGGGCTCAGGCTGAAAAAGAGAAGGCTGAAGCTGACGCAGCCAAGAGGAAGGCACAAGCAGAGGCAGCAGCTGCAGCCGCATTAAAACGTGCTGAAGATGATCGAAAAGCCAAGGACGATCTGCTGCAGAGTGCGAAGGAGAAAGAAGCTTTACAGAGAAGTGCTAAACAGAATGAACCCACTCCTAAGACAGCAACGACAGGTCATAGCAAGAATCCTTTTTCAGATTCTTTTGAAAGATGTTTATTTCAATCATCCATCTTCTTTTCAGTTTGTAAACGATCCCAGCTGATTTATTTGATTCTACTTCAGGATTGAAGCCAAAAGTGGCACGTACCGCAGCTAAATTAGAGCAGTCTCGATTACAAAATCTGCAGGCGCATCAGGATGTGTACGCACCTCTTCGCACTAATCCGGCCCATCAGAAGGTGGGTTAGAAAGTGGAAGTTGTTGAGTCGATTTTCAATTTAATGTTTATTAGAAATTGAGAAGCGTTAGATTGAAGAACCAGTTTCTAAGAACCTGATTTTCTGTTGACAATCCAACAGGAGTTGAAGACCTACGAGAGGCAGATCATTAAGCATCTACAGCAAATTGCTGCCACACAAGAACAAGTGAAGTATGTTGTTATACTATATGACTTCTGATTTTTTCTTTAAATTTAGTATTTTCTTTAACAATTCCGTTGAGGTGAATGCTTTGAATAGAGGAAACAAAGTTACGATTCTTCGCTGCTACGGACGGGACGGTAATGTAATTCGTTGTAATGGTGTTTTTTTAATCTGTTTTACAGCATTAAATCAAGGGACTTGCTGCAACTACTCAATGACAATCGGGTCCCTACACAGTTTTTACTTGTTACTCTGAGTGTAAAGGTGGCTCACTATACCTCGCCTCAGTACGGACACTTCTATACCGGCTTTTATTGCATTGTCGTGCTGAGTTTCTGTACGTTATGTTCATTGACTGCTATTATACCTCGTTTGAGGGGTTAATTCTTCCTTTCGGTGCTTGGATGAGCAGCTACTTTCACAGATCGAGTCGCAGGTGTTGAAACTCCCTTCCTTTGCCTTTGCATTAGCACAAGTTATTGTCAACGTGGCCTCCCAGGTACCGTAGTAACTCCAATACTATCATTTCATGTCTCGAGAACTATTTGATTCTCACAATGCAAAGGTTGTGTTTTTAGAAGTCTATTGGTTAACAATCCTTTTGAGCATGAGTACAAGCACACGAGAGGAATCTTTGACGTGACGTCACTGTATCTGAGGAATCATACTTTCCTCTGATCGGCCCTTGCATCACAGTGCATGCTGGATCTCCTTCAAGCAGTTAGTTTCTGGTAATAAGCATCTGGACGTTTTTTTCCTTGGCAGGTACCCTTGTTGATGGATGTTGTACTTGCTAAACTGCACGAAGTCTGCATATTCACAGTCCCCAAGTATTATGTGTTCACAAAGGTATGACGCCGTTTCTTGTATCGAGAAACATAGAAATCGAACACGTCAAAAATGTAGTTTGGACTATGCGACTTACTGATTGTATTCCTTGCTTGTGGTTACAATGTGCAGGACCAATTTGAAAGTGATACGGCTTATTACAAAGCACTTGGTTATCGGGAAGAAGATGGGAAATTGGAAAGCACAGATGATTATGTTGCACGCATGGCTGCATATATGACATTTTATGGCGCCTTGGTTCAGGTATTTGTAATTTGAAGTAGCATCTAAAGTGATTTCAGTGCTCTGCTAGGCTTTCCTCATGAACTTTGTTGTCGACCTTGTCAAGAGCCCCAAAATATTGAAAATGAAGTCTAGAATCGAGGAGCTCTAATGTTTCCTGTACTATCTTTCTCCTTGACTAACCTCTGAGTGGCAAGGCGGACCTGTATGCTCAATTAGGCAAGAACTCCTCGACTAACCCTAAGTGCACAAATGGCCAGAAGTGTAGGAGTTGAGATATATCAATTAGGAATCTTCAAGGAAGGTAGCAAATGTACCCATAGAAGAAGAAACGAAGAAGGAGAAATTTTGATCGGTAGGAATGTATTGTGAAAGTTCCTAGTATCAAATATTTACCTTCAAAGTGCACTTTCTATTTTGAGATTCTACACTTGAAGATTTGTGATCTGTACCCTAAAACATTAGTCCCCAGCTTTAGTCTAGGAGAAAGATAAGGCACGCACCTTGTGGGCTCCTCTATTTTAGCAATCAAGTATGGTCCTGGACAAGGTTGAATACTATTCCGGTGGGGAAGTGAATGTATGCGAATGCCCTTATTGAAAACTCTGGATATTCTGCTGAGTTTGGTTCTCTGCATAGACCGAGGTGGCAGGAGGGCAAAATCCACATGGTTTAGCAGCGGGATGGGCGTGGATCGCACGTTTATTAAACAACATTCTGGCAGATCGAAACACTGCTTCAGGTTTAGAGGCTTTCTTGAAGGTAGGACAATCTCGTCTACTTTTGCTCTTAGCGCATATCAATTCAATCATAATCTAGTACTTTGCAAACAGTAGACGCGGCCTCCCCAGGCAAGTATGACCAGGGCAAGCTCTTTTTGTTCTGATTACCATTAATTACTAATCTAGTACCATCTTGTGCGTGCCTTTTGCAGATGGCAGGATTCAGACTCTATCAAGTGTACCCAAAGCCTTTCATGAGGGTGATGCAAGCTATTGTGACTGAGTTCATTGAAAAGCTCAAGGCTAATGGTGATGCCGATGCTAGAGCTGTGGTTTCACGATTGGAGACGTACTTGCACCTCCAAAAGTATTTACAAGAGCCGGAGGGTAGGAAAATGCCTGCGACAGATGTTTCCTCCTCTCTGAGAGCGTGAGGTAGACTCTAGCTTCCCTGCCAACTTTGGGCCGAGGTTTGAGGAGCGGACTAAATTTTGTTGTTTCATTTGATCTCAAACGATTGCTTAAGGAGTCATCTTTCGAGGCAGGCCCAAATTCGATACACGAACAGGCGAGAGGAGCTAGCACCTGAGGATGAACGTGGCGATGGTGGCTTGAACATAGCTACGAGACAGTTCAGAAATCAAATTTACAGTCAGGTTCACTCTGATATTAATCCATGCATCAGAAGTTGAGTCAGAATATAGCTACCGTTTTGTCTTCAAGGAGTTTGGGTTGAAGCCACCTGCGAATGACACGATTATTTCATTAGTCAGGGTTGCAAGTAGTTAGTGTGATTCTTCTATTCTGTGTGCTATTGTTTGCAAAGCAGGCGCGATTATCAGGGATGGTATTATTATTAAGGACCTGGCGTTCTATAGGATATAGAGGGCCACAAGTTCTACTTCGAAGTATGCAGGATCCTAGTGTATGTAGAGAAAGCAAATGTTAATGGGACAAACCCCTTTTCCGTAAGTCTTTGATCAGAAGTGGGAGCTCTTCAAGGGTCTTCGAAGCATTGGATTGAGAGAATGAATGAATGGCGAGTTTCCTCCAGGTTCTGTATTTCCTAAACTGAACTAGCCGATCACCACAAGGACAAGGACTCGGGCAATCCATTCTAGAATCGTGGTTGTGCGTTGTTACTAGGGAGATTCATAGAATATTCACGTCAGATTGTTTCAGGTCCCGAAAGATTAACTCGGGAATAGGTTTGCAGCAGGGAGACAAGCCTATTACCACCCTGATTTGCAATATGATTATCTTGGGGCCAAAAGTAGGGTGGGCACATATTTTTCTTAGGTATGCACCTGTTCACACATCAAACCCAAGTGGAATTACAACTAACGGCCCAAAATATAAATTCAAAATGTTTTTTACATGTGTCTACAAGCGTGGGAAAAAAATTATTCTCATCCCAGTGAAGGGCTCTCAAAGCCTCTTCTAGGCAACTATGATAACGAACTGCCAAATTTCTTGATACATGTTCTAAATAGGGCGTCTTGCAAATAAAGTTCTCTATCATAGAAACTTCCACACCCGTACCACAGAACTCGGGTCATGCTTTTCCTTCTTGCCTGGGGATGAAGTAAATCTATGTGACTTGAAATTGAAGCTCTTTCCTTGCCAGGCAAAACAAATACATTGCCCACTTCATACAATTTCATGGGATGCGGCAACCCCATACAATCCAGCAATCCGTTTTCAGAAAGAAATGTCTCAACTAACACCCCCAACTCCAGCTTTAATCTGCAGGAAAGAAGTGCTCAATCAAGCGCACAAAAATTCATTAAAGAGCAAGGTATAGATCATCATCAAACAACGAAATTGGCCAAGGCAAACCAACGAAACTCTCCCTATGAACACAACATGCTTAGCTAATGGCATGAATAAGTCTCCCCTTTATTAACCCTTAAATGACGCAGGGTGTCACCCAGGAAACCATCTTTTCTGAAACGTGAGAATCATTGGTATTAAAAAATTCAAAAGTGCACATTTGAAGTCAAAGAACTGTAGAAGATCTTCCTTTTCCACCCCTAATTCCGAGGATGAATGCTTGCAATTCTGTCC
Source organism: Thuidium tamariscinum (assembly GCA_947034885.2). Classification (NCBI taxonomy): domain Eukaryota; kingdom Viridiplantae; phylum Streptophyta; class Bryopsida; order Hypnales; family Thuidiaceae; genus Thuidium; species Thuidium tamariscinum. The sequence continues at coordinate 9,786,129 of OX344756.2, forward strand.
TGTACCGCAAAAGGCTCTCCTGTTCATCGACCATAAAACGGCTCCAGCGTCGTTTAGGGGTTAAAGCAGACGAGCAGCTTTTGCATCCCCATAACAAGAATTCAATCTGTAGACCAAAAACACTGAGACTATTGTAACACGATTCCTAGCTGATTCGGGGAATTTAAAAACTAATTTTGTCATCACCCCAATCATACTGCACAAAATATATTCGGGCACTGACAATAATTGAATATAACTACTGGCCAAGCACTGAAATTGAATTATAGCATACTTTTTAACACCATGGCATGACAAACGTGAACTTCAGAATGTGGTGTAATCCAGACGAAAACAGAAAAATAGAAAGCAATATGACCTACAGAAGCTGGAACAAGGAAAGCATCTCCAACTACATAACGTCATCAGTCCCTGCAAGGACGGTCCAATGCCCTCCCCTTCCCAACCCCAGGACACCTTCAAAATACACATAATACTTGCAACTACATAAACAAACAGCTGGAAAAATCTGCAGGTAGCAAGTGCATATCCGTCACCTCCAGAATGAAGGAAGACCAGAGAAACTCAAAACAACTGCGATTCCAGTGGACATGTTGCTGAACACTTACCTGCAGTAAGACCCTGCCATGCACGTGCCACAGCTGCGGTGAAACAAGTCCTGAGAGTATGTCCGTGCGATTCTCCCAACTCACCACCCAACCCCGCCCAACAAATTGCCCCCAGGATTCAACCGGATCTTTAACCATCCATTACAGACAGTCCACCTAAAACAAACAATAAAGCAAGAAGACACTATAACATCCTCAAAGGCATCTAAACACCAGCTACCACACTAGCAAGCACCTGTAAAATCTGCTGTCCATCCCAGATCTTCCCAACAGAAAACTCACGGTACACTTACAGGCTCCACGTAATACGATACGATGAGCTCAGCCGCGATATACACACAGAATCCTGAGACCGTGCCCAAGTACCTCCCACCCAACCCCCCCAAAAGCCCACAAGCATGCACATCCAGTCAAAGATTGCATAACCTGCTATCTATTAACTTCACAAAAATAGTACCCGACCACATCCCCTTCACACTCCACACCAAAGTAGCGTCCACCTGATGAAGCTATAACTACTGATTTCCTATGGTTACAGGGCTTCCGAAGCCCATGACAACTCTGTAACATCATGTTCACAACAGCAATTACCACAAACAGTCCTCCAACCCCAGATTCCTTTTTAGAAAAATAATGAATAGAAAAAATAAGAGTACATAATGCCACAAATTTCAACCTCGACCTCTACATAAGGTGAATTGGCCAGTCCAGGGTTAACCTACAGTGGTTCGTATGTGCTGCGCAAGTTCATCGACCAAGCCGTCTTGAAGCCAAATGATTGTTACCGAAACGGCCTGCATGATTGCCATGTCCATCCATGCTGCAAGCAAGCACAGAAAGAAAGGACAACCAAACCGACCAGCTTCAGCCACCCCAACCCCGATCCCAAACCCAACCCCGGTCCCATCCCAGCCCCACCCGCACCCTCAAGTTCGTCTGCTGAAGCGCCTCCGCTCAAGGACGACTCAAACCAATCACCAGCTCCATTTGTCGAAAACTCAGAAAATCGCCTGCATGGGACACAAGTACCCAACCAGCCTCTTCGATCAAGTTTTTACAGGCGCAAACAACATCAAGCACTGTATCCAAACCTACCAGCAATCCACTGTCGCAAGCCTCACTACTGACTCATGGGCTAACCCTGCAACATCAGGACTCCTCACTACCATGCAGTACACTAGTCGCTCGAGCTCGGGCTCTCCGAAGCCGACTTCGACGCTTCTTTCCGTTTCTTCTTGTGTGATCTACTGGAACTCTTCTTCCTTTTCACCCCTTCGTCGGATTCCACACCACCCTTCTCTGCCTCCACTGAAGGTGGTCTCTCTAACGATCTTCTCGAGCGGCGTCTCCTATGCTTTGAGGACGTGTCGTCATTATCGTCCTTGATCATGTCTCCACCCGATCGAGGTACTTCAGGGGATTCCGATGCGGATCGCTTCCTTCTATGGTGCCGGTGCTTCCGCCGCTTCTTTTCCCGCCTCTCCTCGTCTTTCCTGTGCTTTTTCTTGTGTCGCCGTCGTTCCTTTCGCTGGTCTGCATCCTCCTCTTCTCCATCCTCGTCTTCACCTTTCTCCACAACATCTTCATGCCGGTGTTTCTTATGATGCCGACGATGGCGTCGATGCCGGTCGCGACGCCGGTCTTCCTCTTCCTCATCATCCCCTGCTTCTTGGGATTTCTTCCTGCGTCTCTTGTCTCCGTCCTCATTGTCAGGATCTCGTAATTTCTTTCGAGACCTTCGATCATGAGGTTTTTCATCCACACTTGCACTTAATGCCTTCGTTCTCATAAATAGCTCTTGATCATCCCCATCGGCATCTACTCCTGGGAACTCTCCGAGTACTCTCCTCTCATCACCCTCTGCCGGATCCGATGCCTCCACTGGTTTTGTTCGACTCTTCGTCTTGTCGTCTGCTTCCACAGCCATTTCATCGTCAGACCCACCTTTCCTGTCGCTCACGATTAAATCTTTGTCCAATCCAAAAGTTTTCGGAGTTCCTTCCAATTCTCTCAAAGCCTCACGCTGGTCCACAATGTCCACCAAAGATGTTTTCTCGGATACGCCTTCATGGAAGAGTTTCTCTTCTCTAACATTCGAACTCACAAGTTCTTCCAAGACCGAGTGCCGCTCCATCGAACTCTTCTTAGCCTCGTCGGAGAACTCAAATGTCGCTATCGAGACATCCTCGCTGACTCTCCTCGATCTATAATTGGCGCCGTTCAAAGGCGGACCAGGCAACTTCAACTCCTTCGATTGAACCCAACCACCGACCTCTTTCACAATCTCCGCCTGGACCTCGGTAAAAAATCCACCTGTCCCTTTCACGGCGGCCCTGGAGTGGTCATAGTCGTTTCCATTCTGCACATCCCTCTGCGCTGGAACCCCTGAATCCGTCTCAACTAAACCGCTCACCAATCCTTCTTCCTCATGTCTGATAGCCTTGCTCACTGATCTCTCTTTCTTATCTTTGCTCTTGGGCTTCTCGCGACCCTGAAACTTGATGTCATCCCGCCAATCGTCTATCAACTCCGCTTCTTCGTCATCGCTGCCATCGTCGGCTGTCAGTGTCCTCTCTTTACTGCCCCTCTTCACGGGCTTGTTGAAGCCCTTCATCTCGCCTACTGCGACGGCTTCTGATGGAGGCACACCACCAAAAACAATGTGGCTCGAGTCCTCAACACCGCTGGATTGCTGCATTCGTTTCTCTTCGAGATCTTTCAGAATGGCAGCAGTGTCCAGTCTTGTGTTCAAGGACGACTTTACCTCCAAAACCACCTCGTCAACTACGACACTCTTGCTGGTCAATACGCCGTTTACCGAGGCGACATTCCTCGCAGCTGATTCGCTGAGAAACTCATCGCTTCTCCCAGGGAGACCCCTTTCCGCTTCTACCCTATCGTCCCTCAAAGCACCGGCGCTTTCCTTTCTATCCGGGCTCTGCGTGTTCTCCCTTGCAGTGACTGGACTTCTACCCTCCTTCCCGTCTTTCAAGCTACCCCTTCCTCGCACAGGACTCCTGCTTCGAGACTGACTCTTCCTCCTGCTTCTAGACCGACTCTTCCTCGTCTCTTTCGAGCGCGATCTTGTCCGCCTCGCACCTCGGCCACTGCCTCTGTGCTCTGATTCGTACGTGCGATGGCGTCTAGGTGATGGAGTTCTCTCTCTACAATTCTCCCAAACACAATATCAGCTCCAGCAACAGACCACACACACCCTGCACCCTACCTACGTCCAACATCAAAAGCACGAGAAAAACACTGGGCATACGACTCAGTTGAGCACACAAAGGCATCCAAAAAGAAGATCAAAGTTCGGACTCAAGGTAAACTCCTCAGAGGCAAAGTGGAAACTCACTCCAAAAACTCAAGATCCACACAAACTCTTACCTGCGCGACCGTAAACGTGATCCTGATCGTGTCCGGGACCTCCGACGCACACGATCACGGCTTCGGCTGCGACCTCTGCGGCTGCTACGAGACATGTAATGCTCTCTGTTCTCCCACTCTTGCTCTCGGTCCCGGTCGCGGCGGGATAAACGCCACGGGTTCGGATCACGACCACCCCTGTAATAAGATCCCCGGTCTCGGCCCTGGTAGTGACTGCGGTCCCTCGATCTGGACAGGGACCGACGACGACGCAGGCGAGCCGGAGTACCTGACCGAGAACGACGATCTCGACGAAACCTCGCAGAAGGCGATCGAGACTTCGATTTCGACCGGGCCCTGCACAAACAAAGATCGCACTTGGCCATCAGCAAGCGAGCATCGAAACCATTAGAAACGCGTTCTTATACAAACAGCGCATAAAATTACGTGTACACGAAAAGCTGCCGAAAATGCCCAAAGTATCATTCTAACCAGGGTCGCCCATTCATGCAGCTACCACGAATGTCTACAAATGAAACATGTCAAGGTCCATCGGAGTAGAGACTTCGGGAGTAATCTCTAGACTTCTCAAAATGCGTTGCCCGATGGGGCATTTCAACCTATCCTGTGCCCTACGTGCTGCATAGTTCATGGACACGTGCTCTTGCCAGCTCACATATCGATACACTGCTCGACGAAAAAAGCGAGACCCACCTCGGACTGGCTTTGCCTGTTACGGCTGCGACGGCTCCCTCCACCCCGTCGTTGGGACCGGCCAACCGTTTGGAAATCTCGGCCGCTCGAGCAGAGGCCATCTCGGCTGCGGACTTCACGGTGGCCGCCCGAGCGGCCGCTTGCTGCGTCGCCATGGCCTGCTGCATATACAGGGCCTGCTGGAATTGCATCTGCTGCATCACCACAGCTTGTTGCATCATCATGGGCAGCTGAGGCGGACCTATTCCGTTGATGCCGGACCCATTGCCGGACCCCTGCTTGCCGGACCGTGGTTTTCTTTTCAACTCCACCTTCAGCTTCTGTCCTCCCACTGGCATGTCGTTCAGAGCCAGCCCGGCTTTCGCACCTTCTGGTTTAGAGTACTCCACATAAGCCGACGTTTTGGATTCCGACATGCTACAATCCACAACCGTTCCACAATAGTTGAACAGCTGCTGCAGCTGGTCGGCAGTCAGGATGGGGTTCAGGTTCGTCACATGGACGGTGCAGATTGGCTCGTGGTTATCCTCCTCCTCATCTTTTCCTTCCCCGCCCTCTTGACCTGGATTGAACCCCAGTAAGAGTCAGTACATGATTTCCACTGCACAACATACAGGACTGCAAAACAACGCTACAGCCCACACCGGTGGCTTGATGGGCCTTGATCAGCGTATCAATCTTTCTCATTCCGACACGTCACTCTGGAATCAGTGATATAAGTTAAAGCTAAAAAAGATCTAGCGCAGCTGGGAAAAAGTGGAAGATTTTCACAAATCTGCACTTCAAGGGGTATGACGGAGTCAGTTGTGAAGCAAGACCTACTGTCACAGTCGCCTGAGAAAACTACTTGCAAAAGCCCTGAAGGACAGACACTCTTTACAGCATCAAAATGATAGAGCTTTGGAATAATCATGAACCCATATAAAACCAGAAATGACAGCTTCAAACTAGCTCAAACAAAAACGGTGCAGATGGCACACATCCGCTAGGAACCTTGTCGCAAAAGTCCATTTCCAACGTGATCTGAATATTTCAGAATACGGCAGTGAAAGGTTATCCCAGTCCTCGACCCCAAATGGCATGGACAATTGTCCTCTTTAACTGCAATGCTTCTTCATGACAGAACAGAAACCACACACAAGAATTGATAACCGTCTTCAATTCGAAGTCATTCAATAATACATGGCCACTGCAAACGACCAGGCCTCTCCTGGTCACATCTGGCCACATTCATCATCTTATTCGTTCCGAGTCCCGATCATGAAAATGGTGTACAGTATCAAAATATGCAACGAGTCCACGGCCGAACACAATGCGTGAGTCAGTCAATCACCTGCTTGCTGTTGCTGCTGCTGTTGAGCCGCCTGTGCCGCTTGGAAAGCATTCGCCGCAGCAATGCTCTGCGCGGCGGCCATCGCGGCAGCTGACGGAGCCATCGGCATCTGGCTCAATCCTCCCATGGTGCTCCCTGCTGCCAAGGCGGCCATCAATTGATTCTGAGCAAGGTGATTGTATTTGCAATCTGGTCTACCACAGCGTCCATTCAAATAATCTCGGCAAACCTCCCCTAAAGCAGCCCCAAGCCCCGGAAGGACGGCCCCGCCCGAGGGCCCCGTCACAAACCCAGGAAGCAGCCCCAACATACCTGAAAACATGCCCTGCACACTGAACGGGCTCATGGGCTGACCTACGCCCAGGAACGGAGAAGACCCCAGCATCGGAGTCGACGTGGGGATCAAACCGACGCCGAGGGGCACGGCCCCACCGCTGAAGAATACCGGAAACGGACTCCCGGAGATCGGGTGTCCGTTACACTCCACGCTCACCATGTAGTCCCCGCGCTTCGCCACCGCGTACGTCGCCGTGTAAGTGCCATCTGCGTGGTCCTTCACCACCGCATCCTGCTCCACCCCGCCCACGCCTGCGCCGGGAGTAACCCTAACCCTAATGTACGCTCCGCCATGCGGAATGCGACGCCCGTCGGGATCCTTGGTCACCACCACGAACGACGCCGCAGCGCCGGCCGCACCGCCACCCACGCCCGTGCCTGCCGCCGTGCATTTTCCCGGATCCACCGCCCCGATGGGTTTCTTCGCCAGTCGGTCGACCTCCTCGCCATCGCTGTCCGAGTCGAGCTCCATGGCCCCGCCCGGTGGCGCAACGACCTGCCCCTCCACATCCCGAAACGTAGCGTCGAACGCCGCGCGAGCTGCCGCAGCCTTCTCCTCCTCGTCCTTCACTTTGGCCTCCTCCGCGTGCTTCATCCATGACGGGCGAGTGAGCGCCATTCCACGCCCCGCCATCGCAAATTCCCCCCTTTCCGCAGCACAAGCAACAACCAAAATCTCAACAACAGCACATCGTCGGCCCTGCAATTGTCGAAAGGGTACCAAAGTTGCGGCAGATCAAAATTACCCGTGCAAGTGATGCAGAAGCTGACGACTCCGGACCGTCGTCCGCTTCCCAAATGCCTGTGCCTCCCGTCACGGAACTGGAGCTAAAACCGTCGGAATATGAACTCTAGGGACGAGGAAGATACCCGTCGTGAAGAACTATGGAAATAGGAAACTGTATATTTACTATTCCACTGAGGATGCCAAGAACTAAAAGTGTCCGATGAATGACTGGCTGGAAAATGCTGGTCTTGAAATCAAAATTGCGTCCACCCATCTACGAGGTAAGTAGATTCATTAGCAACATATTGCCCCAACTAGGACACTTGTAATTGGAGTAAAATGAATCATATATTTTTTCCTAAACATTGGTTAGTCAAAATGTACACAATTTGAACATGGGGGCCTACAAAAAATAAGTGTTGTTTTTAGTACACCTAGAGACTATATTTTGAAAATTCATAACTTATTCATACAACATCCAAATAATGACAGCTAAAGTAGATTGGAATCTTCTCTCATTTGCTAATAAGGCTTCACAAAAAAATATGTTTTATAATAATAAAGGTGTTCATTTCTAATTAAGAATGATTAGAGGTGTACATACCTTGTAGGAATTTGATAGTTTTTTGGTTACTACTTTGGAGATAGGTAGTATCAACACCTAGGATTAACCTTTAATGAATGAACTAGTCATTGTTTGGGCAACGTAGGTGAATTCAATAGCAATTGTTGACCCAAGTGTTGATCTAATACCACCCAAATGTTGGATTTTTATTGATTCTAAAGTAAAATCTATGACTATAGTACATGCCTTAACTTTATTAATTGTGAAATTAAAGCATCTATTCCTATTATAGATTTTGATTCTAGAATCAAGGAGGGGACTACATTTGGATGGTATTAGGCTAGTAGTTGGTATTGAGTTCACCTACTTTATTGCACAAATTGTTGGATAAAAAATTCAAAATTAAGCATTCATTAAAAGTCAAACTATTGTAGAAGATTTGTTTTTTTTATACAAAATTCAAAGGATGAATAGTTGTTTTTTTGCCCAAGATGGAGAATTTCTTCGTCATTGATTGACCAAAAAAATGGTTGTGGTGTCATTCAACAAACAATCCCCAAAAGATGTAGCCCTATTGCTAAGGTAGATAATTAGCCAAAATTATCAAAAATTATGTTGAAATGACTTAAAGGAATTTGTAGAAATGAAAAATACGTGGTTCTCCTTATTTTTCATATGAACCACCAAAGTCATATTGTTTAAAGATCATACAATTATCATCTATTCATTCTACAATGTGATCATTTTTGGCTAACTACTCAAGTGATAAGACTACATCTTTCCAAAGTTAAGTCTATAGGTTCCACATCCTATTGCAAAATTTGAATGTGTCTTGGTCATTTTTCATTCTAACCCTGAAAATGCTCATTTGTGATATTTGATTTGACATAAAAAAAATGAAGTTTGAAAAGCTGATGCTTGTAATATATTTTGAAAATTTGAAAAAGAAACAAATAGTCAGTGAATTTATGTAATCGTAAACTATATATTTTTGGTACATTTATTCATTTATTTTTACATTTTTTAAATAAAAATATAATAAAAAATCTAAATAAATTTATGATTATGTTATATAAAATAAATTCTCAATGTAATAAATTTGTACACAAAAATGATAAACTAAATTTTTTTATCACAACATTCTTCAAATTGAAGGTAAAAATCTTTTTGTTTTCTATAAATTGCAAAGCATCTTGAATGCAAGCTTGCCTATATATTGAAGGCTACTATAACAAGAATATACTCTTGTTACAATGAAAGTTGGAAGAAGGATCTTTTCCTTCTCATTCAAATATAGCTTTTCCTATTTATCCTAATCAATTTTTTAAAATCAAATTTACCCCACCAAAAAAAAATTGGAATCTAAGGCAAATTTAGTATTTCTGATTTAAAAACTTGAAAATTTTATCTCTCTCTCTATATATATATCAACTATTAAATGCTCCAAGGGACTCTTTCCTCCAATGTCACATCCAAATTGTTGTTTCTAAAATGAATGTTTTTTTAATTTCATTACAAAACCTTAGGAAATCCCTATGTGTTTCAAGATACCTTAATCTACTTTGATTATGAAATATTCAAATCTATTTTTAATTTTAAAACTTTATTTTAAAACCCCTAAATGGGGTCTCCACATTTGTTGTGTAAAGTAGTTTGATAAATTATTACAATTATTAAAGCACTATGTGCTCAAAAATGGAAGCTCCTACTATAGTCTTTGGTCAAATTCAACAACGCAATAAAAATTTGGTAGTAAAGTTTTGTTTAGGGTTCTAAAAAGAAGGTTAGATTGGGTAACTTTATCTAGTATGTGGTCCATTGAGCAAGAATTTGTGCAACTTGGTGCAATTAGGATATTGTAAGTTTGTAACAAGAATTGGATATAGTATTTACAGTATTGAGGTTGCTTTAAAGGCATGATCTTCAATCTACTCTTGAACTTGTCCATCAAATTTTTTTTCTAACTTTTGACTCATATATAAATAGACTTAGAATATCTATCATTAAAAGCAAATCTCAAAGCACTTTGGATAGATGTAAGTAACTCAATTTAGATATTGGTAAATTATTTCAAAGTTAGCACAAAGACGAAAAAATGTTAGGGACTTTCGCAAATCATCACTACTAAAGCAAATTTTGGCCCATGACACTCAACATTTGGAGTGTGAAGTGATTTGGTAACTATGATTTGCCAAGGCTTCAATAATTTTTGTCTTTTAATCAACTTTGAAAGAAGTTTATATTAATTGTTATATATCTTAGAAAATTTAAGTATTCTTGAATCTATACAAAGTTCTCTTAAATATACTTCCATCACAAGTCTCATTAATAGAAATTTTAATTTCCAATTATTAACCAATCAAAAATTAGAAGTTCAATTAAAGGAACAAAGTTTGGAGTGGACTAGGACACCTTTAGACTAGCTATAGTACAAACTTGGATAGGCTAGCTCTTCCAAATGAACTTCTAACTTTTTATTGTTTGGAATTAAAAAGTTAGATTTTGCATCATTAGAAGTAGACACATAAGATGATTTCTAGCCAGTTTAGAAGATTGCGAGTTTCCAAATGTTGGGAACGCTATGTTGATGTGGTCGAGCAACTGCCACATCAAAAAATATTAATTAATTAATTATTTTAATTAATTATTAAATATTTTAAAAATATATTTATGAAAAAAAATTATTTTTTAAACCATTTTTTTGTTTTTTTAATACATTCTGAAGTTTTTTAGAAATTTAAAAAAATTTAAAAATTTAAAAATTTAGACTTGCAAGGGGCTGGTCTGCACCACTGGAAACAATTTCAGGAAACAACCCTGAAACGATCTTCCAAGGGTCTAGAAATCTTCTTATGAAAAAATAAACAACTACATCAGCTAGCGAAAAGACAAAAATTATAGTGATGTTGACAAATTAAAAACATCAAATTTAGAGTTAAATGTATTGGAGGTGAGAGTTGTGTCTTTACTACTTCAAATTGAAATGATCTTTATTTAGACAAAAATACTATGCTTAATTTGTATCCACCTTCAAATGAATACTCAAATAAATTGTAATATCTATATATAGAAATTATAAATAATTTATATTAAATTAGGATGGGAAGCCCTATCATTGTGCACTTAAAGTTTATTAGTCTATAAATTTGGAGTCTTAGGCCATCAACTCTACTAAAGTTTGAAATTCACCAAGCCAAGTGAATTTACTCTATACTTTAATTTACAAAATCATATTTTAGAACCTCATTTCAACCAATAAATGTGAAACAACATATGGATGATTTTTGGCCATTACAATTGTTGTCAAGCCCTTTTATTGCACACCTTCTTCTACATATAACTCCATCATTGTACACCTTAGTTGTTGGCCCTTCCTAATACATAGTTAGACTTTACCATAGTCAATCGAGGTATGTCAAATTGTCTAAGTGAACACTAGGATAGTTTTCCATTTGATTTGATCTTTAACTCATGTCCATTACCAAATTTTCATTTTTTTATACTACACAAATATCTAAGTAGAATCATCAAAGAAAGCCTTAAACACAAGGAATACAATAACTATCCAAAGATTGATCAAGTCTACAAAGGCAAATCCTATAAAGGCAAATTCTCTCTCAATCTTGAGAACACTATACAAGTCATTACATGTTATAAAATCAAACCTAACTATCATATCAAATAAAACAACAATGTTGACTTAAGTAGGGACATTCCTCATTCTTGTTTCACAAGAGACTTTCAAATGATTTTGCAATGTAGCTTGACTAAAAATTGGCTTAGGTGTCTTCTTTTGCACCTTCAAAAGTTTATATTTTTTTTGTCTTTTTTGTACTAAAGCCTTTGTTGTTTTTTATTCTTCTCTCTTTTCTTTTTTCACTTGCACAAACCTCTTCTTTTCAATATCATCTTGTTGTTTTTGCTCTTCAAAAGCTCAAAACTCATTTGATAAGATGCAACTTTAGTAACAATTTCACATCCATCATTAGGGATTTACTGAGATACTTTATACTATAGAACATTTAAAATCTTGGACAAAGACAAGCAATTTCATATACACAAATATATATATATATATATATATATATATATATATATATATATATATATATATATATATATATATATATATATATATATATATATATATATTTTAGTTTTGCAAAAAATAAAAATTGAAGCTATTGTTGAATTATTTTTCTCAAGAGTGATGCTTCAAAGGATTGAAACTAATTGCTTACAAACACACTACATTCTATTTCTAACTCACTTATCTTCATTAGTATTTGGAGCATCTACCTCAAATTTCCTATATAATATAAAAAAAATATTTTGCAATCACATGTAATTTTATCCAATGGCACATACATCAATAGTTAATGCAACATTATCAACAATGACTCCCTCAACTTTACACTTCAAAACCATGGATATTTATTTTATATGTATTGACAAACTTAGACTCTTTTATAACAAATGTTGTTTATTGCATTAAATGTTTTTTTTAGGATTCTAAGAGATTTTTTTGATGTTGTAATCCAAAATTATTCCTTCTACGGCCAATCAACCATTATTGATTTGAAATTTGAATTTTTTTTTAAAATTTAAAAATTTAAAAAAACTTAAAACAACTATAAATTAATGAAATTTTAAAATTCAAAATTTGAATTCCTAGTTTCAACTAATCTTGAAATCATATATCCCACATGGGGTGGGACACCTCCTTCCACCCCATGAGGACATAAGGAACCTTGTTCCACTAAGATCTCAAATTACTTTGAGATCTTCTCAAGTACAAAGAGTGAGATCTCAAAGAATAAAAAGAAACCAATGATCTTTGGCTTCAAATTTAAGACAAAATAAACTGGAAAACTTTCTTTTTTTTAATTCTCTTTTAGAAGGTTGCTTGCACTCTTCTCCAACGTTGCAGATGATTATCACCCACCCCGGCGAGGGTTGGAGAGTTGGAGAGCCCTGCAGAGGGCTTGATTTTGAGTCAAATTCTGAGCCATGCGGTGGGGATGCACTTATACATATAAAATGAGAGCTAGATTCAAAATCCAGAAACACTACATAATTAGGAACAAATCTCTAAAAAAAGAATTGTACAGCAAGCTAGAGCCGAGTCCTAAATCGAGACAATTCAAGTACTGTAACTAGTTCCTAGGTCTCAATCTACTGTTTCCTCTATCAATGGAAATTGTCCATGTGTCCCAAAAAAGAAAAAAGAAAATTACTGTGACTAATATTTGTTAAAAATCCTATTTAGATGTCCAGCGGACGCTCTGTCTAATCCCTTCAAAAATGAGCCCAAGAGCACGCCCAATGAGGCGCACAAGAAGAAAAGATACCGCTTCTCCCAATTTCTTTACAAAAATTTCAAGTAGGGGGCCTACTATATCGGAAACTTCCAAGTACAAGCTGTAAATATATCTCCTGCCATACATTATTGAAATTCATGTGATTATTAACCTCTAAATAACATCTAAACTTTTTACAAAATACAGGAATTACCTATCCACAGAATCAAGCATTATTTCAACTTCCATAGAAGTTAAGCAGCATGCCTACGTAGCTGTAAAAATGCAAACGTCAGTAAAAACAAATATATCTGCTCACTTGACAACAAAAGTATGAGTTGAAATCAACAAGGTTCGAGGAGAACCAATTACCAGCCTGTAAGCGCCCTCAGCTCTTTTCCACGTCGTGCTGGAAACTCAATTTGTTTGAATCTTAACTCCCCAACAGAATCATCTTTCATCAGTTGCTGACTACCAATATGCGTAGCTCCTTCCATATTGGAAAGTCTTTCGATTGTCCATAGTTCAAAACGGTCCTCAAACATTGCTACAACAGAAGTGAAATTGCGCAGAAACCAACTCTGCAATGCAATCTGCTCACAATAAAGAAGTGATGAGCATCATGGACAAGGAAAACATCTACTTCAAACATAAGCAAATGGATCTTGATCTGCTAAGGAATCTGCTTCCGTGAAACATGATCAAGTACAAGGGAAATCAATTCAAGCTAAAAAATAATTTAACAATTCAATACCTCATTTCGAAATCTCTCAAGAGCACGAGTTGATTTTATAGAGGGCCGCACTAGGATTGGCCAGTCACTATCAAGGCCTCCAATTTGGGGATCTCTCCCCAGATAAATGGCAGCTGCTCCATCAGCTAGTGCCACTACAAGATCCTCAAGGGCATTGCAAACATGCCGTGACATAACAGTGTAATCACAACAGCCACCCGGTCTGCAGTAACAAAAGACACAAAAGTTCGTATTAAGCATAAGAACTTGGGAAGCGATGAGGAGGACAACCTTTCACCGATAAATGGTTTGAAACAGCCCATTTACCTATATTGCACTACACGCAGCATCCCGGCTCTTTTAAATTTATAAACTGCTCTCAGAGTGACTGTAGTAAGACTAATCAGTTTACCCAGTCCTTGATGAGGCCTTGAAGATTACCTCATTGTCTGAAACCGAAGAAAAAAAAGCAAATCCATATGTAGCTCTGTCTTTCCAGATCGTTGCAGATAATCTAGAACAAGGGTCCTCCCTTGACTTGCTGTATTCGCACTCTGTTCTGGAGAAGGGTCCCTTAGTGCATTCGATGCTTTCGGTGGTTCCTCCGTGCTGAAAATACTCCGCTCTTCCACTTGCGCAGATCCTTGCTGCTCTGTGTTCACCAAGGAAGGCTCTCGGGCGAGCCATGTTCTGCAGATAGGCTCAACTGATCCACAAAGTACGTCCAGCGTAAGCTTCGACCACTCAGCCGACGGCAAGGATTTGTTACTTTCATTTATAAGATCGACCTGAAGAGAAACAGTGTTAAGTTAGTATCTCGATTCAGCTTTTGACACCATCGCTTCATGAGCTTGATAATCGACATCTTTCATACAGTAAACAGCTAGTTTTCTCATCTTACGCCTTTCTTTATATCCTATATTTGCATCTGATGTTACAATCCAAACCGCTCAGAATCAAACAACTCTAAGGAAAGAAATTGCTACTCATCGTTCTGGAAGAATGGCACATGAATACACAGCACTGAACTTTAGACAGCGATCACCTCGTAGGGTGACGTTAACCTCTTTTTTTATATTGACTAAGATGTTAAAGAGAGGAATGGTGATGCCAGTACCTGCCTGTGTGTGAAGATGCTCCAAAGCAAGCACAAGCAACCGAAGCCTAGGGCCAATCCCTAATGCTTGCAAGCTTAACACAGGGTTTCGGACTCCATTATCTTTGCCCTCATAATATCCCACATCCTTTTCCTTAATAGACAATCTGGAAAGAGCAACTCCTAGCTTCGCCTGAGACGTACTCCAAGGGTCACCCTCGTGAGTCTCCGTCCCAAGGTTCTTGAATTCCGGTGCTCTGAACCAGCAGCACGATATGGTCAGATGCTCGTGCTTAGGATGCATCGGATCAAAGACCCTCAACCTATAGCTTGACAAAAGTCAAACTTGATTCATAAGAAGGATAAACGTATTTTCAAGTGCGTGGTACACCGAAGACAAAGTAGTCCGCATCTCTATGTTAGTTCAATAGAAATAAACCTTGAATGAATAGGACGAACCTCGTACCTTTCAGACTGCAGCCCTGAAGTTCGCTTTTCATCTAGTAAACGCCCCGATTGAGGGAGAGGCAAGTCAACGGGTCTGTTAAGAGAGGTTGGCGTTTTAGGAGTCACAATGCCGGCTACGTACGCAAGTGCGACGCTGGTCACAAGCATTACCTGATCTACAGCTGGCCGCCATTCCATTGCAAGTGCAGCATTCCCCAAATCTGCTACTGACGAAGCGAAGCATTCGAATCCTCGTTTCGATCTCCTTCTATACTGACCTTGAGTTCTGAGCGTTGCAAATGACGCTGCTCAGCAACGCAACGCGTCAACATACCGAAATATGCAGCAGCAAAAAGAATATCTCGCAGTCTCGCACCATCACTCTATTTCGCATTCCTCCTGCAAAGCTAGTGTGGCCGTTCTGGCAATTTCTAATCTACTCAAAAACTGCGAAACTTTAGCGAGAACTAGGGAGTAACAACATCATTTACTCACCAGAATCAGACACTCCCACCGAATCATCCAAGGTCGAACAAATCAGGCCCGTCAATGACTGTTGTACTTGCCGTGACTTACTGAAGAAACCCACAACCCGTTCAACAATGCATTTAAATACACACTCCAAGTTGTAAGGAGTTCCTACAACTTCTAGGAAATTAATTTGTCACGCTGCTGAAGATTTAAGACCCTACAAGGGTCTCAAAAGTCTAAATTGCGTTCCCAAATTTTTTAAATCCCTCTGCTTTAGTGTCATTAGCAATTAATTGGAAAACACCATATAGTCTTACATAGAAGTCACCTTATTGCAACTCCAAATGATTCATCCGTTCGCAAAGGGTGTGACAACGGCCCAGACCTATTGACTGCCCTTGGATAGCCTGCGAAAGCTAAACCACATCAGATTAAATAGCAAGAATGCAGCCGTCACAAGTGGATACAAACGTTCACCATGGTTCCATGCAGTCCAGCTTAAATACCTGAACACTTCGTTCTTTTCACATTGTACAACATAATGGGATCAAAAATATAAGTAGCGGAGAAAATCATGCCAATTGTCTGTAAAAGGGGTTTACTATTGGGTGTCACGAAGCAGCACGGCCATCTGTCGGAAAATGCCGCCATCCTGTTCATGCACAAAGAGAAAAAAGCTTAGGTCTCCAACCCTTCTTGACAAACAACAAGATCAATTTGCAAAGAATTCGGCAGACCTCTGAAATTGAAATTCCGAAGAATGTAAGATCCTTAAAATGATGAGCATTCAAATTGACTAAAGGACCAATCAATTTCAGAAAATTCTTCATTCCACCCACTGGATAATAAACTGACCTATCTCCAGGGACCCGTCGCACAGAGCTGGAGCTCGAGATAGTTGTGACACTCGTGGCAACAGCAACAGGGGCATGCGCCACAGCCATCAACATATCAATCTTAGAATAATGACCTGCATCTCGCACGACCTAAATTATTAGGTCACAGAAAATATGAAAGACACAAAGCACCACTTCATAAGCAATCAGAAGAAACAAAATGATGCTCACAAAGCAGTTGAAAACTGCGACATTATTCTGAATCGCAAGACAGCTACCACTTGAAATAACTGCAGGCATCGGCCCCATTTCTTCGCAATCGATCAATGCCCTACAATGGCAGGCCAATTTTCTTAAGAGACCCTAGAGTTTCAGTGCACCGCAAAGCAAACTGAATCCAGGAATTCGACGAAAAATTAGAAGACAAGGCGAGCTAACCCTACCCCAAGGTTTTCACACAATTCGACGCTCCTTCACCACTAGAACCAGGTATTAATTACTCTTTCGTTTCAAGGTCACGCGAAACCCTCCCAATCTTCAAAGGTCTTCGAACGAACATCTAGCAACCAAAACACGCTGTGCACAAGGCCTAAGTCGGATTAGAAGCAGATTTTATACTATAGAAACGCTCCTTCTCGTTCACTGGGAAATTGTATCATTCTGCTTTACAATGTGGTTGACCTAAATGGTACCTGCAAGTTGAAGAAACCCGCAGCGGCAAGTGTGGAGAGCTCACAGATGAGAGCACGACAGACTAAAGCTTACTGTCTCGTTTCACGAACAAGATGACCCTTCAACAGTATAGTAATGGAGTCCTTGAGGTTACCAAATACGGAGTAAGGTAGAACCACCCATAACCGGTTGTTTACTTTTCAACGCTAACATGGCTCTATGCTATGGGCTACGCATCACCATCGTCATCACAAGTTGCAACTCATAATCTTCTTTCCTTTCAAATTACTTCCTACACCCTTGGATCATGAAGATCAAAGGTTGTGATTGAAAAGTGACAATGGTTATGTCCAATAATCTACTCGTTGTTACCACAATTCATTGGTTATCTAATACAATTTTAATGATTTCATTCATAACATATGTGCTTAATGTGCTTAATGTGCTTAATGACCAATTTGAGCATTATGCTCATTAAGCACACTTCTTATGAATGGCTTAAATGGTTGTATTAGAATTTACATTGCACAAATTATGCTTACAATTTGTTCAGATCAATGATGTAAGCTAATTATGGCTAATGTAATGTACCTATGAACACCATTGATTCCATGTGAAGGAACCTTGAGCATTTCCTCTACTTAAAAAATGTCCAACATCGAAAGACGAGTAGTTGTACACATTATTGCTGTAAATAGGAGCAATAGGAGGCACAAAATTAGTAGAACTCATTGGTAATGAATTTGGTAATCTTGGGAATTGACGGAACATAAAAGGATGTTGCAAATTGGAAAAACCTTGATGTATCAAGTTTTAGCCTGTCCATTTCAAAATGAATAGCTTGCAAAATAAACCATACTATAGAATTGATGGTTCTGAGCCGAGTAATGCATCTATAAATATGGGTGATGAAAGTATGGTATGGATTCTTTGGAACTTGATTTCCAAAGTTGTTGCTCTAAATTGATTCTCTTCAATTGTTCTTCTAAAGAACTTTGTTGCTGCATTACATGAGCTAACAAATTCTTTAAGATGGCATTTTCTCCCTACAATAGAGCAACATTACGATGCATGGCAAATCGAGTGCCTTTCAATGCTTCAACAAGTGTTGCGGCAAGAAAATAAAAATCTTCACCTTCTACTTCAAAATTGAACTCGGACCAAAATTGCAATTCTTAGCTTCTCCAACTAAAGCTCCAGAAGATACTCGTATAGTTGGTCCTTCAGTTGGTCCATGATTTGAATCACATGGCAGAACATATGTAGTTGGTGCATGAATTGGATTAGATGATAGAGCAGACATAGTTGGTGCACAAATTAAATTGATCACCGATGCGGACACAGTTGATGTAGAAGCTTTGATGTTTGTATAGAAAGAAGGTCAAATAGCATTAGTAATAGAAACTCAAATCTGACTTGGTGTATCATATTGAACTAGATCATTGAGTTCAGAATTTGTAGTTTATTATACAACATCAATTGATAGATTCAATATGAAAGAAGGTCTGATAAAACTCTCAATTTGAATAGGGGTAGAAGCACTAGCTGTAAATTCAATTGCCACCTCATGACATCTTTCATCCTCTTCATTCACTGTAATAGCATCCTAATGACTTGCACTCTTATTTGCTTTGTGCCAGTCTACCACTCTAATTTTATATTCAAATTAGAAATCACTACTAGCACCAAGTCTTACAAGATTTTGAGCAACTCTTGTCTTCAAGCATTCAATTATATTGTATCTCTGTATACTTGATAAATTCTTATCACTAGAATTGGAAGCAATTGTCTTTAGCGGGACACACCTCATACTCATGCAAGTTATAGTAGTTATCATCCCACATTTATTAGAATAATCTCCCTCCAACCCAATAGTAGTAGCAATATTTCTCAAAAAGCATTAGAGGAGATTTGAGGCCTCTAGAAGACCGTGAGTTCCCGCAATTTGAAAATGCAAAAATTGCCACGGGAATGCAAAATTGCAAGAATCCTATGTGGTTGAGAGGGTGCCATATCATTAAAAAAAATTTGAATTTTTTTTAGACTTTTTTTCATATTTCAAGCCCCCCCCCTCCAATTATTTATTTATTTATTTTTGGTAATTGCTGACGTGACAATGGCTAGCAGTTATAAGAACAATCCCAAAACGGCCTTTTAGAGGCCTCAAATCCCCCCTAATAATTTCTAAAGCTGCCTTTTATAAGATTGACAAAGTCTTTAAACCTCACCCAATCTTTGGAATTCTTAATAGGAGAAAGAAACAAATGGTTTGATTTTGGATTCAAAAGTATGTGAGCTAAAAGGACCTTGAATGTAAGAATAATGTCTTCATCCTGTAAATAGATTCGATCTTGAAAGTGCTCACACTGATACTTTGTTAGACTTGGCTTGTAATTTTTGGACGAGGTTTCATTGTACCTTCAAATATAAAAAAACATGAATGGTAATTTATTTAATTGGTAGCATAAAATTATTCTACACATACCAAAAAACAAAAACAAAAAAGATATAGAATTGAGTATGAAATCAACTACATTGAATATAGAAAAAATATGTATCCAAAAATAATAAAAATCAGACATACCTAGTGAAATACCTTAAAGTTTCACGGCCTCCTTCATTAGTGCCAAGGGTAAAATCTATAGGACATAAGAAATACAACTCATAGTCCCCTTTGACATTAGGAGGGATTTGAGGGCTCCAAAAGACTACAAATTTCCATAGTCTAAGAACACGGAAACTACCACAAGAACCTAGAAACGTAAGATTCCAGCGTGGTCAAGACCATACCAAGTCATTAAAAAAAATTTGAAGTTTTTTCATATTTCAAGATCTAAATTTTTTTAATTTTTGGTAAAACTTGGTTGATAGCAGCTAGTAGTTTCCTGAATAATTTTGGAAATAGACCCTGAAATGGCCCTCGAGAGCCCCCAAATCCCTTCTAATGTGAAAAAAACAATGGTACAAAACCAGACAAAGTGTTTTTGAACACCAATAGGGAAGGTTGCTTGATGTAATGGATGGGCTAATATATTCAATTCATCATCATTAGTAAAATAGTCGACCTTTCTCCTCTCTTTATTGGCACTTGCTATGATGCTCATCCTCATTGTGAGGATATCAAACTTATTAACATGACCAAAAAAAAGGATGGAAATGCATCACAAATTGCTCCTTGTTCACACCAGTTTCATCTATTCTATTGCTTTGGACTTTGCACATAATTCTATTTAATCCTTTATAGATTCCCATTACTAATTGGCTAGGATAATGTTTCTATTTTTCTTCTTCAATAAAAAGAAAAATTTGATGAGCATTTGTGCAAGTTCTTGCAGAGGAAGCAATTCAATATGAATAGAAATACCAGATGCACACATCCATGCATTGAATTTATTTTTAATCCATACATTGCTTTTTGTGGTGCCATTCTTAGTACAAACTTTGCATCTCTTTGTTGAAGGAAGCCTAATCAAATTTGCAGAATTCAAAGTCATTATAGTTTATCGCAAGTTCAATTGATTTGGTCATTTTACTGGTTTATATTCTATAGAAATCTATTGTTGACTTTAGTCTATTAATTTGGACAATAATTTTTTTTAAATATTAAAATCTTGCAAAATTTTGGAAGGTCAATTTTTACATCAGCAGCTTTGAGTGCCACATGGCAATCTGGTCAAACTATATTAACTTCTACATCAATAATTTGGTCAAATTGCATTGACTGCCATATCAATAGTTTGGTCAAACTACATTGATTGCCACATCACAGTTTACTCAAAGTACATTGACTACCTCAACACCAAGTGATGGAATCAAGGTTTGAACTCAAGACTTTTCAATCACAAACAATTGCACTTTAATTAACCACTACATCAAGGTTCAATTTATATGTTTATCAAAGATGTAAAACTATTACTTATCCCCTCTATCATTGCTTAAGGAGACTTCAAAGTATCCTCACATAGACTAAAGGTTCATTTCAAAGGGTTGAAACTTTTGCATCCAATGTCTAAATTCAATAAAACTTGTTGGAAAAGTTGCACATACTAGTCTAGTTTGTATGATAAAATTTTCATATCAATTCTAGAGATATTGACTTTTTAAGAGACATTCAAAGTTTATTGTTTTAATTTGAATTTACCAAAATGCATTTTGATGGCTGCAACTTTGGTGGATTGTATCTTCTTCATCCAATGTTTTTTTCAATAAAATTTCTTGAATTTTGTTCTTCCTAAAGTCTAGTTACTGTGGTAAAATTTTCTTGCCAATCCAAGTTGTCTTGGGTTTTTGGAGGTCATTCAAAGTTCAAAATATAGATATTTTTAGATTATAGTGGACTTTGGTAGCTTATATTTTCCTTATACAGTTTTTTTTTTTTTTTTTTTTAAATTGTTGGAAAAGTTGTGCATACAAGTTTAGTTTATGTGATAAAAATTTCATATCAATACAAGGAGTTATGAGTGACTAAGAAGCATTTTAGTAGAAGGAGGTTCAACAACAAATGTGTTTTTTGCAACTTTTCTTGTTTTTTGACATTTTTAAGTCATTTTGTAGACACTACAAGTCAATTGAAAATATGAGTCACTACACAATATCTAAAATCTAATACATTTCTAGATTTCTAAAATCTGAGATATATCTAAATTTCTAAATACTAAGACATATCTAGATTTAAGACCATGCAATCCAAACCATCGAGGACTTATCTAAATTTGAGACCATGTTATCCAAATGATCTAGGATGTTTCTAGATATAATATATCTAAAACAATTCTAAATTTTGGAAATATACAAACAACAAAGATTTTGGGGGTTACACAACTTGTTAAATTTCTGTTGATTTGGTCAAAAAAATGGAAGTGCCTAAAACAATAGAAATTAGTTGGTGTCTTTACAGAATTTTGTTGATTTCAATAAGTTGTGACCACTAGTGCTGAGAATAACAAAAAATCATTGATTTTTTGTTGTTTAGGTCACAATTTTCTACTAGTAAGAGTATGACTTAATGATTGACACCGATTAACAATGTCATTAATCAACAATGATATAGGCTCTTCTATGATTGCAAAATCCATTTCAATTAAACCTAAAGCCTTTGAATCATTGGAAATTTCCAAAATACAAACATCGTTGGCACACACTTCAATACAACTGTCCAAGTTAGAATCACTTTGTGGATGCTCCACTATTGAAACACAACTAGAAATCACAAATCACAGGATTTATTAATCTAGCCCCTATATTGTATGTACTGTTGCCATCGATCAATTCAACGGATTGTAACAAAGGTGATTGTAAAGTCAAATGCATCTCTGTGAATGAAACACAATGCTTGCCATTGATAATTATGCTCAAATGATTTGCATAATTCTTAGCAACAACACGTTTTCACAATCTCACTTTCTTAGTGACCTTCGACATAATTACAGGGTTGTCTGCAACAATATTTGAATCTTGAAATGGAATGCTGCTACAATCAATACCAAGATTGAAAGATGGAAGAATATAGACCAAATTCACAAACAACAATATATGAGAAGAAACATAATCCACAATGTATCTCTCTAATTTCAACAAGCAAGAACGCAAACCCTTATATAATTTAACAATACTAGTGGCATTATTTGCCATTGCAAAAATAGAAAACTAAAGCATCAAATTCAAAGCAAAAAGCATCAAACAAAACAAAACAGACCTACTTCAAAATGCCATTGAACAACCTAAGCTCATGAAAATTAGAATTGTGCTCAAATACAAGATTCAAATTTGAATTTCAAACAATGACAATAAAAACAAGTGGTAGCTTTGCACGGCTTAATTCTAGGAATGGCCAGTTATGTTCGATAACAGTGCCCATGGAAACTGGTCATCATCAGTGACCTATTGCCATCAATCTATGCTTGGCCTATTGGCTTCGCCTATCTCAAGGGCTACGGTTTGCCGTCAATAACCAACCCCTATGGAACGGTCACCTATTATATAAACAATCAATTAGGATATTCTACAATAGGTATGATTTGGTGTAGTGCAAGGCAAAACAAATATTTTAAAAGGTGCAATGATAGAAGTGCTATAGGAATTGCAAAAACTTTGGTAATTTAATGGCATGAACTAAAACTATTGTGACTTTTGGAAGGTATAAAGTGCACCAAACTAAAAATCAACCTATTGACTCTTCTAATTTCGATCATTCTAAAAATTACTCACTCCTTATTTTCTTGCTTACTACTCTAGGACATGTGCCATGAACTTTAAACTTTTAGTTCCAACTTTGGAAAGGAGAAAAAAAAACATTCTAACCTTAGTTGGAAATACATCCGTCAACAAGTTGGCTATGGGGTGATGGCTGCTTATAGGTGGTTTTACATTATAGAATAATCAACCAACCTATGACAAGCAAAATGGTTGATTTGCCTTCTTGGCATTGTTGAAACTTTTCTTCCTAAAATTCACATACTTAACCTTAACCCCTCACGGACCAAGGGGCCATAATGTATCCTCTTCAAATTTTCAATGGCGAATTCTCAGTAGGATAAAAGTAATCTCACTATTTTGTAAGTTGGATCTTATAGAATAACAAGTTTATATACTTGTTGCATTTTTTATTTTCAAAATTTGAATGTGAAAAGTATTTAAAAGCTTATTTAGGAAATGTAGGATAATAGAAAGAAGGAGAAAATATATGTTTTTCCAATGAAAGGATTAGTAGAGATGGAAAAAAATTCTTGGAGATTTTTAGTCTTTATTTTTTTTAAACAAACAAGATTTGAAGAATTCTTTTTCAGATTTTAGCAATTTTAACAATAAAAGGTTCAATCAAGTGAAATTGAGAATACAAAATAATTAGAATGATTCCAAATTTTTGGAAGATGTTCCAAAAATAATAATAATAATAATAGTTGAATTTCAAAATTTTACACACATCTAATTCTTTTTAATTTTAGGATTCAATTTGGTCAGTTTTGGCTTTAGTCTACTCCTTTTCATTGAAAATGTGTACAAATTTGAGAGAATTTTTTTTTTTCAAATTTTCAAATAAAAAATATTACATTTGCCTTAAATTACAAGACAATTTTTATGGGGGTAAAAAAAATTACTTTTTTGTTAAAAAAAAATTCCGAAATATGTGTTTTTTGCCTATGAAATTGATCATCCAAAATTGTTTCAATAAAAAATTCTAATGGTCAAAATGTTTTACAATTAATTTTTTATATATTACATAAAGTAGTGTTTACTTTTGTATGGTTGAAATTTAAAATTTCAAGCTCATTTATGTGCAAAAAAATATCAAAGTGACACAATTCATTCAAAACCTTCACTATTAGAAAGTTGTTGGGCCTTGAAGGATTAGCCTCCAAATGCCTGAGGGGACCGAAAGTGTCTTCACATAGTCTAAAATTCCAATTGAAGTGCTATAATTTTTACATCTAATTTTCAAATTCAATAAAACTTGTTGGAAATGTATTGATATTTTGGAAGCCAATCAAAGTTTACAAATTCAACTTGAGTTCACTAAACCACATTTCATGGCTGCAACTTTGGAGGCTTGTATCCCCTTAATCTAATGTTTGTTTTCAATGAAATTTATGGAATTATCTTCCCATGGAAGTCTAGATTTAGTGGTGAAATTTTTGTTTCAATCCAAGTTGTTTGGATATTTCGGGGTAATTCAAAGTTCAAAATCTAGACATTTTTGGACTATGGTAAATTTTGGTAAATTTCTTCATCTTCATAGAGTGTTTGTTTTGAATTTTTTTTTCAAAAAGTTGTGCATAATAGTCTATTTTGGGTGGATGCATGGTTTGGTGTCTCATTATTTGTCACTAGTTTATTCACTAATCAATAAAGGAAAGCCATTCAAAAGGAGCCTTTATAAGTCTACATTTGCATATTGAACCCCTAAATGCCCAAGGCACCAAAATATGGTATTTACAAAACTTTAGAGTTGAGTAAAACCTGAACAAGTTGCCATTTTAGAAGTTTATATTTTTAGAAAGTTCTTTTAAAAGTCTAGTTTCAATATTAAAAATTGGATCTGGAAAACGAATGATAGTGATTTTTCTATTCAAGATTTTGTACAAGAGGACCCATTGCAATCTTGACTTTTGGTAGTGTTGAGAGCTCTTGAAAATGAGCCTCAAATACACTAGATCTTGAAGAAAAAATCACATTCAAAATTCATTTACAAAATTGTAGAGTAGATTTCGAGAAACCACAAATTGATTGGAGTTATGCATATTAGGCCCTTTAACCTCCTATGCTTTTGGTCACCAACTTTTCAGATTTGACTTGCAAAAAGAAGATAGAAAGACTTCACATTACTTTTGTAGTTTTAACACCCTCATGGTCAAACATTATAATTTTTCATTCCATAAGTGATATTGTTGTGTTTTCTTTTCTTATGCAATCTCTAACATGTCTAGTTTGAATTTGTACAATTACAATTTTAAAAAATTGATACAACTTATTAAAATGTTGGCATTTTATTCAACTTAGAGCAAATTTCAAGAAGCTCAAAACAGGCCTTGGGCATTTAGGAGTTAAAGGGAGGCTTCAAAGATGGTAAATTGGAAAATATGCCCACTTAGAGCTTCAAATATACTATGAGAAGAAAAGAAAAAAATTCTAAGAAAAAATTAAATCCATAAAAAATGACCCCTAAAATTGGACCTAATTTCCACTCTATAAACAATGATATTGGCACCAAAGAATTCATTTTTAGATGAAGTGTGTTTTCATTTAATCTTACTTCAATTTCTATAAACTATTTCTATATATTAGTCTTTTAAGAAAAGTCCATATGTATAAAACTAATTCTTGTGATAATCCACAAATTTATCTAAAAGTTAGTAAATCAATTTTGATAGATATTGGTTGTCAAAATAAGTACATAGATGATTTTTTAATCAAATTTTTATATCTTTTATCCAAATATAGCATTAAAAACTATAATATTTTGTATGATATTTATATCAAAATGCATACCCTTCCTTGAAATCAACCTTGCGATATGGTTCTTGAGACACCAAACCATGCACCACCCTTTTGTGTAGATAAAATTTCATATCAATCTAAAAAATTATGCATGACTAAAAAAAATTTTAGTACAAACAGATTCAACCTTAGATGTGTTTATTGCAATTATTTTGTGACATTTCGAGCCATTTTGTAGATACAATGAATTTATTGAATGATATTTCCTTTCACCAAAGTGTTTGTAAGCTACTTTTAAAGCACTTTGTAGTTCAAAGTTTTTTTTATTTGAGTAGCTATAGAAATCAAGTATGACCCGAAATACTAGTAGAAAATCTACCCGGTTCTGTTGTTTTGGTTGCGTTGATGATCAATAAAATTCTATTGATTAGTATAAATTAATTGATCATCAACGCAACCAAAACAACAAAACTGAGCAAATTTTTTACTAGTGAAATGTGTTTTTAGGAAAATTTGTACATCTTTTTTCAACACTAACACATTATAATTTCTCAATCTATATGACCAAATGACTCTAAATTTGATTTATGTCATTTACAACACATACACTACAAAATTGTACAATTGAGATTTACATACCTTAATGACATTTAGACCTATAACACTTCAAAAGCAATTATGTTTTTAACTCCTAAAAGGCCTTGGGCATTTAGGAATTCAATGACGATTTGGTGACTATAGAAATCATCAATTTAAATACCATGAAAATCATTTGTTTTGAAAAAATCCAGAAGCATGCATTGAAAGTCAAATTGTTGTAGAAGATCATCCTTGTCCACCTCTAATTATGAGGATCAATATATGCACTACAATACTATACAACAAGACGTTCTCTCATTCATCAACTAGAAAATAGCCTTGGCATTATTTATGGATTAAGCCTTAAATGATAGAGTAGTGCCTGTGGAAATCATCTATTTTGATACCATGGGAATCATTGATTTAAAAATAATCCAAAAGCAAGCATTGAAAGTCAAATTATATTAGAAGATCTCTTCTTTCTATACAAAATTCTAATGATGAATAGTTGCAATCCTCTCCTACACAAAAAGATTCTTTGTCATCCATTAAACACCAAATGTCTACTTCAATGTTTGTTTAAAGGTGAAGCCATGAAGGACGATTGCAAAAAATGCTTGTCCTCTATTTTGCTCCCTTGACCTTGGACAAGTCATTTTTTGCTCATAACTTATGCAATCTTTGTTCATTTTCTATTAAATTTGAGTGAAGGTACATGTGGTAGTTTTAGATGTTAAATAATTTTTTGAATTTTTCAAAAATTATTTTACAATTTTTATACAACCCCCAATTGGGTGTCTATCTTTCCCATTTTGGATTCTTCTTAGTACTTATTGTGATTCAAAAATGTAAATTTGAAGCTCAAAATTGGTATACCAGGACTTCTACTAAAGTTACACAATTTCACAAAAGATTTTGTTAAAGTAATAAATTGTCCACCTTCTTCATTTGCTCAAAATGCACCACTTTTGTATAAGTGTAGAGAATATAGTTTTATTTTTCTAGAGATGAAAATGGTTGAAAAGGAACATCTTCAAACGGGGATGCTATTTTGTGAGCCTGTGAGCGTGAGCCTATGAGCTTGTGAACTTGTGAGCCTAGAATTTTTGGTGAAATTTTTAGTGATTTTTAGGGCATGGACCTATTACTATGCTTTAAGAATTTTGGATTTTTATATTTAGTATCCCTCTCATGGGATTTGAAATTTGTGACTTTCAAAACTTTTTTTTTTTTTTAAATTTTCAATTTTTTTCAATTTTTTTTTCATTCCTTTAAAAATTTTTTTTTTTTGCAACTCCATCACCCATTCACCCTCCAAAATCCCTCTTGATATTGAAAGGGATTTGGAGGTAGAGGGCTTTGGAGCTCTCAAAACTTTTTTTTTCATTTTTTTTCAATTTTTTTTTCCAACTATGTTACTAGTTCATTTTTTTGTGACTTTTCACCCTTGAAAACCTTCTCTCGGTACTGGGAGATCAATTTCAGGGTGATAAAGTCGGACAAAAAAAAAAAGTTTTTTTTTTCCATGACTCCATCACCCTAAAAAACCTCTTGTTGGATTGTGGATTTTGAACCTCAAAAAAAAATTCAAAAATTCAAAATTGTTTTGGAAGGTATTGAGAGGCCCTTTGGAGATAGTAGGGTTTGAAATTTTAAAATACATTAACCACATTTCCACGGTCATAGGTCCACGGTCATAGGTCCACGGCCATAGGTCCACAATCATGAAGCTGAAATTTTACTATAAATAGATTTTTTTTAAATGACTTCTCTTTTTTTTCTCTTGGCTTAAAAATTCACAGTTTTTTTGGTTAATTCTTTGGGCTCATAAAACCTACGCTCACAGCTCGCAAACTCATACTTTTAGGCTCACAAACTAGCATCGTTGCATCTTCAAATTAGAAAAAAATTCCTTTTTTTAAATTTAGAATTTTTCACAATATGTTAAAAATCAAACATCAAAGTGTCCATTTTGATGGTATTTTCCATCATTCTTTGGTGCATAACTTTTAGAGATAAATTTTCTTAGACTTGAATTTTCACATATATCCTTTTTAGATGTTTTACAAATTATCCATATTTTATTGTGTTTTTGAAGTTTTTGTTTCAAAAGTCATAGTATTCCAACATTAAGGCCATTTTGAGCCAAAAATGTTAAGTGTTTCTTGCAACGACCCTTTAAAAAATGTGAGAAACAAAGAAAACATTTGAAATTTTATTTTTATTACAAACATCAATTTTGTTATAAATTTTTGGAAGTGTGCTATCCAATTGGCTCAAAAAAGTCTTTTGACTATTCTAGAAATAACAAATATGTATCCATATTGATCATTTTAGTCACCGCTTGGACATAAGGTAAACTTGCCTATGATGGGCAAATCACCCATCAAAGTTGGCAACATTGAAATTTCTTTCACTACAAATTCAAAAATGCCATTTTGATTGGTACACCACTATACAAACCTAAATCTCTTCAAATTCTTGTATCATATGAAATTAGGAACTTGTTAACCAAATTTTCTTGCCATTGGAGGCTTCTAGCCTTTGAAGTTTGCACTTGGGGTGCACGAGTGTCAAGAAGTTTTTAGGTGCAATGCAAGTGTTTGGACAGTTTTTTTATTCATATTTTAATTCATCAAAAATTTGATTTGATCAAAACATAAACATTAGCTTTATTTTCAAGGAAAAAATGCCAAAAAAACACTATGTCTAGAAGTTATATATGGTGGTCTATATCTCATGATGACATGGTGCAAGCAAGCTAGATCCTTTGAAGGATGCCCAAAGTAGTAGCCCCAAACTATAGACTAAACAACAATTTATCAATACATTGCCAATAGGTGCTCTAGGATTCATAGAAATTTTGTAAATTTCTAAAGACTAAGTTCCTTCTCTTGCCAACAAGGTATTCAAATTACTCCTTCACTTAGGTGATATTGCCAATAGTTGTTTCATACTAATTTGGAGCCAAATGTTCTTAAGATTCACTAAAAGATCATAACATTTCATTCCTTGAACAATTAGTTTTATAATTCAAAGAACTATACATTTTGGTGGATGTGGGACATTTATTTTTGAGTTTCACCTCTTTACAAGTATTAAATAAAAACTTGGTAAAGTTGTATGAATAGTGCATTTTTTCTTCCCGAAGTATGTCTTTGTAAGGATTATTTGAATTTCAGGTTTTTCTAAGTGTTTATATCATTAATTGTTCTTGTAGTGGTTTATAACTGTAGATTAGGCTTTTTATCCAAAACAAAAAATTATCATATAGTATATGAAATTTGCTCCAGGGAAGATGTCAAATAGGGAATTAGGAACTAATGATTTCATAAATCCAATTAATTAAGCATAACATAAAAACTTCAAGCAATTTCCTTACCAACTAAGCCTAATTACAAGCCTATTGTGAAAAGAAAAACTTTAAAATAGTAAATTTAGACCATTTTAAGCCTATCAGAGGCTCCTTTGTAGGAAAACGTGAAAGTTAAATTAAAATTAAAGCTAAAATACATTTCTAAGTGTAAATAGGTCTATAGGCCTAGATGGATGAAAAATTTAAAAAAATTAAAATTAAAATTAAAATTAAAATTAAATTAAAAAACATTTGGATGAATGAGGTGTGACTTAGATCATACCTCTTTAAATCTCCACCGGTTTGTTTTTAGGAAATTATAAGAAACTAAAAACTGAAAAAACAAATGGCAATTGTAAGACCCACATTATTTTGATGCATTAATATATTATTGATTTGAATTGTTATGTTATTGTTGTCTTATTTGTTTTGATTAGTGATTGCTCATTCTAGGCTATTGTAATCTCGTAATTTCTTGAGGAATTCTTGTATTTTCTTTATCCGTTGTAGTTGGGTCGTGTTTGTGTGTGACTGGTGAGAAAATCTCTGGTAGAGCCTGTGAATTGAGAACTTTTGTGAAAAATTGAAAATGTGGGTGAATGCAGAGTGTGTCAAACAGCAAAGTTCTTGGTTTTGGGCGAGCAAGAAGAAGGTCCTGGTCAGTGATCGGTGGAGGTTGGAGGATGTGGCGTTGGTGCAGCCGAAAAGCTGATTGTAGAAGATTGAAATCTTTGTACGTTTTCTTCTTCCTGGTCCAATTCTTTTGCCTTATTTTATGCTAGTTTGCAATTTGGGGAAAATCATGTCAACGATCAGTTTATGGGCGAATCAAAGAAACAAAAACTTTTGAATCGAATTCTTGAGAGATCACAGAACCGTCGATTTTTACAGCGGTTAAGAGGTAAGAGGGTGTTAATCTAAACAGATACACGTTGATCAAAATGGAAACAAAATTACATTGATTAAAACGTGAGTTGTGAAATCCATGTCAGGAACACTACATCTGGCCTAGTCTTTCTCAAATCAATGAATTACAAAAATTTCTTCTTGAATTTTGTTTGTTGTGATGAACTGATGGGAGGACGGATTGATCGACACCAACCACAAATTGAGTCACATTGATGAAGAAATTTGAAACTTGGAGAGATCGCGGCAGTGAAGCCAAGCACAACAGGTAGCTATAATTCTCAACCGAATTCAAAAATTTCACCAAATTTCACCTGAATCTTGATTGCTTTGGGGTTATTGAGTACGCGTGAGCCATAAGGATCAGATTGTCTGCTTAAAAATTGTCGCCCGAAGTGAGATTGTGTTCATCGCAGACAAACAAGTGCGGCGTGGCAGTAGTTAGAGATTCGGTGCAGATAGCAACTACCGGCCGGGACAGGGCCCAGGGGGTCCATTCCCCGCCCGCAGCTTGCAATCCGCTCAGTCTGCGGTAGACTACCTCGCCCGGCCTTGGGGGGGACCACGGCCACAGACCCTTTTTTAATTTTTAAAAATTTTAATTTTTTAAAAATTTAGTTTAATTTAGTTTATTTTTATATTATATATTATTATAATTATACATTATATATTATTATAATTATATATTATATATAATTATAATAATATATAATTATAATAATATATAATTATAATAATATATTATTATAATGATATATGATTATAATAATATATCATTATAATGATATATGATTATAATGATATATGATTATAATGATATATGATTATAATGATATATGATTATAATGATATATGATTATAATGATATATGATTATAATGATATATGATTATAATGATATATGATTATAATGATATATTATTATAATTATATGTTATTATATATTATTATTATTATATATTATTAGGATTGTTATTATTATTTTTTAATGTATATTATGTGTTTTATAAAAAAATTAATTGTTCAATGTTATGTTTGTGTGTTAATTCATGTTGGTTTGGATTCATTTGACCTAATTTGATTAAAGCAAAAGATCTAAGGAATATTTGACATCATCATACATTGCACAACTGGGATTCATTTGACGTAGAATACGGAAACGCTAGACATATTTTTACATAAACGAGATAGCTATAGATTGACTGGACAAATTTGACTTAAATATAAAAAGGTATAATTAATGAACTATTTGTATTATTTATAAGTATTATTGTGTTATGACTAAGTCCTAGAGCATGCATCATATAAGATTCATTTGACAAAACCTGATTTATTTGACAAATAATAATTTGACATCCCTTAGAACACTATATGGGACTGGAACTTTACACATACATTGGTAATGGACTGGCCAACAAATTTTACACACAGGAATAAGAGTGCTATAATATTATCCTAAACTTATAAACATAGATTTAATTGTAAGTGACTTTTAGCCACAAAACGTTAGACTGATTTAACCTTTCTTTAGAACAAAGAACCCCTATACTAATGTTTCCTGGGTTTTGTAGTTAGTACAAAATCTAGCTTACACCTACTCTCCACTCTTAAAGGTCACAAGGGTTAGAAATATTTATCTTATTTTGACTTTTTTTATTTTCTTTCATTTCTCCAATTAGGAATTCTTTCCACCAAATAACATCCTTCTCACTTAGTCTTCAAGGGCACTTCAAACTCCAAATTCTTTACCAAAGCTTTGAGTTCACGTTCTTAATCCCAGGTTGCAACAAATCTTCACCTAGCCGGATTTACAACATTCTTTTCTTTTCTTCACTTCAATAGTTTTTTTTTCTCTCTCTCAAACCTTGAATGCATCTTTCAATTAATAAGGGAGAAACACCCATTCCCGTCCCTATACCTTGCAGTGGAGTGTAGAGTCACTCAAATATGTCCCTAGAGTGTAGTTAATGTGTTTGACACATGTGTGAAAATAATTTGTTGACATAGGTGAAGGACACTTAAGAAAATCTGGTTGGCTCAGGGCTGATTTTCGCAGGGTTCAGTTTTGGGTGCACCTACTGGACACTTTCAGTGGTCTAGGCACCCATCACTTCAAAAAAACATAGAAATTACATACAATGCCCAAAGAATTTTTTTTTTTTTTTGAATATTCATAATTTTCACTCGCTAATACTAGAAAAATATCAATTTTAGGAAAATCTCCCTCCAACTATGCTGAATTCCTTAAATGGACGGTTTTGGGTGTTTCCACTGTAATGAATCAAGAAACTCACTTTACTATTCCAACTTGGCAAGGTTGTTCCTTCAACATACAAGTTGCTTCACTTAGGTATTCCTATTGGAGTATAAATTTCTAAAATGACTTATTATTAATGTACTCACTTTTTACTATCTAACTTAAATACCCAATTTGGTCACGCAATAAAGACTTAATCGCACAAGTAGAGATAACACACATACATATTAACTTTAACAATTTTAACAATCAAACTTGGTTTATAAAACAACTGAGTTAACACACATTGACATCTCTAACTCATCACATAAATCCAATTGAAAATTAATTTTACAACTCTCAATATGAATTCAATTAGTTCATCAATAATTCCAATTTGCAACTCTTTCATCAATTTAATAGATTAACACAATACATGCTACAATAGCATCAAACAACCAGACATTCAATCTGATTAAATATGACAATCCAATTAAATATAACTATCTAATTAGGCATATACACATAATTCAACAAACTCCAACAATTAGTACAAAAACTCATAATCAAAAACACATACTTAGGCAAGTTCAACTTTGACACATTAATAACAAAAAGTAATTCGAAGAAAACAACCAACTTGGCTAGACCCCATCAATAGAAAATTTAGCATCCCAAAATACAAAAAATTGTTGATTTTTTTTGTTCAAATTTTTGTTAATTTGGACAATGATCAATGGAAACTTGTTATGAAATTAATAAAAACCTGTTACTATCAACAAAATCTTTTTTAAATATTTTAAATTTGCAAAAAATTATTTTTTCAATGAAAATAGAAAATTGCCACATTGGTAGTCAACTATCATGTGGCAATCTACCATGCGGGTGTGGCCTATGGCATTTAAACCCTAAATCTTAGGATAAGTGGCCCATGAAATCTATCACCATTCCAACCCCATAACTCCATATTCACTATAAACATAGAAATTAATCTTATACACTTTCTATGTAGCTTTTCTATTACATTGAGAAAACAGTGAACTTTGGAGGCCATGTAATCATAAAAGATGATGTTTTTAAAAAAAACATTTGGGCTAAGAAAATTTGGAAAATGAAGTTAAATTTCACTAAAAAAAATCCGTTTGGGATTTCAACTTTTCAATTAAAATTCATGAACAAAAATAAGAGACAATGTTTAAAAATGTAAAAAAAAAATTCCTTCAAACACTGACTCTGATTTTTGTTCATAATTTTTAATTGGAAAGCCAAAATCACAAATGAATTTTTTTCAGTGAATTGTAAATTTCAAAATATTTTATTTTGGAATGCATTATAATTTTAGAAAATGAAGATTTGAAGAGTTCAAATGCAATACCATTTTAAAATTTTGAAAAAACAAAGAACTTAAAGAATTGGTGCAATTACAAGCTTTGAGTGTTAGAACTCATATTACACCATCTTCTATATTTCCATTCAAATTCTCTTTGTATTCAATATTTTTTAAATTCAAATTATAAAATCATATTTCCATTTTGAACATTATGTATGGTAAAAATACTAGATTATTCAATTATATATTCTAATTGAAATAAGTTTTATTTCATCTTTCTCCTTAAAAAATTATATATAGTCTTTTCATTTATCCAAATTTTTTTCTAAAAAAATTATTTAAAAAAAATTGTTATTCAAAAACATAAAGATAGCATATATCAATTATATTATAAGATAAAAATAACTTCATAGTAAAATTTGTCTTAGAGTTCACTACTGTGATGTAGATTTTGCCTACTTGACAAAAATTCCAAGACTACTAACTAGAGGGTTATTTCCATGGAAAGGTCAATAAGTCTATCGTTTGTATGACTAAGGTCACGATAATCGTATGTTGGATACTTATTTATGTCATTTTTTATTTTGTTTTAAATATAATAATCCCAAGGAAAATTACTAATGTCAAATTGTCATAGTCTACAAACCCAATGCTGTAATATAGACCATATGTATGGTATCACAATCATGTCTAGTGTGTGGCTCATGTCAAATATTCTTTGTCAATTCGTCTGGAGAATGTCAATTTCTCTTATGCATATTCTAGCCACTTAATGCAATTTTTATACAAATATTTATATATTTATTTATAATTTAATTATTCTTTTTGCTCTCTCACATGGCAATTTTATCACTTTTAATTCTAATTGCAATTTTGTAATTTAATTTTAAATTAAAAAATTCAAATTCTTTCCTTATATCTTATTTTTTTATGTTGTTAATTTGATTCTCTTCAACATGTCAAATAGTCTCAGCCGTTCCATTTGATTGATTCATGTCAAATAGCCATGGACTCACATTACTTTGACTACTAGACTTATACTATCTTCTTAGACCAATTGATTTAATTTCAGCAACCCAAAACAAATCCCACCAACCAAATATGTTGGTAGTTTGGGCACATTTGCAATTTACACTTCTAATTACAATTAGATCTTATGTAATAGTCAACTTGATTAGATTATCTATATGTGTAATTTAGACACAATCAAAATGTTCACAGTCCTTTAGACTTAAATGAATTTATACACATATATAATTCTGACTACTAGACCTTTGCAAATTTCATTAATAAAATTACAAATAACCTAGCATCCACTTCACAAACAAAATTTATTAACCAACTTCAATAAGTTAACTCACCTCAGCTTTACTACACGATCAATTTGACATTAACACATTCACAAACAATTCAATTTATCAATTCAATAGGTAATAATTCAAAATTAATTTTATATTATATTTAATCAATTAGACTTATCAATTCAAGATTAGAGTTTTTGAAGACAAAATCAAAGCAATTCCGAATAGGTTTGTTCGTGGGAAAACTCAAATTAGTTTAATATTTTAGTTAGCTAATGTCACTTTGTAGGTAAATTATGTCATTAACCTTAATGTATTAGGATATTAGGTATAATTCATCTTTTATTTAGGAATGGAAAAGGAACTCTTTTTCTATTTTTCGTCTAATTATAAATAAAAATTTCTAACTACTAAGTCCGTCTTGGTCATATCTTAAAATAAATGCAAATCTAGGGTATAAACTAAGGAATCTGCATCCACAAATCTCATATTTTGAATTCATTGAAATATATTACAAATATATTTGTTTGCAATTTGCATTTCACAATATATATTCAAACTTTGAAAATTTGGTTGAACCGAGAATTCATTGATTGTTTTTCGCAAATATAATTTCAACATCTAAGTCGCTTTAAGTGCTAATGACTCAATTACTTTAAGTAAATGTAACACCTACCCTTTTAGGAATTGAAAACAACCAAGGACATCGCTTTAAGCAAACACATTAACACATATATGCTTGAAGCAATTCGAAGATTTTCCTTGAAGGATATAGAATATGCTTTGCTAAATTATTTAAAGAATTTCAAATTCTTTCCTTTTCAAGGCTCCGGTCTTCATTCGACTATGTATCCTTCTATCTTTAGTTTTAAACTTTCTCCATTTGCATCACCATGATATCTTGGAGTTTTTTTGTTTTTTTAATTGTAATATTAATCCTCAATTATGCTTACTAAATTTTACACAACTACATATAAATTTTGATGAAGAAATTTAAATACACATTCAAACATTCAATCATGTACTCATGTCTTCAATTGGAATACCATTTATTTAACATATGAATAATCATTCAATGTTGCAAAATGTACATCAATTATTTATAATTGTTCAATGATTTCTAATCACTAGAAATGTAAACTCATGTTCCAACTCAAAACCAATCTCAATTCTTAACTTTGTTTCAAACATACATGTCCATTTGTGATACAAAGATTTGTCAATCCCCAAAATGAAAATGATTACTAATCACTGATTAATCATTAAATCTCAAAATCCAATCCAATCTCTGAATTGTTCAATTGCAAACCAATCCCTGGTTTACAAATAATTTCCAATCATTGGAATTATTAAGTCAATCACTAACATAATATTTTGCTCTTCTTTTCTTCAAATCTTACTTTAAGCATTTACACAAAAATTCTCTTAAGAGATAAAATATAACCAATAGACAAAATCTACTTGAAGTACGATCACATTCTCTTGAAGAGATTTTTCTTTATAAAATGCTCAAGGCACTGTATCATCCAAATTAAACTTCATGCTTTAAGCAATAAGCACTATCACTTAAGTGAATAAGACAACTTAAAGAAATGACAATTATGAATCTATAAATTAATACAACACACAAAAAACGCGACCTCATATCACGAATATAAGAGAAATTAAAAAGAGAGAGACAAGAATGAGAGAAGAGAGGCCATTTATCATGATCCTTCCTCAAACACCCCTTCCAATCTCTTGGTAAAAATCCATAAAAATTCACAACCGCTCAAGCCAAAAAGTCTTTTCACATATTAATTTCAAATATTACCACATTCACACTTGATTACTCAAAACTTTAAACATTTAACCCATTTCACACTCAAAAGAACAAAACTTAACTTAAAAAATAAAATCGTCTTAACTACATAGCTTCATACTCTATCTTTTGACGTTCTCGTCAAAATTAAGTCTTTTGTCCTTTTTCATAAGCTTGTCGTCGATATAACCATTACTTGGATTGCTCGTAACCAGTATTGATTTGTTCATCGGACCGCACCGCACAAGGATTTAAACGACCTTGCTTCAAATAAAAACGTTATAGAGTTTCATGACGCACATCAAATTCATTCACCAAGCATGAAATAACCCGTGAAATAATGAGCTTCCGCAATAAAATGCATGGTAACCATCACCTCTAACAATCTGCAAATTTGGCTTGATCGATCTTGCATTTTAACAAGTAACCACAATTTTTTGTTACCCTCACTCCAATTGTTAATGTCAATGGTCACCTTCCACTTCATACACCAAGTTGCTAAAGCAGTGGCAAATACAGCCGCCCAAAAACAAACAAGGTCTTTGTAATATCAATGTAACTCGAAAAATCGATTATAAGTATTATAACAATCCTGGTAGGATTGAAAAGATCCCACAATTCTTGGCCAATTATACTCCACACTCACAATGGTGGAATTAGGGGCCCATTTATAACGATGCTCACAAGAACAAAAATGTGGATCTGCCAGGACTAACGGTGGTGGCTCTATGGTCCATGCCAATAGTGAATCTTGACCTTTCTCTTGAAGAGATTTATCCACAGATTTAGATTCTTGTTCATGCCGAATTAGGCCATAGTCCTTCAGAATCCATTCAAGGGCTCTCCAAGACACATAGGAAATTTCGTTCAAACCATTGAACATCAAATGATATTGGCCCAAATATTCTAAATCTAAAATGTCAACATTCATAGAAGCTTTAGTAAGCACAGTCAAAGTAGGAGATGAATTGGACTCTACCTCAGTGGTGTGCACTGCCTGATCATGCACCTCCACTTTTGATGGACTTATACGAGAAGCATAATCTGTTAGTTGCAATTTCATGTTTTCCATCTCTCATTGATAACATTGTAGCTCCTCCTCTTTTTGTGCAAGTAATAGTTGGTAGAAGTCTTGATCTTTCAATAATTTATCAATATATTCTTTTTGGTTTGTATTCATCTTGGTTTCTTTACCATTTTGTTCTTTTAATAATGAAGTCAATTCCATCAAAGTAGAATTCTTTTTACCAAGACAAGAGTAGCACTAATAAGAGTGCTAATCTGGTCCCGCATTTCTTGATTCTCTTTCTTCAATGTCATAACTTCCTCCTTCTCCCACGCGTCAAGAGTGGTATGTGATGGCAATTGGTGTTGTAGCATTATGCGGCTTACTTCATTTATAATTTGTTGAGTCACTTCTTACGGAAGACTATTAGTCATCGGTGTCTTCTTTGTTTGCTTTACTTTAGCCTTTTGTTTTTCTCCTTCCACCACTGATTGAACCAAATCTCGTTTTAGTGTACCACTTGGTATAATTGCCATTGGCTTCTTTTCTTTTTGTCGTGAAGAACTAGTACCATTATGTAATGCTGCAATCGGAATCATAATGTTTGACCTCAAAACTTGTTTACAAAAATAAGTGATGATATTCTTTGAAGGATTGGTTAAAACCAATTCTCCTTTCTTTGCAGCTTTCACTTCACGGAAAAAATTGATAAAAAGTATTGCAACCCAATCCAGTTTTGTTCCATACAACATCATATAGGACATCCGTACCAAAAATGGAGGTAGGCATGCAGCATGATACTCAAAATACATGTAACGATTGATGAAGGCAAACCAATTGTTCCAATGTTTATCAGTTGTGGAGAAATTTCACAAATCCATCTCTAAATCATAATTCTCAGCACAATCTGGAAAAATTTGGTTAAGAACCTTGTTTAACAACATCTGCTTAGGATTGATTGGTGCTGCTTTCACAGCTCCAGGTATACCAAAAGTATTCGCTATTATTTGTTTTATAATCAATAATTTATGGCCCTTCAACTCCACTGTAAAATTGTTGATATCTTCTGATATAGTTTATATAAATGAAGCAACCATGTCCTCTTTATAGAATTGTGGAGGTCTTGGTAATTGCACAAACTTCAACAATCTGGCTGCCTCCAAATTCTTGGCATTAAAAAATAGTCGTTTTGAGAAGTCATCCAATGGAACTCCCTCTATTGATGGTCGCCTCTTCGTAGGAGCAGATTTACCCGTCATCATGTTTATAAATAATAAATACATCCAACTACTTTAAACATCTCCACAAATCCTTCAAGTATTGAATTCCTAGTTGATCTTTGTATTAACCATATACATTGAATTTTTCTTAATGTAATTTGGATGACTTCCTTTACAATATCATAAATTATCCCTTAAGGAAAAATACCAAAGGAGAATAAAATTTAAAAATTTGTTTCTTCATCTGTAATCAAAATGTCTTGTTTCTACAAAAACCATCACTCAAAATATGAAGGTCCATTATTATTTGACACCATAGAACACAAAATCCAAATTAAAATAATTAAAGTTATCAATAGAAACCTCCACTTGGTTTAACCACTCTAACAAACTAGATGGTACTTATAGTGATTACTCCAAAACTTAACTTGAATAAATACATTTCTACTTTATAAACTAACTCTTCAAATTTAACTATCCTTAGAATTCTTACAAAACTCTCATGACATTCTGAACAAAAATTTACTTTAAGCATAGTAAATCTAATTCTCTTAAGAGAAATATATAATGAAATTGCAATGACATTTCATATCTAAAATAAAAATTATGTGTAAGATCTTGTTGGGTTTCTAAGAAGACATTAACCTTGTTTGTCAAAAGTCAAAACTAATTGAGAAATTGATAAGAATTTGACAAACATTGCAATATTGACCACATTGACAAAGTGCCAACTTTCAAAAGTTGTGGCTGTCATTTCGGACATTAGGTTGTCATTTCGGACACTTTTCTGTCAAAAATTCTGTAGATTAAGGCCCATTTCCCTTGTAGTGGAAATACATCTCAGTTTTGAGATTAAATATGTAATTGATGTTGGAGTTCCTTGAGGACTATTAGATAGCTTTGGTACTTCAAAGTAGGTAGTAGTGTTAGAAAGAGTTTTCAAAAAAAATTCCAATCCTTCTATTGTCTTATCCTAGAAATCTTTTAATCCTACAATAAAGGTGGAACTATTTTCTAAATCAATTTTTGGTTCAATTAAAATACCTTGAGATTAATCAAAATTAGTATTTATAACCATAAATTAAAATTTCTTTGATAATGATTCTATTATTTTAGGATGTATTGGACATTAAATGTTTTGAGGGACCTTTAGAAGACTGCGGTTTTCCAGACTATGGAAATGCATTGGGAATGTTGGGAACTCTACCATGTACACAATTTGATATGGCTAAGACTATCATGTTAGAAAATATTAATTGATTAATTTTTAGAACTAATTATTAAAGATTTTATAAATGTTTTTTTGAAAAAGATATAATTTTTATAATTTAATTTTTATTTCTTTAATACTTTCTAAAAATTTTGGAATTTTTTTTTAATTTCTTTTTTGAAAATTCAAAAAATTAGACTAGCACTGGCTAGTTGATTGTATAGGAAATAATTTCAAGGAACAAAACCAAAATAGTCTTTTTGAACCTTAAATAAACATCTAGTGCTTGTAGAAAGTGTAGGTGGCAAAAAGAGGCGTAAATACATGTGGTTACTAATTTTGTACATTTCACTCTTTTTTTTTCTTAAATTCTATAGGTGTCTTCTATTGGTAAGAAGTCAAAAGCTTAGAGAAGCATTTAAAGAGTCCATTGATAAGAAGACAAAATCAATAGCATCTCAGCAAATAAGTTGATGCATTTGAGATTTACAAACATAATAAACTAAAAGAAGAGTTTAGAAGATTCTTCTTTTAATTGCACATGAAATTAGGCCATTAGGGATCAAATGTATACACATTTGATCAATTGAACCATAAGTAAAAATATAAACTTTTGTCCTACTTGGTATCCAATTCAACTAGCATATTTTAAGAACTTTTAAGTTTAACAACATGTCAATTTTCTATGTTGGGGGAAGAAGTAATATAAGTGAGAGGCTAAATGAATTTTCCTTTTTTAACAAGTATTCTTTTGAAAAGTTTTCCTTTGTTCCATATTTTACTAAATATCATTCTATTTATAAGAGGAAAGTTGGCTAATTGAATTTTTAGATTCTCAATATTTTTTATGTTTATTGTATAGACAAAATCCTTATTGAGAATAAGTACCTTTATAGAATCTATATTAAGCCATAAAAAGACAAGGTCTAGAAAAATATTCTTCAAATATTTCTAGAATTTTCTATGAAAATAAATAATCTTTTTTGTTTCATTTGAAAATAGAATAAAGTACTTCAACAACTCTTGTTTTGGAATGAATGAATATAAATTGAAGTGTTGAAATTTTTTCTAATTGTAACTAATTCTTCTAGAGATTGTTCAATGTTTTTCAAGAGTGTAAATCATCTTCTAATTGCTTCTAAAAGCTATAAGCATAAGGAATTAGTATGGGGATTGGAATTGGTGGAATCTATTTTGTACATTCTATGCTTGTTTCCTAAAACAAGTTTTTCTAATGTGTCTTGTTTCCTAAGAAAAATGACATTTATTTCCCTCTTTAGTGGCTTTCTTTTTTACAAAGGTATAAGCCCTATTTCCCTAGGCTTTGAGTTTCTAAAATTTGAACCAACTCGTATAAATAGAATGAGTAGAAGTTTATGAGTTGATCTTATTTCTTGTTCTATAGACATGCTTTAAAAAACTATGGAAAGACATTTATGTAAATGGATTTTTTTTTCAGGATACTTTTGATAAAACTTTGTCAAAGAATTTGTAGCCTATTTTCTCACAAAGTCCCGTCTAATTCCTACCTTTAGAATTAAGGTAGCTTGTTCTAGGACAATAGTAAATAATTGATTTGATAGCCCTTTTCAATATTGAGTTAATATTTTAAAATCTATTATAATGATAAAAATTTGGATTCATGTTTTTTCTTTAAAATCCAAAAGGTATATATTTTCATTACTTTTAGTAATTTTATTGATTTTGATTAGGAATTTTGTTAGTAAATTCAAAACTACTAGGAAAAATACATATCATTCCATTTAAATCCTATTTTTGATAAGAAAATTACATATTCTATTTTTCCTAATTAATTCTTAAATTTTCTCTTATCAATAGGTAGAATAATTTTTTTTCTATTTTCTATTTTAGCCAACAATAGCAAAGACCTTTCTTTGACAACAATGCCAAAGTCTAATCTAGGTTTTGGATTATTCCAAAACACTTAACAACACTAATACCATGGTTTTACTCGAAGGCAAAATGTGTAGAAAAATCTATTGCTTCAAGACTAATGTTATGTTTCAAATAGAATTTAGTGTTTTTAGACACTTTACTTGATAAATTTTTGGATTTTAAACATAATAACAGTCTTATCCTCAATGATGATAATTTTGTTACAATCCATTACTAATGCTATTGACTTGATAAATGTTGTTTCAATCCCTACTTAGTATTTTATGGGCTATATCGGATGATCAAATATTCAAACAATGATTTAAGTTTTGTCAATTTGTCATGCAAATGTATGCTCTATTATCTAATACAAAGTGCCAAGATAGTACTTTGAAATATATATATATATATATATATATATATATATATAAATATAATAAGCACCTTTGATTTGTTTTTTGGTCAAATTGATCAAATCAATGTTCACTTTTATTCTAGTGGCATTCTATGCAAAATATCTATTAGTTCTATTAACTACGTCAAAGTGTTTGAGTGTGTAAAAGTGCGAGGTTAAGGTTTTGTACCAGAATGGGTTTTTTAGCTTTTAACTTTGATCGAAGGTCAAATAGTCCAAAATACTCATGGAAAATGAGTAGCACTAAATTTATAAGCAAATGTGGGTCCAATATTCAAGTATGTTCAATAATTAATCTTAAAATCACATACATTCAATCGCTAGGTCATGCATAGGAATCTTAAGAGATAGATTATGCATTTCTATTGTACTTTCAAGCTACTATCCTT
Organism: Thuidium tamariscinum; assembly: GCA_947034885.2. Classification (NCBI taxonomy): domain Eukaryota; kingdom Viridiplantae; phylum Streptophyta; class Bryopsida; order Hypnales; family Thuidiaceae; genus Thuidium; species Thuidium tamariscinum. The sequence continues at coordinate 9,829,910 of OX344756.2, forward strand.
GAGATGAAACTATATCTAAATGTTTTGAATAACTCTAGAATCTTATTGACAATTGAATAAGCTAATTCTTCAAATCAACACTCTTTCATGAAAAGATTAAAAGATTATGAAATAACTCTAACAATAAATGCAAGTTATTTTCTTCATATAATATTTATTTTATAAATTTTTCTTAGTAATTTATTTGAATAATTAAAAAACTATAATATTTTATAAACAAATAATCATATTATTTCAGTTTTGGCTTTTGTGTAAGAAAATGACTTACACACTTCAATAATTATATCGAAATGACCATTTTTTTAGTTTAACATATCAACTCATAGATGCAATTATGGAATTGTTTTTAATACTTGTATTGACTTTTTATTTTATAGTTATATTTTATTATATATTTTAATATATATTTTATTGTTATTTAATTAAAAAATTTATGATTTTTTTATTATTTTTATTAAATATTTTATTTTATTTATTTCTAAAAAAATATTATTATTATTATTTATTATTATTATTTTGGTTATTTTTATATTTTTATATTTTAAATAAATATTCTATTATTTTTATAAAATATTCTATTATTTTTATAAAATATTCTATTATTTTTATAAAATATTCTATTATTTTTATAAAATATTCTATTATTTTTATAAAATATTCTATTATTTTTATAAAATATTCTATTATTTTTATAAAATATTCTATTATTTTTATAAAATATTCTATTATTTTTATAAAATATTTTATTATTTTTAAAGGAAGAAAAGATAGTATAATATAACAATAAGAAATTTAAACACTGTGGAAAATGCTTTTTTAGTTGAAAGCATTGTAATTACTACTATTGAACCTTTATAAATTATTAATGGAAACTGAATTATTGAAAATCAAATTATGGACTATAATGAACTAACAATAGAATATATTTCTTTATTGTATATACCATATTTGCTAGAGAAGCCTTCATACAACAATACATTAATTTTTATGAAATGTCTACTATCAAAATTGTCTTTACAAAAGTGACAAAGATTAAAAAAAAAGTCAATTATTCATCTATTTGCCATGGATATGGTTCATATAGGGGGTCTATTGTATATAGAAATGTTTACCAATTTGATCTTAATTTCAATATTGAATCTAAAGAACATCCTTTAAGGAGTATCAACAATATAATCACAAGTATTATTTGAAAGTAGAAATATAAATTTAATATTCCATTAATAATTTTTATATAAAATAATTTATAAAATTAAAATATATTGCTATTAGACAAGGAGATAGTTTAATATAGGTACATTCTACGTATATTTTCAAAAATTCAAGAATCAAACCGCATGTAAATGTGGGCAATAAGAAAGCTTCCTTACTAATATGGTTCAACAAATGGAAATATTGAAGGAAGGGATTTTGTATTCCATCGATTGTGGTATAAATTCTATACATCAAATGGAATTGGGATTGTCTTAAGGTCAGAAGGTTTAATTCATGGAGCTTTGAAATTCAAATCTCCATAAATAGACTTTTATAAAAACTTGAAATTATAAATAGTACTCATCACTTAAAGACTTTTTTGCACTATACTAATCAATCACAAAATTGAAGAAAAAAAACTATTTTTAGCAAAGATTATTAGTAATCAGTGACCTCTAAATATAATGGAGATTTTTTAAAATTTAAATTAATAAATTTGTTTCTACAATTTTTTTAAACTAAAATATCTAAAGCCATTATCATTTATTCATTAATTAAACATTTAGTGTAGAAGAAAAATTTTAACTTCAATTTTATAGTATTATTTAAGAGATTACATTTAAATAGTGAAGTGTATGATGTGCAAGGTATTTGTTTAAAAAAATTATTGCACATTTAAACACAAGTATATCATGTATACAATATTGATTAAAAAAATTAATTTATAATTTGACATCAAATATTTTATATCTATTGTATCTAATCTTTTTATGCATGAATGGTCAAAATATAATACATGATCAATGCAATATATGCAATACAAATAATGTTCTCAAAGTTTCTAAAATTTCTTGTATGCTTGCTATTGTCTCTCAAAATGTTTTATGCACTTATAGAAATTTCTACAATTTACGTACAAATTGAAGATTTGGTACAAAATTTGGATATACTATGGTCTAAGTAAATTATTTCAATCCAAAAAGAAATTGAGATTTTTTAAAATATTGTCTTTGTGACTACTATCATTGCTAACAATGCATTGATACTTTTGAGTAGGATGGTTGTCAAGGTCTCCTAAAGTACTTTTCTATGCTATATTGGAGCAATGTTCATTGAGACGTTCAACTACAAATGTTAGCATGTACATTATGAGCGGTTATTTACCCACCCTTGGTAACACTAGTAAAAAATCTACTGAATTTTATTATTTTAGTCACGTTGATGACTTACAAATTTCTGTTAATCAACAAAAATTTGTTGATCATCAACGTGACGAAAACAACAGAATCAAGCACATTTTCCACTAGTGTAAATAACTAAGCACAACTAAATTCTATTATTATTTGTAGTTTTGTTAGTAGTTGAATGCTTAAGTGTGGTTCATTGAGCCTTCCAAACAATAGATCTTTTATATGATGCCTATGTATGCAATAACTTAGCAACAATTGTTGGAAGATTTAGCCTACTTGCAAAACATACAAAATGATAGATAAGTAAGTTAAGCAACAATAATATCTTAACAAAAGTAAATGCAATAAAAATTTATTCCCACTTACCTCTAAAAAATTTTGCACCATTTTAGAAAACATATGATTCAATATTAACCTTCGAATCCTTTTATCAAAAATTATGGCCAAATGACGTTTAGCCTTTTGAAGGCTATTTGAACTTCATTTGTGGATTTTCCTATGTTCCCAATTTCAAATTAACTCAAAATTTTGGAGAGATGCTTTAGAATTGTTTTGTTGAAGACATTTTTGGTTTTTGTATCAAGTTGCTTGTCTAATGTCTTATGTTGTATATGACGAGTATCGATCATACATGACACTTTGGAAGGCGCCCTACCCAAGGTCGTTCAAATTTTTGAAATTTTGTACCTGACAAGTGACAAGCAAAGAATTTCATCCTATGTAGAAAGCCTAAACCACATCAACATGGATGATTGTAGATGAGGCACTTGTGGATAAAAGATGGGTGACTGCGGGTGGGGCACGTGTAGGTAAGAGGTGGATGATTGACTACGAGTGATTGTAGGTGGAGAAAGGGAAACTATGGGTGGAGAAAGGATGCATGTAAGTAAAGAGGCTACTTGAGTAGATGAAGGAACAACTACGGGAAGAAAGAGTCCAATTTCTTTCAAATCCAATCTTCTATAAGAAATCAAAATTGTAGAAATTAGATAAAAATATTATTCATTTAGAATGAGTCTTTGAAAATTTCAATTAAATAGAAAACAACTATTAAATTTTATTTATTTTTCATTTAAATAGTAATTTTTAAAGGACCAAGGTCATTTTTCTATGAAAGGACACTTAAAGCTGCCATTTCTATAGCAAAGAGTCAAAAAATTTGAAAGTTTTTTTTAACATCCAATCAAAGGGGCTTATACCTAACTAGTATGAAAATGTGTGAAAAAATTTCAGAAATTTTGATTGCAAAGACTGCAATATCTCTACATTTAAAGTGAAAAAATAATTTTTTCAACACATTGCAAGACTAGATTATTTTACTTCGCACCTTGTTAGCTTAATTTTTTTGCACCATAGAGTTTTGAGCTTTGAAACTTTATAGAAGAAAATTCAATTGAGAGTCTAGGTAAAGAAAATGATGTTGTCATTTTAATGTTTATTTAGAAAGAATAGATAGTGATTAAAATTTAAGTGATTATTCTCCCTTTCAATGTTTGCAATTATCTATGACTTTTTCTACTTATAAATTATTTTCAACTTTGATTGAATAAATAAAATATTAGATTGATACATTAGTCAAAATCTATCCATTAATTTTTGCACCCTAAACCCAAAGAATCATCCTATTTATATATTATTTGTCATGTTAATTTAGAAATAAAAGAGTAAATGATAGTGATTTTAGTAAGAAATTTTTCTTTTAATTTTTCTGAATTTTCTCAAATTCATGACTCTTTATAATCATAAATTGTTTATAGAATTGATTCTAAGGATTAAAAATAAAATATAAAGAATTAAATACCAAATTTCCTATTTTTTTGGCACTTCTCAAAGACTTCATCTTATTGTGAATCATTTGTCACTTTCATTCTGTATCTAAAAGAAATTCATTAGGGGCCATTTATACTTGGGGCTGGATTGAAGGTCCACCGGAACTCACTAAGTTTGAACCAATAGGATCACTTAATTTCTCCAAATCCAGCCCAAGGAGTTTATACTTGGGGCCGGCCGAAACAAAAATTTATCCTACGTGTTGCCTTAGATGGCAAAGTTTTGGAGCCAAACCATCCGGCCCCAAGGGGGGAATTGGGACGAGGTTTAGGTGGCTGGAACTCCCATCTAAGGCCGGATTGGAACCAAATTGGGCTCATCCGTTGGATTGCACAAATCACAACCATCGATTAATAGACTTCTTTTTAATTTATTTATTATAAACTCCTTCATTAGTTGTTGAATTTTCATTCTATCTGCCACTTCGCCACTTCGGAGTTGTCGCAGGGAAGTGCTTCGTTTCTCTTCATGGCGTTGCCAAAGGTTCAATTTTTTTTTCCTGCTTGTGGTTGTGGGGTTTAGAGTATTCAGACAAGATGGAGAATTTCCATGATTTGGGCTATTTTGAAAACTCCAATTTGGTAGATGATGAGAGAAGGGTTGATGAGGACAGATTCGATGAGAAGGTCGATGAGGATTGTGAGATTCTTCCGATGGAACCGAAGAAGAAATTCCAGAAGAAGGGGAAATCAAAACACATGAAGATCAAAGAAAATGACAACAAACGCAATTAGACTGACGTTGAGGTGGAATCATTGATTTCCTTGAAAGGGGAGATGTAGCTACAATTCATCAAGAATGCCAAAAAACAAGGTCTGTAAGCACTTACTTTGGATTGTAGAGCTTCATTTTCTTCCTCCTTGATTTCCCAACAATCAATTTTACTGCTCCATTGTGCATTATTTGTACGCCAATTGTGAATTGAAGTAAAATGAATAATACAAAATTTCAAAACCTTAGAGAGTAGAGATTGGTAATATATGTATTCTAGAAGCTGAATGCAATGTGCTTGTAGATAACCTTATTAGACAGATTTTTTTGCACTTTTTTGTAAGTTTTTGTGACCGAATTTTGGGTTTGGGGTACCTAATTGTAAAGTTGTGTGGTAATTTTGTGAATTTCACTAGTATTTTTACCTATTTGGAGTTGATTTGTTTTGAGTTTAAGCCAGGTTGAGTTCTTTGTGTCAATCCGAGTTGACTTTCCTTGTGAGATAAATTTTTCTTTTTGGATATTAAGTTGAGTTTGTGGTGCTGATTGAATTTGATTTGGGTTATGGATTCCAAATTGGATGGTTTGGGTGCTGAGTTAGTCACTTAGTTGGAAGGTTATTCCAAGTTGGATCAGTCTATTGTCTAGTTGCAGTTTCCAATTTGGATGTCTATTCATAGGTTCAAGTAGGCAATGTAGCACGTAATTTGTCCAAGTTGGAATTTCAATTGAAGTGGGAAGTTCAGCCGAGTTGATTAAGGTGGTTGATCTTCATCTCCATGGCTCCTATTTGGTCTGATTTTGGATTCATTTTCTTTTTACCCATTCTTAAAAGTATGCCAATGCGTGTCCCAGCCAATTGTGATACGTTTGGATATTTTTGTGTTTGTGTGTGAGTTTGTTTTGTTTGCGTGAGTTTGTGTCCTAGTTGGGATGAGTGTGTCTAGGTGTGAATTGATGGATTTAATTCCTTCTATTTTGGACTGTTTTAAGAGTTGAAAATATGAGCGGAAGTATTTTATTCTGGTAAAGATTATAACTATGAAAGTATGGAAGATCTAATTGGAAAGTCCTGTAGAGATTAATTTTTAGAATCCAATTAGGAGAGAATTAGAAAGCTAAATTACAAATCAATATAGTCAAAATTATAAAAACAATTTAGCTATGGATTAAAATCTGTGAGAATTGAAAATTTGATCAATATTAAAAGATGATTTGTTCACCAATTAGTTGTGATAGAAAAAGCTATATTGTATAAATGATTACTATAATGCAAAGGAATTAATTTTTCCCATCTTTGTAAGGAATTGTGTTATGAAACTAAATTGTATGTGAGTGAAAATGTATGTCATTGAATGATTTGTCCAATTTGGAGTTTGTGTTAGTATGGTTATGAAAGATTTGATGTGCCTTGTATGTACTTTCTAAGTTGGGTTGATTGCAATATTATTTTTCGATTTGGAGTCTTTGTTTTGATATGCTGAATGTAATATTTTCCAAGTTGGTGGCTTGACTGAGAGAAAAATGTTAAAAACCAATTTGTTGAGTAAGTTCAGAAGTCTAATCAAAGTGAAAAGACCTTATGATCTTTAGTATAAGAAAAAGAACAAATTGGGGAAGCTTAATCTTAATTAGAAAACTAATAGCCATATCAGGCTGGGTTAATGTAAGACCAAATTGGAAGTTACCCTAGTTTGCGGTGCTGGAGCGTAAAGAACCGATTTGGAGACTGAGGCTGTGATGCCGAATTGAAGTTGTGATACTGAATTGGAGAATAAAAGAAAAAGAAAAAGAAAATCAAGAAAATCAATAAATAAAAGAAAGAAGAAGCAATAAATAAAGAATAAAGAATAAAAGGATTAAAGATAAATAATTTGGGAGAAATTCTTATCTTTGTGGCCTTTAAGAGTGGAGTGACAAATTTTGGAATTAGATTTATTGTGAAAAAATAACATATTATTTATAGTTAAGGAATAAATTGATTTCATTTTTCTACTCAATTGCAATGATCCGATTAGGAATGTTTAGAAATACCTATTTAAAAAGCCTCCCTAGGAACAAATCATACTATTAGCTTTGGATTTGTTTAATTTAATATTAACTCCAAAGCTTATCTACAGTGCTTCTATGCAAGCAACGATTTTCCTCCTTGTTCTTGCTAAATGTTCTGTTGCTCTTGAAAATATTGATGCTTGGTTCCCAATGTTGCTTGTACCTTGTGATTTTTATTGTTCTGCTTGCAATGAAATTTCATTTCATTAGTTCAAAAAACAATTGAAGTGTAGATTTAGTGATGAGGCTTGAACCTTCACATTATCTCTCCACTGTTTAAATCTTCAGAGATTATATATCACTTTATAGACAGATTATTGTTTTAAAAAAAAGTGTGTGTTTGTATCAATTGCAAACCCTGCTTACATGAACGTGACATGTTGATGGTTGTTACTTATTACATGTATGTATTTCTTCAGCATGTCATAGTTGGCGTTACGAATTGCATTTGTGTTTATGTTGCAAACTCTATTTTGGTCTAATTGGTTTGATTAGTGGGGTGGGAGATTTGATTTTGTTTTGCAACTACCAACAAACACCAGTTACTGTGGGTTCTTTGTGCCTGTTTACTGCTTTGCTTGGTTTCAATTTAGGGTCTAGTAATAAGGTCTCATTCAAATTAGATCATGCTTAATCAGAGATAAATCAATGTTGAGGACTTATATGGAACATGTAGAATAGGAAGGATAAATGAGTGAGTGAAGCTCATAATTAATACTTGCATTATTGATATTTGATTGAGCGTTTATTGATTTTTTTTAACCTTCATCTTCTCTACAAGTGTTGATATGTGGCTGAAGTTGCACTCCAGACTTCTATGCGAGCATCCTGGTTTCAAAAAAACTCCAAAGGCTTGCAAGAGTAAATTCAATGACTTATTCAAGGCCTACAAGGGCTACAAGCTAGCCAACAACATCTTTGGCAAATCTTGACACACTTTCAAGTATTACGATTCCATGGATGTTTGGTATTATGAAAACGGATCAGTGTTGAAACATGTCTCTGCTTCTTCAATAGATTTGCCCAATGTTGAAGGTGATGATGAACCTCTGGAGGAAGCCAAGGTAGAGAACTCAGAACCAACACCTCTATTGACATCAAAGAAAGGAAAGTCACTTGACTGTGAAGATTAAATATTAAAAAGTGCTCTGAATCTCATGGAACAAATGGTAGTGAACAACAAGGACATGGCTCATAGCATGAAAGAAGCCAATGGGTTCATGAGTAGTCTAGACAAACACATGGAAAGACTCATTGAGAAGCTTTGATTTGTATTTTTTCTAATGTGTAAGGCCGTGTTCTTTCTATTTGTTTTAATTTACATGTTATCAATTGTTGAATAGTAATAATTGATGTATATGTGAAATCCTTCTTTCTATTTCAATTCACTCTCCTAGGTGAAATTCCATTGCTAGTCAATAATTTTGAAAGGATTTTATGCTTCTTCTATTCCACTTTCAATTGAAATTGAAGTGTCATTAGATCTTGTATATAAAACCTAAAACTTCGTATGTATGGGTTCTTTTGACTTCTATGTCTATGTGTCATTGTTGGCTACCCAAAGAAAGTTGTAAGACTCTAAAGAATGTAGCATTTCAAAACCTTATTGAATCTCTAAGCTGTGAAAAGCTCTCCATTTGCACATTGAAGACGCGTTTGCATTTTAAGTAAAGGTTTTCTCTTTGAAACATTATTCACTAAATTTTTGAAAAAATAAAAAAAGAATCAACATATAACCTAATTGCTTTAATATTTATAGGGATTTATGTATAATTAGTAACACAATTATACATAATGAAATGAAATGGTCTTTAAAAGTGACCACCTCCTTTAATGTGTCGGTACATTAATGAAAGCAAAATGTACCTATCCATTATGATTGCTTTAAGAGTTTGGGTGCTTATAGAAAATACTACTTTGTGATTTTATTCATAAAATGCTTAGGGAATATTGTCATATAATTGACTACCATAAAGTACCTATCATCATTGTCATATAATGATATACTATAAAGGACATGTAATAATTGTCCATATTTTTGGCACTTATATAGTTTTAGGATTATTTACAAATCCTAAAACTATATAAGTGCCAAAAATAAAAAATAAAAAAGAATATGGTCTAAAAAATCATATGTAATATACAGTTCCTAGTTCATTAAAATCCCTATTTGTATAATTTCATTCATGTACAGATGAATTCCATTCATTCAAATCTTACAAGTTTTCAAAGAAAAAATTGACGACTCCTAGGAGTTTGTACAATAATAGATTTAAAACCAAAATGAAAAACATAATTAAAAAAAAGATTTTAAATAGCACTAATATCTATTCGGAGTCCATCTCTTCTTCAAGTGCGTCATCAAAAGTTATGGTACTTTATTTGGCCACATGAAGTTGCCAACAATTTCTAGCCAATAATTCATGTTGAATAGTAGCTTGTCTCAACATGTTTTGAATAATTTCTTCTTTGTCTTTTTTGGATTCAACGGATCCTATTTGTACTTTGTCTTTTATGGATTCTGGATCCACGTCATCATATTGCAATATAATGACATTGGAGCTTCTTTAGGAAGCAACAATATAATTTGTACGTGCTTCATTGATTCTTTTGCAATAAGAAGAGTGCTAGCATCTTGTTTAGCATTTTTAAGGTTCCCTAAGGTTTGATTTGCGGAGTCTTCTAGATCTTGTTGCGCCTCTCTTGCCCAACATATATTGAAGCCATCTCCATGAATGATACATAAGTTGTGTAAACACATACATGCTGTAACTAGATCACGGATATTATCTAGTGGTACATCAATTCGTTTCAATGAAATCCTCCACCATCCTTTTAAACATCCAAAAGCTCTTTCTAAAGCCATTCTAGTACTTAATTGTATGAAGTTCCAATGAGCTTTTTCTCTACATAGTCCTTGTACTCCTTTGAATGGGCTGAAAACCAAGGCCTCATTGGATATGCAGCATCTCCTATTAATTTGTAAGGTAAAAATTTATTATTCATAACATCTATGCCCAGTTGAATTCTTTGAAATACAAACCAATCATGATAACTCCCTGCCCATCCAAAGTCAAAATCCCAAAATTTGCATTGAGCATCTACCACTCTTTGTAAGACAACTGTGTAAAATCCTTTTCAACAATAGTACTCTGGAGAGTCATTACTAGGAGCCACTATAGGTATGTAGGAACCATCTAGAGCTCCTATTATGCAAAGTATACCTTGTATAGATTCAAATTTAGTAGATCTTCTTTTCATATTTTCTGGAGTTGATTTCTCTATAACTAGAGGCAATAGATGTTTTCTAATGGCCTTACAACACTCTCATACAATTATAGATGTAGTATTTTTAGCTATACCATATAAGTCTCCAATCATTGACAACCATCACAAAACGCACTGTAAAACAAAAGGACATAAATGGTCAATTTTGTTAAAATGGCGATACCCCAATAAAATGGCATGACATTTCATTAAAATGGCATGATATTCCGTTAAAATGGCACATTTTCTTTTTCTACCACTAAGCCTCTATGTCAAAATGGTACAAAAATATGTCAAAATGGCACTTGAAATTTGTCAAAGTGGCACATGGAATATGTCAAAATGGCACTTGGAATACCGCCATTTTAACAAAATTGACTATATAAGGACACATCTCCAAAATAAGTTACCTTGTCAAGCTGAACTGTAGTAATAACTGCTTCACAAAAATGGAAGCAACAATCGTGGTTCATAATCTGCATACAACTCAATCTGCAAATTAGATATTCCCCCAAAGAAATATTCAAACTCATAATAGATAGAACTTCAACGTGTCTGTGTTTAAGCTAGAGCAGACTGACATATTCACATCATTGGTGCAGCTTTGGGGCTTAAACAACGACCACACTAGATAACCCAAAGACGTGAAGATTTATTAGATTTTCTCAGTTCTAAGATCTCAAACTAGAAACTCTCAAACACCGTAAGCATATTTTGTTTCCCTATGTCCCTGGTACTCCATCAAAAACAATGTTGAAATTCCATTGCTTAGTAAAATCACTATTGTAGTAACATACTTACTTCCTGGCCTGCACATCACATTAGGACACTATTAATCGCAACACCTCTAACCTCAATTCCACCCTAAATTCTTCCCAATATAATGCAAACACAATTCAAATGTACGTTTAGACCACTCAATTGACATGAAAAATATTTTTTACAATCCTATTCACTTGGTGTCCAAGCATCAGTGTCCAAGCATCAGTGTCCAAGCATCAAACATGAAAATCTGTCGTGAAACTGGGGTCCATGGTATTCCCCATTTCAATCATGTCCTTTGGCTCCACTCCAAAGCATGTAGTAAAAAGTCTGTATATAGAGGCATCTATATTTAGAAGCTTCTCGAGCCTGTACGCTGTCAGGTAGAGAGGAGCACGCTTAAGAAACACACAGGGGGTCTAGCTGCACGTTGATGAGTGAAGTTGGGTAAGTCTTCAAAACTCGAATCTTCTCTTGATCTTCACTCGAATCTTTGCTTGAATCTTTGCTTGAATCTTCACTTGTTTTTTCGTTGACCTATATTGTAGCTGGCTCTATAGGACCAAGGGTGAAGGTGTGTAATAAGAAACAAGGCTTCGGACGTGTAAAACGGGACGGCCAATACGAGTGACCGTTCGAATGATGGGCCTCTAAACTTCAAACCCATGATGACTAGGAAGCGCCTTTCATCAATGGGAACAATATAAAAAATCGACCATGTGGGTCACTAACCCCACTTCATCGCCACAAACACAAAATGAAGCGCTTACTGGATAACAACGGCTCACAACAGTTTTACAATGCAGAAATTGAATTTTCAACTAGCCTCCAAAACTGGCTGGGAATAACAGAAATGAAAACGAGCCACAAGCCACAAGCCACAACACAAGGCTAGGTCCTCGGCATGTACAGCCTTCGAATCTTCAAGTCTTCAAAAGAACCCAAAGAACACTAGAAAACTTTTCTTCTCACTAGCTGCGACCTTCTTTCTAGTGCTACAGATGGTTTAAGTCTCCAAATACTTAGTGTAATAGCATTTTGGAAAGATAACTTTACAAGAAAAACACCCTCCAAATCTCAACTCTATCTAAACTATTGTCCAAAAGTTATTAGAGTGCAAAGTAGAGATTCCTCAAATCCCTTGGCAACCAACTACTGCCTTTATATTTTTCTATAACTTTTGAACTACAAATTCAAATTGCAAGTGTGATAGCAATTTAGAATCTTCAAACTAATATTCACAATCTCAGAAAGTTTTATGAGAAACTAAGACTCTGTTCAAAAGTTATTAAGAAACAAAGTCTCGAGTTTCTAAACTACAAAGGCAACACTCCTTTTTATCTTCTACACTCTATAACTTCTTCAATAAGAATTCAAATGAAGTGAATGAACTCATTATGGATAGGAAATTCTACAAACTAACTCCACAAGAATTTTCAAAGATATATGAAAAACACATCCAAAGTTGTGGTCGTTTCAAGTCACAGCCTTTCTCTTTTCAAACTCCAATTTTCCTCTAGAACTTCAACTCCTCATAACTTTCTCTTCCAAACTCCAAACTAGATGAGTGATAACTTTTTGGAAAGATACTATAATGATATACAATCCCTCTAAATCTCAAGTTATACAAACAAGTATTACAAAAGTTATAGCTTGTTGAAGCCTCTGACCTCTCAATGGAGATCCTTGGGTCTTCACAATTTCAAGCTCTCATAACTTTTGACTCCCAACTCCAAATTCAACTTGTAAACACTCTTTGAAAAGCTATCAACACAAGGAATGTCATGCCAAATTTCTTTTACTCAATTCTTCATTCTCAATGAGCTACATCAACTCGAAATTCGGCCAAAACTCCCCAAAACACACACACATACACTTCCCTCTCTCCACACACCAACTAAGCATCTTTTCCTTAATTTCCTCCCCATCATAAGTGAGGGGGTGAGGCACATCAGCCTATACCCCTACCAAGACCTCACTTAAGATTCCAATCACTTCCCCATTCACACTCTCCCTTATCACCAAACCCCAAGCTAATTTTTCTATCATCAAATCTTCATCCTACATTTATAATCACACATTGCGATTAAAATAAAATACTCAAAATATAAAATTAAGAACTAACATTCAATAAATGTTTACTAGAGATAAAAAATTAGAGTTTCAATCGAAACTTTACTCCATCTACAGAAACTTGAGGATGCGTTTGATTGTCGCGGCGACATAATCAGCACGTTCCGCCTTTGTCAAAGGATTCACCGGTCCTTTTAATCATCGTTCGTGACCGCGACTCTCTTCGATAGGCCTCACCATACCAAAGTATTGTTCGTCGTTTAGACCTTCAAAACAACCTTCAAAACATCCTTCAAACGTCACTTCACAACTTCCGGGCTCAACACACCCAACTTGCAATAAAATTACCAAAGCTCGAGCATCTCGCTGAAGGTTCCCGTGCCACCGTTGCTCTACACGAGGTTGTTTCGGCGGTCGAGAAGGCCCAGCTTCATCTCGTGGATGCTCACGCGGCAATACAATATCTCGCAACAGAAGAGGTTGATCCGATAGTTGTGACAATGAAAGTTCAAATTCAGCCTCCGGTTGAGGCTCTTCATCTTGAGACTCAGAAAAAACCCTCCAGTTCGACATTCTAGTTCTAATGTGGAAACTAAACTCAATAACAAAATCCAATGAAACTCCAAGGCAAAATCGTGTTCTTAAATAGATGTTGTACACCTCAATAGAACAACGTCACCTTGAAGTTATTCAAAGAATTAACGTCACCTTGAAGCTACCCAATAAAACATATTATAATATGTTTGTATACTATGTAGGAATTTACAACAAGACAACGCTACTTGGATCGGCTTGGCACTATGAGCCACCACCTTACTTGCACTCAAACTCCGCATAAGCATGAGTGTGTCCCTATCAATTTGCATATTTCCTTTGCCAATTAATTTTAGGCTTCCACCCTTGGCCACAAAGGCTTCCACATCTTGGCTAAACAACTACTTGGACTGGTCTTCAAACCCCAAAGTGGCCTTCCCTGCAAAAGTATAGAATAGTTGGACGATTTTGTCAACAAAAGCCCGCAAAGACATTTGTTGACCATCCTCCAGTCCTCCTTCAATGATTTTATTTGTTTCTTCAAATTCCTTCTATCCACTTCTAGAGAAGTCAAGTGCTTTTCCATCCTCCCTAAGACATCGTTAGAGTCCGCTTTTGCCAAAAGAGACGGCGGAGAGACTTCAACTCGGGTTATGTCCTCCAATCCGGGTCCAAGGCTATGCATCCTCGTGTGCACCCTCATTCCAGCTGTTGTGGCCTTCAAAGCGATGTCTTGTACTAAATTCTAGCCATGTGAAAAAATCCGATGCGTCTTCCTTGGAGGAACTGCCTTCTGCGAAGATATTGCAAAAATTTTCGACATTGGCCTTCGTTTTCTTCCTTCTATGTACTTCCCTGCCAACAAAACAAAACAACTTAACAACAATTTCTTAATCAAAGCCCCGAAGCCTAAGTCCGAAGCTATTCTCAAAAATCAAGAAACGATGGAAATTGTTGGTCGAAAACTGCTGTGACGGAGGCGCTTACAGATTACCGCAAAGCAATTTCAAAACCAAACCAAACGAAGAACTAGATATACGGAATTTTTCTCATACAGTACCTAACCTGATCTGATCGGGAGTGTGGCTAAGAAGAAAAGAACTCTCAATCAACGCGGGATCGCTATTCTCAAAAATCAAGAAACGATGGAAATTATTGGTCAAAAACTGCTACAACAGAGACACTTACAGATTACCGCAACACAACTTTGTATTTTTTGTTGCTAGTCTAGCCAATGTAATTGCAACTCTTAGGTTGAACATCAATACTTTCAGTCAATTGAGTATTTTGTTTTTTTATGTGTGGCTCTAGAAATTAGCACAAGAAAAAAAAAGTTTGTTTGTTTACCCTAAATTGTTCTCAAAACATACTATCAGTATAGCTTTCAAGCAATTGATTGGTTAAAAATCCTTTTTGTTAGCTATGTCTATGTAAAGTTCATACACGTGGCCTTGAATCATCTTCTAATGAAAGAAAAACCATTAAAAGAATTGATAAGTCATTAGAATGAATAGATGCTTGCATGTTCTTCAATACAGAATTGAAAACAAACTTCATAGATTAATGATACTAAAACATTTTGCCTTTGAGTAGTCAACATCTTGCAAAAGTATAAAAATAGGGAACGTCTATCAATATATTGTGATAAAACCAATAACAAAATACCCTAATATCCCAAAATATATAACAAAATAGGAAGCCTACTTTCATGAATATATGATTTTAAATAATTAAAAAAAATATTAAATTTAGAAAAAAAATAGAATTAAAAATAAATGAATAAATTCACTTTTCCAATTTTAAGTTTAAAAAAAATAGGAAGACAAATTAAGAGCAAAAGTAAAAATAAAAATTTCTTTCATATTTTTAAAAATTAACTAAATACAAATTTAAAAAAAAGTAAAAATAAATTTATACTACTTTTTAAAAGTAAAGAAGGAAAAAAATACGTAAACATATATGTTTGTATTTTTTTACATTGAACATTAAGAAAAATCCAGCCCCAAGGGAATTGAAAATCCAACCTAAGAATCCGGCCCTACAATCCAGTTCCAAGGGTTTATATCAACTAAGGCCGGATGGGAAAATTGGGGCCGGATTGAAGGCAAAATCCAACCTTCCATCTGGCCCCAGGTCCAATATAAATTGGCCCTTAGAAGAGATTTGAGGGCAATGAGAGACTAGGAGTTTTTTTTGAGTGCCCGGATTGTGTGAATGTGACACATAAGCAGTCTAATGTAGTTGAGAGGGTGCTACATCAACAAAAAAAATTAATTTAATTATTTTTAAATTATTTTAAATTTAGTTTTAGGTTTCTTAACACTTTATAGAATTTTTGGAATTTTATTTTATTTTGTAAAACTTTGAAAAATTTAGCCAATAGGATTGGTTTGTAGTTTTCTCAAAATACAAGAAATGGGCTCAAGGATAACCTTGTCTTGCCCTGAAATCCCTCCTAATGATGGAGATTTCAAGAATGAGCTTCTCTATTTATTTCTTGCAATTTTCAAAGACTCATTCTACTCATTTAAGTAATATTTGTCTCATCAATTTAATATTAAAAGATAAAAGATTGGGATTCAAATAAAAAATCTCCTAACTATTTTTTTTCAATTCATTAAGAATCCTTATCATGATTTATTTTTCACTTTTATTATTAGAATACAAAATGAAGAGTGGGGATTTAAGTCTAATTATACTTTTCTACTTCATTTTTTTAATTTTTCAAATAATTAATTATTTGTCTTTTGAATTTTGTAAGCAAAAAATAAATGGTATAAATTTAAGGTAAGAATTTTTCCAATATTTTTCCAATTTAAAAAAAAGATCATAATCAAGTATTATATGTTGTACTAAAATTAAAAATTAAAAATATTGAGTTGAAATTTAAATAATGTACTTAAAATCATTATTTGCAGTCCCTAAAGACTTTGCCTAATAATGAATTATTTATTTATTTATTCTACAAATAAAAATATTATCTAAAGATTTAAGCAAGAACTTCTCCATTGATTTTTGAGAGGTTTAAAAAACTCATCTAATTTGAATATTATTTGTCATGTTCATTTGAAGTTAACAAATAAAGCATAGAAATGTAAGTGAGAACTTCCCACTTTGTTTTTGTAATTTTCCAAGATCCTATCTTACCATCAATTGTTTTATTCCTCAATTTTAAAAATAAAATTCATGAGAGAAAATTTAGATCAAAACTCTTATCTATTGGATCAATAATTTCTTCTAATTTTAAAAGAGCTATCCTAATTTTGATTTACTTGTATGTTCTATGTTGATCTAAAAAATATATATAGGAGATGGAAAACAAATAAGAGCTTATTCAATTATAATTTCTTCATTCTCAAAAAATGACTCAGACTTATTCAATCATTTGCTTCATCTTCTATTTATCAAAGTTGATCTAAACTAAAAGTTGGACTTTCAAGTAAGCATTTTACTAATAAAAGGTAAAGATTTTTGAAAAAAAATTCTTTGCAATTGCCAAAGAGTCCTTCTAATTTTGATTTATTTGTTACATTGATTTAAAAATAAAAGATATGAAGTGGAGATTTAAATAAAAACTTATCCATTTATTTTTCAGAAATCTAAAGCATAACATTTAGTAGCATGCACTATCCTTGCCTTGGTTTTAGGATAGATGGCATAGAATATTAATTCTTTATCCATCAATACCTAAATGCCTAAGTAGATAAGTTGAGGCTCAATGCAATGAATATTAGGATGCATGAAAAAAATGTAGTGGGCATGAAGGCTATTAAACATTATGAAGGTCATCCTAGTACTTCTATTTTGTTTATTATGGTGATTTAAAATTAAAAAATAAAGTATTCATCTTCAAGAAAAAAAATTCCTATCAATTTTTCGCAATTTTTCTAAACTTGTTTTAATCATGAAAAATTTGTAACTTTGATTTTGTAAATAAAATTATAAATAGTGGAGATAAAAATACAAATTTTCTCATTTATTTTTTATAAATCCCATAGAGTTATCTTAATTATGTATTACTTGTCATTTTGATGTAAAGTAAGGTATAAAATCAAGGGTAGAAACTTTACAAAACTTCTCTATTTGGATACAATATTGAAGTGGTTTGAATTCTTGAATAAATTTTGGGGCTTCTAACTTTTGGACATTTTGAGGTCAAAAGCTGCCAAGCGATGACTTTTGAGATTACATGATATGACCATATATTTGATTCTTCTCATTTTTTAGTCCATTTTTCTTAAGGAAACAAGAGCTAAGGTAGATTGCTAATTTTGTCAACTATAATTAGCAAGGCTTGTTGATTTAGTAACCCCCGTAGTAACCATATCCATATTTGTATTTTAATTGAGCATACAATTCTTTAACACAAAAAAGATTTAGAAAAATGAAAATTTATGAATATGGTTTGACCATTGCCTTGTCTTTCAAGCTCACCAATGACTTCACCACACTATTGGATCGGCACTATTCTACAAGTTTTCTACTATTGTAGAAATGAAGAATACATACACTAATTCAAAAATCTAATCATTTTTATGTTAGAATACTTTGGTAATAGACCATGTTTATCAACTTCTCTATAAAATCACTTACCACCTAGTTTGACTAAACATCCCATAATTAAAAGTGACTTGCAAATCTTGCATCCTATTATATATTAGAGAATGTATCAATGCAAGCACTTTCTACATTAAAAGAAGCCCCAAGGTGAATTTTCCCGCAAAATGCACTTGTACTCATACATTTTTATACATTAAGAGTTGAGGGAATCTAATGGAAAAATAGTGAAAACTATAGAATCAGCCCCCTTTGCCCAATTGGTGGTAGAATTGGCCACATTCTCCTTGCAACACATTTTGCCTTCAAACTATACCTTGCAAAAAGCCAAAATAGAGCCAAATCGACCACCATCAATTTTAACCCCTAAAGGACCAAAGTGCCTTTTTTGGCAACATAGAAAATTTAGGTAGGTACATGTGACTAGAGATTTCCATATTTTGGGACCAAAATTTAATAGAAGGTGTGGATGACGAATATCTTTAAAGCCCAACAAATTTTGTGACTTTTGATTGCATGGTTAAAAGGTTATTGCATAATATGTTGTTTCTTTCTCAACTCGGGCAGTTCAGGCAGGTAAAAAAAATTTCTTTTTTTGGAAATAAAAATTTGAAATTGGTTTCGTAAATTTATATATATGTGGAAAGCTTTGAATCATTCCATTTGGATTAATGAGTCAAAAGTTATGAAGAGTTTTAGTTTGCAAGTAGTTATGGATTTTCAACTCCAAAATAAACTTTGAAGTCCTTTATTTTACTCAATTTTCAATATTTTTGGGAAAAATAAAAACATTAGATGTAGATTGTTTATTACAACATTTGAACCATTGGGATTGGCAAGCTTCAATTCCAAAAATAAATTCTTAACAATTTAGTATTTTGAGTCATTCTTTACTTTTTTTCTACTTACTATTTTTTTTGTACATGTTTTACAATTCCAAATGATTTGAAAATTTTCAAGCATGTAACCAACTTGAATTGAAGAATGAATCAAAAGAGTTACAACCATTTTGGACATTTTTTCATACAAATGTGGCCCTCTAAAGTGCACTTGCTTGGATTTTTGCAGTGGTAAAAAAATGATTTCTGTAATTTCAAACACTAATATCTTGCAATCTACACAATAGAATTTTCTGAAATTTTTTCTGCATGCTCTCAAACTAGTGCACTAAAAGATCCTACAGTTACATTATTCCAAAAATGTTTTTTTTCTAAAATTTGGTAGCTATCCTAGAAATGGCAGTTTTGGAGTGGTTTTGGTGGAAACATAAGGGGGTGTCATGGCACTTCCAAAGTCCTCAAAATTCCGTGAGAAAGAGTACGTGGTGCATCGGGAGTGAAAGGCGGACGTGAAATTCTTAGAGAAAACGGAGTGTCGTTTCTTCTCCTCCACAGGTGAAGTAATGGCGTTTTTGAAAATTTTCTTGAAGAATTTCTTGAAGCCCTTGACTTGGCGCAAGTATCGGAGCTCCCAACCCAACTGTGCGAGCCAGAAATTCTTGCGGAATTGTTGTGAATAGCAGAAAGGCGTGTCATGGCTCCTCCATTCTACGGCAATTTTCATTGGCTCCCAAAAAATCTCACCAACTTGGGTTTCCTTGAGAAGTTGAGTTTCTCTGAGGAGCCGTGACACCCCTTATAGATGCAGTCCTTTAGGGGTTAATACACATCGGCGCATGCACAATCTGCATGGGAGCAAGCCCAACAAGGCAAGCTCTTGGCGAGTTCCCGTTCTACTGGCAAGTTCTCTTATATTTAGAGCCGAGGGAACAATACGGGAACACATTGGGAACTTCGGAATCCGTCAGCCTTGCCGATTCTGTCGCAGAATCGGCCGCCCTCCTCCCCACAGCGCATTCAGCTTCTCAAACAGAGCCTCCGAATCAACCCCGAGGCTGTTAACGGGTAAATAACGGAAGCTCACCCAAATGTCGTGTAAACACAGGCTCCGTGCCGTATCCTGTGGAGATTCTGGGGGCGGAGAAGCTTATCAGCAAGCGGCGTCCGGCGGATTATCAGAAGAGAGGCACACGGAGACGGCTCCCCGGAGTCTACTTTCCTACAGAGAGTCTCCTCGTCAACTTACACTGCAGCGTAAGTTCGTCGTCACCAGCAGCAAGGCGAGATTCAACCAGCACTCCAATCATCATTCCCCCTCTGGCCACCCCTACCTCCACCCCTGCATGATTGTTGCTTTTGTCACAGTACTTTCTCTCTCTCCGTCAGTTCCGTCGGCTGCTTCAGTCGACACCAACCCTGCAAAAAGTTTTTATATCAACCATCAGCCATTGCTTCGCAGAGCCATTTGTTGCAGTTGCAATTTCGTCTGCCACAACACCTCCATCAGGTATGGCTAACATCGCCGCATTCACAAACTTTATTCTGTACCCTCTCGGTGCCCATTAGAATTGTAGCAGAAAAAGCTGTCTAAGTTGTGAATACTAGCTTCCTGTTTTCACGTTCTGTGCGTTAGATTAGATAAGAATTGGAGCAGGAAAAAGCAGTTTGAGTTGTGAGTACAGCAGTTTGATGGTGTGGTGTATTCCGTAGAAGCTTCCTGTTTTCATGGTTGTTAGATTGGTTGCAGTGGGGAGCGGGGATGTTTGCTTGCAATGTAAACCAGTGGGTTGATATTAATCTTGTGGGTGAGTTGCGTGAGAGGTTGGATTTGTTGGTAGTCTTTGTGGTTTAGGTTGTGGAATTATTGAGATGAAGTACCTTGTCGAGTGGGTGTTGTTGATGGGAGGTGGGTGAAGAGGTTTGTACTTTGGGGGAGTAGTTGCGAACTCTCTTACTGTCCTGTGGATTTCGGTGTGTGAGATTCATGCTTCTTGTTGCAATGCAGCTAACTGACGTGATGCTGCGTGTATTCCGATTCTGGTTGCCGCAGTTGGACGGTGTAATCTAAGCTAATTGTGTGCGTGCTCTTTCCGAATTCACCAGGAGTATGAGCAGAGGCGGGTGTTTTCTTAGTCATCTACGGCTATGACGACCTTCCAGGTTTCCTCATGTCGGCTCTTGGGACTGTGTGCAACCGCGACGTCGAAAGGTCCACGGAATGAACACACTTCACTCTCGAGGAGGTTGTGTGTTACGAAGCGAGAGAATCCGCGGTCGGTAGCAATCACGGCCTCTATAGCTTCTAGGATTGAGAATGCGACTGCAGCTCCCGAGAACGTCTTGGAGGAAGTGAGAATCCCGAAGGAGCTTCAAGTTGGGGATGCGTATCCGAGTGACTACGCGGACGACGATCCGAGCAAGACGAAGCCTGAGCGCCGTTGCGGCTTGCTCCTCCACCCTTCGTCTCTCCCTGGGTTGTATGGAATCGGAGAGCTCGGAGAAGAAGCTTACACGTTTCTGGATTGGTTGCAGTCCACGGGATGCACTGTATGGCAGGTGCTTCCCCTTGTCCCACCAGGGCGGAAAGGAGGGGAAGACGGATCGCCTTACGCAGGTGTGGACGCCAATTGCGGCAACACGCTTTTGATCTCGCTTGCGAGTCTCGTCGACGACGGGTTGCTGGAAAAATCGGAGCTTCCGGATCCCGTCCCTTTTGGAAGAGTGGACTTCGACGCCGTGGCGAGGATGAAAGACCCGTTGATTGCGAAAGCCTCGACGAATCTCGTGAGTAGCAAGGGCGCATTGCGAGAGGAGCTGGAGAAGTTTCGAAACGATCCGCGAATCTCTGCATGGTTGGAAGAAGCGGCGTTGTTCGCCGCGATTGATAATGCGATTGACGCGCAGCATTGGTGGGAATGGCCGGAAAAGTTACGAGACCGCGACCCTGAAGCAATTGAGGCGGCGAAAACAGAGCATGCGGGATTTATTGATTCATTCATCGCGGAGCAGTTCTTGTTCCAACGGCAATGGCAATCATTGCATCGATACGCGAACAAGCTCGGGATTCGAATTGTTGGCGACATGCCGATCTACGTGGGGGGGCACTCCGGGGACGTCTGGGCAAATCGACAGATGTTCGAGCTCAACCCTGAAACAGGGGAACCCGCTATGGTGAGCGGCGTCCCGCCTGATGCGTTCTCCGAAACAGGGCAGCTCTGGGGGAGCCCTCTCTACAACTGGCGAGAGATGGCGAAGGAGAATTACTCATGGTGGGCGAATCGAATGCGGCGCGCCTTTGAGCTTTACGACGAGTTTCGAATCGACCATTTTCGTGGTCTCGCAGGCTACTGGGCTGTGGATGCGAAAGCTTCCACAGCGATGGACGGGAAGTGGCTCGTCGGCCCGGGAGAGTCGTTCTTCTACGCAATCCAGGAAGCCGTGGGCAAAGTCGACATCATCGCAGAAGATCTCGGCGTGATCACGAGTGACGTGGTTTCCTTGCGGAAAAACATCCATGCGCCAGGCATGGCGGTTCTGCAGTTCGCCTTCGGGGGAGACGCGATGAATCCGCACTTGCCGCATAACCACGAAGTCGATCAAGTCGTGTACTCTGGGACTCACGACAACGATACCGTTGTAGGATGGTGGCGGAAAGCGGGAAACTCCGAGAGAGAGCATGTGAAAGAATACATGCGATTCAAAACGGACTCAGATGTGCACTGGGAATTCATCAAGTGCGCGGTTTCTTCGGTGGCGAACACGGCGATCATCCCTATGCAGGACGTGTTAGGGTTAGGCGATGAAGCGAGAATGAACACGCCCGCGACGCAAGCGGGGAATTGGGGGTGGCGCATCGGGGAGTCGGGGATCTTCAAGGAGCTGGAAGCGGAGAAAACGAGGCTGCGAGAGTGCTTGAGGCTCTTCAACCGTTTGCCGAAGCACTTGGTGGCGAAGGAAAAGGAAGAAGAAGAAGCCAAAGCCAACGCAAAAGCGAAAGCTGAGCAAGAAGAAGGCCATGCTAAGGCCGACCAAACCCAAAACGGCAAGCCCTTGCCAGTATCTTCTTCTCTCCATCCTGAATTATCTCAACCAAACGGATTGCGCTCTTGCACAATTCTCTAGAAATCGAAAGGAAGAGCTGCGTACGTCATAATTTTTACGCCCGTACGTTCTCCCCATCCTGAATCATCTCAATCAAGCGGATTGCGCACTTGTACAATTCTCTGGAACTCAGAAGAAGGAGCGGCGTTCATCAGAATTTCAACGCCCGTATGTTCTCTCCATCCTGAATTATCTCAATCAATCAGATTCCGCACTTTTACAATTCTCCAGAAACCGGAAGGAGGAGCGGCATTCATCAGAATTTCAACATTGGGTAGTTGGGTAGTTACTATCTAAGCTTCGGTTCGTCAGAATGTTGGAATTTTGGCAGCACTCTTTGATCGATGGACTTCAATTGAAGGAAACACTTTTAGACTTCACTCTGTTTGTATACTTTCTAGTCATTCAAATGACAGGAGCCTTGCTTTGGGGCATCGACCTGCACGATACAGTTAGGTTGGAGAATCCAATTCGACTGTTGTCGTAACTTTTTCGAAATTTTTTGTGATGAAGTAATTGATTATGAGTTTGGATGCCGCCTGATCTTTCATTACTTTTGGAGCATCTAGTTCTAATAGTATGCATCATATCAAAATTCTGGTATGGGTTTCAGGTGTTGAATTTGTTTCTCTGATTAGTGAGTGTTTGCTGCCAAAACAAAATTAGCGGATCATTCAACCCTGAATATAGGGAATAATCTTTGCGTTTGAGAATAACTCTAGAACCCTATGCGGATAGTGATAGGGTTCAGTTGGTGCGACAAAAGCTCTCTTTTGCTTGTTATTCTATTGAGCCCACATGGAACAGCACAAAATGGTTGTGGGGACAATCTTGTTGGAGAGGATAGCTCATCAGTTACTTGTGTTGCTTGGTGACCATATCCAGAAGAAAAGATTGCGACCAACAATTTTGACTGTTTGATGCAATTGATAGCTAGGGGCAAATATCACATGTCTATTATGAAACCACCGTCTTTAGTTTTTTTATGAAGCAATTGCTCTCAACCTTCTGATAGAGGCCTAAAGTATTGAACGTACTGAAAGTGTAAGTGTTGAAAGTATAAGTATTGAAAGTATTGATATTCATTTTCATTTTTGATTGAGAGTTTCTCTTTTAATAAAACATTTAGACCTCATAAAAATTTGAGACATTCTTAAAATTACAATTTTCTCTTAAGTTGCAACTTTCACAAAGTTACTAAAAATTAAAATAGTATGAAGTAAGTATAAATATAGATACATTAAATTTAAATTGCAACATGAAATAATCAATGATCTAGAAGGTAAGGACTCCGACTTTTTTAGACATATAAGATTATTTTTTTTAGAAATGAGATACTACTATATGTGAAGGTTTGATTTGGCACTTGAGTGCTCAAATTGAATTTCAATGTTAGATTCTCAAAGATCTATGTCACTTCAAACCACTCAAAAAATGACACATGCCATTTTTTTTCAAAAATGACTTAATTTCTACTAAATTTGACCTTTGTGTTGGATACAATCTACAATACAATATGGTCAAACTTGAAAAGAAAGTTCCCAAATTAAATTTTCACATATGATTTTATAAGCCCCCATCATTTTAAACCTATCACTATACAATACAGTTGCTAGTATATATGTGAACATAGAAAGTGTGAGCCTATGAGCCTAGAATTCTATACACCTATAGTATAGGTGTCTATATTATAGACACTTCAATAATTACAATGTATCTATATTCTAAACACCTTCAAGGAGTGTAGGATATTTACCTATATTTAAGCTCAAGGCTCATAAGCTCACACTTCTATGCTCACATACTAGCGTCGTTGACCCCTCTAAGTCATTCTACAAGTGCAAATTAAAACAAAAGTCTCCTATTTTGTGCTTGATTAATTTACCTTATACATCCCACCTTGATAACTTGGGGACTCTCGTTGAAAATATGTATTCAAAATTTACATATTTTATCATGCATAGAAAATTTTAAAAATTATCATTTTCCTAAAGGGCCAAGCAAGGGATTAGTTCACCCTAGCCAAGAATATAGTTGGGGGGCAATTGGCTCCCTCGCTCAGCCCCTCCAAATCATCCTAAAAATGCAAGTAAAAAGAAAAACTATTTGGTGATTGATTAATTTACTTTACACACACCTCCGAACTAATTTAACCCTTGAAGGACGGACTGATGGCCGCGGAAACCATGCATTTTGATACCGTGTGACATCACCTACTTTGAAAAGGCCAAATATATGCATTGGAAGTCAAAGTACTGTAGAAGATCTTCCCTTTCCACCCTCAATACCAAAGATGAAAAGTTGCATTTCTGTCCTAAAAGGAAAGATTCTTTGTCATTCAGCGGACACCAAATGTCCGCGCTGCCGTTCAAGGGTTAATTAGGGAATTTTGATTGCAAATCCCAATTCAAAATTTGCAAATTTTTTCATGCATGGAAAATAAACAATTTCAGCGTTTTCCAAGGGGCCGAGTGAGGGGGTCAATTCTCCCTTGCCGTCTGTGGCGGGCTGAGGATAAAGACGCAGTGAGACCTTGGGTGCTTATCCGGAAAGGGGGTTTGGTCTCCTATTTTGGAAAACCCCGGCCCCCTGCGACAAAGGGGCCAGTTGTCGGGTTCCGTTATTAGCAGAATGTGACATGTGACGAATGTGGGAATCCATGGGCCCAATGAATGAATGGGGAGTAACTTCCTTACTGGCATTTAGTTACAAGTTAACCGATTGAAATCTAAAATTTTCGAATTGAGTTCAAATTTTAGGGAAAAAAATTCATCATTTTAGAGGGTTAAAGAAAATATTCTTTATTTTTTTAAGGTCTAGTTGAAGGTCGGGGTGAACTTGGGTGTAAACTATCTCTCACCCTACTTGTTGCGGCTCATTATGGATTTGTTTTATTAAATGCCTCTTTGTCTCCTATTGGCCTCTTCATGTCTCGCACTTGATATGTCTTTATTTATCAAAACCTGACACGCCTTCAATCCAACAGAAAGTGCCCGTTGAGAAGTCTAGTTGAGGGTTGAGGCTTGGCCACTCCAAGTAACTTCAAGGGTGTAAATAAAACAAAAAGCTCTCTATTTTGTGCTTAATTAATTCACCATCTATAGTCTCCCTATCTAATTTGGGGCCATTGATTGCAAATAAGGGCAAAACACTCATTCCCGCACATGTTCCTTGCAATGGACAATAGATTCATCCAAATGTGTTAGTAGAGTTCCCTTAATGTATTCGCCACATGTGTGATTGTAATTTGTTGACACACTTGAAGGACTCATAGGAAAATCTGGTTGGTTGAGTGCTGATTTTCGCAGGGTTCAGTTTTGAGGGCACCTACAGGACGGTTTCACAAGTTTAGGGAGCCAACACTTTGAAAATTTGTAGAAATTACATACTATATCCAAAAAAATCTATTTTTTTTAATATTCATGATTTCCACTCACTAATATTAGAAAAATATCATTTTTAGAAAATGCTACCTCCAACTATGCTGAATTCCTTATTTTGACAATTTTGGGTGTTTCCACTATATGAAATCCAAATTTGAAAAAAATATATTATTTGCAAAAAATAAAAAAAATTCAGTGTTTTCCCAAGTGGCCAAGCAAGGGTCAGTTCACCCTGGCCTAGTTGAGAGTGTACTCCAAACAACTGGTCGGTCCAAGAAAATATAATACAGGATTCTAGCTGCTAAAACTAAAGTTACTCCCCCAGACTGTGAATACGCCAACCATGATGCTTGTTTGTTGCTCGTGGAAAGCTTCCGTCTCCGTGACCGGAATTTTTGAAAGGGCGGGCTTTCGACAATTCATTGGAAGTCCCGTCCCGAGGTTGTCGTTTCTCTTGAAGAAGGAATGTCGTAGATGTCTAGGGGTACGGTAGACAATAGTCACACGTCCTTGGAGAAGGTGGGACATGAGGATTTATATTTGGGAAAACGCAGGAATTTCTTATTTTTTGCAAATTTCTTTTTTGTGTAAATTTTTAATTTATATTTGCAATCAAAGATCCCAAATTAGTTGAGAGGCAAAAAACACACCCTAGACATGGCCCAAAATAGGGTGCTTTTTTTTCACTTATACTTGGAGAATCCAAAATTTACCTTGCAAGCTGACTTTTGATGGTAGGATTTGATGTCCTACAAATTCTATAAAGTCTAAGACATTGGCAAGAGGAAAGAGGAGCCATTCATGAGCAATTCAAGATGAAATTGGATGTGACATCTTTTTTTTGCTAAGTGAAGCTACTTGCAAAGTTAGATAGGAGCTTTGCAAATCATGCACAACCAATGAAACTCAAAAATTCCTTAAGAATTTTTTTCTTCCAAAAGGTTTTTTCGCTTGAAGAGGAAAAGAAACAACATTCTAAATTTTCAAGGAATTGAAGTTGATCCTACCACAAACTGCCAATTAGTGAACACCTTACGGAAATTCTTTGAAAATTGCAACTATAGTGAAGAAGGTGTGACTACCCCTAATCGTGAGTTGTTCTATGTAAAGGAGGCATAATGGCCTTTTTTACTATTTGGAGAGATTCTCAGAGAATGCATTTCTCAAAAAGTTAGATGGGAGCTTTGCAAGTCATGCACAACCAATGAAATTCAAAAACTCCTTGAAAAAATTTTCTTTGAGAATATTTCTTCACCTTTAGAGGAGAAAAAATGGCACTTTGGATTCTTGAGGAATTGGAGTAGAGCCTACCACAAACTCTACCAACCAAAAAACACCACATGTGAATTTTTCAAGAATTGCAACCATAGTGAAGAAGGTGTAACCACCTCTATTGTAGGCATAGTCACACCATCTCTAAGAATGAGATTTCTATAAGGAATAAGAAGTTGTGGAGTGAAAAGAAAGGCTTATAGGGAATTATTCTCTATGAAAGAGGTGTAACACCCCTTTTTGGTGTGTGGAGCATGGAGAATGCAAAATGAGAGAGAATTAACTTGTTCACCTACCAAGGAGGATTGATTTAGTATTTTTTCATAGATTTTTGAGCATTGATGCAATAATGCATCACAAATTTCTAAGTGTTGAAGTAGAAGACTTTATAGCAACTAATTTCCTTCAACCATTAGAAAAGAATTGAACCCAAAAAGAGGCCTCGAGTTTTGTTACCAATTTTAGTACTAATTGCATGTAATTGCATGAGTATGAGAGCAATCATATGTGGCATTACACCCACCACTTGGCATGTGCTCCATCCTTCATGAAGAAACCATCATGAGATTTATAATATCTTGAAGTTATATTGGGTAATGATGATGAATTTTTGAGTTCATAATGCATTTCTTGGCCAATTAGTGAATTTAGAAGGCTCTTCCCATCCACTAATTCATGAGATCATAGGGATGGATTGAGTAATGATGACTAATTTTTGAATTCATTATAGAATTCTTGGCCTATTTATTAAGTTGTGAAGGCTCTTCCCACCCAAATTTTTGCATTACAAAGCGGCCTCTTTTTGGGTTCAAGTCTTTTCTAATGATTGATATACATGCTTTGTCCACTCTAGTGCAATATCAATGTAGATGTAGCGTCAACTTCAATGCAATGTCAATGCAAATGTAGCAACTGATTCTCTAAGTGAATGGAGGTAGAAGCGCATGTGGAGACCAATTAATTAACAAGATCAGAATTCTCATAAAGAAATTTTCTTCACACCCATTATTCACCTCTAAATGAGAATAATGGCCACTAACTCTAAATCTTTGGATAATGGAACCTCTACAAGCCACAAACAAAGAAACAACAATAGAGTGCTACATTTCTATTCTTTGAAGGTTGCATAATAGGGTGAAAAAGGTGTGACTACTCTTTTTGCACAAAAATACAATGTTTTTTTTCATCATTTTGGAGAAGTAGAGTATGTGAGTTATTTCTTCAATATTCATGTAACATTCATACAATCTATATATGATACTTGGTTATACCTATATCAAAAGAAGGTGATACCTTGGTAAAATTTGGCTATCAATCTGAAAAATATAACAATAATTTTCTATTTTGACTAGAAAAAAAAATTCCTTTAGAAAAAACAAATCATGTCTTTTGGTAGCCAAATGGCAAAAAATCACACTTAAAAAAACACATTGTAGCAATATTATTAGTAGTAGAGCTACTATAACATTTAATTAGTATTCATTTGCTATTAGTGCAACAATTCAAAGCATCACTAATGATACTATAAATACTGTAGGATAAGATTGGTAAGAAATAATTCTAGAAATGAATGCCAAAATTTTGTGGAATTATTTTTTCAAAAAACAAAATAATTGTATAGTAAAACAAAGATTGGAAAAAAATTCTATTTTTAGCATTTGCCAAACTTTATTTTCCAAAAAGATTTAATATTTAGCTAAGAAGGTGCCAATCCAACCCTATACTTATAATAATTTTACTCTTACATCTACCATATCCAAAACTTTATCAAAACTAAACAATACTGTTATCAAAATTTTCATCTATATTTTATACAACAAACACAAAAGTAGAAACCAATCCAATATTATCATGTTTATTATATCTATACTAATTGTTGCCCTTACCTCCCTAAAAAATCCACAAACCATCTCTTTGCATATATATATATACACACACACACATATCCCCTCTCACCAAAGAAGTAGGAGAATTTAAAATTGCGACTTAGGAGACAATCTTTTAATAAAGATATATAGTACAAATGTCAAACACTTTTGCAAATTCTTTTTAGTCAATTGTAGGATTTTAAGCATATAAACACTCGTTTGTTTTTCTCCCTTTCCTTTTATCTATTTTTTCGATGTTTTATTACTTAATTTGGAGATACATATTTGTTCCTCTAATATAACGTTTTTAAAGGAACATTTTTAAAAATCCAGGATCATCGTTAAATTTAAAGTACAATTATCTATGAAAAAGAGTGACGTAAAATTGAATGAGAGGTTAAAACATTTAAATCATCTTCAAATTAAACTTTAGTCAAATCCTTAATGGATTGAAGTCTCTATCTTCACTCCTACATTTGTATGTGCACTTTTCTTGTTTAGACATGTCAAGAATTTTTTTTGGTATGGCAAAAATTGCATCTTTACGAGGGAAAAGCAACTCCATCAAATTCTATTGTTTAGTTCCACAAAGAGTTTACAACATCTTCAATGGTCCATTAAAAGTTCATCAAGACAAGATGTCACATCCAAAATTAGGAGAGTAGATCACTTGTACGCCCACCCATGCATTACCATTTTGACTTACCATTTTGACTTCTCCAACCATTCAATATTTCAATGGCAAGTCTTTAAGTGTGGAAAAGTAAAAAGAATCTCAACATAATGACATGAATGCCCTATTCGGAAGACAAATTATTGCATGTAGCTTTGTTGCTAATGAACAATGGTAAAATACAATTTTTTCCATGCCAAAGTGAATATTTTAGAAGGACCACACATATATTGTTCACTAGTCATCTCCACAACATTGTAGTTGGCCTTTAAACCAAGATGCTCTAGGATTATTTTGCTTTTTTATACTAGGAAATTATGATTGGTTGGAAGTGAAAATAGCAAATTGCATAGATGTGAAAAATTTAGTTGTTATCAAAAACAATGACCATGTATTTTGTTGAGATTAACTATTTTGGGATAAATTTAAACATTTTAAAGATAGTATTTTGATGAAAAGTAAGTAACTCATGCTTTTATCTACTTAAAGAATTTTTATGGGACAACGCATATTTGTCACATTACGAGGTTAGAGATTCCATCAAGTATGCCTTTTTGGTAGATTTTCTAAAATATTTCTTCAATATATGTATATATTGATTTTGGTCATGTCTATAGAGTGATAAAGGCTATATTATGCATAGTATAATTTTGGACATACCTACCTTAATTACAACTTAAGTTGTTATTAAAAATGAATCCACCTCATATTCAAAAGTGAAAGAGATAAAGGATAAATTCATTTAATCCTTAATTGCCAAGTTAGACACCATTTTTTGGTGTAGACTAAACTTCAACTTTATATGAAATCCTACCAAAGTAATACTACCTATGTTCCAAAATGATCTTCTTATTAGACAAAATGTTCCGATTTAAGGTCATTGAAGAAAGCAAAATGTACCTATAGTAATACAATTGCAATATATAGGTTTATTTTGCTTTTTTCAATGTGCCAAAGTATAGTATTCAAAATATAGTGGACACTTTTTATAACCATTTTGTTTCAACTTCAAAAACTTGTAACTAACTCCATGAATGTCCCAAAATTATAAAACAACTTAGGTGACATACTAATTTTGTTTTTCATTATCCATAAATTTATTGAATTTTTTTTCAAAGAGGTAAGTTTCTCCAAAATGTGATTAGCTCTTAAAAGGTTGTTTATACCCTACGAGGATGCTACAAACTACAATGGCCCAATGGATGACTTTACTTGGTATTGTAGAACATTAGGAAAAAAAGAAGTTTTTTCATTTAATAAATTTATTTTGAGTGTCCTTGAGTGTCCTTGAGTACATTTTTAGTGAATAGTATTGTGAAGTCACTCATTGTAGTATTATTAAATTTCCTTGAAGAAAAAGATGT
Organism: Thuidium tamariscinum; assembly: GCA_947034885.2. Taxonomy (NCBI): domain Eukaryota; kingdom Viridiplantae; phylum Streptophyta; class Bryopsida; order Hypnales; family Thuidiaceae; genus Thuidium; species Thuidium tamariscinum. The sequence continues at coordinate 9,861,580 of OX344756.2, forward strand.
TCAATCCACAGGTCACTCTTTTGGTGTATTTGGGCCATTTCTTGCTATTTTTTCTTGATGTGAATTTTAGCCATAATTATAATATTCTTTGAATTTGAGTTCAACTATTGAAATAAAGCTTACAAATTAAAGTTTTAACTCCAATTGGAAATTCATCAAAAGTTTGTAATTTTATTTATTTATAGCAATATGAATCTTGGGCATATATCCATGATTTTTTGAAATTCTTGAGATATATAGTAGCTTTAGTTTATACCATGATGTTCTACACTCCAATATACATTTTTGGTGAAATTTTCATATACTTTGTATATATTTTGTATTTGATATGAATTTTCTTCATTTAAAAAAATTCATAATAATTTCAAATTTTCCCCCCAAAAATTAAGTTTCTTATAACTTGGAGTAGATATATCATCTCTAAAAAATAAATATAAAAATTCTATTCATATTTTGTTGCAAAATGCCTACAAATAGAGGAATGATAGTTGAGGTTTGAAATCAGTGGTATTGGGCCTATCTTTCTAGAGTTAAGAGTATATTATAGTATAACCTCTCTAACTCAATGGATTTTGGATTGGTTTGACAAAACTTAATTATGGAGGTTTATTGGCTTATAGAAGATCATTCTAAGACATAAGAACACCCTCAATCCATCATGAATGAATGCACTACAACGACAAGTTCTATGTGGGTTGACAAAACCTTGCCCCAATGCAAACAACACCTTCTACATTAATTTTACAGACATTGTACATTTTGGTTCCTACTTAGCAAAAATTGGCCCCTTGTTGTACCCTCCAACTTCCTCTGCATTTCTCTTATAACACTAACAATAGAAGCTTACAACCCATTTTCAACCAATGAAAGGAATTCAACATAGTTCTTGATTGTGTTTGGTGGTGGGGGACCTTTTTTTATGTAGGAAAATAGATTTTAGACAAATTTGAATTTTTTGCATATTTTTGCATCCAAAAACAAAATTACTATAAATGTTTTTCATTAAGATTTTATAAAATCTATTTTTGTCATATTAATATGTTTAGTTTCAACTATAGGTTAGTCAAGAAATCTAGAAGAAATCAATTACTCATAATGCATAATAAATGAAGTGGTAACTCCCACCTTCTATACTTTGAAATGAAACAATCTAGACTCTGGAAATGATGAGGGGATCAAAAAGAAGTTAGCCACCTTAGTAATGACTTGACACCCTCTTCACTTCTTGCATAGTTGCATCCCACAACGTCAATAGTCTAGCATTGTAGCTAAGTGTTTTGGGTTCAAACTACAATCATTAAGTTGAGGGGCTTGCAACAAGAAGAGACTCTAGAAGAAAAAAGGGACATAATCAAAAATTGCTTGTACTATTGCAATGACTTTTGATGAGCAGAGTGTTAATGATGCTTTAAGGTAGAAATATCATAAATGGGGAAAATACTATAAATGATTTCAATGTACTTGGTCTTGAGAATAATGTCTCGAAATGGTCAGAATAAGTATATTGAAACAATTTATGGTATTTCTACCTTAATCCCTAAGTGCCTAGAGCAAAATCGTTGAATTTGAAACCTTTCTCAACTCATTCCAATCAAATTGTCTCCTAAATTGAGATCCCCATGCTTTGACCATATTGATTGGTAGTGGAGACAAGTCTTGAGGTGTAGAAAAAAGGATGTGTCCTTCACCATAACTATTAAAAAGATTATAATAGTCAAATATGGAATTTTTTTGAAATGGAGAGACCATATTTGGGGGTGCTTGGGTGCTCAAGGATTAACCTTTGTAATGTAATGTGGCCCAATCTAGGACTAGTTTGACAATAGTGATTCTTCAAAGATGTGCACATGACACTTTGTAGTTGGTAGTTTGTGATGGGTGGTTTTGGTTTTTGTGATAAATGAAAGTGACATTTCTTTTCTTCCAAAGATGAAGAAACAACACTTGAGAGAGATTCCTCAAGGAATTTTCAGAGTGGTTGGCTGAATGCAAGTAGTAGAACTTCCATTCAACTTTGTACGTCACAGATTCCTAAAAAATCATTAACCCCTAAAAGCCCAAGGGGTTAGGACAAAACACAAATGTGCTATAAAATATAAGAATTACAACTTTTTTGAAGTTAGTATCAAAGAAGATAATGTAAAGCACAACAAGTAGAAAGTATCCATATAGTCAAAGTAAAAAAGATGTTTTTAGATTATTTTTAAATGAATTTTGAAAATATAACTTCAAAAATTCACCAAAAATACAATTTCTATTTTTAGGATTTGAAATTTTGTTTGATTGGTCAAAATTGTGTTTTTTTATTGATTTATAGAAAAATGCAAAATATTCAACCTCTAAAAGCCCAAGGGATTAAGACAAAATACAAATGTGATATAAAATATAAGCTTTACAACTTTTTTGAAGTTAGCATCAAAGAAGATAATGTAAAGCACAAAAAGTAGAAAGTATACATATGATCAAAATTTAAAAAATATTTATGGATTCTCTTCAAATGAATTTTGAAGATATAACTTCAAAAATTCACCAAAAATACAATTTCTATTTTTATGATTTGAAATTTTTTTTGATTGGTCAAAATTATGGTTTTTATTGACTTGTAAAAAAATAAAAAGTATTTACTAATGAGAGCATCAGTACTTCCCCCAAATAGTAAGTTTTTCAACACTAAGCAATTTTAGACACTTTGTACTATTTCTCCTTTTTTTTGCTATAACTTTTTTTTGACCGTACTGATCTTAGTTTTGGATATCAATGTTGAAAGAAAACCCAATTTTTTCAAAACTGAAAAAAAAAAATTTGAAATTTTTTTTTTTGCTCGAAAATTCTGCCCGAAGTCAGGCAACGACCAGAAAATGGTCGCTTGAGCGCTTAGGGGTTAAGGGCAAAACACCCATTCCTACACCTACTCCTTGTAGTGGACTATAGATTCACTCAAATACATTTGTAGAATTCCCTTAATGTGTTCGCCACATGTGTGATTGTAATTTGCTGACACAATTGAAGGACATATAGGAAAATCTGGTTGGGTAAGTGCCGATTTTCGTAGGGTTCAATTTTGGGGGCACCTATAGGATGGTTCCACAAGTTTAGGAAGCCAACACTTTGAAAATTTGTAGAAATTACATACTATATCCGAAAAATCTATTTTTTTTTAATATTCATGATTTTCACTTGCTAATACTAGAAAAATATCATTTTTAGAAAACACTGCCTCCAACTATGCTAAATTCCTTATTTGGATGGTTAAATTGGGTGTTTCCACTGTAGAAGGGGTGTGACACTTCCTTCATGCTGAACAACTTGCAATCTGCTCTTTTCTCTTGCTGATTTCTTTGACTTTGAAGAAATTTGTTTCTCGGAGGAGGTTGGACTACTACCCCTAGAGTTTTATTGGCTAATAGAGGACCGAGTTACAAAGGTTGTATTGTACCTTGCCCCCCAAATGACGGAAATAAGTTCCACGTTTGCAATGCTGTTTGTACCAGGAGAAGGAAAAGCAAGGAGATCTTCTAACCGAATACGAGAACGGCACATGGCCACCAGTCAGGAACAGACATTCACCGATACACACGTGGCGGAATTGAATTCCGCCAGAAACTGTCCACTCCTTATTGCCCACTCCAACAATCCTGGATAAGCCAGATTCCCCGTAGAACCGTCGTCATGAGTACGAGACGAGAATCATATTCCATCCAGAACGGTCGTCGTCGTCCGTGAATGTTCGTCCACCATCCTTCTTCGTCCATCAATCCGCTGATGAAACTCTGGACTCATGTCCTTCGGGCCACCGATGACCGATCTGCCTGCGCAATGGCGTTCTTCCAGAAACCGATTCTTCTTCACCGGAATTTTTGCACGCGCAAATCCAAGCTGGAGTGCGGGACGACGAGCAGAGTCAGCAGATGTTTGAAATTCGCTGTGTGACCTTCTGTGGTGTAGTTTCGGAGCCTTTCACGAGAATTCGAGAGTTCATTTGATAATAGCATTTATGTTCTCTATTTTATCTGAGAAGGGGATTGAAAGCTTTCCGAGTCTACATGTGTCCCGTGAATATCTGTTCGCGATACGGACGAAACATTTTCTGAGAATTTATTCGAACGACAGGCGATTCTTGGAGGATTTGGTAAACTTTTTTTCCTGTTGTTATCGTTGTTGAGTTTTTTGATGTGTTGTGTGGCTCTGGTTTTGTCTGGTTTTGTCTGCTCCTGGTGATGGAAAATGGAAAATTTCTATACGGCCGCTGAGCGGTTACTGCTGGCGCGCCAAGGAATAGAAAGAATGAAATTCAATCCCTCTTTTTCTGCGTTAGCTGAGCAGAGTATTTCGGAGGGAGGACGTGGAGAATGCAGGGATTTGCGTGTGTAATTCACCAGTGCTATTGCGCCGATGGATTGTATCATATGCTTAGGGTTTCTTGAGCGCGGAGCGCACTATCTGTTTGCTCAAATCTATGGACGAAGTGTATTGGTGTTGAAATCCTAGCATTAGTCGTGAAATGGATTAGCTAGTTTTTGTTCACTGGATTTGTCCTCCAATCATCGGAAACGGGACCAATTTCTTGAAGGCAATTCAGGTTGTACGGTCTCCAGCTGCAGTGATATGTCGCAGTGGCTTCTCTAGCTTAGTAGGGGAAGAAGACCGGATATTTAGAATAACACTCACTTCGTTGAATGTTTCATGGAATTTCCCGTGACCTGGCAATTGTGTGATATTTTTGCAGCCGACTTGATAATCTAGGGTTGCGGGTCATTGTCTACGCGTTTGGCACAATGATGGCGGTGGCTCGCGTGCCTGTTGGTGGTGTTGCCACGGCTGTCACAACAATCTCCAGCTCCAAGCGCTCCAACTGTGTGCGGCGGCTTTCGGGTTTTGGACATTGTCGTATTCGATGTGAGATGGAGAGGTCAGTTTGTTGGACTCAATAGACAAACAATGCGGCTTAGTGTTGTTTACTTAAACATCGTGCACTCGATTCTGCCAGTGTAAACACTGATCTTGGATTTTCCTATCAGTATTATCCGAGGCGACTACCTTTCTAAACCTTAGATGAATAATTTGTTTATGAGATTGCCCTAAGCAATGGCATTGCCCGCTAAGTTGATGGTAATTCTAAACCTTGGGTCTTGGGATGGTAGGGTGGTTGCAGATACGCCTACTCGCACCAGCAGCGCCAATGGGGAACCAGGAAGGTGGAGAGAGAATCAGGTGCATACGCTCGCTTTTTAAACTTTTAAACACGTACAAATGATTGAAGAATTTTAGTTTCAGAAACTATTTGAGTCCAGGTTGCAGATGCTGGTGAGATTATTGAGTGGGAGCGTATTCATTATTGGAGGCCGTGATATTGGAATGGTGGCCAAGTAGAATGATAATTGTTTTGATTGTTTACCGAGTTGCAAAACGAGTCTCTAGCAGGACATCTGAATATTTCGAAGGGCTCTGATAAGTCTGTGTAATAACTGCAGGATCAGCACCATTCGTCTCTAAATGTTGATGATGAATCAAGATCAAGAGCCAATTCTGCCGTGGATGATGATGCGGAGGTTTTAGTTGAGTGTCGTAATGTTTACAAATCTTTTGGTGAAAAACATATTTTGCGAGGTGCTAGTTTTCAGGTGAGCTGGTATCGCCTATTCCTCTGAAGAATTGTCTAATTCAATCAGTTCTATTATGTCCAGGTTTTGACACACACGGCACTGGCTTTAAGTCTTTTAAGGCTGGACGGTTTCAATTAAGGTTGTTCGATCTTACTCTAATAGCTAATTGATAGATTTGGTTTGCTGTTATTGTCAGATACGGCATGGGGAAGCAGTGGGCATTATTGGTCCGTCTGGGACTGGCAAATCTACTGTCCTCCGCATCATTGCTGGGCTTCTCGCTCCAGATAGGGTAAATATAGTAATTTTTTGTAATTCAGAAGCTGTGGTGTCTTGGTTATTTCTTCCTTAGGAATTATTATTTAATGTATTTATATGTTGTTGTTCGGCTTCCTCATTGCCGTCCGTAGGATCATGGAGGATTATTCCGACCTCTCGAAGTTCAGTATCGTTGATAGTCAATAACATTTTTGTCCTTTGATCTCATCTTTAGGGAGAGGTGTACATATGCGGAAAGAAACGGGAGGGTTTGGCTAGTGATAACGATCTCTCTGGTCTTCGAATTGGTTTGGTGAGTATTGCAATTTCATGTTCTGTTCAGTGGCCAGGTTTACAATCTTGCCCAAGCCAAATGCGATGTCTAGTCGTTGCGTTGACCGTGCTTACTAATTCATAGGTTTCCACGTTTAAAGTAATCCCTATTTTTTCTTCTGATGTCTTCATGTTCGAAATGGGACTGCAGGTATTTCAGAGTGCAGCACTATTTGATTCGTTAACTGTTCGAGAAAATGTTGGATTCATGCTGTACGTACTGTATCTCAGATTACCAGATTGTTTGTTCCAATTCCTAGTTGTTGGCATATAGTGATGTTTGATATAAAGCATGTGCTGTTGATTTTATACGACGGAATTTAAAGCAGTGAGCTTCAGAGTGGAATTGTTCTTCACTCTTGTATGATTTGTCAGGGAAATTTATGAGTATCTGCTAATCAAGGTGATTACTGATCAGATATGAACATTCTAATTTGTCCGATCCGGAAATAGCCGAGCTTGTTCGGGAAAGCCTAGCAGCCGTTGGCTTGAAGGTATGTGGAAATGGAGTTTTCTTTGAAATTAAGCAATTGAGAACCAGCAGGTGATTTTTTTTAAAGATTCATTAGGTATTTTGGAAGCACTATTTTGGCGTTTACTTCTGTGCAAGGCTGATCTTTGCCTTTTTATTGTATTAGAATGTTGAAGAGCGATTACCTTCGGAATTATCAGGAGGTATGAAGAAGCGGGTAGCTTTAGCTCGTGCCATCATCTCTGATGGCACACCGGGACATTTGGAAGAAGAGGTATCAAATAGTTTATCCAGCTTGTTTCACTGATCTATGCCTATGCCATTTTACCTGCATGCAGGATGAGTATGTGTATGAGAACGACAGGCGTATTTTTGGTGTAAATTTTTTTGTTAGGTATCTGGGAGGATCGTTAAAGAAAGAGGTTTTGATGTAACTGAATTGTAAGGGTTGGTGTGTTTGCAGCTGGTAATGTACGATGAGCCTACGGCAGGACTGGATCCAATTGCCTCTACAGTGGTTGAGGATTTGATACGATCGGTCCATGTTAATGGTCGCGATGCTCAGGGAAAGCCTGGATGTATTTCTTCTTACGTTGTTGTAACTCATCAGCATAGCACGATTCGCCGAGCTGTTGATAGGTGCAGTTTCAGTCCCTTCGACATGCACTGTCGTCGTAATTGTTTTCAGTAGCTAAGTTCCTTGTGTGCATTAATGTAGAAAGTTTCTGTCAGAACATTCTTTGTCTTTTTCAGCCAAAGAACTGCGGGATGCTTGCATTTGCTGATGTGGTCCCTGATGATGCAGGATTCTATTTTTACATGAAGGGAAAGTGGTATGGGAAGGTTCAACTGCTGAGTTTGATACGACTACAAATCCAATAGTGCGCCAGGTAAGTTTTGAAGCTTTATTGCTAGAAATTTTCCCTTATGTAGTTTGTTTTTATTGAATTTGTGCTGGTCGAAGACATAGTCAAGGTCATACAATCAACTAATTTATTCTGATTTGCAAGAAAGAGTTGACATTGAGTTTTGATTACATTGTTGATTGTATTTGGGCAAAGTTTCTGTAATCCTGGACCTTTTCCACGACACGTGCTTTCATTTTCAAAGTGAACTTATTCAAGTCCTGACATTGACACCTGGTTATTTTGCTTTCGTGCAGTTTGCTGATGGAAGCTTACTCGGTCCTATTCGGTACTAGAATACTAGTGTCACTCTTTTGGAATCGAGGTAAACGTAATGTACATAGACTCTTGAGTATCATGAGCTTGAGATCCAACTAGATTTGATCAAATCCAACTGCGTCTGATTTGATTCACCCGTCTACTCAAAGGTTTAAAGAATCAGTTTGTTGGTAAACATATTCTTAGCTTGGGGTACTGAGACTTTACTTATCATGTCTCCGAATGCACCAAAATTTTGCCCACCCAATACAGGTGCTTATTGACAATGCAAAAATTCATGAGGTACGCAGGCAATTCGTTTCTCAGTTTCGCTTCCTGTCGTATTAGAATTCAAGATGCACGTCGACTCTCGGGGTTGTAGATGAACCTTCCTGTCACTTCTTACTTGTAAACAGTGAGGTTCTATCACTCCATTCTAAACTCCAGGAATGTGCTACAACCTGATAATTGCTTGAGCCAGAAGTAATTGAAATTCCAGTCTCTAATGTTCTACAACCTAACTCCTAAAGGTTCCCACCTTGGTCAACCTTAATTGTTACTTCCAATTTATTTTATTTATTTTTGGTGTATGATTTAACCCCTAAATTTCCTTCATGTTTTCATGTTTAGAGGCTCAATCAGCTTCAACCCCTAAACGCTCAAGGCCTTTTGGGGTTAAAATACATCATTGTGTCATAGGTCTTAATGTCATTAAGGTATGCAAATGTCAATTGTACAAGTTTGTAGTGTGCGTTGTTGGTGATGTGAATCAAATTTGGAGTCATTTAGTCACATACATTAACCCCTAAATGTCCAAGGCCTGTTTTAAGTGTCTTGGAATTGCTCTAATTTGAACAAAATGCCAACATTTTGATAAGTTGTATCAAATTTTTTTTTAATTTTAATATTACAAATTCAAACTAGACATGTTAGAGATCTCATGGGAAAAGAAAACACAACAATATCACTTACGAAGTGAAAGATTATAATGTTTGACCATGAGGGTGTTAAAATTGCAAAAAAATTTCAATCCTCTTTTCACAAGTCAAATTTGAAACAATGGTGACCAAAAAAATATGAGGTTAAAGGACCTAACATGTGTAACCCTAATCAATTTATGGCTTCTTAAAAACTACTCTGTAATTTTTTTAAATGAATTTTGAATGTGATTTTTGATCCAAGATCTAGTGTATTTGAGGCTCATTTCCAAGAGCTCTCAACACTACAGGAAGTCAAGATTGCAATGGGTACCCTTGCACAAAATCTTGAATAGAAAAATCACTATTAGTTATTTTCAAGATCGGATTTTTGATGCTAAAACTAGACTTCATGAAGAACTTTCCAAAAATATTAAACTACTAAAAATAGCAACTTGATTAAGTTTTATTTAACTTCAAAGTTTTGTAAACATTAGATTTTGGTGCCTTGGGCATTTAGGGGTTAAGAGATTATAGTGTTTTAGTTTTGAAAAAGGATGTTGAAATTTTCTGAGAATCACATTTGGAGGTCAAATTTGATTTTTAAACCTACTCAAATGAAAAAACTTTGAACCATAAAGCTTTTCAAAACTAGCATATGAACACATTGGTGAAAGAAAACATCATTCAATTGATTCATTTGAGTTATTTGTAAAGTCCCCCCCACTTTGGGCATGACTTTTTTTGAAGTTGAGAAGGCAACTATAGTTGAAGCATCAAACTTTTTTGCAAGATACTTATGTTACACGCCTTCAAAAGTGGGGACCAAACTTTTTTGGGCACCATTTTGATGGAAAAATAAGTTTCATACCCACTTTTATTTTGACTTTTTAAACTCAACCAGCTTTTTCACAAAACACATGGGTTTAAACCCCGGTTTAGGGTACTTTACAAATAACTCAATCGTGTGAAGAATAGTTTTGAAAAGTAAAAAAATAGTTGCAAAAAATACAAACCAAACTAGGATGTGCAACTTTTCCAATTTAAAAAAAATTAGAAGCAAACATTGTATAAAAAAGAAACAAACCACCATTTGAAAGTTCATTGTAATCCAAAAATGTCTAGTTTTTTATCTTTGAATTGCTCTCAAACATTAAAAAATTTGGATCGACATGAAAATTTGACCACAATAATTGCATTTTTAGTGGAATATAATCCAACAAATTTTATTGAAAACAAACATTGGATGAAGAAGGTACAAGCTCCTAAAGTTGAAGCCATCTAATGCAATTTGGTGATTTCAAATTGAACTTGTGAACTTCGGTTGGCTTCCAAAAATTAGTTTTTCTTGAATCAATTGGAGAATTTACCACACAAATTAAAAGAGAGAGTGCAACCTCTCCAACAAGTTTGATTGAATTTGGACATTTAATGCAAAAGTTACAACACTTCAAATTCAACTCTGAGACTATGACTATGAGGATAGTTTTGGCCCCCATGATGTTTAGGGGTTAAAACAAACCTTTTTCAAAATCAATATTATATTCCATTTTTCAATGATTCCATTTTTTGATCATGTTCTAAAGGAAATCTAGTACACTTGTTCGAAATCCCAAGCTCCCACATTGCAACATTTCATGAGAATATAGTAGTCAAAGTACATGCAAAGTTATTTTTCATATGTGTGCTTAAGGTGTCAATAATATTTTTTTGGTACTTCTAAACAAGTTGCAAAGGTGTTGTACAATAGAAAATCATAGAGAGGCATTGAGTTGGATATATGTGTGCTAAGTTTTGTGACCATTTAATTCCTTATATGTACTTTAAAAAATCATGAATAAATATTGGTTTACTCATATTTAATTTATAAATGCAAAACTTCAATCAATCAATAATTTAAATGTCATTGTATCCTTAATACTTGTATGGATAAATCGCCTTTAATTTTATGAAGCTTCAGTTCCTTATTTCAATCTCCTAAAGGACTAACGAGCCCATTCTAGGCTTTTTTGAAATGTAGGCAATTAATGACATTGTCAAATTTTTTAAGTAAATTTTAGAAAAAAATCAAGTAGATAAACATTCACATTATCTTGCATTCCAAAAAAATAACAACATTTGAGTTTTTGATTGATTGAAGGGCACTTTATCCGTACAATATACAATGAACAAATTTATATAGAAAATCAATCCACAAGGCCCCTTGATTAATTGTTATTCTTCTTAAATACTATATATCAATTTACAATTCTCCACAAACCAAATTTTCAAATTGGATGGGATTTAGGATGTAAAACACTATGTGATGATGCCCTAAGACCCTTGCTAGCACCACTCTTCTCATGAATTGCAAATACAAGCTTACCCAAAGTTTTTGGAAAGATTGCACGCCCCGTTCACACCGAGGATCAAAGCATCGAGATACCAAAGCCCCCTTTCACACCATTAGGCACCATACGTCTGTCCCCATGGGGCATGCAAGCACAGGCCTCCCTTGCTGCCTCCCCTGCCTCCTCGTTGCGTTCCAATTCCGCAGAGCACCCTCAATTCCTTCACAATTTTCTCCTGCATGTCACCAACGAAGCTTGCTTCCTCAGGGAAGGCACCACCAAGGGCCTATTCTTCTTCGTCGTCTTCCAAACCATCCCACTGGTAAGTTAAACAACAACCACACTGCATTGCCCTTCAGTTCTTTCCTTTGCTCCAATTCCCCTCCAATTCCGAGCTGTCAAGTGTCGCCCACCTCCCAATCTCGCTATGGAAAAACTCCCGTCCCAGAACTGCAATTCTTCGGTTCCATGGGTATGGAAATTGCTGATGTCGGCGGGATTTAGGCGTCTTCTCGCGGTCTTTGTGTGATTCTGAAGGTGTCTTCGGTTTTGTACTTCAATGTTGCAGGGCGTATCGAAAAGGTTTGGGAGAGATTCGACTTTGTTTTCGATTGGGAGAATTTGATATACTTCTGTGATATCGGTGTGGTTGATTACAGGTTGGGAGCTTGGTTGTCATGAAAGTCGTCATCGAGGTATGCTATTTTTTTCCTTTGGGAAACGGTAGCGTTTGGGATGTGATGTTACTGTTTGGTTCTTGATTTGTTCGTTTGGGACGTGGGGGTCGATCAGAATGAATGTTTGAGTTCTCTTTTCTGGTTTTTAGAATTGGGGGTGTGGGAACAGGTCTTGCCGGTGGTCTGTGTCTTCCTGTGGAGATTTTTCATTTCTTTGCCTTTCTTTGTGTGATTTTTATGTCTGGGTGTTCAATTCTCTAGGGCGTGTTTCAATCAGGATTGGAATGTTGGAAATTTTGGTGTGCATCGGGAACATCGCCTGGATGTTCATCAGATTATGAGCTTGATTGTCATGACAGTTTCAATTGACGTATACCTTGATTCCTGTAGGAAATGGTAGCATTAGGTGTTACATAGGGGTATACGAGTAGCTCTCATAGTGCGTCTCTTCTTCAAAAATCACCCCCCAAAAAGAACCAACTGGAAACTCTAGTTGAGACCTTGTTCTGTTTTGAGAATTTAGGTACTTCGCAATCGCGGTCCCATCGTCCTGGTTCCGCGTCAGCTGGATTGTCAAAAGAATCCCGACCATCCGGGAATGCCATGGTCCTTGTAGGAAATCGTAGCATTAGGTGTAGCCTTACAAATGGCTTCTTACCATTAATGTTGCTCCCCCATCTCCTTTGTCTAATTCTGAACCAGTATGCACCTGGATCCCCCTAATGAATTGACAGGCTAAGAAGCCATGGTAAGAGTGAAAGGTGGCGAATGGGGTCACGTCTCAGTGGTGAAGGAGCCTGCCAAGCACGGCATGGCTTGGCACGTGAAGTGCTCCCACTGTGGCAAAGTGTTTCAAGGGAATGCCATGCGAATCCGATCTCACTTGCTGGGCCATCCGGAGAAAGTGTCTGGTTGTCCCTCGTGTCCTCCTGAGGCTCGAGAGGAGCTCCGCCTCAGTTACCTGGCCAAGTCGCAAGTGGAGCGGAAGAAGCGACAGAGCCGAACAAGTCTCCAGGGAGGAGCTCGAGGCTCCCAAGAAAATAATAATGCTCTTCCTCATTTGCACCCGCAGCAGAAAGACGTGGCGGAGGGAGAGAGGTTCCAAGCCTTCCGAAGCATGGTATTTCTGGCCAGTGGAGTGCCAGCGAATTTGGCCAACCTCTCACCCTTGAAACCAATGGTTAGACTTTCTTCTCCTTTTTTTTTTTCTTTCCTGCACGTAGAGGCAATTACGTATCTCTGGGATTTTGTCAATCACTAAGGTAGAGGCTCCATCCACTACGCAGTACATTAGAGGCTCCATGGTGCTTTGAATCGTGCTAATTGTGAAAAGACTTGATGTATTGACGTTTTGTTTCTTTGCAATTGTTTTGTAGCTTAACACAAAATAAATGTGCACAATTTGAGATGGTGCAAGCTTCTAGATTGTGGTAGGGAAACGTTCAAAGTTCACCTGCATGGGGAATGGAGAGCTTCTTGTTGGTTTCAGATATACATACCTTACGTATCAGTTCGGACCATGCCCGCAGATGCCGAATGGTGATGCTGCAGACCTGGAATTTTTCTTGGACGGCTTTGGAATCCGGGAAGAGACGATCACTAAGATTAAGGAGATGGGCTTCACTGGCAAAACCTTCATGTCTAACGTTGATGAGCTCCTCACACTCCTTGATTCTATCAAGCAACATTGTCATCTTACTCTTGGCGAAGAATGGGGCATTAAGGGTGCTGCAAAAAAGTGGCAGAGAGGTATAAATTTTTCAGCACTACGTTTTTATATCGTTGGCATGAAGAGGAAGATCGAGCGATAATTTTGTGCATCTTCACCTCTTCGATTATTTAACAGGGTTTAGAGTACAATTAGATTGTTTCATGCACTGATAAGCCACATCATAAAGAGAATCTTCTGCGTGGTTTATGGGGAGGTTACCCTATGTATCCATGGGGAGGCCTCTGTATTGTCATAGAGAAACCTCCTATCGAATCTTGACTAAGATTCTCGTCGTTATGTGTAAAAGTTTAAAAACAGTGCTGAAATTTAGACTGTCTTCAGGCTCTGTCTATTTGTGGTTGATTCTGGATTCATGGTTTCTTGTTCTATTGAATTTATGTGGCTGCGCAGAACATGGAATTATGAATTCCCAGCCAGAGCTGGACAAGTGGCCAGATTCTGAAAACAAATCCGCTGCACCCGAGTGCAAGGAGGAGGTTCTCAATCTTCGTATGCATCGAGCTCCCTTCCTTTCTCCTTTTTCAAACTGCGTTTCTGCTTTCGAAAGCTTGGACATTTACGCTTGTGCCACATTAGACTGTTGTTTCTGTTGATTCTCATCCAATTCGTCTGCATAGTATTCGTCTCTCTGACTTGTGCTTTGCTTGCAGCTTAAAGCACTCCGTACAGGCATATTGAAGCACTCTTTAGAATGTGCAAAGTAGAAGGATATATTGGGAGGATACAAGATTCAGTTTAGGGTGCGGTGACACGATGCGACCGAACATCAATTTTCTATGTAAGACGGCCAATCCACGATTCTTTATTCACTACAGACTCGGTATTGCCATCTCTTATACTTGGTTGTCTGTTTGAGAGCTTCACATTCTTGATCAGGTTTGAAATGTTCCTTGCTTAGAATAATGGAGTCACGAATAGATTGGCAACTTCACTTGAACTGGACACTTACAAGGAAAGGTCTCTTGAAGGTCTCTTGGAAGATAGCTTGCTATGGTTTCCTTTCGCATTTACTGTGCATCAGATTTACAAAGACTCTGTGTTTGAATTGGCTAAAAAACATTTATGATATCAAGAGAAAAGTGATTCAAGAATATTGATACTTATTTTGATTTTGTAACAGGAGCAGATGCGGGGATTTTGTACATGTGGGTGAGCTGGATTACCAGATGTGAAGTTTTAAAACGATGTAATTGGTGTGGCGACGTGAAGGAGATTATTTGTAGCAATCGTTGGACATTGGAATCTAGAGGTATGTTGAGGTTGTGTGAAAAGCAGCTGTAGTCATAATACTGTACATTTTTAAACCAACATACCAGTGTAATATACTGTAGAGAAAACATCCTATCATGATATTAATAGAAAGTTGTGAGAGAGAGAGAGTGATCGTCACATTGGCTTATGGTAGCTCACAATTGTAGTTGCCCAATACATGAATGACTTTCTATAATTCTGTAACGATGGCTTTAAGTGTTCAATGGATGATAAAAGAATCCTTCTATGATGTACTCCGTAAGATAGAAGCGCAAATGTTTATCTTTGGAGTTTAGTGTGAAAAGTAGAGGTCTTGCACAATAGTTTGACCTTCAATGAGTGACCTTCAATAGTTTTTCTTTAGCAAATGATTCACACAGTACCAAAAAGGATGATTAGCTCACTGTTCCAAAGTTAATTGAATAATTGGAATCTTTGACTACATTTTGATGTATTGTATTTGGTAAGGCATGCATTGTTACTACAAGCATGGAGTATTTAGTTTTGAGTTTTAAGTTTGCCAATTCCAAGTTTTGTTTGAAAATGTGAAATTGCATTAATTTTTGGCAGTGTGATTTAAAATTTTTCAATCAATTCTAATTTTAGGAACTAAATAAAACAAGTAAGTACTTTGTCTCAATGAAAGGCTTTGTCCTTGTGGCAAATTGGAGCACAATGTGATATTAAATCATTTATCAACTATTTTTTGTAGGGATTTCTTTTGTAAATTGGATTTAATTTAATTATCTAAATTTGAATTTGAATACTAGTTTTTGTAGGTCTTGATCCCATCTTTACAAGGGTTCTAATGCCTAAGAAAGTATATTATATGAATTTTGAAACTTGGAGTGGTAAGATACAAATTATCAATCACGCACTCTCCTTGAACCTTGAATATTGTATGGTAATAAAACTTAGGAGTTTTTATCATGTCTTGAAAGCCATGTATATGAAGAAAACTTGTAATGTAAGTAAATGGCTTAAAAACTAGATAATGGATTCCTTAAAATCCTTAAGCTTTTTCATTCATAAAGTTTAAATCACACTATTGATCCTTTTTATTTCGAAATAGTTTCATTGGATTTGAAATTGTAAAGCAAAAATACAATTATTTTGGTATTATTATTATTATTATTATTATTATTATAGTTTTGTAGTTTTGAAAAGTCAACAAATTGTGTTTGCCTATTAATTCATGAATTTTAGTCAATGATATTTTTGTCTTAGTTGATTTTGTAAAATCTATAATTCTTCTTATTCAAATCAAAATTATTCAATGAGAACCTCATCATCATTATTTTTAGAATTTTGCAATGAATTTAGATTTTGAATGAAATATCATAATACAATTCAAAATGTACTAATGGCCTTGTATTGTTGCCACAAGAAAAATTAAAGAAAAAATAATTTTTAATTTTTCAATTCATAAAAAATTTAAAATTCAAGAACTTTTTTCACCATAAGTTGGAATGCCATCAAATAAAGCTTGTGCACCCCTCCTCATTGAGGGCTTTTCAACAATACCAAGAACACAACCAAAAAACACACCATCTAGGAGATTTCAATGTTACAAACAAACACAACAAAACAAACACACTATCTTAAGATATGTTATAGATTAAGACATTACACTTTGCAATTGATCCTTATCAAATTTGGATTTACTTCATTTATTATCTCTAAACAAAAAGGGAAGAGGCTTTACATTGAAGAAAGCTAGATTTTTCCTATTAGCAAAGGTGTATTATTAGTACCAAATAGAAAATTAGTGTCTTCAAAACTCAATACAATAATGTTTCAACTTGCACTCTCGCTTGCACTACTCATAAGTAGTTTGACTTTAGTAAATTAGTATCATAATTACTACAATAATAGAACAAATCATTGTTTGTATACAATGAAGCTTCTTTCAATACATGCATATATAGGAATGGTGGGGAATAGTAGCAACATGCATATAAAGAAGCTCAAGTGCAAATTGTCAATTATATGTCAACATGCTCATGTCATACAATAATTGTGTTTGAGTGGTGGTTCCTTTAAAAAATGTAGTGATGTGTGATACAAATAGCTCCATCAATGGTTGATGTAGCAACCTTTACGTACATAAGGATTATGGAATATGCAAATAAAGAACTACAATCATTTATGCCAATAGGAATTTAGAGATTTGCCTGTAAATCAAAGTACCTAATCACATTAAATTAAGGGAGAAGATCCATTCAATATATCCCTAAATGAAATTGATGAGCAACAACAACTCAAGAAGCTCGCACCATTTAAAATTCTAAACGTTTTGTTTGTATCAATCTAACTAAAATTAAATTGCAATAGTTTCACATTGAACATGAAAAGTCCCAACCCTAAACCTTTTTTCATCAAATAACACTCAAAATTGCCATTTCTATTGCAAAGAGCAAGAAACTTTAGACTTCTTTTTTTGCATATTTAACCATAAGATCTTGTACTGTACAAATCTAGCATTAGAATATGTGAGGAATCTTAAGAACATTGACCATATAGATTGCAAGATATTTGCATCTAAAGTAAAGAAAATAGTTTTTTGAGCACTTTTTATGTCTACGCTATTTGACTTTGAATCTTCTTAACCAAAAAATTTTGCACTAAGAGTTTTGAATTAAAAAAAATTTGTGCTGAAGATTTGAACTTGAAACCTAGGGGAGAAATTTCAAAAGAATGCTTGATTTACATTTCCATAAAAGAAAATTAGGTACATATAGATATAAGATTGAATGGAAAAAACAAATCATCAATAGCTTTAATGTGGAATTGAAACACACTAATTCCAATGAGGAAATTGTTCTAGCAAGCATAACTAATATTGTGAAATTTTCTTTCTTAATAGTGAAAATTGAGTTCAAAAATAAATTTAATTTGTTATTCTCTCAACAAGTTTCTATAATTGCTCATAAAACAAGAAGCTCCATAACTTTCACATCAATGATCCAAATAGAATGAATAAAAGTTTTTTGTGTATTTAAAAATATAATTTATGATAAAATAAATAAAAACTAGAATAAAATTTTTTTAGATTTCTTTTGTTGCAAATCTCATCCATTTTGTCTTTATTGTGTCATAACTTTAGATCTTAGGCACCAATTGAAATAAAGTTATATCCCCATAATTGAAAATCCATACTATATCCAAAAAAAAATTGTTTTTTTGAAAATTCATGATTTTCAATTGCTAATACTAGAAAATATATTATTTTTACAGAAATACCTTCAACTAGAATTATGCAGAATTGCCTGCCATAGCAACCAGGCAGCCTCAAGTTTGAGGGAGGGCTCCCTCCATCTGGGCCATCTACGCCATTGATGGACCAGATGGAGGGAAGGTTGCTTGGGCAACGTGGTAAATCTCATTTTACTAGGGGTTGACAAGGGTTTGGGGTTTATATTTGTGTTGGGTTTTTTTTGGTATGTTTAGGGCTCCCCTTGCTAATTTAGGGTCTCTGATTGTGAATCTGAATTCTGAATTTGAAAAATCTCATTTTACTACGGGTTGACAAGGGTTTGGGGTTTATATTTGTGTTGGTTTTTTTTGGTATGTTTAAGGTTCACCTTGCTAATTTGGGGTCTCTGATTCTGAATCTGAATTCTGAATTTGAAAAAAAATTAAAAATTAAAAAAATTAAAATTTCAGCGTTTTCCTTGAGGGTTTTGATGGTATTATTTAACGCGCTCCCCAAAATCGTATCATTGCATCTGGTCCGTCGATGCACTGAAGGGCCCCGATGAAGGGAGCCCTCCCTGAAACTCGAGGCTGGCTGGAGACGAGGATTGCCTGCATTGAAAAATGGCAGCAAGCAGAGTTGTGGACAGTGAAGGCTAGAACTCAGTGGTCATAGGCCCGTCCTTAAGATCTCTCTCCAGTCTCCACCTTCCTCCCAAGTCCCTGGATTTTGAAAAATGGTATGATTCGAATTCAGTGAGTGCGCTTTGAATCAGGTGTAAAATCGGTTATAGAATCTAGATGAATGTCGGAAACCCACCGACGAGGTTGCAATTTCGCTCATAGAATTGGAACGACTCCGGAGATGAAACCTTGAGAGCAGCTCTCTTACTTCTCATAATCCAAAAATCTAAAAGATCGCTACAAGATCGATTTCTTGATTTCAGAACCCGATTGTGACGCCTTTCTCTGAGATTGCGCAGATTTCAGTTCCGTTGCAGGGTTTTTTTGTTTGAGGTGCAGGATCTTGTGAATTTTGCGTTTTCAGCTGAAGGCGATCTATACAGAAAGTCTAGGTATTCTCTTTTTGATGAGGTCTGGGTTAGAATTCAACGGCATATTTGATAAACTCGTCTTTGCCATAGCAAACCCTTGTGAACGATCTTGTCTATACCAATCTGTCACTGGCCTAATGACGAGTGATCGAGAATTGGGGCATCGCCATTGCTTTGCTATTCTGGGTTTAGGATTTAGGGTTTGTGTGCAGGTTGTAGATCTATTAGTCATTAGTTGCATTTGGTGATGACATTTGCTGTCAATTCCACTGGCTGCGTTACAGAGCTCACATTCAACCAAAAATTTCAAGTTATTTTTGTTGTTGTTGAGGTTGCAGTTCGTGAGGGGTGGCATTCCATTTGACCTCTAAGCATGTTGTGGTTATACCAACTTGGAGGCTTTTACAGTTGTACTGCTCTACCAGTCAGTTGTTGAATTGGATTTTCGGTCCTGACATTTGCAATTTGTACTAAAGATGCTCCCCTTCGATCATATAGTTTCCAAGTTCTTTTCTCGAGGTTGTTGTGCGTGAGGATCATCATTTGATGTGATCTGTAAACATATGGTAGTAGAAGCAGCCATGGGTATGGTAGGTTCCTGGAGAGGGGTGAGAAAGCCCCGAGTGAAGAGCACAAGACAGTATTCGAAGATTTGGTATTTTGGTATTTTGGCATTGGTGATGCCAATTGTCTATTTGAATTATCACACTATTACATATTTTTTGCGACCGCTTTGGGATACTCCTCCCAAGCCCTTCCAGGTGTGTTTCTCATGCTTTTCTCTTAGCTCTGAGATGACCAGAGAGACATTTTGTGTGAATGTATGGAAAAGAGAGCATGAAGAGTATGATTTCTCCCTAAGCATGACTTTACTAAATTGGTAGCTGCCGTGGAAAATGTTTTTCTCTCGAGCCAGTATGTATGGTTCCAAGTGGAAGGCTGAAGGGACAGTAGATAGCCCTGTTTCCATTCAAAGATCAGTGGCCATCTACCAGTTTAGCCAAGTTATGCTCACACACAATGGTTATAAATTTGAGGCCAATAAGTGTCATATTGGAAGAGATGAGTTGTTTTTGGTTACGGGGGTCTATCAATAGGAGAGGGGATGAGGTTCTACCGGTTTTGTATCGTCTACCACTAAGGATTTGAATATACTGTATGTTTGCAGATAATTCCCCACTACCATGCGGAAGGAATCCCTATATCCGAGCTGTGTAGAATCCATGGCTGGACACCAAGGGAGACTCCACGCCGTGTCTTTGACGCCGTTATTTTCAGCAACGAGATTGACCTGCTGGAGATTCGAATGCGAGTAAGTCATCACGCTGCTTTTGAATTTCAGTTGCATCATTACTACTAGAACTTAGCTTTATTTGATTTCCATAATGTCCGAGATTGATTTAAAGAGGGCTGTCAGTAAATTAATCTTTCAAGAGCTTAGACCACATCATGAAGGGAGTCTTCACGGTGAGGTCGTTCTGGGAAGCCTCCATACTGGGCTTTTGTTTGACTACTAAAACCATATGAATCATGATGATGATTCTCTTTATGATTTCTTGAAACAATCTAATTTTATGGAAAGCTCAATTGAGTATCAATCTCAAGTGATGTGGAAATTTAATAGCACTAGCGATCATACAGAGGCCTCTCCATGATATAGAGGGAGGGAGGTCTCTGAATGATCCTTGTGAATCACGATGAAGAATCTCTTCACTACTTTGTTCAAAAGTTTCTGAAACAATCTAATTGTAATGAAAACCCTGTTTTATAAGCAATAGTAGGTTCAGACTGGTTGTGAAAACTTTGTCATAGCAGCAGAGATGGATTGCTCGTTAATTCTTGTGGTTGCAGGAGCTTTTCCCCTTGGTAACCAAATTCTTGGTGCTGGAGTCAAACGCAACGTTTACAGGCCAGCCAAAGCGCCTGTTCTTCAAAGATCAGAAAGAGAGCCGCTTCCGCTTCGTGCACAGCAAGCTGCTACACTTTTTTTTGCCGAGCCGTCCACACATACCAAACGAGGATCCCTTCGTGAACGAGTTTTACCAACGAGATGCAATGGACCATGCACTGGCTCTTGCAGGCATGGAGAATGGGGACCTGCTTATCACAGCCGACGTGGACGAGATTCCATCTGCCCATACAATCCACTTGCTGCGCAACTGTGATGGATATCCATCAATTATGCATCTCCAGCTACGCAACTACCTTTACTCGTTTGAGTTTCTGGTGGACAACAATAACTGGCGCTCCAGTGTTGAGATTTTTGACGACAATACCACTTACAAACATGATCGGAAGACCGACTATCTTCTGGCTGATGCAGGTTGGCATTGCAGTTTTTGCTTCAGATATATCTCAGACTTCATCTTCAAAATGCAAGCTTATTCTCATGCTGACCGTGTTCGGTACCCTTCCTTTTTAAATCCTTGGCGAATCCAAAGTATTATCTGCAATGGCAGTGATCTGTTTGACATGCTTCCCGAGGAGTATACTTTTCAGAATCTCATTAGCAAGTTAGGCTCTGTTGCAAGATCATTCTCGGGCGTATGTTTGCCAAAGTATTTACTTCAAAACAGAGACACCTACAGGTTTTTGTTGCCCGGCAATTGCATACGGGAGCCAGATCCTGTCCCTTCAGCGCTTGAGTGACGGTTTAAACCCCAAGTTTTTAGGGTTTGGCTGCTATTTTCGGAACATGGTCGTATGACATCTTTGTACTCTTATAAAGGTGTCGAAAGGGCTCTGGAGTGCATCAGTAGTAGAGAACCCACCCCTCAAAGATGCTTTTAGAACTCTAGATGCGTTGCAATTGGCAGGTTTACATTAGAAACTGCCGTAAATGGCGTTACAACTGACAAGGTTTAATGCAGCTAGGGTTTTGGGGGGGTGGGATTTTCTACAATTGCGTCAGCCATGACATTGTCTCCCGGGAATTGTAACATAGCAGCAAGGAGATCCTGAGCAGATGTGGCCTACAACTGGGGCAGCTATCAGCTTCTCATTCGATTCTACATCAAGCATAATGCAGCACATCCAGGTAAAATATCAGACGTAATTGTAGTGTGAATGATTCTTAGAGGAATGTAATACTCGAGCTTTGATCGCATAAGTAGCACTTCACCTGTAAACGTTGGATTAGTTTGACTCTTAAAATGAGGAATTTTGTATATCGTTTGAATTCTTTATGTTCGTTCTATTGTGGTGATGTGGGTTTTTCTCTGCGTCTTTTCTTTTTCCATCGTTTCAGTTTATGAATCAGGGTTAGTTTATTCTGCAATCTCAGGATCTTTGAGCCTTCAATCCAAAGAATGGATCTCTTTTGGCTACAGTAGTTGAGGATATGGGAATAGTGGCTTTCTTCAAATACGACTTTTGAATTTTTCAATCAGCAAGAATTTTCTGTTGAGATCTTTCCTTCATGTGGAGAAGCTGTCAAATGACTTCGCAATGGCCCTGTACTGTCCCCTCTACTACTGTTATTGTATACTCCCTCTGTTCCAAAATAATTGTCTTTTTTGGACAATCATGTTTTTGAAGGTCGTTTTGAACATGTCATGAGGAGGCTTTTTTCTGTCCAATTTTATTAACCCCCAAGTGCCTAAGCCTTGGCAAGTGTGTTTTTTTAATGAAAAAACAGCATTGGCTTTTAGTAATCTCCAATGAAGCAGATTTTTCTTTTTTCAAAATCCAACCGCATAGATGTTTTAAGAGCTTGCATATTAGTCTACCACTCAATTTTGAGTGCAAAATTGCAAAGGAGTTGTGAGATTATAGCAAGAGAAATGTGTGTTTTCTATTTTTAATATGACGCCTCTCTCCAATATGTTTTAGAAATTTGTATATTAAAGTTTTTTGGGATTAATGGTGACATGAATAAATACGAATAGTATTAACACACTAAATTGTACATTGAAAAAACTTAATTTCACTTGAAAAGCTATCAAGTTCATTACACAATCCACCTTGCAATTGTAGTAATACAAATTTTTTCTATAACTAAAAATCACAAAAATCTTCAAATCAACACTTGCATGTTGAAATTTTCAATGGTAAAAATCATGAAAATACTCAGTTACTCTTTCTACTAGGACTATATTCAAAGCATTTAGATAAGTACAATTTCTTAGATTTCAAATCAAGTGAAATTGGCAAGTTGTGCACTAAAGCAAAAAATGAAGTAAAATTGGCAAGCGTTACTCTCCACTAATGTTATATACATGCCTTTGAAGAACCCTAAATAACCAAAAAAAAATTCTATAAAAAATGAAAGTTTTCAATAGTTAATACTAAAAACTACTCAAAAAAAAATTCAAAACAGTCAAAAGAATTTAACTACCTTTTCAGATTTGAATTGAAATTTTATACACGACTATATATGGTCGCACAAGTAGTTAGGGGTTAAAGGTTGCAATGAACACATGCATTGTTCTTTATTGATTCAGGTGATATAAAATTTAGCCTCTTTTGAATTTATACTTTTCAGAATGTGGTGAAAGAAATTTTACTAAAGGCTTTCGACAAAATTGTAGACACTTATTTGGAGACACAAGAAGTAAATTTTAGTTTTTCTTGGGCAAAAGTTGCCATCATATATGCAAATGTGCAATTAGCAATGTCTTAACCTTTTGAGGTAAAAGCATTTGCAATGCTCTTGGATTCCAAGACCTTAATGGCATAATAAAGGGGAAACATTCCCTAATGTAATTGGTATTGGTCTCTCTTTATTCCCATGCCCATCATTATCCTTCCCAAATTTAGCTTATTTTAGGAATAGTCAATATTGTCATACCTTTTTAAGCATTGTTTAGTGTTCAAATAAATTTGGCCTTCTCCTTGTTTACATGAAAAGTCTTTTTTGAATATAGAATCTTTTCTTCTTTTTATACTATGGAAAAATTTATTTGAGGTTTGGATTGCTAGCTTTGCATTGTTTTGATTTGTTTACAAAAAAACCTAACATTGCATGTGTGACCAACATTGCATGTGCAAGCTTCATGGAATGCTATGCCATTTGCTAATACAAGGATTGTTTTCAAAACTTGCATTACATATGCTTTAATACAATGTCTTCTTGTGAATGACATTATTGACTTCTATTGCATCTTGGTGATAGCACAATAATAATTAAATTCAATATTATAACATTAATTATTGTGAACACACTATAAAAAAATGACATAGGACTCTAAAACCACCCACCCCTAAAATATACACTATTTGTACTGTCCTAAGAAAAAGAACATGAGCAGTTTTTGAACCTCCTCCCTAAAGTAAGAGACTCCAAAATTGCTCATTTAAGGGTTGGTTTGCCTTTATCATATATTTTTTTAGATGGGAATATTTTTAAGCTCACTTTTTTAGTCAAAGTTTTAAGTGAGGAATCTAACACAAGTTGTTTCATAATTTTCAAAGCATTTATGAATTATTTATGAATTTTCAAAGGAAATCTTGCATAGGACCTATTTGTGATTCGTAGGCCTTGAAAAACCACACATGCTTGGTTTGAAAAAAAATATGGCTTTTTTCAAAAACTAGCATTGCATTATGTAGAAAGTAATAGAGATGGTTTCTAAAAGTGACCCTTTCTAAAACTAAAATGAATGCTTGAATCAATCATTATTTCAGATTTTTTAACATTTCTAAGAAGGTAGTTGGACTACCAATTCTTATTTTGAATAAAATTAGTAGCCACTTGTCCACTTAGTTCCACTTAGTTAGGAAAGAATCCATTGTGTCTCTTGAATCATCCATTGAAGAGGTATAAACCAAATCTTATCATACTCTGATGTAATCAAGAGGCCATTTTTCCATAATCAGGTATCCATTTCGTAGCATCCTACTAAACAGTTGAAAATGTCCACACTGTTTTTAAAACCTTCTCCTACAAGCAATTTCCACCATTGCAATTTTAAAACTGCAGCCTATAGAATGACCTACTAATTATTCCCCGTCAACTCTGCTATTTAAGTATGTGTAGCCTTAATACCAACCCTTATTGAGTAGCTTTAAGAATTAATTAGAGAGCTTCTTGATTTTTTAAGGTCAAATACATCACATATATTGATTATTTGTATACTCTACAAGTTCATACCCTTCTTGAAGGTTTAGCAACAACTATCTTGAAGAAGGTTCTGCCAATTCCAAAATCAAGACCACATTTCCAACCTATCTCTTGAACTATACCTATGTAATCTCCCAATTGAATGAACAAGTATAATTTTTTCATCTAACCCTACTCTAACTAGGGTGCTATCTGAATGTATACTTGGATCGACTCTTAGATGGACAAAGTTTAATAAAAAAAACAATTTTCGAAGATGTCCCCTTTCAAAGTCTTGCATTGGTAGAAAAGGTTTTGACCCCAAACTATTAATTGTGTAAAAGGAAGGGGTTTAGGATAGACGGAAGCCATGTCATAATTTCACCCTTAACTCCTAAGCGTCACAAACCAAATAGCTCTGAAGACAGGACCATTCTAGAAAAAGCAACATTACTTGAATTTGAATTGATTATTGCATTCTTCACCATACATATTTATATCCAACAACCTCATCAATCTAGATTCGTTTCTTTTGGGGAAATCCAGTGTATGGATGCAAATATTATAAGGTTTGATAAACCCAGTCTCCTAGAATCAAAGGTCTAAAAAACATCCCCAAGGACTAAACAATGAACCGGTGATAGTGAGAATAATGAATTTTGATACAGTAGAAGTCATTGGTTTAACCCCTAAAGCCTTGAAGTGCATTTTTTTGGCAACATAGCAATTTAGGGCAACTCACTATGAATGGAGTTTCTATTTTTTTTTCTTTGAAATTTTCCCACAACATGCACCCAAAGAGTAGCTTTAAGGCCCAATAATTTTCATAAATTTTGACTACATGGTTAAAAAGTTATTGCATGATATATTGTTTTCTTTACTCAACGGGCTACCTAAAAATTTCAAAGAAAAAATAAATAAAAATTCCATTCATAGTGAGTTGCCCAAAATTACTAAGGGCAAAACATCCATTTCCGCACCTGTTCCTTGCAGTGGACTGTAGATTCACCCAAATGCGTCAGTAGACTTTCCTTAATGTATTCGCCACATGTATGATTGTAATTTGTTGACACAACTGAAGGACACATAGGGAAATTTGGTTGGCTGAGTGCTGATTTTCGCAAGGTGTAGTTTTGGGGGCACCTACAAGGTGGTTCCACAAGTCTAGGGAGCCAACACTTTGAAAATTTGTAGAAATTACATACTATATCCAAAAAATCTATTTTCTTTTTAATATTCATGATTTTCACTCGCTAATACTAGAAAAATATCATTTTTAGAAAACGTTGCCTCCAACTATGCTAAATTCTTTATTTGGACAGTTTTGGGTGTTTCCACTGTATGTTGCCAAAAAATGCACTTCAAGACTTTAGGGATTAAAAAATTTCAAAAAACTCTCATTGGAAGTCAAAGCATTGTAGAAGATCTTCCCTTTCCACCCCTAATTTCAAGAATGAATAGTTGCATTTTTGTCCTACATAAAGAGACCCTCTCTCATTCATTGACCAGAAAATGGCTTCCATGTCGCTTATAGGTTAACCATCAGTTTGTGCCTGTGGTTGGAAGAGGGGGCAAAATCAAGGGAGCCCACATGGCCTGGAACTGGCCCTCAACTTATGACCATGATGTGTCCCCGCCTGCGTCTTCTGACTGGGGTTGAAATCATGGCCGCGGGTGGGTACAACGGTCAGACCCATGGTACATAACTTATATATGTTTTATGTCCATTACAATTGCCTTGTCTTATCAGGCGCGGCTCGAAGGGCTTCACACCAGGTGTGTTTTGGGGGCTTTCTGGTGCTAGATTGTACCAGGGGAAAAAAAAGTTGGTCGAAAATAATGGCAACAATTGAAACCATGAAATTTATCACCAAAAAATTTGAATTGAAAAAAATATTGGATGAAGTTGTTAGATTGTAGATGAAAACAGAATTATCGACATGGGATAAGGTAACATTCAAGATATTTTTGGAATTCTGGTATCTATTTTCCTTTAATTCCCATGTTGAACCATTTTTTTTCAAGTACCAAGTTAATTTTTTTCTCCTAAAACTCAAAAGAGAAACTTTAGAACAAGAAACCAAACAATTATTCAAGATCTTTTTGAGTTTTAGGAGCTATTTTCCATTAAAAAAATCGCACATTGAACCCTAAACCCCAAACCCACTCCATTTTTTTCTATTTTGTTCAATTCTAAATAGGAACTTTAGAGATTTTTTCACCTTTTTTTTCCTGATGCTTTCAAATTGCAACCCAGGCCTGAATCAGACCTGAATCATTTTCCCAGTTGACGATTGTTTCAGAGTTTCATAACATAATTATGCATCACTCTCCACAATAAGAGTTCTGTTGAAAACTGTGGTTCCACTGCATCTCAGGACTGTCATGAGGCATGAGAGTAAGTTAGCAGCAGAGATTTTCAGAGTGGTACCAAATCAGTGAAGTTATGGAGCCAGTTGACCAAATATCTCAACCTTCAAAACAGTGCAGGCTTTTTGAAATTTGGGGTCATTGAATTTTTTATTTTTTATATTTTTGGCACAAATGAAACGGAATTTATTGAATTTTCTTTTCAATTGTTTAATTCTTAAACACTGCGGCGGACATGTGGCGTCTGCTAAATGACAAAGAATCTTCCTTTGTAGGATAGAATTGTAACTTTTCATCCTCGATATTATGGGTGGAAAGGGGAGATGTTATATTATAGTACTTAGATTTTCAATGAGTATATTCAACTTATTTAAAGTAGATGATGTCACAGGGTATCAAAATGCATGATTTTCACAGCCACGGGTCCATCCTTCAAGGGTTAAAAAAAATGGGGCTCATTTCATTTGAAACCTAGGCATTTTTTTGGAAAGACATGGACAATTTCTATTGCAAGGGAAAAAGAACAAAGAACTAAAGGCAGTGGCCGTGGTGGAACATTCTTTTTCTCTTTCTAAATCTACTACTCAAACAATATAAACCCAGTCATTTTAGAGCATCTTCACCATTTCACAACGAAACTGCTTGGCTAAGGTAGACCCATAACTTGATCATTTAAGGTATTCTAAACATAATCTAGTGTAGTGCAAGGCAAAACAAAATATTTTCAAAGATGCAATGATAAAAATGATGGGGATTGCAAAAAATTTGATAATTTTATCACATGAATTGAAATTATTGTGAATTTTGGAAAGCAAAAAGTATGCTAGATCCATTGCCAATCTATATGGAGTCTTCTAATTCTGATCACACAAAAATTTACTTTTTTACTCATTCCTTGGTACTTTCTTGTACACTACTTTGGAACATGTGTCATGAACTTTTAGTCCCAACTTTGAAAAGGAGAAGAAAACACATCCTAGCCTTGGTTGGAAATACATCCAGTCATCCATCAATAGGTTGGCTATGGGGTGCTAATTGGTTATAGGTGGTTCTACCTTAAAATGTTTTTCTACAAGCACAGTTGTCCTCATGGGCTCTATCAACAAGGTAGTTCTGAGCTACCTTTTCTCTTCATATCATCGGCAGCTCTCAATACTCTCAATGGTTGGAGTTGTTATAATTGTCAAACTTTTTAGGAAGTTTGACAAAAAAAAAATTAGTATTACAAAAAATAGTGTTACAATTTATTAAAAGTCTAAAAATATATTACAATTTATATAATCAAAGTTTCTAAAATTTCTTCCATGCATTCTTATAATAGTCTAGTGCAAGATCCTATGGTTAGATACAAGGGAAAAACACTCCTTCATTCTTACTATCTACAATCTACTTGAATTTAACAATGATCTAACAAGGAAAAATATTTGCAAAGAGTACCAAATATCAATAGTTTTTAATTGTTCACATTTACAATTAGTGTTGATCGGCAAAAACCTATAACCATGTTTTGCAAGAACACGAGTCAAAAACTCATTAGAGCATCTCCACCCTTGCTAAGTAAACCTAACTAGGGTACCAAGGGTTGGAGTTGGAAGCCAAAATAGCCCCATTGTGGCATTGGACATAGTTTCAAAGCACTAGATATGCCAAATATTGAGAGGAGTGCCTAAGATTAGTGTAGCCAGGGAAGTTTTAAGAGATCTTAGAATTGATTGACTTCTATACACTTTGCAATGTTGTTTCTTGTAGTTGCACGTTTACTTTTTAATGTTGATTATCAATGTAGTCACTACGTTGCTAAGGCAAACCATTTGTATTGCTATGAAAATCGTTTGTAGCTCCAATGCATGCTATAGAGCCCTACTTGTCAAGTACACTTTAGTAATAGAGCCAAGGGATTGATTGTTCTATAGTGCCCATTCTCTCATCTGTTAAGAAATCTCTCATAATCACATGCATCAAGTAATGTCAAGAGTAATGTTATTCTCAAAGTACCAAAACTTTATGTCCTACCGACTTTTTTATATTTGAAGAAAAACACAATCTTTCTTGCTACCAACCTTTCATCCACCTAAATATAAATACCCCAAAACCTTCAAATGAAGCAATTCATCATGGTTGGAGACACCTTTTTCACAAAAAACAACAACATTTTGGTTGTATTAGCAATTGAAAATCATTAATTTTCAATAGAAAAATTTGAAGACAAGACATATAATAACTACAAATGTTCAAAGTAGGAATTTCTTCAAAAATTGAAACCATCACATCCTTTGGTCATAAAACCAAAATCTAGAAAATTAACAATCAACCAATTGTAAATAAATATGGGATCAATTTAAATGCAATTTGATGAATATTTTCAATTGAAGTCTACTTACAAAGAATGGATACAGAGATGGTTGTGGGTGTTTCCACTTAAGTTATATTTCAAAATTGATTATTCTTTGCTATGTTGGTTAGCTCTAAAGTTTCTAAATATATTGGTACTTGCATCTTTTTTATTTTTTCTTATTTGAAGAGAATTGACAAAATTTCATTTTCCTCTTTATTTTTCAATTTCGGTGAATTTATAGTCTTTTGCTTTAGAACCACATATATATTTGTGATGAAAACCCCTTTTCAACAAAATGATCTAACTTAATCTTTGACCCTTTTCACCAAAAATGCTTCAAAACTACCATTTCTAATACGAGTACTAAATCTTAGAAAAAAAAACATTTTTGATACATATAACTATAGTGTCATATAATACACTAGTCTAAAAACATATGGGAAAATTTCAAAATCTTTTCTATGTAGATTGCAAGATGTAAACATTTCAATTGACAAAAATCCTTTTTCTAGGCCCTACAAAAACTAGACATGTGAATTTTATAAAGTCACATTTGTATTAAAATATGTCCATAATGGTGGTGCTTTTTTAGATTCATTTTTTAAGGCAAGTTGGCTACATGTTTGAAAAACTTCAGATCATTTGGAATTGTACAACATATAGGGGGGGGGGGGAAAGTAAATAGAATGAAGTAGAAAATGATTCAAAATACTAAATTGTTAACAATTAATTTATGGATCTGAATAATTTCAATTCCAATGGTTGTAATAAAAAATCTACATCTATTTTTAAAATTTTATTTTCCAAAATATTAAGCATTAAATTAACCCCTAAAGGACCAAAGTCCCCTCGGGGGACACTTGGGATTTTGGGCAGGCTTGTGTGACCTGAATTTCTCACGTGATTTTTTGAAACTTTTTTTGAAGATAGGAAATCAGATTACCTTTCTGAAAATATAATTTTTATTTCAATCGGTGCCCAGGAGCAAAAGTTATGCTATCCTAAGTCCTAAAAGCAATTCGTCAAGCAGAATAGAAAAAATAAATAAATAAAAAATAAATTTAATATTTAATTTTTTTTCTCAAAGATTATATTTTGATCTATATCTGAAGCTTTGATTCATTCTATTTGGACTTAATGAGAAATTTATGGACAATCTTGTATTTTGGGCAACCTAAGCATCTTCTTGAAAAAACAACTTCTAGAATTCATTTTTGAATGCAATTTTTCAAATTTTTCAAATTTTTTTTTTATGGTAGGGTTAATTTTGTTTTCAAGAAAAATCTCACCATTGGGATTATGGTGTTTTAATCCCATCTTAAATCTATTAACAATTTAGTGTTTTGTACAATCTTGGACCTACTTCTATTTAACAATTTTTTAATGAATGAAAATCAATTGCTTTTTAAATTAAAAAAATTCCTTAAACTCACAATTCAATTGTTCAATATAAAAAATTTTAACCTTGTGGTTGTGAGCCCCGTCATTGTCACTCAGGCCTCGGATTTTTCTTTTTTTTCGCTTATTGCTCATATTTAGGGTAATTATGGTTAAAAACAACTAAAAAGAGTGCTCACAGTAGGATTGATACAATTCCTGCCAATGATGGAGAATTGGGTCTAAATATTCTAGAGTACCTTAAAAGACTCCTTAGAGCCAAGTTCTACAACTTATCGGGAGATTAGACATGATATTACGCAATTAACAGGAAATGGCACTAACACCACGGGAGTCCAACAGTCTCCTACGGGCGTCACGGCGAAGCCAACTGGTGAAGATTCCCTCGTGTGGGAATGATTCCTCCCCGGAGGAATTAAGCCAACTAGTGGAGATTCCCTTGTACGGGAATGATTCCTCCCCGGAGGAATTAATTCCGCCATAGTGCAATTTCTGCTTTGATTAGACAACGTGGGTTTTTAGCGAAACTTTGCACTTGTCATTGGGGGGCTTCCTAGAAGATCCCCTAAAAGTTTCGTAATTTTCTGGATTACAGAAATGACTCCATGGGAAGTCAACCGCTTTTACCGGCAATTGGAAATTCATGGAAAATTCCACGGTGATGGTAAAATCCCACTAAAAATTAGGATAGTATGTTTTAGCCTAAATAAGCGTCCCGCCAAATTTCAAGACATTCTGATAGCGGCAAGTACCAGAACCAGCGGCGGCAACAACTTTCTAGGTTTTTACCAAAATTCTTGCGAGTTGACCGGCGCACGGGGAGCATACGGAGTCCGATTCGGGTAAACTTAGACTCTTTTCCAACATTCTTGGACCTTCCCAACAACCTGGGCTAGTCAAAACCTTTGGGAAAAATCAATTCCAAAAGATAGATTTTCCGCCTTTTTTACCGGTTCGTGAATGTTAGCTTTGGAGCGCATTTGGGTTCCGAGAGTAAGGGGTAGGGGTTCCTTTAGACTAATTTGGGTCTTCTGGAGCTAATGGCGCTATCTGTTTGGCGATCGGACCATTTCTCCAAAAGTTAGAATTGCTACAGCAGTAGGGTAGATTTTTAGTTCGTTAATTGGTTTTTTCTTAGTTAGTTTTATTCGTAACTTGAGGGGGGAGGAGGCCTTGGAAATGTATAAAAGGCCTCCCCCTCCCCTCATTTCACACCTCTCTACTTTCATTTTTTCGAAACCGCTTTGAACACCTCTATTTTCATTTTGAAACCTCTTATTTCAATTACACTATTTTTCCATCAATTCTCTATTCTACCTACACTCCATCACACATCACATGTAACTACCTTGCAAGTTTTTGGAATTCTCCAACTCCTTGTCCCCCTTGATACACTTGAGTTCCACCACATTCTTAAGTCTTTTGTTGTAAGCCATTCCAAGGACTTTGAGGTACCTTTGGAATGCTTAATCATTTGCTAAGTACTCTCCTTTGAAGTGTTGATACCACCGTTAGTCGATTTAAGTCTTTTGATAAGGGATTCACAGCTTGGATTAGCTTATTGAGGATCCCCCTAAGCTTAAACGATTAATTTTGGTCCTGGTTATGTTCTAGGAGTTTGGGTAGGATCCAAATTCCTCTTTATTCTGTGAGTAGGCCAACCTCTAGCAAATTTATCCTAGAATTTGAGGGACAATCCTCTAGTACGGCGAAGCTATCGCCAAAATTCTAAAATAGTTCCTTGCCTTAGCCAAAAGTTTGTCAAATCCTCTTTTTATTTTGGGACTAAACCTCCCAAACGGCGAAGCTTCGCCCTTACTTCCGTGTTTAGTTTTGGTTAAGGGGTCCCCATAAGGAGACCCAAAAGTGGCGAGCAACGGCCAATAAGGGGCTGGATTTCTTTTAAATTCAGTTCAGTAGTAATCCAGAGCTCAGCCGAGAAGGCCAGCAACCAGCCGAAGGCCAGCAGCCAGCCAAGGGCCGGCAATCAGAGAGGCAAGGCAGCCAGTCCGGCTGTACTGGAGGCAGCCAGACCGGTTGTACTGGTTCGTTAATGAAGGCCAGTACTAACACAATGTTGGTATCATACCAGGTTGATCATACATCTGATTAATCAAAATCAAACTCTGGGATGATGCCCACAAGGCCCCAACTTTGATTTTTTGTTTAAATTTTCTTTAAAAAAGACCATAAAATAGTTTGGATTTTTTGAGAGAAACCCAGAGGTGAAGCCTGAATTCCTAGTCTTGAGCAAATTAGTGAGAAACTAAGGCTGAATTTTCCAAAAGAGAGGCCTTTACTCCAAGATCAGATTTGCACATACTGAGAGGGGGCTGAGTGTGAGAGACTGAGGGCTGAACTAAGGCTGGATTTTCCAAAAGAGAGGCCTGAATTCAAAATCAGATTTGCATATACTGAGAGGGGGCTGAAGGTGAGAGATTGAGGGCTGAACCTCAACTAAGGTCAGTTCAACAAAAATTCAAATTTGCACATACTGGGGGGAGCCAAATAGGGCTGGTCAACCCCAGTTGACCTGAGAAGGGGCTGAATTGCACCACTTGCTTCCTGAAGCTCCCCAGAAGGGGGCTGATTGCACCACTTGCTTAACTGAAGCTCCCACATGCTGGACACCTCCTCCCACCTTCAAGTTCTAGCCTGGCTGTTGGACTGAGAAGAAACTGAGCTCCCCATCTGTAAGGCTACACACACAATCTCCAAAACTAAGCTAAGACAAGGCATTGTGCAATTGCCATTTGAATCCATGAGATTGTAGTTGGAATTGTAGAAGAGGGAGTTAGCAAAAAGGAACCAACCATTTGGAATGTTTGACTTTTTAACCATATTTTAATTTAGGAGAATACAAGTAGGAAAAAACAAAGAATGGAATAGTTTGACTTTATAGGAGTTTTAGAGATTGCTAAATTAGAGAAGAATTAGAAAGCTTAGTTGTAGTGGGGTTTGACTTTAGGAACCATTTACCAACTAATTTCTAGATTAGATCATTTCCGGATGTTTTATGTTTGACTTTTAAGGCTTGGTAGAAGGATAAAGAAATCGGTAAAAAGATAAAGAAAACACCAAACAAAAGAAAGAAAAGAAGGATAAAGACTTGAAAAGAAAACCAACATCCAAGGCAAATACACATCATCAAGACATCAACTGGAACAAGAACATTGGAGATGGAGGTGGAATTGGCGCCACGTGAAGAATTCGTGAGAGCAACCGAAGATCTTGAGTTTGTCATGGGAGAGGTTAGTCTCTGAATTTACCTTTTTAATTATATTTTCCTTTCCCACAAGTTTCGTAGATTAGATTTTAGCCATTAGTTCCGATTTAGACAACCAATTAGTTTAGGAAGTTCTGATAAAAACAAAGATAGAATTTGCCCAAGCATCTAAAAGATAATTCCCAAATTAAGACCAAAATAGAATTGATAGTAAAATCAAACTTAGGAATTTGGACATTTGATTAGAAGTAGAAGTAGAAGTAAAACCCACAAGTACTTCCGAGGGTAAACCAAGCAATAGGTAGATTTTGGAAAACCGGATAACGGTCCAAATCTACTTATAATTCGTTTACCAAAGGATTTAAGAAGTGAATATCGAGTTGAAGTCAAAAACAAGGGAGGTAAAAGTAACTCCAACTAAAGATTGACACTAGGGTAACAAAAAGGATTCAACTAGGTAAATTTTGATGAACCGGTTAACGGTCAA
This sequence comes from Thuidium tamariscinum, assembly GCA_947034885.2. NCBI lineage: Eukaryota > Viridiplantae > Streptophyta > Bryopsida > Hypnales > Thuidiaceae > Thuidium > Thuidium tamariscinum. The sequence goes on from OX344756.2 coordinate 9,896,422, forward strand.
CATTTACCATAGAAAATTCACATTTGTCTTAAGGTCAAACGTTGAGGTTTTACCTTTGGGAAGGTAAAATTACTCCTTTTGGACTAAACTCGGTTCACTTATTCCGGTAGTTGGCCAAAATAGTCAAGATTAGCCGAACCGAACATTAAACAAGGTAGAAGTAGAATTATCCAAAGATATCTTAGAACGGGAAAAACCCAAAGAAAGGAGAAGCTTAGCAGACGGCTTAGGCCCTACAAGAATAGGAAGTAATAAAAATTACTCATTGGGTTCTGATAAATAGACCTTATCAGTCGGAAGTTTGGAAGCCAAGTACTAACTCTTAAAGTATAAGATCAACAATTGCAAATAGACTAATTAGGAGTAGGAATTAGAAAGATCCATTGCTTGGAAGGCGTAATTGGATTGCACGTAGGTTAGGCACCCACTAGGAATTGTTCACCAAATAGTAGAACCTAGTTGTGTTCACTTTATTCCAAGGGTGAGAATAAAGCGCCCACAGTGGTCCATAGTGCAAAAAAATTCCACAAATGGTGGTGGTCAAAGTCATCTAAAATTGTAGTTCATAGTTCAAAAAACTTTTCTTTTCCAACTTTGAATGCTAATATCTTCTAATTGGTACGATCGAACTTCATGAAATTTTCTAGCACATGACTTGAGACAAGTGAAGTAAAAGATCCTACGGTTAGGTTTCCCAAAAAAACATATTTTTTTTGAGCAACTAAAGCAAAGATGGCAGTTTTGAATGTTTTTTGAGCCTAAAAATGCCATGGTACTTTAGGGATTAAATAAGACTTCAAAGTTTATTTTAATGTAGAGAATCTATAAATACTCACAAACTACCTACAAACTAAAATTCCTCATAATTTTCATCATGTTTATCAAAATGGAATGACTCAAAGTATTCTTTATAGATATAGATCTAAAAAACTAATTTCAAAATTTATCTTTAAAAAAAATGACTAAAAATGAATTTAGTCCAACAAACAATGAGAACTACATATCATGCAATAACTTTTAACCATGTAGGCAAAAGTTGTGAAATTTTTTGGCCTTAAAGCTTCTTTTTAGATACATGTTGTTTAAAAATTTCAAAGGAAAACTCTATCCATAGTAAGTTGCCTAAAATTGATGTGCTGCCCCCAACCCCCTATAGTTTAGGGCTTTAGGGATAAATCCCTAAAGGAACATGAATACATTTGATATTCTAATATAGAATGTGTGCTTTAGAGATAAAAATGTCATTTGAATGGGGAAAGAAGTTCACAATTAGAAAGTGTAGGCATAACTACTATGACAACTTTCTAAAATTGTGATAGTACAAAACGTTGTTTTAAAAATTATTGTATACTTAGAAGAGGATAAAATGGTAGAATTTCTTGTACAAAATGACTCTATTAGGGTGCCAAACACTAACTGAGAAAAAATCATGATCTAATGTTAATTTTGTTTATTCACAAATGAAAAATATACAAGTTAAGAATCTCATTATAGTACCAATTTTGTACCACCCATTTTTGTAGAATTTTTGAAAAATGTTTAAACAACAAGCAGTTGGAAAATAAACTTAATTTGTTTTGAATTGGTAGAAAGGATTATGCATACTTATGTATGGTGAATGAATGTGGGGGTAGTAACCTTTATTATGTGTGATGTACTATGTACTTTTAATGTCATTGTGACATTCATTCACTTTGATGTAGCATTTATTCCCTCTAAAGTATTAGTCATTCTCTTTGAAGTAACAAGACTACCTTTTGGATATGAGCATAATGAATAAATTAAGAAATTGTATTGGTCTATATTATAGTTTTCACAACATTCCAATTGGATTGGTTTGTACTAAATAATGTACTATAGTTTTTCTAGAAAATCATTATATGGCCTCATAATGGATTAAAAAACATTTATAAATTCTCTTTTATTTTTTCAAAAAACTAGACAATTTGCATCATCACCTTCCACAATTTATATTCATAGTTTGCATTTAATCCCAATACAATTTGTTTATTTATTTTTAATAATATTTCCAAGCTTTCAAAGAACCCCATTGATCTTCTAAATCCTTTAGGAAAAAATATGCCACATTTATTTAGCATTGAATTGTGAGTCTATATTAGTTCTATGATCTCAAGGAAGGATATACTAGTGTTTGTCTATAAAGAGCACACAAAGAGTACATAGTGTCATAATTAATCTTAACCTCTACAAGAACTTGAATACATTTCGCCCATAGATTTAGAAAGTTTTTTAAATACAATGTTGTATTTGAAATGGGGAAGGAAGTTCAAATGTTTTGAAATTTTTGTGAGTTCAAAAACCATGGGAACATGGGATTCTATTATATAGAATTCAAGATAAAGAGAAGCATTATTCAAAAATATTGTAAGCTCAAATTAGGAGGAAATATTACAATTTCTTGCATATAATAACTTTATGGTGACGTCAATAGCTCTAAATTCAATTCTAATTTTTTTTTGCATACATTAATAGGGAAATCAAGAATATTGTTGTGGTGATAATTTTGCACCACCCATTCTATGGATTTCCTTTAACCCCTAAATGCCCAAGGCACCAAATTTTTGTATTGACAATAATTTGAAGTTAAATAATTTACCTAAATAATTTTTCTATTTTTAGTAGTTAAAATATTTTTTAAACAATATTTTTGAAGTCTAATTTTAGCATCCAAAATCCAATTTGAAACATGATTGATTATGATTTTTGTATTGAAGATTCTGTGCAAGGGGGGTGATGGGAGCTACTATTATGTGAGCCTAAAGTGTGAGCCCATGAGCTTAGAAGACTACATACCCATGGTATAGATGTTTATCGTATAAAAAATTTCTATAATTATAGTGCAACTATGTTGTAGATATACATATCATAGATGTTTATGTTACAATTGCCATCGATGGTTGATGTACATTTATTTATACACATGCTCAAGGCTCACATGTTTGCATCTTCATATTCATGTACTAGCATCATTGGAGTGTCGATTGCTATCTTGACTTAGCAAAGTGTTGAGTGCTCTTGGAAATGACCCTCAAATATACTAGATCTTGGAAAAAAATCACACTAAAAAATCATTAAAAAATATGGAGTAGATTTTTAGTGGCCATGAATTGATTAGACTTATGCATGTAAGGCCCCTTAAACTCATACTTTTTTGTGACCAACATTTTAGATTTGACATGTAGAAAGTGGATTGAAAGACTTCATATAACTTTGGAAGTTTTAACATCCTTATTTATGATCAAATTTTATAATCTTTCAATACATAAATGATATTGTTGTGTTTTCATTTTCTACAAGATTCCTAACATATTTAGTTTGAATTTGTTTAGTTACAATTTTTAAAAATTGATACAACTCATCAAAATATTGTTTATTTGTTCAATTTGGAGCAAATTCTTAGAAGCTCAAGAAAGGACTTGGGCATTTAGGAGTTAATGTTTATGCAACAAGAGGTTAGAAAACAAAATAGATTTGTTTTATATTGGTAAAAGGCTTGTGCATACTCATGTGTAAGAATAGTGACCTTTATAATTTGTGAAGTAATATATTATTATGGGGTGCACTCTCCTTTTTTTAAATTTAGAGATGTCCAATTAAATGAAGAATTATTATAAATACCTTGGTCCTAAATTTTAGATATGGTGTGGAAGTAAATTAGCATCATCTTAATGTGTTTAGGGTTTTTGTAAATAGCAAAATCTAGAGGATAATAATGAATTTTATTTTATTTCTATTTCTATGGTGGCCTTGCTAAAAATCAAGAAAAATCTAAAATTTTAGAAATACTTCTACTTAGTGGTAAATGGCATATTTAGTTTATCTCTGTAAGAAGTATCTAGGTATGATCTAATGTTTGGTGAATTTCAACATTGTAACTAGTGTACAATAATAATTAGTTTCCTAAATGTGGACATTGGAAGATGAGGAACAAAAATTGAAATTGATTAGAAAGTTGATGAATGCAAGTACCTTAGATGGTGATAGCTATAATTTAAGGCTCTAATGATCGCTAAGGTATTGAAATTAGAATTTTGTTTGCTTTCACTAAACTTGGCTACAAGTTGGAAATGCTATGGGATTGTTAACACACTCAGGGTTTTGTTTTTTTCCAAGAGAAAGCTCATAGTTTAGAGTTTCAAGCAAAAAAAGGTTTTGGGAACACAATTATACAAACAATTTAAAATTCTAGGTTACCTACTACTTTGTTTTTCCCTAATAGGGTTAAATTGTAAACATTGAATTTATCTTTGCAACTAGGTGCTTGAATTTTTGGCTTCTTATTTTGTATATCATTTTTTGTATGTACAGTTTTTTTTAGATGAATTTCTCTATGACCCCATTGAATATTTGAAAAAAGTTTGTTTTCATTTTGTATTTATATTGAAATTAGGGTACACAAAATTACTAATTTTTTTTAATGAAGTATAGAATACTTGAAATAAGAAGAATTTAGAAATTTAGGTAAATATAGCAATATTAAAAGTTAAAAAATTTATCTACATAGCCGCCATGTAATAGGAGCTTGATTGCACAATACCAATAAACATTCTATAAATGCACCCTTGAGAATGTATATTCTTGATGTGTGCCATCCGTTTCTTTTGAATTGACATTCATTATCTTCCAAAGTAAAGAGACTATTCACTAGAAGAAATTTGTGTTTGCATCAACAAAATCCACTTGATGTGTTTCTTGAGGCAAACGCAAAAAAAGCATTTTTCTGTGTTCTTCAACGTAGATTTTGCGTTTGCCTCAACAAACACATCAAGTGGATTTTGCTGAGGCAAACACAGTTTTCTTCTAGTGATTTATTACAACGTTGGGACGTAGGTGCAATATATAGATTGAGTAATTGTATTGCTAGTTTGTACAATAAATTTTTACAATTCTAATCACATTAGTTTGATTGTATAATAATGGAGTTCCTTTAGAATACTAATGCATGGACAAATAGTGGGCTATAAAATACACACAAATCCTCTTTTGTTTTTTTCCCAAAATTGAATGATTTGCATCATCACTTTACACAAATATTCATAGTTTGATGGCAAAATCTCAACATGGTCCTTTCACTCATGCTTTTAAAATTTCAGGGAGGTTTTTGAGAATACCTTTAGTCTTGCAAATCCTTTAAAAGTTGAGCCCAATTTCAAGGCCAAACCCTACAAGATGATGTATGTCGCTTCTATAATTAAAAGAATTACATTGATTAAATTATTGGTTGATAAACCTTAGATTTTATAACTTATTTTTTAGGCTTGTAAATCAAAATCATGTACTTCTATGCCTTTCAACTTTGGAGATTATGTTAACAAGTTTGTTGAGTGTATGTATGTTAGAGCAATTGAACTTGTCTACCATGGTTGCTTAAAATTGCCCCTACTTTGAAAAAAAAGGTTCTTTTGAAGCATAACTTTTCAATTGCAACTTGGATCATTGTAAAATCTCCTAGGCATCAAGCTAGTAATGAAAAACACATAATAATAGAAAAAAATTCACAAAAATCCAACAAAAATTGCAAATAAACGACTTTGCTCTAACGTAAAAAAGGCTTGAAATCATGCTTCATGGCTTCCACGACTACTAGTATGTGAGTATAGAAAGTGTGAGCTTATGAGCCTAGAATTCTATACACCAATAATATAGGTGTCTATATTATAGACACCTCAATGATTATAGTGTATCTATATTTTAAACACCCATATTATAGGTGTCTATGCTATAAACAACTTCAATGAGTGTAGGATACTTATTTATATTTAGGCTCAAGGCTCATAGGCTCACACTTCTATGCTCACATACTAGCATCGCTGATCCAATTTACAAGATCACTAAACAAAATCTAGAGATGTTATCCCCTCTACTTGAATAAATGTATACGCTTTCAAATGAATAAGGTATGAAATTCATCCATACCATGGGTGATTCATCTAAGGTAAAACCACCTAAAACCAATCATTTAAGATATTCTAAACATGACATGGTGTAGTGCAAGTCAAAGCAAATATTTTCAGAGGTGCAATGATAAAAATGATGGGAATTGTGAAAACTTTGGTACTTTTACAGCATATATTGAAATTCTTATGAATTTTGAAAGGCAAAAAGTGTACTAGATCCATTGCCAATCCCCAGTCTCTTCTAATTCCAATCATTCAAAAAATACTTTTCTTCTTAGTGTTTACAACTTTTTTGTGCACTACTTTGGAACATGTGTTAACTTAAGTTATGAACTTTTAATCCCAACTCTGAAAAGGAAAAAAGAAACACAGGTTAGCCTGGTTGGAACTTGGAAATACATCAATCTATTGGTTGGCTGTGGAGCGGTGGTTGCTTATGGGCGGTTCTACCTTACACCCACGGATGAATTTCTCTCTCTCCCCTCTCCAGTCTCCACTGCACCCACCAACAAACGGAAATCTAAAACTTCTGCAAGTCCAGACTCCAGAGCCTGTCTGCCTGTGCCTGTCTGCCTCAGATCAATGTGATCCAAAACCAAGGCTCATTGCAAGGACAATGAATCAAAGCTGCAGGTGCGATGGCAGTGCAGAAGATTGTTCCCATGCTTCCACCTCACTCCTCTCATTCAATTCATCTCCACCCAACCGCAAACACAATTCACACTCCGAAATGAATCAATCAATGCAGTGAGTCTTTTGCAGTGAAGTCATTCAGTCGTCCTTCACACAAGTTAGTAAAAAGAAGAAGAAGAAGAAATTTGAAAAATTTGTAAAGAAAATCTGAGGCTGTCTGTCACTACAAAAACGCCCTCTCCATCATCACTCCCGCACTACTGTACTTCCTCTCCTTGCGTTCCCCTTCTTGTGCTCTCCAGTCTCCACCTGCCCCTTTGCAGTTCATGATCACTGCTCCTGCGCCTGCCATCATCACTTCTGCTGTTGCTTTGGCAGTAAGTTAACTTACGACGAAGACACTCTCTCGATCTTGTATTTCATACTTATAGTAGCTGCGCGCAATTGTTGAAGAGCTAACGTACGTATCTTCCTCAGCTCGTTGTGTGAACAGAAGCCGCATTGTTGTGTTTTTGGGTATCGATCAGGGAAGAGGCATGGCATTCACAGGGATGAAGGTGGGCGTGGTGGTGATGCTGATGCTGGCCATGGCCGCAGCTGTGGCGATGGCCGCTCCTGCGGAGTACGTGGTGAAGTGGGACTTTCCGAGCACGGACCGGTATTACAGTGCGACGCAGGGCAGGACCTACAAAGTGGGCGACAAATTGAGTAAGTAGTAGTCTTGGTTTCTTGCATTAATCCGATCTCAGTCTGCTTTTTCACTACTTTTGAAACGTAGGAATCCTGTAAGTTCCGAAGGAACGAATCACTGTGAATGATGTGGTTCGAATGTGTGATGGGTGCGCGAGATATTGCAGAATGTCAGTTTAGAAAAAGTGGCTAAAAGAGAGATTTGAGTAAAGTGGGGTCTCTGTATATTGAGGTTTCAGTGACTACTTTGTCTCTGGGTTGTCGAATATGACGAGAATGTGTGTCATTTATTGGTTCTTATAATTGCAGTTTGATGTGGTGGTCACATGAGAGAATTTTATGTATTGCTGGCCTGCTTCATTAAGCTCTTTCTTACCATCGTATCAGACGACTTCGTTCCAATCTTGGTAGATAGATTCCTGAGGCCATGTCCACTAACCTCGTGCAAATGATCTTGAAACTTGGGAGTCTTTGAACAGTCATCCAGTTCGTGTTAGTCGATAGGGACTCGCATTCTGCCATTCTCTTGAAATGTCTGAGCCCACATTGTACACGGTGAAAGAGTGGTCGGAAGCTGTCGCCGTGGACTTAGTTTTCATCATCGCTCTATCATTAACCCAGGCAGTGCGAATACCCTGTTGAAACAACATTTTTTTGATATAAAATCGACATCAAAAAAGCTGGTGTTCATGAAATAGAGTCACTGACTGAAACAACATTCCCTGCATGAACGTTTTTCGCAACTCACGTTTTCACGTACGAATACATTTAGCGGCGAACTACGTTACTGGGTGGTCTGTGGCAGATCTTATAAACATGCAGAAAACATTCAATTTGGAGATGTTGAGTGTTTCACACTCGCAGTTAGTTGAACGAAAATCCTATTGTTGTCAATACTGAGTGTTTTAATCTCCGAGTTCGTTGACCCAGCTTCCCAATGTTGTGTTTATTGCTGTCATTTCAACAGGTTATAAATTGCTCTCAAGTGACTTTAATTCACATGTTTTTCACATGTCCTTCTGCTTGAGATTGAAGAAGTAATGAAGAGGGAGTGTTAACTAATGGCGTGTGGTCTATGAATGCAGCGTTCGAATACTCGTCCGAAATGCACAACGTGGTGAAGGTGGGGAGCGCATCAGACTTCGCACAGTGCACCACGCACTCCGCGCAGAGCCCCGAGTACGCCGACGGCCACACCTCCGTGACTCTCAACAAGCCCGGCCCCCATTACTTCATTTGCGCCGTCCCCGGCCACTGCGCCGACGGCATGAAGATCAAGGTCCTGGTCAAGAACTAAAACATTCATCCCAAAGTTGGAAGATCGAATTGGCAAAGCAGGAATCGATCAATGCACCTGACTGAGGATGTATACAAGCACAATGTTGAGGTTGCCAGAAGGAGCAAGACTGAAGTTGGGTATAGTGGATGACAAGATTTCCTACTTGCCTCCAATTGTTGTGTTTGTATTCGGGAGTTTTTCAGATTTTGAAGTTGCTAGTTTGGGTACTTTTGTTTTAGGTTGTGGTCATCGCGTAGTTTGACGTAAGTTGACACATAGAGGTGATTAGTGGCCTGTTGAGAGGGAGAAGATCGACTCCATGGGACACTATGTTTCATCCAGGATCCCACCTGGAATAAAATGTTCACTGGTGAATGGATCTTTGTGATGAACTTCGAAGTGATTTCAGCATTTTTTTTGGTTCCTAGTTCACCTGCCTCCTTTCTGAGTAACTTATTTAATCTCTATTGCCACTATGATGAATGGAACAATTTTGCTTGCTCGAATTCTAATCGAGTGAACTCTGATTTGAAGCGAAGGTCTGAAACCTTTACATCACTGCTTGGGATCCCATAACCTGAGTAAAAACAGATTTATGAATGGGAGCTACTAACAGTCAATGATCAATTTGCCGTGCGGGAAGAGTAGAAAATTTCAAAATGTCAAATTTCGAGGTAGCCATAATGAGAAACTTTTAACTGGAGCTGATGTTTTGTGAAAGAAATTTGTGTCATTGGAGTGGAATGCATTCCGTTTGTTTGTGATGTATTCGAATGAGAGACGGAGTTTTCGGTAAAATGAGCACAAGAAAGGGCTGGTCGTTCCCAACTAAGAATGTAGAACTGCGGTACAGCTCTTTTCATATGATCGATCGTACGCTAAAATCAATTACCTTCGCAATTATCATTCAATAAATTCGTAAGGAAATTAAAATATGATGGACAAATTGAGAATGCTGTTGTTCACATAGCCACAGCGCATTTTAGTTTTGTAAGAGCATCTCCATTCCACACGCCCCAAGCAAGGGTGCCAAGGGGTGGTTAGGCATGGGTTTTCAACCTTGCAGGCTTTTCTATTTGTGAAGCTCCTCATGGCTGAACTGAAAATCCACCCACCAAACATGCCTCAAGTCAAGCACATCACAAGTGTCAAGCCAGGTAGGGGCCTCAGAAGGTTTTGGGTTGGCTAGAGAGTGAGAGTTTGATTGAATTCTATACAACAATGAAGGAAGTGTGATTTGAAAGGATAAGATAGGGGATAGTGAGGCATGGAGAAGACTCCAATATTTTAATCCCCTTCTTATTTTTCAGTGTTTATTAGAGTAAACTTGTCAATCACCACACAAGCAAATTTCAAGTAATTCTCTATAGTAAAATAGAGACTTGAATGCTTTGAAATTTGGTGCAATTATTAAATGTCATGTTAAGATTCATCTTTAAAAAATGAAATGCAAAAAGATTTCTTCCTACAAGTTTTATTGCATGCAATACAAAAGCAATGAGGTTGAAGTGTGATTAAAATTTCTTTACAGCCATTTACTACACATTCTAAGAAGAACTAAGATTGTGAATGGTGGTGAATGGCAACATGAAGGGACAAGGAGGGGTGTGCCGTGCGGTTACCGTTTGGTTATTGAAATTTTGGTTGTCCAGTGTTTAGATTTGTCCGGTGAATGGCACATTTACTATAGGTGGTTTTTTAGCTTGGCTTGTCTGGCATGGGGCAATGCTATAGGCCAAACACGCCACATTAATGTTTTCTTGGCTTTTGGAGTGTTGGCATGGAGATGCTCTAAAACATAATCAAATCATTCCTATAAATGATGAGCTTCAACATGTGTAGGGCGTCTTCAATGCAATAGTAAAATTGAAGAGTATCTACCTTTTCTAGGTGAGAATTAATTGATGACCAACCAAATACTTTTATTTTCTACCTTTGACGTGTGTAATTTCTTCTTCATTTCAATTGCAACCAGCCATAAATCTGTCCTATTCCAATTAACCACTAAAGCATTTTGACTATGTTTTCACCAAAAATGCTCCAAAATTGTGATATCTAATACAAGCACAAAATTTTTAGAAAAATCTTATTTTTGACAAATGTAACTATATGATCTTGTGGTAAGGTGGTTTGAAAAGATGTGAAAAAAATTTCAGAAATTTCCATCATGTATATTGCAAGATATTAACATTTGAATTGACAAAAATCCACTATGAAACTACACTTCACAAGGTCACATTTGAATAAAAAAATGTTCAAAATGGTGGATACCCTTTGAATTCACTCTTCAATGCAAGTTGTCTACATGCTCAAATAATTTCAAATCATTTGGAATCGTACAACATGTAGGAAAAAAATAGTAAGTAGAAAGAAGTAGAAAATTGGTTAAAATATTAGATTGTAAAAAATTTATTCATGGAAATGAAAAATTCCAATCCCAATAATTGTAAAATTTTAATAAACAATCTTCAAATAATGTCTTAATTTTTTTTCAAAAATATTAAAAATTGAATTGAATAAAGGATTTCAATTTTTTTTTTATAGAATAGAGATTCTATAACCACTTGAATAAGTTAACTACTGCAAACTAAAACTCCTCATAACTTTCATCTCATTGATCAAAATGGAATGATTCAAAGATTTCCACATCGATATAAATCTAATAAACTAATTTCAAATTTTTATTTTTTAGGAAAAGTAATTTTGAAAGAATTGTTTTTAGCTGCCTAGGCTGCCTATTGAGTAAAGAAAATGACATATGGTGCCATAACTTTTTAACCATGTAGTCAAAAGTTATGAAAATTGGTTGGCCTTGAAGCTGCACCTTGGAGAAATGTTTTGTGAAAATTTCAAATCAAAAAAATTAAAAAACTCATTCATAATGAGTTGCCCGAAATTGCTATGTTGCCAAAAAAACGCAATTTAGGGCTTTAGGGGTTAATTTGGTTGACTTTCCAATTTGTTTACCCCTTATTGGATTTACAATAATGTCAACAAATATGTAAATATATAAGGTAGAAGTACCTATTTTAGACAACCCCCCTTTAATGGCTTTGTAGGTTGACCTATTGTAAACTACACTTAGATGCACTATTTATTGAAAAGATTTTTTGTTTGTACCTTTTCATCCAATCATCTGTCTTACTTTATTGTTTTGGGAGAAATGTCAAAGCTAACCATAAATCCATAATAGGTGATTCTATGAAATTAGAATGGGTCCTAATGAAAAATTTGTATTTGTATTGAATGAAATATTCATTTTTGAAGGAAAAAAATTCTTTTTTTTTGCATTGCTCCTCATTCTTACATTTGCATACATTGAGTTCAATTTCATAGTGAGTTTCCCACATCTTACATGTTAAAATATTTAAGTTATCTATTATAGGTACTTCTACTTTAACAAAGCTTTGTCCCTTAATGTATAGTATCAACAAAGCTCACCTTATTTATAGAAGGCAATCCATTCTTGATCACCCCCTGCAAAGTGTAGTGGTCTATTTCTAATTAGTTATAATGCATTAAACTCTAAGTATCCAAACCCATTTCTAGAATTGATTATATGAGAAAAATCATCATAAAGTACTATTTGAAAGAATAATTTGGAATTGAGATGCAAATAAAAATTGTAGAATTTGAGTTTTAGATTCTATCTATAAAGTTAGACTCACCAATGCTATCACCAATATTTTTCTATAAATTTTGAAAGGAAAATTTCAAAATTCCTTCTAATTTCAATTACAAGTAAAACACTATCATTTTTTTGAGTAAATTTTGTTGGAATGGATTTGAAGTGAGGTTTTCTTGACATGGTAATCTTTTGGAATTTTTGTATTCTTTGATTCTATGACCTTATTTTTGCTATTCTAGATTTGAACTAGAGTCAATGCAATTTTGGCTTGGTCAACCACTTGATCAACTTCTACACTTGCAACTCTAGAAAAATATGCACTCTAATAACACCAAATCCAACCTTTGGATAGGACAACAACTTCGTAAAGTATCTCTACAAATTAAAATGACTTTCATTGAAGTTATAATGAGAAAGAAATATGTATTAGATGAAATTTGAGGCCTCCAAGAGACTGTGAATTCCCATAGTTTGGGAATGCAGAAATTGCAAAACTGCAGGAATTTGACATGGTCGCGATTGTACCACATCACAATTTTTTTTTGAAAAAAATAAAATAAAATTTTGACTTCTTTTTGCATTTCATACCTAAGTGGAATTATAATGAGGGGTTATAAACGTCCCATAAAGAACCTACAACTAACATTCTATGTACCTATTAGTACTTGAGTATCCACTGATCAAGAATTGAAACAAACCTCAAGTTGCAATTATTGCACTAAAATTGTCAGAAAAGTAAATGAATTTGGATGAGTTATGAGGTGGCAGAATTGGATTTGTTTACCCTATAATTGGGAACAAGACTTTATTAGTTAAGGTAGCACTTGGCAATGAAGTACTCTCAATTAGTGCTATAATTTGGTCTATTGTAGTAAAGAATCATTTTCAATTTTACAACTAGCTCTTGGTTGGAAATAGGATGACCTAATTATATGACTAGTATAGGACAAATAAAATCTTTACCTTGAAATTCAAGATAATTTTATTTTGTAAAGTAAAATTTAAAAAAAAAATATAGAATCCTTTTCAAATTTATTTTTGTACTTGAAAAAAAATTTCCTTCAACATATAGGTCACTACAAGAAACATCATGATTTTTGTTCAAAATGGCTTTAGTATTGTAATGTTGTGACTTTTGGAATGAGTTTTTTTTAATGAAATTAAATATGGATAATTTGTAAATCACTTTAAATAGTGTGTGAGTGAAAATTTTGACCTAGAAAAAAAATTCTCTAAAAGTTATGCTCTCTCAAAGAGTGATGAAAAATGCAAGAAAATAGATACATTGGAATTTGATTTTTAGAAAGTAGTAGAAATATTGAAAAAAATAAACTAAGAAAATCATTTATCCTAACTTGAAGGTTCTTCTTGCCCATTTTCATCATCAAGGGAATAAACATTTGTATTCTTTGCACTTGTGCAAAGATAGTATACTTTGAGTACATATGAAAGGTGGATCCTTTATTATTTTTAGGAAATCTCTTTACAAGATTGTGTGACTATAGTGTAAGTCTTTGTGTCCAAATCTTCACCTTGAAATTTCCATTTTTGGGCTAGAAATAGTACTAAAAATCCTCAGAATGGCTAAGGTAGATATCCAACAAGGGAAAGTTTTAAAATAGTAAGCCAATTTAAAAATTAAAAAAAAAATTATTAGATGTCTACAACTATCACATGTATCTTCACTCCAAATTTCATAGTAAATGGATATACTATGCAAAAGTTATTAGCAAAAAAACACTTGCCTAAGGCTAAGGGGACACAAAAAGGAAGTGTTTCTAGAAATGACCTAGGTATGTTCAAAGAATATTATCAATGAGCTACTATATAATAGCTGCAACAAGAAAGTACTACATAGGATCAACTATAAGCTCTAAAATCAAATCCAACATTGAAATGCTATGAAGTTTCTTGATTTAGAGTTGCTCCAAAAACTTAAAATAGGAATTAGAAATATTTTACATAAAATATATTTTCTAACAATTGTATGTTCTTTTATAAAATTCCATAATGCAACAATGGCCTCTATGAAGAAGACCAATCCTTTCACAAGATTGAACCACATGATTGATCTAGCAAGTTATTGAACAACTCATTGAAAATAGATACAATAGTATAGCCCATGCTACAACATATGGCAAGAGGATGCAAGCTCTCAAACCAACTCTTCATTTATGTTTTCCAACATAACCCCATTGATGATGCTCTAAGTTATATGGATTCTAATAACAGTAATAAGTCTCATATTTATTTGCTCTTCTAAACATAACACTTCGAATTCATGTCAGTATTTGTGTTTTAGTTACAGTGCACTTGAGCGTAAGAAATACATTCAATAGAATGATGATGAGCTCAAGCGTCTCATCAATGCTTTTTCACACGTCTCGTTTTCCATTCAGCTTCGTAACTTTCAAACGGTTGCACCACCATTGCTAAATCTCTCACTACAAGTAGAGATAACAAACGTAGTTTGCAAAATGAATATCATGCTTTTACAAATTTATATTGTAATAGTACTCATACAATCGAACTACTGTAAAATGTCTCCCTAAGCCTGCTCCAAATCCTTCTCAAACCAGCATACTCATCACTCAGAACTTCGAAGGACTTGAGCTGCTTCTATAATAAGGAGGTTCGAATAGTGTTGAATGAACACTGGAAAAGAAGACTAGATAAAAATGGGGGGAGATCACCAACAGCATGATTCTTGCCAGATTGACAAATTCTAAATCATACCACCAAGAAGGTTCAATGGACGGGGGAACAGACCAGGAATGCCCGGTAGGCTCTCTCGCCTCAATGCTGTTTGAATTCAATAGAAGAACCAGACAAAGGAGCCACTTGTTAGCTCTTGTTTTACAGAGGAGAGGTGGTCTGGAACCGGCCGGCCTGCCTGCCTGCACTACAAGTAAGCTTAGCAGCAGCAGCAGCAATAACCTCCAGGCTCCCCTATGGGCTCTTCCGAGTTTCCAAAACGTGTCCTAAAAATATCCCAGTATGGTATGGGACGGCAATTACACAACAAGCTGATTGTGAACGAGAACTAGGCTGAGCTACAAAACACGAGAATGAAATGCAATTGCTGGGTAGGTTTAGAAGACATGCTACTTGACTACGTTCTACCGAAGGCCCTTTGATACGGGCTTCTTCTTTAAAAAATCGTTGGCTTCGGGAGACAGATATTCCCACCAGAGACTCACACATTCTTGGCCTTTCAATGGGTCCCCACAAATCGAAATAATCTCGTCATCCGGTCCACGAATGCGCTTCCCCTTCCAAGGCTTGTACTTACCATTAAAATGAAGAATATGGGCCTCATCAGCAAACGGGGACATGAAAGGCGTTCTGTTGAAGGTCATGTTCCATCCCTTTTGGTAGTACACCCTCTCCAGATCGCTCAGGTTGGGTCGCCCCAGACCACGAACATTCCACGTCTCATCCAGCGCCTTGTGCTTCCCATAGAGAGCTAGGAGAAAGGGTGGCTGCGACATACCCGCCCTGCAAAAAAAAGAAGAACAAAGCCCATTGAGACACTACTAAAGAAAGAGGTACGGTTGAGGATTAATAAACCCATTACGGACCTAATCTCTTCTCCTGAACTAACCCCCGTTACCAATAGCGACTTATCCAGTCACACGGTTGAACTTATCAGCTAGTGGAGCAAGTATGACTAGACTACTAGAGGTGGCGTTTTACTGTCACTTAAATGGTCTACAACCTCCCACTTTAAAATTAAAAAAGAAATTCAAACAATGAGAAAAAAAGCCTTTGATCTCATGTACCAAAAGTGATCCCTACACAGCTCTACGTTGATCTCCCGAAAATCACATGCCAAAATATTTTAAACGCTTTTAAATGACGCAAATAGAATCTTCTACCTGAAGTCTCAAATATCAAATACAAGAAATAAAGCAACGGTAAAACTTCGTCATCGAGGGAGAGAGAACATACTTATATAAAGCCTTCTTGTCAGATGCCTTTCGAAATTCATCCATCCACCAAACAATAGCTTTAGTGATATTCTGTTCCTGCCATTTTTTGTTATCGATGACAAGAACACCGCGGTTAAACACACAGGCTGATCGATTGAAAGGCTTATCCGGTAACCAATTTGGTCGATCTGGTCCCTGCCGTTTCTGGATCTCGTCTAATTGTGCAAAATCAAAATAAACCTGAAACCTCTGCGAACAATCTTCAATAGCCGCCACCGAATGGCCTTCCAGATCAACGTCATTCAGCTCTTCCAAATTTCCCTGTCAAACAGTAGACATACACACTACAGATGAGAAGCCTAAACAACCGGCACTGGCGGACAATGTGCATCAAGGACGAACAAATATAGGTCGTGTGAAAACAAGTATGCACGAACACATCCATAAGAAGACAACCAACCAGGAGAAACATGAATGAAAGCTCAAAGGATACTCACGAAAGGAGCTAAGGAAAGCCATAATGAATAAAACTTTAAAGGCAGTAATTCAATATAAGAAATTATGACATTCAGAAATGCTTACCTTCACTACAATATCCGAGTCTAGGTAGATGATTCGCTCTATGTCGCTGTAAGTTGCAGGCAAATAGAACGGCAGAAAGTTGTAGGG
Source organism: Thuidium tamariscinum (assembly GCA_947034885.2). NCBI lineage: Eukaryota > Viridiplantae > Streptophyta > Bryopsida > Hypnales > Thuidiaceae > Thuidium > Thuidium tamariscinum. The sequence goes on from OX344756.2 coordinate 9,913,171, forward strand.
ACTGACGAGCTCCTTGCGAGCCCCAGTATCGTTACGGAAAGTTATGTGCTCTTCCACTTCATGGATGTCAATAAACTTGCTGTTTCATACCAAAAGATTCGTTTCAATAAGAGAATAAACAAAATAGACAAAATTGGCATGCCCATCGAAATAACAAAATAACAAAATGCAGGGCCTTGCATCTCCTTAAACATTTAATCACCTAATACAAATCCTCAACACAGTTCATGGAACGCCTCTACTAAACTCAGTTCATCCTGTTGAGGAATATCAATCTCAAAGAAAAATATTGAATCCTAATAAATAAAAGCTTGCAAGACGAATTTTCTGAACAAAGGAACTTACTCAGCCATCTCGACTCTGGCCTTCGGAAACAGGTGTTTTAGCCTTTTAGCAGCATTCCTCTGACTGTATGGCATTACCAGATGATAGAAAAGTCTTTCCGGATGTCTGCAGCCATAACTTACGACATTAGAGAGCACAAGGCGAATGCAGACAAAGGTATATATCGTATCCACACCTTTCATTATGCAATATCCATCGCCGAGCTCTCTAAAGGGCACTCGGTATCGTGAAAGACTACGAGTCAACTGTGAAGAAGAGTAATTATTAAATAGCCAGTTGTGACTAGATATATAAACTAATTAGTAATATCTAACAATAAGAAATAGGATATGCAGGAGGTCAAATTAAGGAGAATCCGAAACAGGAGCAAGTAATCAACCACTCTATAGACTTTGCACAAGCGACACTACAAGCACAACAGCACACCCAAAATAAAATTCAAAAAAATGGGAAACAAAAATCACAGGATACTGCCTGAATTTTTTTTTTCTAAAATCGGGAGAGGAATATACGATAAGGACGAAAAAAATGTGAATCACATTATAGACGGGCTCATAAGACTTACGGGGTATTTGCCATGCTGGAGTTGATCAAAACTGCGAGAGGTCGAAGATCTGATTCATCGGTACAAACAAAAACATGTATATCCTTCTTCTTTTCTACAATCATAGTGGTCTCATCATCTGTGTTGGGTCTGGAATCTAACATCATCCCACTTTGAAGTCCCTCTTGAAACACCTTCCGATTATCCTCAAGCTGACTGTTCTTCCACGAGTGAAACGATCCCATCACACTGGTAAAAGTCCACTGATACACAGAACACAAGGCTTTAGAATCCAATGTATAACAAGAGTTGCTGATTGAGTCCCATTTTCTCACGCCATTTTTTAACAATAGAATATGTTTTGAAGGTTATTGGTGAGAGCACATAATAAGTGCCACCTGCACAATTAGTGTGACTAAGAATTCTATTACTTGAGGATTTGCACAATACAGTATTGGTTAGTCTGCACTATTTTATAATAGTGTGACTATGGAAAGCTAGTGTCACCCACTAATACGATAAACCAGTGTAACATCCAAAGTTCCCTTTCTATTTTTCAGGGTGTAGTAGATTCATTGCAAACACCAAAAAGTGCATCGAAGTTTACAATGTACCACTCCAAAGCCCTCCTAAATCGACAGATCATCATAAATTACGAGCTAGGGTTTTCGAGACGAGTACAAAAAGTTAGCTCAGATGACACCACTCCCTGAAATGTACACCTCTAGTACATTCACTTCATAGACACAGCTTAGAAAAAACATCGCTAAAAACGCCCAGCCGAGCCGTAAAATATTGTTCACTAAAAAACATCTCGTCAGCCTCTTGACCCCATTCTCTGCGATCCCTCGAACAACCTCTCATGAACAGTGGAAGGCAACACCGGCAGGCCACTGGGTCTCTCTTTCAGAAATCAAGAATCGATAAGCTTTCAACGGAACCTAGGATGTGAAAAGAAAGACAAAAAGGCTAACATAGGTCAACCCAAGCGCGTCACTGTCAAAATCACAACACCCAAGAATAAGACCTAAATACGTCTCGACATTCGATTGCTACTGATCCTAGACTCAAAAAGCGTATGCACTCACGTCATTTAAGGCATGTGCAGCCAGAATCGCCACTTCTAATGAATGAACTCTGCACATTTCAGGTGGCCATTCTGTGTGCACATACATTCACATACCCAACGAAAAAGCAGTAATCCCAATGCCCTGTTTCCCAACATAGATACTGAAATAGCTTTTCATTGTGCGTCAGCTGAACAAATAAACTTCCAAAGAATGCAGAAAAATGTTGCGACAAAAAATCAAGACTCGAAATCATGGACAGCAGAACTGATACTTTTGATCGAACACGGGCCCATAATCAACATGAAGACCTAACTAAACCTGAAACGTGAAAAACAGAGTAGCAACGATCAATTCAGGGAATAGCGTCGCGGGATGGATCAAATGTCGCATTACAGAGTTTGCAGCATGTATGGAGACTACTTCTTAAACCTAAGATGTGTGGATTTGAAGAGAGCATTAGAAGGGACAGCATTCGCAGGGCTAGCTAGGGTTTGAGGGTTGTGTCCACCTTGTCATGAGGGTCCCAGCTCTTGAACGGGTCGGCCCAGTTGGCATACTTCGAAGGTGGCAAGAGCCGCATCCCGAGAATGCCCATCAACAACACCGCCGCGAAGAACGGGAGCAGCGGCCATGCCCGCGGAGTGGCGGGCGCTCGAGCACTCACCGAGTTCGTGGAGTCTTTTTGGAAGCGAGGCAACGGCCGTCGAATAGGCTCGAAGTTTTCCTTCATTTCCTCCCCTTTCTTCTCAGCCTTATCCTCATGCAATTGCTTCTTGGGCTCAGATCGCAGACTCATGGGGACCGCTGACTACAACTCGGGAACTCGGCAGATTCAATTCCTGCGCCACGGGCATTACGACTACAACAGCCCCCTCCAGCTCCAGATCTGGACTCCTTCCATAGTCAATGGACTAGAAATGCGGGATTCCAAACCTCATAATACCCCTCCACCAAATCCTCAAACAACGACAAATCTCGCGCGCAAAACGTAAATCCACTCAAGCAGATCCCATCTCACACCAATGCAGGTCTGTCCCTTCTCCAGATCTAAACCAAAATCCAACCGAAAAATACAATAAAAAAATCTCACTCAAATCTTACTCAAATCCCACTCAAACTTGACTCCAATCGCACTGAAGTCACCCTAAAATCCCAGCGTGCATAGATCTCTCACGAGCTACGAAGCTCACAGCAAAAAACGGCTCTGCGCAGACACGCACATGCTCCCCCTCGCCCCGGGGGGAAGGGGCAATAATACCTGAAGAGAAAAATAACCTGGAATCTCAAAGAGCCATGTGCAGGGGACTGAGCTGCAACGCAGCAGCCCGAGAGAGAGCCAGATCCTAAGGACGGGGACGAACGCGACGAACGAGGAATGTGAACGCGGAGAGGCTGGTTTGAAGAGCCCACTGCACTAAAAGTCGCCCCGTCTGAGTGAGCGCCTGCGAAAGGAAGATTGCGAGGATGGAGATCCGGTTGTGTTGACGAAGGATCGAGAGGCGCACAGGCGAGCGCACAGAGAGCGGGAGGGAGAGGAGGAGGAGCTTGCGAGAAGGGGAAATGGGGGCGACGACGACGACGACGACTGCTGATGCTGCTGAGCTGATGCTGCCTGAGAATACTACGACCTAAGGCCTACGACCGCGCCTTCCCTCCGTGTCACCGACGAAACGAGGGGAGACGGACGAAACGGGACGGACGAGAGAAGAGGGACGAAGGGAGAAGGACGAAGGCCGCGATGGACAGGAACGCGAGGCGAAATGTTTGACGAATTCTGCCCGATCGTCGCTGTCTGTTCCTTTTCTGTCTATGCTTGGACTAAAATTAGAATGTAAGCTTAGGGCCAATTAGGGGGGGTAGAGTACGAGGGATGCTTCTTAGGGACTTGCACTTGGGCATTAAAAAAAATTGAGCATTCTGATTGGCAAAATTAGGACTAATTTTGCAAGCTCTTGATCAATGGAATTACTTAGAATATTTGTTTATCTCGATTTGGTCTAAAGTGTCCTTTAATTCCTTTATTAAGGTCTAGGGGGAGGTCTAAATTTTCAAAAATGTGAGGATTCATGCACTATAATGAAGTTTTAATTTAACACTCAAATTAGAAGAATGATTTTATCTTGACTCTCAAACACTGAGAGTTCTAAATCATGTTTCATAGATAATATTAATACATTTAGATCTATACCTTCATTGATCTTTGAACAACAATGTGACATTGAAAGGTGCAATAGATAACTTTGTTGTTAATTGTAAAAACTAAAAATGCATGTATTGATTCAATAATCAAAGTATTTGAGTGATTACCTTAGTCATAGGGGGACACATCCTTCCAAGATTAAGTATCGTAGTATTTATCAATCAAATACAAGAGACACGATTCAAAATTGTTCTAAAATTGAGTATAGATCAAATATTTATGGTTTTGAAAAAAAAAATGTTATTAATTTAAATTCACAAAAGTTATAACTACAATAGAACTTCTCTGAGTTGGTCCTTTCTAAGCCAATAAACTTCTGTAAATCAATGTGTGAGACTAGTTCCAAACTAGGTCAAATTACAAAGATTGTGACTAATTCTAACCCTCTTTAAGCCAATAAAACTTTGTAAGCCAATGTGTTAGATCGGTTTGGGACCTATTGGATTAGAAAGGTTCTACTATACATTTATTTTTTTAGAATAATTACATATTACCAATTTATTAGAATCATCTTCCTAGATTCATTTTGGCATTAAAAAGATTGGTTTTAAAACTTCCAAAATAAATCTTTATTCTTAAATAATATACTAATTGTATAATTTTTTTGTTTTTATTGATATTCAAGTGTTACTTAGGTTTTATTTGGTGATACATGAGTGATATTTAAGTTATATCTAGGGGATAATTTTTGGGCACGATTTCTTCACATTTTGTGAAGTTTTGATGGTTAATTTTCCTTCAAAAGTTTTGACAATTTTATATTTGCACCCTTCAATTTTTAATAGCAAAAGTAATCCTAGGTAATATAGAAATAATCACTACAACTAATATTGTATGTGTTGATAGGCTCTCAAGTGTTGAAATTGAATTTCTACATCAAATTATCAAAGGTCCACATCACCTCACATTATTCAAAAGACAACATGTCACATTTATTTACATAATGACTTAATTTATGCCAAATCTAAACTTCAACTTTACGTAGGGTAGGCTCCAAAGTTGATCCTAGCTACATTTCTAGCCTTTAGTGTTATTAAGATCATGGGCATCCCAAAACTACTACTTTTTGTTCTGCCCAATTACTATTATGCCTAGTTACTATTATTAGGTTGATTAAATTTTCATATTTTTGTGCTTGCGAGTGATAAGAGGTTCCAATGCACCAATGAACATGACATTTGGATATGGTATGCAAAAGTTATGAGGATCTACGATTTTTTGGTAGAAGTTTTGAAATTATCTCTACTTTATAGGTTCATATTGATTTTAAAGATGTATACAGAATGATGATGATATATTTGGCTTACCTAGCTTATGCACTTCTTTCTTGTTGTTGTTTTGGTCCTTATTAAAAGCCCTTGTGAATTATGTGTAGCTCAAGAATAAATGAGTAGGCAATCATTAATCCCTAATCATTTCTACATTTAGCATTCATGTTTTGGATGATGAATGAATTCAAACATGTCGACTTCTACAGTTATATAAAATGACTTCTTCCTAATTTCTTTCCTTCAATATCTATACAAGGACTTATGATTTCATCAAGTTAGCTTCTTTAAGATTTGAGTGATATTTCCTAATATTTGTAAAATGAAGATTTTAAAAAGTTCACTTCGCAAATTGTCATAGTTTGAAGATTGTAAATTTTTGTCTTTAAAATTTGACTGTTCTTATTCAAAAAGTAGCCTTAAAAAAATAGGCACATTAAACAAGAGCTCAAAAACCATCCCACCATAATTAGATTTTTATATTTTTGAACTTGTAATAATTCTTTATAGAATATTTCATTAATTACAAATATTTAATTTACATTCATTTTACACAAGGATTTTAAAGATTAATTCCTATGATGTCTATGTGTGCACTCAATGGTATATTCAATCCTATGGATTTCATAGTTTACAATTCATGTTTCAATTACATTTGTAAGGTGCCCTTTGTATATGATCTTTTCATTTTTGGAAACTTAGACCACCTCAATAACCTTTTGGCTAGATTATATGAAGTGGGGATATAGTTACAATAGTTAGGTGTTGTTGTCTTCTTCATACTATAAAACTATGTGTGCCACTTTATAGTATTAAATGAAATTCGCCTACTAAATAAGACTGTAAGTTCCTAGACAACAAAGAACTTTAGGAACTATGCTAAATCAAGTTGGGAGATGGCCATGTCAAATGTTAATAAATTTTTTAATATATTGATTTCTTTCTTAAAACTTTTTTTTAACCTTTTTTTAATTTGAAAAATAATTAATTTTTTAGTATTTATTACCTTGACGGTAGCTAACTACTCTTTCACTACTTTGGAACAAGGGGAATAAGCTTGAATTAATCCTTTCTTGACTCAAATCCCTTCTAATGCACACTCATGCAAGAAGTCCAAGCACACCACTTTTGAATAAATGAGCTCGTTAGGACATTGTAAGTTGCTCTCTAATGAACTATGACATTGTAGGAATGTGCAAGCAACAATTTAGGGATGATAGGATGATAGAATTAGGTCCTCTACCTTTTAGGTGAAGAAATAGCAAAGAAAATAGCCACATTTTTTAGGGCCTCAATATAGTGGTCACAGTCTTCCAATGACCTCAAAAATCCTCTAATGTGTGCTTTGTCCTAACCTCTTGGGCTTTTAGGGGTTAACACAGAAATTAAAGAATTTGTGTCCAATATTTAAAGAGACTAGCACCACATTTTGATTGGTTCAATATGATTTTCAAAACAGCTTGAAAATATTGATGATGGGTGGTACTGCACTTCAAAAAGCAACACAGAATGGCCACTTGAGTAAGTTACTAGAGCATTCGGCAACGCGCATTTTCGACCGCGTGGCAATCAAACGAAAATGACTTCCAGTGTCATTTGTGTCGAAGTTTTAAAAAAAATTTAAAAATGACTTCCAATGTTTCCTCTTCAGATCAAGTTTGCTTGAACAAATGGGATCATTCAATGAATGATATACATCACTTTTAAGCTTATTTTTTGGGAAGCAATCCATGTCATCATCATTGTTTCAATTTGAAAGGCGCACATGTTCCTTGAGATGAGTTTTCTGCATTTTCTTGAGAATCAAATGGCATGGAATGAGACGCATTCAAATGTTCTTTCCACTCAATGGAAATCGTCCATGTGTTTGAAAAAAAAACTAAAAATCTTTAAAAAAAAAAATGTTCTTTCTATGCGCAAGGTCTTCCCGTACTACCATGTTCTAAAATCTTGGTTGTATCCAGATATGTAGTGATACAAAAACATCAGCCTATCTGGGATGTACCGACTTTTAAAAAAAATTAATATTCTTCCTACACACAAGGTCCTCCCATACTACCATGTTCTAAAATCTTGGTTGTATCTAGATATGTAGTGATATAAATACATCAACCTATCTATGGGATGTACCGACTTAAATTTTTTCTTAAAAATATTCTTTCCATGCACAAGGTCATTTTATACTACTATGTTCTAGAATCTTGGTTGTATCTAGATATATAATGATATGAATACATCAACCTATCTATCGGAGGGAAAGACTATCGTTACCGACTTGAAATAAGAAGAAATATTTGATGCCTCTCTTTAGGAGAGCGGAGCCAATTATGTTTAAAGAGTGTATTTCTTTGAAGCCTCGTGTCAAAGTGACCAATTTTTTTACTTTTGAATAGATTGGGTCATTGCTACACAATTTCGGTGCAGGTCAGGAGTTCAAAAAATTATAAAATAATATATATACATATTTCTGCCCCCCCTCCCCAAAGAATTTATGAATTTATTAGGATTTTAAATTGCCCAGTACATGATGGTGGTACTCATTCATGATAGGGCATTGACTTCAAAATATGAACAAAGTCCACCAGTGTGGGGCCTTTGAATTTTGGGTAAAGGAATATTTTGAACATTGGTTTTCAATTTTTCATCCAAATTGTTTAAAGCAACAGTCCATGGCGGTTGTCCCTGCCAGTGAAGTTGGGAGGTCCATAAATCAACCATTTAAGGGTTGGAACTGAATTTTGGGGAGGTGAAACATCTTGAAATATTTTTCCACTAAATTTTCCTTGAAAGACATGCAGAACAGGCATCCAACCCAAGTTGTTTCATGTTTTTTGGAGCTTCGTGGAATTACAGTGGAAACACCCAAAACCGTCTGAATAAGGAATTCAGCATAGTTGGAGGCAGCGTTTTCTAAAACTGATATTTTTCTAGCATTAGCGAGTGAAAATCATGAATATTAAAAAAAATTAATTTTTTCGGAATCAATATGTAATTTCTGTAAATTTTCAAAGTGTTGGCTCCCTAGACCACTGGAACCGTCCTATAGGTGTACCTTAAACCAAACACCTACTGAAATCAGATGTCAGTGAATGAAAACTACACATGTGTCTTACAACTGCGTTAGCAAATTAGAATTAACCAGCTGTCGGACGCCTTAATGTATGCCTATGGACAGATTTAGTGACACTCTATAGCCCAAGAATAGGTACAGGGACGGAAATGGGTGTTTCTCCCTTAGTTACCAATTTTTGAAGTTGAAAAATAGTGGCCATCTGTGGTCATCAAAAGTGACCACTTCCTGAAATGTACAGATTTAGTACATTGAAGAAAGTAAAACGTATCTTTGAAGCATGTTGCATAGTTGGAGTTCAAGCCTCCTACCTTAGTTCATTGTTAATTTAGCTATTGTAGTGGAATTGGGGGGGAAAATGGTTACAATTTGATAACATTAAAACAAAAAGAATTAAAAAATCTATACATTTTTTATTTAGAATTAAGAATAGAAGAATAATTGGACTTTGCACTTGAAAAAATGTTACAAAATGGATTTGAAAGGAAAATTGTTGGTAAAACTCAAAAAAAGTATATCCATGGAGATTGAAAATTACGTGTCAAAGAGCAGTTTTTGTCTATAAGGTAGGGGGGCATAAAATATATTTAAAAATAAATTACAAATTCTTTTTGGACATAAAATGGGAATATTACAAAAAAATTTCAATCAATGTGCCATATGTTTGAACCTTATTGTCGTTTAGAAAGGGAAAGACCAAAGTATTTTGTTGAGAATAGTTTGTATAAGGGTAGGATTATTATTGTGTATTTGCACCAAGGATGAAATGAGCATTGACTTAAAAAAAAATCATCAAGACTTTATAGTACAATTTCTTTTTTAAAAATTGAATTTGTATATGCTTCTAAAAATTTCTAAATCATTCTTTGATACATCCCTTAATCCCCATGGATGCATAAAATAATGGATTTTTTTTCATCCAATTTGGTTATTTATTCAAGAAATTTGACAATGGTGGTTGTCTCAAAAAAAGTCAACTATATCCAACAAGTTAAATGTTAATCTTTGGTGTGATTACAAAACTTAATTTCATTAAATTTATATAGGTGCAATTAATCTAAGATATGATTTATATTATTTACATTATCAAATAATTACAATCATTTTTATGAGGTGAAAATTGAAAAATAAGGTGGAATAAGGGGTTACTTTATCATTCAATTTCTCTATCCTTTGTTGTGCACTTTTAGTATTTGATTTGAGTGATAATTTGTATTTGTAAAGATGAAGTAACTTTAGTTATATCATTTCATTTTGGAAATCTAGATTGTCACAAGGATTTTAATAAGTTAAATGAAATAAATGTATAGATCTTGACATTCAAAATTCAATGGAGAGAAATGGCATTAAAATGCACTCACCTACTTGTGACCATTATTTATTCCCTTTTGCAAATTATTCCCTAAAATGTATACAATCCGAACATGAAAATCAAAGGTTTTTGTTTGGATACTTGTATTTTCAATACTTTGAGAATTTATTGTGTATATTTGAGTTATTCATAAAGTTCACTAAACCGGGGTTTAAACCCATGAGTTTTGTGAAAAAGCCAGTTGAGTTAAAAAAGTCAAAATAAAAGTGGGTATGAAACTTATTTTTCCATCAAAATGGTGCCTAAAAAAGTTTGGTCCCCACTTTTGAAGTCGTGTGACATAGGTATCTTGCAAAAAAGTTTGATGCTTCAACTATAGTTGCCTTCTTAACTTCAAAAAAAGTCATGCCCAAAGTAGGGGGGACTTTACAAATAACTCAATTAGTTTGTCTAAATGGGTGTACTATCTTAAAAACTTTTAAAATTTTTAACAAAATAATTTATAATTTGATTCTTAGGTCTATAGAAGTTGTTTATTTTGGTCAAGAATTTTGGTTGTTTGTTTGTTTGTTTTAGACAAAGCTAAAATGAAGTGTATTAACTTTAGTCCAAAATTGTAGTATCAAAGTTCTATGCAAACCTCCTTTTGAAAAGGGATAAGGTATTTTTTATTTAAAAAAATACATCCAAATTCACTACTTTCTAGTGCATTGGGCATAAGTGAAATATAAAAACACTTTTCAAACGTTTAATTGTACAAATTTGTATTAAGTCTCCCTAAGAATGTATGCAATTTTTTAGCTTAATTATTTAAGCAAATCGAAAGATTAACAAGTATGAATTTAGAAGAATAGAAATTTTGGCCATTTCCAACAAAATCAATATAGTTTGGCTCAACTTCATGGAAAATGAGTCGTTAAATTCAACTTTGGGAACTTGAATCACTGACTAGGTAGTTATATTATCAATGTAGAATTTTTTTTCCTTCTAGAAATCAAGTTAAAATTAAATTGAAAAATCAAAAAAATTCATGAATGTATACTAGAATTAGAATCAATATTTGTAAAATTGTTCAAAAATTTCCATTTTTAGTGCAAGGTGATTGCAAAAAACACTTGTCCTATTTTTGTCCCCTTGGACTTGGACATGTGGTATTTTACTCATAACTTTGTGTCATTTGTCTACTTCCAACGAAAATTGAAATGAAGGTACATATAATAGTTCTATAGACTGTAAAGTTTTTTTGTAATTTATTTAAAATTATTTGAATATTTTAAAATAGCCTCCAATTAGATGTCTACCTTATCCATTTTTTGGGGGGGGGTCCTATTTTTGACCCCAAAATGCAAATTCTAAGCTAAAAATTGGCATGCAAGGATTTTTACTGAAGTCACACAAGCCTATGAAGAGATTTTCTATTCCATATGAGCTCAAAGTATAGTACCTTTATGCATGTGTAGAGAAGACAATTTATTTTTCCCAAAGATGAAAAGGAATACCTTTAAGTTAGAAAAAATGCCTTTCTATTGGAGAATTTTTGAATTATTTTACTATTTTTTTTTAAAACAAACATTAAAATGTCCATTTTCATGGTATTTTCCATCACTCTTTGAGTGTGCATAACTTTTAGAGATAAATTTTTTTAGGCTTGAATTTTCATACATCTTAGTTTTTTAATGCTTTAAAAATAATCCATATTTTATTTTATTTAAGAAAATTATTCCCAAAGTCACAGGTTTCATTGAAATAGGCCACATTGAGTCAAAAACGGTAAGTGTTTCTTGCAATGACCTTGCATTGAATGAAATTTCATTCCATTTGGCTTCATAGATTAAAGATATATGTATTCAAAGTTAATGAAAGTACTTCACAACTTAATTACTTTCCACTTTTGTTAACACACATCCAAAATTGCCTCTAAACTTTTGAGCCCAATAACTTTTGATTTACACATCCAATCCAAAAAAATTTATAAAGCTAACACAAGTATGTGTCTTTGGTGAAAAATTAGAGCTTATTGTCCTTTAGACATTGAAAGTCACCAAATACAAGGTGCAAGTATATTATGTGTTAGTGTTACTAATACTATCATAAAAAAAAGGCCAAGATTTGTACTTCTATGATGAATATTTAACTCCTAAAGCAATTAAGTGTTTTTAAACCTAAAATTACTTCAAAGTACTTAAACCCAAAGCAAGGCTATAATCTTCATCTATATTTATTTATTAACAAATTAAACCATAGGATCCTTTTGCTAACTTGTTAAAGTACATCCTCCTAAAATTTCACAATAATAAACCTTACCAATTGCAAGGTTATGATGCTTGGATTTAAAAAAGAAGTATTTCCAACTCTTCCCAAATAGTTAGGTTTCATATTTCAAACTTTTTACACAAAGATGTGTAGATCCTACAACACTTATAGTTCTCCATAATATATTGTGGATATGTGTTGAAAATATTACATATATAAAAAATTTATCAAAAAATATTTCATATTTGTGGCACTTGAAAAAACAATAAGAAAAAAGACATAGCGTATAAATTTGAAATACTAAATTGTCAAGAATTCTATTATAGAACTGAATTTAAATCCAATCCCAATGGATGTAATATTGTAATGTTGTATTGTAATAAACAATCTACATCCAATGATTTTTATTTTATTTCAAAATATTGAAAATTGAATTATTTAAATACTTCAAACAGAGACTAATGTACTTGTGTTAGTGTGTTACTGCCACAATATATAAAAATAAAAATAAAAGTAATTTTCTAATTTTTTAGTTCATAAATTTTTTGAAATTCAATACCTTCTCTATTATGAATGAGAGTGTGACAAAACAAAGCCAATGCACCTTTCTTTGTAGAGAGCTCACTGATGATACAAAAAACATAACCAAATGACGCACAATTCTAGAGATCTCACTCTAACAAACAAAACAAACATCCTAATTTAAGGTATGGATTTCATAATTGTTTGCAAACTTAGAATCTTCCTCACTTTCATCTTGATAATCAAAATGGAATGATTGAAAGCTTTCTACATATGTACAAATCTAGGAAATCAAGTTCAAATTAGTTCACTTCTTAAGAAAGTCGTTTTGGGGGGATACCCAAGGAACGACTATATATTGTACTAACTTTTTAACCATGCAGTCAAAAGTTTTGAAAATCATTGTACCTTGAAGCTATTCCTCAACAACATATTGTAGACAAATTTTTAAGAAAAAAAAAAATTCTATTTGTAAGTAGATGACCAAAAACATTGTATTGCCAAAAAAATGTTGTTTGGTCGTTTAGGTATTAATGTTTATTGAAAACTAAGGTTTGATAATTACTAGAACTAGAAATATTTTGCAATATTGTCTATCCCCCCATACAATTCTTTTCCTCAAAAAAATAATTTTCTAAAAATTTTGGCATCTATTTGGTCATAGTGTTAGTATTCGCACTTTGAATTATGCCTTGAGGTTTGCCAATAAATTCCAAAACTACATTTCACATTATTTTTTTCTATATTTACATTTAAAAAAATTAAAACCTTCAAAATTTATTATCTAGCAATTTGAAATTTGAAATCTAATCAATTTAAAGAAAGAGGTTCTAGAAGTGCGTTGGCTCTAAAATCACATACCTTTTCAAATGTACACTATTTGTACATGTTGATTTTTTGTAGCCTTCATCAATGTGCAAGCAATGTACATTTTTGGAGGTGGGTGACTTTAGAGCCCTAAGCCATTTCAACTTTAAAACTTCATAACTAATCCCACAAAGCTCCAAAAAATATATAACCACTTGTGTTAGATGCCAATTCCACTTGTTTTTCAAGGAAAATTTATTAAAAATATTTTTAAAAGGTTGCCTCCCCAATATTTGATTTCAACTCTAAAATGAATGATTTATGGACCTCCTACCATATTCTTACATGCAATGAAGCAATGACTAGAGGGAAGACAATGGGTCAATCTTACACTTTACATTGTGACATTGTTGACAAGCTCTCTTTTTGTTGTGTGATGATGGAGCTTGTATGAATAATTCTTTCTATTTTTTTATCAATCAATATCATGCCATTAATGGTAGTAACTAGGATATCATGCTAAATCCTCCATTTAAAGTAGGCCCAGTAGGGTATGTTTTAGGTTCTCAGGGTAAAAGTAACCTATTTGGGGTTGTGTCTAGGATAAGTTCTAGACCTTCTCTTACTAATTTTGGGTCTTTGATTGCAAATAAGAATTCAAATTTGCAAAAAATAAAAAATAACTACGTTTTTCCTTCAGGTAAATCCACCTTGTCAAACCTACTTCAAATAGAGGATTTAGTGTCCTGTATAAGTGGTAAGTGGTGTAAAGTACAAACTCAATATACACTTTGCAAAAGGCAAATATTAATGTTTGATGACTCACACCAAGAAGAGAAAACTCAACTAGGTATACAACTATGTAAGGTAAACTATCCCATTATGGACTAAATGGGAGCAGACCCATTTTGGGCAAAATTGTAACAGTGATGTACATTTCAAAATTTGAATGTATACAATCATTACAATTTTGCCCACAATGAGCTTGTTACCATTTTGTCTATAATGGAGTAGTTTAATGGAGTAGTTTACCTTATAGGTTGGGTCAATCAAAGATAAAAATGTTTGATATTATGAACAAGAACTAATAATAGTTAGGTGTGCAGATTGAGCTCATTGTCATTGTATGTATGAAGTACTTGTTTGAAACCATAATCAACATGGACTCTTAACAACTCAAGAGTTGGGGCTCTAAATGTGGTACAAATGTAGATAGGGACATAATTGGGTTGAGGATCCATATATATTGATATTGATACCTTGCAAAAGAGAAATTTAAACTTCACAAATTAACATGGTTGCACATATAAGATAAATAATTTGAGAACTTTGTGAGGAAAATAATTAACTTGTACTAAACTTCTTTAATATAAGCTCCATCAAGTATGCAAGAATATGGTATAGATTCAAAACATTTTTTTTCTTAGACATAGAATTGGTAGAGAAATTTAGATATTGTAAGTGAAGGTTTGATTTGGCATTTGGATATTAAAATTGAATTTCCATACAAGATGACATGTGGCTTTTTTTTTTACAAACATAACTTAATTTATGCCACATCTAACCTTCATGTAGGCTAGTCAAATGGTACAAAAGTTTATAGGACATACTTGTAGACTTACTTCTTAAATTTTCTCTCAATTCAATCCTAGGACTCATATGTTTGCTTGAGGGCCAGGGGAACCAACACATGCCATAGACATGGTATTGGGTTGATGAAAGTTACTACATCCCTATAATGTAATAATAATAATAGTTATACAATATAAAATGTTGAAAAATTATTGAAAGGCAACCTTATTTTATTATTTTATTAGTCTTTCAATGAGCATATTCTTGACTTTAAGAGCACCCAAATCTTGTTTTTGGTTACATTAGAATAGATGTACCATTCTCACATGTAAGAGGAAGAATAATTCTAATTCAAAGACCAACATGAATGAAAAAGACATTGTCATTAGGAGGGATTTAAGGGCAAGAAAGATTGTGTCAGGGCAAATCCCTAGTTGTTCCCAGTACTCTCCAAAAACTATGAATCAACCCATAATACCTAAATTTTTGAATTTTTGAAAAAATAAGTAAATTTTTCCAAAAAATTAAAAAAAACACTAAAAGATTTACAATTTTTTTCTTAAAAATATTTTAAATTAAAAAAAAATACAAATATAAAATCATATGTTTTGACTTGGCACTCTCTTGACTACATCAAATTACTTATGTGGCAAGTTCCCACAATCTGGAAACCCAAGATTACTTATAGTCTTCTAATGCCTTCAAATCTCCCCTAAATGGGATTAGACATACTAAGTTAATCTTTGTGAATACAAACAAAATAATGTTTCAGATCATGGAGCCTCTTTTGGGAGAGAGATTGTCTAAAACTATCTACAATTGAACATCATAAAGATTAAAGACCTTTTTCTACAATGGGTTTGCAAGAGAGTCTCTTTCAATCATGAAGTACTTGATTATGGAAAATTTGATGCATGAATTTTGGATGAAAATTTGAGCACAATCCATAATTATGCCAAAATCCATTTGATTGATGCACATTAAAAATGACACTAGTAGTATCAAAATGTCATAGAGAAGAAGTTTAAACAAAAGACAGTATACCCAAAATTTACCTCTTGTAAGGTTGCCACTCCCACAATATTATAAATAAAATTGTTCACTATCCAAAATAGACCTCAAACTCCACCTTATACTTGTCCTTCTCATGCTCACTGTTTTGGATATTTTCCTTATTTAGTTTCCCTTAAAAAATAAGTTAGGTGTTGATTTTTAGGAATGGTTGATTTTAGGTGCAGTTATCTTACTACAAATTTGAAGTAATCATATTGACAAATGAACCCTAGCATTGTTCTACCCTATCTACATTGTCAATTTTATTTCTTCACCATACTAGTACAAGGGCCAATCCATTCCAAATCTCCCACCGACCTCCATTCCATTTTTGGCTATGTAGGTATGCCTAATTTTGATCTGGTATGATACGAATAAGTGATGAAGAATGGTACATTATGATTGGACTACAGGACTCTCAATTGTGCAACCAACCTTCAAATGATAAAAATTAGGATGATGTATATGACTAGTATGGGACAAACAAAATCTCTAGCCATGGTAATTTTGTTTTGAAAAAAAAACTGTGAAAAATTATGGAATCTCTTGAAATTTATTTCTATGTATAAGGAAATTTTTCCACTAACATACCTTTACTCTAGATATGCTCAATTGCTTATTTAAGTGGTTAGAAATGGATTGGCTCCCTTCCAAACTTGCTACTTGCACCAATTTGGTCTGACATTTTAGCGGTTCTTTTTTATAGACAAGAATGTAAATACAAAAACATCTCCAAGAAACACCTCATGACCTAGTGGTTGACGTAATATTAATGACACTTGTTGATATGCCATTGATTGCTTTGAAAGGTCATCATAAATGATTAATGTGTGCATTCCATTATCTCCAAAATACTCTCCCATATTGACGAAACACATGAAAATATAGAACAATCCACTACAAATAACATATCTAGACTCAGAGATTAAATCCGGGCAAGGAATTCAATTTTGTTCAATTTTATTTCTAGTAAAATTTTGTAGAAAATCGCCTTAAAGGTCATTACTTAAAATCTTATGTCTAGGACTATATTTAAAAACTCACTTAAAACACCCCCTTTCTTTTATAGTGATTCATAGGGCAACAAACTACATGTGGCGCAATCTCATTCACTCTCTCCCTTAAAAAGAAAATACAACACCTAAGTAACCCCACACCTTTGAAAGAGATTGTGAGTAACTTACAAATCAAAATTATGCTAGTATTGATTTCAAGTACATATGGATGTAGTGTACCTGTGATCATACCTCATATCCACACTGAAATATAAGCAAATAACTAGGGCTTGCAAAGTTGCAATACCAATACTTGAAAAATGTACTCCGTAATAAATACAGTAGATGAAAATAATTGATCAATTGCTATGCAATCTAGGGACAATAACATCATTCTCCTATACTTGAATTTAACACATTTTTGGATGAATATATGCATTTTCATCTATGTTTTGTATGTTTCATTCATGTCAATGGATGTAAACAGCTTCACTGTTCCATTGTAGTGTCCAATGCCTACAAATAATGAAAAAACAAATCACTTGTTGAATGTGTTGCGGTTATAGGAGAGGGCTCTAAAACTGAGAGGGCATTTTCAATCGTCCAGTAGGGGCTATGAAATGGACACTTGAATTGTGGAAAAATGAACTATGAAAAACAATGGACCTTGATAAGATTTGTTTTTACTTCTTCAATGGATGGTTTAAGAGTCACACTAGGTTCATTTCTAACTAAGTGGCTAGGTGTTTACTAATTTAATTCAAAATAAAAATTTGTTGTTCAACTACCTTCTTACAAGTATTAAAAAATCTGAAATAATGATTAATTCAAGCATTCATTTCAGATTTAGAAAGGGACACTTGTAGAAACCATTTCTATTGCTTTATACATGTTGCAATGCTAGATTTTGAACAAGCCCTGTTTTTATTTCAAACTATGCATGGATGGGTTCTCAAGGGCCTATGATCACAAGTAGGGACCTATACCAGATTGCATTTGAAAATTCATAACTAATTCAATAATGCTTCAAAAAATATGAAACAACTTGTGTTAGATTCCTCATCTATTTCTCTTTGACTGAAAAATAAACTGAAAATATTTTCATCTGAGGAGATACATGAAAAAGGCACATCAACACTTAAATGATTGCTTTTTGAGTCTCTTACCTTACATACAACATCAGTGAAGCTCATGCTCATGCCCATGCCCAATTATTGGCTCTAAATCCAAGGAGCTGAGAGGAGGCTTTTCATTGACAAAAGCTACATTTGCAGTGAGTATGAAGAAGTTTGAGTAGGACCTTATTGGAAAACCAACCCAGTGCTACAGAAACCAAGTTACAGGGATGTTTAGAGAATGGAATTCTACAGTACGTTTTTCAGTATAGCCTCCAGAGCCCGCTTCAAAGCCCGCGTATATCAATGGGATTTAATTTGGGAGTAAGTTCTACATTTGAGAGCTTCTGCAGGTTTTGTTTTGTGATTCCATCTCTCTAAGTGACCCATTTGCAAGCCAAACCTCAAAAAAACAGCGGCCGGTGATTCTAAGTTGGTCTCAATCCAAGCTGTGCAAAGGAAAGGAGCATGATTACTCCACCGCCAACGTTTCTCACATTCCTTCCACAAGTGATGGTACCTATTACATTGCTGTGAAAATCTTTGGAGCCCAGTTTCTTAATTCAAGAATGAAGGTATCCTGGTGTTCCAGATTTTTGGCATCTTTATCGTTTGGCACAAATGAAATCTTCTCACATCTGGAATTCGAAAATGAAAGCATTGGTACTCAGGCAAGTGTAGTTCCTGTCAACTACAATGCGACTGAAGTGAAAAGGGCGGGCAGTCAACATCTCTAGAACGTTATGATAGTATCTGTAGGGAGATCATTGTATCCCTGTTTCTCACAAATGACGGTTTCCTAGTGGCAGAGAGTTCAGCGTGAAGTTGAGCAAGTTGGTGACTTCAAAATCCAATAGATTCCCACCCATACCGCTCCAGAGCTTGGCGAAGAGCCTGTCACATCGATTAAAAATTTCCACCATAAGTATAACTACTACTCTATCTAAAAGTGCAATTCATAAACTGTTTGATTGAGCACATTACATACGATTGCAAAGCTCATTCTCTAATTTGGTAAAATTTGAGCACAGGGAAAGTAGTTTATCAACAAAGTGCATAGTCCAAGACATAAGACCAAGCTACTGAATTAACCCCTACGTGCCCAAGCTAAAAGTAGAAACTAAGATCAACTATCAGAACTTGCAATCATATTTAAAAAGAATATAGGGTATGATTTCTTCTTTCTATTGATACATTTTGTTACCTTCCTTGAAACATCTAAAATGATTCAATTCAACTTGAATAGCCATGGATGTCGGACCAACCTTAATTCGCTTACGGTTGAAACCAAAGTCAATACCCTCTTTTCGAGATGCAGATCGATACTCCACCAACGACCGATTGCCAGGAGGGAACCAGAATTCGACATCGTCAACAAACTGAACACACCATAACAGCACACTTTGAGTTCAATTCACCTCTTTTTTCTTCTCTTCAATTATAATAAATTAGTAATGAAAAGATGAGAAGGAAGTTGTTCACCATATACATGTTCCTAAAGTAACTAAGTCACTGATACTCAAAGCTGTTTTAGTTCGCACAAGTCAAAGCAACAAGAGTGAGATATCGAGAAATCCAACACCTTCAGTTGATTGGAGCGAAATTTATATTTACTCGTTCCACCTCAGTTTGTTAACGTTCACTTCACATTAGTCCTATACTATATAGTTAGCCAAAGAATATAAACATTGGACGGCACTCTATATAAGAAAAGTGCGGAGTAGCAATCACGCCGTGGTCATGGAAACCCTGAAGTAAGAAAACGATTTGTTCATGGACTTACGCCAATAACAGGACTAGAGTATTCAACGTAGACATAGTCATCAGTTTGCTTGGAGATTCGAGGCGTGAAATTATCAGGCTTTGTAGTCTTGATCTGAAAGCATTCAAATACACAACATTTCAGCATCGGATGAAAATTTAAGTTTCCCTAAAGCAACAAGAAAGTCCATTAAAACCACGATTCATTCAGCACAGAAAAGCAGCGTCATGTAATGTCTATGTCATTACTGATAGCCAAAGCAACAGTCCTTTCGATGGAGGAAAATATCCAACAAAGCATAAGTGAAACCGAGTCTCACAACATCAATGAGCTCCGCCATAGCCTTTTCCTTGGAAGCAGGGTTCTTTCGACCCCGTCCGTCCGCAGGATTGTAAGTCCTGCAATAGAAGCAAGAACTTACAAGGATCAGAGATCTAAGGTTGCCTCAAACTTCAAGCAATCTAGAAGAACCGAAATCACAACCCAGTCATACTGCAAAGAAGCTATTTTCCTTCAATATTTAGAGAACTGAAGTAAGACTTGAATATCGTTCAACATTCACAGCTACCCAACTTAACCCCCAAGTCCCCAAATGACCAAAAGTGTCTGCTTCCATAATTAAAGAATGTTGAAATAAATCATTTCAAGAACCTTCAAGGAAGTTAGCAACACATATCAACAGAAAGAAGAAATCATCCCCGATTACTTAGAGCAATGAAGCATATGTTTCAATAGTTACTGTAATCGACTACTGACTTCCAAAGTGGACGGTCGGCTTTTAGATTGGGCACTTCGGGTTTCAAATTGAAAAAATGAGATAAATAGGGGGTTGTAGATGATACCATGGGGGAACATAGTGGGTAGGATCGTTCAACTCCTCGGAGGTGGAGATGCAACTCGGGGTTGGTGGGCACAGTGCCAGTGATGGAGGGTTCGATTGTACACCCAAATAGTCAGGCCTCTCGCCGCTGCAACCAGATCCATGACACACACACTCAGATACCTCAAAAGCATTAAGAATTGAGAACCCCAATAGTAAGCTGAGGCTCCCTCATCAAAAATTTTGCAGCACTGAAAATTATTGAATGCTTAACCCCTAAATGACCAAGAAACCGCAAAAATGGCTTCATGTTATCTAAGAAGTTTCGAGTAGGTCATGTGGAGACTTCCTTTTGTTTCTTTTGTGACCAAGACACGCAACGTTCTTCATTGATTCCGGTGACATGAATTTGACCCCGTCTGAAGTACATATTATTCATATAATTGATTGGTCAAATTGGTCAATTTAGATACATGAATCCTTGGTCCTGTAGGAGTTCATTGGTCCCAATTCAACACTACCATAATAGAGTACCTTCGAGCAATACTGACTTTTGAAATAACCTGAATGAAGTAGTAGACAGTATCACATTTTTGCCTTGTGAAGTCGATTCGGAAGACAAACGAACCTTTCTGTCGAACTGAAAAGCACGTTGAATGAGGTAGAAGCCCCAAAATGTGGACAAATTGCACTAACAGAGCCCCTCCAAAGGTATCCTAATAAACCTAGCCATGTTAAAAACTGCCAATTGTTATGCTATCATATACTCTGTCAAGAATGTCTCTACTAACGTCCGTACTTAAGAATAGAAACCACAAGAGGCAACCATGAGAAAGGTTAAGAAGCAAGTACGCAAAGTTGAGGAAGGCCAACATCAGTGCAGAACCGCTTGATCTCAAAATTGTTTCTCTGCGAACAAGCGTCCCAGTTGTTAGCAGCAAAGGACTTTTCATGTTCATCGGTAGTTCAAGGAACTGATGTCAATTTCTACCATAAACTTATTATGTTAAGCACTTGGAAATGTCTCGAGATCCAAACACAAATTCAACTACTTTAGCGAGGAACGGAAAGATTCTGACCGCACCTTCTTGACGCCTTTGCAGTTCCAGTCTCATTGCGTGTTTTCTCTTTCGCAGCGCGTCTAGTAGACACCTGCTCTGTTTCGTTCTTCTGACATACTATCGAAGCATTGGAGGAACTACCCGTAGGAGCCTTATCCTGGACTGCGAAGGGAATTTGAAATCTGCCAGCAACAGAGGCAATCAAGATTTCGAAATCGCGTCTTCATAAGTTGCAGGTGGTCCCATGGTCCTCACATCCTTATACCCTAAAATTAAATCAATAATTGTACTTCCAATTGAAAAAGTCATATATATTAGACATGGAACAATTTAGGGTTGTCATAGAAACGCCCAAGAAAGACTCACTTGGACCCGGTGAAGGACGAAGCGAGAAGCAATGTGGGAGGCATCGCGTGTCTCCTTTCCGTAATGTACCCAAACCTTCACCTGCAATCCATTTTCCTTCGCATAAGTGTGTTTAGAAGGCAAATAATGTTCAACATTAGAAAAGGAGAAAAAAGGAGGACACAAAAGTGGTGGGTGGGTACTTAGAAATCCCATCTCCACTCAATTCTCAACAGAAAGAAGCATGAAGATGAGTCTCCAATGTAGGTGAGTTTCCAGCGTTACCCACGACATTCAGCACTGAAAGAACGAGTGCCCCACACATGGCAAATTCTATTCAACGATGAGAATCTCTACCAACAGGCTACTCCGAAATCCACTATTGATGCATTCCGCAGAGCACAATTAAATCACCCAATTCAAACTACACAACAAACTACTGTAGTGCCACTTAGAATTTCACGCTTAATCCAATACTCGCGCAAATTCTCCAGCAACATTCTTCTGCGCTTCTCCAAGAACCCAAATTATGGGTTGCCTACAACACCATACGGAGAGTTGTGGAACTTCACTCGCAAGCTGGAAGCGCTTAAAGTCATTCAATCGAATCAAACATTCGTTGCTGTGATGAAGTTTGGAAGAGCTTGACTGATACGAAAAAAGGAGTGGAGGGATTGAATGGTGCTCACCTTCATGCAATTTCAGCTGAGAATGATCAGAAATCTACTGCATGTTCTGTCAGCTTTGATTGTTGCAGACCTGATGAGGAATGGTTTTCCAAATGCAGGGGATAGGAAAGCACGAAGCTCCAAGTGTCACTGGCATCAGAGGACTAGAGGAGGCAATAAAAAAGAAAGCAACGAGCGGCTTATCCTGGGACGAATTGAGGGTTGTGCAGCACGTGGCATTTTAGGGTTGACTTACACCAATTTGAATTGTGTGGGGCTAGCTCTACAGTGGAAGCACCCAAAACCGTCCGAATAAGGAATTCAGCATAGTTGGAGGCAGTTTTTTTCTAAAAATAATATTTTTCTAGTTTTAGTGAGATAAAATCAAGAATATTAAGAAAAAAAAAGATTTTTTGGATGTTGTATGTAATTTCTTTAATTTTCAAAGTGTTGGCTCCCTAGACCACTGAAATTATTCAATAGATGCCCCCAAATTTGAACGCTGCTAAAATCAGTAGTGAGTCAATTAGAGTTTAGTAGGTGTCTTCTAATTGCGTTAGAGAATTATAGTCAAACATTTTGCGAACACATTCATTGCAATCTAGGAACGGTTTTGGATGAGTCTAGGGTCCATTGCAAGATACAAAATGCGGTATTGGGTGTTTCCTCCTTAAAGTCAGTGCACTTAAGGTTGAAGCACCAATTACTAACCGGGGAGAAATTGCCTTAACTTCTAAGCAACACCAGTGCCATTTTTTGGTGTTTGGATGACTTAAGGGGGCCAGAAGAAGAGTTGAACAATAGTTTTTTCATCTATATTTTTTTCAATGCCCTTGCATGTTGAGTTACAAAGAGTGTCCAAGTTTTTAGTCTAACTGATGTTTGTTTTCATGTGGTTAAGAAGTAATTATAGAAAATGGATGGCAAAATTTGTTGTTTTAGTGTATTTTGAGAAATTGAGTAAATTTGAAATTTCTCCTTGAAAATGACATTTTCTGAATTTGAGCCCAACTAACAAAATGAAGGTCCTCACTTCTAGTTTCCACTCCAATTGGAATTTTGGAAAAATTCATAAAATCAAATGTTTTATTGCAGTTTGAATTTTGGCTGCATTTTTAATGTCCACTGTAGCTTAGAAATCGGTGTAAGGTAGCAGCATCCATAACCGTTACTACACCCATAACTGACAAGTAGAGTGCCCTTAAATCGTCTTCGAGGGTACCTCCAAATTTTCACTCACTCTTAATTTTGATTGGTAAACTCTGAATTTTTAGATTTTGTTGTGAGAATCAAAGTAGATTTACTAGAGTGTGGTATAGAGTGCCCTAGTGAGTTCCACTTTGAAAATTCACAAAAATTAGATGACTTGTCCAAAAATTCTATTTTTTTAAAAATTCATGATTTTCAGTTGCTAATATTGTAAAAATATTTTTTCTAGAAAAAGATACCTGGGTGAATGCAAGAAACACCTGTACTATTTGTTGCGTTTTACTACAGTAATCATGACTTTTTCTGAAGTACTTTAAAATTAGAAAATTAATTTGAAAAAAAATTAAAAAATATAAACAATATATAGACCTCTAAGATAAAGGTTTTCACCGAAGGAAATTGATAGAAAAATTCTCTAAGTAGGAGAACTTAAAAAGCTCCAAACCTCAAGAAAATACATACCTTCATGTTTTAAATCGGGAAAAATAGTAAAAATAAGTAAATACAAAAAATAAAAAGTGGCCATTTGCAGCAATTCTATGGAGATGGTCATTCACCAAAAAAAACACCAAAATAATATTTTATATGTTTCAAAATTCAAGCAGAAAGAAGCTCACTTTATAGACTTCCACACCACATAAAAATAACTTTTTTCAAAATACCTCACGTGGAGAGATGTAAATCTACTAGAAGAACATCTCATCCAAATTTCATCTCAAAATCATTAAAAAAAGGTACTCCTTAGTACTAAAAACCTCCAAATTCTCATTTGTGACATTTAATCACTAGTACTATTTTAGTATTAAAATATTTTTGAAAATTATGAAAAAATTATGTAAGGTGTATGATAGACATGAGTACCTTCTCTAGAAATCTTGAGTCATTTCGAGCAAAAATGCAAAAGTTATGGCCAAAAAACAGATCAGCACTTAGCTTGTGACGGAAAATAGTACAAGTGTTTCTTGCATTCACCCACCTTCAACTCTATTGAATTGCTTATTTTGACGGTTATAAGTGTTCCTACCTTATACAGAAGTTGAGTTTACACCATAATGTTTGCCACTATAATGTACACACATAGTGAAAATTTCAGATTTTTTGAGGTAATTTTCTATTCGATATGATTTTTTCTTCACTTTTTCTTCAAAAACTGTCATAAAAATCAATTTTCCTCAAAAAAATCTGAAATTTCTGTGAAGTATAGAAAACATGTACTTTCATCTCTGAAAAATAAAAATAAATTTTTTTCATCCATGATTGGTTCAAAAACAGTAACAAATTGAGTGACGGGGAAGGAGCCTTCAAACCACTGGTCATAGGTCTATCCTTTAAGGGTTAACCGGCTGGTAATTAGGTTGAGGCACCAATTATTAGCCAATTAAGCTAAAATCCTAAAATTTCTAGGACCAACCAGTCGTCTGGAATATACTCATGGTTAGGCCTTAAGAAAATGAAAGCATATTGTCTTTTTTTCTGCTAAAATGATGGGTTTTTTTCTAAAATTTTGAATTCAATTTTGGAATTCTACATTTCAACTAGCTAACTTGTAACTAAATGCTAGTACTCCCCCTTCATTGCACCTAACGTGTAGGGATGCAATATTTTTATTCAAGTTTAGAATAGATTTCCAACTAGAGCTTGAATTGCATTTTTTTTTGGACTTTTCAAAGTTGAGACTAATAAGGTTGTGACACATGTCTCAAATTAGTGAGTAGAAGAAGAAGGAAGTAGTGGTCAAGAAAATAATTCTTGAATGATCAAAATTAGAAGACTCCACGTAAACATTTGCATGAAATGCACTTTTTGCCTCCCAAAATTCACAAAAATTTCAATTTTAGGAATAAAATTCTGAAAATTTTTCTATCTCCATATTTCTTATCTTTGTATATGGTACAAATTTCTACCACCATAGACTATGCACAATCTATTCTAAAATTGCTTGAATTATCATTTATTGGTGCCTCAACCTTAATTGAGACTTCTTTCTAAAAGTACATTTCTACAGGAATAAGAGATCCATAATTAACTTAGATCCACCCTCTCCTTTTGAAAAGGGATAGAGTTGTAGCTCAACCTCTAGCACCCTTCCAACCTCTAACCCTTGCTTTTCATGTCTATATTCCATAGGGCTAGAGGACCTTAATGCATGGCTAGAGACAAAGAAAAACCACAATTCCTCCATTAGATCTTTTTTTGCCTGAAATTGAAACCATCGTCTTTTACCCTAACTATCACCTCGTGAATCCTTTCTCTTCTTTCTAGAGAGCCATGTCCATCTATCGAGAACATTTGATCAAGTCCTAAGTATGCATAGTGATAGAAACTATCTAAGACATATGTAATATCTAGATTTCTTCCACAACTCCTAGCCCTCTAAGCCCACAATGGAAATAGGTCTTATAAAGGGTTTGGAATTGGAATTGTAGATGCATGAAGCATATGCTCCATCATACATTGGAATTGTAGAGCCTTTTCAATTCTTGTAGTCAATCACAACTCATGTAGACCTTAGTCCAACTATGTAGAATGTAGCCATGGTTTAAAGTGAAGTTTATCACAAAAAAGATTATCAATTTTGGACCACAAGAAAAAAAAGCTTGGCATCCATAGAAGCCACATGTCAAAAAGGTAAAATAGATACCATGCTTGAAAAGTGTGACAATGGCATAGGAACAAAGCCAATCAGTAGCTACTTGTTCCAATTAACCCCTAAATGCCTAAGGCTTGTTTTGAGCTTCTTGGAATTTGTTTTCAGTTGAATAAAATGTCAACATTTTGATAAGTTGTATCAATTTTTTTGAATTGTAACTATACAAATTCAAACTACATATATTAGAGATTGCATAGGAAAAGATAACACAACAATAGCACTTATGGAGTGAAAGATTACAATGTTTGACCATGAGGGTGTTAAAACTGCATAAGTGATGTAAAGTCTTTCTATCCACTTTTTGCAAGTCAAATCTAAAAAGTTGGTGACCAAAAAAATATGAGGTGAAAGGGCATGACATGCATAAATCCAATCAATTTATGGCTCTTCAAAATCTATTCTACAATTTTTATAAATTAATTTTTAATGTGATTTTTTCTCCAAGATCTAGTGTATTTGAGGCTCATTTTCAAGAGCTCTCAACACTACATAAAGTCAAGATTGCAAGGGGTACCCTTGAACAAAATCTTGAATAGAAAAATCACTATCATTCATTTTCTAGATCGACTTTTTGACACTAAAAATAGACTTCTAAAAGAACTTTTCTAAATACAAACTACTAAAAATAGCAAATTGGTTAGATTTTATTTAACTTCAAAGTTTTGCAAACACTAGATTTTGATGCCTTGGACATTTAGAGGTTAAGTAGATAGTTTAGGAAAATAATTTTGAAAAAATAATGTTATTTATTTGTGAATTTCATATTATATATTTCCTTCTATTGCAATGCTACATGACTCAAAAACATGAAAGTCACAAAAAAAAATAGATTCAATATTTCTCAAAACTATTTTTCCTAATTGCATAAATTTTGATTATTACAAGACAGTCCATTTTTTTTTCAAATTTTTTATTTCTTTAATTTAAAATTAAATTCAACATATTCTTAGCTGAAATGTATAGAACCTAATCAACCTATTTATAAGAGTTGAGGGATGCATTTGAATGTACTTATTTAAGCACTTGAAAAATAGTTTATTTTGAATGTATTCAAGTGATATATAATAAGCCAAGAATATATAGGATACAATTTTGACCCCAACAAGATTCAACAAAATATAATACAATTTAATAATTATTATAATTATGCTCAATATGCTTGTTTAGACACAAATTTCAAGATCCAATGACAAAGTATTGCTTGGGATCTAAATGAGTTATTAATTGGAAATTTGAAAGTATGTACGTAATTCTAACACAAAATATTTTCGTATTCTTCAAACAAATGTTAGTCTACTAAAATCCAATCAATCACAAATACAAAAAAATATATAGAAAAAGATACATACACAATCAATTTTCCAAATTACATTCAGATTGAACTTACAATTGGTCTTGATTCAAAACTCTTAAAAAAGGAATTGGAGGGAAAAGCAACTTTTTATAATTCTTCAACCATTTGGATTTGTTTTTAATAAAATCTGCAATTTATACCATTATATGTTCAAAGTCAAGAGACCTTAGAATGATACAAATAAGAAATTAGGAACCTTTTTAAGAAGTTGGAACTCTAAAGGCTCAAATTTTGGCAATCAATTCTATAATTGTAGACCATCTTTATAAGAAATTTACTTTTGAATACATATTTATAAAAACAAACAATTATATATGTAGATTCCAATAATAGAAAGTAGAAATATACTTATTTACATGATTTTATGTAAAGTTTTATATATACAAAATGGTGCAATTTGCAATGACTTTAGAATATTGTAAGGAATGTAGATGTACATTCAATGGCTTCTTCATATTTACATCAATACAAAGGTGAGTACACATGTCAAATTTTTAGCATTGAAGTTATTGTAAATGTGAAACTAGACATTCTAAACTTTCCAAGAGCACTCTAAACCAAGCATATAATTTTTCTTAATATCTTGTATTTCAAAATAAAACTTACATTTAAAAAAAAATTCATGGTCCAAAGTTATTTTTGCTTCTAGGAATGATTTATGTATTTCTACAAGATCATATTAAGGTCATTCCAAATAGGGAAACACAAACTTCATTATTTGTAAAGTAATAAATTTTACAAATTTTGTTGCATAGATCATGAATGTGTAATTATAGGGCATATTAAAAAATTATTCTTAGTATAAAATTTAGTTTAAATAATTATTTGACTAATATACATTTTGGTATTTGGAGGCTTTTCACTCTTAAGAATGGAGTAATTCTTATACCATTTGATCCAAAACAAGATTTCAAACAATAAGTTAGTTTGCATGAGTTTCTAAATTTATATCAAATTTTATTTATTCAACATTTTCTACTCAATTTGCATGACATTTTTTTTCAGAAAAAAATATACCATATAATTCCACCTAACACTTTAATTTTTTCACTTATCAAAATTTTCATAGAAAAAAACATCTTGGCCCATGTATTCTATAAAATTTGGGTTGAAGCTAATATAAGTACTTTTAAAAGAACCCAAATTTAACACAAAACCATTATCTAAAATTTTTTTTTAGTGTAGATTTGGACTAATGTTTACTCCTAAAATTTAATTATGAGATATACCCCTAGATGATTAAAGAGCCCATTTTGGTTTAAAAATTTTTTGAGGCAAGTTAGGGCAAATCCAAAATTTAGTATTACTTTAAAATCTTTTGAAGAAATGTGTTTAATATAACCAAGCTTCCTCTAGTATACTAGTTTACAATGCTTAATTTGATGAGGTAATTGTGGTATTATTAAATGAAATATAATATTGGTTTTGGTACAAGCAATAATTTTTCAATATACTTTAACTATACTTTCAATCAAATTATGATAAGATCATATATGTAATTGTTGTTTAAAAAATATTGTCTTAAACTTTCAAAGTGACAAAAATTGTCACTAATTCATGTCAAAACATATGGTTTTTCAAATGAACTTCCAAATGATTGTGTTCATAGGTCATATTTTGAAAAAAAATCTCAAATATATAAATGATGTATCTTACAACTTGTACAAGTTTGATGACTTGGTGTAAAGTTTTTTCAACAATTTACAGTAATAATTTCAAGGAAATAAAAATAAATAAATAAAGATGCTTTCTACTTACTTCACTTGTATTGGGGACAAGAAAACCAAATTGCACAAAATTGTACAATTATTATTCTAATTCAAAATTTATGAAATTTGGCTTCTATTCAAGATACTTCCTGTAAGCGCAAAAATTTTAGCCTTAAAATTAAAAAAATTAGCATCACCATTGCGTAACCAAAATTGTTAAAAACTACAATGAATTTTCTAGTCTTTCAAGAATCAAAAAGATCTTTTGCATTTGGGAAAAAATAATAAAACAAAGCTTATAAAAAATTATACTATTTTCAAAAACTTTTCAATTAAATTTTTTTTTAAAAGGATTTTCATTTCAACTGGATGTAAACCTTTAAATGACCATAAGGCCACCACATGGCTTTTGCAACTACATTTGTAGAAAATTCAAAATGTAAACCTCACTAAGAGTACCTAAACAACAAAAAGACCTAAGATAATTTTTTTCTATTAAATCCATCAATGCAATCAGATTGTTGTCACTTCACATCTTCATATATTTTTTCCACAAGTCAAAATCATTTGAAAAAAATTTATTCATGTAAATCACAATGTTATGCACTTGAATGTATAAAAATAAAATCAAAGTTTTTGGATTATTTTTGAGCATTCCAATTCAACATTTTGATTTTAGCATATGTACAAAGTTCTACCAAGGTAAATATCTTTCATCAATTTTATCAAGAGTGGCATTTGCTCCAAAATTGTGTGGTTTTTTCAATCTTTTCTTACATGAAAGCTACAAAAATCTTCTTTCATTCCAATGGTTGCAATCATCAAAATTGTTCCAAACATTTGAGGAATTATGCTTGTTACAATATCTAGTCAAAAAAACAAGGGTTATGCTCAAACATCCTTGGTATTTTAAGAATTAACCTTATTGATAAAGCTTTTAAATTAAGAAAATCCACAAATTTTTTTTTAAGAAAAATAAATAAATAAATAAATAAATATATATATATATATATATAATTCTTTCCAATATATTTTTAATATGATGTGATCATGTGATTTTATTTTAAATCAAAATTATACAATGATTTCAAATCTTTATGTATATGAAAATTTGAAACTTTATTGTTTTGGGCTTTCTTGTATTGAAGACACTCTACATACCAAGTACAAATGGCCATCAATGCATTCTCTTTAACAATAAAGATATAATTGACAATCTATTCATTAGGATAGAATTACAAGAAGAAGAACTTAGATTAGTATGTTCATCAAACTCTTGACATGATAGTGGATCAATAGACTTATAGAACTTTCTTCTCCGTTCAAAACAATGAGTACAAAAGCTCAAGAAATTTACTTCATTGAAGACCCCCAACTATAATCCTACTATTCCCTACTATAACTCCCCCTATTGTTGTACCCTACAGTGAAAAAACTAATTGTAGCATGTACTTGTAGACCACATCAAATTTTACATTTTCTTGCAAAAGGGATATGTTTTGGCTACTTGTTTTCCTCCATTCTCTGACCTTCCAATCCCTTTTTTTAGTTTTAGAAAAAGTACCAAGATAACAATCACTTGAAATTTGGTGAAGCATTGTATTTCTACATTCATCCATCATTTTGACCAAAAAACACTTTTCAATCATATTCATACACTTTTTCATTCATACCTTTTTTCATTCAAATTTCATGATTTCATCTGTACTTTGAATAGAATTGAAAAATTTCTAATAAAAAATAATTACTTTTATCTAGCAAAAAATAGACATTTATTTTAATACGGTACAATCTAATACAACAATACCAAAAAAAAAGGGCTAGACCTTCCTATCTCTCACCTAAACCAAATTGTCCTACCATCCATAATTTCAAAAGAAGTTCATACCATTACAAACCTATACCCATTCACCTTAAGAAATAGGAACAATCCCTCTTTTGATGCCTAGGAAGAAATTTATTTCAATCTACAAAGAATCATTGGCTACCTAGGCAATTGCAATACTACAAGCTCACTTTCAAGAGGAATAAAGTGGAACCTTCCCTCCAATGTTGGAAAATACTATTAAGTAAGTTCTCCCAAGAGCTCCAAGATCCAAATAGCTCAAAAACTGCTCAAGCCAATTTAGTTTCTTTCCTCATTACATTGAATAGCATGCACTACTGTTGCCTTGGTGTGGGCCATTCCACACCCAACCATATTTCATCAATAGCAAAGTGGAGTGTGGAACTGCTTGCTCCCATTTAAGATAGGTACACCCAAAAGCACCCTGTTCCTAAAAGCGCCATCTATAGTGCACATACATTTCCGATATCAGTCATGTTCACAGAATGTAGATGGTGCTTTCAGAAACAGACTTTGACTGTTAATAACTTTTGCATACGGTATCCAAATCCTGCGTTCTTTGGTGCGTTGGAACATGCTTTCACTTGCCAACAAGACTACATAAAAATTTGAACTAATTAATAGCAGGAACTAGGCTCAGTATGAATAAGTGGCGCTTTTGGGTGTACCTACCTTAGTCCATGTATTGCACGTCCTCCACATTTGCTGTAGAACAGACGAAGCTGACGGGGCTTTAATTTGTTTAGCCAAAGCTAGCGTTCTACCAGTCGGACATGGCTAAATTTGCCACAAGAAATAGTTCGCTCAGTCAGTTTCTGGCAGTTCCATCACATAGCCCCTCTTCGTCCCAGCAAACCCAGGTACTGAACCTGCGCTTACTTTCATGAGTTCGTTCACAATATTTCACAACAAATTCAGTACCAGTCTAATGCTATGTCACTGCAGAGACACGATTCGTTCTCCAACAAGACCACCAGGTAGGCAGGTACTGTTACAAATTTACAATTCCAAGGCGTAACTGAACCAAGCGAATCAGAGAAGGATGAATCATTTCGACCCTTTCCAAGTCGTGGCAATTTTGGCATTCCTAACTACAAATCAAGGGTTGACAAGTTCTCAGACGCCACTGACGCAGGTCCATTCGTTTCACTCATCAGCTGCAGTAGCCAATTGGAAAAAAGTTCGCCCAGAGTACTACAGTAGCCAAGTGCTACTTCGACAATCCCCATTTTCATGCTGTTCTTAGTATGCGAACCCCATGACCTGAATAGAAAGCAAGTTATCTGCTTCAATCAGCGGCAGGTTCAGACAAGTGATGTTCTCATCGGGGGAGAGAATCCGGGGTCATGTGCAACTCTTTCTTCAACTGACTTGAAAAATCCATGGTTCAATGCATCCGAGGCTTTGATTCGAATCTTGGGATCCACCTGCAAGCATTTCTCTAGCAAGTCACACAAATCGGGTGGTACTTTGTCGCGCATCTCAGATCTTCTTGCATGAGCAGTAAACCAGTCCATTACAGTCATGGGCTTGTAATTGAGTGTCTCGAACGCCTGTCAGACATGACCGGCACTACTATGAGCTGCAATGCTTTCATAGAATAGGGAACTAAAATCGTTTTCACTACATCCAGACGCGAATCTCACAAATCATGATCCAGCAAATAATTTGGCCACAAATCCTCTAGAGACTTCTATATAGCGCCTTCATAGCCAACAAAATGTGGGACAATCGTGCTCTCATATCTTGTGTTCTCATTAAAGATGTGCGTACCGGAGGAAGCTTGTGCAGACAGTCATGCCCTCCTGCCAGCTTCAGCAACTCATCAACACCTCGAAGTTTTGCAACATCCCTCAAGGCTCTGCAAAGCCACAATCAAGTTCTTAGTGCCAAGGAACAGACGATGTCTGCAGCGTCATCCTAAGCGGGCTATATGAAACGTGACAATCTTCAGAATCTGGAGACAGAGCAGCGCAGTGAGGAGGAGGAATACGAGGTAGAACATACTGTTCGCTGCTGCTCGAGGGGAAGGGAGCTTTGCCTGCAATAAGCTGCAACAAGCTAACGCCTGCAGACCACACGTCCAATTTCGAAGTTTGCATGTTGGACTTCAGCAATACCTGGCTTACCGCACATCGGACTGTGTCAAAAATATGACGTCACGTTGACCTAAACTCCATACTTCCATGTACTATCTGGCTTAAACCTCAAGAACTAAGCCCCATGCCACATTATGGCTCTTTAAATTATACTCAAGTGCGATTTTTATTTTATTAATAAATGAGAATGTGTTGTCTACCAGAGTGGGAAAATGCGATTCAAAATTTTTTAGTGACAGATGAAAATAAAGAAAAAAACTGGAAAAGGTAAACAAAAAAAATTAAGCCCCTTAAAATTTACTAAAACTGTTCCTCATTGCTTGTAGTTTGAGCAAGGCGCATCCAGTTTTCGATGTTTTTGATGCAAGAATCTTTAGAGGTTAAGCATGAATTCAACTCTAATCCCAAGAAACACTCTTGCTAACCTGAATCTTTGAAGGCAAATGACAAGTGTTGGTTCACAAGAAAACTAGTCAGGAATCATCAATCAGGTACAGAATGAGTGAGACCATACTGATCGACATCTTATGAAGACGGGCTGATTTGTGTGAAGAAAATAATGCAATTACCTCAGGTGCCCGGTATCCCTTCGTTCCTGCACATGGCCCATCCTTCCCAACAGCTAGATGACGACGAACTCCAGCACCTATACAAACATTCACACACAACACCAGTCCAGCAAAAAGAATCAGAAAATGTGTGCAATAAACGCTGTCAACTAAGATGAAGTCCATGGCAAAATATGAGCCTAAAGGATATAATGCCATGGTATAAGCGAGAGATTAATGTACATGGAGCAATAAACTTCGCTGCACCTTTTGTGTTCAGTGGAGGCGGATATGAAGGTAGGACAGTCATGTTTTTCTTATCTTGCACAGCAGCGACACGCTTCCGTTGAGACACAGGAGGAGCAATACTTGTGACCAACGTTACTGTTGGATTACGATTCTTGAGGTATTGTGCAAATCGGAGCACTCCAGCCGTCGGAGGCATCGATGCAAGATTACCTAATACGGATTGAGGAGGCCCAACATCTGGCTCTTTCGGAGCAGTCTGCACGGTGGCAAATTTTCAAATGCGTCAGATGCGATAATCCAGTACAGAAAAGTCGCCAGGTTTAGGACCACTTTAGTTCCAGATGGCGAATACTTAGTACTCTTACTACAAGGTATCACAGGGCTAGTGCGAATAAATGAACATTACTGCTTTTCCCTACGCTAGTCTCTCCCTCTGTTGCAGCAATATCAACACACTTTTGTGTTATCGAAGTAGAAGTATGCAGAGTTCACAAGATATAATTATATGCAGAATTGATAAGTTAGTTCAAGACGTCGTGTATGATGACTTCCCCACTTACAAAGGGTTTGGAACGACGATTTTGGCGCAACCTCTGGGTTGGAAAGACGGGGTCGCAAACAGGAACCTTCGAGCTAGAATCTACTAAAGTAGACCTTTTTGGACTTTCTTCGCCAGGTGTTGATGTAGGCCCCCCAATATTCCTAGGGTTCAACTTTTTAGTTGATTGCGGGGTGCACCGGGCAGCTACGAACGGCTGCTCCGTTTGAACAGGTGAAATGGCCTCCCTGTCAGGATGTCTGAATGCAACAAATAGAGTCGGCAAATTTCATTGCAATTCAGCTGCTGGTATAACTCTAAACATGTAACATGTGCTCGACGGAAAATAGTGCAATCAGGCAACAAAACAAACTCCCGGCATTTACAAAGGGAATAAGACAGTCCTCCATACCTTGGCAAAGTGATGGGGACTTGCGGACTTTTGTTTTTATAAGGCGACTCAGCAAAAGGTTCACGCTCGTTCAAACTTTGGTGGCGCTTTGAAGGCGTTAACTCTACGTCTTTGCGAACACGCTTACCCAGCGTATTCTTGGAGAGCGCTGAGCGCAAATCTTGAGCAGGAACTTTCAGAGGTTTAGAACCTGCTCTCTTATACTTCCCTGAAGAAGAGAAGAGCACAAGCGTTCAAGAGATGAAAGTAGTTCTCAGTTCACCTCCAGTAGCATTTCTTGCCAAGTAAGCTTACTCCCTCCGTCCCAAGGTGACTGTCCACAATTTTGTTGGCAGTTTCTGAGCCAAATTCACTGATCATACTATGAAAAACATAATTCACTCTTAAAGGACCAAGGTCATTTTCTGTCAAAAACATCTCAGAAAATGCCATTTCTGCTGCATTCACCCAAGAAAATAGAAGAATTTTTTTTTTCAACAATCTAACCATAGGATCTTGAACTTAACTTGAATAAGATCATGTGGTAAAAATTTCATGAAGTTTGACCATAAAGATTGAAAGATAAAGATTGAAAGATATGAGCATTATACGTTGGAAAAACAAGTTTTTTTGAACTACAGTCAACAACGGGTCAACAACAACGATGAGATTGCTCTAGCAAGCAAATGTAACCTTGTCCAACAATTTTTCTTGAAAAATTGTGAAAATTACATAAACAAATGAGTCCTATGAGTTATTTTTTCAAGAAACATACCAAAAAGACAAGATTGTCCATCACTTTCTCAATACTAGTCTAAATAAAATGAATCAAAGCTTCACATGTAAACAAAAATATATTATTTTAGAAAAAAAATAATATAATTTTGACTTTATGCAAAATTCTTTTGCTACCTACCAAATTTAGTTTTGGATTTTTTGTGGTATAACTTTTCTCCTAGCACCAATTGAAATAAAAATTATATTTCCATAGAGCTAATTAGTCTTATTATCTCCCAAGGGGACAATGGTCCTTTAGAGATTGAGAAAGTTCTAAATTTTATATCACTAGAATCAATGAACAACATTGCATAGGTTCATTGTAACCAAGATAAAATTAGCCACGAGTATTTTTTTGGCCCACTCAAAACAACCTTAAAAAACATGATATTTGAAGTGGACAATCATTTCAGGACGGACGAACGAAATTCATATGTGAACAAGGATGTGGATGAACCTGAAGCTAGTGCTGCTGAAGGAGTCACCTGCATTCACAATTGAACAATAATCAGGTCAGAAAGACTGGAGACAGAAAGAAGCTTGATATTCCTGAACAAAATACTAACGAATCTTGAGCACGATAATTCCTAGGTCAACATATAAACATAAATTTTGTAATCCATGGTTAACATCGGAGGATGTA
This sequence comes from Thuidium tamariscinum, assembly GCA_947034885.2. Lineage (NCBI taxonomy): Eukaryota > Viridiplantae > Streptophyta > Bryopsida > Hypnales > Thuidiaceae > Thuidium > Thuidium tamariscinum. The sequence goes on from OX344756.2 coordinate 9,949,966, forward strand.
CACTTTCGGTGCTTATGAACAAAGAAAGATGACAACTGACAACAAGTACTCTTGAAGTAAAATGTAGGATTTATTAGTCGTTTAATCAACTTTATACATGAGAAGACAAGTTACAGTCATACCATAGCAAGGTTGAAGTCGACAAGATATCCCGTGCCTCTTGTTCGAGAAAACAGAAAATTTCCCGGTTTGACATCACGGTGAACAATCCCCTGCAGGACTTCAAATAATCTCGATCAGAAAAACTGTTAACACCTTATGATCAGACGGAGTAGGAAGTTTGGACGCCAATCTCACCTGCTTGTGCAGATAAGCGAGGGCTTTAAACAAGCAATATCCATACAGCTGAAGCTCTTGAATAGATATCTCTTTCCTCAAGACCTGAGCAAAAAACACCACCGTGAAGGTTCAGACTTCGAATGTTGCATCAGCTCAAGGACACATGCAGTGAGAAAAGATCCAGACTCCACTTCATCGCGAGGATATGACCCGTAATGAGATGTTTAAATTTGACTTCAATGCATATTTCAATCAGTGGTTAATCTACGACAAATCACTTCCAGTCTAAACTGACAATTGCAGTACATGCACCCAGAAATGGTTAAGATTGAGAAGTCGCCCTAAATCAGTAAAAGGCAGTGTTCATCATGCATACACAAGTAATGACCCGTTACCTCAGGTTTGTCGTGCTCGATGTATGGTAAGACTAAATTTGGGCGCTGATTGCTCTTCAATTCCTCCTCCATATTCACAGGAAGGACCTCTTGAATCACCTCTTCGCACCGAGTGATATATTCTTTCCCTCTGCTTATGGGACAAAGAATTAATATACTCTCGGGGATGGTAGTACAAGGGTTAATCCTTCAGAAGCAGTGAAGGTGCATTCGCTGAAAGAAAACAATTCCCAGATTGATAGAGCCGACTGCTGTTAGCAAATTGGAAGAGTATAGAGCTATGCTGACAAGTCCTACGCCCGCCGCGTCTAAAAACATTTCCGCTCTGTAAATTTATGTCAAAACTCCAGAAAAGAGAAACGTACCCTACTTTTTGTAGCATCTTGATTTCATGATTCACATATTCAGGAGTGGTCCTCTCCAGAGGACCTGCAGAAAGTGTCCCGTGCTCATCAGGAATAAAGTTTGTCAATCTTGTAACACATGAAGAATATAATTGAAAGCGTCAAAATTTTGAGACTATTCTCCACTTTGATCAACTATCAACTACCAGAATATTCCTTTCACGTCAAATTGAGGAGAGAAGTATACACTTAATAGCAAAAAGTTGGTCGTCATTTTTGCGCTTCACGCGATACACCGTGCCATAACCCCCTGTGCACCAGAACATGAGCACCAGAAATGTCGCGGTCAAAATCACGAAGTTTGAAATCCAAACACTAGCGTTTTCTCGAACATCACTCGAACAAGGGTTCTTCGTTTGCATTTGAACTGAAGAACAGTGAAGTCGGTCACAGAAGTATGAGTAATTCCTCGCTTTCACATCTGCGTGAAGCTGAAAAGAGTAACATACCTGAACCTTCCTCTCCTAATACAACGTAGTCAAGGAACTCAGGAATTCGTTTTGGTAAAGTTGATTTCTGTAAGCAGGCAACAGAACACGTCAGAGTTTCACAACATTTTCCTGGAATGAATAATAAAAGTAATAATTACTAGGCTTGCCCACGCACCTCTTTGATGTCCAAGTCCAGGTCAATACCGTCCTTGACCGGCGGAGCAACCAACGACGCACTGGGTACGGCTGGAACCAAAAAAGATGCTCCATCACAACGGGGTGCTGCATTACATGCTCCCTCGAAGCTCTCAAGCCGTGACCGAAGTTCGACTAAAAAGTTTTTTGTAAGTCCAATCCTATTGTCGTCCAAAATTTCCAGAGGTGATTTTGGAAGTGCACAGAATTCACCAATTTGACGAGAAGAAACTGGAAACAATCGGCACTTTTGTTGTAGTTTTTCGACAGCACAAGCAGTTCCATTATTCAGAACTAATGTTGCAATGTGAAGCGCTCGTTGACTGGATTCCATTAGGTCACTGGATCCCATGGCTTCAAGGAAAAATTCATCGACGTGAATCTTATCATATTCTTAAGCAGAATATACGAGATCATTCCAGGAGAAAATTAAAAACTCTCTGCCCATCGGTTGGTTTCGACAACATAAAGTCGAAGCACTACCTTCTCCAGTATGACAGCATGCTATGCGGAGTCATAACAGTAACCACTCTTAACAATCTCGCTTCACGTGTGATTTCTGTTGTCCTGTCACACACCAACGTAAACAAAGTCCAGATATTAATCCAAAATAGAAGTTCCAGACCTCGAGGGATGGAACCCCACGAGAACTTGAACGAGTGGATTAAATTTTAAACCCTACGCACCTACACAGATCGCGCAAAACCTAAGATGCCTCAACCGATGCATATACGATTCTGTGGGGTGAATTAAATAAAATCTGACTCCGAGTACAGCTAGGCTCAGGTAGAACTCAACAAGACTTGAACAACTCCACAACATATAACACCGAAACCGAACTTGTCAGTGTTAAGATTCAAAAACTGGACACATGATGAAGCCGCCGGATACCATTCCACAAGAAACTGATAGGATTGATTAGAATTTGAAATCCTCTGAGCGCACCCTGGCTTCGCAGAGCCTAAATGACAGCGATCCCGACACAAATCGATGCAAACAAGCTCCAAGTGAGATTCATCAAGAACTCGAAAAAAAAACGGCTCCAAAACAGAGAAACTCGTACAACTTCAAATTATACACAGTAAAAGCCAAAATCTAGTCAATTCCTCAACGCTAAAATTCAAAAAGCTGAACGGACCTGGTTACTTCAGGATAAATTGTAAGATAAATTGCAACTTCAGGATCACTTAAGAGAATAATTTGGTATCGAAATCCTCAACATGAACACAGACCTCGAGAAAACCTAATAATCTTGCAACGCCGAATCTTGACGTTGCAATTAGATTAATTAAATACTTTCTCAAATCCTTCATAAAAGAGCTCTAAAGCAAAAAATGCTCGGAACACAAGAACACTAAAATCAGAGGACCTGCAACGGGTTCGAATTACTCTCTGTAACGAAGCCAAAACGGAGCCAATTCATCATCGATATAATTCAAAAATTGAACAAACCTGAAAAAATTGATTTCCAAGTGATGAGACGAGTCCAACACAACTGAATCGTCGCTCGCGGCAATCGCTGCATTGTCAATCAAGATTCCATTGTCCTCGGAATCCGTGCAGCCGGCACAAACAAAATACAGTCTAGCTTTGCTCTGCAATACCCCGATCATACAAGCTCCAGCGCTTCGAGATGTGAAACTACAGCACAGAAATGAGACAGGCGGCACAAAGAATGGGGAGGATCGACGTGCCGCAGAACGGATGGCTATGGCGTAACTGCCATGGCCGAGTTGAGGCGGGGAGCCTGGCGGGAGTATGGCGGGACAAGGTCTTCAGTTTGCGCGCGCTCACTCAAATCTTGCGGGAATATGCGGGAACCCATTTAAACGTTTTGAGAACGCATAGGGAACGGCTTGGGGAATTCATGAGAACCAATATGAATTGACTAATAAGACTGAGTGTAGACTGTAGAGGTTTGTTCACCCCTAAGCGACGCCAGCGCCATTCCGTGGCATTGGATGACTGCCGGGGGCCAGAAGAGGAGTTGAACAGTAGTTTTTTCATCCGTATTTTTTTAATGCCCTTGCATGTTGAGTTACGAAGAGTGTCTAAGTGAGTTTTTAGTACGACTGATGTTTGATTTCATATGGTTGAGAAGTAATTACAAAAAACGGATGACAGAATTTGTTGTTTTAGTGTATTTTGAGAAATTGAATGAAATTGAAATTTCTCCTTGAAAATGACATTTTCTGAATTTGAGCCCAACTAACAAAATGAAGGTCCTCACTTCTAGTTTCTACTCTAATTGAAATTTTGGAAAAATTCATAAAATCGAATGTTTTATTGCAATTTGAATTTTGGGTGCATTTTTAATGTCCACTGCAGCCAAGAAATAGGTGTACATGGAAGTTGAGTTTACACCATAATGTTTTTCCCTATAATGTACACACATGGTGAAATTTTCAGATTTTTTGAGATTATTTTCTATTTTCTATTATTTTTTCTTCACTTTTTCTTCAAAAACTATCATGAAAATCAATTTTCCTCAAAAAAATCTGAAATTTTTGTGAAGTATAGAAGAGATGTACTTTCATCTCTGAAAAATAAAAATAAAAATTTTCAAACATGACTGGTTCTAAAATGGTAACAAATTGAGTGACGGGGGAAGAGTCTTCAAACCAGTGGTCATAGGCCCGTCATTTAGGGGTAACCCCTTAACCCCAGAAAGACCTTGAGGACAGAATTTGTCCTTGAGCATTTTTAGAAGCTAAATAAAACCTACCCAAGTTATTATTTTTAGAAGTTCATATTTTTGGAAGATTTCTTTCGTAGTGTTGAGGGCTCTTGGAAATGAGTCTCAAATATACTAAATCTTGGAGAAAAAATCACATTATAAATTCATTTAAAAAAGTTGTAGACTACATTTTGAAAAGCCATAAATTGATTGGGGTTGTGCATGTTAAGCCATTTAACCTCATATTTTTTTGTAACCAAATTTTTAGATTTGACATGTGAAAAGAGGATTGAAAGACTTCAAATCATTTATACAATTTTAACACCCCCATGATCAAACATTGTAATCTTTCAATCTATTATTGATATTGTTGTATTTTTTTTCCTATCTAATCCCTAACATGTCTAGTTTGAATTTGTATGGTTACAATTCAAAAAAATCGGTACAACTTATCAAAATGTTGGCATTTTATTCAATGTAGAGTAAATTTCTTAAAGCTAAAGAAAACTCAAGGTCATTTTGGGGTTAACTCTTGAATGCCCAAGGCACCCAAATCTGGTGCTTGCAAAACTCTGGAGTTAAATAAAACCTAACCCAGTTGCTATTTATGATAGTTTACATTTCTGGAAACATCTTCTTGAAGTCTAATTTAAGCATAAAAAAATTGATCTTGAAAATGATTGATTATGATTTTTCTATTCCACATTTTGTACAAAGGTGTCCATTGCAAAATGAGCATCAAATATACTCTCGAGGAGGACACTTCCCGTTTTTTAATAACCTATGTGCGGCGGAAGATAGGGTACATTTAAATAATCTTGGGTAAAATTTATAAGAAATTTATATATAAAATAGGGGACATTAAAAAGGCAAAGTGTTTTAAAAATAAAATAGGGATGATAATATGGATGATTTTTCCGCTTTATGGTAAAATAGGGGCTCTTTTAATGTTGCTAAGTAATGATTACAAGTAATTAATAGCCCCCCTAAAAATACCCCACTGCCACACGTGGGTCCCCCAAATACACAAGAAGTGTCCTCCCCGGGAATATACTAGATCTTGGAGGGAAAACCACATTGAGAATTCATTTTAGAACATTGTAGAGTAGATTTTGAAAAGCCATAAATTGATTAGGGTGATGCATGTTAAGCCCTTTGACCTCATATTTTTGTGGTGACCAACTTTTTAGATTTGACATGTCAGAAGAGGATCAAAAGACTTCAACTCACTTTTGTAATTTTAACACCCTCATGATCAAAAGATTACTATCTTTCAATCTATAAATGATGTTGTGTTTATTTCCTAAGTGATCTCTAACATGTCTAGTTTGAATTTGTATGGTTACATTTCATAAAAAATTGACACAACTCACTTTAGAATGTTGACTTTTTGTTCAATTTAGAACAAATTCCTAGAAGCTTAGAAAAGGCCTTGGGCATTTAGGGGTTAGTCCCTAAGCACTCCAAAGACTTTGAAATATCATTGCTTATCAAGTGTTATAAATCTAAATGTCACAAAGGTGTAGAAATCTCGACCAAAAAATCTTTTAGGCTGCATGTTGTTTGATGATATGAATCAAATTTGGAGTCATTTGGCTATATACTATGAATTGCAAGATTGTAATGTTTTAGTGTGGAAAAAGGATGCTAAAATTTTCCTAGCAACACATTTGGAGGTGAAATTTGATTTCTAAACTTACTCAAATGAGAAAACTATAAACTTCGAAATGCTTCAAAATTAGCATGCAAACAGATTGGTGAACAAAAATATCATTCAATTGATTCATTGCGTATGCAAAATGGCTTGAAATGTTAAAAATAGAAGAAATAAAAGTTGTAAAAGATAAATTGAAGGTTGAAATTCCTTCTATTAAATGCTTCTTGGATCAATATGAAATTTTAAACACACAAACTAGACTAGTATACACAACTTTTCCAAAAAAAATATTGAAAATGAAGAAAAAACAAGCTATTCAAATTCACCATAATCCAAATTAAATATTTGGATTTTGAACTTTGAATTGCTTCTAAGAATTCAAAATAACTTAGATTGATATGAAAATTTGACTACAATAGAGTATTCATAAAGTAGGCTAAACTAGGGTTTAACCCCTAAAGCCCTAAACAACGCTTTTTGAGATTATAAATTTTTTGGGTAGCTCACTATGGATGGAGGTTTTATTTTTTTCTTTGAAATTTTGATACAATGTGTGCCCGAGGAGTAGCTTTAAGGCCCGACAATTTTCATAACTTTTGACTTCACGGTTAAAAAGTTATGGCATGATATGTTATTTTCTTTACTCAGCGGGCAGCCCGGGCAGCTGGAAAAACTTCTTCAAAAAAAACTTTTTTTTTGAAAGTGAAATTTCAAATTGATTCTTTAGGTTTATACAGACATGGGAAGCTTTGAATCAATCCATTCCGATCAATGAGTCAAAAGTTATGGAGATTTTGAGTTTGGGGTAGTTTGTGCCCAGTTACAGAATCTCTACAGTACAAAAAAAAGTTTGAAATTCTTCATTTAATTCAATTTTTCATATTTTTGGAAAAAAATAAAAACAGAAGGTGTAGATTGATTATTACAACATTTTAACCATTGGGATTGAAAATTTTCAATTCCATGAATAAAATGTTCACAATTTAGTATTTTGGCTCATTTTTGACTTCTTTCTACTTACTTATTTTTTCCTATATGTTTGTACAATTCCAAATGGTTTGAAATTTTTTGAGAATGTAGACAACTTGCATTGAAGTATGAATTCAAAGAGTAACCACCATTTTGAATTTTTTTCACACAAATGTGACCTTGTAAAGTGCAACTGCCCAGATTTTCACAGGGATAAAAAAACAATTTTTGTCAATTCAAATGCTTATATCTTGCAATCTACACGGTAGAAATTTCTGAAATTTTTTCCACATGTTTACAAACCACCTTACTACAAGATCCTTTGGTTACATGAGTCAAAAATGTGTCTTAAGAAAAAAATTGCACTTGTATTAGAAATGGCAGTTTTGGAGCATTTTTGGTAAAAACATAGTCAAAAACCTTTAGGGGTTAAACCCACCAATTTTGTGGAAAAAAAAGTTTCATACAAAAAGTCACTTGCAGTCAACATACCTAGAATAGAAGTGAATACAAAACTTTTTTTTGCTTTGAAATGGTGCCTAAAAAAATTTAAACCCTACTTTTGAGGTCTAATGTCACAGATTTTTTTGTAGGTATTCGAAGGAGGCAAAAGACACACTTGTGGCTTCTTCCGCAATGCTAGTGGTTGTTGAGGCGGGAGGGTGTAGGTTTTATATTTGAATGGGTGGACAATTGTTGAAGTGGGAAAGTACGCGATTGGACTACGAGGGCACACTCGCAGTGTCGGTTAGGAGTATGCTCTACATTTTTGCTTTTGCAATCTGCTCATAATATAGTTGTTCTTGTGATTGTTGTAAACTAGCTTCCCATCTACTTGTGTCTACATTTCATTCTAGCTCACCTACATTATTGATTGTACTTTTCTTGCGAATTTGTGGTAGGGTGAGAAGTGCATTGTTTATGATTTAGGGTCCCAGAATTTCATTGTAGGTTCAAAATGGCCAACCACAATGATGATTGCACAATTTTGGAATCACAGTGTCCTTTCCAACCGCCTACCAAGTTACCATGCTATGAGAGATCTCACCGTCCAATTGTAGATTCAATCGTCTTTACTTCCTTGATTGCATCTTATACCACCTACTTTGCTACATATAGCAGGGGAAAGACAAATGTAACGCAATTAGTGCTTGGGAAGGTTTGGAAATTGGTGTATGAACAATTCCCCCATGAGCATCCTAAAAGCAAATCTGTAGAGGACACATTGAAAGATAGGCTTTGGAAGACCTTGAAAGAGATGAAGACAAGTATTTCAAATGAGTATAGATCTAACAAGGCTACTTCACAAGTAGATGATGTTCTCACGCAGTTGAGAAAAATTGACTTACATGCAACGTATAACATCCTTAAGCTATACTAGACTATAATAGACCAATCTTCATTATGCAGCCATCCACCTTCTATAGCATCACAACTATCTTCACCTAGAATTCCTCCTTCTCAAGTGTAAGATGCTACTCCATATCTATAACCACTAGATAGCAAAGGAGGTCATCGTTCTCCTAGCCCATGCACAATTCATAAGCTTCCAACAAAAGTAGAGCTTTTAGCATCACAATTGAAGTGTATACATTCCATTGTCCAAACCATGAAAGGAAGGACAGAAGGAAAATAAACGCTTTTTTCTTTAAAGATGGACATTAAGATGGAAAAGAAAAAGGCAACTAAGATTACAAATTTATAGCATGCTAGGGATTTGGGTGTGATTACTAACATTGAATTTAAATTGTAAGTGAGGGTTGTACTTGGTTTAAGAATTAAGGGATCCAATTCATAATGTGGTCTACTTCCTACTCAAGTTTAGGATATTTTTGTAGTGCTTTTGGTCCATATGCATTTCCAATTGTTCAGGATTTCATCGTGTTTTTGAGTTGAATTGATGGAATTTTGTTGTAGAGCTTTGTCTTTGGTGTCAATGTTGCTTTGTTTTTTGTGAGCTATCTTGAGAACTAAGGAATTTTTGTTAAATGAATCCACGTATATAGGTGATGTTGTTAGATTTGTTAGAACCCCCTTGCTTGGATGAAACTTTGATTGGCTGAGGGACCCCTTCGCTTGGGTGGATCTCCAATTCCCAACTGCCAAGAGCGCCTTGCCTGGGCGGATCCTTGGCGGCCTGGGCCAACCCTCCACTTAGGCAAATTCCTTAGTAGGCTATAGGTTGGGGGCCTTCACCTTAGGCAGACCCTAGCGGATTAAATTTTTTTTTTTAATTAGACCATCTAACATGAAAACAAAATCACATAAGTAGGCTCAACCTTCTACAAAACACTTTTGTGTTTGATATAGCCATATATGACAATCCACAAGTTCTAATATATTAGTATGAACCCATAAACTTTAGAGGTCAATATTGTCATGGTTGGCCTTCATTATAGCTTGACTCAAGTCCAAAGCAAGGTAGATACAACAGTACCTCAAGGTCCCTAAATCTTGAATGCAATTTGTACATCAAGACATTCGTCAAAATTATTCCTACAATTGTCTTTAGAAACTAAAAAATAGAACATCAAATAAAAAATAATAGGAACTGGCAGAGGCACAAGAACTGCACATAGAATGATAATGATAAACTATTGCTTGTAGCATGTCTCAGATTCAATTAAAAATAACTCCTGACCATCTATGTCAATTCTTCCAAGAGCAACAATTTCTAACAATATGTAATTCCGAAGGTGGTCTGTTGATATGTTGAGGAGGTGTATACTTTCTAGGCATGGCCCATCAAAAAATCAATTTGTACACAAAAAATCCCAAACAATCAACCTCCATTGGTTTGCATGAAATAGATCCAAAATTCAATAGTGTACAGTGGGGTACCAATCAAAATGTCGTTTTTGAATTCGCAGTGAGAAAAAATTCAGTACTGCCAATTTTGAAAGCCTCCTGAGAGCTCAAAAATTGGTATTTTACCACGAAATTTTTACCACAGCATCATCTTTAAGTAAATTATATGTAAGCCAAATTTCAAGGCCAAAACATTCACCAAAAAAAAGTTATTCAAAATCTACAAACATGGGTAGTGGTGAGAAACATTTCACTACTTTCAACTTTGACACCTTCCTTAAGATTGAGTTTTTTTTCTTTTGCCATGGGATTTTTGTCATAAGAAAATCTAAATGTTTTCAATATGTATAAAAAATTTCAAGGTAAAAGAATTTTGTTTAAAGAAGATATTTGAAATCTCCCAACAAGTGTAGTTTTGAGAAAATTTTCACAATTTCCAACTTTGACACCCTCCCAAGGGCTGAAAAATTGGTTTCTTACCATGAATGTTTTTTTGTGAAGTCATCTCTATGTTGATAATATGTGCTACAAATTTCAAATTCAAATGAATTACCAAAGAAAAGATATACAAAATCTCCCAACATGTGTAGTTGTGAGGGGGAGTTTTTGAGCCCTTAGTACAATGTTATTTTGTGGAGCAAAGTTTGACATGAATGTAAAAACTCAACCTCACAACTACACATGTTGAGAGATTTTGAATATCTTTATTTGGGTAAGCTTTTTGAACTTGAAATTTGGAACATATATTATCAACATAAAGTTGATCTTATTCAAAAAATTTCATGTTAAATAGACAAACTTTCAGCCCTTGGGAGGGTGTCAAAGTCGGCAATAGTGAAAATTTTCTCACAACTATACATGTTGGGAGACTTTGTATATCTTTTTTTTGGTAATTCATTTGAATTTGAAATTTGTAGCACATATTATCAACATAGAGATGACTTCACAAAAAAACATTCATGGTAAGAAACCAATTTTTCAGCCCTTGGGAGGGTGTCAAAGTTGGAAATTGTGAAAATTTTCTCAAAACTACACTTGTTGGGAGATTTCAAATATCTTCTTTAAACAAAATTCTTTTACCTTGAAATTTTTTATACATATTGAAAACATTTAGATTTTCTTATGACAAAAATCCCATGGCAAAAGAAAAAAAACTCAATCTTAAGGAAGGTGTCAAAGTTGAAAGTAGTGAAATGTTTCTCACCACTACCCATGTTTGTAGATTTTGAATAACTTTTTTTTGGTGAATGTTTTGGCCTTGAAATTTGGCGTACATATAATTTACTTAAAGATGATACTGTGGTAAGAATTTCGTGGTAAAATACCAATTTTTGAGCTCTCGAGAGGCTTTCAAAGTTGGTAGCACTGAATTTTTTCTCACTACGAATTCAAAAACGACATTTTGATTGGTACCCCACTGTACATAGAAATGCATGATTGAGAGGTTCTCAAACATTCATTGTAACTTTACTTTTAGCTTAACTTTGCCCTAGCTATAGGTTAATCATCTTCTTCAAAGAACTTAAGTTGTTGCAACAGACTCCCTGTCACAATCCGGAAATGTCCAAAATATAGTGTTATATTATATCTTGTTAGAATAGTCCGATTCTTCGATTTTTTTTTAAGTTTAAACATAGGAGTAGGACAAATTAGAGTATTTTATTGTATAAGGGGTTCTGAAACTAGAAATTCTGGAACTATGATCCATATTTCGGAAAATCCGGATTCCGGATTTCTAGGGATTCTGGAAATTTAGGGATTCCGGCTGTAAATGTTCTGGATATGGATTAGCAAACCATAGGGTCTCTTTATTGAGACAAAATGGTTAAGGAGGAAGATTACACTCTTCGTCCTTACCAGAAACCAGAACCCAGATAGTGGTCCAAAAGTATTTTGGGTACTATCGGCACTGGATCCGGAATCAATCCGGAATGGATTCGGAAATATTTAAAAACAGAAATGTTCCGTAAATATTGAGGATCCACATTCGACAGTGATTATGATTCAGAATCAATTCAAAAATGATTCAGAATCAATCCGGAATGGATCCGTAAATATTTCGAAACAGAAATGTTTTGTAAATATTGAGGATCCAAATTCGGAAATACTTACGATCCGGAAATGTTCTGGATAGTTTATGGATCCGGAATGGATCCGAATCAAGAGATCCGGAATCCGGAAATTGATTCGGAACGGAAGATTTGGACCTAGGCGACAAACAAGACTATTCCAGTTTATGAAGGCTTTTGCGAAGATACTAGGGAGTCAAAGTGGGAGCAGTTTGAAGATGGCGCATTGGGAGAAGTAGCTTAAAGACTATCTCCACTTAGTTAGATTTTATTTCTAGAATTTGAATCCGTTTTTCCGAATGTGGATCCGGATTCCGGATTTCTAGGAGATTCGGATTTTTAGGGACAGCTGGTTGTGACATCTTAGGATGTTCACTAATTGGTTGCCCTGATTTCCGTGGTGCCTTTTTGGCTTGTTAGGGCATTGAATTTGTTTTGATTTGGGTTTTAAGGGGCTGGCAAGTTAGTTGGCCTGGCATTCCCTCCTAGCGCATATTCATGTATTTCATTCCTTTCTTTAATCTGAGCCGGCAGGTGGACATTTGAGCTCTGACTTTGTGTTTGAGGTTTCTCTTGGTGTGTTTGTTTGGGGTGTTGAGAGATAAGAGGGACGGGTGAGGAGGAATCCGGATTCTTAGGCAACTGAGATCTGAACTGAGTGACCAATTTTCTAGAGCTGGGATCTGGAATAGTGAGTTTGAGCGTAGAGCCTTTAATTTTCCGGAACGGTGATCCGGTGTGAGTCCAGGAGTGGCGTGGAGGAGGTTCCGGAACCACAGGGGTGGATCCGTGCGGAGTTAAGCAGCCGCCATAGGAAAGTTTCCGCCCATCGGAAGGTCTGCCAACCACTAAGTTGCTTCGCAGAACTAGGGAAGTACGTCCTTTTGGGCTTGGATGTCTTTGGATCTGTCGTTGTAGTAAGGGTCAGTGAACGTAGTCCTGAGTGACCTGCTAACCGGATTGGCCAAAATCCATCCGGGAAGTTGTGAGGATCCAGATCCACCCCTATTGCAACATCGGATATACTTGGGTGTCTTTGTGTATTTTGTTTGAGAGGAGAGAGTGTGAGGTTTATGAGGGATAAGTCCCTATCCCTCTAAAGATCAAGAGAGGACCCCCTGAGGGCAAAACAGGGGTATCTAAAATCGATTATTGAGTGACGGAACTGGAATCCGGATTGAGACGGATCTAGGAAAAGGTGTAATCCAGATCCAAAACGGATCTGGAAAGAGTGGAGAGACGGATCCGGATAGAGGTGTGATCCGGAAAGGATCTGGAATCCGGATAGAGGTGTGATCCAGAACAGATCCAGAAAGAGTGGAGAGACAGATCCGGAACGGAATCCGGACACAAGGTTGTGTTCCGGAAGAAAGTAATAACTTGGGGTGAAAAGCCTAGAAACCGGAAACCACAACTAATAGTAACGTCTGGAATCTCCTAGGACGATATTCCGTGTCATATTATCACGTTTGGGTGTGATAAAGGTGCTTTCTGCTAGACTGCGCGTACGACACTCCCAAAGAAGTTGATGGTAGCACCTAGAATTCTCCACCCCAACCATATTGATCTTCATTTTCTTCATGCTCATCTAGAACGAATTGATTAAAGATCATACAATGACAATGGAAGAAATTTGTGAGTTTTGCAATTGCCTCAAGTAAGAGAGAAAATCATGGGCGTTTGTTGTCAAACCTCTTCATCAATCTTCGCCATTTCTATTTCAATCTTCCAATACCCTACTCAACTTGAATGCAATACCTTCCATGCATTTTGTTCCAAACAACCACTATGGGCAATTCTAACTCCACCCTTGAGCGAGAATCTAACACACGGATTCTATGTCTAATCAGGTAGTATATCCTTGTGGATGTTCAAAGAGTGCCTTTCAAGCAATGAACTCTTTAATAACATCTTTTTAATCCCAAAGATCACTCATTTCACTAATCGTGGTATTAGTTAGTAGTTTAAGGATTTTGAATGAAGTTTCTAAGTCTAAATCTTAATCTAGCAATTAACTACTCTATTGTATATAATTCTAGGCTTTTTCAAATGATCTAAAGTAAAGAATCTACAACTATTTTTTCTAACTAAATTACGAACTTAGCAAGATAAAACTAAACATCAAAATAAGAAAAAAAAATCAAATAGGGTCGACTTATCTCCTCAATGTAAATCTCCATGGTACCGTTGTCAAACATCATCATGTCGACATATTCCCTGGCAATTTCTCCATTAAACTCCTCGTATTTGTCCATTTACCTAATCCATGGCAAAATCCCTAATTAAATGGTAATTCCTAATTCAAAATGCATCAATGATTATGGGTTTTAACTATTTTACGTATTTTTGAGTAATTCCTATCCCTTAGTAATTATCAAAATACTGCAAAGTTAATTAAATCTACCAAAGTAAAACAAATAAAACTCCCAAAGCAACTAAATAAAATCCTAAAGCAAATAAAATCGAAAATCAATTGTTAATTCTAAATAATTATTTGTATTTTTTTTCCTTTTTGGCTTATTTGGCCAAAATTCAAATGGCAATTAATTAGTTTAGAATCTAAAAATCTAATCAAATCTTTGCAAATCTAATTAATTTAAAAAAAATTCCTAATTCCTAAAGAAATTGGTTGTCGATTTTGTCTTTATTTTTCCAACTTATTTGGCCTAATAAAACAAAACCAACAAAATCCAAACCTTCTAAGAATCTAATTAATAACTAACTACCGAAGATTGAAGAACAAGTCCAAGGAGTGAGAAAAAATTTCAATAGTAAGATTCTATAAAAATTAATTAAAAAATTTCAAAGGTCAAAGCCAAAGAATAAAGAATTAGGTGTCAATAGTAAGATTCTTAAGAAATTGTTTTTTTAATCAAGAATTCCTTCACGTGTCTTTCTTCTCATGCTTTATTCTCTTTACTCCTCCTTCCTTCCTTCATTCTCTAGTTTATTGTTGCAAGTTTCAAGAGAGGTATTGGCTATAGAGTTTGACGTGCTTGAAGAGATTTATGAAGAAATTTTGATGCTTCACAAATAGATTTTGTCAAAAATCCAAAATTGGGTTGTGGCAGCAATTGCTAACCCTTTGTGATTTGTGATCAAATCAATTTTTGAAGTATCCAATTTTTGAAAGAACTGAATGATCACTTACTTTATGGTTTTGATCTGTATTGTATGCGTTGGCTCAATGCCCTGCCAAACTGGCTGGCCCATTGTCGGACGCCCTTTTTCCCCGTCGAATACGTATTTAGCCACGATTGGCTGAATTCCGCACTCCTAAGCCCCGTCATTTGTGTCATGCGGCGCAGCGTGATTCACTACTCGTCTGTCCTTGCTCAATCCCCTTAGCCCAATCATAGGATCTAATTCCCCTTTAGATGGTCTAGTCCTCTGGGTCAACCGGCTCCTTGACTACTGGCTTGGATTTTTTATCACTAGTTTTCTATTTTTTATTCTAACACACTAAGGTTGACTAAAATAAAGGTGAGTATTATTACTAAATGCAAGACACTAAATCCTGCATTCGAATTGGGCCCCACAGAGACAGATTTACCTTGGAAAAAACACAGGAATTTTTTATTTTTTGAAAATAATTTTTTTTGCAAATTCTAAATTCATATTTGCGATCAGGAGCCCCAAATTAGCAAACGGGGAATCTAAAACATTCCAAGACATGGCCCAAAAATAGGGGGCTCTTTTATTTTTACCCCTAGCAAACCCTGGAATTTCCCTAGGGGGCCAGTTCGAATGAAGGATTTAGCGTCCTGCTAACTAAATCGCAATGGATTCAAAGTGGAGGCTATTAATCTAATCAATCTAATATTTTTGGATTTTCAAGGTGTTGTTAACTATCCTATAAAGCCATCTAATTATTAGAGGTTTTAAAACAAAGATAAGAGACTGTCCATTAAACTTGGAGAGAGACAAGGAATGATAGTTTGTCTTTTTATTTGAAAGTTTTTAAGCCTATCAAATCTTCACCTATCCAAGTACACTTGTAATCAAATGATTTTATGGAATAATTGGCTAAATTTCTTCAACTTTAGCTTTTAGGCTTGATTCCCAATGGTAATTCAAAGATTATCACTTAACCTTTAGCTTGTAATTTGATTGGAAAATTTCAACAAAGTTTAGAGCTTTGCCATTGTAAAAGCAATTATGAGCACTCGATTACCCACCTATAATAAACAAGTTAACACAACCAAGTTCTTATTTTTAAGCTCTTGGATTGGGTGTTTATGCGTTGCTCCATTGTGCCTTTCAAGAAATGAATTGTTAAGTAGTTTGTAAGTGTTTAGGAGTTAAAATAATCTTAATTTATTCTAAATTAGATTTTTAGTGGCTTTTTTGACCTCTAATTAGGCCACTATGATTATCTAGTCAAGTATTATTCAGACTAAAATTCAATACATATTCTTATAAATACTTTTCTACTCATTCTAGAATGGTAAGACTCAAGTTATTTGGACTTTCCTAGCAAAAGTGATGAGTAGATGAAGTTTAACCGATAATCAGTACTTCAAACTTCATCTATGGATTTCTACCACTTGATAAACTAAAATTAGGAATTTTCTTTGCTTGAAAATTTTTTTTAAAATTTTTTTTATCAATTTTACTCTATTTCTTGTACTTTTACTTTTCCTAACTATTTTTCATTCATTCTAATGCCTAAACTTCATTCAAACCTATCTTACTCATTTTAAGTCCAAATTTCAAGTTTAATATATTTTTAGAAAAAAAAATGAAAGTCCTATGCTATTATTATTTTGTATCTAAGAAAAGTTTTTTTCATCAACTACTGAATCACACTTCTAATTCGGTTTCATTAATATAATTGTCCTACTTTGAAAAAATCCTAAGTTACAAACAAATTAGGCTTTTATCTCAATAGGTAGAGGATTTTGAAGGTTGTTGTAGACTTTCTCTTATCCTTTCTTGTTCGTCTTGATTGAAAGTTGTTTAGCAATTTTAATCATCGCTTAAAAATAGGATTTATTCACAGTTTGTGGTTTCAACACTACAACAAAACATGATAAAAAAAAATGCACTCAAAAATCGAATGCCGTTCTTTTTGCCACGTTTTTGTGCATGCGTGGGTAGTGGATTTTCACGGGTTTTTTCAATTTTCCACTGCAGTTTTTGGAATTTTGGGGCGTGTAATATACCATTGGAAAGGTATTTAAAATTGACAAACTTAAAAAAACCTTCTCTAATTTTTGCCTATAACTTTTGATTGAAAACTCTAAATCTCAAACGGGTTTTTGGAGATGAAATTTAGTTAAATATGACAACTTTTCTTAGTTGAAAGTTTTTTCGGAAAAGTTATTTTTCTATGTCTAAATGACCACCAAAGTCTGCTGATTTTAAAGAACACTGAATTTTTAATGATTGAGTTAGGAAAAATTAATTTGAAACTCTTCTAAACCTAAATACATTTGAACATTACATATGGTAAAAAAACTAGATTATAAAATTATATTTTCTAATTTAAGAGAATTTTATTTCATATTTTCTTTAAAAAATTGAAATCTTTTCATTTGTGCATGATATTTTTAGAAAAGAACATTTTAAATCATAAAAACAAATTTTTTTCTAATACAATAATAGAAATATTGCACTTATCAATTATATAAAAAGATAATTATAATTTCACTTTAAGAATTATTTTCGAATGCATACTCTAGGTATTTTAAGTGTATGAAAAAAATATTTTGAAAATGTACACACAATCTTCATTGCTACTCTTAGTTCTTATATAAATGTAAAGATGTTTGAAATATTTACAAATAAATTTTCACATTTACTCACTAAAAATAATGATGATGATATCTTTAAAAAAAAGTGAAATTTTTTATAATGACTTACAGTTTGTAGTTTTAGGTTGAAAACATATAAGATTAGTTCTTCAAGACAATTTGAAGGGAAAATGTAGCTTGAAGTTCAAGTTTTGCCTATCTTTAAATGAATCTCCTAATTTAAAAATGGTTTAGAAACTTTTTCAATAGGGAACAAAGAATATTTCAAACTCTTCTAAATCAAAATAGGAAATTAATAACGAGAATCTTTTTTAATTGAATGAGTCTGTTCAAATACTGAAATTAAGAAAAATATTTGGTAAGCATTTACAGATTAGTATTGGATTAAATAAAATTTATAATGAATGTAGTACCTACTTTCAAATAAATTTGACAATTTATTATTAAATTGAACATCATTTTCAAGTAGTATGCACATATACACTTTTAGTTTACATCAAAAAACTTCAGGGTTAAATTATATATATAATTTGTAGTTTTAATGGTGAAAATTTTAATAAAATTCAACATATTCTAAAAAATTATCAAATATTTTGTTAGGAAGTGGATGGTCATTACTATTTTTTCAATAATTTGAGATTTAGAATCCAAAGTTTTCTCGCATTTTTGGTAATATATTGCAAATGTAATTTAATTCCTATTTTCCTTTGAAATTTTTGCACAACATGTAGTCAAATTATATCCTATGGTCAAATTTATATAAAAAAAGATAGAAATATAAAAATATAAAAAAATATACATAAATAATTAGCTATAGATGAATATAATTTGATTTTAGTATATTTTGAATACATAATTTAATATTTAGAAATGGCTATGACATGATTGTCAATATGTAATAGAATTTTAAAATTTTAGTTTTATAAATTTGAATAATAATATTCATTAGTTCAATTTGACTTGAAACTATTCAAATTTCAATGCTATACAATATAAAATTCAAACATAATCAAGTTATTTATATAAAATTTGATATAGATTTTGAATTCCATTAGAATTCTAATGAAATTCAAAATGAAATTCAAAATAGTATTATTTTATATATGTGAAATATTTGAATAAAATTTAGATTTTAATGTTGTATTTTTTAGTTTGTAAAAATTAGTTATAATGAACTTCTAATTATAAAGCATTCCACCAAATTCAAATAGATTCAAATAGATTTTTAGAAGATGTTAAAAAGATTACTAAAAGATTCCAAATTAGATACTCAAAATATTTTGAATCGAAATTTCAAAAGATTCTTAAAAGAATTCTATAGATGCCAAATCAAATTCTCAAAAGATTCTTAAAAGATTTCCAAAGATGCCAAATCAGAATTTCAAAAGATTTTGAATCAAAACTTCAAAAGATTCTTAAAAGATTTCCAAAGATGCCAAATTAGATTCTCAAAAGATTCTTAAAAGATTTCCAAAGATGCCAAATTAGATTCTTAAAAAATTATGAATCAAAATCTCAAAAGATTCTCTAAAGATTCTAAAAGATTCCAAATTAGATTCGAAAAGATTCTTTAAAAATATAACATTTTTTTGTTGATTTTGTCATTGCACTATTCATCAACAAAAACAATGACACATTTTTGTTAATATGTACAAAATGAACAAAAAGTTGTTGATGTTGTTAGTGCTGATATCCAAATCAACAAAATTTAACAAAAAATTGTTGATGTTTTGTTAACTTGGTCACTATTTTTCTACTAGTGAGAGGATCCCTTGATATCAAGATTGGCACTCATGGCAGCTATCTTAGCCTCCAACTCTGTAAATTGAGTCTTCTACGATTTCTTGTCTCCATTAGTAGTTTTAGCCCTTTTGGATTCAGTCTCCTTTGCATCTTTAGCTTCTTTAGGCTTGAGTTCTGAATGTATCTTCCAACAACTAGTTTCCCTATGGCCCTTAATACCACATCTAGAACAATAACCACCTGCCTTAGAAGGTTCTTTTTTGGTCACCTTTTTGCAATCTTGCCGACGATGATCAACTCCCCCGCAACCATAACATACAATATCTGCATCTTCAGTGTTAGCTGGAATGTGGATTTTGGTAGACTTGGTATTCTTTGGCGATTTTTCCTCTTTCTTTAAGAACCCCATGGTAGCTTTTTCCTCCAAGAGATTGATTTTAATCTTCGTAGAGGTCTCTAAAACCAACCTTAAAGTTGGTAGCACACCTAACCTCAAGGCTTCTCTTCATATTAGAGTTTTCAACTCCATGTCAAGTATACTATACCAGTGCTGAACAACTTGCTGTTCAGTCACTCTATGTGTTGCAGAGATTAATCTCTTTAGTCTCGAATGTGCCTTCTCACAATGATTCATCACTCCTACGTGCAAATGTGCGAAATGACTTCATTTTATCTGCTCGTTGGCCTTGATAGTCCCGTTGCAACTGCATGAAAAATTGTGCAGTGGGATTGAAAGAGGGTGGATCTCTCACCACCGTAGGAGTCGTGGTGACAATGGCATTTGAGCCTTCTGTACTAATGCTCATTTCCTCTTTTTTTCCCCTTACTATACGGGATCATAACATTAAGCCCTCCTCCCCATACATCAGCAAAGTTTGGGCAATAATAATCCCGCCATGCTAGAATCTCTGTGGAGTGAGTAAGCTCGAACTCCCCATGATTTGCTAGCACTGCTCCTTCAAGGCACTCAAATAATGCTCTCTATACTATGTATGGGTTAAAGTCAGCATTGCGTGATTTTTGAAGCTCACAACACATGGTGAATTCCCTTCGAAAATCATCAACTTCCATGGTATTTGTAGCACCCGAAAATCATTTCACCTCTCGATAGGCACCGCCGTACGGTAGCGTCATCTCGTCCCAAGCAAAAATTGATACAAAGTGAGGGAACCTTACCCCGTGGTTCACCAAAGTGACTTGAAAATCTTCCTCGTTGTCACTTGTGGGTTTTACCACCCAATCTGTTGGGTCCTCAGTTGGTATTGATGTTGAATCATTAGGATGTTGTGATCCAATAAATGGCCGTTGGTTTCGAGGTTAAACCAGTACATCCCAGGTTATACTTTTCGATGGCTTGGGGACAATGCCACTAGAATATGACACTTCATTCTTAGTATATCATGTCCGTCACAGTGAATCCAGTTTTAGAGCTATGAATAATGTTGTTAAGCCTTGTGCTTACCTACAATGGCATCTGAATAAATGGTGCATGCCAATTTTGTCATGTTGTAAATTCCTACATAGTATATAAACATATTATAATATGTTTTATTGGGTAGCTTCAAGGTGACGTTAATTCTTTAATTAACTTCAAGGTGATGCTGTTCTATTGAGGTGTATAACATTCATATAAGAACACGATTTTGCCATAAAGTTTCATTGAATTTTGTTAGTGAGTTTAGTTTCCACATTAGAATTAGAATGTCAAACTAGAGGGTTTTTTCTGAGTCTCAAGATGATGAGCCTCAACCGGAGGCTGAATTTGAACTTTCATTATCACAACTGTCAGATCAACCTCTTCTGCTGCGAGATATTGTATTGCCACGTGAGCATTCACGAGATGAAGCTGGGCCTTCTCGACCGCCGAAACAACCTCGTGTGGAGCAACGGTGGCACGAGAACCTTCAGCGAGATGCTCGAGCTTTGGTAATCTTATTACAAGTTGGATGTGTTGAGCTCGGAAGTCGTGAAGTGACATTTGAAGAATGTTTTGAAGATTTAAACAACGAACAATATTTTGGTATGGTGAGACCTATTGAAGAGAGTCGCGGTCATGAACGATGATTAGAAAGACCGGTGAATCCTTTGACAAAGGTGGATTGTGTCGATTATGTCATCGCGATAATCAAACACATCCTCAAGTTTCTGCAGATAGAGTGAAACTTCAATTAGAACTCTAGTTTTTTACCTCTAATATACATTTATTGAATGTTAGTTCTTAATTTTATATTTTGAATATTTTATTTAAATCACAATGTATGATTATAAATGTAGAATGAAGATTTTGTGATAGAAAAATTAGCTTGGAATTTGATGATAAGGGAGAGTGTGAATGGGGATGTGATTGGAATCTGAGGTGGGGTCTTCGTAGGGGTATAGGTTGATGTGCCCCACCCCCTCACTTATGATGGGGAGAAAAATAGGGAAAAGATGCTCAATTGGTGTGTGGAGAGAAAAAAGTGTGTATATGTATTTTGGGGAGTTTTTGGCCGAATTTTGGATTGATGTAGCTCATTGAGCATGAAGAATTGAGTAATGAAATTTTGGCGTAACATTCCTTATGTTTATAGATTTTCAAAGAGTGTTTACAAGTTGAATTTGAAGTTGAAAGTCAAAAGTTATGAGAGTTTGAAATTGTGAAGACTCAAGAATCTCCATTGAGAGGTTAGAGGCTTCAAAAAGCTATAACTTTTGTAATACTTGTTTGTTTAACTTGAGATTAGGAAGGCATAATCCCTTGTGTGTATTCCTCTTGTGTGTATCTTTCTAAAAAGATATAATACTTGCCGTTTAGAGTTTGTATCAAAAAGTTATGAAGTGTCAAAGTTTGGAGTAGAGTTTGAACTTGAAGGAGGGAGGCCGTATCTTGAACGCCCACAACTTTTGGTCAGTTTTTTTTATGGAATTGAAATTTTGAGAAGTACTAGATCATCATTTTATCTTTTCATATTGAGTTTATTTATATGAATTGGAGTTGTAATGCAAAAGTTATGTAATATCAAAGGTTGAGGAATTTCATACCTTCTTATTTGAGAAGGCCGAGACTTTACCTCTCATAACTTTTAGACAATATCTTAAATCATTATGATATTTTCACAAATTATAGATATTAGTGAGAGCTTTCTAAATTTCTCTCACACTTAGTATTTGGAGCTTTCAATAAAAAATTATTGAGATTTAAAGAGGCAATGGTTGATTAGGAAGAAGGAAGAGGACCTCTACTTTGCTTCTACATAACTTTTGGACAGTATCTTAGAATAGGTTCAAATTTTGTGAGTGATTAGTTTGTGCTTTTAACTTTCTAAATTGCTAAAGCACTTGGCATTTGAAATCCTAGAGCACTTGGCATTTGAAATCCTAGAGCACCTGCGACACTAGATGGAAGGTCACAGCTTGTATGGGACTTAGTTTTACTTAGTTCTTGTTAAAATTTCTTTAATTTTGAAAATGAAAGAAGTTTTTAAGACTCAAAGTTGAAGATTTGAGACTCAAAAGAGGAGAAGATTGAAGATTCGTGTGTTTGGCTTGTGACTTGTTTCTCTTAGCCGGTTTTGGAGGCTCGTTGTAATTTTCTTGTTTTCCCAGCCGGTTTTGAAGACTAGTTGTTATTTCAATTTTGCATTGTAAACTTAGCTGCAGGCTATAGAGTCATTCTTATGACAATTATTAGCCACATTTCTTGTTTGTGACGACCAAGTGGGATTGATCACCCACATAATCGATCTTCTATGTTGTTCCTACCGATAAAAGGCATTTCCTGGTCATCGTAGGTTTAAAGTTTAAGAGCCATTCTTTCGGACAATCAGCTCGTGGTTTGGCCGTCCTATTTTACCCGTCCGAGAACTTGCTTCTTATTATACACCTTCACATTATTCCTATAGAGCCACCACAAGATAGGCCTATGGAAGATTGAAGTGAAGATCGAGTGAAGATTCGAGTTTTCGACATTACAAATCACTCACTCAACGGCTTGTAGCCAAGTACCCTGCATAGGTACTTTTTGCCATTTCATTAGAAACACCCAAAGGAGGCAAGCTTCTTCTTCTCTCGTGGTAGTTGCGTGAGTAATACGCTACCGTAGGATTACTATAAATAACTTAGGCCTTGCCATTCTTCCTCATGTTCTTCTTCTCTCGGCTCTTCGTTGCCGTTACTCTGTCTTTTGAAGCTCTGTTCGGTTCTAGTTGCTTCTCTGTCAATTTCCTTGGCTCCAACTCTCTTTGGTCATTTTTAGTTTCTTTATTCTCCTTGATGGTTCGTTAACCACGCTCCTCTCTATCCGACAACGTCGTAATCGAGGAAGGCAAAAATTAGTGTGTCCCAGATACTACATGGTCTCTCCAACGACCAACCTTGCTTCTATTGTTAAGTAGTGTGAAATAAATATCCTTGTGTACGAAACTCAGTGGAGATCAATGAGAATGTAGGTAACTCTACGTGTCCAAAAAACGTATATCTAACAACTCCACGTCGTTGACCTTCGTTTCTCAATACCACCGCAATATCAAGAATTACCAAATCACTTGCCTCCACTCTTCCTCTAGCTCGACACAAAAGAGCTTCAATCACTGGTTTGACCAATCGTCATTCATGAATGATCCGGGCACCTCCTTGTTGAGTTTAAAACTTTACAGCCTTGGCACTTAGGATTTTGGTACCTAGATACCTTAGAGATTGTACTTCAAGTCGATCTCAAGCCAACGGTAATAATGCAAATGGTATCGATAGCTCTTGGATTTGATTTTGACTTAATGATTCACTAAAAGATTCTACTTGAAGATTTTGAAATGAGTTAAGAATACCTTGAAGGTCTTCTTTGCTTAAGTCAATTTGAACGCCTTTGTCCTATGTGTTAGCAAGTGGTAATAATTTAAAGGGCTTAATTGTGTTTTTGCTCTTGTCCATGATAAACTACATAGCTTGATGTACCATTACAGATTGCATGTAGCCAAAGAAAGTGGTAAAAACCACATTCATAATTAGAGTGTTAGGTCACATATGTAGCCCAAGAAAATACCAACACTCTTATAGAAAGAAAAAAGACATCTGGCATACACCGTCAAATCCACTCAACTAGAATTATAACCTATTTAAAGCCAGTCAAAATCCACACAAAACACCTAACGGTACCATACTAATATTGTAGCTACACTTATCATATACAAAGATCAACCTACAAACCACACATACATCCCCAATTGATTTTAAACTGCCCTACTCCAATAACTCTTTCAAGTATCACACGTAATGTCCGTGTGATGCTAAGACACCCCAAGACTGCTTCATGGTGCTCATCCCAAAAAGCATGTGTAATAACTGGAGTCAATTGGACAAACAATGAATGGCAAGTCATACCAAGTTGGTGGATGCCAAATTGTTGGGTAACTGTCAGATCAAACGCAACAAGCAAGCAATATGTGCGGCTAGCCTAATCCACTCTAGCTAGACATCTAGATTCTTTGACTCATTATCTGCTCTAGTAATTAGGTGGCAAAACTGCATGTATACAGTAGTACTTGTAGGTAGAACGGAAAGAGCATGTACCACTTGCATGTTATGCTCCTGAGGTCGAGATGATTCCAGTAGAATAATATCATCATTGAGTCCTAAGGACGCCCTTGACCTAGTAGTAACTATAAGTGACTAAAGTCTTAGCCACCCCATCAAGAAGATGCACCACGAGGCCTTTTACACCACAAGCTTCTATCATTAGAAGCCTCCAAACCCCATTGGCTCACTAAATGTCAGAGTTGGAGTAGAAAGGATTCCAAATGTACTAAAAATTGTTAGTGTGTCTCCAAATCAATTGAAGAACACTACTAACCTATAGAATTTAAATTTGAGAGCCAAATTTAAGTTTCGGAATCCCTAAGTGAGTGTTTTAAGCTCAATTAGGGTGCTGAAATTTTAGGGTTTAGGGTTGTTTATGCACAATTTGCACCACACAAGTCTCCAAACAACCCCTATTAACACCCTTAACTTCAATCTCTAACATGTCGTCGTTTTTTGTTTTTTTTTACAAAAACTGACCCTAAAACGCCATGTGTGCAAGCACACCGCACCTGAGTAACTAGTAGGACCGATTACTGAGTCCGAGATGATCGGTGATCACCAGTTGCCTATTCTTCGCTTGCACAATCGGGCATTCACACTGTGAGCTCTCGCCTCTCTTCTCTGACGTTGCTAGTTTAGATTTGACACTCGTTGTTACCTGACGAAAGTGAGCCTCCAAAAATCTTGAGAATAAAAGCTGGCAAACGATTTGAGCGAATTTCTCCATAAGATTGAATGGTCATAGCGATTATCACCAAGAAGCGTGCTGCACTACAAGATAGTTTCCGCACTTGTTTACGCCACTATCTTGCTTCACCCTTTGTCCGAACTTTATAATACTGAAGTTTTCAATTCACCACTTGGAGCTCTTTGCAAGTCTAATGCTAATTCGGAAAGCAATCTTCTAAATATAACTACACAACTCCCAGAGGGCACTTATTCATGCTTCATCCTGCATAAATTTCGGTCTGATCTTATTGTACACAACAAATCGATTCGAACAATTTCAACACATAAATCTACTACTGTAGTCACCTTCGACTATTGTTCTCCCTTCCTATTGCGACTCTGACTTCACCATTTCATAACTCTCTGCTCCCATGTCTCCACAGCCATAAATTCTATTTCAAGAACTAAACACAGAAATCATGTCAAACTAAAGGCCCACTTAGTACTGTAGATCCTCAGAGTTTGTACTTTTCACGCTTTACCCTCCAAGCTTCTCTATCTTACAACAATGTCAACAGTGTACAGCCTCTCTTCCCAATAAACAACGCGATTACCTCAAAAACTCCTTCACTCAACGCTAGAGCTCTTAGTCTTGTTCTAAGTACAGTTTGCATCCGGAAAAGATGATGTTCCATTGAGGTTCTTCATATGTTCCCAACCAACTTGGAGTTAGCTTTTCCTTATCTCATCGTCCACTTCTATACCCCTCATTGGTGGAAATACCCACATGCTTATCTATCCTTATCACAATTAGTTGCAATAATGCATATTCAAGCAACTATAAACCCAAGACCTATTTTCAAGGTTAAAATATCCTAAAACCATGGCTATGGTGCTAGAAATTGAGGTCTTTTTGCAATTCCAGCACCCGCAAAAACACTCAAAAACACATTTTCATACAAATGTAGGTGTAAATTTTCTCTATGTGTACACATGTTAATGCAGTGACATCTTTTTCAAGTAATGAAACGTGAGAAAAAATTTGAAAAGAATTTTAAAAAACCTCACAAAATTACATAAATTGAGTCTACACCATTCTTAAAGAATGAGTGCATGCATGGACGGAATTTTGAGACAAACACCTCTCACTCCATCATGTGGGAAACTCAACTTGCAAAAGATAAGTCTCCATTGCCCCACGTGGAAGACATGCGCATTGAGGTCCCTAAACGAGATGCCAACTCCTCGTCTCGATTCAAAGTTGAGACCCTAACTTGCATCCAAGGTTCTCTACGCTTCACAATGCTCTGCGATGCTTCACAGATATCTTTACAATGCCAGACCGACGGGAAATCACATGGCACACTTCTCACATGTCATATTTATTTTCCTTATTGTTTGTTTTTCTACACTATTGAAACTATTCTTTTTTGAATTTTGCACACAGACTAAAAAGAACTTATCCTACTCTATCCTATCCTCGAATATCTATTATATGGTTGGGAAAAAATCTCTAAGATTTCTTTCTCTTCCTTCTTCCTCAACCAATTTCTATACTTTATTTAAACTCCCAACTACAATTTTATCATTCTTCAACCTTAATCTTTGAACTTAGTTGTCTTGTTTATGGTAATATAAACTAATGAGAGAAAGAATATTGAGATATGAGTTGCTAATCTTCTATACCTAACTTCTAATCCTTTATTCTTTCCTTCTTAAGTGCTTTAGCTCTCGGTTTGACTTTTGATAGTTTTAATTTTTAAACTTTTAAAATGTTTTTCTTGTAGAGGCTAAAATTAGCTTTCTAAATTGATGCAAAACTTGCAAATCGGACTTTCCTAGTAGAAGTTATGCATGAATGAAGTTTTGATCACTAATTAATGATTGAAACTTCATCCGCTTATAACTTATTTAATTCAACTTGTTTTTTCCTTGAACTTTATATCTTTGGAAAGCTCTCAACTTTTATTATCAAATTTTTAACTCAAATCTATACTATTGTCTCCTTCTAATAGTTTGACTTTGCTTTTAGCCTCAACTCTACCTACACTTTAACTTTCAATTAATTTTTAATAGATTATTATTTTAAAACTTTGAGTGATTTTTCTTTGTAGAAGTTAAGACTAGCTTTCCAAATTGATATAGAACATGCAATTTGGATTTTTTTAGTAGAAGTTATGCATGGATGAAGTTCTATTGGCTAATTGATGTTTAAAACTTCATCTGCTCATATCTTACTCAATTTAACTTGAATTTCTTTCTATTTTATGTTTTTGAAAAGTTCTTGATTTCTTTTATGAGATTATGAACTCAAACTTGTACTAACACCTCTTGTTAACAATCTGATTGCATTCTTGGTCTCGACCCTAAAAAAAACTAATAAAAATTAATACACTTAACCAAATATGACCAAATTTGACCAAACTAAGGTCAAAAAGGCCTAATGAAAATGACTAAAGGAAAGAAGAAGATTCAAAGATTTTCCGTCAAAACTTCAAAATTCATAAAATCAAAACTTCGCCGTAGTTTTTAAAACAAGAACAAAAACGTATTTAATAAATCAAGTTCTTAAAAAGTCAAAGTTTCATCAATCCAAATGGAACAAGAAAAATGATTAATATAAAAACAACAAAACGATTCTTAATATACAATTATGAATATTAATACAACCACCAAACAAGTATTTTAAATAAGTTAAAGTTCAAAATACACAAGAAGTTAGTAACTTGAAGCTCCTCTAAGCGGCATCACTAGTCACAAAGGAAGGGACTTTAGGATTAGTATAAAAATATTTTAAGAATAGCACTAAAGTTCTTTCTTAAATGGCATCGTCAATCGTAAGAGGAGGGACTTTAGAATTAGTGCAAGAAACTCTTCAAAACTCAAGAAACACTTCAAAACTTAAGAAAATTTTATCAAAGTTTTTCAACGCATGCAAAGGAAGTTAGCAAACTTTGAAGGAATCCCAATGTCCTTAAAAGTTCAAAAATACACACTAAGAGGGAGCTTAAACACACACATTTGCAACTTTGGCTCAAACTTTGCCAAAAAATTTAAATTATTGGACCGTCTCCCTTTTCATCCGCTAAAAAGTCAACAAAACCCAATGCTAAATTAACAACTAAGTAGGGTAAAAATCCAACTTTTGGAAGTTGACTTTTCTATGAAAAATAACTAGCCTAGGATCTCTAGTAGGTTTGAGGGAGTAGGAAAATACTTAACTTGAGGCCTCATTTCGATGTCATATGCACCCGTAACGCCAATCAACTCCTCCATAATATTTTAAAATTGTCAATTCGGAGATGAACTCTTTAATTCAGATACTTCTCGCTATCAAAATGTCCTGAAACTTTTTGGGAATCTTTATTAACATAAAACAAGCTATCCTAATTTTTAGTAGGATTTTATCGCAATCTAGGTAATTTCTATGAATTTTTTGTTGAAGGTTGAAACAGTTGACCGTCTGGAAAGGCATCTTCTGAGTATCAAAAAATTCAAAAACTTTTTGTGGGATCTCCTATGAAATTTCACAAAAGATGTGTAAGTCCACATCTGAACTCTATACAATTGCCAAAGGGAAAATAAATCCGTCTCCATCCTTTTATTATCAAGCTCCGGAGAATCTTCCACAAAAAAAAAATCTTGACAAAGCGACTTTGCCATTGATCTCCTAGCATGGTTTTAACCTAAGATCACCGTCTTTCAGCCATAGATTCCCTTCATAGAGTCATCGTGACAAAATCCATCTCGTAGATTAAAAATTGGGATTTCTACTAAATGTAGAAAATAATTGTAAACATAAAATTCAAGGAACTAGACTCTAGGACTTGCCTATATTCTTATGAACTAATTTTAGCCAATAATTGTCACATGCAAAGTAGATGAGACTATTTTGGGAATTCACACAAAAAATGGGTATTATTGGGGTCCCAAGGAGATTACTCATGATTTTTTGAAAACTATGTGAGTTCAAAGATAGGGTTCATTTAATTCAAATGGGAAAATTTTTATATAATATGTAGGGCTACAATAGGGTCCTTGAAATGCCACATATCCTATTATGTATAAATTAGACTATGTAAAAACACCATTCAGTAGAAACTTTTATTAATAAATTAGCCTTTACAAATAGAGTCAATACAAATTTTTTGTAGTACAATGAGTATAAATGTAGACAATTTTTTTTAAGTGAATGATAAAACCTACACAATTAAGTATATACATACAAATCTTTCACAAGTACGCCAACTATGTGACAATATGTAAGAATCTACTATTTTAAAACAAAAGAGTTGAACTATAAATTTATTGTACTATGGGGATTTGTGTTCACACAAAGTATCTTTAAAAAAATTGTTGTAGGATTTAGGTATCGTCACTTCCATGCAGTTAGTTGTGATTTTTCCAACTCTCTTTTGTGATTTTAGAATTTAAATTATAAGGCAATTGTTGAGGACTGTTGATCTATGAATTAGAGCCTTAGAGGTGCTATTTCTGGTGGAGTTACTTATCTACAACAACTACTGATCTATAGATTGGAACCTTGGAGGTACTATTTTTGATAAAGCTACTTATCTACAACAATTAATGATCTATAGATTAGACCCAGGGAGGACACTTCTTGTGTATTTGGGGGATCCACGTGCGGCGGTGGGGTATTTTTAGGGGGGCTATCAATTACTTGTAATTATTACTTGGAAACATTAAAAGAAACCCTATTTTACCATAAAGCAGAAAAATCAGCCATATTATCATCCCTATTTTATTTTTAAAACACTTTGCCTTTTTAATGTCCCCTATTTTATATATAAATTTCTTATAAATTTTACCCAAGATTATTTAAATGTACCCTATCTTCCGCCGCATGTAGGTTATTAAAAAACGGGAAGTGTCCTCCCCTAGAGATTAGAGCCTTGGAGGTGCTTTTTTTGATGAATTTACTTATTTACAACAACTGTTGATCTAGGGAAGTTGTTGATTTACAACAATTGTATAAAATCTTTTCCATACTTTGACACTATAAATTCTAGATTGCCTCAACTATTTGTAAATGTACTTGTAAATGTTTAAAATCATCTTTTTTTTACTAGTATTTTATATACATTATTTTATTTTTTGATTTTAAACTCAAAACCATTGCAAATGCATATGTGTATATAAAATATATGGTCTCCATGTTACAGTAGAGGTCATATTCTTGTGTTAATCTACACTATTTTTAGAGTGTCGATTTCTCAAGTTGTTCATGTTATATTGCTAGTATTGATGTTTTTCTTGGTTTCAACATCATAACTATGTTTAATGTTTTCATAATGACACTGGTGATAGTTCAGAGCGTGTGGTTTGAAATCTACATTAGTTATAATTTTTTTAAATCTATACAAGTTGTAGATGTCTGAAATCTATACCCATCGAAGATGTTTCAAATCGTACGGTCTGAAATCTAAATTTGTTATAGATTTTAGAATTCTATAGAAGTCCTAGATGTCTAAAAATCTATACATGTCCTAGATACCAATTTTCACTTCAGAGTGCATGGTTTGAAAAATGGCATTTGGAATACTGCCATTTTAACAAAATTTGCTATATATGGCATAGAATTTAGAAATATTTAAAACCAATGTTGCATTTCACATTTTGATTTGTCATTTGAAATTGTACTACAATACAAGTTGAGTATGTATTTGGAAAAAAAATGTATGTGTAAGACACTAGTTTTATAGTGTATATTATATATAGGTATGAAAAAATTAAATATGTAAGTTTTGTATATAAGATAGCCTAAGTATAAAAACCATATCATTAAATTTATAAATAATTATAGGATATTAAAAATATTCTATAAGTATTTTTATATGTAAAAATACGATCCTCTTAATTACTTAAATGAAGGTAAATAGCCCCATGTCAAATACCCTCTGAACTCAGGTGTATACTTAAAATTACAGGGAGTAATCTTCCTGGGATAGTGGGATTGGGGTTTTAACCTATTTACAGTCGGGATTTAGCCCTAAATGAATAAAAACATTAGAAATATGATCAAATACTATATTGGCACGTCACATCCCTATTTTGGTTTTACACTCTTTTGGGGGCTTTTTGCACTATTGTACACACTATATTTTACAAAAAAATGAAAAAAACAATCGTGAGTCCAAAGTGACGAATTTGGGGCTCACAGCAGCTTTCAATAAAACAATCATGATTTTAGTATTCTAAGGATTTAAACGCAAAAGAAGGTACACATGATAGTGCTTAACCGAACTTTCATTAAAAAAAATCTCTTATAATGTCTACAAAAATTAGTATTTTAAGGTCTAAAAGTCAGAGGAAATACACATGACAATGTTTAACCGAACTTAGCATTAGATGCTTAAAATTTTCACAAATACTTTATATTTTAAATCTTAAAAGTTAAAGGAGGTACACATGACAATATTTAACTGAACTTTGATATTTAAATATTTAAATTTTCACAAAGTAATAGCCAATAAAAAATTTGAGGTTAAGCCTTTAACACAAAACAAAAGAAATAGGAAGCAATTGAAGAGACCCTAAGCCTTCAAAGTTCAACAAAAAAACAAAAGAAACTTGGCCAAAATCTTTGGTCCAAGAAGTGCTTCGACCATGTCGATAGCACGAAATAAGGATAAAGTGAACAGATTGTCGATATGTGAAAAATGAGGGTACTGGCAACCTCAAGGGGGGCCCTCATATACTCGTTTCTGGACCCTCTACAGTAAGTTGCCAATGAAAACACTTTGTTACTGTCCCCTATATATTTCCTAATCTACCCTAATTGTAATTTCAAAATAATACTTGTTTAATGATGAAAAACTCTACAACTCTCTCCATTTAGCTAATAAATTTTGGCCAAATCAAAATCCAAACTAGGAGAGGACACTTCCCGTTTTTTAATAACCTACGTGCGGTGGAATATAGGGTACATTTAAATAATCTTAGGTAAAATTTATAAGACATTTACATATAAAATAGGGGACATTAAAAAGGCAAAGTGTTTTAAAAATAAAATAGGGATGATAATATGGCTGATTTTTCCGCTTTATGATAAAATAGAGGCTCTTTTAATGTTTCCAAGTAATGATTACAAGTAATTGATAGCCCCCCTAAAAATACCCCACCTCCGCACGTGGGTCCCCCAAATATACAAGAAGTGTCCTCCCCGGGAATCCAAATATCTACCCAAGATCTTTAATCCAAAATATTTTGAAATTAACCCTAATCTACCTAGATATTTTGCAAATTAACCAAAAGTCATTTTGAAAATTGTCTTTCTTTAGTCAAAAGTTGGCTTTCTACTCAAGTAAAAGATCTTGACCAAATCCAATCTTTCATTTTTCAAAAGATATTTCCAAATTTACTTCTAATTAACCGCAATTAACAATAAGAAAATCAAACTAAGAGCTCACCCTCTTTATCTTTTAGGGAACAACTCGAAATGAAAAACCGTCTATGTCATTGTCTTTAGAAGACCTCAATTAGTCTAAAGGACCCCATACCCCTCACTCCTAGGCCATTTGTAAGCACAAATTAGAATTTTGGTAACTCCAATTAAAAGTAAAAAATTTAATTTTTGGAGTTTGCGGTTTTTGGTGAATCTGTAAAGTCAGGGTCATTAGAAATATTTGTGAAAGTAAGTAATATCTCTTCATTCGCTCCAATCAGACATCGTTAGCTCCTAGTATGCTGGTCAACCCACCACCAAGTTGTAAATTCTCATAAAATTTGAAGTCAATGTTAGTTCTAGTAGTTGGAAATGTCAGAATGTCTTCAAACTTGACTAAACACTTATTTAGCACACAAAATCCTAATCCAATTTTTAGTGAGATTTTGTCGCAATACATGTAATTTTTAGAAATTTACGAATATGTTTGTCCGTGGTTGACTTTCCATGAAGTCAACGTGGAATTTCGAAAAAATCCGAAAGAAATTGGATAACATCTAGGACACTCCTAAATTCTAAGTGTAAGCTCCATACTCACTTGCACTTGTCTAATTTTAATAGTTTGAAATTACTTTGCCCAATTGAACAATTTAATTTCCGATATTTGGGAATCTCGGATAATTGGTGATTTTTCTTAGTTCCTGGCATGCATCTATCCTAGAAACACCTCTCTATAGGCTTCAATTGTCAATTTCACCATCTTCTTTGTTTTGGTATTCCAAATCTCAAAGTTAATTAAATGATTTTTTACTTTGAAATCCAATTCTCATTGGAATTGTATTTAGACTCTTGTAGACTTTTGTAGACTCTCTAAATCTAATATAGACTCTATTAGCTTAGCCAATATGTCATATGCATCTTTAAAAAGTTAATTTTGTACAGATAGATATTAGGACTAGCTAACTCTCATATCCTTATATCTTTCAGAATTGCTAACTATTCTCTCAAACTCACTTCTAAGACTTAAAATGATGAAAATCACTAGATTTTGAAATTTTCCACCTTCTAAGATGTTTCTTCACTATTTTCGTAGAGACTACTACCAAAATACTTCTAACACTCTTTTTACATGTTTTTCTTCAATAATTCAGTTAAAATCTGTAAAATATTTGCAAAAAATAGATCTAGAGTTCCAGGTGCCAATTCAAGGACTCACAGCCACCACTTCTTGATTGACATTCTTAGCCATCTCCTATCTTTGGATTTGACGCATTATAAACATCTCAACACCAATGTAGCCCGAATCCCAAGCATGCATTTAAAGTACTAGTGCATATCATCATGAGTAAAGTGCTCACACCATCTTCCATACATTTCCAATGCCTGCAGACAAGTTATGTCATGGAATGAACCCAAATAGCCAAGATCAACATAGATGAAGAGACTATGGTGACCAACAATAACAATGTTGTTCACGCAATACATCATATTTCTACCATTGAACCACCTATTGTACTTTGGATTCTTCCATAGCTTCCGAATCTTTACCAAGGTTCTATCAATTATCCCAATGCATCCTCAAAATCTAAGCACTATGGATACTAAGGCTTACCTCTCCTCTACATTAAGCCACTTGATCTCATCCCTCAAATCCCAATTAATGGAACTAGCAATAAAAACCTAATCATCTATAATAGACGATTTAGATCAATTTCATAGAAAACTTGGCAATGCAATAATAGAATCATGCTTCATGTATAATAGGAAGCCAAATAGCCATTGTTACGTACGAACTCAATTTAGATGGACGCCTTAGTTAGATATGAATGTCACCTATAGATTGTGCATGTGTACTAATAGTAGGACAAACGATCTGAGAAAGGTCATCAAATTCTTGAATCGAGAAGTTGGTTAGAACCTAGAATAGACTTGGAGTGGATTTCAAAGATCCCAATACATGACAGACACCTTCGTGAGAATTCACTAAATCTTATCCACCATCCTTCCATTCATTAGTATAGAAAAACTCAAGTGTGTTCTGCATTGCTATTTGAATGGCTAACAATGTTTGTTCCTTATCATTCTCTGACGAGGAAAAAGATGAATTTGATGAGTTAAAGTTGCTCTCCATTCCCACCCCAATAAATCAAAGCAAAAACAAACATGCATGATGAAAATTTGGTAATTGAGATTTGCAAGTGACAACAGTGACAATTATAACCCAAATACCCTAACATGATGCAAGGATGAACAAATTGAGGAGACCTCAATGATCACAAGTGCATGGTGCTAGAAAGTACAGAGGAATTAGTGTAGGTATACTTGCGACATCTCATACTTGAAAACCTAATAGCCGTTGCAACCAGGTCGTTAATACCATCGCAACTAGGTCAAGAATACAAAGTACAATAGCTAGTCAGGTAGAGTAGTTGGATAGCCTCCTCGGGTATCACAGAAAAGTTGACGTTTTCGATTGGAGTTTGGAAACTCTAAATGACTTTCTAGTTCTATAGTTCCACTCTTTATTCCCATTTTTTTGGAAAAGTTATGCCCAAACTAGGGGGGACTTTATGAATAACTCTAATATCTAAACTTCAAAGGAAACATAATCTAACAAATTTTATTGAAAACAAACATTAGATGAAGGAGATACTAGGCCCCAAAGTTGTAGCCATCAAAATGCAAGTTGGTGTTTGAAATATAGAAAAAAAAAGGAAAAAAAAGAGCAATTGCTTCACCGGAGTTCTTTCCCTTGGTTTGATGTACTATTTCCTTTATCAATGGAAATAGTCCATTTGTTTCAAAAAAAAATGCAAGTTGGTGAATTGAAATTGAAACAATGAACTTTGAATGGCTTC
This sequence comes from Thuidium tamariscinum, assembly GCA_947034885.2. Classification (NCBI taxonomy): domain Eukaryota; kingdom Viridiplantae; phylum Streptophyta; class Bryopsida; order Hypnales; family Thuidiaceae; genus Thuidium; species Thuidium tamariscinum. The sequence goes on from OX344756.2 coordinate 9,985,834, forward strand.
CAAAATATTTGTACACCTTGGATTGATTTGAAATTTTAACCACACAAAGTAGAAGAAAGAGAGCAAATTTTCACAAGTTTTTTTGAATTCAAAAATCAAATGCAAAAGTTGTAGCACTTCAAATTGGACTTCTAAATTATGTGAGGAAAGTTTATTTTGGTCCTTTAGGATGAGATTGTCCATTGCCAAGTGGTCAAACATCATGTCTAAGCTAATTTATAGTGATAATCAATACTAAATACCAATTTGAACCATTTTCATTCAAACCACCACACTATAAGTATCAATGGATAAAGTCCTCAATTAGATATACTACAAATATTTTAGTATACAATATACTATATAATACATTACCATAGATGTTTGATGAAAAACTTAGTTGTGATTTGAAAGAAAATTAACTTCACCATTAGCTATGTCTTAAACTTAGTTTTGTACACCATAATTTGGATTTTCTTAATTTTTTGTCAATTTTTCTTTAGAAATCCAAAAATGTTTTGTGCCTAAGCATATTGGTAGAGTAAACTTGCCATCACCGCACAAGCAAATTTCCAATACTTCTCTATAATAAAATAGAGACATGAATGCTTTGAAATTTGGTGCAATTATTAAATGTCATGTTAAGATTTACCTTAAAAAAATGAAATGCAAAAAGATTTCTTCCTACAAGTTTCATTGCAATATAAAAGAAATGAGGTCAAAATGTGATTAAAATTTCTTTACAACCATTTATTGCACATTCTGAGAAGAACTAAGACTGTGAATGGTGGTGAATGGTGACATGAAGGGGCAAGGAGGGATGTGCTGTGCGGTTACTGTTCGGTTATTGAAATTTTGGTTGTTTGGTGTTTAGATCTATCCAGTAGATGGCACGTTTACTATATATATCATTCCAAATTATTGTACACAAAAATTGAAGGAGGTTGAAATATATAGAATTAAAAATATCAAGAATTTAACAAATATGCAAATGATGTTGGTTCTTACAATATTTGAATTGTTTTTGGAATTGAGAGCATGTGATAACATTAGCCATTGTAGAGAGTATAGATTGCAACATGAACTAGTGTTACATCTTAACGCCTTTGCATTTGAAATACGATACGTGAAGGTCTCATTTGGCATTTTTATGTAAAAATTGAATTTCTATGTTAGATTCTCAAGGGGCCATGTCACCTCATGGCAATAGAAAAATGACATATTGCACTTTTTAACAAAAAATGACTTAATTATTTTTGAATTTGACTTTGATATTGGTTGTTAGGACAATGTGTCAATTTATATCTGATTCAACAAATCCAAAAAAATTATATTATCATTTTCAATATCATCAAAAAATTATCAATTTTATGAAGGTTAGTGTAATCTTTGATAATTTTCAACTATTTGGTGATCTTTGTTTAAGAATATTTGATGATTGTATTCTAATATGACTTTAATAACAAATCAATAGTACTTTTCTTTTTGGAATAGACCCATATTTCCTTTGTAAAATACAAAAAGAAAGATGGGTCTTTTCAAAAAAAGGAATATATAAATCTTAGAGATTTCACTGTAGTTACAATTTTACACCGAAAGCTAAATGAAAAAAGGACTTTAATTTGTGAAAATCATATAAATTGAATTTACAATTTTTTTTGAAAGAATTTTTATATCTTCATTTCAATTGTAATCAATATTATATATCGAAGTCAATAGTCTAGCATTGTATTTGGCAATTATTGCCACTTTATAGATACAATGCACTGTGTTCAGATCAAATTATTTTTTAGACCCCCCATTCATTTTATTTGCAGGGGGCTGAAAAATAATTTGACCTCCCCCCCCCCTAATTTTATATTTTTCAAAATGAACTTGTTTGACAATGAATATGGGTTAATTGATTTTTGTATCTCTCTTTTGTATCCGTATGTGTATCATTTATTTGAATATGTGTCCCAATATTCATATCCCAATATCAATATCATTATATTTCAACATCAATGGCAGGGAAGGTTTTTTTTTTTTTTTTTCAAAAACAATCTATGGCTACTTATTTTGGGGGGGGAATAGGGGGGTGGGAGGGCTAATTAACTGACTAGGAGTGAGTGCCAATTTACAATACATTGTCTAATAGTAGATTCAAGTATAAGCATAAGATCTATGACTCATGGTTTATTACTTTCAATTGTTTGAAAGCCATTACTAAATCATTCTTCTAAGTTGCACAGTATATTACATTTACACATTTTAAAAGTTTGGAACTCGAAAATAAACAAATGACATATTCAACATAAATTCCAATTTTTCATTAATAAATTTTGATGATATTCTAAAATGTCCAATGTAAAATGCTGCCAAAAATATCCAACATAACATCAATTTTGATGTAAAAACATAGATTGTTACATTGGATTCTTACTAACATTTACTTGTCACCTATAACATAGTTTTTTCATAGTGTTTGGTACTACTAGTTGTTTAATTTTATTGAAAAAACATTACTTTTCTATTGGTGATGGCAATTTCTTCAGTGCATTGATTACTTTTGAAAACCACTGTTAGTATGTGGAAGAATTCTCTAAACTATGACTTTATTGTTCTTTATAATTATTATTACAATTACAGACATGATAAAAATTTCCTTTTGAATAAAGATGGATCCTTCTACTTGAAAGCTTATTGGAGCCAAAAGTTGAATTATTAATGATCAAACCATTCTTGATACATTAAGAATGAATAATTTTCTTCCGTTGTCTAGCTAGCACCCCATCAATACATTAAGAATGAATAATTTTCTTCCGTTGTTTTAGCTTTGAGGTTACAAAATTTGACTATGCTATCTGTAAATGGTTTTCTTGCTTTGAAGTATAACTCATAGAAATAAATTCTTTAAATTTGAACTCTTTGAAAAACATTGGAAAACTTCTTAAAAATGAAAATTTGTCTTGGTTTAAATCTCTAAACCTATAATTACATTTCTAAATTTAGAATAGTTCATTTTGCACTCTAATGTTCTACACTACAATTTACACTCATAGTAAAATATCTTGATCCTAAAACATATTCAACATTTTGTATGCATTTTCTTCACTTCATCTTCAAAATTTCAACTGAAGGTTAGTTCAAACCTTTGCAAAACAAATTGTAATTACAATTTGTAGGACTTATAGAAGAGATTAAGAAGTGTTGTAGATTTTGACACTTATATAGTAGAAGATTTTCAATTGCATCTTCAAATAACAACACTTTATAAAAAATTTCATCAATAAATAGTGGCCAAAAGAATATATACATTTAAATGGATTTGAGAGCACTAAAAGTCCATGAGTTATTTTGAGTTCCCAGATAATTGTGGAAATATGCCACATTAGTAGTTTTGAAATGGTTTAGAGATTGCCATGTCAAAAATATAATTCTTTAATTTTTAATTATCATTTTTAATTTAAAAAATCAGTTATATATTTCTTAAAAAAATTTGAAATTTTTGAAAAAAAAGATAAATTTGTTTTTTCAAAATTCAAAAATTTAACCATTATGGGGTGACTTAGCTCAAAGAATAGTTAGAAAAACAACCCTAAAGTAGCCCTCCGTTGCCCTCAAATCCCTCCTAATGCATTGAAGGATTTTGAAGTTTGAATTGTGGTCATAAGTTCAATAGATTCCAATCTATAACAATAAAGTAGCTCCATAAGCTAGCATGTGGAGAAGATTGTAGTGATATAGCTTATTACAATTATTATAGTGATATACAATGATTCTCAAAAGTAATAGGCCACTATATAAATCACTCTTATAATTCTAAAAAATACCTCAAGCATTTCAAGTATATGATAGCCCCCATTTGAATATTTTCTTAATGCATGTCGTTACAATAGATATGTGTTAGTGATCCTTTCACCTTAATAAACAATAATACTCAATTCCTAAAAATAATCTCCATCTACATGTTCTAAGAACAAATTCTTCAATGTAGATGTATAATATTATTTTTAAGGAGATTCTTTAGGGCCCACTCATCTTTAGTTATTCAAGGTTTTCTTTTGAAATTCAATTTTAAAAAATCTAAAATTATCAATCTTTGAATTATTGCCTTTCGTATTGCATTTAGAATAATGTGCACCATGAAATTTTGTCTTGGCTTTTGTCACTGCCATTATTTAATTCTATTTATTTTTTGGACTCATTTTTAAGATTTCACTTTTTCTACCAAGAATGAAGCTTGATATAAACCATTCTAGTTATTTTCAAATATTCACAACATCTTTTTTTTAAGATCTATGTGTTATAAATGTAAATCAAATGCTACAAGAACCTAGAAAATAATTGTATAGATAAAAAGTATTTATTTTAATGTTTTTCTCATAAAGACCACATACATTAAAAAAATTTGATTCTAAATACCTTACCTACTTCAATATTAGTATCATCACTTCCTTTACAACTTGGAGGCAACACTTGGGTTGAGTTAGAAAACCACGTGAATTAAAACGTATGTAGGATCCTTTTTATTCATGAAAGGTAACAAATTTTTCATGTAATGTAGAATGCTTTAAACTCAAAAAAGGAATAATTTGAAAATCTAATTTGAATATGCCTAAAACATTCTACTAAATTCTAGAATATACCTCAACCATTTCAAGTATGTAATAGCCCCAAATTTAAATACTCTCTTAATGCATGTTGTTATAGTAGATATGTGTTATTTGATCATCCCCTAGGTTTTATAACATTGATACTACCTAATTCATCCTCATTTATATATTGCAAGAAAAAGTTCTTTGATGTATATGTATATTATTGTTTTTGAAGGAGATAATTTAGGACCCACATGTCTTTTTCTTCAACAAAAAGTTCATTTAATTAACAATGATGGAGTTTCTTTTCGCTTTTGCCAACTAGGATGATCATGTTTGGTTGAAAAGAAAAATAGATTGTTAGGTGGGTGTTGGATGGACAAATAAATGATACATTACAAAAATTTAACCCTAGGATTTAGTAATATAAATAATATTTAGGATTGCTATCTTAATGCTCTAATTGCATTTATAATGGTTTAGATATATAGCCCATTTTATTATTTTTGGGATGAAATTAAGTAAAAGATAAATGTATGGTCATGTCAAAATATTCTTTATAGCATCACAAAAATTGCATTTTTGCTACTATTTAGCAACTTCACTAAATGCCTCTATTCACCTTTCAAATGGTACATTGACAATTTGACATCATCAATAGTGAGATTATTTTTGTGTTTGTACACTAAGAGACTTGCTATCAATTAATTCATTAGGAGGGATTGGAGGCCTCAACAAGGTTGTTTCTAGGTCTGTTCCCGAAATTGTCTAGGGAATTGCTGGCTATTGTCAGCCAGCAATTACCCTCCCCAAAAAATTGGGTCTTGAAATATGAAAAAAAATTTTAAAAATAATAATTTTAATGACTTGGCATGGTTTTGACCACGTTGAAAATCTTTCGTTTTAGGGTTTGCGTTCCTAGACTGCGGGAACTTGCAGTCTTGTAGAGCCCTCAAATCCTTCCTATTGAAAAGTTGAATAGTAGATAGTATGGAGTTTCTTTCCACAATTCCTAGTATATGAGTATAGAAAGTATAAGCCTATGAGCCTAAAATTCTATACACCTATAGTACAGATGTCTATATTCTAGACATTTCAATGGTTGTAGTGTATTTATATTTTAAACACCTATATTATAGGTGTTTATGTTATAAACACCTTCAGTGAGTGTAGGATACTTATTTATACTTAGGCTCAAGGCTCATAGGCTCACACTTTTGTGTTCACATACTAGTGTTATTGAGTTTCTTTCCTAATATAAAGATGTAGTAGTGGTATCACTTTAAAATGGCCATGGGACCTTAAAGTTTGGATATGATGTAAACGAACTTCAAAACCCAATGTGGTAATCTATAAATGGGTTGAAATTATTTCTCTTAATTTGTAAAAGTGTGCAAGTGGAGGGGTAGAGGTGAATGTAGATTTTGAATGATTTGGCAAAATAAATGATGATATACTTTGACAATAGGATCTTGAAAACATTCATAATCCAAATAATGAAAGCCAACTTTCTTTGGGATTAACCAACGAGTAAAACAAGGGAGTGGGATATACAAGTGATTCACTCCATAGCATTTTCCCGGGGAGGACACTTTTTGTATATTTGGGGGACCCACGTGCGGCGATGGGGTATTTTTAGGGGGGCTATCAATTACTTGTAATCATTACTTGGAAACATTAAAAGAGCCCCTATTTTATCATAAAGCGGAAAAATCAGCCATATTATCATCCCTATTTTATTTTTAAAACACTTTGCCTTTTTAATGTCCCCTATTTTATATGTAAATGTCTTATAAATTTTACCTAAGATTATTTAAATGTACCCTATATTCCGCCGCACGTAGGTTATTAAAAAACGGGAAGTGTCCTCTCCTAGAGCATTTTTAACCAACAATTGGGGGGGAGTTTCCTTTTGTTCTTCTAGAAAGTAGGAGCTTGCAACGTTTCAACTTCCCAACAAACCAATGACTCTTTGCAACTTTCTAGTAAGCCAATGACCCTTGCATTGTAACTTCCTAGCCAACTAATGATCTTCTATAGATAAGCTCTTGAACAATGCAACTAATGTTTTTTGTACAGAGGATGATAAATAATATTTCTACATAAGAGAGAAATACAAATGTTCACCTTTAGAATTTTGTAAGTAAACGGAAGGTTTCGCGCATTAGTTTAACTTCAAATGAATGAGGAATTATTCTAATCTTTGGGGATAGTCTTTTAGGCTTGTTGACTATGGAACAACGAACTTGTGGTTGTGAAAATCATGCATTTTGATGTCGTGTGACATCACCTGCTTTTGAAGCCAAGTATACTCGTTGGAAGTCAAAGTACTCTAGAACATCTCTTTTCACCGAAGATGAATAGTTGCACTCCTGTCCTAGGAGAGAAGATTCTTCGTCATTCATCGGATGCAAAGTGTCCGCCTCAGCGTTTCAGGGTTAACAATGTTATTGCTTAGACGTAGTGTGTTGCCTACTGTAAAGGAACCTCTGACCGACCACAGGAGATGCTCTTAAGCAGAAGCTTCAGTTCAAGAAAAATTTCTTCCAATCTCACTTGAAAGGACCTTTGCGATAGCAGCATCTATCCCCGAAAACCCACTAAAGAAAAAGTCGAGCATGGACTGATTGAGGTGGCCCGAGCGGACCTCTCAACGAGTGACACGAATGAACCTCTGTCGTCGGTGATCTCCGTGTGAACGCGTCTTTTTCGCGATTCAACCTCCCGCTGCCACGGCGCGTGACTTGGCTGGCCCCCTGTCAATCCTACCCCGTTTGCTGGAGTGCTGGACCCCCCCTTTTTCGCACGAACCCCGGGATCGCCATCGCCACTTCGATCCGACATCTGCACGTTGGCCGATATTTCCAACGCTCGCCTCTGCTCGCCCTTCCACCAATTTGAACCAAGGCTGTGCGAAAACGGTGCTGTGTCGGGCGATTGCGGGGGTAAGTTAAGCATCGGGGTCCTTGGAGGGTTCGGGTTCTGGCTATGGCGTGTTTATTATATTCTGTTGCTTCTAGTTATTAATGCATTGCTGTGACATTTGGTTTATTTATAGCAAGAGACCCTGACGACAGTGAGGATACTCAGACACTCAGTAACCTGAATCATCACTTTCTGTTTGTTTTTAACTGAAGGTCACGACAGACTCTGTGTTCATGTTTCTGCTTGTTTAAAGTTGCTTTTTAAGTATCTGGTACGTGTAAGAGAGAAGCTCTGAATGGCTGAGGGCTGTGGTATTGAAGTTAGCCTGGTTCTTGATGTCGGTGAAACCCTGGCTCGAGTGCTGCATTGCGCTCTTGAAAACCAGGGCATCTGTATTGCTTGTTGGAAGGTTGCCGTTGACAGGTTGTTTATGTTTGCTTTCTGATGTGAGGTTTAGAATAGGCTCGGAATGTTTGTGCTTTGTAGGAACTGCGTCTTGGAATAGACATTCTGAACCGAGTAATAATCTGGTGTGAAGCTTTAATTCTAGCTCTGCTGCTTTTGTTTTCCGTGCAGTGTTGCCACTGTTGCATGTAAATTTTGAAGTAAATCTCCATGTTTCAATTCTTCAATTTTTGGATGAATTGTGCTGCTAGTGCTTTGGTGCTACGGTAGCGAGTTATTTCTGAATCCTTCGAAGTCGTGAAGGTCGGATATTGATGGCGTCAACCTATGATGTATATGAAAACTTAAGATTTCTTGTAAAATTTTAGATGTTTGAGCCAATGTTCCGGAATCACCAACTCTGGTTTGTCCTTACAGGTGTTCAACCCAGCTGTTTGAAAAGCAGATACTGTCGACTGTTTGGGAGGCACCATGGCGAAATACTTGCTGCATGGGACTCTGCTCGTCACAATCCATGATGCTCAAAATATCGTGAACGAAGATCGAAAGTCGGGGAAAGCTCCTTCGTTTTTTAGAAAGGTTTGATTCTATGCGATAATCTTGAATCTCTTAGTGGTGTTTGAATTGGAGTCTACAGCCAGTATATGCAGTACTCCTCCTCCAAGGACTTGGAAAGTTCCAACTGTCTTCGGATTGTTCTTTGACCTCCCTTATTACGTTACTTCATCACATTCTCGCTCTTGTGTCCATTTACCATATCAAATCATTTCTACTCTGAAGCCATTTCTGCATGGTAATGATCGAGAGTTTGCAAGGTTTTAGTGATAAGGTCACATGATATGCCATCCTTGTCCTCTGAATTCTTTTGCTGCTCGATTTCCACTTCCTGATTGTACTCGGCTTGAGCAGATATGGCATTAGTATTATCAGTGATTTATTTTGCTATCCAGACGATCGAAATAGCTAACGCTGTGGTGCACCTGATTACTTGTACTAAGTTAGTTGAGATAAATGTACTGTCAGCTCGTGGAGACCTCGGAAGAAGTACTGAAGCTGGGAAAAGGACCGAGTCAGTACTATGCCACCGTGGATCTTGGGGAGACCAGAGTTGGTCGTACTCGTATTTTGCAACATGAACCCAAAGATCCAGTTTGGAACGAGACATTTCGCATATACTGCGCACATACGGTGTCGCAAGTGGTAGTTTCCATCAAGGATGCTGCCATCGTGGGTACTACCGTGGTTGGCCGGGCAAGAGTTCCAGTGATTGATCTTCTCTCAGGCAGGCAGTCTGCACTCCTTGTTTCCGATGTTTCCTGTGAAGCTCGCTAAGTTGGTGTATGTGGATGTTACTTGACCGCCTAGGATGCAGTGAGCTGATTGTTCCAATGACTTAGCACAAATTGAGGAATTATTACATTGCTTCCGTTAAAATGTGTTCAGTATCTTTGCTATTGTTAGTGTTTTATTTGTTGTTGGAAGCTCTAGTGATCTGTGTATTCTCATTGTCTCTCTATTTTCTATCCTAGAATTTCTTTGACTTGCTCGCTGACAAGTTATTTGTTCAACCAGGAAACAGGATTGACAATTCATATCCGATTATTAATGACCATACTAAAGAGACCACGGCTGCAAGAATACGCTTTTCGTTACAGTTTTTTGAGGCGACGCGTGACCCGCTTTGGGGGAGAGGTGTTTTAGACTCACATAATGAAGGTATTCCGTACTGCTATTTTCCCCAAAGAAAAGGTTGCCGGGTAACCTTGTACCAGGATGCTCACATGGCTGACAACTTCCTGCCTCCTATTTACCTGGACAACGATCAGGTCTATCAGCCACACCGTTGTTGGGAAGATATATTCGAATCGATTTATAACGCACGGCACCTGATCTACATCACAGGCTGGTCAGTCTACACCGAGATCAAACTCTGTCGTGATCCTAATAGGGAAGTGCCAGGTTGGGACGACTTGACTTTGGGGGAGCTTCTGAAGCGGAAGGCTGATCAGGGAGTGCGAGTGAACGTGATGGTCTGGGATGATAGATCGTCTTTTTGGCTGCGCCAGGTGGGTGTTATGACCACCCACGATGAAGAAACAGCTCTCTTCTTCAAAGGTTCCAATGTGAATTGTTACCTCTGTCCAAGGAACGCGGACAGCAGCTTGACTCTGTTACAGTCGGCCCAAATTGGTGGCCTTTTCACGCACCATCAGAAATCGGTGATTGTGGATGCTCCTGAACCTGGCGGTGCACATGGACGAAGGATTGTCAGTTTCGTCGGAGGGCTGGACCTATGCGATGGCCGCTACGACACTCAATACCATTCTCTGTTTCGTACCCTCACCACGACGCACAAAACGGACTTCCATCAGGTCTTCCCGGATGGGTCTGTTGAATGTGGTGGACCTCGTGAGCCATGGCACGATATCCACTCTAGATTGGAAGGTCCAGTTGCATGGGATGTCCTCTACAACTTTGAGCAAAGATGGAGAAAGCAAGCTGGGAAGGGCCGAGAGGCTGCTCTTTTGCCCGTCAAAGAACTCGGCCTGATTCCTACTGAGGTCACCAGTGTGGATGATCCGGAGACTTGGAATGTGCAGGTGTTTCGCTCCATTGATGCGGGTACAATTGTTTTGGCCACTCTTTACCGAATTTTGGCCTTTTTCTCATATTCGGGATTGGCGATGTGTAATGAAACTCGAAACATGCGTATTTTTAATTTTAGGTCTAATTTCCCTAGTATGTCTGAATCGCTTAATCAGAGCCTCTTTTCGTACCTTGAATGACCATGCGATGTCTGATTTTGTAATTCTCACTGCGAATCGAGAAGCTTTATATTCCGTAACTATCAGAGTTGGAATGTTCTGTTGTATAGTTTTTTCTACTCTGGAGTGTTCAGAATTTGATAACTCCTACTTGATGTGTTGGACGTATGCAGGAGCTGCTGCTGGCTTTCCAGATTCTCCTGAAGATGCTGCTAATCAGGGTTTGGTAAGTGGTAAAGATAACACGATTGACCGCAGTATCCAGCACGCTTACATCAATGCCATCAGGCGTGCAAGGAATTTTATCTATATAGAGAATCAGTACTTTTTGGGCAGCAGTTTCGGTTGGGAATCCAACCAGCAGTCGGGGGCTTACAACCTTATACCCATGGAGCTCGTTCGCAAGATTGTGAGCAAAATTGAAGCTGGGGAACGCTTTACAGTTTACATTGTGATACCTGTGTATCCGGAAGGCATTCCTGAAAGTCAGTCCGTCCAAGCAATTCTCGACTGGCAGAGGAAGACATTTCAGATGATGTACAAAGAGATTGCAATTGCCTTGAGTTCGAAGAGGATAACAGACCAGCACCCCAGGGACTATCTTACAGTTTTCTGCTTAGGAAACCGCGAAATACGGTTGGCTGATGAGTACGTACCAACCAAGTCAACCGAAGACCCATATTACAAATCTGCCCAGCAGAACCGCCGCTTCATGATTTATGTGCACTCGAAGATGATGATAGGTAAGTTCACTATCCTTAATCTCGGTCAATGTTCCGGTTAGTACTTTGGAATTCAATTTCAAATTATTTGAAGTCGTTATTTCGGTGGCTGCTTTGGATGAAGTCCTGGATAATTGAGAACACGATGTTTCCATATTTCATACCCTCGAAGGAATATCAGTTCATGTGCTCTTTAGGAATCTGTTTGCATCTATGATGACTCTACGCATCTGTATGCAGTTGACGATGAGTTCATAATAGTGGGCTCGGCCAACATCAACGAGAGGTCCTTGAACGGTGCCCGCGACTCTGAAATCGCCATGGGAGCATACCAGCCTTTCCACCTCGCAACCCACAGCCCCGCAAATGGCCAGATCCATGGCTTCCGAATGGCATTGTGGTTTGAGCATCTTGGCTTTCTCCACAACCATTTCCTGGAACCATGGAGTGTGGAGTGCATTCGCACGGTGAACCAGCGAGCGGACGAGCTTTGGGGACTGTTTACGCAAGAAGAGGTGGTGGATCTTCCCGGTCATCTCTTGGCCTACCCTTACATTATAGGTCGTGATGGCTCCCTGTCAGAGAATCCCGAGCACAAGTTAATCCCCGACACCAAGGCCAAGGTGGTTGGCGCCACCTCCTACGCCCTCCCTGAAATTTTGACGACTTAGGCCTAACAGCAGTGGACTTTGAACTTGAGGTCTACTGTATTGTGCTTATCGGACATGGGTCTTTGACATTGGGTCTCAAGTTACTGAATTTCAAGGATTTTATGGTTCTTTCTGAAGGTTGAAATTTTGGAACCCCGTTTCAGAAGCCGGGAACACCACTCCCTCTTCTGCAAACCTTTTCTGTACAGCAGATACTCGTTTGTTGCCTCTTCTTGGAGAAGGGATGGACTTTGTAATACTTTGTGGATGCGATTACATAAATTTCTTTTGAGTTAATGCGCAATGCACAAGTATGAGGGAAGGAGGTACTTATAATTTATGATGATATTTATTAGTCAACTCTGGGCAGATGTGGCTAGTGGCTACACATCAGTGCATCCAATTGAGCATTGTTGCCATTATTACGTTCCTGAGTTTGTGGTTGTATCTTGTTGGCAGTCGAAGTAGTTTTTTATATTCCCTTATGCATGTATTCAATATAGGATGATATAACTATGAATTTTCAAAGTGTTAAACATAGGTGTTCTTAAAATTGAAACCAGATTCCCATGATTAGTAGCAGTGCATTTTAGGCTAAAATTTGTGATAGTTGGGTTGAGAATGTTGTCACAATAAGGTGTTGTCTCTTCATCACAAATTAAAGTGGCTAGCCAAAAATGATTAAATTCTTGGATGAATAGTTGCATTCTTTGATTCTACAATTTTCCTAAATGTTGTTGGGGACACTTTAGTCCTTGGTGCATTTATGAGATTAAAATATTAATATCTAGAAGTGTTGTTCACATTCTTTTTTATGAAATGTTTAAATGTGTTAGTTTATCAAGGAGTCTCATTGTTGGTCAACGATAGCATAGTATCTTCAAGAGGTTGTAATTAACTTCAATTGGTATTGGTTCTTTTTTCAAATTGTCAAATACTCGTAATTTTTCAACAATTGAATCTTTAAAAAAAAAATTGGGGACATGTATAAACTATAGATTTTAAAATCAATTGTAGTTTTCTTATAAAGAAAGACATTTTAGGCAAGAATTTAGATAGCCTCATTGGATGATTAGATTGTTGAATTGAAATAGAAGTATGTAGTATAATGAAACTTTAAAATAATAATTCAATAATGGCTCTTAAACAATAGTTACAAAATATGATCTATAGATAATGTTTATGTGGTTAGATCAACAATTTCATTAACGAATACTTTTCAATAAAATTTTAAGTAAAAACTTGAAAATTCCTTCTAAAATCAATTGTAAATTGAAGATTTATGATTTTCAAAAGATATTTTTTTCTTCTGAATTGAAAATGTTAAGTTCTAATCATTACACTAATTTTTCGAGATTTTCGTTTTACTTTTTTATTCAAAACATTTTTAAAAGGGTCATTTTCTGAACTAAAGAAGTTACTTTTGAAGCTAGACTTATCCAATATCCTTTAAATTATAGTTCAAAATTCAAATTAAATCTCCAAAATTTATATTATAGAAATGTTAAAGAACACATACAACAATCTTTTAGAAAATTGGTGGATGAAAAATGCAACTTTGTATTCTTGGGATGTGTTTGTGTTCATTTGTTATTTGAAATTTGAACATTTAGTCTTTTAGGGGTTAACTTGTGAGCATGTATTCATTTGGCTATTTGCGATTAGAAATTAACCTTTGAACAAACTCATTCATGCTAATTGTCACTCAATTTAACAAAAGAATGACACAATGTTGAAGCTCAAATTCATCAGTACTTTACAAAATTCATTAAGATCCAGTGAGGCAAACTCAAGATAAAAATGGTGAAAATGAACCAAAATTGTCAAAATGAGTTGCTCTAGAATGATTAGTGCTTGTTAAATCCAAAATTTTTGTTCCACATTTTTTGTTCTTTCAAGTTTTAAGGAGTTGAAAGTTGAAAGAAACTCTAAAGTTTTCAACAAACTTGTTTTTACAAAGTTTAAATTGAAATCATCTATTACTATTACTTTAGGCAATTTTGTATACTTTGAGGTGGAATTAATATATGAAATTACTTTTAACACATTGACAACTGAAAATCATGAATTTTTTTGAAATGATTATTTTTGAAATATATACTCATATATGTTATGAATGTGAAGTTGGAATATATGATATATTGTGAACCATATATTGCATTCATATATACAACATAAACATTTTAGACCTCCTATGTCTATGTATTTTCAAGATTGGTTAGAATATAACAAGGAATATAATACCACCTTAGGAGATCTTAACTCCTAAATAAAGAAGACTTTAGGCCAAAGTAGTTTGAGGACTAAGGAAGTAGAACTTCCTAGAAATAGAGTAGTGAATTATGTCCACTAAAGCTTTGTAAATAAAACTTTGAGGTTTTTCATGTCTTATTGAACTTTTTGCATTTGGAACATTTCTAATGATTAAAGAAATTATTCGATTTTTTAAAGATTTTTTAACAAAAAAGTTAAGCTTCTTGTTGTAGTAATTGGTCTCTACTATGATACGAAGATAGTTCTTTATTTTTTAAAGATATTCATATCAACTTCAAAGAACCTTTATGATTACTTCTATTATATTAATATGACAAAAAAATAGCTAGATACTTTGATCCTCATGCATTTGGAGGTTGAATAGGAATCCATTTATGAGGCTTTAGTTACTCATAGAAATGGTTACTTTTTTATGAATCTTATCACATTTTAGAGAAGATTTAGATGCAAATGAATATATAATTAATAATATAATATGTTATGAATATGTTATATATCATTGACATTAGAAGGCTTGAACAATTCTCTATTGTAAATCTAAACTATCTTTGAATCTTGAATGTTATATTGGCATTGTAATTTATAAAAGAATTTTTTATTCTTAAAGAGTTTAGAATTGTTTACACTATAAGATGAACACATGTTTTAAGTGAATTTTTAAGTATATTCCAAAATATTAGATTATAAATACTAACCTTCAAGGAGATTTTCAATAAAAATTTACTAGAAATACATGTATTTCTTGTAAATTTTTTCTTGGAATGTCCTGAAAGATTATTACTTAATACTTATAATCTAATGTTTAGGACTATACTTAAAAAAAACTTACTTTGAACACCTTTTCTTTCTTGTAGTATTAATATCTTGCAAATTGTGCATTGGGATGATATTCATATTTAAAGAATGGGTGACTTTTCAACACCAAAAAAGATAACTTCTAGTAATGTAAATGAATATCGAATTTTCTAAAATCATTAATGTCATTAAATCATTATTCCCTCTATTCCACTAAAAACCTCCAAATTTCATTCCTATAAGGGATTAATTATACTTTTAGTCTTTACACCACCCATACATACATTCAAGAATTTGTATCCAATTAGTAAGATGTATACAAAATTTGCAACTAAGGTGCCATCATTCAAGCACCCAAAATCCTAGCTATTTTTACCATATTACAACAAAATTTGTGGAAGTTGCTAGCTCCATCATTATTGATGCTTCAGAAGTTGGTGAATGCACCCAACTAAATTAGATGCATTAAGAAACATGGCCCACTTGAGTAATATACAATTTCCAGGGTAGTGAGAAGAATGGGAATCTCAAAATTGCCTCATGAATTAGAATATTGAACCATGAAGAAACATGGCCTACACCCATTGTGGAAGTCCAACTTCTTAATTTGTCATCTACTACTTTGGAGTGTTGGAAGGAAAAGCTTGATCCACAACTAGATGATCAATCCATTATCAAAAAGCACATTCTATCATTTTCGATCAAAGTAGATCGAGAATTTTTGAGCTCAAGATGCTAATTGATAGAATCACACAAGTAGGAGATGAAATTACATTGATGGATTCTCGATGTGGGAATATAGCGTTGAAGTTGTAGAACACAACTTAATCTCATTGTTACTTTTTGCAGTCAAAGATAAGGTTGTCAACACTCAACAATGGAGTTCAAGGTTATCAATATTATAGTTTCAAGTAAGCACATCAATCTAGAAGTATAGCACTGAATGCTCCCTGATCGTTTGACTTGCCCTAGGAGGTCGTTCAACATAGCAAATGCTTACTAGATGCTCAAGATTAATAAACAAAGGTTTTTAGTGAAACAAGAAGTATCCCTGATTTGGAGGTTTTTAGTAGAATAAAAGGAGTAATATATGATTCAAAGCAATAGAAACTTTTAGAAGAAGTCTAGATTATTTTAACCATAGTGTAAACTTTAAAAAAAACTTAAAACTCTAAGCATTATAGAAGGATGAAGGTTGGAAATGAACTTGGATGAACTTTGTTATAAAGTTTCCACCCAAGTCCAAATTCATGTTTTAGATAGTAGGATCCAGGGCTTTTTTTTCTAGCGAAATTTCGCCAGTTTGTCAAAATTCTGACCAGTATTGGTTAGTCCCTCCAAAATCTGGCCACTGCAGTGAGGCCAGCAGGGGGGACACTGGTCCCAAAAAAAAGCCCTGGTAGGATCTTACCTAAGAAAGTATTCCAAATTACAAGTTCAATTGAAGTTAGCTAGCTAGGGTGAAAGGATGGATGGAGTTTATAAAGCTCTTCTAAAGGCTAAACTTCATCTAACCATATCTTCTACTAGGACTCTTAGAATTTGATGAGTTTGATGTTTTAAAAAATGGCATGATCTAGAGTTTAACTTAAAATTGTTGAATTTAGACTATAAATATTTTTACTAGAAAACCATAGTAGCTAAACTAGTTCGTCCATTTGAACTATTTATTGTAATTAGGTTAGTTTTTGTTGGTTCTTTTACATATTTATGATGTTCAAGCACTTCAAAAAAGTCCATTGCTTTGAAGGCATAATGAACAATAACTAAGCATCTACTTAGTATGAAATTGTATACTAAACTAAAACCTAGCTATGCTTGTGTGTTTACCAAGGATGGCTAAATAAATGCTCTTATGAGGCTTATCCTTGACAAAGCTCACATTGATATGCTTATTAGCCTTGGTCATTTGCAAGTCCAACTCCTTCGTTGCTTTTGGACTTATAAATGAATAGGTCGCCCTTGTATCCAATAAAAATGAAATTTTACGTTGGGCAATGGTCCCTTGGAGAAACAACAACCTTAGTTTTATTTTAGATCTACATTCCTTAGCAACAAACATAAGAGGATTTTCAACTGCTGTACAAGACTGCGAGTTCCCAGATGCTGGGAACACACTAGGAACGCGATGCTGATGTGGTCGAGCGACTGCCACGTCAGAAAATACTAATTTTTGATTAATTTTAATTAATTATTAAATATTTTTTAAATATTTTTTGAAAAAAAAAATTTAATCATTTTTTTGCTCTTTAGTACATTTTGAAGTTTTTTGGAAAAAAAAAATTTTAATTTTTTTTTTTCAAAATTCAAAAATTCAGACCAGCAGGGGCTGGTCTGCAGCAATGGGAACAATTTCGGGGAACACCCCTGAAATGGTCTTCTGGGGGCCCAAAAATCCTGTTATGGCCCCTATAAAGCAAATGCCTTGTCAAATGGGTGCACATACTTTGAGTACTCACCTGTGGTTTGGTTCAATCTTTTGCTAAGTGGCCTTTTCACTACAGTTGAAGCAAGTCATTTGAGTTCCATCTCCCCTTAGTTTATAATTATCTTCTGTTTTTTCCTTAGAAGAAACATTTTTCATTAGGAGGGATTTGAGGGCTCCAAAGGGCCGTTTTGGGATTGTTCCTAAAACTGGTCTAGGAAACGGCTGGCCGCTATTAGGCCAACATTTCTCAAAAAATAAAAATAAAAAAATAAATTTTGGATCCTGAAATATGAAAAAAAGTCCAAAAAAAATTCAAAAAAAGAAGAAGTTAATGACGTGGCAGTTGCTCAACCACGTTGGATTCCCTATTGAACTGTGTTCCCGTGGCAGATTGCACGATTTGGGGCTGTGGGAACTCGTGGGCTCCTAGAGCCCTCAAATCTCTCCTAATGATTCCTATTTGGTTGCCTTCTATCTTGGCTATGCTTCTACTTTTGCCAAATGTGTTTCTTCTATTAGTGCTTCAAATTTTATTTGGTTGGTTCATATATTAGAAGAGATATGAAGCCTCCGGAAGACCACGAGTTCCCAAATTGTGGGAACATAGTAATTGCTGCAAGAACACATAAACTACTGTGGGAATGCATAACTCAGGAATTTGACATGGCCAAGACCATGCTATATCTTTAGTTGTTGTTTTTGAATTTTTTTTGCATTTCAAGCCCCCCCCCCTCCAATTTTTTTTGGATAATTATTGGTTGGCAATAGTGAATAGTTTCAAGAACTGTTTCAAGAACAATTTTAGAAATAGCCATGAAACAACACTCCGGAGGCCTCAAATCCCCTCTAATGCATTGACATTGAGGCTCCATCTTTGGCCCTCTTATTGAGACCCTCATCATTTCCAATCCTTTCAACAAGCTTCAATAGCTCACCACATGTATTTAACAACCTTGGCATTTGAAACAATACTCATTTTGCCCAACTTTAGAGTCCATTGAAGAAAATGATCTTTTTACCCAATTCATCCAACTTTGAGAGTATATTAATTAAGTTATGTGTTGAACTCCTGCACACACCCCTTCAAAATGTTGATTTGCTTCATTTGCACTAGTGCCATTAAATCACCAATGTCTTGGCACTCTGGCATGAATTAGTTACTAAGTAGCTTCTTGAAATTAGCTCAATCAAGGTTCTCTACCACTTCTTTGTTTTCCTCTTTGTATTAAATTGACCATATTAAGGCAATGGTGTATGTGAGCATGAAAATGTGAGTATGTGAGCCTTGAGCATAAATATAAGTAGACATCCTTCAACCATGGTAGATTGCGTGATATAAATCATTTTCTTCAATTAAGTAATGATAAGGGTCCTTTTAATTTTGCCTTACAGGTGAATAGCCCCCCTAAAATTACTTCCTTGCCACTCGTATTGTGCAAAATATACAAAGAGTGACCCTCTTGAGTATCACTAAAATTGGAAAGAACAACCTCCCATTACATGTCTAAACTATCTTTCCTTAAATCATGAATGTTATAATGACATTGTCTTTTATAAAAGAATCTTTGATTCTAATAGAATTTAGAAGTGTTTAATATCTTGCAAATTGTGCATTTGGATGACATTTGTATTTAAAGAGTGAGTGCATAAAGGGTGGAAAATGGGTGATTTTTCAACTCTAAAAAAGATAACTTCTAGTTATGTAAATGAATTTTGTATTTTTCAAATTTATTAATGTCATTGAATCTTTACTCTATAATTCATATCGATAGTCTTTTTGTAGGACATTAAATTATTTGGAAAAATATTTCTTATATTCATTAATTAATAGTCATGATACAATTAATGGTTGAGTGGTCAAGCATTTTGAAGACTTTAGATTGATATTAGAATTCCATCTACATTACCCCAAATGAGCATTGGATATTCAATCTAACTTGTATTGAAACTAGGATTCCATTTGAATGCTAAAGGTTTTGCTATTATGTAAGCCTAAGAGTATGAGCTCATGAGCCTAGAAGACTATATACCTATGGTATAGGTGTCTATATTATAAAAACTTTTTAAATTTATAGTGCAATCATGCTATAAATACCTACACTATAGGTATTTATGTTATAAACACCTTTAATGGTTATAGAATATCTACTTATATGTATGCTCAAGGCTCATATGTTGACATTTCTATACTCATGTACTAGCATTGTTGGCATAAAGTATTTTTTGTCCTTTATTAGTTCTCCTTCAAACAACTACAATGCCATCTAAATCACAATTCTTCAACAACTCACTATACATGTAATTTACTTCTTTTTACCTCCATCAAATTTTAGCCCTTTTTAAAAGAAAAAGAGCTCATAATTTTAAGCAATCTTTCTTCATTGAATAACAATTCTTACATTCAAGCCTTGAAAGATCCCGAATTTGGATATTGACTAGTGAAAGTGTGTATTTAAGATATTGTACATGAAAGTCTAATTTGGCATTTAATTGTCAAAATTGAATTTCCCTATTAAATTCCTAGTAGCCTATATCATGTCACACCAACCCCAAAAAATGATGTACTTTTTTACATAAATGACTTAATTATTTTAGAATCTAACCTTCATGTTGAGTAGCTATAGTATGAAAATTCCCAAAGGCATTCTATCAAAATGACTTATTCAAGTTCCATAACATTTTGTATAAAATTTGTCATGGTCTAATTATTAGACAATCTTTTTATAAACCTTATTTAAAAACAAACAAACTAATTGAACAAATTTTCTTAAAACCATTCATCATTTGGATGCTTAAGCTTGTCTAGGTCAACAATAAGGTTGAGATGGCATAGCATAGAAGAACAAATGAAGATGGATAGGAATCAAGGTAGGAGGTTCGTAAATTGCTCATTTAAGGTTTGGAATTGAATTTGAGGAGGTGAAACATCTTTAAAATATTTTTTAGTTAATTTTTCTTGAAATCAAGAGGAATCAACATTTAATCCAAGTCATTTAAAAAATTTTACAAAAATTTGTGGAATTACACTTAGTCATGAAATTTTAAAATTCAATGGCATAGGGCTTTAACATTGCCCAACTCTTAAAATATGTACTTTTTTTTATTACATTTTTGAAGGCTATAACAAAGCAACATGTACATTTAAAGAGGTGAGTGATTTTAGAGCTTGAGTCCTCCTACGTGGATGCCAAGGATGAATGAGGTTTGATAAGATGTGGATGGATGGGCAAGGGATGGATGTCTTATGAGCCCCGGAGCTTTGTAACTAACTGAAGTAGAGAATTGGATGGGAGCGCCCCAGGGCAAGCGCGTGTCTTGTTGTGCTTGCCTGGGCGTTGGCGGTGGAGTCTTGTCGTGCATCCTTCCTCACTCTTCCACCCCTCCCTCCCTCCCCCTCCTTCCTGTCTTGCAGCTCTTTCCCATTTCTGTCCTCCAGCAACACTCTCCATCGCCAGCGTCGCTTCCCCTCTTGAGCGTTCTCGGATCGTCACTTCTTCGCAACTCAACTTTCACGCTCATCAATCTCCAACGGAAATCCCTTCTCTTGCTGAACCTCAAGCATTGACAACAACCTCAACCAACCGCGCCTCTCGCCACTGCATCTCGACATCACCAGGTTCGCCCTTGCTTGCCCGATACCCGTCGCCATTCGTGTCCGCACAGCTAGGGTTGCGACCGACTGCTTCTTGTGCAAGGGTTGAATTTTCTTTCCTTCTGGATCTTTCTGGAGAGTAGGGGAACTGCATCGCATCGCCCGCGCTCACCTGGGGTTGCGATAGCCGGGGTGGGATGGGTTCTTGAGGAAGGTTGCAAGTGGTTTTAATTCGGTTCTTTCCGGGAAGGCAGCGAAAAGGGCTCTCAGGTGTGGTGGCTGCATTTAAGTTTTGAGAGGCGTGAAGGTCGTCCAGGGTGATTGTGGTCATTTTCGTCTTTGGCGGAGTGTCTGTTTTGTAATTCGTGGTTTTTAGATGCGTTCCAGTTAGGGGGAAGCGTTTTAGGTCATGGTGGGGGTTCGGAATTCAATGGCCCGTGTGCCGTTGTAATTGCGGAAGAGGTTTGTGTTGGCGTTTTCTTGTTTGCGGTGCCGTTTGGGGAGTTTTTTATATGATCGGCATTTTCTGTCGCCATTGGAAACGGCCTTTGCAGCTCTCGTCGCAGAGTGTCAATTTAGGTGCGTACTTTGGTGACCGCTTTTATGAAATCTGCATTTCGCACTGGGTTCGAGGTGAAGAATAGAAGGGCGAGCCTCTTGGTTTCTTGTTTCGATCGCGTTGAGTACCCGTGCCTCGGGTTCAGGTTTTTGTGAGCTTTTCTTACAAGCTGATTTGTAACTGTTTTTCTGGATGAGCGTGCGGCAGGTATTTCCTAGGGTTGGCACTGGTGTGTGCGACTTCCAATTTTGTGGACCTGAAGGCGCAGTAACAGCATGGACCGATATCAACGGAAGGAGAAACCGCGGCCCGAAACTCCTATCAATGAAAATGAAATCCGCATTACTACGCAAGGAAAGATGCGGAACTACATTACTTATGCAACCACTCTTCTTCAGGTAATCATCGCCGTGCTTGCGAGGGTGGTTGTTTAGGTTAAAGACTGCAAATGTCCACTTCTTTGAAGCCACCTTAAGAGAGAACCGCGAAGAGGGAGGTGACCAGACTATGCAATTCGTGATTTTCCCGATGGGGCCCTAGATTCTGGTGCAGTTTATCCCCCTTGTTAACGGCTGCGTCTCGCGCAGACCAATCTTGTAAACCGACCCGTGGATTTTCAGAGCAATTGTCTCGAGAGATCGTTGGTCACAGTTGACAAGCGATCGAGTCAGCGGCATTGCCTTATACTTGTTGATCGTTGAGAAACGGTCCTCGCGATTAGCATTGAGCAGTTCACCTGAATCCCTTCAGTGAAAGTGGATGCTCCAGCTTATCGACAAGCATACCTTCGTGTTGAATCCCAGGCCTGAGGTTAAAATTCAAAGTTTTCATTCGCTTTCATAGTAAGTCGATGTGGATGCGAAAAGATCCGATTTTAGTTCGCAGCAGAGTGCATGTCACGACTCTGCGCTTGAGTTGAGACCGTGGACGTCTTCTGTGCCGGTTTCTGTTGCCAGTCAAAATCCTCACACCCACCCTCGAGCTTTCTCGTAGTTCCGAATGGATTTGGATCCAGTTTGTACCGTCGTCGAATCTCGTCGGTCACTTTCGTCGTCATTGCACTAGTATCGTGGTCCTGATCCCCGAGCATGTTGATAGTGTTTGCAATTTCTGAAGCCTTTTGCTATCCGATTATGCGATTCTAGCCAGTTTTTAAGGATTCGACAGAGGCTGTATCGCCTCTCGTGTTCTGACCGTCTTGCGCTGCTTTTGCAGGATAAAGGATCATCGGAGATTGTACTGAAGGCCATGGGCCGTGCTATCAACAAGACGGTTACCATCGCAGAAATCATAAAGGTGAGTTTTCTTTGCACGTTCCATGTTTTAGAAGCGGATGAACACCGTTGTTGTATGGCCGAAGTTCGGAAGTTCACGTGTGTGTTTTTTGTATCAACAACGGATCCAACTCCTACAGTGCGGGACCTTGGGAGTTTGGTGAACAGAGGAGTTCCATGGCTCTGTGTTCGTGAGCAGAAGTATGGAACATGTTCACCCTTCCTTCGAAACATACAGTATGGCTGCTAACAAGCGTTTCATGTGTTCAGAGGCGGATTGCTGGGCTTCACCAAAATACGTCTATTGGATCTACTGACATAACGGATCTCTGGGAACCGCTGGAAGAGGGGCTTCTGCCGTAAGCCTTTTTCTGTCTTTTTTCCCTGAGCTGTAGAGACTGTCGTGGTTTCAGTCGCGGGTTCGTGGTTTCAGTGAGCTGGAAGTGTCGCCTTGATGTGGATCCGTGTTCGTAGAGAAGGTGGTGGGTACCGTTGATGTGAAGTCTTGCAGCGTTTCATGTCCAGCATGATCTAACGGTTTCTCGGTTCCTTGCAGCTTGGAAACCACCCGACATGTCTCCATGATCACGATCACCCTGTCTACGAAAGAGTTGGAGAAGTCATCGACTGGGTGAGGGCTGCATTGTCTTTATTCGGAGGATTGTAGTGTTGGATGGATCTTTGAGTGTCAGTTGGGAGCTTCGGCTTATGACCGGCCATCTGACTGCGTCGTTGTCGAAGTTGTTTGTGTGTTCGTGAGGCGAGTGCCCCCGAGATTTTCATTTCACACCCCTCGAATGTTTGGGTATGTTGAGCAGGTATCAGCCTCCCCTGCCTGCAGACCAGGTGAAGCCGCTGGCGGAATTTGAGTATGATGGAGGTGCGTCCCTTTTGTGATGGACAGTGTTAGGTTGGGTTTGTTTTTTCCTGTAGGAATCATACTGTTTTTCGTCGGGTTCCGACGGAGGAGTCCAGTTCCCTGTGTGTAGGTTTATCATTCCTCCCGAGTTTTGATTTGATGATTTTGTTTCCTGTTGTGAAACCTTGACTGCGAGGTATGGATTCCCGAGCTATTGGAGTTGGGATTGTCCTGACCGCGGAGTTTTTTTCTGCCGAGCTAGGTCTGGAATTGTTGTATTGATGTTGTGATTCGTTCCTGTTCGTCCAGACGGGTCCCCGCGGGGAGGAAGGGGTCGGGGCCGTGGTCGGGGCCGTGGCCGAGGCCGAGGAGGTGGGCTGTCTTTCACAGTTTCTTTCGGAGCGTTGAGCTTCTGTTTTGCAGTGCCATTTTCGTTCGAAGTTGGAATACTGCGTCGTTTGTCTGCTGTGTGTGTGATCCGTCTCCACGTTGTGACCGTCGTGTTTGCCAGAGTGGTCGCATTCCCGTAGTTTGTTTTTTGTATCCGGTTTGAAATCGGGTGTGTTCTCACTGGGGTTGGCATGACAGGCAACGACGTGGCCAATTCTGACTATAACGGACTTGATGGTGGTTGGGGCCGCGGTCGTGGTCGAGGGCGGGGTCGGGGTCGGGGTGGTTACCGTGGTCGAGGCCGAGAGCAAGATTCCGGTGGCTTTGACGAGCCCAATGCCGATGCGCCTCCGCGAGGTCGTGGATCTGATTTTCCTCAGGAGGTGTCCTACTCTGGTATGTGTCGAGCTTGCGCGAGTCCCGGACACTGCATGCTTGTAGGCCACGCGTTTTGTCGAAATCGTACTTGCGTCCCTGTATTCGCCTGTTCTGGAAGGGTTTTTTTTTATCCGAAGGTGTATTTTTCTTGCCGAGTGCACTTGCTAGTTGTGCGCGATTGTGGAACTGCCACTCCGCAGGAAGTCCGAACTGGATGATGCGAAGCGCCACCCCGAACCGAACGCGAGTTCCCTGCTTCCTCGCGGTCTTGTGGTCAGTGAATTCGTGCGTCCATTCTGAAGGACCCGTGCTGGTTGTGATGCAGGTCGCGGCAGAGGAAGGGGCCGAGGCCGAGGTCAGGGGAGAGGTCAGGGGAGAGGGTATCGCGCTGACGGCCCTACTCCAGATCCAGCCCCTACGGGAGCTGCCTGAGTGTCGTTTGGCGGAGTGCAGACGTTCTGGAATCATTCGCTTGGAGGTAGCTCTTTAAAAGTTGTCGAGGGAGGAAGCAGCCGTTATATGTGTGTCCTATTTTGGCGGTAACTGAAGCATGCATAAATGTGGAGAACTGTAGTGAGACAGAAGCTGCTTTTTTGCTGGTGTTATGTGTGAAAATGGCCTCTCAAGCTTGTGTACGGTGCTGCTCGTGCGGTGGCATGTATGTATGTTACACAGCTCCCGTTTTGCTGTATATCAACCGGTTTCCAATTTGTTTTTTTTGAGGAACATTGGTTTTTACGAAGCCGTGAGTCGACCCGTTTCGGTTTGTGAGTGTCTCCGTTTCCGAGCCTTTCTTTCGTTATTCTGCATCTGTTCAGCCTCTATTGGATTGATATGCAACGATTCACACAACGAGAGGTCGCAATTCAACGTGCAGATCGAAGTCCGATTTCTGCATCCGTCGTAGGCATCATCCCCATCCACAGGCTTCTCATTGCAAGCGAGGCATCGATGTCCTGTTCGGCGTTGCAAACGAAGAACCGCTTTCGAGCTGTAAGCCAGGTCGTCTGGTTTCTGTAATTAGTCCTCGATGTCAAATCTTCGACAGGGAAGGGGAATGTTGAATCATTTGAGTAGGTACGTAGAGACGATTTGTTGTAGCATAGTGTTTGATGGTATATCAATCTGACAGGCTCCAGGTGTTACAAGGTATGCGAGCATTTTTTGGCAAAGTAGCTAGGTTGCCGTGAGTACAGTTTTGAGAATTTCTTTGTTTTTTAGTTCATATAAGCAATCGTGAGAAATGGATACAGCAATGGAAATTTTACTTAGCTGGCAGAGTTTACATTTGTTATGAATTTTGAAGTGTGTTGTGTGATTGGCCCAATGAGGTAGAATCAACCAGACCTGGGCACTTAAGCTATTTTGCAATAGGTCATGAGGAGTATGGGCTGTACAACTTTTCCCACGTAGAAAGTTACGAAATAGGGGCAGTGCGAATTTTTCATATTTTTATTTGCAATATTGGAATTCCTATAATTTCTGTAAGGTTTTTGAATTTATAGTTATTGTAGAGATTCTTCTACTTTTGATCATTCAAGAGAGTAATTTTGTAATGGGTGTTTTTGGCACATTCATTGACACTTTAGGACATGTTATAGGGCCTTATTAGTGCCATTCTTGAAAATGAGGGAAAAATATGTTCTAGGCTTTGATTGGAAATCTCTTCTAGCCTTGGTTGGAAATAATTGTATTTTATAAGTTAGATATGGTTGGTGGTTAGGAGTAGGTTGTTCTACTTTAGTGTTTAGATCATTCCAAAACCACCAAAAAGTGTACTTATAGTCGTCATCATACCATTACAGTGACAAAGAAAAGTGAGTACAAATGTGAAACGTTTTCATTCAAGCAACCATACTATTAGCATCAATAGATGAAATCCAAAAGTATAGGCATGAAAGTTTTAGTGTAGAACATACTCTACATCCCTTTGGAAGTTTGAAGATAAATTAGTTGTGATTTGAAAGAAAATTAATTTCAGAGTTAGCGATGTCCAATATTTAGTTTTGTATAATATGGTCCAGTATTACTTTGTCTTTTGTCAATTTTCTTATTTTACTCCAAAAAAACTTTTTGTACATTGGCATGTTGGTATTCATTATTTGAAATTGTTGTATACAAAAATTGAAGGAAATTCACATTTATAGAATTTAAAATATTAACATTTTGACAAACATGCAAATAGTGTTGGCTCTCACAATACTTGAATTTTTGGAGAAATTGACAATATAGGATAGCATTTGACATTGTAGAGAGAGTATAGGTTGCAACATGGACCATTGTTATATTTGAATGACCTTGCAACTGAAATATTTATGGAATCAAGCAATGTATACAATATATATTTTACAAGTGTATAATGCATTTAAAGGTTCAGTTTCTTTATAAAGTTTAGACTTTGTGATACATATAATTCATCCAAAAATCCAAAAAAATCAAATTATTATTGTCCACGCAATCAAAAATCTGAAAATTATATGAATATCAATGTAATTTTTGGTGATTTGCAGTTTGGGCAATATTGTACTTGTAGGTTTGTTTTGGCAAGTCATGCCAAAATAATTTACTTTTTCAATTTGGTAATTTGGCAGGTAGATTAGAGTTTTTTTGTTTTTGGCACTTTATGAGGACCTTTCCATTTTTGGATTGATTCTTTCTATTCATGGGTAAATGTGTTCCTTTTTCTATTTTTCCTTAAGATCTATTTCTTCAAATTTTTGAAATATTTGTATATAATTTTTAAAATTTTGACATCTTCCAAATTTTTCTAAGTTATATACAAAACTGACCTACACGTAGGATATATATACTCTTATTTTTCTTTTTGCAAAAAATAAATTACTTGGTAGTTGAATTCATTGTTGTTGCAAATATCTACAAGAGGCCCATTCTTTTCTTAAACCTTAAACACCGGACCTATAACCACTGTTTTCAGCCCTTGTGCCAACACTCAGTTTGCTGACATTTTAGGGCTAGATATGTATGAAAAAAAAAATTATTTCTTTTCCAGATATGAAGTTACATTTCTTCTATACTTCCCAAAAAATTCAGATTTGTATGAGGAAAATTGATTTTTCTGAGAATTTTTGAAGAAAAAGTGAAGAAAAATCGTATCAAATAAAAAATTCTCTCAAAAAATTTGAGAATTTCACCATGTGTGTACAGTACATTTTAGTGGCAAATATCATGGTGTAAACTCAATTTCCATGTCATTCTATAATTACAATCCAAAAGACATTGAAAATACATCCAAAGTTCAAACTGCAATAAAATATTCAAAATTATGATTTTTTCAAAATTGCAATTGGAGAAGAAACTAGAGTAGATGACCTTCATTTTGTTAGTTGGGCTCAAACTCAAAAAATATCTTTTTTGTGGAGAAATTTGAGATTTAGAGCAAGGAGCAACAACTTCTTAAAATACATTGAAAATAGCATATTTTGTGATCCATTTTCTTTTCTAATTTCTTATTCACACAAAGAGAAACACTCAATAGACTACAAAGAGAATTAGGTACTCCTTATAATCCTTTGAGAAAGGTCAAGCAACAAGAAATGAATGAAAAATTGCTAGCAATCTCCCTTAGACACTGTTGCAAAGTCCTCCAAGTGCCACGAAATAGCGTTGCCGGCGTTCCAGGGTTAATATGATGTGAAATGAAGATGAGGCTTACGATAGTGATGAAAATTTCAGAATTGCACAACACAAACTTGTACAGATGATTGCCAATTCAAACATTGAGAGCCATGAAAGTTATATATTTAATTCAAAAAACACTCCATCCTAGAATTTTCTGCCTTAGACCAATGCTCTTGCTTGCATGCATAAATTCTGAATCGCACATTAAAGTAGCAACATCCATAACCGTCAAAATAAGGAATTTCAGCATAGTTAGAGGTAGTTTTTCCTAAAAGAAATATTTCTGCTGTATTAGCAAATGGAAATCATAAATTTTCAAAAAAAAATTAAATGTTTTGGATAAACTATCAAATTTCTATGAATTTTCGAAGTAGAACTCTGTAGGGCACCCTAAACCACACTCTAATAAAGTTGCCTTGATTCTCACACCAAAATCTAAAAAAAAATTAGACCCCATTAACTACAACCAAGCATTGGCATGGTTTCAAAGCACATCTAACAACATTTTAAGATAACTCTACTATTAGTAATTGGGTGCACTAACGGTTATAGATGTTGCTACCTTAACTCCCAAAGGACATTGCTTTTAGAGGACAAAGAGACTTTTAGACATGTACCTACATGCTTAATTTTTTGTCTTGATTTTTTGAAATTCTTTTTGAAGATAGAGAATTTTGATTAGCTTCATAGTAATATAATTTTTTTCAATCCACTACTAGGAACAAAAGTAATGCCTAAATAAGCTCATAATAAGGTGAGGGGACAATCCAAAAAAAATTATAATTTGAGTTTTACAAAAAAATACAAAAAAAAACACTTTTCTCACAGGTTATATTTTTGTCTACATGAAAAGCTTTGATTCATTCCATTTGGATTTCATAAGAAAAAGTTATGTACAATTTATCCTGTTTTTTAAGCATTTTGATCATCTTCTCGAAAAACCAACTTATAGAATTCAACTCTAACGCAGCATTTACACTTTTTCAATACAACGATCTAATTGATTTATTTATCATTTTAGAAAAATCTCACCATTGAAATTGATATCCATCTTAGAAATGTTAATAATTTATATTATCTTTCTATCTTGTACCTACTTCTATTGAACAATCTATTAAAAAATCAAAAATAAATTTTTAACTATTTTATTTTATTCCTCTTGACTCTCAATTCAATTCTCCACTACAAACAACTCAAGCTCAAAAAAATCAATTAACCCTTAAAGGACAGCACAATGGACTAGTAGCTATGAAGACCATGTATTTTGAAAAAGCCAAATACACTCATAGGAAGTCAAACTAGTGTAGAAAATCTTCCCTTTCCACCCCTTAAAATAAAGATGAAGAGTTGCACTTACATCCTACAAAGAAACAAAGAAAGACTCTTTGTCATTCAAAGGACGCCAAAAGTTAGGGTTTAGAAAAAGTTGTACAGCCCATACTCCTCATGACCTATTGCAAAATAGCTTAAGTGCCCAGGTCTGGTTGATTCTACCTCATTGGGCCAATCACACAACACACTTCAAAATTCATAACAAATGTAAACTCTGCCAGCTAAGTAAAATTTCCATTGCTGTATCCATTTCTCACGATTGCTTATATGAACTAAAAAACAAAGAAATTCTCAAAACTGTACTCACGGCAACCTAGCTACTTTGCCAAAAAATGCTCGCATACCTTGTAACACCTGGAGCCTGTCAGATTGATATACCATCAAACACTATGCTACAACAAATCGTCTCTACGTACCTACTCAAATGATTCAACATTCCCCTTCCCTGTCGAAGATTTGACATCGAGGACTAATTACAGAAACCAGACGACCTGGCTTACAGCTCGAAAGCGGTTCTTCGTTTGCAACGCCGAACAGGACATCGATGCCTCGCTTGCAATGAGAAGCCTGTGGATGGGGATGATGCCTACGACGGATGCAGAAATCGGACTTCGATCTGCACGTTGAATTGCGACCTCTCGTTGTGTGAATCGTTGCATATCAATCCAATAGAGGCTGAACAGATGCAGAATAACGAAAGAAAGGCTCGGAAACGGAGACACTCACAAACCGAAACGGGTCGACTCACGGCTTCGTAAAAACCAATGTTCCTCAAAAAAAACAAATTGGAAACCGGTTGATATACAGCAAAACGGGAGCTGTGTAACATACATACATGCCACCGCACGAGCAGCACCGTACACAAGCTTGAGAGGCCATTTTCACACATAACACCAGCAAAAAAGCAGCTTCTGTCTCACTACAGTTCTCCACATTTATGCATGCTTCAGTTACCGCCAAAATAGGACACACATATAACGGCTGCTTCCTCCCTCGACAACTTTTAAAGAGCTACCTCCAAGCGAATGATTCCAGAACGTCTGCACTCCGCCAAACGACACTCAGGCAGCTCCCGTAGGGGCTGGATCTGGAGTAGGGCCGTCAGCGCGATACCCTCTCCCCTGACCTCTCCCCTGACCTCGGCCTCGGCCCCTTCCTCTGCCGCGACCTGCATCACAACCAGCACGGGTCCTTCAGAATGGACGCACGAATTCACTGACCACAAGACCGCGAGGAAGCAGGGAACTCGCGTTCGGTTCGGGGTGGCGCTTCGCATCATCCAGTTCGGACTTCCTGCGGAGTGGCAGTTCCACAATCGCGCACAACTAGCAAGTGCACTCGGCAAGAAAAATACACCTTCGGATAAAAAAAAACCCTTCCAGAACAGGCGAATACAGGGACGCAAGTACGATTTCGACAAAACGCGTGGCCTACAAGCATGCAGTGTCCGGGACTCGCGCAAGCTCGACACATACCAGAGTAGGACACCTCCTGAGGAAAATCAGATCCACGACCTCGCGGAGGCGCATCGGCATTGGGCTCGTCAAAGCCACCGGAATCTTGCTCTCGGCCTCGACCACGGTAACCACCCCGACCCCGACCCCGCCCTCGACCACGACCGCGGCCCCAACCACCATCAAGTCCGTTATAGTCAGAATTGGCCACGTCGTTGCCTGTCATGCCAACCCCAGTGAGAACACACCCGATTTCAAACCGGATACAAAAAACAAACTACGGGAATGCGACCACTCTGGCAAACACGACGGTCACAACGTGGAGACGGATCACACACACAGCAGACAAACGACGCAGTATTCCAACTTCGAACGAAAATGGCACTGCAAAACAGAAGCTCAACGCTCCGAAAGAAACTGTGAAAGACAGCCCACCTCCTCGGCCTCGGCCACGGCCCCGACCACGGCCCCGACCCCTTCCTCCCCGCGGGGACCCGTCTGGACGAACAGGAACGAATCACAACATCAATACAACAATTCCAGACCTAGCTCGGCAGAAAAAAACTCCGCGGTCAGGACAATCCCAACTCCAATAGCTCGGGAATCCATACCTCGCAGTCAAGGTTTCACAACAGGAAACAAAATCATCAAATCAAAACTCGGGAGGAATGATAAACCTACACACAGGGAACTGGACTCCTCCGTCGGAACCCGACGAAAAACAGTATGATTCCTACAGGAAAAAACAAACCCAACCTAACACTGTCCATCACAAAAGGGACGCACCTCCATCATACTCAAATTCCGCCAGCGGCTTCACCTGGTCTGCAGGCAGGGGAGGCTGATACCTGCTCAACATACCCAAACATTCGAGGGGTGTGAAATGAAAATCTCGGGGGCACTCGCCTCACGAACACACAAACAACTTCGACAACGACGCAGTCAGATGGCCGGTCATAAGCCGAAGCTCCCAACTGACACTCAAAGATCCATCCAACACTACAATCCTCCGAATAAAGACAATGCAGCCCTCACCCAGTCGATGACTTCTCCAACTCTTTCGTAGACAGGGTGATCGTGATCATGGAGACATGTCGGGTGGTTTCCAAGCTGCAAGGAACCGAGAAACCGTTAGATCATGCTGGACATGAAACGCTGCAAGACTTCACATCAACGGTACCCACCACCTTCTCTACGAACACGGATCCACATCAAGGCGACACTTCCAGCTCACTGAAACCACGAACCCGCGACTGAAACCACGACAGTCTCTACAGCTCAGGGAAAAAAGACAGAAAAAGGCTTACGGCAGAAGCCCCTCTTCCAGCGGTTCCCAGAGATCCGTTATGTCAGTAGATCCAATAGACGTATTTTGGTGAAGCCCAGCAATCCGCCTCTGAACACATGAAACGCTTGTTAGCAGCCATACTGTATGTTTCGAAGGAAGGGTGAACATGTTCCATACTTCTGCTCACGAACACAGAGCCATGGAACTCCTCTGTTCACCAAACTCCCAAGGTCCCGCACTGTAGGAGTTGGATCCGTTGTTGATACAAAAAACACACACGTGAACTTCCGAACTTCGGCCATACAACAACGGTGTTCATCCGCTTCTAAAACATGGAACGTGCAAAGAAAACTCACCTTTATGATTTCTGCGATGGTAACCGTCTTGTTGATAGCACGGCCCATGGCCTTCAGTACAATCTCCGATGATCCTTTATCCTGCAAAAGCAGCGCAAGACGGTCAGAACACGAGAGGCGATACAGCCTCTGTCGAATCCTTAAAAACTGGCTAGAATCGCATAATCGGATAGCAAAAGGCTTCAGAAATTGCAAACACTATCAACATGCTCGGGGATCAGGACCACGATACTAGTGCAATGACGACGAAAGTGACCGACGAGATTCGACGACGGTACAAACTGGATCCAAATCCATTCGGAACTACGAGAAAGCTCGAGGGTGGGTGTGAGGATTTTGACTGGCAACAG
The DNA here is from genome assembly GCA_947034885.2 of Thuidium tamariscinum. NCBI lineage: Eukaryota > Viridiplantae > Streptophyta > Bryopsida > Hypnales > Thuidiaceae > Thuidium > Thuidium tamariscinum. The sequence goes on from OX344756.2 coordinate 10,018,825, forward strand.
AAACCGGCACAGAAGACGTCCACGGTCTCAACTCAAGCGCAGAGTCGTGACATGCACTCTGCTGCGAACTAAAATCGGATCTTTTCGCATCCACATCGACTTACTATGAAAGCGAATGAAAACTTTGAATTTTAACCTCAGGCCTGGGATTCAACACGAAGGTATACAAGTAAAACGCAATGCCGCTGACTCGATCGCTTGTCAACTGTAATGAACGATCTCACGAGATAATTGCTCTGAAAATTGACGGGTCGGGGAACGGTGTACAAGATTGGTCTCCGCGAGACGCAGTCGTTAACAAGGGGATAAACAGCACCAGAATCTAGGGCCCCATCGGGAAAATCACGAATTGCATAATCTCTTGGCGGATTGCCCTTAAGGTGCTTCCAAAGAAGTGGACATTTACAATCTTTAACCTAAACAACCACCCTCGCAAGCACGGCGATGATTACCTGAAGAAGAGTGGTTGCATAAGTAATGTAGTTCCGCATCTTTCCTTGCGTAGTAATGCGAATTTCATTTTCACTGATTGGAGTTTCGGGCCGCGGCGTCTCCTTCCGTTGATATCTGTCCATGCTGTTGCTGCGCCTTCAGGTCCACAAAATTGGAAGTCGCACACACCAGTGCCAACCCTAGGAAATACCTGCCGCACGCTCATCCAGAAAAACAGTTACAAATCAGCTTGTACGAAAAGCTCACAAAAACCTGAACCCGAGGCACAGGTACTCAACGCGATCGAAACAAGAAACCAAGGGGCTCGCCCTTCTATTCTTCACCTCGAACCCAGTGCGAAATGCAGATTTCATAAAAGCGGTCACCAAAGTACGCACCTAAATTGACACTCTGCGACGAGAGCTGCAAAGGCCGTTTCCAATGGCGACACAAAAATGCCGATCATAAAAAAAACTCCCCAAACGGCACCGCAAACAAGAAAACGCCAACACAAACCTCTTCCGCAATTACAACGGCACACGGGCCATTGAATTCCGAACCCCCACCATGACCTAAAACGCTTCCCCCTAACTGGAACGCATCTAAAAACCACGAATTACAAAACAGACACTCCGCCAAAGACGAAAATGCCCGCCGAAAATGACCACAATCGCCCGCGACGACCTACACGCCTCCTCTCAAAACTTAAATGCAGCCACCACACCTGAGAGCCCTTTTCGCTGCCTCCCCGGAAAGAACCGAATTAAAACCACTTGCAACCTTCCTCAAGAACCCATCCCACCCCGGCTATCGCAACCCCAGGTGAGCGCGTGCGATGTGATGCGATGCAGTTCCCCTACTCTCCAGAAAGATCCAGAAGGAAAGGAAAATTCAACCCTTGCACAAGAAGCAGTCGGTCGCAACCCTAGCTTTGCGGACAGGAATGGCGACGGGTATCGGGCAAGCGAGGGCGAACCTGGTGATGTCGAGATGCAGTGGCGAGAGGCGCGGTTGGTTGAAGTTGTTGTCAATGCTTGAGGTTCAGCAAGAGACGGGATTTCCGTTGGAGATTGATGAGCGTGAATGATGAGTTGCAAAGAAGCGACGATCCGAGAACGCTCAAGAGGGAAGTGACGCTGGCGTTAGTAATGCAGGCGAAGCAGCGGCTTGTTGGTGAAGGGGGATGGCCGTGAGCTTCAAGACAGGGATGGAGTAGCGAAGTGGAGCAGTGCAGGACGCTCCGCCAACAAGGCACGGGGCGAGACCTAAGGGTCTTCCCAACGAACTCCCGGCAACACACATTGAGGTCTTTTGTTATTTTAATTTTTTATGATATGAAATGTTATAGTTTTAGTGGTGATCCAAATTCCAACATGCATCCATGTGTAGGATATCATACTAGTTAGTTTTTTATGAAGGTTCAAATTGGCGATATGAAATGTTATAGTTTTAGTGGTGCTTCAAATTTCAACATTCATCCATGTGTAGGATATCATATTAGCACCAGGTTTTTTTTCTAGCGAAATTTTACTAGATCTTTCAGAATTTGACGAATCAATAGTGGCCCCTCCAAAAATTGGCCATTGCAGCAAGGCCAAAACAAGGGACATTAGTCCAAAAAAGCAACTTAATATCACATATTCATAATTTCATTTATATTCATTATTTGGTGTTTTCATTCAAATTTTTTTTCATTTGAATTTCTTTTGCAATTTCATCGGAAATTCATTATAGGGGATTTGAGGCCTCGAAAGGGCCGTTTCGGGGCTACTCCCCGAAACTCTTCCCGTAACTACTGACCGCTATTAGGCCAACATTTATCCAAAAAATAAATAAATAAATTTTTGGTCTTGAAATATGAAAAAAGTCTAAAAATTTTATTTTTATTTTTCAAAATAAAATAAAATAATGGCGTGGCACTCTCTCGACCACGTAGGAATTCTATTCACGTGGCAAAAACTACGTTCTCGCAGTCCGGGAACCCACAATTTTCCAATGGCCTCAAAAATCCTCTAATGTTACTACTTCTTTTCTATAGGCTTGGTGCAAGTCTCATTTTTTTTGGTGGAAATTGATGAAGAATTGCTAAAAGAAAAACATTGAGTGAGGTAGGACATCCATTTAATAATTTCTAATGTAGAAGAACATCTTTGCTTTTTAATGTTCCTAGCATTATAGAATAGTGTACATTTCAAGAGGTGAATACCTTTAGAGATCACTTAGGTATAACTCCAAACTATCATTATCTAATTTCACAAAACTTTAAGAATTTCAAATTGACTTGAATTAAGTAGTAATTTTATTTGTCTTTGGAGGAAAATTTACTAAGAAAAATTTAAAAAGTCTAAGCTTCCCAAATTAATTTTAAGCTTTTGAGTAGGAGCTTTATTGACCTTCTACTTTTTCCTTGCATCCAATCTTTGTTTTTCATTCAATTATTTTCCATCCATTAATTTTTTTATTCATCCATTCCATCCCCATCTTTCTTTTTTGTTGATCATTTGTTCCACATGCATTAGAAGTTTTATTAACCTTCTAGAAGATAGTTTTGGTTTTGTTCCTCGAAACTCTTGCTTTTGCTATGAACCAACTTCTATTGATTGAATGTTGAAATTTAAAAAAAAATTAAAGTCACAATAATAATTTCAGAAAGTATAAAATATTTTTTAAAATCATAAAGAAATTTCCAAATACTTAATAATTAATTGAAAAAATGAAATGATTATTGTTATTTAATGTAACAATGTTTCAACTACATCAAATTGCTTATGTAGTAGAGCTCTCATAATTCCTTCAATCCAGAGACTCGCAATTCTTTAGAAGGCCCAAAAAACCTCTATTGAGGTAGAAATAGTCACTCCTATCTATGCACCCAATTTTGTCCTCATTTACCAATGGAGTGTATTCTGAAATACAATGGTGTGCCATTCATACATGAGGGAAGAATTTTTAAGTGAATAGGAATGAGTATGTCTATTTTATATCCATCTATTTTCTTTGTTCATCTAGTCCATTTTCATCTTTTTTTCTTGTCTTTCATCAAATCTTGTATTTTTTTTAAAATTTCTTTAAGACAAATAGTTATGTGTCTTTTAGTGATCTTAGAATTGTTTTTGGAATTTAGTGCAATATGCTACCTTTCAAGAGAAGTAGGCATCAACTTCGGCTATCTCAAGAGTGAGTAGTAGCAGAAAAAATAGAAAAGAAAGGATTTTCCAAGTTGTAAAGGATAATTGGAAATACCGTAAGGCAAAACTAACTAAATATATACTAATTCTACTATAAAAGAAGTTGCAAATTGGCTATCAAATTTTATTGTTTGTTGTAATTTTGACTAAAATGGCTCCATTAAAGGCCCTTTTTTACAATGTAATAGTAGTGCAAGGATTTTTTTGATAGAAACCAAGCGAAACTTAGCTAGTTTTGAAAACACTGGTGTCCTTTCTTTCAAGAAGGATTTGAATTTCCTATCTCCTTCATTTCAAGGGCTTGATTTAAAGAGGCAAATTTCCAATATGCAATAATGAGTATATAATTTTTGTATGCAATTTTAATATGTGCTAACTTTGAGTGACAAATGAAATGAGGTTTTGGAAACATTGTAGCAATAATAAAGAAGGTTTCAATTACTATCTGGAATTTTTTAATACATTTACCCTTTTTTCTATAGGCTTGAAGCTACTTATTTTTTTAAGGAAATTGGACATTTAAATGCCTAAAAAAGACATTGATCAAGTCCATCCTCATTAATATTTTCTTGTTGTTCTTCCAATCTGTCTCTAAACTTTATTCATAAAATAAAACTTGGTTATCATTTTCTAAAAGATTATTAGGTAGAAGTAAATACAAGATAGAAGGAAAACTAAATCGTTAATAGCTTAAAGATTGAATTGAAACACACTAATCCAATTGTGTGATTGTTCTAGCAAGCTAATTGAACCTCATGAAACTATATTTCTCTAGCAAAAAACATTCAAAATTACCATTATTGTTGTGTTCATCTAAAAAAACAAAAAAAAGAATTTTTTTTTAAATTGTAAAGACTAAGTTCAAAAATGAATCCTATAAGTTGTTCTTTTTACAAAGATGCTATAATGCTTGAAAACAAGAAGCTAAAAGCTTTATATTTTGATAAAAGTGTAATCAATGAGAAATAAAAATTTGAAAATTTCTCAAGTTTTGGTGGTTTTATATGTTGGTCAACAATGTGCAAAATGGCTTATAGTAGGATAATTTTTACTCCTTTGCACCAATTGAAATGCCATTAATTTTTAAATGCCAAGGCGAATGTTTTGTATTTGATGAGTGATAGAGAATCTTCCTTTGTAGGACAAAAGTGTAACTATTTATCCTTGGTATTAGGGGTGGAAAGGGGAGAATTAAGCATTAGATGTTTTTTGTCTCTTAGGAAACTGCAAGTTCTCGACTATAGGAACACTGGGGAACTCTATGATATAGGTGATTTGACGTGGCCGAGAGACTGCCACATCAGATAATAATTTTTTTTTTTAATTTAAAATTTTAAGAAATTTATAAAAAAATTATATTATTATTATTATTAATTTCTCTTTTTTTATTATGACTATTCACAACATTAGAAACAAGTTTGAAATAGTCTCCTCATCCTTCAAAAAACATCTAATGATGTTCTACAATACTTTGACTTCTAATGAGGGTGATTGCGATAAATACTTGTTCTATTTGTTGCATTTTGCTACAGTTATTATGAATTTTTCTGGAATACTTTAAAATTAGGAAAATAATTTTTTTTTAATTTAAAAATATGGCCAATGTATATACCTTTAAAATGAAGGTAACCACCAAAGAATATTTGTAAAAAAAATCTCTTGGTGAGAACTAAAAAAGTACAAAATCTCAAGAAAATAGATATTTTAAAGTTTTAATTAATAAAAAATAGAAAAAAGTTTAAATAGATAAAATTAAAATTTACCATTTGCAATAACTTTATGGAGATGGTCATTCACCAAAAACACCACCAAAATAATTTTTTACATGTTTCAAAATGCTTATTAAGAGAGGCTCACTTTATAGACTCCTACACAATATATAAATAGTTATTTTTGAAAATCCTTTGAACACTAGCTAAAAGTGTACTATAAGACTATTTCAACCAAATTTTTGTTTCAAATTAGTTTCTTTAGGTCCTATGTTAAAAAGAAAATTGCAAGTGTGACATAATATTGGGGGCTATTATTAAATAGTAAATTTATCTTTTTAAATTCCAAAAAATTAAACAATGTAAATAGTAGTCATAGGTACCTTGTCTATGAATTTTGAATCCTTCATAGCGAAAATGCAAAAGTTATGGCCAAAAAATTGATTAGCACCCAATTGAGTTATTTGTAAAGTACACTAAACCAGGGTTTAAACCCATGAGTTTTGTGAAAAAGCCGGTTGAGTTAAAAAAGTTGAAATAAAAGTGGATATGAAACTTATTTTCCCATCAAAATGGTGCTTCAAAAATTTTGGTCCCCACTTTTGAAGTCATGTGACATAAGTATCTTGCAAAAAAGTTTGACACTTCAACTATAGTTGCCTTCTCAACTTCAAAAAAAGTCATGCCCAAAGTGGGGGGGATTTTACAAATAACTCAAATGTGTGACAAAATATAGGACTAATATTTCTTACAATGATCCATAAGTATATTTGGCTTATTCAAAGTAGATGATGTCACATAGTATCAAAATGCATGATTTCCACAGCCACTAAGCTATCCTTCAAGATTGTAAGATAATGTCTTTTCCTATCTTCAAAACAAGTTTCAAAAAATCATATAAAAAAATTGAGGTCACACAAGCCTATCCAAAATCCATTTTTGTTCCCTATGGAAACATTGGTCCTCTACCAATTAGGCCGTACAAAACAAATTTAAGGATGATTGAAATTGCAATCAATCAATTTCTTAAAATAATCAAATGACATTTAATTTAATCAAAAGTGTTTCTATTTATCTTTCAAGTCAATATACCATAGTATTGCAGTATTAATTTGCAATGCTTTATTTGACATGTTTTGTTCAAGTTTTAGAAATTTTGATTATGGAGAGACTAAACTGATTTATATCGACATGTCACGTGACGTCAACGAAGTAGCTTGTAAAAGTCACGACATGGATTAATTTTGAGAAAATTCCAGAATAAAACTTTCGAGAACTACGTAAACTTTTAGATTGATAAAGGTGTTCCTGAAAACAAGTCATTTGAATGCGAAAGTATCCTACCCTACCGCCAAAGTCTTGAAAATCACTCAAACAAAAAAATGCAAGAATGTACTGAACATTTATGGGGAAACATGGGCTTTCAGCATCTGCAATTGTGCCAAATTAGTCAAAACACAGAACAGCTTCCAGGAGAGCGGGATGAGCTGGCGAAGAAATTGCATATTAAGTTTCTTGAGCTCTGCAAAACGGCAGCAAAAAATATTCTTGGCATCGAACGAGTTTTAGACATTTTCGAATCCTAGCTGATGTAGACTATGGACTGTAGACTTCTAATTTGATGAGTGATTTGGTCACTAGAAATCAGGAATCGCAAAAAGAAATATCCCCTCCAACACTCAACTGCAACAAACCCTCGTGGAAGGAAATAAAGTATGGCAGCTCCAACATTCGTAAACCCGATTATCCTGCCCAGCCCAACATCCATCTGGTCCCTGGTCCCAGCTCTTCCATCCAGACCAAAAATCACATCTACATCCGTCTTTGTGCATAAGCACCTCTAGAGGCAAGTAACTGCGAAGCGCTGAGACAAACATAATTCAATCGACCTGTAATATACTAAACTAATGGTCTGTAAACCTAATATTTTGCCAAGAACACCTTCATTGATCTGACGCACCTATGGTGATGGTCGAAGGAGAAAGAAGGTCAAATTTCCCTTCTTCCAGACGCTATTCCAGACACGCTACTATGAAATTCATATCATGCCAACACTGAAGAGAACTTCATACAACTTGGTAGCTATCCACCACCAATTGAGTCCGTTTCCCAAACTTCACAGCAGTGCCACTCTGAGTCTGAACCACAGATCCAACCTGCCCCAAACGAAAGAATAAAAACGCAAATCAGAAGTTGGACTCAAAAAGCTGATAGCCTTGAAAATATACAGCTAAAAGTTGGGAAGTACGGTATACATTACGTTACCTTAATATCACAGAAGGTCTTATTTGCTGAAAATTTGACATCGATAGGAAAGAAAGAACTTGAATCTGCTGCAGGCACCACGAACTCCATAGATCCACTGAAACAAGAAGCAAACCAGGTGATGTTAGCTACCAGGGAATGAGAGACAAGAAGCTGAGTTCCAATAAATCAGCATCCTCCAGCAGGCACTGGAAGAAAAGAGCAGATCAGTTACCTTCTGTTTGTATTGTCGATCAGGGTGATGGACCACTCAAGCACTGAATTCCTAGAATCGTACCTGGAGGAGCAGCGCAGCAGGCATTCAGAATCGGCACTTGCCTTGAGAGAACTAAAAAATTTACCCAAAAGCGTCATAGGAGACAAGCTTCCCAAGGATGGCAACTAACTAACCTCCATTCACCATCCACCTGATTCACAGCCGGAACGTCATGAAGTGCAGGCAAAGGAATATGGATGATAACATTTTGAAGATCAAATGCTTTAGTGGCCTCGTATTCGATGTTGACGTATGATTCTCCACCAGATACGGATGGCCAGCAGTTGACTGCAACAAAACATTGCCGAGTCAGTTTCCTTGATCTCCAAAATAATAGTAATGCACATGTATGAGCGTGTGCGTGTGTGTGTGAGCACAACAAGCAGCATATAACTCAAATGTCAAAAGAAATTACAGGCTCCTTCAATAGATGAACATCAAATTTTTGCTACAAGCAGCACAAATACAACAGAATCAATGATCTGGTGATTACTCGGGCACAAACAAAATATATTGTTTTTCAACTGCATCAAGGCTGAAAGGATGCTTACTGCTGAGCGGCACTAGTGACTCTTGCTTGCTTTGCATGCGCCACTTCAAGATACCCAGAGGACTTCCGACAGGAAATGGCCTTCCTGAATCCTTAAGACCCAATATGTTCTTATCTGAGAAAAGAGTCTTGTCAATCTTTGGATGCGTCTTAAAGTCGAACAATTTGTTTGCACCAGACTCAACCTGTTGAGAGGAAAAAACTGTTCAATATAAAGAACATTGAAAATTTAGAGCTGAGAACTAACATTAGAAACTTATAGAAAATTAGAAACAAAATCGAGAGAGGAGCTGAACACAATGGAAGAATTAAGCACCTGGACCGAAATGTAAGCATCTTCTTCTTTTTGCACCACAAGAGACATACTACCCTGCAATTCCATGTTTTCAAGACCCCCATCCTTCTTCAGGACAACCACGAGCTTCTCCTCCACGCCCACCATAATGGGATCTGAACTGATGGGTGTGGCACCTACTGATCTCACAGGTCCAGGTGCAACATCTTCAACAATAACTTCACCCTCAGCTTTCAAAGACTCCAAGAACTGGTTTGTCTTCGTTGACTTTCCTAGTTGCATGCCACCCTTCGAAGGAACTGAAGTAGAGGTAGCACGAGCTGAAACATCAAAACAGACACCAATCAGTTCATCAAACATTCAGAGAGAAATAAGACACGCTATTACAAGTAAGCGACTTGCGTCGATAAAATGAGAGATATAGCTCATAATAACAGACCTGAAGGTTTGAAGACGTCACTATCAAGACCTGACCCAAAGCCAGATGAATTGTTTCTAATGCCGCCAACCGTTGAAGAGTTGGTGTCTCCAAAGCCATTGTCAAACCTAGTAGAACCCATGGACGGCATGGATGGCACGAAGTTCCCTTTATCCGCTCTGCCCTTCTCAATCTGCATATCACAAGCGTAACTATCACCGATATAATACAGAGTGAAACATCTTTGCAAGATAGTAATCTGCTAGATAACAGAGCTTCAAGTACGTTTATATATACACTTCCAGTTCGGTTAAGGTAAATTAACACCGAGTAAATCTTCTAATGCGTTGTGATTTAATGTTATTAACACAAAGGCTGAGGAAGATATGATTAGTAAACACCAGCACAAACAAATTCTTAGAAATAATCGAAATTCTGCGTACCCGGTTCTTCTCAATCTCATTCGCCTTGCGCTTCATGATGTCTTTCGTGTCATTGATTTTGCTCTCAATGATGCGCTTGTGTAGCCTTTCTTCGTGGCTCTCCATCTCCACGTACTGCTTGACTTGCGAAATAGTGACATTCTCTTTATGCCCCAACGATATCACTTCATCAAACGCAAATATAAGCTCAAAGGCCATTCTGCAAATACCTTCCTCATCGAGAGATGGTACGTATTCAGGTACCTAGTGTGCATTAAGGATCACACTCTGTCATTCATGGCATCCAAAATAACAATAGCCAGGTGCGAGCCCAATATTTCAAAAACTTGAGAAGTTAAACACGGTGAGAGTAAACTCAGAGGAATACAGAACTTTCCAATCGACTGAAACCCAAATCACCCAAATACAGAACACGATTGATGAACACCTAAAATAGTGATTGCAAATGGGTCATACGCATGCTAAAAAATCACAGAACCCTAAATTTCAGGAGGATACAAGCTTAGAGAGGAGTTGTAAGGTATCCCGATCCTCTAAAATGTTGCTCTGCTTATTGGTAACTAGAAGAAGGTACAATGCCTCCATCGGTTGATAGACATAGCGGACATTGTCTGTCTCCACGTATGTATGCTGCTTGCCGATACCAACAAGCTTCGGAAAAGTAGCGAGTAATCCCTCAATTCGTATCCTGGACATGTCCACATACTGCCGAGATACGAGGGCTGCAAAATGACGACAAATATCATTTAAATGATACAAAGTGTGCAACAACCTGTAGAATTTTGTGTCATTCACCACAGATCAAGGGAAAATTGAAGAAAAATAAGGCAGTCAAAGCTACATTTATGCTTTCTCCGACACAATGTATGTGCAATTGTCACATCCTGACGACGGATCATAATGAGACCTCAAAGCACAGGCACTACAAGACTCGGTATCCCGTTCCACGTCGACTGACTGCTCCAACCGGAAAAGCAACTACAATTTACCAAATCCAGTCACATGATCTACGTTGACAACTTTCTCAGATTCTGCATTCGTAAAACGCCTACTCATTCCCATCAGCAATGCAATAGGCAACCCCGACGTCAATGCTCACTCCTCCAACTTCCGTAAACCCTAAGATGTGCTTGAGATGCTCGACTACCGTCAACATTATCAAGCGATTGCAGGCGAAACAACGAGAACCTAAATATCCGCCTCTAACAAAGCGATAAAAATCACGGCCCTTGGCATAAAATTAATACGAGCATACAAAATTCTGATAGTGCAGACACAGTACCTTTCCCCGACTTGCTGATGATAGAAGCCGCCAGGACCACCTGCCGCCAGCAAGCTCACTTTCAGCTCAGAATCACCTCAAACCCTTGTTGACGCGCACAAAATCAAATGAAAAGCATTAAGCGAGAAAGCAACGGGAAAACCTACCATTGTGACTGGATTTCAAACAAGCGCAGATTCAGCGGTCTCCGGGACACTCCCGATCGAAAACGGTGTCCCCTGTCTGTCCACCAGCTATCGACGCTCCCGCATTTCTCCGTAATAAGCCACCTAAAACTGAATAAAAAGACTCCGGAAAAAGTTCCAAAGGGTCGTGAGACCGAGATTGTTGAGCAATAATGTTCGATTCACAGATCCGAAGAGTGAATAGACGGGATCTGAGGGTAATGCTTGTGGAAAGGAAGGAGGAAGGAAGGAGGGCTTCGGAGATTGCCCCGAGTTGGGAGCGAGACGAGACCAGCCTCATGAGTGTCGGGCGCGGGTCGGGTCCATGGAAACTGGCGGGCTTACCAGACCCGGTCTGTAACACCATCCTCAATCAGTCTGCCAGCAGTGTTTTGTGTGATACGTGGGTGATACGTGGGTGATACTCGGATTATACTTCGGTGACGCCTGGTAAGGTAGAACCACCTGTAACCAATCATTTAAGGTATTCTAGACATGATGTGGTGTGGTATAAGGCAAAACAAATATTTTCAGAAGTGCAATGATAGAAATGATGGGGATTGCAAAAAGTTTGGTAATTTTATGGTAAAAACTGAAATTATTATGAATTTTGAAAGGCCAAAAGTGATGTAGACTCATAGCCAATGTTTAGACTCTTTCAATTACAATCATTGAAGAACTCCATTCCTATTCATTACTTCTTACTTTCTTGCTCACTAGTTTGGGACATATGTTATGAACTTATTAGTTCCAACCTTGAAAAAGAAGAAAATACAAGTTCGAAACTATGGTTGGAAATCTATTTGAGCCTTGCTGGAAATAAATGAAGTCTATAGGTTGGAGATGGGGTGTTGATCGCTTATGGGTGGTTCTACCTTATACTTAGGTCAAATTTGTTTGTTTGTATAAGAAGTAACTTTAAAGATTATAAGTATTCAGTAATTCAATTAGTGTGCCCTATACTAATAATAACAAGGCATATTAAATTTTTTTGACACAGGCGTGTTTAGAAAACGTTCTACAAGGATTTATGTTAAAAAGAGAGGCTAATTTCACACAGAGTAGAAAACGTATCATTATGAGGTATCAAAATCACAATCATATGATTTAGTTTGGATACCTCACAATCATCACGTAGTAGTTCAGAGTCATTTTGGACAAGAACACTAATTTCAGGTGATAAGGAACACTTACAAGTATCTCTATTTCATATTGTACATTCTATAAGGCCTTGGATTGATAAATTTGGGGGAATTGAATGCAAGACTTTATATGAACAAGTTCAAAGATTCAAAAGACATGGGATAATATATGTTTGTGCCTCAATATTCATATTTGTGTTTGTATTTATTGATACATTGTACCAAACATATTATATATATCGTAGCATGGAACAAGACTATATACGACACCTAGTTGACATTTAGGGGGTTATAGTCATAGTAACACTCATTAATTTCTAGAATTTCCAAAAAAAAATTTGGAATTTGTGAGGCCTACTTATACAAAAGTCCATGGGACTTTTGATCAAATCTACTAAATGTGGTTGATACCATTTGCATGCAATCTTAAATAAAGTGATCTTCATCAAAATTACATCATTATTTCTTCTTCTAATTTTCTTGTAATTTCATCCAAATTTGTACATTGTTTAGATTACATTCATTGAAATTTAATTAAATAAATGTGAAGTATTTATACACTATTAAGCTAGTGCAAGTGCTTGCATGCAGTGAATTACATTCAATAACTAACCCTTGAAAGACTAGATGGATATTTGTCATGAAAAATTGTCAAAAATTGTAATGGAGTGCCTAAGATTGAAAATAAAAAATTATTTAAGGAACTTTAATTGTAGAAAAGTACAACAGACTATTATAAAAATGTGTATGAAAAATTTTAGCCCATTTGACCAAATAAATTGAAAGATTATGATGTTTGAAAAAAAAAACTCCTTTACATTCCTACAAAACAAGGCCAAACTTCTAGTCCACTTGGAGTAAAAAAATTTCTCTACAAAAATTTGAACCACAATTGAATTATTTGTAAAGTCCCCCCCCCCCACTTCGGGCTTGACTTTTTTTGAAGTTGATAAGGCAACTATAGTTGAAGTATCAAGCTTTTTTGCAAGATACTTATGTCATATGACTTCAAAAGTGAGGACCAAACTTTTTTAGACACCATTTTGATGGAAAAATAAGTTTCATATCCACTTTTATTTTGACTTTTTTAACTCAACTAGCTTTTTCACAAAACTCATGGGTTTAAACCCCGGTTTAGTGTACTTTACAAATAACTCAAATACCATTAACTATTGCATCTTCTTAGGTTCACCAATGCAAATTTTAGAAGCAAAAAAGGGCCTATCTTGATTTAAATTACCTTTTAATATAGTGAGGTTAAGTAGATTGGCAATGTACTTGTCCTTTTCTAAATAATTTTTTATGCACCATAGAAGTTTGTTTTTAAATCCAAATGGTGAAAACTTTCTAACAAAAATTTGAAAGGATTTGAAAAGTGAAAATTTCAAAATAATAGTGTTTGTAATTAGATGAAAATGTTATTTTGCAAACTAATCCAACAAAGTTAGTATTGTTTTGACTTTTTTTGAAATGAGATTTTTTGGAGTAAGGCCCAATTTATACTTGGGACCAAACTAAAGGCTAGCTCAAATTCTCCAAGTTTGAACCAATAGGATTACTAAATTTTCCTAAATCTAGCCAAGGGACTTTATACTTAGGGTCAACAACTCAAACTACAATTCATTGCATGTATTATGTTAGGTGGCATAGTTTTGGCACCAAGCCTTCTAATTCCAATGAAGAAATTAAGACAAGGTTTTGGATGCCTACGCTCCCATCTAGGATTAGATTGGGCTCTTTGTTGGATCATACAAATCTCCACTATATTTTGTATTTTTTTGGGTTTTTTTGTATATACTTATTAATTGTGAGTGTAATCCTTAAACGACAAGCCAATGATTGTAGACATCATGAATTTTGATACTGTGGGAATCATTGATTTAAAAAAATCCAAAAGCTCTCATTAGAAGTCAAAGCACTCCAGAAGATCTTCCCTTTCTACCCCTAATTTCAAGAATGAATAGTTATATTTTTGTCCTATATAAAGATCGGAAAATGGTTTCTACGTCATTCATGGATTAAGAAACTTCCTTCCATCAATATGTTGAATTTGTCGGGCTTTACTATCAAGCTCAATCTTGCTAAAGTTAGCTAGATGAAGATAAGCTTAGGGGTTGTTCCCACTTGCTCTTAAGGCGGTATTCCTATAGTGGTTTATAGACAAAAAAATAGAAGAGCGTTTCCACTTGTACAACCATTGGCGTCAATTCATGGCATTTTGATGACTAGGAGGTGGTTTGTAGAAAGATTGAAAGCAATTTTTCATTCATTTTTTTCTTGTTGACCTTTCATGGAGGGTTATAAAGAGTACCTAAAGGTATCTTCCCACTTGAGGGTAGTTACGATGGTTTGTATTAGTTACGGGTCACTGAGTTAGCTAAACTTGCAACACTTTGTCTGGGAGGAGGTTTGGCAACCCGTGCAACATCAATGCTCAGGTTTGGAAGATGTTGAAGAAAGGATCTGCAATGTTCCATGTGCAAGGACAAAAGTAGAGGGAGTATTGAGTACGCTTTATCAGCGCCACGCTCAGGTGAAGTCCCCAATCGTTTGTTAATGATGCGTTTCACTACTACATAATACTTATGTTTGCGGAGGTCGGAATAAATACTTGGCTAATGAGGTTAGTTTTTGCACGTGACAAATTTGTAATTTCCATTTAAATATTGTAGTCAATGTTAGAACTGAGAACTTTGGCTTCCAATCGGACCGCCTATGCTTGCAATTTTCCATTACTATATTCATGATTTCAGTGCAATGCAGTAATGTTTTGAACTACCGATACTGTGTACGGATGACAGAGGATTGTCTTATGTTTTAATGTTGTGGGTTATTTCTGAGTGTGCTAGGACATGAGACAAAAGAGACAATTGGCAAGCCACTATGAAGACATCAAAGTTGTCAATCTTTGTTGGTTTTCCTCCGAAGAGTTTTGTATACTCTGCTTGCAATTCCGTAAGTTATGCTATCAACTTCTATCGTTAATTTCATTGTAGTAGAGGGTTAGGTCTGCCTTTGACATGCAAATGTACAAACCTAATGAGAACATGCTTTGTGCGATGGCAGTATGCAATCGTGGCTGAAGTTTAAACGAATTTTTTCTGAATCCTTAGAATCCCACTACTGTGTTGCGTTCTCTTACATTGTCGTCTTTGACTATCTACATTACCTACCTCTTGAATAACTTAGCTGCTAAGTGTAATTAGCTTCACATCATGGACATCCTCACGGATCTTAATTGGACACTCACTATTACACTTTAGCTCTTCTTCATTGTCTTGAATACTGAGAGCATAGGTGAGGTAGCGCCTATTGCCGAAGTGATTAACGATACTACTATCGATGCCAACTTTGCTACATTGTTGCTAGCGGAAGAAGGTGCATGTTGTAACACTAACAATCTTCTACACACAATGCTTCAAAATTACCATCTCTGCGCAACATTGAATGTCTTCCATGATGAAATGGAATACTAGATCAAGCCCCCCTCAACCACTTGGTTCTACAAGTTTCTCATGGAGAAGTATAACCACCAACATTAGATGTTGATTTTCAGAATGTCGAAGCCAGTCGTCTTTGTCCTTACTAAAGTTATTTGCCCACATGTACAAAAGAAAAACTCATGATTCAGATTGGCAATCCCTGTCCTTGTCTATGTTGCTTGCACACTCTTCAAACTAACGCATGGTGCAAACTTGACAATTTGTAGTAAAATGTTCACCATCAGAACAAACATAGTGTCAAAGGTGCTCAAAAAAGTTGTGCAATCCATTAACAATTATTTGAAGCATGAGATATCTTGGCCCATGGGCGCCCAAATAGAAGCCTACAAGCAGAAATTCAGTACATGTGTTCTATGCCCAGTGTTGTCGGTGCTATCGATGAAGTCCACATTGCTATTGCGAAGCCTCTTCAACATGCAGTAGATTACTTTCACTTCAAGAATAGTGGCTATAGTGTAAATTGCCAAGCCGTTGTTGATTGTGACAAGATATTTCTGAATTTGTATATGGGCATGCCAAGCTCAACTATTGATGGACGAGTGTTGTGGAGGTCCTGAGCCTTCTTCCAATTAGCTTCCACTGGGAATTTATTTGGTGCAACTATAGTTGTTGATGGATTTTCACCCTACCTTCTTGGTAATTCGAGCTACCCATTACTCTCGTGGCTCATGATTCCACTTTGTGATGCACCACAATT
This sequence comes from Thuidium tamariscinum, assembly GCA_947034885.2. Classification (NCBI taxonomy): domain Eukaryota; kingdom Viridiplantae; phylum Streptophyta; class Bryopsida; order Hypnales; family Thuidiaceae; genus Thuidium; species Thuidium tamariscinum. The sequence continues at coordinate 10,035,169 of OX344756.2, forward strand.
CAATTTTTCTAACAAGATATTGAATAGAAAGCTAAAGAAAAGACACACGGTTGTGAAAAACGACTTTAGAATTCTCAAGCAATCTTTCAAGGAACTGTTTGGGAAAACTACACGATTTGAAATTGAATTTCGTTGCGGACGTTATAGTATGCTACACTATACTCTATAACATAGTGCGTTGCTAGTACGTTCCAAGAAGATGTGAACCTCTTCCTAGATATGTTATCCGCTGAAGGTATGGAAATCGAGAACAATGATGTCGCACACTGAGCTACTCTTGTTGTGGCACAACAAGTCGCTCCTTGGGCGCAACAGAAGCAGTAGACAAGCATTGGAACTTGGGCTTATACTTGAATGAACGTCATTTTCTTTCAACGTGACCTCAATTGTGAGTCTCCATGATGATTCACTTATCTCTATACATTTTGTTCACATTTTTGCTCTTTCTATACAGAAATTCAACACTGTTATATGCACTTGCAGAGTCTACATATGCAGAGACGTATATATTGCAGATAGACAATGTATGACGACGTTTTTATGTACAATATCTATATCTATATCTATTTTTTAATATTGTACATGAAGTAAGTCTATACAAGCATTACACACTTGACACAATGTAAGATTGAGTAGGTTTCAATCCGTACACACTAGACACAGTCATTGCATGGAAACTTAGATAATATTAATTGATAAGAACTGCATAGTGGACACTATGCGTTGACAGAGTGTCTCTGTTGCTCATACTGCATTACATGTCCATCTTTTATTACTAACCAGTTATTTGCTATCATACATATAAGCAAAAATGAAAAAGCTTCAACTGACCCATAGAATGTGTCTTCCTCTGTTGTAGGTACATCTTCAATATATTTAAAATGTCGGTAGATGAGTTCTCGCTATGCGAACATCATATGTTCATACTTTGTACAATTTCTTCAAGCACCATGTCCATCAGTCGCATGCCATGTTATCGTCATCACATGCATCGACAAAAAAACAGTCGCCACTTATGGATGTTGTCTGTCCACGGCAAAACTCTATGTCCCATGTACCTTCATTGTTGCGAGAATGTGTACAATCGACGATGTGTGTGGACGTCTCCACCACGGTGATTACCTTCTTCTGCTTCTCATCTACATCACTCAGTGATTTGGCAAGGACTTGGATCAGGTGTGCAAAAGAATTGACCATCTCTCCTTACTTCACAACGGCCAGGTGTGCATTTTGAACAGTCACGGCTACTGTCTCGTACATTCTGTGACCTCTTTCCTTCTAATAAGTCATTTATTATTGGAAAATGTCTCGTTGCACATCAATCTTCTGTCGTTCCACAACTAAGCTTGCATCTGCTATCCCCTACATCTGGAAAGCCATAATGGCTCTAGTGGCTTTTGTAGCTTCGGCTATGACGGTGTGACCGAATATGTTTTTTCAACGGACTGTCATGCTACTTAGACATTGTAGCTAGACACCATCACTTGTTGTTAATGAACTAACCATATGCAAAATGACACTCTACGACCAAGTTCCATTGCAATAGCATTTTGCTGCAAAGGACTAGTTGTCACTGGCACTAGTGATTGTCCTACACTCCTCGGAGTGCTTAGAGTCAGGATGTTCTCCTTAGGCGTTGCCAAGTCTTCCATAGAATCCACATTAGCATTGTCTTTGGACACTTCTTCTTCCACAATACACAAAGGAGCTTCATAATTCGCATCCCCTAGGGATAGTAAGTCCCGAATGTGAGGAGGTTGAATTTGTAGATGATTGCCGCACCATTTGAGGATGGCATTGAAGAACTATGTGTGAGTCCTCGATTCATCACCAGGGATTCACGGGTTCTTTTTTCGAATCCCTACATAAACTAAGGCGTAATTAGGCTTATAAAACCCACAAAAGGGCATTAAACCGGTATTGGCATTACACATACCAATGTGCCATTCGGTCATTAGAGGGGGTTTAGGATAGTTTACATCCAAAACAAGCCTTGTCTTAGCTAAATAGACGCCAAACTGATAGTGATGTGCAGGATTAGGGTAAGAAGCCTAAAAAGGCCCTGTCTAGGCTAGGAAGTCCTCATGGGAGAATCTAGAGGGAATCCCTCACTTCCCATAGCATCAAAGAGAATACGGGCAAAATACTAACCTTGAAATGCAGGTACCGGGCGATTTCCTAATTCTAGGAGCACGCAATGAGGATGCAGATTTGCATCCAAGTGGGGGGATCCCATGGGTGGTCCCCTCTAAAGTTTGGGAATTTTCCAACATTGTTTGGATATTTTCCCAGACGGTCAACCGCGGTGGACTTTGGGTGGGAATTCGAAAGAATATCCCAAAGTGCGGTAAAATCCCACTAAAAATTCGGTGAGGCGGTCTCACACCAACGGAGTGCTTCCCCAAGTTTCAAGACAAATCAATAGTTGGAAGATCCCGAATCGGCGACATTCCTCCCCAATTGACAATTTAAATGACGGAAGTTGTAGTTGACCGGTGTACTGGGGCCATACGATATCGGAACGAAGCCTATCTTGGGTCTATTCCTACCCCCCCCTCTATCTACTTAAGAGATTGGTGAAGGTTTGGGGTTCAAAATTGCCAAACTCCAAAAGTTGGGAATTTATCCCAACTTTGACCCCAGCTTACACCAAGATTCTTTGAGAATTGGGACATAGTTTCAAGGATAAGGGATTCTTCTTAGGCTAATTATGGCCTTCCGGACCCAATGGCGCAATCCGTTTGCCATTCGGAGCTAAACTCCAAAAGTTAGCCTTTGGGGGACAACTCACGGAGGAGAAATTGGGATTTAAGGCCCCCCAATGCTTTTGGGGGGAGTTTGGGCCCCAATGGCCGTGGGGAACGTGTAGGGAACACGTGGGGAACTCCGGGCACATGTGGGAGCAAGTACCACCTCAAAAAGTTAGTGGAGGTGGCTCCAAGTGCTTGGTGTAAGTAATTTCAAATTAAGTAGGTGGGAACACATGGGAACTTCTCCCATGTGAGAACTTGTAGATTTCGGGGAAGGTAAATTAGGTGGTTTTGCAAGTTCTTATGAGGTTAGGTAAGATTTGAATTTCTCAATTCAAATGGTGTAGATTTTAGGTGGATAGTTAGATTTGGAATTAATAAATATGTACGGACCTCCTAAATTCCCTCATCTAGTTATTCTTAGTAGATTAAGGGGGGGGTGCTCCCTTTTGAGTATAAAAGGGGCGGCATTCTCCTCTCATTCTCTCTCTCTCTCACTCCTACCCATTTAAGGGAGGAGCACTATTGGGTCCGGGTTATGCCGGATTTCCTTTTGGATTTTGATGCCAAAGGAGCCTTTGATAGTTTTAGGGTTGTTGCACCTTTGGCTCTTGTGGTTTGCACTTGGGGACTTGAGACCCCCCCAAGTCTTGTTGGAACTTTTGTTAATTGATGGTGGTCCACCTTTTGTATTGTGAAACAAGTGAAAGTTGTTGTGGGAGAGATTAGTGAGGAACCGAGGGGTGACTTGGGAGGTGACTTTGAGAGTATGTTTACAAATTGTATCTATCTCTTCCCCCCTTTCTTTTGTGCACAAGGCTAAGCTAGTCCCATGAGGAATGGCGGAGCCTTGACTTTCCTCTAACACTTAGTGTTAGCAAATAAGAAGCCCCCTCTCTTCTCCCTCTTCTCTTGTCCACGGGGATAGACTAGTCCCATGAGGGACGGCGAAGCTATGTCCCCCCAAGTCTCTAAGCAAATAGAAGTCTTAGTCAAGTGTCAAAAATACCACTCTCACGGCGAAGCTTTGAACCCCCTAAGTCTTAGCAGGGTGTCAAATGCAAGTCCCCTTGAGATAGCAACAATGTTTAGTTTCCAACATTTTGGAAATTAATCCAACGTTTAGCTTTCAACAATTTAGTAAGCAAGCTCTCACTTAGATTAAGAAAACTAATGTTAAACCCAAGCACTTAGCCTAGCACCCTTGCATTGCATTGAGAGTCAAATATCAACATTCAGCCCAAGTCCAGAGCCAGCCCCGCAGAGTAGCCCCGTAGCGTGGGTATCGGAGGGGTCCGCGGGTATTCGGGGGGGTCCGTGGGTATTGGGGAGGAGGAAGCCACAGTAGTTGGGAGGGCCGCAGCAGTGGGAGGGCCACAGGGTGGGAGGGCCACAGTGTTGGGACTAGCCCACAAATTAAACACAAATATTGGGTAGTTAGAATTAGAATAGAGATAGGCTAGATGGGGGTTAGCCCACAAATTAAATACAAATATTGGATAGTTAGAATTAGAATAGAGGTAGGCTAGGAAAGGATTAGCCCACGAATTAAACGCAATTGTTAGAATGGTTTAAAGTAGGATAGCAATAGTGAGGGAAAGGTCGGGCCCAAATCAAAACCAAGCATACAACGTAGCCGGGAGCGCGAAATGGAGATGGTGCTGGACAGAGAAGGCCCGGCGTGGGACGTACGCGGAACGGAGGTGGGTCTCTAGAACTCTCCCTTTGAATTAATTAGTGGATGCAATTAGGAAGTCGTTAGTAGGAAGAGGCTAACATCCGAAGTGGGATTAAGGCCCACTGATTAGCAAAGACAAATAGGAAGATAACCCCGATTAGGATAGGAAGTAGAAGAACGAATGCGCACCAAAGAATACAAGATGAAGAAATAAGATAAAAGAATACGAATACGTCAAGTAGATTAAAGCCAAGGCAAATATGTAGAATAGACTAAAGCAAAGACAAGTACGTAGAGTAGAATAAAAACTAGACAAATACTTAGAGTAGAATAAAAACTAGACAAATACTTAGAGTAGATTGAAACCAAGATGAATACATAAACTAAATTAAGACAAAGACAAATACGTAGAAGTAGGACGTAATTAGAATAGGATAAAAATACAAGAACGTAGAGGTAGATTAGACAAATACAAAGACGTAAAAGGGGGTCAAAATACATGCCAATACGTAGAATAGGATAAATACAAAGACATAGGGATGGGGTAGGGAATACCATACGTAAAGTGGGCTAAAAGCAAGCCCAAACACATAGAAGTAGGACAAGAGAACAAAACAAACAAACACCTAGACTAAAGTAGAAGGAATATAGAAGTAGGATAAGAGAACGAAACAAACACTAGGTAGGATAGGTAGGATAGTAAAGAAGATCCATTGCTTGGAAGGCACAATGGATTGACGCTTAGACACCCGTAGGTAATAGAATCGTTAGGACCAGAGCCTGGTTGTGATCACTTAATTCTAAGGGTGGGAATGAAGCGTCCACACTATGTGGCAAACCACTTGGACAAATCGTGCGCCTTCTTGTCTTTCGAGGACAAGTCCTAGTAGTGTGCACAGTTGATGCCAATTCAGCAACAGATATAGATGATTTTCTTGTAGTCGGTCACCACCTGAATCCACTTGTTTTTGCATGCCACTCCGTCTCTGACGTTGGGTAAATAACCAATGACCTATAGGTCGGTCGCCATGTTGTCCCACTTTATACTTTCCGGTTCCATCAAGTATTGTAGGTCTACTATCTCAAGTTATTTCAAATACAAATCTCTCTTCGATTGAATGAATATGTGGACTTTAGTCAAAGTCCAATTTGCTTGTTTGTCTTTCCTTATGCACTTAGCATTACTAGGCTTTGAGGTTGCTCTGTCGTCGCTATGGACAGCAATGCTCGAGGTTGTCTTCGTCTAGAAGCGTTGTTGAAGGGAGTTACTATTGCATCATCTAAATAGAGTGGTGACCGTTAGAAAGAAACATATGATTGTATAGACATTGACACAGTTCACAAAAATTGTTTGAAGTGCATGCATGGGAACCAATGTGCTATGATTGGTTCATATCGAAAAAGAAATAAGACAAAGTGAAGGACTTATCAACCAACATAAATAGTGGCTTCGTGATGAAGGAGATGGATGATCGAGATTTCAGGGTATACAGGTACATTTACCATATGGACAATTAGCCAATCGTCATCCACTGCTAGGATTGTCACCAACGCTTTCCATTTCACATCGTTGCTCCATGGGGTTAGAATAAAAAATCCTGCAATGTCCACCAAAATTAGTAAGAACATGAAAATTGAGCATTATCTCATAGCAGTGATTTTGTACTACAAGTTTTCCATATCATACATGATGTATGTGCCTTCTATAAGTCCTCTCCAGCACGAGTCAATCCACAAGGGACTAGAATAGGCTGAAGACAACAATGCTCTTACAAGTGTCACAACAAGAAAATAATTAACAAACAGAACGGACAAGCTAGAGCATTGAATGCGGAATCTACGTTGAAATTTTTAGACACAGAAACGATGTATAACTCATGAGGGACGACTTCCACGTCTAAGCAACGACCTTATAAAGCAATCAGTTGTAATACTGACCTTGCATGTTGTAGGCAAGTATCGCAAATTGCACTACACTGGGACCTGACTTCCATAGGCTAGATTTTCCATGTTTTACAAAAACTGCAATAATTCATCAAATCGGCTACTATAGACTTACTGCAAGCACAAGTGAAAGCGTAGAAGTTCTTACCTTTGGTACATTGTTGCAATTCAAGTTTCTAGTCGTTTACTTCTTTGAGCGCCTCAATGTTATTGTCGTCGCAATACTAGTTCCGGCATCCATGAAGGCAATAATTTCAAAGGACCTAAACCTTCTTCAAGCTACCAATAATAAGGGCCTGGAGAAGACGATAGTGCAAACATTGCCATGTGGCCAACGTGTTCAAGATTCTTGAGGTTAATTAAGTGCAGATACTTTGTAATTACACGTAATCCCTATTTCAAATACGTAGTACAATCCATGTGGACTGTCGTTGCGTCATTTTGCATTAATTTATAGTATTTCCAAACTTCCAATGCAACCAAAGTGGTACGCATTTACTAGCGACACCCAACCTGGCCATTTCTGTGAACTATTTGTGCCACATAGGTTTGGCAAATTCCTAACACCACAAATAGAAACACAATGCGCTTTTGAGCCCAATTCTCCCTTGAATAGTGTTGCCTTAATGGTAAGTGGGAAGATACTTTAATTGAGTTTGTAGTCTATCTAGTATTTGTCTTCACGTGAATGAGAAGTAAGTAAAAAATGGATGGCAAAATTAACTATTTTAGTATTTTTCTCCTTGTTCTAAATCTAAAATTTCTCCTTGAAAATGATATTTTTTGAGTTTGAACCCAACTAACAAAATAAAGGTCATCTTTTCTAGTTTCTACTCTAATTGAAATTTTTGGAAAAATTTGTAATATTTAATATTTTATTGTAGTTTAAACTTTGGATGTATTTTGAATGTCTATTGTGGGCTAATTATAAAAGAACACAAAAAATAAGTTTACACTATGACTATGATGTTTGTTGTTGTAATATGCACACACAATGAAATTTTTGAAATTTTTGAAATAATTTTCTCTTTGATGTGATTTTACTTTACTTTTTCTTAAAAAAATTTGATAAAAATCAATTTTTTTTTGTGAAGCACAAAAGACATGTAATTTCATCTTTGAAAAATAAATATAAAATTTTTCATACATATCTAGTTCTAAAATGACAACAAACTGAGTAATGGGCAATGAGGCTTAAAACCAATGGTTATAGGGTCTGTCATTTGAGGGTTAAGGTTTGATGAGCTTTTTTTGATGGGTTTCAGATGTCCTAAAATAATTTTCACTTATTTTCCACTTAAAGAAGAATTGATGTGGGATCTAACACAAGTAGTTTCATATTTTTTTGGAGCATTATGAATTACTTATGAGTTTTCAAAGAATTAGATAATAGGCACCTATTCTTGACCATAGGCCTTGTAAAACCCACTCACATGCAATTTGAAAAAAGAGTTGGCTTGACCCAAAATAAGCATTGCTGCATTCAGAAAGTAATATATAAGATTCCTAAATGCTACCTTTACTAAATTTAGACGAATCCTATATTATTTTAGCATTATAAAAAGTCAAGTAGGCAATCAATTCTCATTCAAAAAAATTAAGTGGATACACCTTGGCTTTGAAATGGACCCTCCTTGGCTCTTATTCCATCTATTGACAAAATATGAAGTAATATGTGACAAGCCTTAATTATACTCTCACTCATTGTTGGCAATCCATTTTAGAACCATTGAATGTCCATTATAGAACTCCCTACAAGGTTCTTTGAAGAAGAGGGTTTCTTTCTGAGCCACTTGCCATAGAACCAACACCTTGCAAGTCTACTAAGGTTAATAACCCAAAAGCACCACTAATTATTATTGTATCTGATTACTATTATTAGACTACTTAAAACTTGTATTTTCTTATTAGCAAGTAACAGGAGGTTCCAATGCATGAAAGAACACAACATTTTGGTACTCTATGCAAAAGTTATAAAGGAACAAAGTTTGATCCTAAAAGTGTTTCCTCCACATAGGTACATAACTCATTTTGGAAATATAAACAAATTGTAGATGGTGGTTTAAGGTCAGTGGTACTTTTGGATTATCTACCATTGCATTGTTTAATTTTTGACTAAGAATTGAGAATGGAGTTGGTTTGGGTTATAACTTCATGTAAAGTAAAATAGTCCATTGGGATTAGGCTAGATAAGGAATTTGGTGTCATGTTCTTGTAGAATTTTATTTTATTTTTTCCCTCTATAAAGACATATGTGAGAAATAGCATGTACAATTGAAATTATATTTTTTTGACAAAGTATAAATTTGCTATGTATTTTTGAAAAATTTTATACATTATTGCCGTGAAAGTCTTTAGACTTCCCTTGAACCAACAAAATATGAATTATCCTAATCTTACTATCTAAAGCAATCATGATATTTTCTAAAGTCAAAGACTTAAAAAGTTAACCCTTACAATGAATTTCATACTAAAAATTTGCAAATTCCTAATGTGAACATCTCCAACACTTATGCCATAATGTCGCATTAAAGGATTTGGTGAGACCTAGGCAAATGTGGCGCCCCAACACTTGTAGCATTTGTCATTTAGTAGTCCTTGTGCCACTTCTTGTGTCCCAAACTCAAAGCTACAATACTCAAGCAATTTGACTTGCAACATGCTACACATATTTCTATATGTCATGGGTCATAGCTAAGTGGGCAAGAAAAACAAGCATCATAGTCAGTATTCTTTCTATGTAAATCCACTCAATTTCTTTTCCAAGGATGCCCAATGGAACAAATGTGATGGCTTGACATAAAAGTGGGGTCTTGATTTCTATGAATTTTTGGCACCTTGGAGAATAATGTGCCTTCTCAATTCGTATTATTGAGGTCCCTCCATTGCATAGATTTTTTTCTTAGCCTTAACAAATGACATAGATGGTTTGGCATGTTTCTTATAACACAACTATTGGAGATGCTCTAAGGTTACTAATCACTCCATTATTTTCATATAAGACATTGATTGTAGCTCAAAGTTCACATATTGAAAAAATCCACGATGGGGTTATTTCTTAGGTGTCTACTAGGTGCATTTGACTATAGTTGGCTATTCTACTTTACCACATTCTAACTAACAAAAAGGCCACTTTCTAACTAGAGATTCAAGCAAGTTAAACCCTAAAGGTCGAAACACCATTTTATTGGCAATATAGCAATTTAAGGCAACTCACTACAGATGGAGTTTTTATTTATTTTTCTTTGAAAAAACTATCAACTAGTAATTGTATAAACTATTTCAACTAAAAGAGTTCAAATCGTATGAGGAATTCACTTGCTCATGGTCATATGAAGAAAATTGAAGAAAAAATAGAGAAATTAATATTACTGAAACCTATAAAACCATGATCATGTAAGACCATAAAGTGAAGGCCTTTAGGGAGCTCTAGCATGTACCACCTAAGACTATTTGTGGTAATACTTTGCCAACTCCCTAACTTGTTTTCCCTTGTCACAGTTTTGATAGCCTACTCTTCAATTACCTTTCTCAAATGCTTCTTTATTACATCAACACTAGGTAATGATAGTACCAACAACAACAAATATTTGTTATCTTTGACACTTTGATTTGGCTTTGTTTCACATACCTATGCTTCCCCTTCACGATGTTTTATTGCTTAGGCATCTCTCTATCTTCATTTGTGTCCATTGAAACAAAGTCTTATTTTATTCTATCTATAGAACTATTAATTGTTTACTACTTCATTTAATTCATCTACCTCATTTGTTTCATTTGTTATCAATTTTTCTACAATTCTTTTTTTTAGGTACTATAAATGGTGTTTCAAATACCTAAAGATTTTTCTTTCATTCCATTTATGATTTTTGTTCTCCAATTTGATTTCTCACAATTTTCCACAATTTTCCTTTATTGCTTGCCTCAAACATTCTTATAGTCCTTGTTCTTCTGCTCCTTAAGGCAATCTCCCAATTACCTATGCAATTTTGTATCCATTTTTAATTTGCCGATAGTTGTCTAACATTATTTTGTGTTGAATGCCTATGTTCACAACCATTAGAGCTGTCTTTCCCGCATACTTTTCATTTTTGTTTTGACAAGTGAGAGGAGCAAAAACTTAAGTGTAGGAAAGAGTATCAACATTTTTTTTCCTATAGTGCAACTTGGATAGGAAGACCCCTCATATTGCCTTTATCTTCCATTGCTAGATCCTCTTCCATAGCTTGTTCTTCCATTCTCTTCTTCCAACAAGTGGAACAAAATTTTAAAATGTCTCTAGGAAAATTATTCCCACAAACACTATAGCATTGTGCAAGCCCCAAAGCCCTAGTCAATGTTGGCACTAAACAACTACAACCAAAAATAAAACTTCATCAAAAACTCTTCATAGAAGTTCATTTATACATACCTTCCAAAATCTCAAAGGCTCCTAAATGTCAAAGGTTAATTTCAATGAGAAGCATCAATCAACATCAAGTTCCAAGGCCTACAATGATGACATAAGCCATTTCATTAGTAATTCTTAGGAACTCATCCTATGGAAAATATTAGGAGTTTACCAATCACTACATTTGAAACATATTGAGAGACAAATAGGTTAAGAATTCTCTCAAATCCATTTCACCAACTAATTGACTTGTAAGTGAACAAGATACAGTTTCATCATTACACTCTTAGATAGGAAACAATTGTATTTTTGAATTTTAAACCTTCGAAGATATTTTAAAAAATCATAATACCTTCAATTCATTTATATTAAAAAAATTATCATTGTAATCATAAGTAATTGATGAAGAAAATATCAATAATAGTCTATAATCATAGTCTTTAAAATAATTTACAACTATGAAATGCTATTTGAAGTAGTTTTGCTTTTAGACAACCAATGCCAATTATATGGTGAAAACATCATTTCATTACATAGTTTGCATTCTTAGATGAAAATAATAAGAAACTTCAAAAATGATTCTAGTTAATTTGACAATTATAGAAAAACATTGTTATTTTAGAATTCTACTTAAAAAATCACAGTTCTTTTCCTTTGCCAAAAACTACATAGGAAAGTAGACTCCTTCTGCAAAATTGCCAACCATTTCAAAAGAAAAAATTTGGTAAAAACAATGACTATAGAGTGTCTAAAACCTCAAGCACACGTCCATAAAATATTCATAGGTATCAATCTTCTCCTTTCACATGAGGTATAGTCTCTTCTCCAAAGTAGTAGACATCCATGCAAGTGGAAACCTTTCTTGTTTAATTCTCTAACTCTAACCTCAACATCAACATCATCAATCCAATGCACAAGCTTCATAATTAACTAGACTTTTATTAGCATGCACACAAAGTTTCATATATGACTATAAATGGATCCTCAAGTCTATTCAACTACATCTATAACTTGTCTATTTTGCATGGCTAGGTCCTTTGATTTGTCTTCAACTTAGCACAAATAACTTCATTTCATTGTATGAATGATTGCAAGAAATACCTTCCAGTTTCATTGTGTTTCAATTTTGAAATGCTATAATTTTGAAACATTAAGTAAATGCCAAAAACAAAAACAAAAATTTCTAGATATCTTAATTGCAGTTGTATCCCTTATTTTGCAAAAAAAATTAAAAATCATTTTATATTTAAAAGTCAATTTTGTTCATTTGTCACACATTGGCATTTAGGATTTTTCATACTATTGATTGTTTAAGTTAATGGTTTTGAGCTGAAATTTTTGTGATACATTTTCCTAGTAGATACATATATTCCTACCAAAGGAAAACCAAAAATATATTATATTATACCCTCCACGTTTGTGCACATAGGCCACCCTTGAGCACACTCTTCTAAACATTGAAGATGGTTTTGACCTCATTTTTTTGGTCAAATCTCATCACCAAGAAGTTAGAAGTCTACTCAAATGGATCATTTTTAGCTTTGATAAAAAATTAAAAGAATTGAATTTTCTACAAATTAAAACGTCATAGTATATATTTTCTCAGCCAAAATTCTATGTCCAAGAATACATAGACATATGGACTTACTCTAGTGGTGCATTGTAATGTATAGTGCCCTCTAGTAAGTAAGGTAACCTATGTGAGTGTTTCGTATGGTGATGTTTAGACATTATACCTCCTAACACTAATTAACCTCTGAGTGTCTAGATTTATCTATAGGATTGACAATTTTTGGGAAAATCATTATAAAATACTATTTGGAAGAATATTTTGGAGTTGAGATACAAATAAAAGTTGTAGAGTTTGAGTTTTAGAATATATCCATAGAGTTAGATTCACTACACTAAACTTGGTAAATAGTGTTGGGTGATAATTAGTGTTCTTCCCTGTTTTTTACCCCCAACACTATTTTTCAACTTATATGTAAATAGTGTTGGGGCACTTAATTGCTACTATAAAAATTTGTCCCTTCCCTGCAAAACTGTAATTTTTGCCTCTCGCCATGAAAATCTATTCCTTTCCAAGAAAACTGTAATTTTTGCCTCCCACCACAAAAATCTATCCCTTCCTTGCAAAACTGTAATTTTTGCTTTCTACTGCGAAAATTTGTTCCTTTCCTAGAAAACTATAATTTTTACCTCCCGCCATGAAAATTTGTCCCTTTCCTAGAAAACTGTAATTTACTATAGAGCTAAAATAGTGTTAGAATGGGTAAATAATCTTCTAACACTAACCTTGCTAATCACAATTAGTGTTATCTCAGCAAATTAGTGTTGCCAACACTATTTACCAATTTTAATGTAATGCTATCACCAATATTTCTCTATAAATTTTGAAAGGAAAAACTTGAAAATTCCTTCTAAATTCAATTGCAAGCAAAATATTGTCATTTTTAAAGCAAAATTTTGTTAGAAAGGATTTGAAATGAGGTTCTCTTGTCATGGTGATTCTTGGGATTTTTGTGTTCTTTGATTCTATGACCTTAGTTTTGCAATTCCAAGTTTGAACTAGAGTCAATGCAAGTCAACCACTTGACATACTTCCACATTTGTAATTTTAGAAAAATATGTGTTCTAGTAACCCCAAATCCAAATCTTAGATAGGACCACAACTTCATAAAATATCTCTAAAATGAAGATGACTTTCATCCAATGAGAAAGAAAATCTGACTTTTAGTTTGTACATCATCCAGAAAGTGAACATCAGAGCACTGCAGGGTTAACCTTGAAGCGCTCTGACGTCCATATTTTGGACGATGAACAGAGGGCTTCAAGGCACTATTTCATCCAATTAACTTCTCATTTATCAAATGTAACACTTGAATCTAAAAGAGACAACTTTCCTTAATGACCAAATTCATTGAATTCTGGTAAATGATATATCTGTACAAAGCTATAAGCAAAAATGCGCAAAAATTCAAAAAAGGATTGAGACATTTCAGGATTAATAAGCAAGCTGATCTGGTGAAGATATTGTGGATTAGGGAAGCTGATATTCCAAACAATGCCATGATGACTCACTTGCTTGGAAAAAAATGAACTGTATTATATAAATGAATGGGTTTAGGAGGTGACATTTGTTGCCCTACATGGAGCCCTGAGAGTCAGTTGTGGTTTATTATGAGCTTTGGCTTTGTGAGTATGAATTTACTGATTTCTTGTTGCAATGTGCTGAAGTTGAGTAACATAGCTACCTTGAGTTTGAGTTTGAAATTGTAACACATACCTAGAAATTTTGGCTCCAAAACTTGATTTTGTTGCTTCCAAGTAGTTGTCAAGAAAGTTGCTGAGTGAGTTTGAGTTGTGCAATTCTATGCAACACTACGGCAGGACTGTTCTTGACATTGGAGGAGCAGGGCATTATTGTAGGGATGAGGAAGGCTGGATTGTCATGTTTCTTTGGTATGTCAACATGACATGAAACTAAAGTCATAGAATCAAAGATTTTGATACACCAAAGAAAATTATGAAAGAAAGGGGTGTTTTAAGTATACTCCTCGTAATATAGTCCTAGTATTATAGTCCATTATGTAATGACTGATAAGGAGTCTTTTTAAGTAAAAGTTTACTGGAAATACACAACGTAAAACACTCCTTTCTCTTAGTGTTATGTTGTGAATTCTGAAGAGATATCGTGAGAGGGGGCTCAGTACAAATTGAACAGAGGTCCAGATCGCCTCCAAAGTTGCAGGCTCTTGATTGGAGGCACCTCAAGTATGTGCTTCTGAAGAGTCCTCCTGTGCACCCTTCAGAGCTTGCAGATAGTTTGCCCATTTCTGTGTGCCAAACTCCAATACGGAAAGCATTGCATGAGCTTGGACTTTGTAGCTGAATCACAGTCATGAAAGCCTATTTGAACCAGAGACACAAGCATCAAAGGTTGTGCTTTGCAAAGCACACAAGAATTGGACAATTGGAGAGTGGAGCTTGGTTGATTTGGTTGCAAGCATGCTAGAATGCATAAAGTAAGGGGTTACGATCCTCCCTGAGTGCATATCGGGAAATTGCTGCCTGAGGCGATAGCCCGTGGGTAGCAAATTTCCCGATATGCACTAAGAGAGGGGCGTAACCTGGGGTTAAGCGCGCCAGGTTTCTTTTTCTTTCCAGTGCTGCAATGATGCAGTGCATCATTGCACTTTCCCAAATATTGTAATGCGTTATTACATCAATTATTTAGTATGAGACTGGAAACCCAAGTGCTTAACAGCTGTCATTGATGCTAAGGGAGGTAGCACACAATGGTAGTAGTTGTTGTTAGTTCACTTTACATCCCATACTTCTAGCAACAGTTGTATAATTACATTCAAAGTTAGAATGATGCCTCTACATGTCAACAGCTTTCTATTAATTGATGCCCAAAAAATGGATCCATCATCTGCTTCAGATGAAGGACTGACCATGTTTTTCCCTGTGCATTTTCCTGTTTTGGCTCACACTTCGCAGCAGTGTTTGTTTTTCCTGGCGATTTGGTGCAAATTTTTTTGTTCACAATGATTACAAAATAGTCATTTTGTAATCATTGGTAAGTTCCAGTCATTGTGGATACTTGTTTTTTCTGTAGTGCAGCTTGCAGGCAAACTATTCTCAGTGAATCTGAATTGATTGTTTCAATGCCCCAAGGAATTTATTAGAGCATCAAAAGATCTCAAAATATTACACTTAAAATGATTTCACCATGTATGTTCCTTCAGTGGTTGGACCTATTGCATCCATTTTCAAGCATATATATATTTCACGCATTTTAACTTCATGACCACTACTTGCAGACCTTATAAATGCAGTAAATAATCTTGGTTGCAATTGGAAGATACTGAGTGTGCGGTACGTTTTCACGATGGATATCAGCAAGGCAGTGCAACCAACTGGGTCTGGAGGACTCAAACGCAGAGCATCAGAGCATCCTGTTGTAAGGTAGAAGGCTCTTAAATGGAGCGGTTTCTAAAATGGTGCCCTATCTTAAATGTATAATATTTGTACATGTTGCTTTTTCATAGCCTTTAATAGTGTACTAATAGTTTACATTTTAACAAGGGCACCATTTTAGAGCCTTATGTCCTTTCAACTTCAAATTTTGATAACTAATTCTAAACAACTCAAAAAAATATGAAACGATTAGGGTTAGATGTCAATTCTACTTGTCTTTCAAGGAAAATTTATTGGAAAATATTTCTAAAAGTTTTACCTCCCTGAAATTCTGTTTTAGCCCTTAGATGGTCCATTACAGGACCTCTTACCTTATGTCGATCAGGGCTTTTTTTTTCATATTTGAAGAAGTGCCATAGTGCCAATATAGAATGCTATAGTGCTTGGCGCTCCCAATTGCAACATTCATCCACTTATTGGATGTATAATAAGCTTTTCATCCACAATCAAGCAATTTCATATAATATATATTTTTTAATTTCAGAGTTGTCTGACAATTTTTCTAGCATTTTTCTAGCATTTTTTGTAGTATTCTTTTAGCAAGATTATTTATTCTAGTGTAATCTAGCACTAAAAAGCCCAAGAAAAAGCCTTGATGTCGATTGAGAAGTCCTATGCATGAATCTAAAGGAATCTCTTTGTGGCTGCAAAACATGATATAAGGGAGGAATCTTGAAAATTGTTGAGGCTCAAAAATTTCCCACCTTTTCAAATGTACAATTTTTTGTACATGTTGTTTTTTCCTCTTTACAGGAATGTACAAACAATGTACATTCGAGGGGGTGGGCAGTTTTAGAGCCGTATGCCATTTTGATTTCAAAATTTCATAACTAATTCCACAAAGCTCCAAAAAATATGAAACAACTTGGGTTAGATGCGAATTCCACTTATCTTTCAAAGAAAATTTACTAAAAAAAAGAATTCAAGAAGTTTCACCTCCCCAAAATTCAATTTCAGCTCTTAGATGAGCACTTTTTGGACCTTCTCCCAAACAATATGGCCATAATCCAAAACTCCCCACATTAATTTCCTATAAATGCAGGATCATATAATCTCAAAATGTTATTAGGCTTGCCGCCAGTGAGAAGCAATGTACTCATTTGCTTATAGTGTCTACTAAAGTTATCAGGAAATGTGCTCAGAAGTGTGTTACTTGTAATCATTTGAAATCTGAACTGAAAGTAACAATTCACATTGGATTCAAACCTCACATCTATTATATTAAGTACAAATGGTCACGACCCCTGCCACGACCCAATGTCACAAAAATGGTCACATTTTTATCCAAAATATATTTCATCCAAAACATTTTTCATCCAATCCATTTTCTCCTAAGATCAATCATTGTTACATTGCAACAGGTCTATGCTAGGCTCTTCTAGGTGCAAAAAGACTTATTTCAAACCTTGAGGATCAACCTAAGAATTTTCCCCAAACAAATATCATATTGAGGTAGATAACAGGTTCAATCATTGAAAGGCTGCAATTGTATAGGCTATCAAGGAGTTAGAAGCAAGGCTTTTTTCATATTTGAAGAAGTGCCATAGTGGTGATAAAAAATGTTATAGTGGTGTTCTAAATTGCAACATTCATCTACTTATTGGATGTATAATATGATTTTCATCCACAATCAAGTGATTTCATTTTTTTTTAAAATTTCAATGAAAGTTGTTTGGTGATTTCATCCAAGTTTTTTGACATTTTTTGTAGTGTTTTTTAGCCAGATTATTTTTTAGGGTGCAATTTGGCACTAGAAAGCCAAAAAAAAGACCCCTAGTTAGAAGTTGTAGAGCACTTTGAAGTCTTGGATTTGAAGCAGCAAGGGCACTAATTGCATTGAAATAAATTGTTTCTTTGGGTATTTGAGTTATTCGTAAAGTACACTAAACCGGGGTTTAAACCCATGAGTTTTGTGAAAAATGTGGTTGAGTTTAAAAAGTCAAAATAAAAGTGGGCATGAAACTTATTTTCCCATCAAAATGGCACCTAAAAAAGTTTGGTCCCCACTTTTGAAGTCGTGTGACATAAGTATCTTGCAAAAAAATTTGACACTTCAACTATAGTTGCCTTCTCAACTTCAAAAAAAATCATGCCCAAAGTGAGGGGACTTTACAAATAACTCAATTGAAAAATGAACCCAAACATTTAAGTTTAGTTGAGCCATAACTTATCGATGTATGCGCACCTATTGTCAACACTGTCTCAATATCAACATGTAGCGAAAGACCATGAATTTTCAAGGACCATACTGATAGTAAACCACCCTCAGAGGAAGTCATTGGAAGAAGAAATCAAGCAACCCAAGTGCCATTGCATGAATCTGCCAATTTCATTTTTCTCAACATGTTGATGTGCATGATTTGTGGGTGAGCCGACAATCAGCTATGATTGATGAATTTTGGACGTGAATGTCGACAGTTGAATGAGTCAATGAATGTGCTCTGCTTCCACTACAACGTGATTTCTACTATCAGTATCTTACTTTGAAAGCACCACACATGCATGGTTCCTTCATCCAAATTTCAAACACTTTGTTGATTAACCCCTAAGCGATGCCGGCGCCATTTTTTGGCATTCGGATGACTTCGCAGGGGCAGCAGAGGACATGAACAGTAATTTTTTCATTCACTTCTTTTTTAATGACCTTTCACATTCAGTTGTAAAGAGTCTCCAATTGAGTTTTTAGTCTAACTACTATTTGTTTTTATGTAGTTGAGAAGTAATTACAGAAAACGGATGGTAAAATTTGCCATTTTAGTGTATTTTGAGAAATTGACTGAATCTGAAAATTCTCCTTGAAAATGACATTTTTTGAGTTTGAACCCAACTAATGAAATGAAGGTCTTTTCTTCTAGTTTCTACTCCAATTGGAATTTTGGAAAAATTTATAAAATTTAATATTTTATTGCAATTTGAACTTTGGCTGCATCTTTAATGTCCACTGCAACCTATAAATAGGTGTACACGGAAGCTGAGTTTACACCATGATGTTTGTCACAACAATTTACACACATTGTGAAATTTTCAGATTTTTTGAGATAATTTTCTATTTTCTAAGATTTTTTCTTTATTTTATCTTCAAAAAATCTCATAAAAATCAATTTTCCTCAAAAAAATCTGAAATTTCTGTGAAGTGTAGAAGACATGTACTTCCATCTCTAGAAAAAAAAATGAAAAAAAAAATTCATACTTGATTGGTTCATGAATGGTATCAAATTGAGCGACCAGCAAGGGGGCTTCCAACCAGTGGTCATAGGCCCGTCTTTTAAGGGTTAACCCCTAAACGACGGGTGGGTCGCTGTGCGGGAACAACGGGCTGTGAACAAAGACCAGTTGAGGAAAGACTGAAGGAGAAAGTCACTATTTTTGGAAGTAAAATTTAGCCAACAATTCAAAATTTGAAGTGGGCAATGGAACCTTCATGGCATGCTGAAAGAATCTAGTCTTTTGTAAAGTTATGAGTACATTAATGCAAGCTAATTTCTGCACTACATCATGGCACACAGACTTAGGTTTGATACCGAAAAAAATTTGGATGGAAAGCTTCATTTTTCCATTCTGTAGCCTATTCTGGAGTCCTTCATCGACCAAAAAACATTGCCCACGTTGTTTAAGGGTTAAGGAATTGCAGCAAGTGGCAAGCATGATGGGTGTTTATATCTGTAAACCACTCCCCGGAAATCTCCTGTCGAATTTCTAGCTGTGCAATCAAGTCATAATGCTTGATTATGCGGCTTTACCCTCGTAAGGGAAGAGGCTCAAAAACTGCTCATTTAAGGGTTGGTTGCCTTTATCATGTATTTTTTTGCTTATTTTTTAGTCAAAGAGAAATAAATGAGGAATCTCATGCAAGTTGTTTTATAATTTTTGAAGCATTTACGAATTACTTATGAATTTTCAAACAAAATCTAGCATAAATCCCTATTTGTGATTTGTAGGCCGTGGAACCCCACACATGCTTGGTTTGGAAAAGAATATGGTTTTGTTCAAAAACTAGCATTGCAACATGTAAAAAGTAATAGAGATGGTTTCTAAAAGTGACCCTTTCTAAAATTGAAATGAATGTTTGAATCAATCATTATCATACTCAAATCCTCACTTTTTAACATTTGTAAGAAGGTAGTTGGACTACCAATTCTTATTTTGAATAAAATTAGTAGACACCTATCCACTTAGTTAGGAAAGAACCAACCCATGGTGACTCTTAAACCATCCATTGAAGTTCAAAAAAACAAAAAACAAAAACAAAAGCATCCAGTGAAGAATTATAAACCAAATCTTATCGTGCTCTTATGTAATCAAGAGGCCATATTCCCACCATCAAGTATCCATTTCACAACCTCCTATTGGACACTTGAAAAATGCCCGCATTGTTTTAGAGCCCTCTCCTATAATTGGGCATTACGACCTTTATGCAACTCTCATCCCAAATCTTCATCTGCTCTGTCGATTTCCTGCTCTGTCGATTTCCTGGCAGTAGTTTACATTGTGCAATACTCTCATTGTTAGGGATTGTGGGAAAAAAAATACACCTCATTGAGCTCCGCCCTCCTCGTTGACACGTTTTTTTCCCCACAATCCCCTCCTTGAGCATTATCCTATACATATAATAAAAGCAGTGGTATCACATAGATCTTTGAAGTTCAGACGATCCAGTTGCTGGGTGGAAAGTGCAGGTGATTTTGATGCAGAAAATGCAAGGTCCGAAATTTCCAAAGGTTAGAAACATTGATACCCCTTGTACGGGCTGCAACTTTTGTACCACACTGTGAATTCACAGACCCACCAAATATGCGTCATGTTGACGATGAATGTATTGCATTAAAAAATTAGTAGTTGCAATTTGTTACCAGCAAGTTCCATGAAGTAGTTGCTGTTGCTTCAGATTTTTGTGGTTGGCAAACTAAGTCCATGAAACGCGGCTTCCATCCAAACCCTAAAAAGAAATCTGAAGAGATTACTTCATTAAGGGCAAAACATCCATTCCCGCACCTGTTCTTTGCAGTGGAGTGTAGATTCACCCAAATGCGTTAGTAGGCTTTCTTTAATGTGTTCGCCACATGTATAATTGTAATTTGTTGACACAACTGAAGGACACATAGGAAAATTTGGTTGACTGAGTGTCGATTTTCGCAAGGTTCAGTTTGGGGGGCACCTATAGTACTATTCCACAAGTCTAGGAAGCCAACACTTTGAAAATTCGTATAAATTACATACTGTATCCGGAAAATCTAATTTTTTTTTAATATTCATGATTTTCACTTGCTAATACTGAAAAATATCATTTTTAGAAAATGTTGCCTCCAACTATATTGAATTCCTTATTTGGACGTTTTTGGGTGTTTCCACTGTACTATTTTCAAAACTTTCATCAACAAACCAAGCCTTACGCACTCCATTCTAAGCGGCACATTTCAATTGATGAATGATGCAAGCTATGCACAACAATAGCACCCTATGCACATCTCCCTTTGAAAAATCACGGTTTACTCAATTTGACTCAGAAAATGATTTTTAAAAGAAAGGCTCTCAAGTGCTTTCCATTTCTCTATCTACCCAAAAACATTTGGAAAGGTTTGGGTGCATTGGTCGGTCATGAGAAGCGTTTTTCTCCTTACATGGGTGATTCCTGAGCCTTCTACGTTACCCTAACTTCTAACATCAGAATCTGAAACCAAACGCGTCGTCCTGACTGAAGTTAGAATTGAAATCCGCGTCCGTGCTGCTTCAGTTGGTGCCACTGAATTTCTTTGGCTTTCAAGTCATCATGGTTGAAGCTTGTGAATGTCACTGGCTGGCTCTTACTGTGAGTGAGTTTGCAATTGCAGAAAATGTCAAGCAAGCCACACAAATTCATTTCAAAAGCTGGAACTGGAAGCAGCTTGGGGCTCTCTGGACACGTTAAGGGAGTCTGCTCTAAAAGCAACTGCCTTCTAAATGCAACCTCTATCTAGGAACTAGTGACATGTTATTTGAAATATGTACTTCTGTCCATGATGAGTTAGGTAGGCTTAAGTGGTCGTTTTTAGAGCAGACTACCTTAGTACGTTCACCTACTTCGGACATCATGGGAGGAGGGAGCGACAAAGTCATGGATAAGGGAAGAGGCTCATAAACCGCTCATTTAAGAGTTGGTCTGCTTTTTTTGTGTATTTTCTGAGATGGGAATATTTTTAGCGTATTTTGCAATCAAGAAGAAATAGATGAGGAATCTAACACAAGTCGTTTCATATTTTTTGAAGCATTATTGAATTAGTTATGAATTTTCAAACACAATCTGGCATAGGGCCCTGGCTATTTGTGATTAGTAGGCCTTGCAAACCCATGCATGTGCAGTTTGAAAAAAAATCGGGCTTGGTTCAAAAACTAGCATTGTAACATGTAAAAAGTAATAGAATTTGTTTCTGAATGTGTCCCTTTCTGAAACTGAAACGAATGCTTGAATAAATCATTATTTCAAATTATTTAACACTTGAAAGAAGGTAGTTCAACAACCAATTTTTATTTTGAATATAATCAATAGACACCTATCCACTTAGTTAAGAATGAACCCATTGGGACTCTAAAACCATGCATTCAATTAGTAAAAAACAAAGCTTAGCATGCTTCAATATAATCCACAATTCATTTTCTCACAATCAACTATCCATTTTAGAGCCTCTTAGAAGACAAGTGCAAAAGCTTAAGCAGTTTATGAGCCCTCTCCTATATAGGGTGTTTTCTTTTGGGAGGGGGACACAAATAAAGGATTACTTTTACTACAAGGGAAAAATATCAACAAGTACTTAGTTGCAACGTGGCATGAGAGATAAAAATAAATAAATAAAGGGGGGGATAAAATTGTGGATACAGTTTCATGGTGCAAACTTGAATCAAAGTATAGGAGGAGGCTCTTAAATGGGGAGTGATCATTAAGAACTATCCCAACAAAGGACTCTCAAATAGTGCACATGCTTTGCAAAATGGATAAATTAAGTTTTCTTGAACCCATAAAATGTCTTTAGAAGTTAGTGGTTTTAAGATAGTCAATAGTCAATGTAGGCAACCATTATGTATAGTGTATGATTTAGTACTACATGACTAAATGGCTTGAACAAAAATCGACATGACATTCAAAGCAACATTAAAATGTGATTGTTTGTCAAGTTTGGGCCAAATGAGTGGCACACATGTGTCTTGCTTGTTTTTTTTGTTTTGATCTTTAAACAAATGAAATGGAATTTCAATTGTTTAAGGAACTTAGTTGGTGCATGAGTAGACTTTGTTGAACACTCATGCCATCTTCTAAATCCATTTCTTGATTCTCTTGCTACATTAAAAGCCATAACCCAAGTGATTATTATTGCTTCCTATGTACACAAATAGCACCCTATGCACCTTTGCCTTCTAAAAATAATATCTTATTTAGTTGGAGTTAGAAATTTACCAATTTTTTTTATCATACTTGTGTTTTTCTTTCCTCAACCTACCAAAAAAATCTGAAATGTTTGGACATACAACCTAAACTTCAGATCAATCTTTCTTTTTAGAAGGTCGATTTCTAGACCACTTACCTTAAATGCCTTTGTAAATGTCATTGTAAATCTCAATACAGTTGTCAAGTATTTTTGGTTAACAATACCTAATTACAATTGCTTTCTAAAATTGAAAAGTCAAGATTTTTGTCTAAAATATACTTTTGCAATTGATGAGAGTGAGTGATTAGTTATCCTAAACCCTATTTTCAGTACTTTCAAAGGTTTGGAGTTTATTCACATGGTGTCCAAAAAAAGGACTTCCATTATTTACGAGAGTCTATGGTTGGTTATCCTAAGCCCTATTTTCAATACTTTCAAAGTTTAGAATTTATTCAGATGGTGTCCAAAAAATGTACTTCCACCATTTACAAGAGTTTATGGTGGGTTATCCTAAACCCTATTTTCAATTCTTTCAAAGTTTATGTGTATGGTATCCAAAAAATGATTTTTCAAAAGAAATCATTTCTTTTTGTTTTAAAATAAAATTAATTGGAAATGGCTATTTTGAAGGTTATAATTGGATTTGGGTTTGATTTACAACACATTTAGTTTTTGGATACGAAGACCTTTATATATTAAACCCTTAATTCCTAAGATTTTGGACGAAATATAGATGTATCATGTTATATGATGTCTTCAAAAAATCTGATGTTCATATCAAAAGAAGAGTCACTAAATATAAATATTAGAAATTAGTAGTCAACTTTTCATCCATGATTTCCACAATTCTTCCACATTCATATATAAAGACAATCATAAGAAGAGATTTGGTTCTATAGAAGCCCGTGAATTCCCACATAGTGAAGAACATTGGCAATTATGCCACTGCTGCATGTAATGTAGTCAGGAAATAGCCATGTTAGATTTTTTGACTTTTTTTACAATTTCAAGACAATTTTCTTTGTATAAGTGAAGACTAATAGTAGTTAGCCGTTCCCTCACTATTGCGGGAACAATACAAAGAACTGGCCTAAAACGGCCTTCTATTCTCCAAACTCTCATCTTATGTTTAGCACTCCAATGGATATCAATTTAGAAAATATCAAGGGATCTAAAGCACCTTTCATCTAATTTGATTGTTTGCCAACTTTCTCTAGTACAAGGGTGTAAATGCACAAAGAGCATAGATAATGGCTTATAGAAAGATCATTCAAAAACATTAGGGACATTGTTTTGCAGAATAAAACGCTTGTTTGTTTGACATATGCAAGACACTATTTGCTTAGAAACCAAATATAAGTCTTTTGGTGTCAAGAAACAAAATAATTTTCCTTCGTTGCTAATTTAATTATCTATTCAAAGGAAAAGAAGTTCTTTGGCAATGTTCCTAGACCCCAACTAAATTGCAATCATAGGCATATAAAAAATTATTTTGCTAGATCTATGCATTAATTGGGCACTTCATCTAAAAAATAGCGCAACTAGTTTATATAACATAGTACCTATTAGGATAAACCAATAGTATATTAGCTAAGCCATCTTCCCCTTTATTAGATGGAAAATAAGCAAATAATGCAAGACCCTATCTAAAAAAATAATTGGGCATGGAGAAGTTACAATTTCACCAAAATTAACAAGTCTACCAAAACTATTATATTTCTTCAACAAAAAGTTCATTTGATTAGTAATGATGCACATCCTTTTTGCTTTTACAAGTTCAGATGCTTGTAATTGGTCAAAAGACAAAATAACATGTTGTTAGGGGTAGGCAATGAATTGAAAGACACAAAAATAAGCTTGAAATTGAATAAATTGAAAATTTTCATACTTGTAAGTCAAACTAGTATGTTAGCTAGGTTCAATAAGGATTAGGGCCATCTCTAGTCAATGTTGTATATGCTAAATTGAGCTCAAAGAGTCATGGTATTCTATTATCCTATTATGGCTTAGTTATGCACAATGTGTCATTGGGTTGCCCTTGGATTCAAAACTTTCAAGTAGTATTGTCTTGTTTCATTTCTCTAGCCAATCCTAGCCAATTCCCCTTGTTGTTCCTGTAGCAATGAAGGAACGGCAGATAGTAGTCAGCCAATATAAATACAAAAAAAAAATTAATTTGGGGCCACTAAAATTTCAAAAAAATTCTAACGTGGTTGTCACTGGATCACATCGGCTCTCTATTGATCTATAGTTTCCACAGTTCTACACTACATAGGAACTTGTAGTCTTCTTTTCATTGAAATCTCCTCTAATGATTAAAAAAGGCTATACTACACGAGGTTCCATCCTTGTAGTATAGGCTTGCTTTTAGAATAAGGTAGCTACTCAATCTACTTCATGATAGTTCTTAAGGTATTTACAATTGTACACATGTTATCAATACTACCTAAATGTAATACCTATTTTTGGACCACATAAAAACTATATTTTCTTTAATATGGATTACATAAAATGTACACAATTAAATTAGGACAATTTTAAGAATCTACTGTTGTTTTTTGGTACACCTAGAGGCAATACTTTAAAAATTCATTACTTGTTTATACAATGTTCAAACAATGTATGCTAAAGTGTGATAGAATCTCTTTTAGTTGACAATGAGATCTAATATAAATATATATATGTTTGTTAATAGTACATATGTTTAGATGTAACTTGTGTCGATTGTATAAGAGCACATTATATCAATGCAAAGTTTCTTCACCTTCAATTGAGAGTCAATAAAGGTAGATGTCTATGTACAGTTTCTATTATATAAGCCTCAAAGTGTGAGAGCATGAGCCTAGAAGACAATATATCTATGTACAATATATATGATACATAAGGCTTCTATGATTATAGTGTACATATATTATAAATGTTTATATTATAAACACTTTCAATGGTTATAGGATATCTACCTATATGTATGCTCAAGGCTCACATGCTCACATACTAGCACTGTGGGATCATGTCTATGTGGACTCTGAATCAAAAAACAAAATTTCAAATTTTTTTTAACAAAAATTAATTTAGGTGACTTCTATGATGTGTACACTTCTATTTGAATAGGGAGAACCTACATTGTTTTAGGAGTAGCTTTGTTTTATTTTCAAACTAAATTGACAATTAAAAAGTTCAAGTCTAATGCTAAAATTTGTTTCTTGGAAGTTGAAAACTTGTTCCTTCCACTTTTCATGCCCCATTAGGAGTAGATTGGACCCAAGGGAGAGTTGTTTTAACCCAGATTCCATTTGTGCTTTTTCCACCAATTCTAGAAGTTTTTATTTGTTAGATTCTTTTTAGAAAGATCTTAAACGCCTCTCCAAAATAATGATGACTTGTATGCTAATGGCCTTGTTAATTTACTTGTCAAATGTTGTTAACAGTAGTCTCTTGACCACATCAAATTTGTTCCAAAACATCTCCTTAGATAAGCTTATATATAGGAACATCTTCAAAACTTGCAAATTTCTAGTTGCCACATTAATTTTCTAATGTTCTCCCTCTAATCATACAAGCAAATTCTTTTGAGTCCCTTGTACTACAAAAATTGCAGATTTCCATAAAAACTTCTACAACATTTTAGTCTTATCTCATGCCCTTTCTCATTATACACTAAGGGTATGCTTGCGATTGGTATTAAAGGTGGTGTTTGCAATGTGAATCCAGTCCAAAAGTAGGTCTAAATTGTTCCTAAGACCCATAATAATAGTACTCTTTAACAATAAGGTTGGATTACACTATGATCCAATTCTAAAAAACTCTAAAATCCAACAATCCTACTAATTAAGAGTTTAAAATTGGACCCAGAGAGTTTACTTGAGGATCCACTCCAAAACTTATTGAAATGACATAGAATATGCATGATATAGATTTTGAGGCTAGGGAAATTTTTGGACTTCTTAACATTGTATCAAGGGCATGAAAGGAAAGCACCAATTTTGTAGAATCAACTTTGTATTTAAGGCCAATTCTAATAGAATTAAAAAATTCAATGAATATAAGTTACTTTTATGCATGGATAAGAGAATAATATTTCTTCTCCAAAAGAAAATCAATAATTGGAAAAAATAGAAAAAATAAATAAAAGAAAAAATAGAAAAAAAACCATAAATAAAAAAATTGGAAAAAATTGGAAAGTAGATGGGGTTTTTTTAAAGATTTAAAAAAATTGAGCATTTCTAGTGATAAATTCATTGCCAAATTTGCTTATCTACATTTTTTCTTATTGGACCCACCATAAGACCTACAACATTTACACTTGTCTTTAGGCTCCCTAATTGAAAAGGAAGGGGGGGGGGGGGGGGACTAAATCCTTTACACTTAGGTTTAATTTCCAACACTAAATTTCCAACAAATATTTTTATCCTTAAATGTCCAATGCACCCGAATTTTTTGCAAAAACTTTGAAGTTAAATAAAACGTAATTAAGTTTCTATATTTATTAATGAACATTTTTGAAATTTTCTTTTTGAAGTCTAATTTAAGCATTGAAACCTTGATTTTGAAAATGATTGAATATGATTTTTCTATTCAAGACTTTGTGCACATGTGTCTATTGCAATCTTGACTTTTTGTAGTGTTGAGGGCTTTTAGAAATGAGCCTTGAATACACTAGGTTTTGGAGGAAAAAAAACCATATGAGAGATTCATTTGAAAAAATATAGAGTAGATTTTAAGAAGCCATAAGTTGATTGGGATTATGTATATCATCCTATTAGATGAAAACTCTAGTGTATTCGAGGCTCATTCCCAAGAGCCTTCAACACTATTGAAAGTCAAGATTACAATGGACACATGTGCACAAAGTCTCAAATAGAAAAATCATAATCAATCATTTTCAAGATCAATTTTGTGATGCTTAAACTAGACTTTGAAAATAAGTTTTTAGAAATATAAACTACTACAAATAGAAACTTGGTTGGATTTTACTTAACCCATTGATGTCTTGTTGTCAATTTGGAGGGTGGACAAGGCCTTTTCATATCAAATGCATAAATTTGTAATAACTTTTGAAGTTCAATGCCATTCAAAAACTTGATTGTACCAATTGAAGTGCGGACAACAATTCCGTAAGTTGCACTAAAGTTTTTGATAGGAGATGATATCTATACAACATTTTAAAACTCGTCTTAGTGTTCACATCTCTGTTGGTGTATATATAAGAGCTAAGCTACACTTTTTGAACGTATTTCTTATAGGAGAATTCTTTAAAGTGCTAATTGGACCACATCATGCATCTTTTAGTATCATGATGGATATGAGAAAAGTCTTTAACTCGAAGAAACACCAACTCATGAACAATAAGCATACATTGTACTATCTTTTTGTCATTTATGCCCATTTTTTTGCATTCATTATTGTATTTTCAACCAGCACCTTGTCAATTTTTCTATTGCCAAATCCACATGAAAGGTTGAATTGGTATATTTTTTATCCCAAACACTCCTACTCCTAATTTCCTACATTCATTCTTTTCGGTCCATCTCCTAATTCCCTACCAAACTTTGCCCTACCATTTAGAAAAGTTTCAAAATCAACCTGAAAGTGGTCGACTAGACCTTAATGGGTGAATTGACCCCCTCGCTCGGCCACTCCAAGTAATTTCAAGGGTGCAAGTAAAGCAAAAGCCCCCTATTTGGTGCTTATCTAATTTACCTTGGACACTCATTGTAGCTAATTGGGGGCCTCTAATTGCAAATATGAATTTAGAGTTTGCAAAAAATTAAAAACTTCCAACATTTTCCCAAGTGGCTGAGCAAGGGGGTCGATTCACCCCAGCCAAATTTTGGTCCCTCGGATATTTAGGGGTTAAGAGTTTCTTGACCCACAACTTTTTGATCTTGGACTGTAGTGTAAACGATCCGAGTAGATTGGCCCCCTCGCTTGGCCCTACCATGTTTTACCAGAGGTGCAATCAAAACAAAAAGCCCCCTAGTTTGGACCGTGATCACCCCTACTTTCCTCATTGCTTAATCAATTTGGGGTCTAAGATTGCAAATATGAATTCAAAATTTGCAAAAAAGAATTTGTGTGAAAAAAAAAATTACAGCATTTTACCCAATTGGCCGAGCAAGGGGGTCAGTTCTCCCTGCCCGTGTAAACCTACCCTAAAGGCCAGCTTCCATGTGAGCTGGGCCAGTCGAACTTGCAAGGGAGAGCTGCAATGAGAAGTGAGGAGTGACACTTCTATATGGATCTGATGGGTGGGGAGATATCGAGTAAGAAAAGCACACGTAATGATTCCCTTGAAGTTCACTCAATCTCCACCAATGGCCTCGTCCACTGTTATTGGTGAAACTTGAGCTCCTGCTTCTTCACTCACCAAAACCAACAAGACAATTGGTGGGAGCTGCTTGTCTTGCAACGCTTTTGCTACCGGGTGGACTCACATGGAAGCTGGGCCTAAGTGCGAACCTACCTTACCTTACCTTTAAACCGCCCTGATTCAGTTTTGACCTGCTGAAAGTCTTTTGCCCCCAAAGTGCAGTTCTTCCCTCCCGAAACTCCACCTGCCGAACTCCTTGCAAAGCCACTCACCCCGGCGCTATAGTTCGGCGAGTTCGGCGAGTTCGGCGACTGCCGTCCCCCCCAAGTCCCGGCAGTGTGCGGCGCATGGCGCCCACTCCGCGCAGTGAGGCCTTCTCTCGGCTACGACGAGACGAGCAGCACGAACTGCAACAACCTCCGTCATGCCCTGGCGTGCGTCCGTCCGTCCGTCGACGGAAGGCTTGTCCTGGGGTGACCAACCCAACTACCCAAAATAGGGGCGGTGGAGATTATGCCCCCTTCCACCAAATTGCGTGCGTCATCTAAAACCGGACCCAGTTTCGCCCCCGCAACAGGTCCCACTGGAAGCCCGACCTACTTGATTTCGGCACCCGATTGCGGGATAGCTACGGTACAGGACCTTACGGGGCTGGTCACCGCTACTGTACAGTACCTCCACGGGACCGTATCTTTGGCATCGTATGCGTATGCGTATGCGTAGGGGTGGTGAAGGGGATACGGCGAGTGCAGCACGGCAAGGTTGATATGCTGGCTAGGCGTCGACATGCCGGGCAGACGCCCCGGCCCGGCCCGGCCGGGGGCGTTGGCAGAGGTTATATCTGTTTTTTCGGCGGGGGGTCAAATGTAATAAAAAAAAAATTGGGAACTAAAAGTCAGTGTGACGACGGAGGCAGCCAGTCAGTAATAAGGTAGCAGCATCCATAACCGTCACTGGACCCATAACTGGCAGTAGAGTGCCCTTGAATTGTCTTCAAGAGTACCTCAAAATTGTCAGCCATTCTTAATTTTGATTGGTAAACTCTGAATTTTTTAGATTTTATTGTGAGAATCAAGAAAGATTTACTAGAGCACGGTATAGAGTGCCCTAGTCAGTACTACTTTGAAAATTCATAGAAATTAGATGCCATGTCCAAAAATTCTATTTCTTTTTTTGAAAATTCATTATTTTCATTTGCTAATACTGTAAAAATACTTTTTCTAGAAAAAAAGACCTTTAACTCTACTGAATTGCTTATTTTGACGGTTATGGGTGCTTCTACCTTAGCCCTTTTTTTTCCGGCACCTTGTGGTTAGATTGCACTATTTCAAAAACATAACATTCAGTAGCAGCCTGTCACACTGCCTCCCAGCGGATGAAATGGTGTGGAATATTTCACACCATTGAATAACTAAAGTTGCAAACTTCAAGAAATGTTAGATGAAATTAGGTGATGGGGAATTCACAAAGGGAAAGGCAGTCCTTCTATGGGCTATTGAATGTTATGAAAATGTCTTTTTTTCGCCAGATAAAAGTAATCTTTTTTTGCCAAAAATTTTCTAGTTCGCTTTAAAATATGGATGAAGTTGCCAAATGTGGATGAAAAATTGTATGACTATGACGCAAAAGTGTAGTAATATGAGAAAGAAATATTTTTAAGTCTAAAAGATGGATGAATGTAGAAATACAATGCTTCACCAAATTTGAAGTGATCGCCATCTAGGCACTTTCTCAAAAAGTAAAAAAGAAAGGCTGGTCAATAACTTAATGTAAACTCCAAGCAGCAAAACTGCTCACCCTACTCACACATGTGTCAAATTTTTATTTTTGTAATGAAATTCAGAGTTGTTGAGTGCCAAGAGATACTAAGGTAGAAATACCCATTTCCGTCCCCGTCCCTATTCCTAAACCCTAGAGTATCACAAAACATGTCCATAAGCATTCATCAAAGTGTCCTAAAATGTTTAATTCTAATTTGTTGACACAGTTGTAAAACACATGTATAACTTTCATTCACTGACAATTAATTTCAGCAGAGTTCAGTTTAGGATACACCTATAGGACAATTCTAGTGGTGTAGGGAGCCAACACTTTGAAAATTTATAGAAACTACATATTGCATCTGAATAACTTAATTTAATTTTTGAATATTTATGATTTCACTCGCTAATACTATTAAAATACTTTTTTTATACAAAAAAATGCCTCCAACTATGCTGAATTGCTTAAATTGATCGTTTTGGATGTTTCTACTAAAAGAATTAACATTTGCAAATGTAAAAGTGTCTCAAGTACGTAGTTGACAAAGCCAAAATTACATTGACCCTAGTTCAAACCTAGTTTTGTCATAAATGAAGTCGTAGAATTGAAAAATACAATAATTTCAAAAAATCACCATACAAATAATACCTCATTTCAAATTCATTCCAACAAAATGTATTAGAAAATGATAATATTTTTCTTGTTATCAAATTTAGAAAAAAAAATTCAAATTTCTCTTTCAAAATTTATAAAAAAATATTGGTGGTAGCATTGGTGAATCAAATTGTAGGGATGGAGTCTAAAATTTAAAGTCTACAACTTCTAATTGAATATCAATTCCAAAATATTCTTTCACGTTATACTTTATAATGATTTTTCTCAAACTGACAATGATAGGAAAGACTTTGGGCCTTTAGGATTAGGGATTATGTAAAAATACAAAAAATTGGTACTACAAAATAGGGGACTATTATTTTTACATTTACCTTTGGATGGGCAATGAGGGTTTCGGATCATCCCTCCTTGATCTAGGAAGGTAGTTAACCCCTTCTCAATTACACCCCCTATTTCAAGTGTCTGGGTTGCTCTATTTCTAGGATAAGAGGTGGGCGTAACCGGTCCATTACAATGCACTAAAAGCTGTTGATTTCCACTTGATTTTTTATCAACCTATGGTCAAAATTAGACATATCTATACAACAAGTATAGGTTTGCATAATCTTAACAACATAAAATCATAGTAATTTTGTTTCAGGGGCAAAAAAATATGAAATAATTTCAAATGTGTCTTAACTTCTAAATGCCCAAGGCACCAAGATTTGAAGTTAAATAAAATCTAACCATATTGCTATTTATAGAACTTAATTATTTTGAATACTTTTTTTTTAGTCTAGTTTAACCCCTAAAGGTTTTTGACTATGTTTTCACCTAAAACACTCAAAAACTATGATTCTTAATACAAGTGCAAAATTTTAGAAAAAAAACATCTTTTGAGACACGTGTGTAACATTAGAAGAGATTTGAAGGCATTGAAAGTCCATGAGTTTTTTTGACTTCCTAAATTGTGAGAGTATACTATGTCAGTAGTCTAATGTGGGCAAGAGTTTCTTACATTTGAAAATATTATTATTATTAAATTATTTTTAAAGAAAAATTGATTATTTTTAAATTTCGGTTTTAGGTTTCTTAACAATTTTTAGAATTTTTGAAAAAAAATGAATTTTAATTTTTTTAAATCCAAAAAATTCAGCGAATAGAGTTGATTTATAGTTTTTGGATTGTATAGGGAAGAGGTTGGGGGAACAACCCTGAAATGGGCTTTCTGTCCTCAAATCCTTTCTAGTGTCATAGGACCTTGTAGTGGGGTGGTTTGAAAAGATGTGGGAAAAATTTCAGAAATTTCCACCATTTAGATTGCAAGATATTAACATTTGAATTGACAAAAAACTTTTTTTTATCCTTACAAAAATTTGGGTAGTTGCACTTCATAAAGTCACATTTGTATGAGAAAATGCTCAAAATGGTGGTTACTCATTGAATTCACTCTTCAATGCAAATTGGCTGCATGCTCAAAAAATTTCAAATCATTTGAAATTGTACAACATATTGGAAAAAAATAGTAAGTAGAAAGAAGTAGAAAATGCTTCAAAGTACTAAATAGTGAACAATTTATTTATGGAAATGAAAAATGAAAATCTCAATGGTTGAAATATTGTAATACTATCAATTTTCACCCAATGTCTTAATTTTTTTTCCATAAATGTTCAAAATTAAATTAATTAAAGAATTTCAAACATTTTTGTAGAATAGAGATTTGATAACTATTTGCAAACTACCCCAAACTAAAATTCCTCATATCTTTTGACTCATTGATCAAAATTGAATGATTCAAAGCTTTCCACATAGATATAAATCTAATAAACCAATCTCAAATTTTTATTTCTTAGAGAAGTAATTTTCAAAGAAGTTTTCTAAGGTCCTCGGATTGCTTGCCGAGAAAAGAAAACAACATATCATGCCATAACTTTTTAACCATGTAGTCAAAAGTTATGAAAATTGTCGGGCCTTAAATCTACTCCTTGAAAAAAAAATTGTGAAAATTTCAAAGAGAAAAAACAACTCCATTTATAATGAACTGCCTTAAATTGCTATGTTGCCAAAAAACACAGTTTAGGCCTTTCAAGGTTTAGCATCAAAAAACCAATCTTGAAAATAATTTAATATAATTTTTCTAACACCTCCATGAGCAAACATTTTAATCTTCCAATTCATAAATAATATTCTTGTTTTTAAAAAAAATGATCTTTTATATATCTAGTTTGAATTTACAAGGTTATTTTTTTTTAAAAATTGATGAAGTTTATCAAAACGTTGGCTTTTCATTTGATTTAACTCCTAAGTGTCCAAACTCATCTCTAAAATTGGCGATTTGGAAAAAATCACCTTAAAGTGTGGTTTGGAAGAAATTTTGGAATTGAAATACAAAACAAAGTTATAGACTTTGAATTTTAGATTCCATCTATATAGTAAGATTTGCTAATGATCTCACCAATATTTTTCTATAAATTTTGAAAGAAAATTTTCAAAATTCCTTCAAAATTCAATTAAAACTAAAACATTGTCATTTATTTGACTAAAATTTGTTGGAATGGGTTTGAAATGAGCTTCTATTCATGTAGTGATTTTTTGGAATTTTTGTGTCCTTTAATTCTATAACCTCATTTTTGCAAATTTGGTTTTAAATTAGAGTCACAACAATTTTGGCTTGGTCAACCACTTGACATACTTTCATATTTGTAATTTTAGAAAAATATGTACTCTAGTAACACCAAATTCAACCCTTACATAGGAAAACAACTTCATAAAGTATCTCTAAAAATTAGGATGGCTTTCATCCAAGTAGTAACAAGAAAGACATTTGATTATCCATTTTTGCATTGTTCAGAAATTGGACATTGTTGCACATTAGGACTAAAGCAAATTTCTAGAAGCTTAGAATAGGCCTTGGGCATTTGGATGTTAAATCAACTTTCCTATACAAGGAAATTTTTTCCCCCACCAATCTTAGCTGGGAACTTTACTGAATTCCTTAACCCTTGAACAACAGACTGGTAGCCGTAGAAATCATGCACTTTGATATTGTGTGACATCTTTTACTTTGTGTAAGCCAAATATATTCATTTGAAGTCAAAATACTGTAGAAGATCTCCTCTTTCCACCCCACTAGGGAAGATTTGAGGCAAGGGAGGGCCATTTCAGGCCTATTTTCTTTGTTGTTCCCAAACAAATAAAAAAACATCTTGCTAATTGAGTTATTTGTAAAGTCCCCCCCACTTTTGGCATGACTTTTTTTGAAGTTGAGAAGGCAACTATAGTTAAAGTGTCAAACTTTTTTGCAAGATACTTATGTCACATGACTTCAAAAGTGGGGACCAAACTTTTTTAGGCACCATTTTGATGGAAAAATAAGTTTCATACCCACTTTAATTTCGACTTTTTTTAACTCAACCGACTTTTTCACAAAATTCATGGGTTTAAACCCTAGTTTAGGATACTTTACAAATAACTCAAATGTCAAGCAATAATTACAAATAAAAATAAGAATTGGGGTCCTGTAATGTGAAAAAAAGTCCAAATTTCTTTATTCCAAAAAAAATTAAAAAATGACATGGCCAGGTCTCAGCCACGTCACATTCTTGCCACTATGCAATTCCCTCGTTCTCCACAGTCCACAAACTTGCAGTCTTGTTTTGGCCTCAATCTCCCCTAATGCGAATACCAAGGATAAGTAGTTGCACTTCTGTTCAACAAGAGAAGATTCTTCGTCGTTCATCAACCACAAAAATGTTGAAAGGTTGGAAATGGGTTGTAACCTTCTGAACGAGATCCTTTCCAAGCAAACATGCCGTGACATGTGAGTCATCAAATCACGCCCTGTCAAGTCACCCCATTCCCCTTTCCTTTGTTCCGTCACTTGAATCGAAGCATCGGCGGGGGTCAGGCCGGCCGTCTCCCACGAAGAAAAACTGGCAGGACGTTAAATCCTACCATCGAAGGTGGGCCCAGTAGGGTAAAATTCGACTTACCAGGGGTAAAAGTAAAAAGCCCCTATTTTGTGCCGTGTTTTTGGGTATGATAAAGGCCCTCCCAAGCTAATTTGGGGTCTCTGATTGCAAATATGAATTAAAAAAAAATTTGTGCAAAAAATAAAAAATTTCAGCGTTTACCCTCGTGGTAAATCCAGCCTGCTGGGCCCACCTTCGATGGTAGGATTTACCGTCCTCCGGAAAACTGAAGTCCACCAATTTTAAGAATATTCTAGAATTTTCTTAAAATGAAAACCCCCGGGAACCATCCTCCGCAGCAGCCGCCGGATGGATGGACCCATCCGCGGACGGCCTGGATCGTTGACATCGGGGCCAGCCAGGGCAGCACGTTGTGGCGCCGGTCCACGTCGCCACCTACCGACCTCGTCCGGCTAACAAACTTGACCTCCACTCATCTATGTCCACCTGTCTACCGACGACGCGGTTCAGCTTGGTAGGTTCAGTTTCACACGTGCCGGTGTGAATGGGGTGGATTCTGTCCACGTCATGTATTTTGGGAGAGGACGGAGGACATTCAGTTTTTATTTATTTATTGGTGTGATGATTATTTTGGGGGATGGACGGAGCTCAAGGGCAGGGTTTTTTTTTGGCGATTTGGAGCAAAATTGCACTAAATATTTTTTCCTGGTACCGCACCTATATGAAAAAAAAACAGTGGATTTTTGGATGAATTAGCTAATAAATTTAGTTTTTTAAAAACTATTGGATGAAATTGCCAAATAATGGATGAAAAGATGATGATAGATATGTATTATGTGCTAATATGATATTTTCTATCTAGTATTATGGGCTAATATGATATTGAAATTTGGAGTATGACTATAAAATGAAGTATTGCCACTTTTGCACTTCATAAGAAATGAAAAAAAAATGCTACTTAAGGG
This sequence comes from Thuidium tamariscinum, assembly GCA_947034885.2. Classification (NCBI taxonomy): domain Eukaryota; kingdom Viridiplantae; phylum Streptophyta; class Bryopsida; order Hypnales; family Thuidiaceae; genus Thuidium; species Thuidium tamariscinum. Next base: position 10,071,873 of record OX344756.2, read on the forward strand.
TAGTATGTTCTATAAGTGCCCCTATTTGAAATGTGATCCACTCCTATCTAGGAAAGAGTATCATGTTGCTTGAAATATCTATTATAATCAATGACAAGTTAGGTAGACTTGAACAATTATCATCAAAATTGGATGGATGGAGCTCAAGAGTAGTTTATTTTATAAATGACCCTAATCTAAATGTAACTCACCACTATTTGGGAATGAGTGACATATTGCTTAAAATACCTACTACTATCAATGTTAAATAAGATAAATATCTTTAATTGTGTCCTTCAACTAATTATTTTAGAATGCATTATGATCCCCTCTTCAATTCATTTTAAAATTTAAGTTTAGGATTATCATTATTTTCTTATCTATGGGGTGCAAATTTAAGTAGTCAAATACAACTATTATAGATTTAAATATAATAATAAAAGATAATAGGATGAACATTGTAATGCAATTACCTTGAAGTCTAAATTAGATGTATCTATCTTAATGACAATCATTATAATTGCTTCTGACTCTTTAAGACTGGTAAGGAAGAATGATTGATTCAATAATAGATTCATTTAAAAAAACTTAATTGAGACTGTTTAAATTTTTTTTGTAAATAGAACACTATATTTGTAAGACAATGTGAATGTAAAATAATTCTTAAATTAGTGCAAATCTTTTATGGAATAATATATTTTATAAAAAATTAAATATAAATGGTCTTTAATTAATCTTTAAAACATTAGGAACTTTGGCATTGGCAAAGTAAATCTTATTAGAAGATTGAATAAATAACTATGCTATGTGAAGCCCTATCTTTGTAGCATTGTATTGTTTTTTAAGTAAAATCCTTTTCAAATTTTTTCACATCCATTTCAAATAACCTTATTTTTATATAGCAAACTGAGAATTTTTCACAAAAAAGTACATGTCAATTCTTGTAGGACCTCCCTCCTAACAAAGGCATCAAAAATATAAGTCAAGGACATGACTTGTCATCTAAGTCTTTGAAGTTTAGATGATTGAGCCATTTTTCAAGAAATGCTAGCTTCTTTCAAGTTCAAGTTTTATATTTAGCATATATGAACCTTTATATCAAAACACTTTCAACTTTACATATATTTCTTTTTGATATGAACAAAATTGACTAATAATAACCACTAGAAGACCTTTCATTGTTACTTGACATTTCTCCACTCTTTTGATTGCATTTTAATCCAATTTTGGGATACCTTGGATTAAAATTAATTTGGACTATAGTTCCTTGAAAAAAGTTGTTCCTCAAAGTGAGTTGAACAATGTCTACACAAAGGCTATTTTCTAACCATTCTTTCTTTGGGTTGTAATAAATAATTAGTATATTAATATATTAGTGTTTAAAAGTGGGAAAATTATTCTTGATTACTTTTGGAATTTGGATCAAAGGATTTGAGGTTGGATTGCATTGTTAACCACTCTAAACCATAATAGAAATTAGGATAATCTCCCCACCTCCTTCATTAGTCGTGAATTTATTTTAATTTATAAAGAGTCATTGGCTTTATAGAAAGTTGCAACACTGATGCCATTGACTAACATTAGAAATTATACAAAGTCATTGATTGGTAGGCAAGTTGCAATGCGAAAATCATTAACTAACTACAAAGTTGTAGAAAGTCATTGGGTAGTTGAGAAGTTGCAACACTAGGAGACTCCCGCTTCCTAAAGGAGCAAATGTTAACCCTGAAATGTCTCAATCTTTTTTTGAATTTTTGCACATTTTCGCTTATAGTTTTGTACAGATATATCATTTACTAGAATTTAATGAATTTGGTCATTAAGGAAGGTTGTCTTCTCTAAATTCAAGTGTTACATTTGATAAATGAGAAGTTAATTGGATGAAACAATGCCTTGAAGGCCTCTATTCATCGTCCAAAACATGGACGTCTAAGCGCTTCAGGGTTAATCCCCAATATTGATTAATCTATGAGTTGACAAAAGCAACACATGAAAATATTTATATTTATAGAAGAACCTTACTCCAAAGGCAGCTAGTGTAGCTGGTTGTTCAATTCAATTAGGTGAACATGCCATTTAAAAAAAAATATATATTACAATTGTAAGCGGCGGATTGAATTTCCAAATAAACAATAATTTTCCAAGCCACAGAAGTCTCCCTGACCCAGGCCTCAAGTTGTTGGTAAGCATCAACGAATGGTTAGTAATCCATTGCAATTGGACCGAAAACCAGCCACAAACCCGCCAGCCCATCCGGCTGCCAAGGCAAACGAAAAAAGTAAAACGTAACAAGAAAGGTAAAAGTGAAAAGTAAAAAAATAAAAAGTGATGAAAAAGTAAAAGTATTTGACACGTCTCAGTCGTTGCCCTAATGGACTTCGGTAGTGGCGGGCGGGATTGACAGCCCCAGGGGAGTTTCACCGGCACTCGCCCGGCATATTCAGAAACCGCGTACGAGTCCCCGCAATACTATCCTACTGTACGTATGAGGCGTATTCCTCGCGCCGAACTCGTATGTATTGGTTGGCGTCGTCTTCCTCATTCAACGTGTTTCGGCTCGCTTTGCCTTGAATGATCCATATAGCAGACGGCTGCCTTTGCAGCTCCAGTGTGACTCTTGTGCCTTTCCTTTTGCGCTGTGTGGAATCGGAAGCAAGCGCGCCGAGGGCGATCGGAGAGGCTTCTTCATTCGAATTTGCCTTGGAGCGACGTGCTTGGACCCCGTTTTGAGTCAGAATGGTTGGTTCTGTGGTGGTGTAGGGTTTCGTGTGAATCTGGAGTTGGGGGACCTTTATTGGTGATGTTGAAGGAGCTAGAGAGTGTTAGAAGTGGTTGAAACTTAGATCTTTTGTTTCTTTTGTTGGTGAAAGATCTGGGTTGTTAAGGGTTGGTTTTAGTTTGAGAGGATTTGAAGTGAATTGAATCGGAGAAGGCTGCGGTATGAAGTGGAAGGCTTACTAGGTGGTTTGAGGATAGACCTTGATGAATTGAAGAAGCGTGTTCAGGATCTGGAGTGTATGGCACAGAGGTCGCGTCGGGAGTTGAGAAGTCAACGGAGAGAAGCAGCTATGGCGGATATGTCGCCCCCGCCGGCGAGTCTTTCCTCTAAAGCGCTCGTTAGCTCCTTAGTAGTGTTAGCGCAGCAGGTAGCAAGCTGTGAAAGGCCGCTAGTGTGCCAGAAACGGAATGTGGCCAACATCGCTCGGAGAATCAAGCTTTTGTCCCCGCTCTTCGAGGAGATACGGGACACCAATCCGCCGATGCCGCCATCTGCGCTTATCGCATTCCGCAACATTTATCACGTGATGACGAGCACGAAGGAGTTGATAGATGAGTGCAGGGAATCCAGCACTTTCTTGTCCGTTTTTCGAAACAAATCCATCAGCCAGAAGTTTTTTGAAATCACCGGGACTCTCGTCGCTGCCTTAGAAATGATGCCTCTGGAACTTCTTGAAATCTCTGACGAAGTAAGAGAGCAGGTGGAGCTCGTGAAGATGCAAGTTCAGCGGGCGAAGCTGATTGCTGACCCAGCGGAGGACGCTCTTGCGGAGGAGGTGACTAGGCTGTTGGAGCAAGTCGAGAGGAAAGAAGAGCCTGACGCCAGGCAATTGCAAAGCTTGTTTGCAAAGTTGGAGTTGAAGAATGCCAGAGACTGTGAGAAGGAGGTGCGGAGGCTGGAGGCTGAGTTGACGGAGTCTGAAGATGAAACCGAAGAAACTCTCGCTTCTGCGACGAATTTCATTGGTTTTGTTCGGTATGGGAAGTGTATCGTGTGTGGTGTGACGGAGATGGAAGAAGGTAGCGAAGGTTCTCGGACCTCATCGGTTGACGATGAAGGTGAGGTTTCTACGAGCGGGAGGAGTGATGTCGTAGTCAACCCTCCTGATGAGTTTCGGTGTCCAATCTCTCTTGATCTTATGCGAGATCCTGTGATTGTGGCCACTGGGCAGACGTATGATCGAACGTCAATTGCGAGATGGATTGACGCAGGTCATCCTACGTGTCCCAAGAGTGGGCAGAAGCTTGGACATGTGAACTTGATACCTAATTACGCCCTGCGGAGCTTGATATCACAGTGGTGTGAAGATTATCACATTCCATTCGATAAGCCCGAGAAGGGATCTAAAGGCGGAGGAGGAAACAATCAGGGTGTGACTTCGAAGGCTGCTCTTGAAGCAACTAAAATGACCGCATCTTTTCTTGTGGGTAAGCTTGCTACGGGCTCCCCGGATGTGCAGAAACAGGTTGCATATGAGCTCCGACTGCTTGCGAAATGCGGCACAGATAATCGAATGTGCATAGCAGAAGCAGGCGCGATCCCTTGCCTGGTAACTCTCCTCTCCTCGAAGGATCCCAAGACGCAAGAGAATGCCGTTACTGCACTTCTCAACCTCTCAATATATGACAACAACAAAGCGTTGATAATTAACGCTAATGCCCTGGACCCTATCATCGATGTCCTTAGGTTTGGTGGAAGCATGGAATCAAGAGAGAACGCCGCTGCGACGCTTTTCTCGTTGTCCGTGGTGGATGAGTACAAGATAGTGATTGGCAAGAGATCTGCTGCCATTCCTGGTCTTGTAGCGCTTCTTCGGGATGGCACACCGCGGAGAGGCAAGAAGGATGCCGCCTCTGCTCTCTTCAATCTTGCCGTCTATCATGGCAACAAGTCCTCCATTGTGGAGTCTGGCGCTGTGACGATTTTGGTATCGCTTCTTAGCGAAGAAGAAGGAGGAATTGCTGATGATGCATTAATGGTTCTGGCCCTCGTAGCTGGATCCACCGAAGGTCTTACCGCCATCGCTGAGGCGTCTGCAATTCCGATCTTGGTACGCATGCTGAGGGTGGGGACGCCCAAGGGGAGAGAAAACGCGATCGCCGTCTTACTGGCTCTTTGCAGGAGTGGAGGTGAGCGAATTGTTTCATCCGTAGTGCAGGTCAGCACCGCGGTTCCTTCATTGTATTCACTGCTCACCATGGGCACCCCCCGAGCGAAGCGAAAAGCTACCTCTCTTTTGAAGCTCCTTCAGAAGAGAGAGCCGGATCACCAGACGAACCCGCAGAGCACGCATTTTGTGACTGCTACTCATTTCAGGCAACTGGCAACAAGGCAGTGACTTCCGAATTAGTAATCGAAGTATCTGGACATAGAAAATTCTGACCAAACAGTAATCTGTTGTTCGTTACATTATGGTCCCTGCTCCTGTGGCGCCATTTAATATGTTAATCATCCAATTGATGTCTACTAATCATCTCAGGTAGTAGTAGCTCGGTAGTGCGAAATGATACACTTATCTAAGTACTAGGGTATAGAGGATTGAGAGCAAAGAGTTAAGTTCCCTTTGCATTCTCATCGTGGCACTGTCTGTGCTGCTGTGTACTATAATAGCTCCATGTATTCGATTCTCTTGGAGCTCTTCATGGAGCATATCCGCAAGGATGTTTTCTCTCTCGAAAATTTCTGGGTAACGTCTCTTGACTAGTCTCTCTTGATTAGGGTTTCATGTTCAGAGATAGTATTCTATGATACAAGATTGAATTGCTTCTCTCTCAATTTGATGCACGTGATTATGCTACGAGCGTTGTCATGTTTCAACTTCGTTCCAACCAGGGTTGAATCATATGAGGGACTGCATTCACTTTTGAAACCATTGAATTCCTCTTCTGACACTCTTGCTCATTCCCTGCATATCCGAAGAATCTGAGAATCTGTCATACTGTTGTGTCCATATCTGATTGGATCTCATCCACGTGTCAAGTCGTGAACACATGGGTGTGTTTAAGAATCTGAGGATCTTCATGTTTCATGTTTACCCTTCTGATTAGACAACCTCAACCTCTTCATGTCAACCAAGTGACGTGAACACGTATGAGTTCATTAAGATGCTGTTTTTATCTTCAAAGTCCTCAACGCATTCAATGTAACGGAGTGCTTCGAAGAAGCACTGCTGATTCTACGAAGCTGAGAAATTATCAACAAATCGATGGCGACACAAGCACTCCAAAGAGATTTCCGAGTTACTTACAAGATAAGAAACGAGTTGGCGTTGAAAAGCAAAGGATGGTTCCATCATGTACGTTATGATATCTGCTTTTCGTCCACCTTGAATAATGCGTGTTGTGAATCATCAGAAAACTCCAACCACATAAGGCTGCCCAAGACTAGTACCGTAGTACAGTTTTGTACACTGTGCTTGTCAAGCCTCTGCAGTGCCAAGTCTTTCCCAACGGCTGCTCCAGAAAAAAAGCTTTCCACTGAATGGCATCTAAGATAGGGCCCAATTTTTTTTTTCTGCAGTACGGTACAACTAATTCTTCAGCTTTATCTTGTTCTCTTTGATGGGTTTAGCTTAGTCAAGGTTGCCGGGAACTGAACTGAAATGAAGGTGCTGTGCAAGGACAGAAAAGGGTGGCTTCATTTGCAAACTTATTTTATTTTGTGTTTTTGGAAGGAAAAAAAACAAAACAATATTTTATTTTATTTTACCAAATGGACAATTTCCATTGATAAAAGGAAACAGTACAAATGAGACCAGAGGAACAAGTCCCCAGCAAGGATGTTTACATTTTTCAATAAATAAAACAATCTTCATTGGAGTACCGTACGTGTAGGTGTTTTGGCAAGTTCATGCTACTTTTCTCAGTTCAACAATTTGGTAGGCAGATAGGAATTCTTTTTGTTTTGGGTACTTTGTGAGGACACTCCTAATTTTGTATTGGTTCTTTCTATTCATGTGTAAATGTGTTCCTTTTTCTAATTTTTCTCAATAGCAACTTTTTTCAAATTTATTGTAAAAATTTTAAAAATTTCGGCATTTTCCAAATTTTCTCAAGTTATTTATGAAATTGACCGACACGTCTAGTATTAGGATGTGCTTTACATCCATAGACATGGATGAAACATGAAATTATCAAAGATGACTCATTTTATTCATCTAAATGAGTATACATTCTTCTAGAACAAAGCAATAATTTCTTTAAAGAGTTTCTAACAAGTTGACAATTTTTGCTACTATTTAACTACTATAGACTGGTGAAATTTTAATTGAATTTCTTATTGGCAAGTGAAATTAGGTTCCAATGCACTAAATAACGTGAAATTTGGTTACTCAATGCAAAAGTCACAATGGATTAAAGTTTTTTTGGTAGGGGAGGCAACCCATTCTAAATCACCCTCTCATTCTAGCAGCATAGGGTAGTCTAATTGTGACCAATTCTTATGCATAATAATTAGGAATGGTACTTACATTTGGTAAGGTGGCACATGGCAATAAATCACTTTTGATTGGTGTGTCAATTTTTCTATCATAGTTAAGAAGCACTCTTGGTTTTACAACTTGCCCTTGGTTGAAAAATAGGATGACCTATATCATTAGTATGGGATGAACAAAATCTTCACCTAAACAAGTCATGATAATTTTGTTTTGGGAAATAAAATTTTGAAAAAATAGGGAATCCTTTTCAAATGTATTTCAATATACAGGGAAGATTTTCTCCTCAACATATCCATACTCCAGGTATGCTCAATTGCTTATTTGATCACAAATGGGTTGCCTCCCCCTAGATGTTCTAAAATAATTTCATCTATACAAGTACATATTGATTTTGGAGAACAATGATGACAGTTTTCAATCAATGGTGCATTTATGCTAGATCAAAATTAAAGTAATATAATTTTATCTTGAATCTCCCCAAAATGTGGCATAAATACTTTCAACCGATTGAAGCTAAGGTAGGAGGTCCTTAAATGGAGCGGGCATTAAAATGGAGCACTATCTTAAATGTAGACAGTTTGTACATTTTTCTTTTTCATAGCCTTCAGTGGTGTAAAAACTGTGTACATTCTAGGTGGTGCTCCATTTTAGAGCCCTATGCCACTTCAACTTCAAAATTTGATAATTAATTCCACAAAGCTCCAAAAAATATGAATCGAATTAGATGTCAATTCTACTTGTCTTTCAAGGAAAATTTGCTGAAAAATATTTCTAGAAGTTTATCTCCCTGAAATTCAGTTTCAGTTCTTCGATGGTCCATTATAGGACCTCCTACCTTAATGCTGGCCTGCTGGGTATGAAGGATTTCTTTGGGCGAGTCTAAAGCTTTGAAGATTCAGCAAATGAAGATACTGTTCTTGACTTTAGGGTGTTCTGTAGAGACTGGAGTCATAGATTACAAAGCAAATAAAGTTTGTGATAAGGCTCAAACGGCTGCTAAAGTGGTCATGTAAAGTCTGCGTTTCTACCCATGGGAAAACACTGAAATTTTTGATTTGCCACCCATTCTACAATTTAGAAATTTTGAATTCAAACTTGAGTTCTAAGAGCATCCACATGCCAGACCCCCGAAACAGGGGCGCCAAATGTCATTTAAAGGGGGTCTGGCGTGGGTTGGGAACTTCACAGGGGCCTTTGTTTGAGAGGCTCCCCATGTATAAATTCAAATTCCTCCCCTCAAACACATCCCCCAAAGATCCTCTCAATACATTTGTAAGTGTCAGGCCAAGTGGTTAGCTACAATAGGATCCTGGTTATGAGGGTCAAATTCAAGGAGCTGGCAGTTGAGTAAATCAAGCTATAGGACCAAGATGTGAATGCTTTGACTGGGATAGTGAGGCACTCTCAACACACACAATTTGCCAGTGCCCTTATTAATTTGGCGTGTTCACTGGGTATTTTTTTGACTTGAAGTGTTGGCATGGGGCAATGCCAAAGCCTTGACACGCCAGAGTGAAGTGTTTTGGGCTTGTAGAGTGCAGGCATGGGGATGCTCTAAGAGCATCCCTATGCCAACACGGTAAACAGGCAAAACATGCTCATTTGGCAAGCCAAGGCAGTTGGAGAGCCCCATGCCAGACTCTCTAAGTGAAAAAATCAAATGTCAACTCCATACTTTGATGGGGGCACTGCCAAATTGTGTGTGCAAAGCGTGGCACGCTATGTAATTTGATTCAGATTTCGAAGTACTGTCTGCAAATCAGCTCTTGGTCCTTGGGCTTGTAAATAAAAGAAAGTGAGTATTGTGTGCAAAGTCACTCTGAAGATGCACCTCATTAGCAGAATGAAGCTTTTCCTATTTCGGGTAGTTGTGGTAAATTGATGAATTCTTGCCTTGGCGTGTCAATTAAAGTTTTAGGAATGGGGCAAGAGAGAACCACAAGGCTCGGGCTAACTCACTGAGCACTCCAAATCAGGCTTTGACGCCCCTGTTTGCAGTGTATGGCATGGGCATGCTTTAAGCCGCTCCAATTTCTTTGTGAGAATTAAAGCTCATAGTGAGGTAGGAGAGGTGAAGAATGCAAGATACTAAGCAACCACAAAATAAAGATAATTTTTATATATACCCATTGAAGCAAAAAGATAGGTGTAGGACATAAACTACAAATGGCCTTTTCAACCCATAAATGTTGAGGTGGACATTTAGTGGCTAAGGAATGACAAGGGATTTTCTTGTATAGGATAAAGATGAAGCTATTCGTCTTTGGATGTAGGGATGGAAAGGGGAGATCTTCTATAGTACTTTGACTTGTAATGAGTGCTTTTAGATTTCTTTTAATACTAATGATTCCCACAGTATCAAAATGGATGATTTCCATAGTTACCAATCGGCCTTTAAGAATTAATGTGTTGCTTCGTAAATTAGATCCTTGAGGTGTTGAAAGAAGAACCCCTTGCCCTGTACAATAACACTATAATTTAGATGAAATATAATTGATTCCATACCAAACTTGGGGGAGTCATCCTATGAAAATTTTGTATATCATGTGGGGCAAAGTAATTCTTTGACCCCCTATTTTTTTTAAACTATAATTTTGACCCATTATTTTGAAACTTTGATTAATAATGACAATAGATTTCTATTGTTAAAAATTTCCAACTCAAATAACATACAAAGTGACTTTTCTGATGGCTTGAAAAATGATTTGATATGGCATATTTTTCAACACAAACATTTATAAAGATCACAATTACATTACTACTGCTTAATATTTAAGAAAAATAAAATTTTAATAAAATTTTTATTTATTTATTTTAAATTTATTTATTTATAGATATTTAAACAAAGTAAATACGGGGCCCAAAATTATTTTCAATTCTACAATGTATCTTTTTTCTTCAAAAATTTGTAATTAATTATGATCAACAAAAAAAATACAAACTTTCAAAGTAGAAAAACTATTCAATTTTTTTTCATTCAATTAAAGTTTAAGAAATAATAGGGGTCCTAATTCTTGGTTGCATATGATTTGTTTAAATACATAGAGTGACCCCTTTGTGATACCAAATGTTGTTGTGACTAAAGTTTAAATACAATATTGCAAAAACAACATTGATGCATGGCTCTTGTAATTACACTTTCACTTAATAAGTACATATTGCAAACAACAACGTACAACCTCTTCAATTAGTATACAATGTTATACATGTTGTATGATTATGTGAGGTAGTAAGTGTAATCAAGCAAATAGTACCTCAATGTGGTTTTTGAAGAATAGTCATTCAATGTGTCAAAGTTGCAATTGAGTGAATGTAGTATATGAGCATAGAACATGAAAAAGGAATGTAGACCAACTTTAGTGGTTATAGAATCCTTTTTTGTAGGTATGTAAAACATTATCTATAAGGTGTCTATATTATAGGGGTACCTTTGATGGTTATTGGATAGTAGAATACCTACTTACATCTACTAAGGGAATCTATATTTTAAAGAATAACCATTAAAAGAAGGTCTAGGTTCACCAAAACTAAGCTCTAAGCTCTAAGCTCCACACTCGACACTCATATGGTAACTTTTTCCAATCCCAATTGAAGTCAAATACCTCAAGCTATTATTTTTTAATTATTTTTTCATAATTTAGAATTTGGATACCACTGATATCAACTCAAATTAACAAAAATATAAAATAATTTGCATCATTTTCAAAAACCATATATTTATTCATATCTATACAAATGGCCCCCATACACACATTTGTATCCAATCTAGCTAGACTTCTACTACATCCAATTGAATTCTTTACTTTTTATAATTTATAACTTGTACTCGTATATTGATGAAGTGGTGAAACTTTAATTTTCTTCATTTTTTTCCTTGATTTTCAGTAGTCAAATCAACAAGTATTGCTAATGTTGTTTAAATAGTTTGTCCTATGAAGAATACATTCAAAATTTGCAATAATCATCTTCTTGGAGTTTATCCTAGTGATGTAGGTTTTGTAAGGTGGATTGGCCTAGTAAGTTAGGATCACCTTAAATTGAGCAAATTTATTTGATGAGCACAGTTGAGTGTCAAGAAGCTTTCAATTTTTAATCACTTAAAGAATAATTGCAATAAAGTTGAATAAAATCCAAAAGCAATATTTTTTACAATGTACAAAATTTATTTGAGGTCAAAGTTGAATAGGTAGATTTTTTTAAACCATGCCCTATTTTCAAAGTTCAAACCATGAAGCAAGTGACAAGCATCTAGTTTTTTTGTTTTTTTTCTAGGGCTTGCTTTTACAAGCATGCTTGGATTTAAATGAGTCTAACTTGCTACCACTTTCAAATTCTTTTCCACATACTCAATCAAAGTTATAATCCAAGGTTATTTTTTAAAGGAAAAAAATAATAATAATTAAACAAAGGTCTTATGTACTCTAATTATGACTTCTAGTCAGTTTTTAAAGTAAATAATAAATCATTAGGTGGAAAAGGTTATTTTCACAAATAACTAAATTTGAAAAGAAACTCATTTTTGTTTAGCCAAAAGTTTCATCGATGTGAATATTTCTTTTCATTAGCATATGTATCATTCATTTTTAGTATAAATTCATCTTCTTACCCAACTTACACTATTTTTTTGTTTTATAACAATACTATTAGTTAGTACTCAAGCTATATTCCAAATTTATAAAATGACATTAGAAACACTATGAGACTCTAAAGAAGCTATTGAATTTTGCAACATTCTTTCTCATTTATTTTCTTCGGAATCAATTGTAAGAACTTATATAGATGAATATACTATTTATTCATTCCAACCATTTAAAATGGTTGGACTCTTTTTCTCTTTATGTTAACAAGTATGGTTTGATGGACTTCATAAACATAACAATATCTCCTAAACCTAAAATACAATTTAGAAGAGCAATTCCTTCAAATTGAGCAAGCAAACCTTCAATGTTTGCTAGTGTGAGTTCAAGGAATGCCCCCCAAAATAATATAGTATATATAAGGGATGATGGACATATGGAAAGCTATCCAAAATCAAGCCACCAAATAGTCTTTGAAATGCCATACTTCTAGAATTCAAGTTGGATAAACCAACCTCATTAGGAGGGATTTGAAATAAGGGAGGGCCATTTCAAGCTTGTTTCCTTTAGTGTTCCTGAAACAAATAAAAATTCTTGGACTGCTATTAGGTAGTAATCACAAAAAAATTAAAAAATAATATAAAAATTGGGGTCTTGAAATGTGAAAAAAAATCCAAAAGAAAATTTCCAAAAGAAAATGGCATGGCCAAGTCTTGTCCACATCATATTCCTACCACTAAGTAGTTCCCTCGCTCCTCGTAGTTCGGAAACTCACAATCTTGTTTTGGCCTCAATCTCCCCTAGTTCCCTAATGATATGTGCTCAATGTTGAAAACTCTTTGGGAGCATGAAAAAAACTTGTTCCTATTGTGTAAATTGTTAGCGGAGATTTGAAGGCAAGGGAGAGCCGTTTCAAGGCTATTCCCCTACTTGTTCCTTATGTTGTCTTGAAATAGTAAATAAGCTCATAATGGCTGAATTTTTGAATTTTTGAAAAAATAAAATAATATGTTTTTTCCCAAAAATTCAAAAAAATGTTAAGAAACCTAAAATTGACTTTCAATTTTTTTTATAAAATATTAAAATATTAAAATAAATTTAAAACAACTATTTTTTGACATGGCAATATAGCATTGTCTTGGCCATGTTAGATTGCAAATGTGGTATGTTCCCATAGTTGAGGAATTCAAGATAACTCGCGGTCTTCTAATACCCACAAATCTCCCCTAATGGGTTGATTTGTATTTAATAACCTTATAGTCTAGCTAATTGGGGTCTCCTAATTATACCAAATATTTATTCAAAAATTTCATCCATAGTAGATAACAACTTTCAACATTTTAATTAACAATGGAGCAAATGGATTGATTTGCCTTCCTCCTAAACAAAATATAATTACAAAGTAGTGAAACTTAGGGCCCTAAAGCATTTGTTAAGGCATCCATAGATATAGACCCAAAGAATGAATCACATTGATTGAGGATAAAGAAGGTGTCATCCCTTGTATTCCTTAAAGCACATTCTTTTTACATACTTGCATTTTCCTTAAGGTAAACAACTCCTCCTAAATCAGTTAATTCAATAAGGACAACAAGAATTAAAGTGTCAAAGTGTTGACTTTCAAATAAATTATAAAAATATAAGCTATTCCTATTCCATCTGTAGACCTTGACAATTTTTTACATGTTACATTCATGAGGGTTGCTATTATGTGAGCCTAAGAATGTAAGCCCATGAGTCTCAAAAACTACATATTTATGGAATAGGTGCCTATGTTATAGAAATTTTCTATAATTATAGTGCAACTATGCTATAGATACCTATATTATAGCTGCTTATGTCATAATCACCATCAATGGTTGTTGTATATCTACTTATATACATATTCAAGGCTCACATACTTGCATCTTTATACTCACATACTAGCAAAGTACCTTAGATAATAGGTCTCTTCTTCCCAATATTAACTTTGAAACATTGAATTGTTCACCATCAATGAGACAATGGAAATCATCCTTTTGGATACTGCATGAGTTATATTGCTTTAAAAAACCCTAAAAACACATATTAGAAGTAAAACTATTGTACAAGACCTCCCCTTTTCACACAAAATTTCAAAGATGAACATCTAGACTTTTGTTTCAAGGTGAAAACACCCCAAAGCATCCATCTACCCATTGGAGACAAGTAGACTTTTGTTGCAAGTGTTCCCCCCAAATGCAATTAAACCATTCTCAACATGCTTAATGCGATTGGTTAATTGATTCTTTAGAAACTAATAATAGGACTAATAATAGGACCATGCTATGTGACCCAACGCCATGGAGTTCCATTTTGAAAATTCACAATAATTATATGAGTCTAATCCATATTCCTATATGTATTATAAACAAAGGTGCCTCCAACTACACAACAAAAAGAGGTTGGGGTGAATTGGATCCCTCTTTGGGCGCCACCAAGTCATTTTAAGGGTGCAAGTAAAAATAAAAGTCCTCCTAATTTGTGCTTAAATAATGTACATGATACACCTCTCATTTGTTGTGAGGTCTCTAATTGCAAATATGAATTCAGAACTTGCAAATTTTATCATACATGGAAAGTTTTAAAAAATCAACATTTTTTCAAGTGGCCACGTGAGGGGATCAATTCTCCCCGGCCCTGAAATGCTACAAAATTATTTACTTTGACTGTTTCATTTGGGTGTTTCCACCTAACATAAAAAGATTCTTTATCATCCATTGAACACTTTTAGGCCGCCGCATCATGACAAAGTTAAGAAAATGTTTGAAAAAAATAGTGGGCCGGGTCTGCAAGCTGGTTCACTGTCTATTGCCAGTACAGTACAGTCATGATTCCAGGAAGCTGTTATCTCACGCCAAATTCCCTTCCTCACAGACCTCATGGAGGGATGGGCGAATGTTGATGTGCAACGTGTCCAAGACTAACCGCCCCAACAGCAGTTGGCAACAGCCTTTTTTTTCTTAATGTTAAGGTAGAAGGCTCTTAAATGGAGCAGATTCTAAAATGGTACCCTACCTTAAATGTACAGTATTTGTACATGTTGCTTTTTCATAGTCTTCAACAATGTACTGACAATATACATTTCAGCTAGGGCACCATTTTAGAGCCCCATGCTCTTTCAACTTCAAAATTTGATAACTAATTCCACAAAGCTCCAAAGAATATGAAACCACTAGAATTAGATGTCAGTTTGTCTTTCAAGGAAAATATACTGGGAAATATTTCAAGATGTTTCACCTCCTCAAAATTCAGTTTCAGCCCTTAGATGGGCGATGACTAAGCCTTCTACCTTAACTTATTTTTTGAGAAAGTGGCAAGATGGTGATCACTTAACCCTAAAAACTTCGAGTCGATGTTTTTGCATCTGATGAATGATAAAGAATCTTTGTTTATAGGACAAAAGTACACCTATTCATCTTCAGTATTAGGGGTGGAAGAAGAGATCTTCTATAGTATTTTGATTTCCAATGAATATATTTGGCTTCTTCAAAATAGATGATGTCACATAGTATCAAAATGCATGATTTCCATGGCCACCTGTTTGTCATTTAGGAGTTGAAATTTAATCCTAGAGTGCTTCGACATCCAATTTTTGGATGATGTACACATTGAAAATCAAATTTATTTTTTGTTACAATTTGGGTGAAAGTCATCTTAATTTGTGAAGTGATACTTTAGGAAGTTGTTGTCCTATCCAAAGGTTGGATTTGGCATTACTAAAATACATATTTTTCCAAAATTTCAACTGCAGAAGTATATCTAGTAGTTGACCAAGCCAAAATTGCATTGACTCTAGTTCAAATTTGGAATTGCAAAAAATGAGGTCAGTGAATCAAAGAACACAAAACTTTCTAAAAATCACCATGTCAAAAGAACCTCATTTCAAATGCATTCCAAAAAAATTTACTCAAAAAATGACAATATTTTGCTTATAATTGAATTTTGAAGGAATTTTGAATTTTCCCTTTCAAAATTTATAGAGAAATATTGGTGATAGCATTGGTAAATCTAACCATATGAATGGAATCTAAAATTCAAACTCTACAACTTTTCTTTGCATCTCAATTCCAAAATATTCTTCCAAATAGTACTTTATGATGATTTTTCAAAAATTGTCAATTATGGAGATGAGTTTGGATGCTTAGGGATTAATCCTTGAATGACGAACTAGTGGTTGTGGAAATCATGCATTTTAATATAGTGTGACATTATGTACTTTGAATAAGTCAAATATACTCATTGAAAGTCAAAGTACTTTAGAACATCTCTTCTTTCTACCCCTAACATTGAGGATGAATAGTTGCACTTCTATCCTACAAGAAAAGATTTTGTGTCATTCATTGGACACAAAACATCCACCTCAACATTTAAGGGTTAATGAAGTATTGTATTTCTACATCCTTCCATTCATCTTTTCGGACCAAAAAACACTTTTCAATCATATCCATACACTTTTCTTCCCAAATTTGCCAATTTCATGTGTTTTTGAATAGAAATGAAAAACCTCTAGCAAAAAAAGACTACTTTTACCTAGCGCAAAGTAGAAATTTATTTTGAAATGGTGCAATATAGTGGTAGCACCCCAAAACATCCAAATAACGAATCTAGCGTAGTTGGAGGCAACTTTTTCTAAAAATGATATTTTTCTAGTATTAGTGAGTGGAAATCATGAATGATACCAAAAACATTCGAATGTCATATGTAATTTCTATGATTTTCCAAAGTATTGGCTCTTTAGACCACTGAAACTATCATATAGCCTGTACACCCAAATCCAAACTCTACTAAAATTAGTAGTGAGCCAATCACATTTTGGTGTGTGTTCTTTAATCCCTAAAAGACTTTGACTATGTTTCTACCAAAATCACTCCAAAACTATGATTTCTAATACAAAAACAATTTTTTTGAATATTTTTTTGATATATTTAACTGTAGGGTCTTGTAGTTGGGTGGTTTGAAAAGATGTGGAAAAATTTCATGAATTTCCACCATGTAGATTGCAAGATATTAACAATTGAACTAGCAAAAATCCTTTTTTTAACCTTGTAAAAAATCTGGGCAGCTGCTCTTCACAAGGTCACATTTGTATGAAAAAATACTGAAAATGATGGTTACTCTTTGAATTAATTTTACAATGCAAGTTGGCTAGTGCTCAATAAATTTCAAATCATTTGGAATTGTATAACATATAGGAAAAAAATAGTTAGTAGAAAGAAATAGAAAATGCTTGAAAATACTAAATTGTGAACAATTTGTTTATAAAAATTAAAAATGTCAATCCCAATGGTTAAAATATTGTAATAAACGATCTTCATCCAATGTTTTAGTTTTTTTCAAAAGTATTAAAAATTGAATTAAATACAGAATTTCAAATTTTTTGTAGAATAAAGATTCTATAACTACCACAAACTAAAATTCCTCATAACTTTTAACACATTTATCGAAATGGAATGAATCAAATCTTTCCACATAAATAAAAATCTAATAAACCAAATTTTTATTTTTATTTTTAGAATTTTTTATTTTAAAAGAAGCTTTTTTTGTTGCCCAGACTGCCCGTAGTTCAAACAAAACAATATATCATGCCATAACTTTTTAACCGTGTGGTCAAAAGTTATGAAAATTGTTGGGCCTTGAAGCTACTCCTCGGACACATGTTGTGTGAAAATTTCGAAGAAAAAAAATAAAAACTCCATTCGTAGTGAGTTGCCCAAAATCGTTATGTTACCAAAAAATGCAGTTTAGGGCTTTAGGGGTTAAATGTGTCAACAATTTTATTTTTTTTGACACAAATAAAACGGAATCTCATTGCAAAAATAAAAAAATACAACGCCCAACCACAAGTGACCTGAAAAAATGTGTCAGCAAATTAGAGTCAAGCATTTGGTGAACTCATTCACTGGAGTCTACGGATGCAATTGAATGAGTCAAGGGTCCAAGGCAAGGGACAGGTGCAGTATTGGGTGTTTCTCCCTTATGGCACCACGGGTTCGCTTGTCAGCGAATGGAGTCACTCATTCACTAACCTAACTTAACTTATCCTCCTCAGCCCCACCCACCTGGTCTGGCCTGCTGCCAACTTGCAACCCTCGAGGATCACTGCCAAGATTGGTGTCCTCTCGTGTTCTCCGTCTCGCTCCTTTTCTTGCCACCTCCCACGAAACCCAATCTTGGCACTGCCACTGCCACCCACTGAGGGAGGGACGGACGGAGGGTCGACCTTCTGACGAATTCGCACACTGACAGCTTCACCGCCTTTCACGTCCATGTCCACATTGCGTATCAGTCACTGGGAACATGCTGACCCAAATTTGAAATGAATGCAGCTTCAGTACTTTTCAGGTGGCAGTTCTGGGTGTACAATCATACCTTCTTACCGTATAATTCTGAAAAAAAAATGATTTCGATGGCCCAACTTTCAGTTGGATCTTTAGTGAGAATCGGCGAGGAACACATGGCTGAAATTCAAGAAGGCCTGAAGGATTGATTGATTATATAAGGTTTGTGCATCCAGAAATCGGCTCTACCGAATGTCAGTCCGTCGATTTCAGTAGGCAATTGTAGGTAGACAGTCTGTTTTCTGAAGAATTATCATTCAGGTGGTTCATCTTTGTGAAGTTACCACCAGAATCGGTGCGGAACATGGCAGAAATTCATGGCAGATGAACAGTTTGGTAAATCGCAACGTCTGTTACACCTAGAATTGTGTCTGTCAATCCGTGCATTTCAGGTGGTCATTTCTGAGTGCGAACTTTATTCTTCAAAATTTGAGTTCTGATCTTTGGTTTTAAATCGGAGAGGTACAGGGCCCAAATTCAAACATTACACTTCAGTGTACGAGGATTTCAAGCAAATCCACGAGTGCGTAGAGCTGAGGGTCCGTAGAGGAGATCACTCTCATACTTCCATGAAATGTAATGTAATACCGGTAGAACCGTTATGGACAACAGTGATCTGAACAGATGTAAGAGGTACGGAGGAATTGAGAAGACAAATTGCATTTGGGTTTCTGGTCAACTACAACAGTCTATTGCAAGTGTTCCATACGGCATCTCGCTGCATTGTTTAGGAGGCCAACTACAGTGGACTGAGAAGGAGGGCACAGGGAGGGTTTGCATGAAAGTAATATGAAGTAATAAGACAATTACAGAGGGGGCTGCATCTGCCGCGGACCATAAAAAAGGACTAAGTTCCTTCCCACCGGCAGAGACCAGCTACGTGAAAGTGTACCGAGAGTGTACCATAACGGAAACGGTAAGACCGAGAATGTCTTCCCTGGTGGCCATAATCGCGACCAAGGAGGTCACTGCATCTACGAAACTAAACTAAGAAAACTACCTAACTAACGACTGAAGGCCATTCCAACTCCTGATCAAATATCCGCACCAAATTCGACTTCTGATCACTCCTTCACCACGAGAGGCTCGTTCCATCACCCTCCCAAACACCTCCCAGACTACCTTTTCACTAAGTATTCTAAGCAGCTACAGATCGAACGTCCTAAAATTCTATACAAGATAACATTCAACCACTACAAGCAGCCAATTCACTGCCGGAAATGAGAAAGAATCAAGCGGGGAATCCTGATGACAACGTTCCATGTCATCATTTCCGAAGTCCGGGCGGGGGGGAGGGGGAGTACTTCTGACCGTTTCGTGCCACCATTCCATTTCAAGCTTGGGGGCTGCCTGCAAGGGTCATCTCCCTGAACACCTTCAACCTGCGCTGCCGCTTCATTTCCATCTCTGAGGCGGACAAGTCCGCCATGGGAACAGCAAGCGGGTCTCTGCTGAACAGGCTTTTGATCAAGGAGCCTCCTGCACCTCCGTTATTGAAGTCCCCTTCGAGAGAGGAGGTATTATTCTCGCAGCCGAAGTCCAGGTCGTTGGGGCTCAGGGTGAAGCCCAGGGAGCCCCACGCGCTCACCGTCTTTTCCTTCACGGGAGTCAGCGTTCTGCAACGCTTGCCGACTGCGTTGTGGAGAGGAGGGAGGCCTGAGCTTCCAGAGTTTACGTTTATGTTCACGTTCTGGCTCTGCAGCGGTTGGGGTTGAGGTTGAGGTTGCGGTAGTTGCTGCTCTGCGAATGGTGTGGTGTCGATGTCTCCCATGGACAATGAGCGACGTGCTGTGGGTTGCATGGGTTGGTGATTCTCGCTGTGTTCGTTGCGAGTTGTCCAGCTGTTTCCGAAACCTAGGATTCAATCGCAAGACAATCCACGTTAAACACTCATCTTAACCGCTGTGAAGCTCCGAAATCCAAACATTCGGATACAGTATCCAGTCAATCAGCCATGAGATCAACTTTCAATTTCACAAGTGATTCTTAACCTGCCCTTGTCAACGTGCGACTCAAAATGCCGCCGAGCATGATATCCTCGATCATTCTAAACAGTGTGAAGCTCTGAAAGATTAGGACACTACTTGGAAGAATCAAATGCTCAGGTAGGCAATATTCAGTTCCTCAAATGCAGAAGGGATCTGTCATTGGAAACTAGCTAGTACGGATGTGGATTCAAGATTTCCACAATGCACAAGCACAGGACTTTTTCCGAAATAGCATAAGGCTGTCAATACAAGGAATAGTTTCGTAAATGCATTACCTGCAGTGCTGCTCTTGTTGGGCTTGCTTGATGTCCACGACCCCGGAGTCTTCGCACCCCGATTCTCTTCTAGTAAGCTTGCATTCGCCCTATTCCTCCCGTTGCCATTGGTAAGATCAAATGTGAGCGGATCACGGTCGAGCGCCTTCACTCCGCCATTCCCAGCTGCAGATTTCGGACGCATAGTCACAGCAGGCTCCTTGCTCACAGCCGGATTGAATGGCACAGCGTCACAGCTTAGCGATTGCTCATTCCTACTCGATTCCATCTTCGATTTCACAGCTAAATGCCTGCTCATGAATGCATTCCCCAGCACCGACACAGTCTCCAGACGCTGCCGCAGCGTCTCGGCATGCCAATTCAACGGCGGCGGCAGCAACTTCGTCCCTGTCATGGTGAATTGGGGCGTCACAGCATCCGAGTCTTCAGGTGAGGAGTCCAAATCCTCATCAGACCAGCCCGTTTGGTACCAAGACTGCTCGCCTTGCGGTTGCGTTGCTCTCGCTGCAGCAGGCGCTTGCTTTTGAGGGCCGAAGCCAGCTGTGGCGAGGAGGGCGCTAGTCATAGCAGGGTCCACTGTTTGTGAGAATTGCTGGTCCAAGCTGGAGCGAGCCATGCGGCGTGGTTGCCGCGGTAACGCGGGCTGGGGTTGCCAGAGGGAGGAATGTTGAAGGTCGTAGCCTGCGTCGCAACCGGGGATGGCGAAGGAACGAAGCTCTTGGTGTAACACGTCGTTGTTGGTGCCCATAGAAGCTTCGAGCTCTTGAAGCATTTCCTGAGCGCGTTCGTAGGACTTGAGGTGGGAGTCTGAGGCCCATCGGTTGTCGTTGCAGGCGGGTGTTACGCTTTGGAGCATAGATTTCGCCTCCTCTAGGCGACCTTGCTTCATTAAGCAGATGCCCAAGTTGCATACTTTGTTGTTGTCTGGTTCTATTGATAATGCTTTCCTGGGGATCCATACAATATTGGCATGTCAGCACATGACTTCTCGTGTCAACCCACTTCCGTTAAACAACGAAACTATGAGCTACTGACCATCCCTAGTTGATAGAATTGACAGTAAGAAAACCAACAGTGGGTGCTTCTTGTATCGGTTTCTGTACCTATACACTGCTTCCGCAGCGACGAAGTTTGATTGTTGCATGTAAGCCCATCCTAAGTTGCCCTGGAAGTGATTGAATGCAAAGTGAGATTAGTACAGGATTGTATTTTGTCCTGACAGAAGTGAAGTTAGTACATTGGGGTGCTCTGTGCTATCAGAAGTTCCAATTCCAGGATAGCTGTAGCTTACCAGAAGACGAGTGGCTTCCTGCTCGATTGACACTTGGAACTTCTTCCCTTGTGACCTCGCTGTCTTGGTGCGTTTGCCGTTGAAGGCCATGCCTTGGTGGATGAGATGTAGCTTATGCTTGAGGAGGTCTATTTGGTCATCAAGCCTTCCACATCTCTGCAAATCCGGATTGCGGTCAGTTCGTTGGCATGGGCTCCGCAAATGCTACATGATAACGTGCAGTTTCAGAATTGAAAGTTACGCCGGATCAAGGACAAACCTTGTACAAATCAAGTAGAACATTATCTAAAGATTCTTGCGCCTGGTCGGAGCAGCGGTTTCGAAGCGACTTGATCGCTTCGATCGCCTCTTGGGGCCTGTTCTGCTGCTTCATCACTATCGCCATATCTTTCAAGGCACTGTCCACTCGGTCACCTGCGTTGATTGCGGCCCAGAACAGCGCAATCGCACGGTCCGGGTCCTTGTCCACCAGCTGCATTGCGAAACCCATCCATCGTTAAACTTCGGGACACTCGTTGAGGCATTCGATCATTTGTTACGACAGGTTCTTCCAGGGATGCATCCCTCAAAGCATTCTGTCTCAGTTAGTTCCGACAAGTTCTCCCGGGAACGCAATTCCTCAAGGCACTCTGTTTCATTCTCTTACGAAGTTGTCTTCATGGGACACATTCCTCAAGGCATACAATCTCAATTTTCACGACTGTCCTTGACGACACGCAGGCATTCTATCTCAATTTGTAACAACGAAGCCTTCATAATTAATGCCAGAAATTGTGTGAGATTCTCTCGATGGATACTAAATTCTCCAGCTCCTTCTCTGTATGAGGGTCTGGTTACCGATGTACTTAAATTCGATACTCTTACAGCGTGTGAAAGAACTAAGAAGTAAATATTCTTTTATCAATGTACATAATTCAGAAAGCTGCAATTACCTGGACGTGCTTGGCTTTGACGTACGGGGTATCGCCGACGGGCACCTTGTGTACCACGTGAAACGAATCGGCCCTCACATGGGGCCGCTTCGACGCGGGCTTCACCGGCGAACACGGAGCTGACTTCGACATGCGATTGCCATATGACTGCATGTGCATCAACGCTCCAGTCGGCGCAAACTGCTCCCCCCACATCATAGCTTCTGGCAAACCTGCACTTCTCTCGATCAAATTCGGTGCTCTAAACACCAAATTGCTCCTTCAGTGCTCGACCCAATCGTCCAGCTACTGAAATCTCTTCCAAACTGAATCCAGCGTGATCTCAATTCCTATCAATCAGCTCCTAGCCTAGTCAATTTCCACTTCCACCAAATGGGTGAATTATGGTGTTGCCGGAGAGTGTTTACCTCCAGCTCATCTACAAATCACTGTACTGGCATGCAGAAGGCGCCAGAGAAGCTGTTCTACTCGATACTCAGCAGCTATGAATTTGAGACCCAATTGAGGATGAATATCAATGTGCAGTGAGTCTGTCGATCGACCTGATGTCTAATTTCAGGTCAAGCAAACTGCCCTTGACTGAGCTTTCCACTCTCCAACAAGACGATCATATTGAGATCGGAAACGATACCTCGGAGGGAGCAACTAAGCAATCCGTTACAGCAATTGCAACTACCTCCTCCTCAACCGACCTTTCCAAATTCACAAACTCTTGGAAGGACTGAGAATCATCTGTCTATCTATATATCTACAAACTGAGCTTCACCTTTCCACAAATCCACTCTCCCATGCCCTCGACAGAATTGCGACCTCCCAACATGAGATAATTCAATCTCAATAGCAGCATCTAATCTCACAGGATAACAATTTCAGTCTATCCTGTGATTCCCAAGCTCCGCAACCCGAGCTGCAGAAATAATGGAAGCTTACTCCCGAGCTGCTGACTAAGACCCGCAGAGGGAGAGAAGAGGCGAGACAAAATTCGTTGGGAAGCGGCGGAGGAAGGGAAGCTCATGGGATGTGTTGAGAATGGGGTGGCGATGACAGGAAATGAAGATCCGGGAACAACAAGAAGAAGAGAGTGCGAGGAGCAGCAGACGAGGTTGCGAGGAGCCGTTGAGAAGCAACGGCTACATGGCTGATGGCCCTCGCAACGGACCCCAGTTCACGGGCACACCCATGGTGGCAATACCCGGATGGTACCCGGATCCGAGGTGCCAACGGGACTTTTTGGGAACTGGGGGAGACTGTCGGCGCTTGGAATAGAATGTTTGAGACTGGGTGGTACCTGGGAGGGAATGATACCTGGGTGTTTCCGTCGTGCCCCGGGTATGGAGTGCTGGCGTTCGTGAATTATAGGAGAGGGCTCTGAAACCGACCAGGCATTTTGATTCTCTTTTGATATATCAAATCCAAAATTGTGGTCAATAAAAAAATACATGTTTCTAAAACCAACTATATAGCATGTAAAAATCTATTCTACATCTATCTTGAATGAATTTCTTGTGTAGCTTTCCCCAAGATATCATTAGATGTTTTTTCTACTAGTAACAAGACTGCGAGTTCCCGACTGTGGGAACGCTGGGGAACATTGCCATGTCTATGATCTGACGTGGCCGAGAGACTGCCAGGTCAGATTATAATAATTTAAATTTTTTAAAATTAAATTAAAAAAATATTTAAAAAATATTAAATTATTATTTTTTATTCTGACTGTTCCTAGCATTGGGAACGGGCCTGAAATAGTCTTCTAATCTTTGAATAAACATCTAATGAGTGTATTTGAAGATCATCTTCCAAAACTTTGATTCTAAGAGATCAAAATTTGCAATGAACTCTCGCAGAAAACCTTGAATAGAAAAATCATAAACATTTGATAAACCAATTTTATACTAGGAAAAGGATTTTGAACGATATTCTAGAAAAAGACTACTTAAAATATTAATTTTGTAAGATTTTATCTCACTTCGAAATCTCTTTGACACCCAAATATGATGCCTTGGGCATTTGGGGGCCAAATCAATTTTTATGATGTAAGCAATAAACACTTATACTATTTGTTGTGTCTTTCTATTTTGGAAAATTCGTATAACTAGTATTATGACTATTTGAGTATTGTTTTGTAGTTGAATTGAAAATGTGGAGTGGCCATTTCATCCTTGATTTTTTGCAGCATGGATAAGGATTCAACGATGCTTATGTATGAGTATGGCAAATTTTGTTAAAATGGTGGTATTCCAAATGCCATTTTTCAAACCGCACGGTCTGAACTAAAAATTGGTATCTAATATTAGTATAGAGTTTCAAACATCTAGGACACATGTAGATATCAAAAATCTAAGACAAGTTTAGATATCAAACCATGTGGCCTGAAACATCTTAGACAAGTGTAGATTTCAAAAATCTATGACTAATGTAGATTTTAGACCATGCAGTCTGAACTATCAAAAGTGTCAAACTAATGGAATATACCACCATTTTAATGAAATTCACCATGAGTGTAGAAAAATGACCTTCTAAGCCTTGAACTTAGTTGTAGGTGTGTACCTACAACCATTTGAGGGTGTTTAAAGCATATGTACCTATAACATAGATATACTATAATGTAAAAAAAGCCTATAACATAGGTGAATATCATATATATAGCTAAAATCATAGAGGGTGTCTATAATTTAGACTCTTTGTCTTATGGGCTCATAGATTCTATGTTCACATACTAGACCTAAAGAGCTTAAGCCAATACCAACCACTAACCTAATACTACCAAATGTAGGGCCATCATTGATTCTAGAATAAGAATTCATGACAATAGTACATGCCCTAATTTCATGTAAATTTAGATATATATGAAGTTCAGGCATATACTACTATTATAGCTAGATTCCTATTCTATGACAACCCTACAATTGTAGGGTATTAGATTAGTAATTGGTATTGGGTTAGGGAACCTTACATATTATATACTTCTCCATTTGTTTATGCAAATGAACAAAATTCATTTTTCATTATTCTTTTTCCCTAAAACTTCTTAATAGGTGGATACCAATGAATACTTTATAAGACTTAGAATTGCACTTCAATACTATTTGATGGAAGATCTATAATCTTTGCAAAAATAGTATTCCCTTATTGAGAAAAAATTAAAAATACAAGGCTATTGTTTATGGGAAAAAAATTGTTGCCATTATTTTTAAGTATGAATTCAAGAGAATTCAAATTTGTAGTCATTTATGAACCACCATAATCCTTAGATTGTAGACATCTTCAAGCAATAGTCTTGGCAATAGTCCAAGGCATTTGCAATTTAATTTTTTGAAATCCTTCTATTATGAGGGATTAATTATTAAACGAGGATATACAAATTTCAATTTTAAACTCAAAGAAAAGTCTAGCGGATTAGAAAGTTTGTAAAGTGAGGTACCAATCAAACTGGTGTTTTCAAATTTGTAGTGAAAGAAATTTCAGTGCAACCAACTTTGATAGACTCCCAAGAGCTCAAAAATTGATATTTTACTATGAAATTATTTTTTAGAAGATCACATCTAAGTTAATAACATTCATGACACATTTCAAGGCCAAAAGATTTATAAAAAAAAAGGTATTCAAAATCTACCAACGTGTATAGCCATCAAAAGAATTTCACTACTTTCAACTTTGACACCCTACCAAGGATTGAATTTTCTTTTTTTTTGCCATGAAAATATTGGCATAAAATAAACTCTATGTTTTTTATATGTACGAAAAATTTCAAGGTCAAAGATCAATGTACAAAAAGATATGCAAAATCTCCCAACATGTGTAGTCTTGAGAAAATTTTTACAATTGCCAACTTTGAAACCTTCCCAAGGGTTGAAAAATTGGTTTCTTATTGTAAGAAAATTTTCATGATTGCCAACTTTGACACCCTCTCAAGGGCCAAAAAATTGTCTATTTACCATGAAATTTTTTGCATGAGATCACCTCTATGTTGATAACATATCCTCTAAATTTCAAGTTCAAAAAACTTATCTAGAAAAAGATATTCAAAATCTCCCAACATGTCTACTTGTGAGGATGAGTTTTTGAGCCCTTAGTATAGAGTAGGTCAAAGTTTGTAAAACTCATCCTCACAACTACACATATTGGGAGATTTTACACATACTTTCATTGTTAGTCTTTTGAACTTGAAATTTAGGACACATGTTATCAACAAAGAGACAATTTTGCCAAAAATAATTTATGATAAGAAACCAATTTTTCAGCCCTCGGGAGGGGGTCAAAGTTGGCAATTGTGAAAATTTTCTCAAAACTACGCATGTTAAGAGATTTCAAGTATCTTTTTTTGAATTGATCTTTTAACCTTGAAATTTTTCACTCATATTAGAAACAAAGAGTTTATTGTATGCCGAAATTTTCATAGCAAGAAAAAGAAAATTCAATCCCTGGGAGGGTGTCAAAGTTGAAAGTAGTGAAATTTTTTTCACTATTGCACATGCTGGTAGATTTTGAATATATTTTCTTTTGTTAATCTTTTGGCCTTGAAATTTATCACACATGTTATTAAATTAGATATAATATTGCAAAAAGATTTCATGGTAAAATATCAATTTTTGAACTCTCTCAAGAGGCTACCAAAGTTGGCTATACTAAAATGACTTTCACTTCAAATTTGAAAGGTTATTTTAATTGGTACCCCACTCTACATCCTAGGTGACATTTGAATCCTACTCTTGCACATGTTTGAATTAGAATAAAATATGTAATATTTTTCCTTAAAAAAATCCTTTTTTGAGGGGGATTATCTTTCATTCCATTCTAATTATAAAAAATTAATTATGAATTTCTAAAGTTTAATCCAATTTTGAAGTTGTGGAACACCAACAATCTCTAGAACTTAGATCTCAAAGCAATGGTAATCTCAACCTTCCATCTTGTATTTTGGATATTATATCTCTTCTTCCTCATTCTAAGAAGTTTTATTTCATCATATTCCAAGTTGTACAAAATTAATTATGAGTTTATAAAGTTGAGTCTAATATTGAAGAAGAATAAAGTTGATAGCCTTTAAATCCCACATTGCAAGGCAAGGTCAACTTTAACTTTCCATCTTACATTTTTCTATAGAAGATCTCTCAATCTTTTTTTTTCTTTGGACATTTGTTACATTGCATCAATTCTAAATCGTAGAGAAGTTGGTATGAGTTTGTAAACTTGAATGCAATTTCAAGATAGTAGAATACCAAAGAGCCTTCAACAACTAAACCTCAAAGTAAGAAAAATTTGGACCTTTCATCTTATATTTTGTAATATATCTACTCTTCAATTTGTTGGGGATGTTTGTTTCATTGCATTTTAAATTATAGAGACTTATTTATGAATTTCTAAAGGCAAGCCTATGTTTTGTTGACATTAGTGTTCTTCACCTTCTTTGCTGAGATTGTGGTACAATACAAATCTTCTTAAGAGTGTGGAAATTGTCACATTATTCATAGTCATTCTTTTTTTGAAAAATACTTACATATTATACCAAAATTATATTTCCTTTATGCAACTTTGATATATATTTAATAGAAATTTCAATAAAACTTCAAAACTTATGTTTCTGAGTCCAATTGACTAGTAATCAATGTAACATAAGTTTATACAACAATTTCTTACAATAAATTAAAAACTAAAGAATTCCATTATATTTTGTGAAATATGATACTTTTTTGTTTGGAATTTCTTAGAAACAAATTTTTCCTATTATACAATATAATGGATTTTTATGAATTACAATTTTTTTTCACTTACAAATTAAATGCTCACAACAAATGATGTATTTCAATATTGAAAATTTTCTACATTTATAAATAAATAAATATATTCAACCTTGACAATTTCATCACAATTAGGCATAGCATTAGTTGAAAATCCAAG
Source organism: Thuidium tamariscinum (assembly GCA_947034885.2). Taxonomy (NCBI): domain Eukaryota; kingdom Viridiplantae; phylum Streptophyta; class Bryopsida; order Hypnales; family Thuidiaceae; genus Thuidium; species Thuidium tamariscinum. Next base: position 10,100,386 of record OX344756.2, read on the forward strand.
AGCAAAAGTTATAAAGAAACCCCTTGATTTTCATTCTTTAAAAAATTGTTAAATTCAAGTTGATACAACTCAAAATACAAGGTAGAAGGACAACTTCTTGAACAATGTCCTTGAACTTCTATTACATAGCCAAGTTAGAGATTTTGAAATCTAAATTTTCATTGTGTCTTTATATATTAAAGATAGTTATATATACCTTTTTTGAAAAGCAAAATTCTATAAAGTTGGAGAAGTTAGTGAGAAAAAAGAAGAGCCAATGGGGAGTTGTTTTGTGTGAAGGTGTAATATACCTTTTTGCTATTTGGAACAAGAAGAATAAATTTTTGGAGAATATGTTACCGACAAAGCTAGATAGGAGCTCTACAAGCCCCACACAACAAAAGAAAATCAAAATTCTGCTAGAAAATTTCTTCATTTCTAGAGGAAAAAAAATGACATTTCCAATTGTTGGAAAATAGGAGATTCACTTGCCACAACCAACTTACAACATTGCACCATGTTTACATCCTCCAAGAATTGAAACCAAGGTAAAGAAGGTGTGACTATCCCTATTAGGTTAGGCAATGTGATTAGAAGGACAAGTACAAATTAAACCTATTTAGTGTAAATGGATTTGTCTTAAGGTAGGAGACTTGAAATCCACTTAGGGCATCTGCAATGCAACACCTCCAAACAAGTCCTGGAAAGGCAAATGAAGGGCCATTCCACGTGAGCCACATAGTGTTGGTTCAAATTTGGAAGAAAATGACCCAATGCAAAAGCGGCAAGCTTGAACATCAAATGAATTTTTTGTATTATAAAAAGAAAGAAAGAAAAGAATCTCCATTATAAAAGGACTTTCTATGAAAACATGGGAAAGTTGCATTGAAGAGCACACATTCCAATGCTTGACAATAATGATTATTCTCTAAAGGGACAACTCCCTCCATATATTGCAAATTTACCAATCTCGAGGGTCCCATACCGGAGGCCTTGGAATTGAAGGCCCCAATAATGGTTGCATTGGAGCCCAAATTTAACCCCTAAAGGACCAAACTGCGTTTTTTGGCAACATAGCAATTTCGGGCAGTTTACTACGAATGGAATTTTTATTCTTTTTCTTTGAAATTTTCACACAATTTGTGCCCAAGGAGTAGCTTTAAGGCCCAACAAGTTTCATAACATTTGACTACATAGTCAAAAAGTTATTGCATGATATGTGATTTCCTTTGATCTCTGGGCAGCCTGGGCAGATAAAAAATCTTCTTTAAAAATAATTTTTTGAAAAAATGAAATATTGGAATATTTTACTTAGAATTTTGTATATGTAGGAATCTTTAAATCACTCCATTTGGATTAGTGAGTCAAAAGTTATGAGGAGGTTTAGTTTGAGGTAGTTTGTGGCTAGTTACAAAATTCCTACACTACAATTTTTTTTTGAAATCCTTTATTTAATTCAATTTTTAATATTTTTGGATAAAAATAATTGAAATAGGTGAAGATTGTTTATTACAACATTTTAACCATTGGGATCAAAAAATTTCAATTCCATAAATAAATTGTTTACAATTTAGTATTTTGGCTCATTTTCTACTTCTTTGTACTTGTTATTTTTTTCCTCTATGTTTTACAACTCCAAATGATTTGAAATTTTTTTCCCATATATCCAACTTGCCTTTAAGAATGAATCCACAGAGTAACCACCAATTTGAACTTTTTTTCATACAAATGTAACCTTGTGAAGTGCAGCTGCCTGGATTTCCACAATGGTAAAAAAAGGATTTTTGTCACTTCAAACACTAATATCTTGCAATCTACCCGGCGGAAGTTGCTGAAATTTTTTCCACATCTTTTAAACTTGTGTTCTAAAAGATCCTACGGTTACTTTTGTCCAAAAATGTTTTTTACTTAAAATTTGTTAGTTGTTTAAAAAAATGACAGTTTTGAAGCATTTTTGGTGAAAACATAGTCAAAAACCTTTAGGGGTTAAATAAAAAATTGTTTATACATGGTATAGTGCCAATACACACCCTCTTCTCGGCAGGATTGCAGATGCTCTTAGGCTCTCAAATCACCCACTTATCCAAATATACACTACTTGTACATGTTTCTTTTTCATCTTTACAAGAGTATACAAACAATGTGCATTTGGTAGTTTTAGAGCATGAGCAAATTTGACTTCAAAAATTCATAAGTAAATCCTCATAGCTCCAAAAACTATGAAACAAGTTGATTTGAATGCCAATTCCACTTGTCTTTCAATGAAAATTTAGTAAAAAATACTTCAAGAAGTTTCACCTCTCCAAATTTCAGTTTCGACTCTGTGATGAGCAGTTTTTACACCTCTCACATATTACCAAGGGTGCAAATTTAGTGTCACCAACAAAATTAGTGTCACCGCAAAATAATATTTTTGTTAAAATCGCGCCAATAAGTCCTCACCAACCTAATAATAACGGAGCCTGGCCGCCTTCGTCACCACCTCCGTCAGACTGTCCATTGCACGATACCCAATTCTCTATTGCAATGTAAGTTATATTGTGTGCCATCGTCGATCGCAATGAACATTCGTGTAGATCATCATCGCCTTTAAGCTTAGTTCAATTTCCATTCCGAAAATCCCAATCAATTCCGCCATTATCACTTTAGTGTTACATCAATTCCAAGACACCGTTCAGCAGCACCGCCACAAATCCAGGCAGCAGTTTTGTTGTTTTCGGAGCTGGCTTTTACTTTACGTAATCCCCTCAAGTATGCACACAGCTTGTAATCTTGTATGCAGCAGTGCAGTCTCTTGTTCTCACGTAATTTAGATCGTCGTGTCGTGTTTTGCTTGAGGTTGTGTGAGAGGGTTTGTTTGTGAGGTTTTGTGACTTCGGAGGAAATTGGGTGGAGCTATGGCGTCGGAGGGGAGTGTCGCCGATGGCTCCAAGCTGAAGTCGGCTCAGCTTTTGGACATGGTGAGGACGCATCTCACCACGGACGCCGGGAAGGAGCTTCAGACGAAAATAGGGTTGGTCTACCAGATCAACATTGCGCCCAAGGTAGGGCTTCCTCTCTGGATCGGAAATAAAGAGCTTCATCGCTTTTGCAATCGGACAATATTGCTGCTCTTGCTGCTGCTGCTGCTGTTTTTGGTTATGGTTGTGGTGGTTGGATTTTTATGGTCGTTAAGGAAGCATCTGAATTGTTGATTGTGAAGATTCTTTGTTTCCTGCGTTGAGGTTGGGTCCTGGGTCACTTAAATTCGAAGTCTGCTTATGGAGAATAGTTTGTTGAGCTAGTAGCGAAGGGTGTTATTTTTTCCGACGTATAGGTAGGTTATTGAACAGCAGGATCGAATTGTTCTATTCTATTCTTATTTCTAGTTTAGTAATAATCTGAATTTTTTTTTCACGTTTTTCAATCTGTTTACTTTTAGCTTCAGAACAGCGTCGTAGAAAACAGAATTGGAAAAAATACTGTCTGAGGCAATCGAGAATGCAATCAAATGATGGAATATATGAACGATCCTGCTTTTGGTAACACAGACTACTGTAATCTACTGTAGTTAATCTCAATGAAGACGCTGTAAGCTTGGATGATGAAAGGGTGGCGAATGTAGATCTTGGGAAATTGAGTTTTGGAATAGAGCTCATAATGATGAGAGAGGTTATGGCTTACTGTAGTTCTTTGGATTATTGGATTATAAGGTCTCATTGAGATTGTGTACTAGGTAACTCAAATCTGAAGCTTGGTTGTAGAATATAGGGCATGCTGAGCTTTGCAATTTGCCAAAGAGCTCCCTGAGATTATGAATATGCTTTAGGATATCGATGCCTTGAGTTGAATCGTCAGCTGTTCCATGTTCATGGTTTTGTTCGTATTACGCTTTGGAATGACGAGAGTCTATTTATTCCCAGACTGCTTGTTCTTTTTTCTGACCTATGTGAAGACGATGCTCTTAATACCAGTAGCTGCTGACTGGGTTGAAGCTGCTGCTATGTCTACGATGGGACGAGGATCATGGCTGCTCTGTTTGCTCGTAGATATTGATGGATTTGTGCTTTTGCTGGAGTACTTGCAGAAAATAGGTTACGAAGAGGAGATCTTTGTCGTTGATCTCAAGAATTTGAAAGTATACAAGGGTAAGCATCATAATTCTCTCCTTACGCTTTATTGCCACACAAAGCACTTTGGTTGGAAGAGAGGGTCTAGAGGCATAACTACTGTTCTGGAAGAGAGGCTTAGGGCCTCCTTTCTTTTGAACGATTATTTAGTTCATTATAAAATCCAGCATAATTTTGTAATCCTTGCACTTTGGAGGACGGGAGTTGCAAGAGAGTGACTGATTTGGATGGTTAGATCACTGCTTTGAGAAATTATCTTGGTATTATTAAATTCAGCATATTCAACAAATATGGAGGCTTTGTGTATCTGGCAAATGACAGCTCTCGGTCTTGGATTACAGGCAAGGCCGAGGGCAAGCCTGATGCCACCTTCAGTTTTGTCGACTCCGACTTCATCAGTGTTGCTTCTGGAAAGATGAACCCTCAAATGGCTTTTATCAGGTAATAACTTCAAGCTAGGTAACAAAACTAATCAAAGAAGAAATCATCCCCTAAACTTTTGAACGATAGAGATATGTTTGAAAGTCACTTTGATTGACTATGTGCTGTCAAATTGGAATTGGAGTTGAGGTTGGGAGCTTGGGGGTTAGTTGAGCCACCCGCGTGTTAGGCAAACGTGTTGTCCTTACTACATTGCGAACCTCAGGATATGTTTAGTTCGGTTTGGTTCTCCTGAGTAGCATTTCTGTGCTTCTTTGTGAGGCGTTTTTCATAATGTGCTAAAAGTATATACCAAAATGCATTGGAACCCTCATTCTTATTTTCCAACAAAGCTCAGTAAAAATTAGTGCAATCCATTACTGAGCTTGTAGGTTTATTTACGTTGTGTGAGTAAGATAACTGAGCAAGGACACGACTTTATTGACAGGGGCAAGATGAAGATCAAAGGAAGCATGAGTGCTGCTCAGAAGTTTACACCAGAAATCTTCCCTAAGCCTGCTAAGCTTTGAAGGTTTGTGTGCTCGGTTAATTCCAGTTTCCATATTAACTTCGTTGTTATAGGGTCTCTTATACATGATAATGATTACCCACTGCATGAAAGCACTCCTTCATGTCATGTGTGGCTGTTAAATCATTTATTTTCCAACTCTGAATCTCAAAATTCCTGCTAAATCCATTTGCACATCTGAATGTGTGCTTGCCATTGTGCTGAGCTAGTGCTTCATCTGGACAGAGTAATAGTTGAATGAGTTCGGTCTTGGCTGCGTTCCATGCTTGTGCAAATGTTGTAAGAGATTGAAGAAATTTAACTGAATTTCAATTACAAATGTCACATTCTTGACTACCCGGATATAATTTTATGTGTACTTCCGAAGATTTGTAAATGTGCTAGTCTGACACCCCAGGTACACTTTCCCCAGCTGGAAAGGGCCTAAACCCTGATGATGGTTGAGATCTGAAGTCCATCTTGTGCAGGACAATCTCTATAATTCCTGATTATTATGAAAACTTGGCATTCTGTTGTTGTCTTGTACTTTTGCATCAGAAAACAGCAGCTGTATGCTACACGAGGCATAGTCCCTTTGGCAGCTACAAAGGTACGAGAGGTTATGTACACATTAGTTTATTTGAGAGTAATGTTGTATTGCAGATGAAGCTTATTTCTTGAGAGGGACGAGGACTCAATTTGAGTAACAGCAATCACGGCATATAAGAACTTAGTCAAACTTTCACTCCACTGTAGGTGTAGCTTGTATTGATGCAATGTATTTGATCCAGAGTCAACAAATGAATATAATGTATTACAATTTGTTGCAAAAAGTTGAATGACGTATAGTATTCTGTTCCTATTTGTTTATCATTTCCCCAAATGAGCAGTTTAGCCTCTGCTTGATGCCGAATTGAATCAAGAATTTGTTCCGTTCTACTGGATTCGTGCACTCATGTAGAAAGCGTAATTTTCCTCAATTTTTGGAGAATAGATTTCATCTTATTGCGGACACAAGGTAGTTGTGGAAGCGGAGCACAAGCAAATCTTATCTCAACATGAATGCGACAACCCGAAGAATGCACAAAGCAACTGTTGTTATTTTCATTGTTCCCTTTTTCCTGGGGTTGAGGTTCCAAATTCCAGCGAATATTGTGTTATATTTTAGTTATTTTGGGCGGCTACAATGTAATTTTAGGTCATACATGATGAAAAATTCCTTGAATTCTGACTCAATATGCAATTTTATCCCTAAAATTCTTGCAGGCTAGGCTTGTAACTAGACCCAAGAATTTGTTGAAGTTTTTTTAAATAAACTAAGAAGTTGGGAAGACACATTAGGAGGAAGGGTGGTCTTTAGGCACTAAAGAATAGTAGTAGAGCACGGTGTCCAATGGTTTTAGTTTGTTGGCAATGTGGGCCTAGGGCTTGATGTTCTAACCAACTAAAGATCACCCTTCTAGTAGAGTGGTTAGTTGTGCCATTTATAGATAAGTGTAAAAAAGAATGGTTGGTACAAGAGATCCAATTTTTGCTTATGGTAATGGATATGACAATATTTTTTGGGGTAATAAGCAATCATGCTTAATTGCAATCCATTTCTTGAATTAACACCAATAGTTTTTTATGTAACATATACATCTTCTATTCATGAGTGTATATAGTTGATTTAACATACACCTATTTTCAATACTTGGAGGATTGATAGTTTATACATATTATGCCCATGTAATATATGCTAATAGAATTGAGAATACTTTTTGACTCAAAAAAATTTAATAAAAATTTAGATAGTTAATGGCATAATACTACACTCAAATACATACATAAGTATCTAATTTGACTATCTAGAGGCTTGTAAAGGAGTTTGTATGTTTTTTCTTAATCTATTAATAGGCTCGCTTTGCATTAGAATTGGATTCATATAGTCTTGTGTTGCTACACAAATAAGCATGATAGGTTTTACAATAGATTCTATTTAAATAATACAAATTGACCTCTCTACTTTGTTAGAGATTTGGTCTTATGCACATTTATTGTATGTGATTAGGCAACCACCATCCTAGTTCTAATTTTGATGTTCTATGGTAGAAGTACCCATAACTGATAAAATAAGTACATTTGGATATAATCCAAGGTAGTGCAACACAAAGCAAATATTTTCAAAGATGCATTGACAAAAGTAATGGAGATTGTAAAAATTTGGCAATTTTATCTCTTGAATTGAAATTACTATGAATTTTGGAAGGCAAAAGTTGGGCTTGACCTATAACCAACATCTAGAGTCATCCAATTTCAATCATTCAAGAATACTTTCCTACTAATTACTTCCTACATTTATGTTCACTTGCGTGTCATTAATTTATTGGTCCAAACCTTGAAAAAGTATAGAGACACACATTCCAAGGAGAAAAATGGAAATCCATTCTAATCTTTTGTAGAATAAGGTACCCTATTTGTTGTTAAAAGAGGAGGTGTCAATAATAGGCACCTCTACTACAGTTGCTAATATGTGAGCATAGAAAGTGTGAGCCTATAAGCCTAGAATTCTATACACCTATAGTATAGGTGTCTATATTATAGACACCTCAATGATTATAGTGTATTTATATTCTAAACACCTATATTATAGGTGTTTATGTTATAAACACCTTCAATGAGTGTGGGATACTTACTTATACTTAGGCTCAAGGCTCAAAGGCTCACACTTCTATGCTTACATACTAGCATCATTGGTACCTCTATTATAGCTAATTTTTGAGCTATATTCTAATATCCTAAACAAAATGGTACAAATCACCATTACTCCCTAGTTGTGTCCCATTAAAATTCTAAATCCAAATTCTTCTTCCAAAGATTGTAAATTAATCTACAATCTAGTTCCAATTTTGATGTTCAAACTAACATTTGAACTATATCCTATTGTCCTATATAAAATGGTACAAATCACCATTACTCCCTTTGTCCCACTAAAAGCTTCTCAAATTCTTCATGCAAAGACTATAAATCAATCTAATTAGGAAGCTTTTGGTTGGATAGAGGGAATAGATGTTTTGGGGAGGCATAGAAATGGAGGCACTAGTGGTTGATTATTTGAGCAATTTTGAAACAATTTGTAAGCTTGATATGAGGTCGTGGAATTTTTTTTTTTCATGAAGGAAGTTAGGATATATAGAAATTGAAGATTTTTCAAATTTTATTCCCTAAATTGAAACTATTGTGAATTTTGAGAGCCAAAAAGTATTCTTCACTAATAGCCAATGTACAAAGTTCTCTAATTTTGAGCATTCAAGAATTATTTTTCTACTCACTACTTCCTACTTTTGTGTTCATTACATTGTGATGAGTGTAATAACCTTATTAGTTCAACCTTGGAAAAGGACAAAAAAAAATTTGGAATTTGGATTCCAGCCTAAGGTTGGAAAAGCTCACCCAATGGATTGGATATTAGGCATGGTTGGCAATCAATGCTTCTATGTTAGAAGACTATTTTAGAATTGTTCCCCAAACTATGAACAAATGCACTATTGGTTAATTATTATATAATAAAAATGTAATTAAATAATATTAATAATATTCAATTAATTTTAAAATAATTTCATTAAAAAATATATAAATTTTAATTGAATTATATTATCTAATGTGATTTTCTGCCATTCAAAGGCATCATATTGTGAATATAGTCAAGTTCACAAGTTCCCTATTGTTTATAAACTTGTAGTCTTGTTTAGGCCTAAAAAAACATTTAATGATGGTTCTATACTAAATTTGATCCTATAAATAGTTTGATGGAATTCGAGTTGAAAATAGCTTCCAATTGATGCTGGACTTGCCTAAAATGGTAGATTAAGAGCCAAGTTTGAGGATGTCAAAAGAAAAATATAGGATGCAATACTTTGAAGCACCCAAGATTGGGTGTGATGGGACTTGGTTTTTTTTTTATGAGACATTTTTCTACTATGTACTATTTCTATTTAAGCCTTCTTTTGACAATTCTTATCACAAATTGGGCAAAAAAATTCTACTATATTATAGAGATTCTTCTTAGCTTTATTACAATATGAGGCTTGTAATTTTTTGGAAGTTAAAATCTTCAAATTGCATACACAAGGGCAAACAAAGATAACAACATTGTTAAACAACACCTATGTACTTGAGCCTACATGGTTTAGATAGTAGAACTATCCCCAACAAACTCTTCATTCACGCTGGTCAATTATAACTAATGTTACTTTTCTTCTTCTCTTAAATAACTCTATAAGAGGCCATTTCACTACCACTAGAAGTAAGAGCTACCCAACATGGGACCTTTCCAACTAGCCAATGGATCAATCTCTTAAAACTCTTCTATCCTTTAATGAAATTAGCATTGCAACTTCTAAGTCTTCTAATCATTTTCTAGAGACTTTAACTAAATTCTTTCCTAGACATTCATGAATACATTATCGCACTTTGAAGGGAGAATGCTTCAAGCTAGTTAACCATATTATAAACAAGTGATCTATTTGGATTTTTTTTCATTTACTTTAGGCATTGCAAAGAGCAATTCTCACTATTAGAGTGATGATGCAATTTACATCTACGAAAACAAATGAAACCACAAAATATGGATGAAAATTAATTTATTCATCCAAAATAGAGCATTGCAATCCTGAGATCTAATCATCAAGAAAATAATCCTCCATTAAAATAGTATTGTTTTAGTGAATTCATAGTATAGTATTGAAAGTATACTATTGCAATACAAAAATAGTAGTGCAATAGTTTGTTTCAAGAATAAATTTTGCTTCCATTGAAACAAAACTTTTGGAGTACAACTTTTGTTTTACAATAGTATACTTTCAAATACTATGTTACATCAACATTGAAGCAATATTGCAACAATATTAAGATGGTGCAAGGGGTACTTCCCGATGACAGCAATGTAGCAATTTCATCCATTGAAAAAAAATAGAACATCTCATCAAATACTCTTTATAAAAAAATTTGCATTGCTTTTTAGCAAAAATTTGTTTAACCCTTAAAGAACCATTGTTTGTTCAACAGACAAATGGGATTTCAAACATGTACCTATGGTCTCAATTTATAGCATGATATTTTGAATTTTAAAAAAAATAGAATAACCGGCTAGCTTCACAAGAATATTATTTTTTTTCAAATTGGTACACAAGAATAAAAGTTATGCCCTAAGAAGTTGAAACAAAGGAGACTAGGCAACATGGTTGCTAGTATGTGAGCATAGAAAGTGTGAGCCTATGAACCTAGAATTCTAAACACCTATATTATAGGTATTTATATTATAAACACCTTCAATGATTGTAGAATACTTACTTATACTTAGGCTCAAGGCTCATAGGTTCACACTTCTATGCTCATATACTAGTGTTGTTGGGCTAGGCAACAAAAAAAATTCAAAATTTTGAATTTAAAAAAAAAAATCTAATAGATTATATTTTTGTCTACATAGATAGTCTTTATTCATTTCATATAAGTAAGTCATGTGAAAATTAAGGACAATCTTGTTTTTGGAGCAATCTAAGCATTTTTGGGAAAACATAACTCAAAGGATTCAAGTCTAAATGAAATTTTTACAATTTAAAAAAACAAACCTCAACATAATTTAGTTTTTTTTATAGAACAACCTCATCAGTGGAATTAGTGTATTTTAATTCTATTTTTAAAATATTAATAATTTAGATTTTTATTTCTATTTCATACCTACTTCTACTTATTAATTTTTTCAAGAATGAAAAATTAGTATTTTTTGTTTTTTTTTAAATTTATTTCTTCCTAGACTCTCAACTACAGTTTCCACTATAAAGATTTAAGGCTCAAAACTTTGTAGTGCAAAAATTTAAGCTAAGAAGGTTTAAAATTAAAAAAAATCTTGTTTCACATTGTGCTAAAACAATTTTTATTTTTTCACTTTAAATTTAGATATCTTGCACTTTGTTCAATCATAGTTTTTTAAGACCTAAAAGCCCATTGTCCCCTCAAGGGACAATTTGGAGTATGGGTAGGTTCCATAGACCTCAATTTTTATTGAATATTTTTGAAACTTTCTCATAAGATAGGAAAATTGATTAGCTTTGTGGGAATATAATTTTTATTTCAATTGGTGCCCGGGAAAAAAAGTTATACCACAAAAAGTCCAAATTTCAACTCAATAGGTAGAAAAATAAATCCACAAAAACTTGAAATTTAATTTTTTTTAATTTTTTAATCTTATAGATTATATTTTTGTCTATGTGTGAAACTTTGGTTCATTCCATTTGGATTAGTTATGTGAAAGTTATGAACAATTTTGTTTTGGGGCAGTTTTTGAAAAAATAACTTATAGTATTCATTTTTGAATGTAATATTCACAATTTTTCAAAAAAAATTGCTTGACAAGGTTAAATTTTCTTGTTAGAACAATCTCACCGTTGGAATTATTGTCTTTGAAGTCCATCTTAGAGCTATTAACAATTTAATTTTTCTTTCAATCTTGGACCTACCTCTACTTAATAATTTTTTAAAGAATGAAAATCAAACATTTATTTTTGTAAATTTTTTTCCTAGACTTTCAACTCAATTCTTAAACAAATTTTTCAAAAATTCAAAGTCCATAGTGTAAGAAAATTCAACAAATGGCAATCAAAGTCATCTAAAATTGCATGACAATGCTTAAAAAAACTATGTTTTTGAACTTTGAATGCTTATATCTTCCAATCTTTACAATCAAACTTCATGAAATTTTTACCACATGATCTCAAACAAACAAAGTAGAAGATCCTATGGTTAGATTCTATAAAAACACTTTTTTTTTGTTCTTTTGGATGAGTACAGCAAAAATGGCAGTTTTGAGTGTTTTCTGACAGAAAAAATGGCCTTGGGCCTTTAGGGGTTAAAAATCATTCCACACATTCTCATGCTCATTAAGTGCAAGATCATATGGTTAGATGTTCAAAATGATTAATTTTCAATTAAGAAAAATTCTTTGCTATAGAAATACAAGTTTTGAGTGTTTTTTAAGAGGTTACGAAAACAAAAATTGTTGGATCCACTTCCTAAAAATGACAGGGTGTTTTGAAGTTTAAGGGAGAAACACCCCATACCACACCTATATATTGCACTAGACCCTAGACTCATCCAAATTTGTCCCTAGACTACAATGAATGTATTCGGCAACTACTTGATTGTAATTCGTTAATACAATTAAAAGGTAGATATCAAAATTTGATTGGCTCACTGTTGATTTTAGCAGTGTTCAAATTTGGGGGCATCTATTGAACAATTTCAATGGTCTAGGGAGCCAACACTTTGAAAAATCATAGAAATTACATGTGGCATCCAAATTTTATTTTTTATTTTTTAATATTCATGATTTACACTCGCTGATACTAGAAGAATATTATTCTTAGAAAAAACTGCCTCAGACTATGTTGAATTCCTTATTCAGACAGTTCTGGATGTTTCCACTATAAGTTAGGGCTCCGAACATTAGAAGAGAGTTGAGGCCTCCAAAGGGCCGTTTCAGGGCTGTTCCCAAAATTGTTCCCACAGCTACTGGCCACTATTAAGCCAGCATTTACCCCAAAAATAAAAAAATAAAATTTTTGGGTCTTGAAATATGAAAAAAATTCCAAAATTTTTTTTTCAAAAAAAATAATATTTAACGACAGGGCACTCTCTTGATCACATAGGATTCCTATTCACGGAACAGAAACTGCATTCCCATAGTCCGTAAACCTGCAATCTTCCAATGGCCTCACTCTCCTCTAATATGTTTGTAGAATTTTCCATGTCGGTGTGGACGGTGGACACATTATTACGTCACTTAGGACCAAACGACAGAAGGCAAACTTTTAGAAGGGAAATCACTAGTAAGTCACTTGTTAAACTGATCCCAGAGATGCTTGCGTATGTGCTTTGTCGACGCGTGGCACCCACTGGCACCTGCAGCAATGGCAGGTTCCATTGATGGGACTTCACTATTTAATTGACTTTGTCAGGGCAAACCATCTAACGTGGCCATTTTGTAGGGGATAATATACCTTGGAATCATTCTACACCCCCCTATAAATTTTAAATTTTAAAAAAGAATTTAAAAATTAAATTAAAAAATCCCAAAGCCCTCAGTTTCAGCAATCAGGGGGTTCAGAAATTGAAGCCATTTTCTTTGTTGAAAGGTCTCATCGGAGGTTGCTTGGCATGTGGCATTCTTGTAGTTTGGAACGACTCGTTCAATTTTGGAAGTTGGGATTGGTCCCTTAATTAATGATTTTATTTGGCTGTGTGTCAGTTTGTTGGCTTTGAGGAATAGGTGGAAATATAGAGAGTACCAAAGAAGCCAGAATCTGTTGGGTTGAGCAAAATTTCACTTGAAAAAAATCTACTGAGGTAGGTACACCCAAAAGCGCCACTTATTCATACTGAGCCTAGTTCCTGCTATTAATTAGTTCAAATTTTTATGTAGTCTTGTTGGCAAGTGAAAGCATGTTCCAACGCACCAAAGAACGCAGGATTTGGATACCGTATGCAAAAGTTATTAGTAGTCAAAGTCTGTTTCTGAAAGCGCCATCTACAATCTGTGAACATGACTGATTTCGAAAATGTATGTGCACTGTAGATGGCGCTCTTAGGAACAGGGCGCTTTTGGATGTACCTACCTTTAGGTTCTCTAAATATAATGTTGAGTAGCATGCATTGTCATTGCCTTGGATGTCTAAACTTATGTTACAATATAAAGATGTGGAATATTCCACATCCAAAAGTACTTCATTAGATGTTTTTTGGGAAGTTTAGAAGACTGTTTCAGGCCTGTTCCCAGTGCTGGGAACAGTCAGAATAAAAAATAATTTTAAAAATTAAAAAATAATTTTAAAAATAATTATTTTTGGAAAAAAAATTATTTTTTAAAATTAAATTAAATATTATTATATGACGTGGCTGTCTCTCGACCATGTCAGATCGCTTATGTGGTAGTTCCCACAACATTTCTACAGTCGATAACTCACAGTCTTCTAAATAGCAGAAAAACATCTAATGCATTTGTAGCTAAGTGGACAAGTGGAGAGATTCAATGTGATGAGCATGGTGCATAAAGGAAAGGTAGTGGGCATGCAAGCTAACATATCAAGTGTTATGATGAAGGACTAAGGAACCCACCTTGGATATTTTGAGAACTTGGATGGACTTTCTTTATTTTAGAATTTAGAACTTTTGCATAAAATTTTTTGGATGGATTCTAGGTATCCTAATCTACATGTAGAAGCTTTTCTTGATCTCATTCCAATAAATACTGCTAAATTTAAATTTTTAAAAATTTAAAAATTTCAATGTCAAACTTGGTAGTAAAAAATCTATACTCTAAAAAAATAGAATCTAACCATAGGATCTTGTAATTCACTTATCTTAAATCACTTGGTAAGAATTCCATGAAGTTTGACTACACTGATTGGAAGATATTAGCATTCAAAGTTGGAAAAAAAAACTTTGTTGAATTGTGGCCTGCAATTTCACATGACTTTGATTGCCATTTGTGGAATCTTTTTGCACTATGGACCATGAAATTAAAATTTTTTATATTGAAAATTTGAGTTGAGGGTTGTAGAAAAAATGTATAAAACACACAATTGATTTTCCATTCACTAAATAACGGTTAAGTAGAAGTAGGTTCTAGATTGAACAAAACACTAAATTGTTAATAGCTTTTAGATGGAATTGAAAAACTATAATCCCAATAGTGAGATTGTTCTTGAAAACAAATTTGACCCTATGAGAAAAAAATTGGAGAATTGTATTTAAAAATGAATTCCATGAGTTTCTTTTTAAGAAGTTGCTTAGATTGCCTTGAATACAAAATTGTCCATAACTTTCTCATTATCAATCCAAATAGAATGAATCAAAACTTCAGTTGTAGACCAAAACATAATCTTCGAGGAAAAAAATTGAAATATATATATATATATATATATACATACATTTGTTTTGTTTTGTTTTGTTCTACCTAGAAAATTGCTTTTACGACTTAGAATGACGTCACTTCAGTTGTTCCTCAACACCAATTGAAATAAAAATTATATTTTCAAAAAGCTAATTTGAATTCTTATCTTTAAATTTTTTTCCAAAAAATCATATAAAAAATTTAGGGCACACAAGCATGCCCAAAATCCCAAGTGTCCCATGAAAGATTTTATTTCTTTATGGATTAATTTGTATTTTGTAACTTTTTCAATCAAAATTCTTTCAACTTGGGATTCAAGTTTGAAATCAAATTTCCTAAACTTCATCATTTGATGGTAATTACTAAATTTCTCCTTTTTCTTGAAGGTGAAAAGACCTCAAGATTAGATAAGCTCTTATCTTGGCCATCTCAAATGAAATGAATAGTAGGTCATTCTTAAAAGAATAATAATTCAATTGTTGGTTGCATATCATCAAAGTAAATTTTGATGGACACATGCTTTTTTTAGTCATAGATGGCAAAAATTCTCCAACATAAGAAATGCTAGTAAAATTTCATTGTGAATAATGAAAATAATTTCATTTGTTTTAACCCTATAAAGATGTATTAGACCTAAAATCAATTGATTAGATAACTTTAGTGCTAATTGTAGAAACAAAAAATGCACTTCTTGGTCAAATAATTAAAATAACTACTTTTGTCACAACAGCCACATCCTTGTAGGGTTAACAAAAGAAATCCATCTACATTAACAATAAATAATATGAAAAACAATGTTTTAATTTATACTTTTGAACAAGTAACCAACTATTTCTTGAATATTCATGTAATTCATGTGATATTTAGTGATATTTGGTACTATGACTTCAAAACTAGATGATGCCTAAATAAAATTTGACTATTGGCATTATAACCAATAACTTTACGAGTAACCCAAAATGGATTCATTAGCTTTTTTGGACTAATCATTTCTAGACTTAGGAATGTAAAGAGTATTTGGACTTGGGCTCATTGCAAGGAAAATAAAGTTAGCTATGAAGTGATGTATTCAAAATTTGAAAAAGATTTACTATTGAATTACAAAAAAAATTCAAAGCTTGGGTGGTCTAGTCGAAGATAGTCAGAGTCATTAAATAGGGAACTCTAGCCAATGATGTTACTAAGGCATGTATTTTTACCTCTTCTTGGTTTATGTTTAGTAGCAAGTACTAGGATACACATCTTGTACTTAGATTTGAGCTATATTTTGGCTACTAGTTTGTGAATTTTTCTCTTTTTTATCTCATAATTTCTTAAATTCAACAATAAAGTGGTCTTTATTGCAAGATCATTTTCTCACTCATTTTTGGTCCGAAAAATACAATATTTGTTTCCATCTATATAGAACTTTGTTATCTTGAGAATGAATATAGGATGCTAACTCTCTAAAATGTCACTTGTCTAAAAGATCTGGTCAAAGCACAATTTTAGGTATGCCAAATATAGATTTTTATGTAATAGTCTTTACTTTTATGTTATAACCTTCTACTCTATAATTTGGTTTAAAATCAAACTTTGTAGAGATGATAAGAACTTGGCTCTCTATAAGATCCTATGGTTAATTTTGCCTATAGGTGACACATTTTACTTTGAGCTTCAACTCTTTGTAACTTACAAAATTAAGATCTTCAACACCTTCAAAATGGCAGAAAAATTTAAGAGATGGTATAGTAATACCAATAATATACTACAAAGTTGTAACTGCCTACACAAAATAATTAGAAATTAGGTTGCCCTACATTTTTTTTATATTTAAATATTATATAAATATTTTTAGCTATTGTATAAGAATGCATTGCTTTTGAATTAGATATTGTTGCAATAGGTATTCATAAACCTTCACGTATTTTCTAAATATTTTCATTTGTATACATTGAGGTTTATGACTCCTAATTCACTACAAGAGAAAGAGGTGCTTTAAGTATAGTCCTAGAGATAAGATCTTAAGTAATGGCCTTTTTAGAAGAATTTGAATAAAAATTACTAGAGATATATGTCTTTCTACTAAAATTTTATTGAAAAGATATGTATTTCTAGTATATTCTTACTCAAAATCTCCTAAAAAGGTCATTATTTTAATTCTTATCTCTAGAACTATACTTAACCCTTAAAGCCCTGAACAGAGTTTTTTGAGATTATAAAATTTTTGGGCAGCTCACTACGGATGGAGTTTTTATTTTATTTCTTTGAAATTTTGATACAATGTGTGCCCGAGGAGTAGCTTTAAGGCCCAACAATTTTTATAACTTTTGACTTCACGGTTAAAAAGTTATGACAGGATATGTTGTTTTCTTTACTCGGCGGGCAGCCCGGGCAGCTGAAAAAACTTCTTCAAAAAAACTTTTTTTTAAAAAGTGAAATTTCAAATTGGTTCTTTAGGTTTATACAGACATAGGAAGATTTGAATCAATCCATTCCGATCAATGAGTCAAAAGTTATGAAGATTTTGAGTTTGGGGTAGTTTGCAGCCAGTTACAGAATCTCTATAGTACAAAAAAAGTTTGAAATTCTTCATTTAATTCAATTTTTCATATTTTTGGAAAAAATAAAAACAGAAGGTGTAGATTGTTTATTACAACATTTTAACCATTGGGATTGAAAATTTGCAATTCCATGAATAAAATGTTCACAATTTAGTATTTTGGCTCATTTTTTACTTCTTTCTATTTACTTATTTTTTCCTATATGTTGTACAATTCCAAATGGTTTGAAATTTTTTGAGAATGTATCCAACTTGCATTGAAGTATGAATTCAAAGAGTAACCACCATTTTGAATTTTTTTTCACACAAATGTGACCTTGTAAAGTACAGCTGCCCAGATTTTCGCAGGGATAAAGAAACAAATTTTGTCAATTCAAATGCTTATATCTTGCAATCTACATGGTGGAAATTTCTGAAATTTTTTCCACATGTTTACAAAACACCTTACTACAAGATCCTACGGTTATATGAGTCAAAAATGTGTTTAAAAAAAAATTGCACTTGTATTAGAAATGGCAGTTTTGGAGCATTTTTGGTGAAAACATAGCCAAAAAACTTTAGGGGTTAAAACACACCTTTTTCTTGTAGTGATTGCAACAATATCTAAGTTGGAGAAAAAAATAGGAAGAAATTCCTCGGAACACAAAAACAAAGGTCCAATGGAGTTTGCTACCATATTTTTTTTTACTATTCTAAGTCATACCTTCCTTTGACACTTGTTTACAAACACAAGACAAACTCTGTGATTGACTCTAATCATTGAAAATATTTATATAGTCTCAAATGTCATGAAATTAGTGTGTAAGAAACTAATTTCACCATTTTGTATAGTGTAGCTCTTTTAAATGAAAAGGATGAAAATCTCCTTCACAAAAATAGCCAAAATCTCTTGGTTGTATTCCATGTATAGATTAGATTTGATGGCTTGCTACTGAAATCATTTTCATTTTAGAATTTAGACAATTAGACAATTTGCTTTCCTTTCTTAGATTTTGGCACTTTGTTTTTTCTACTTTATCAATACTCCCAATCCTCGATTAATTAATTTTTTCTATTCATGTATAAATGTGTTACTTTTTCTAAATTTTCTCAAGAATAATTTTTGGATATTTTCCAAATTTTCTCTAGTTATTTCGGAACCTCACCTTCACGTACGGTAACCAAATAACCAATTGGCAAAATGTTGTGCATAAAAAAACCACTGGTAAGGAATCACTGAAAAGGAATGATTGACAGGGTGCCAGATGAAATCCACACGTGGCAGGCCCTCCCTCTGCCCCGTCCTCTTGCCAACTCGGGGTACGGCCCAACTGAAGGCCCAAGCCCCAGGGGGGCCTCTTCGTGGGCCCGACTCCCCGACTTCCCGGTGTTCTCGAATCCCTCGCAAGGCGATTCTTTTCCTCCCGCTCTTCTGGGCGCAAATCCTGCCCCCCCATCAATCCTGGAGAATCATCTTCGCCCTCTTGCACTCGATTCCTCAAACGTATAGAAGCTCTCTCTCGTTGTAACGTATTTTGTACCCAATTGAGTTGTGCGTTGCACACCCCAGCATTTGCAAACGCAGTTTCAAGGAAAGGAGTTTCAATTCGTTAGTTTCTTCCGTTCTCTGTTCTCATGTTGCGACGCTGCAGCTGAGATCCCAGTTCTCGTACGTCGTCGGTTGAGGGAGAAGCTCTCGTGGCGAGTTGGGAAGATTTGGGTGAGTTTTGTTTGTTGCTGGTACTCAATCTTCGACTTCCTCTGGCGCTCGGTTCTTCACTGCTCGAGGACTTATGCTTATTATCATAGTCTCTGTCATCGCAGCTTGTGTCCGCATTTGCAAAATTTCCTGTATCACTTCGCATGTATCAGACTTTCGTTCTCTGTTCTGATGTTGCCATGCTCGGCTGAAGTCTAAGCTCTCGGAAGTCTGAAGTTATTGGTTGAGGAGAGTTTCGTGGGCTTGGGTTTGGGAAGGGGAGGAGGGGAAGGGGTTTCTTTCGTTTCTTGCTTGCACTTGAAGTTATGCCTGCGCATTGTAAAGAACTTTTGGATGAGGGGATGTCCGAGTTTGGGATTCCCTGAAGTGCGACGATTTTGTTTGTTTGGGTCCGAAGTCGACCCTGGAATTCGTTTTGTTCGTTTTAAATGCAATCTAGCCCAGTGGGATCCTTCCGTTTGTATCGAAATCCAACCCTACACTCGCGCATTTCGGAGATCCCTCAGAATCTTGTTTCCAAGTACGAGATCCCTTTAGAGATTTGATTTGGCGTTTCCTCCATGTCGTGAGCATTGTGAATTGGATTGTCTGAGCCTTGTCAGAGTTTGTAATCTTAGCCACGCGGATTTGTCTATCGTTTGTTTTGAATTTCAGTCGCTCGCGACTCCATTGTTCGTTTCCAAATCCAGAGCAAAGTATGAAATCCTAGTAGAAGTTTTGTATTTAATTTCCCCAAGTTGCCTCCATTCTTGAAACACAAGTCGTGAACTCTGACACCCCTAATGCGTTTCTATTTTTTTGGCAGGTTGGACGGGTTACGTTTTTTCTTTTTGTAACCACCCTATACTTCAAGATGGTGCTCACGCAATCGAAGAGCATGAAGGAGGTGGACACGAACACCATCGACTCCATGTTCGCTTCTCGTTACGTCCAAGCTCCTCTCCCCAAGTACTGGAGCTTTTCACTCTTCTCGGTCTCCCTTTGGTCAATGTAGATGCAGAATCGATTTCTGCCTTTGATGTATTTAATGAGCTCAAAATCAGAGCTATATGATTTATGCAAAATCGATTTTCCTCTTCTGTTACTGGGTGATAATTTAACTTTGTCATGGTGTTTGGTGGTGGTTGTAGATGGAGGTTGCCGGATACGGAAACACCCAAAGACGCCGCGTACCAGGTGATCGGCGATGAGTTGATGCTGGACGGCAACCCTCGTTTGAACCTGGCCTCGTTTGTCACGACCTGGATGGAGCCCGAGTGCGACAAGCTCATCCAGGAGTCTCTTAGCAAAAACTACATCGACATGGACGAGTACCCCATCACTACTGAGTTTCAGGTACCTTTTCTACTCTGAAAATAATCTGACTCAAACTTTAAAAAATAAATTAAAAAATAGTTACATGGGCCTGTTTTGTAACCACGGTGATGACACCATAATTAAATACGTAAAAACTATGCGAAAATTCTCCCCAAAAGAATCGTGCGTTTTAGGGTTAAATATTCGTTTTGGTCCACAGTCGAGAATACGGATGGCCTGAATACAAAACAAACAAAATGCAAGAAAACACATGATGTAAAGATTGAATCCCGTTTTTCTTAATTGAGTTTCTTCTTTGCAGGATCGGTGTGTGAACATGATTGCCCGTCTGTTCAATGCTCCATTGGAAGATGGACAATCCGCAATTGGAGCTGGTACGGTGGGCTCCTCTGAGGCTATCATGTTGGCAGGGCTGGCTTTTAAGCGCAAGTGGCAGCTTCAAAGGAGAGCTGCTGGTTTGCCTAGTGACAAACCCAATATGGTCACCGGCGCTAATGTCCAAGTTCGTCTCTCTGACTTCCTTCTCTGTACATTTTCCTTGTTGGGTTTACGTTTTTTCTCTGATTAGGATTTAGAATCTTTTTGCCCTGCTAATGGTTTATTTTCGTTGCAAATTGGCCAGGTTTGTTGGGAAAAGTTTGCCAACTACTTCGAAGTCGAGATTCGGGATGTGAAACTTACGGAAGATTACTATATCATGGACCCTGCCAAAGCAGTGGAGTTGTGTGACGAGAATACCATTTGTGTGTGTGCTATTCTGGGGTCAACTTACAACGGCGAGTTCGAAGATGTTGGAACCTTGAATGATCTTCTCGAGAAGAAGAACAAAGAGAAAGGGTGAGTCGCACATTCTCTCTCACCCAACTCGGTTCTCGATCTTCACCTTTTGCTCGAGCGAAAGTACCCATTTTTAGCAAAAAATTTGCCAGCTACATAAGAAGGAAAAAACTCTTTGTGTGCTGAGAATGAAGATTCTATTGAGAGTGTTTTACTAATTATGAAACAAACGACACAGATATGGTGTGCTACACTCTTGGTACCTCGTGACTTGCCAGCTAGAATCAATTTTTTTTTTTTCATATGGTACAGCTAGATTTATTGATGTTCTTTAATATGGTACAGGTGGAACATTCCCATCCACGTCGACGCTGCAAGTGGAGGATTTGTAGCGCCGTTTCTGTACCCAGACCTGGTGTGGGACTTCCGGCTGCCTCTAGTGAAGAGCATCAACGTCAGTGGCCACAAGTATGGACTTGTGTACGCCGGCATTGGGTGGGTGGTGTGGCGTGGCAAGGAGGATCTCCCTGAAGAGCTGATTTTCCATGTCAACTATTTGGGAGCTGACCAGCCCACTTTCACCCTCAACTTTTCGAAAGGTTTGCCATTTTTACGCTACCCATCGTCTTTGATAAAGCGATTTCTATCAAAATAGAATGAAGAAAAATGTTGATCCTAAAACTAACTTGAATGAAAAGTTGGAGATAGTTCTATTGGAGAGATAATTCTATTGACTATAACCACATAAACAAAAAAAGCCAGTGATATTCTTGGTTATTTGTGCTTACTTGTGTACTTCTTGTGCTATGTCAGGTGCTAGCCAGGTCATTGCTCAGTACTACCAATTCATTCGGCTTGGCTTTGAGGTACTTGCTACTTATCAACTTAGTCCTTCATTGCATAGATAAGCAGTTGATTTGGTGGCACAATCTTGCTTGCTGTTTTCTAAATGGAAGAGTGTTGCAAAATGGACTATTATGTCGACGTTCCTGAACGAATCTGTTCTTTAACTTTGATGCCTTTGAATCAATAACAAATAATTGCAAGAAGCTCCTGGAACTGTGCTCTAGAGTGATCACCTTAACATGTTTTGTCCAGTTCAGAATACTTGATTGATTGATAGTAATTTATTACTATGTCTCTTGTAATGTGTTGGTTTAAGGTTTATCATCTACTTTAGTAAACTTTGGAACGCTTACAACTTATACACATCGTATCCAAGCAATCCATTCTGGGTGCCTTGGAATCGTAGTAGTATATTGGTTCCATGTCTCTTGCAATGTGTTGGTTTAAGGCCTTCTACTACTACGGTATAGGAAACTTCAAACCCTTACAACTTCTACACATGGTGACCAAGTAATGCATTCTCTAGTGCATTGGAATTCTCTTTGATCCACCAACAAGAACATAATGCTAACGATTTGACAATGCGTGCACAGGGCTACAAAAAGATCATCTGCAACTGCGCAGCCAACGCCAAAGTCCTGGCCGACGCCGTCGTGGCAACAGGGCGATTCAAGCTCCTCTCCAAGCCCGTCGGCGTTCCCTTAGTTGCCTTTGCTTTAAAAAACAAAACCAAGTTCGACGAGTTCGACATTGCAGACGGTCTGCGTCGCTACGGCTGGACAGTCCCCGCTTACACCATGGCGCCCGACGCCCAGAGCGTCTCCCTCCTCCGAGTGGTGGTCCGGGAAGATTTCAGCCGCAGCTTGGCGGACCGTCTCATCACGGACTTGAAGAGAGCCCTGACGACTCTGGATTCCCAGCCGGCGAAGCTGGTGCAAGCGGTGGCGGAAGCCATTCAGGAGCAGAACCCGGAGCTTGCTGAGTCGGATAAGAGCGTGGAAGAGATCAAAGAGGCGACGACTGTGGACAAGAGTACGTTTCATGACACGGTGAAGAAACATGCGAATAACCATAACCGTAAGAAGGGGCAGAAGTCGCATAAGAAGCATTCGATTTATAAAACGAATGGCGTTTGTTAGTAGGACGGCGTGGAGATGGGCTCTGCCTGGGAAGGCGAAGTTGGTAATGGTTTTAATATTGAAGCTCTGTAAGTCAGTATTACCACTTCAGGTAGGGGATAGAATTTAAGATCTTAATCGTAAGTAGGAGTGTTAGTTTTTAGCAGTTGTCGAGGCCATTCAGGAGCAGAATCCGGAGCTGACGGACTCGGGGCAAGAGCGTGGTGATGATCAAGGAGGCGATGACGGTGGAAGGGGGGATGTGTAAAGAGACTGAAGAAATATGTGAATGATCGTAAGCAGCATAAGTGGCGGAAGACTCGGAAGAAGGCGGAAGGCGTATTTGTCAGTAGGTATGCTATTGAAGCTCTGTAAAGACTATAGAGGGTGTTATCGATTTTAAGTAAAGGATTTTATTTATATGTTTTATCCTATGTACGAGTGTGATGTTTAGGAGATGTATAGACGGTTGTGGAGATATCAGTTTGGATACTTGGGTTTGGGTATAAGAGCTGTCTGTGTTGAGATAAAAAAAATTATCACTATGAACGAATATCGCGTGCGATTTCAGAGTTGAAGGTCTTACACGACTCCATTTTCATTTCGAGAATTGGTGGTTGTTGACATTTTCCCAAGCCATACTTTACTCTTCTTGTTTACAGGTTTACCGAAATGCATGGATAGATAAGATGTTGATAGCAGGTGTGCTTCCCAATGTAGGTAGGGTAGACAATTTCCAAGAACGCACCCAAAACGGAACCCTAACAAGGCTAGATACCTGATAGATCAATTCAATGCACAATACTCAACACTAGGACATAGAAGTTAGAGGACAATTATACAATATAAATGTACAATTGCATTCTGTTTTTTCCATACAGTACGGAAATTGCCATTCTTAGTTATCTCAAAATTATTGCAGCACCTGGTAACTGAGTGACTAAATATCAAATCTCACCGACACACAACCGTGGCTTTCGGAAGATTTTGCTCAGTGGTAGTTGATCCTACGTCAGCCCTAGAACCCTAAACCCAACCTTACGGACAGTTCGCCAATTTGTTCCAGTTTCCTGGTCCATCCCACGCGTCTACCAGTTTTCCGAGCAGAGCTTGGTTCGGTGCATCCTGAAACGCATACACCATCACTCCCTCGTAGCCGTTAGCTTTCAACCACGCTACATCCGCAGTCAAGTTCGCGGACGGTTGGACGTACCAGAACCCCAGAGAAAGTGCATTCTTCGCCATGCCAGCCTTGACATACTGCGGCAGCCGCTGTTGGGGCTCTACACCGTAAGTCATTTCCCAACCATACGTCAGCGTCTGCTCCAACGTCACACCCTGGTATGGAACGCCGAAGTCTTGGAGGTCGGCGAACAAAGCCTTGGAAATGATCTTCTCTGGCATGGCCTGGCGCATGAGGGAGGTGACCATGGCGAGCGATGTGTTGTTTTCTTTCCCCGTGGAGTATTCGTCGTCGATGTCGATGCCGTCCAAGCCATAGGTGGTGACCACATGTTGCAGCTGGGACACGAACCTCTGCGCATCTGGTAAGGAACCAGAGAATTTTGAACATACTTCATCAGCAAACATGCAACGGTTTTCAGCACAATTGTTTGAAATGTTGTTCACTTTGAGCAAAGCTCTCTAGCAAGGTTCAATGTCAACCTTGGAATCACATTTTTAGTGTTATCAGCAACGTTCGAACGCTGTTGCATGAGGTGAATTCTAAGAGTGCTCTACCTTCACTACCATCATGACAATCACCCGTATGAGTAAAGAGAAAAGAAATTATTTTTTTATTCATGTGATGTACGAGAATGAGACTCGGGTTGCACCTGTCTTAGTTGCAAATTCAGACCATCCAGCAGCATCATGGTTGTTGAGAAACGTCAACAACACCGTGATCCCCTTGTCTTGCAACTTCTTGATTGCCGAGGACTGCAACAACGGCAGCATACTAGTAGCATTGCCGCAAGCTATGGATCCGCCACTGGGGACTGTCACATTAGGCGCGAGATGGACGTATCCGGTCGGCAGCTTCTGGTCAATATTCGCCGCAAATATGCACACCACGTCAACGGCCGGGCTGCCATCCGCCGTGGTGTAACAGCCTGCAGTTTCCAATGCCGAAATGTTGGTGCCAACGTAGGCGACGCTCATCCCGTTCTTCTGGTATGAAGTGAACTGCGTTGAGTTGAAGTACGTGGGCCGGCCTGTCAACCAATCCATGTCAATGTCTCATCGATCAGTGACTATTGCACATGGTTTCACCGTGACACATCTGAAAACCTCAAATGGAAAGCAAAGGGATTCATTGAACACAATAAATCAGCCAGTAGTTCTTAACGCCAATAATAGAAACACGCCAGTCCGGCATTTAAACACATCACATCCCATAAAAATTTTAGTAAGACATGTCAAATAACAATGGTAAAATCCCAGAAAATTATGTTGACATGCTTCTTTTGACATGCTTCTTTAGAAAGTTAGAGAGGACTAGAGTACATAGCATTGCCATCCACTAGGGTGAGGTAGGAGTCCCTACTTCGGTCAGTATCAATCAGACTTACCAAACCCCCGCATGGTTCCTCGTGTCGTGAGATTTTGCCATTAATAACCAAATTCTGATGCAAGGGAGAACTCACCCGTGAAGAAGACGACGTCACCCGCATTGAATGTCTTCGGAGACGGCCACGACGGATCCGTGAGTTCCCCAGGTTCACTGCAATAGAAGAAAAACGTGATGGCTGCGTTGAGGAGAGCGATTCGCCGTCCTTGCTCGGGAGAGCTCTGCGTTACTGTTCGGACATAGCTGCTGTTCCAGTCCGCGCCGTACATCGCCACATTGGCTACTTTCGTCCAAGTCATTTTGAATGGTGTCCCAGCAGTCCCTTTGATCAAGACGTGGTGTCACGGATTAGAGCTCTGGGAATGGAGGCAATTGTAGCAATACGATTTGAAAGTTCTACCGACGCTCAAGGGGTTCACAGGGCACGAATTGCAGGTGCTAGGGAAATTTAGGCGATTTGGGCAACGGATTGGGAAAGCTCGACAAGAGGTCCTGCGCAACTTGAAAGGTCTGCAGCAGAAGTTGAAAATTCTAGAGGGTAGTGTCTACGGTGTCAAAATTCAAGAGTTCTGCTCTGGGTATGGAGGTAATCTGGGTCATGCACTTGGAAATTTCAATAAGGGCTCTATTGTATGTAGAACGGTGAGACGGGATTCTGATCGAGCCTTGTGCAAGGCCTGATTCGGAAAGTAGGTGATCGATTTCGACAACAGTATGAAAGTTCTACAAAGGGTCGATCTCAAGTGGGGTGTCCGAGTTCATTCAAGATTTCTGCTTTGACGGATTTGGGCAAATGCAATTGAAAATCCGACAAGGGTCCGAGTCGAACTACACGATGATCGAGCTAGCGGCCAGAGCTTGAGGAAGCCAGGGCAGATTTGGAAAGAAGAAGCAGAGCTGCGAGGATGAAAATTGTGAACTGGGATCGACACTCCCTAATGTGGATTCACAAATTGAAGTGATACCAAACCTGTCTCTCTGTCTCTCTGTCTCTCTCTCTATTCTGAAATTTGCACTCTATCGGAGTTGTTGCAAGCTATAGAAATCAGCTATTTACACTGGAAATAAGTCCCTTGAAGGCAATAAGACCTGTCCGTCTCTCTCGTTCTGTAAGTACTCCACTTCGGTTTACAGACAATCCTGGACACTGCGTCCGACCCGTGACGAGCAAGCTTAAATCTATGCTTCATAGAGATCCCGACAGAGACCATCCTTACGAGGCAATCCTGAGAAAAGCTGCCTCTGCAGAGAAGCTCCAACGCAACGCGCCTTCGTGTTGATTTGTTGGAGTCAGTGTGGACTTCTTGTTGGGGGCGCGAAAGCTTTGACTGGACCCTGGCGTATCCCTCTTTAATATCACACCCTCTGCTCTCTAACTAAACAGATGTCTGATTGTCTGTACGCGCTAAAACCTCTCTCAAGCAATACTCTCTATTGTCTCTAAACTGTATTGTACCTCTGTAAGGTGATGTTAGTTGCTTGTGCTGGCGTAGGCCATACGAACAAACTCATTTAAAATGGCAAATGACAAATTCATTTGAAATAAATGACGAAGTCCAATGTTTTTTATTTGGGAAAAAAGTTTTCCCCAAAGCTCTTTTTTTTTTACTTTTTGAGAAAGTGCCAAGGTGGCGATCATTGGTGAAGCATTGTATTTTTACATTCATCCATCTTTTGGACTTAAAAACACTTTTCCGTCATATTCATACACTTTTTCATCCAAATTTGGCAACTTCACCCATATTTTAAAGAGAACTAGAAAATTTCTGACAAAAAAAGATTACTTTTATTTGGTGAAAAAAAGACATTTGTTTTGAAATGGTGCAATCTGGCCACACAGTGCCGGAAAAAAAAAGGCTGGTGCTTACATACATTTGCATCCCATAATTTTGTTAGCTATATATTAATCAAAAACAATTGCTCTAAATATGCGATATAATGGTTTGATTATAGAATACAAGTTGTATTCTTATGTTTTTTCTTAAAATCATATAGATGTGAAGAATCCATGACCAAAAGGAGAGATTTTTTGCATTGACAATAGTAACATCTATTATTCTATTGTGAATGTTGTGTGAATGTGAGAAAGTTTAAGAAGGGCCTTACTCAAAATGCAAGCTACTAAAGATAATCCAATTGATATAAGACCTATGCACACTATTTGAAAGATGAATGTGGCCTAATTAGTGTGAGCATTTGGATTGAATAGGTATGAAAGTACATTGAATATGCATGGGATTAATGTTGGATTAATGTAGATGATAATTGATGATAGCTAGTTGAAAGCTCAATGATAATCATACAATTTGAGATAAGGTAGAAATAGTGTAAATCAAACTATATTGCTTTTATCTATTATATTGTGAATTGTTGTATTTGTATGCCTTAGTTATCTACATAATTCCAAAAGTGGTGAATTAAATTTGGATTTTTTATTGTTGGGTGCCCTTATAATTTGGATAAACTTTGAAAGATAAATAAATTCACAGTTGTCATAGTAGACAAATAGATTGCATGCATGCCCGTCCAGTAGAAGTTTCATTAGTGTGATGTAGTCAACACATCGTTGACTTTCTAAATAGGTAAAAAAAATCAATGTGGATTTACATTGTTGCCATGTGGCTTCCAATGCAAACATTGGTAGGGCGTAGAGAGAATTTAGTAGGAGCGTGCTAAAACGTAGTATGCCAAGGCGCGGACATTAGGCAAGGGCGTGGATGTCAAACTTTAGTGTGGGCACAAAGGCACAGACTTTAATTCAAAGGGCAGATGGATGGGTGGGGACCTTAACTCAAGGCATGGACCTTAACTCAAAGTGTAGATAAAAGAACAAGGACCTTAACAGACAAGTGTGGACCTTAATTCAAGGTGTAGACAAAAGAACGGGGACCTTAATGAATAGGCGTGGATCTTAACTCAAGGCATGGATAGATGGGCAAAGACTTTACCAAACAAGCATGGATATTACCCACTAGAAGAAAACTACGTTGTGTTTCACAAAAACTGTGTTAAAACTGTGTTGCCTTAAACGTAATGCGTGGGGTGGATTGTGTTGAGGTTCTGCTTTGTCAAGCGGAATTTTTCATTCTAACACGAAATTCTGCGTTTTCCTTGTTGAATACTGCGTTTTCTTTGTTCAATTTTTTGTTGAAACGTTGAAACACAAAATTTTGCGTTACGAAAGGAGAATTCAACACAATCCACTCCACACGTTATGTTGAACGCAACGTAGTCCCAACACAGTTTTTGTTAAGTTTAACGCAATTTTGGCAAGTTTAACGCAATTTTTGGCAGGA
The DNA here is from genome assembly GCA_947034885.2 of Thuidium tamariscinum. Classification (NCBI taxonomy): domain Eukaryota; kingdom Viridiplantae; phylum Streptophyta; class Bryopsida; order Hypnales; family Thuidiaceae; genus Thuidium; species Thuidium tamariscinum. Next base: position 10,129,494 of record OX344756.2, read on the forward strand.
ACAGTGTAGTTTTCTTCTAGTGTTATACCTCAAGGTGTGGACAGATAGGCACGGACTTTAACATAAGGGCGCAAACAGAAGGGTATGGACACTAGAGGAACAATTAATAAGCTTCGTGGAACTTCAATTCTAAATGGACTTGGACATAAAATTCTTCCTCTTCATAAAATTGAGAACTTAATTAAATGCTGCTAGCTCGTTTTTGCACACGTTTATGGCTAACGAGATCTTAAAGTACATGACAATCAAATGATAACATTAACCCTTGAACATCCCTTGGACTTTTGCAATACTGTATCGTAGCCTACGGATACAAAAAGGAGAGCAAATACTCACAAATTGAATGCGCTATGAAATGGAAACCGAACCGTTCCAATCAACTTCATATGTCTTTGGTTACCCACAAATTTTTGTGAGGCAAGCGATTGCAGCATCTCCATGAATTTTGGAACAAAGTAGAGCGAGGATCACCATGTACATTGTCCCACTGACATTTTTTTTACGAGAAAATGAGCATGAGGAAAGGAAACATTACTCCAGTGAGAGCATAGTTGGTGACCCATTTGGCACGCCTAAAAGAAATGGGAACAAAAATCAATGCACCGTACATAAAATTGGCATCGATGCATTCGTATGTATACGCTAATGGGTCACCGAGCACTGCCTCGGGTAGAAGGTAACTATGGTGAGGACCGACAAGCCACCTTGCACTTGTACAATGCCACAAATTAGGCATAGCTAAACACGTTGGCGCCATGGTGTTCTTGTCGATGGCGGGAGGGCAATTGCCACAACCAGAATATGAACCCGACGCTCATTTTCCAAATGGAGGGACACAGCTCATCAACCTGAGGTACTCAAGAGCAAGAATTGACCTTCATGGGACTCAAAAACCTAAAACGAGAGCTTCCATTTATAGAAAAATTCGGCTCTGGTTATATACTAGTTTGCATTCATAACAAAAAGTGCCATACAAAATTACAGGTGAAACTTAGTTCGTGCCATAGTGCCACACTCCTAATTTCTTCTCGTTGGCACTCTTAAAGAAATACTTGATCCACTGTCATCAAATTCGGAGGTCTACTATCCCTACCCAAATGCTCAAGAAAACAAAATCAGCAATAGGAGCCATTTACAAATACACAACTGATCAAAATGGACTTCCACCAACCACAGCTTCATTGCCTTGCCAACACCGCCGTGACCACCCTCTTCACATGCGTTATATGGGAACATCTACTAGTAAAAAAACAAAGTAATTGTAACCACCAGAATAATGACTTATTGTCCGCAGTAACTAAATAGTGACTACAGCCACTGATCTGGCGCAGAAATTGTCCTCGTTCGCAGGTTCAGTCATTCTGTAGTCATTTTTAGGTAGCGCAAGGTGGAAATGGATGAGAACCTGATTGGACAGTAGCTCTATGAGTAGGTTATCGTCGGAACTCTATAGAAAATGTCAGGTTGGAATGAACGCAGTCATGGGCTAGTCATTTAGAAGCTATAGAAAAATGTTTTGGAGATGGTAATTACTGTCATATGACTTCATTTTCACTTGGTTGTGGATTTGGGGTAACATTTTCAGTTTTCAAATTTTTTTGGGCCTTGAAGCCAAGTTTGAGACATGGTTTTGACACTTGGATGGATTAGGGTTCAATCAAATGGACGCATCAGATTGCTTCCTTTAGAAGGGGTTTAGATGAACAAATCAAATTTTTTTTTCAAAAGTAATTGAGATGGATGAATCAGACTGACAAATGAAACTTCATCTTCACAACAAAATGATGGTTCAAGATTGCATCTCTAAAGAATTGAACGGCTTAAATTTTAGGGTAGCCACCACATTTTAGGGCAACCGCCATCTAGTTTAGGATTTTAGGCTTCTATTTCTGAGGAAACTAATTGCAGTTATTGTTTAGTCATACAATAATCATTTTTTAGTCACAGAATAGTCATTCAGCAGTTATAGAGTATATTGTGATGTGGTAGCAAGAGATTTCAACTGTACTGTTAGAAATGAATGGTGGAGATTCTGTCTCTCTCCTTTGTAGTTAGGGTTTAGGCTAGCCACCACCATTTTAGGTCATCTTCTTTTCCTCTTTCTTTCTTAGTCATGAATATTTTCTTCATTTTTTCCTCTTGGTGTAGAGGTTTTGCTTGTAGACTATAGAGGTGTTGTTGGCTTGTTGCTATAGAGCTATTGTTGGCTGTAGAAGTATTATTGTTGTAGATGTGTTGTAATTGTAGAGGTGTTGTAATTGTAGAGGTGTTGTTGGTTGTAGAAGTGTTGCTGCTGTAGCCGTATTGTTGTTGTAGAGGTATTGTGGAGGTATTTTGTTTAGGATTTAGGGATAGTTTTGTTGTTGTAGAGGTCCTGTTTTGTAGTTTTAGGGTTGTATAGGTGTGTTGTTGTAGAGGTATTGTTGTACATACAAATTGTTGTTTTGTAGTTTTAGGGTTTGTTGTTTACTTGTTTTACTATTTTGCTGATATGTAGTTTTGTTGGTGGTGGTTTCAATTGCTAGTTTCAATAATTTCAATCTAGTGTTTTCAGTGGAAAGAGTTGGTAGTTCTAGTGGTTTTAGTCAAGTATTTTCAGTGTTTTCAATTTGGTGTTTTCAGTGTTTTCAATGTTTTCAATGGTTCCAGTCTAGTGTTTTTAGTATTTTTAGTGTTTTTAGTCTAGTGCTTTAGTTTCAGTCATTGTTTTTACTATTTTCTGTCTAGTGGTTTTGTTTTAGTCATTGTTTTCAACCCGGATTCACGAGCTTCTGCAGCTTAGTGTGTTGCTTATTACTACAACAAAAATACGAATAGATCATCTAAAACAGTTCCTCTAGGTGAGAGACCATTGGACACTTAGAAAGAGTCTCCACAACTAAATTGAGTCTATGACTTACACAACTAGCACCTAAAGAGAATGGTGGCCATTTTGCTCTAATCTGAGCTGTGACACCTGTTTTAGGCCCGTGGAATGTACTTATCCTGTCAACTCCAAAACATATAAGTTTTGAAGTTATTTGTTCATAGGAAAGACCTCCCTCATGTAACAAAGTAGACATTATTACATTAGTAAACTACTCTACAGTGCCACCTTCAGTGACTGACAAGACAAATGCAAGAAGTGAGGTTTTCATTCCCAATTGTCCATGGCATAAACATGGACACCAACCCAAGAAGTGTTATCAACAACAGTAACTTCATCAATACTTAGAGAAATAATCTTTGCAAACTACATAACATCCCTTGAAGCAGTAAGAATGGGTTCATGCATATATTTACTCATCTCCTAGCCAATACTCTCAGACCAATGTTTTCTAAGCAAATCCTTCACCTTCAAATGCCGCAATAAGTGTTGCTTTCTCTTGTAGTCACACATCAAACAACCATGAGTAAGGCACTAAAAGAACATGCACTACAAGAAAATGGGGGTAAATGTGACTGTAAAATGACTGTTAGCAGTTATTTTTTAAAAATGTGACTATCGGGTGACTGTGACCTTTGTAATCACTTGGAAGTCATTTTCATTGAACTAAAATCTATAAGTGTCTAAAATCTAGGAATGAGTATTATTACCATCTTTTTTTCTTTCTGGGTGGGCAATGGAGGAAAAATGATGACTTGGAAAGTACTTTCTTTAATGCTACATTCATGTGGCTAGTCATTTGCTTGTCATTTTGAAGTCATGATGGATCCTTTATAAATCTGATGTGGATTGCCACGTGTCCAATCATTTAGCAATCACAATATAGTTGCAATGGCCCCCTTCTGAATTTGATGTGGACTGCCATGTGTCTAGTCATTTGGTAGTCACAACATAGTCACAATGAACCTCTTTTGAATCTGATGTGGACTGCCACATGTTCAGTCATTCAGTAGTTGAGGTAAAGTTGCATTTGACCCATGAGAAATACGATGTGGACTACTATGCATGTTGTCAATCTGTAGTCATTTTTGAGTTGTAATAGAGTCATGGTGGAGTTGTGCTGAAGTCATTTCCAAGTTGTGACAAAGTCTTTAAAATGTTAATTGCAACATACATCAAATGTCATATAGCATACATAATATGCCATACAAAATACACCATACAAAAAAATACTATATATAATATACCATACATTATACATTATATGCCATATTTGGCAAATGCGATTTGGCTTCTAAAGGTACTTGATGTGTGAATATAAAAAGGAAAAATGGAAAGCTTATATACAAGTGGGAGGATGGAAGGCATGACAAACCATATAGGATATCTAAAATGCAGGAATTGCATAAGAAATATTATTTTAGACCTCATTTACATGTAGTAAATCAACTTTTTTCAAGAAAATTTGAACTAAAATAAGTTGAAAAATCTGTTGTACTTTAAGCTCTAAAAATTAGTTTTAGATTTTAGCCTTCAAATCAAAATTTGTGAGCATTTTTGTTTACATTTCCAACCTTGTTTCTCAATATAGTAGCACAAAAGATGTGACAAAGTCATTTTCGTGTTGAAACCACAATGCATTACTGTAATGCGACTTCCATATGATTAAACATAGTCACATAGAAGTCATTGTTGATCCTATTGAATTAATATCATAGAACATTGGTATTAAGAAAGTTGATTCAATTACATGTGTCACTGAGGCTCTGAAGAGAGACTTCTTTACGAAATTCTATACATACAAAAGAAGTGAAAGTATATGATTTCTTGGCCAAAATTATATATTAAGCACATAAATGTGCAAAAAAATGTCATTTACTAGTTACAATTCATTTAAAACCCTTGATCATTGTTGAAAAGTCATTTGGCCTTGAGGGATTAAATTATGTACTTCACATTAAAAAGAAATTTAGCCCTCAAAAGGGGTTGCTTTTCTTTGAGGAATTCCCCTCAATGAAATTCCCAGGCTCCTAGCCCCTTCGGAGAACAATAGTCACTAGTCATCAATGATGGCTAGTGACTCTATTAAAATAGTAATAAAAAATTAATAATTTAAAAAAAAAATTCAAAAAATTTAAATTTTACTAATAAAAAGTATGGAGTATTAAATAATATTAAAATAATTTTAAAATAATGATGAAAATAATAAAATAATAACAATATTGAAAACAACATCTTTATGTGGTTACATTGATTCCACATCAACCCCTAAAATTTAGGCATAAAAAAAATGGATGTGCCTCAGTCAACCTTGATTCTAACTTTCAATATAACCATTTTGATATTTCACTTAAAATAAGAAAATGAAGCTTGAAAACTTTTTTTTCTATTTCAACTTAAAATTTTGAAAAATTCCAAAAATTGAAAAATTAACTACAATTGCAAGTTCTATGTGTCGAAATCCATAAAACACAATACATTGTCTTTTTCATTCATATATATATTTTTTAAGATGAATCTTTAATTTGAATTGCAAAATTAAGTTTTCCATTTAAAAATTCATTAATGGTGAAAATTTCAAACTATTTCAATATATATTATAATTAATATAATTTCCTTAACTTTTAACTTTAAAAGCATCACAATAATATGTAATTTTCATCAAGCAATTTGTAGAAAATAGAATATGTAGAAAGTGTAATTTTATAGCAGAATTTTTCTTATTAATGTATTAAATAAAAAGTTTAATTTGCTTTAATGGCCAAATTAGACTTTGAGGTCTTTGTTATAGTTGTTTTTGGTTTGAAAAAAATTTATATTCAATCAAAAATTTTGTATAGTAATTTCCATTTATACTTGTAGCTTTTGAAAAAATTGCAAGTATTTTGGATTTATTTGCTAATTTTATGTATTTATTTTTAATTTTTGTAAGAGAATCATAACAATTAGAATTTTTCACAAAATCAATTGAAATTTTTGTTTCAAGTGATAATCAACTATTGTTTCAATTAAATTTTGTTTCAATTGATTTTGTGATTTTTGTTTCAATTAGAATTTTTCACAAAATCAATTGAAACAAAAATATAAATTTTATATCAATAAAATTCATAGTTTCTATTCCATTTGGTCAAACATCATGCCTAAGCTAAAATTAGTATATCTTATTTTGTTCAAACATCAATCTTATATTTTTATTACTTGAAACTATGAATTTTATATCATTATGAGAAATTTCAAATGATTTTGAGAGCAATTCAAATTGTTATCATTTTTTTGCAATTTAAAAAGAATAAAAATTAAAAATTAAAAAATGATCTAGATTGTTTGAAATTTTTTTCAAGAGGTAAAAATAGGAATGGACATCAGGGTGAAAATTTTCCAATTCATTATGATACTTTTAAGAGTAAAAACGACCACAATAAAGCCTTTGAAGTCAAATTTGGTTATCAAACCAAATTTAAATCTTTATTTCATAAATTTATAAAATTCTCATATTTTTTACAAGTAGAACATTGTATACTCTATCTAATAATTCTTTTTCAAATTTTTTTGATGAAAACTACAAATTATTGTGATTTTTTTAAGTTAAAGGTTAAAAATTATATCAATTATAAATTACATTAGAATAATCTGAAATTTTTATTTTTAATGAAGATTAGAATGGAAAACTTAACTTTGTCATTTAATTTGTAAATTCATTTTTGAGAAGAAAAAAAATGATTGAAAAATACTATATTATTGTATATTATACTATTGTATTCTTTGGATTTTAACAAATGAAACTTATACTATTGTATTGCAATAACTTTTAAAATTTAAAATTTTTTTCCAAATTTAAAATTGAAGTTGAAAGAAAACTTATCAAACTTCATTTTCTTAGTTTAAATCAAATACTAGAATGGTTATATAAAAAATTAGAATCAAGGTTGACCAAGGCACATCCACTTTTTGGATGCATGTACTTATAAAGATAAAGGGTTAAATCTGAAAATTTTGTAATATTGTAATATTTTTAATATCAATTTTCTTTCAAAAAATATAATATTTTTATATCCTTTCATTTTGTTGTTCCATAGTTTTTTAGCACTATACTTTGCTAGTCTAAAAAGGTTTAAAAAAAAAATTGGCTTACATTTTCTTTAGTTTATTTGAGGTAGCAAGGACTCACAAGCCCTTTAAGCACTTGTTTTTTTCCTAATGATTGTGTAAATAGTCAAGCCATAGTAATTTCTATCATATTTCTGCACCTTTCCTATGCTTTAGTGTAAAAAGGACTATTTGCTAAGTCACTAAAATACGAAACTTCGTTGAAGGTGCACACTAGTTCTAAGAAAGTCACCTTGAAGTTGGTCAAAAGTCACCTATAGTTGCACAATACAACTTCTTGTGACTTGGGTACGACTCTACCCTAAGCCATGGACACGTCAACATAAAAAAATCCACGTAAGCAACATTTAAATTCCATCTTTTTCCTTTAGTGAACAAAAAATCATTCAGTAGTCAAAGTGAAGTCACAAAATATGACTATGACTTTTTTAAGTGTAAAAGATCTAAATTGTTGATGAAAAACCGTTTACAAAGTACGATTTTCATCTCATTTTCATCCTCCAGTCACGACTACGACTAGGAAATGACTCAGTCACAATTTCTAATGCCTATAGTGTGCAATTAGAGAAGGACAATAATTTTCGAGTCATTTTCGTGACTCACAAGGAAGGTGCTCATGACTGCGAGTCACTGAGCAGTTACATTTTATCCCATTTTCTTGTAGTGAGGGTAGAAAACTGTACTCCCTTTCTTTTGAACTGGCCTTTTAGGGCCGTAGTGAGCTACTCAACGATAGTGCTCCCTTTCTTACCAGCCCAAAGTTTAGAGAGCTTATGGTGCTTATAGTCCATTTTGACGTAAGATATTGCCTTTCTTCAAGTGTAGCAACAGCACACCATCCTCTTGGCGCGTATGCTTGCCCTCATGCTTCTTGAGATTGTCTAATATCGGGACCATGACTTTTCTCCTTTCCATCACTGAGGTGCAACTTTGGCAAACAATGTTGCACAAGTCACCATTTGAGTCAAATTGCCCATCCGCCCAAGGAAACTGATATGCCCACACTTCTCGCCATTTGCGAGTGATCGTGGCCAATGCAATCTTCATCCTCTTTCGCAAATTCTTAGTAGGGCCTTCTTTCTTCCTTTTCTCTAAGGCATCACATTTACCATCGTTGAGTGACACAGGTGTAGGATCGGCAATCCCAAGAGATAGAATGGTGTCTTCCAAGGAAGGATCACGTTCAACAGGTCAAGAAAGCGACTAGGACAACCAAGTTTCAGAAATGTGGGTCACCTCGCGCCCACAATCTTCAATTGGCATTTCATCATAGGAGTGGGGTTTAGGTGGCAAATATAATCCCACTCTATTATTATTGCAGCTTGATCCAAAGCAGTGGACCTTGAAATTATTCAGAAGCTTCAATCTGGAGCCATCGGAACCTGCCAGAACAAAAACAACCACAAAACAGAAGAACAAAAGATTCTAGTAACCAAAAAGCAAATTGCAATGATGAAAACACCATAGCAGTAGAGCACTGAAAGTACAAATTATGCACAAGAAGAACAATGGTAGAAAAGCAAATGTAGGTAAAGGAATACGAACAATTGCAATTGGAGCCCGGAGGAGCGTGTCAATTCACTACAATCCCACAATACGTAGTTGGAAGCACACGAGCACAATTGCAGAAGGAGAGGAATGCAAAGTTGCAAACTGATGCATTGAGAGGCCAGGAAGAGTGTGCTTATATTCAACACCCGCATGCAGTGGGCAATTGAGCACGATTCAAATCCTTCTACCTCCCTCAACCTAATGATGAGTTCAATTTTTTCATTCTAGAAGCAACAACAACTTCCTCACTCCTTGAGTCCCTACACATCTACAAGACTGCAACTACGCATTCTGGAACCCATTACCAACCAGCCAGCTACCAATTCGTGATTGCAATGAATGCAAGAAGAAGATGCATAGATTGCGTGCCTCCAATCTTCTACGATTCACAACAGCCAAGAAATGGTGCCCTAATGCCCTTAGAATTCAAAAATTCCAGCGCAAAATATGCTGCTCCAAGAACTGAATGCCATCGAAGAAATTACAAAATTGCACATTGAAGACAAAGATTATAGAATATACAAGAGTCAATGCAAAATTGATAGAAAACAAGATCAAGAGCAGCAAATACAATGGAGAAGAAGGAGAACCCCTTGCAAAACCCTCATGCTACTTCAAGGGTTCAGATTGCACTGCCTAGTTACTCTCTAATAGTCCAGATCACACCTCCGCAATTAGCCAACCACAAGGGAGCACGTGTTAGTTCTTGCAGCACCTAGGAGATACGGACATTTGCCAATTTATAGAGACATTGTTGTGCAATTCGGTTCTAATCTTATTTTTCAAAAAAAATTCCAAAATGTACATTTCACGCACCAATCTAATTGGTAGATCCAAAGCACAAATTAGCTAGTTTTAATTTTGCTAATTCCCAAGGGTTTGCAAATCAGGCAAAATTGAAACATTCTCCTGAGGAAAGTTCACAACAACAATCTTGAAGCACTTTTGTGTGACCTAACTTAACCTCAGATGCCGAGCCTATAAGCACTAGTTTTAGGCCTCACTCAATTTGTTGCCATTTTGTAACTAGATGTGTATGAAATTTTTTTTTTTAATTTTTTTTTTCAGAGATAAAACTATATGTCTTCTTTCCTTCCCTCAAATTTCATATTTTTTTAGAAAAATTGTATTTTCTGAAATTTTTTGAAGAAAAATTGAAGAAAAAATCATATCAAATAGAAAATAGTCTCAAAAAATCTGAAAATTTCACCATGTGTGAACATTACAATGAAAAACATCATGGTGTGAACTTATTTTCTGTGTATAGTTTGGAGGGCTTGGCATGAAACCCAGCACTACCATTGGAGATATTTTTGACCTCTTGTACGATATTAAAAAGCTCCTGTCGTTAGCTTGTTTTGTGCCTCTGGTAAATGCAATACATTGTCTCATGAAGCTCTCACAGAGTAAAGACATATTTATCTATGATTTTATGCAGGCGATCAAAGTTTGTCAGCATGACCTAGCTAGGTTGTTTGTTGATAGCTCTAGTGCTTTCAATAGGGAAGACTTTTTGACATACAATGAACTTGTTTCATTGCAATGCAATGAGATCCCAATGCATTGGAAAGAATTGCCTGGCGATTCTAGTATGTCGCATCTGTGCTTTGATTTGGGCTCCACCATTGTTTATGCACGCTATTTCGGTAAACAAACGGGTGAAATTTTTTTTGTGACTCAACAAGACTTCTATTGTATCCAGGATATAGTCGAGCACCAATTTGCAAGTATTTTTTTCTCATGTTCATTTGGTATTTTGATCCTATGCTTTCTTTGATTTCTATATTGGCTTTTGATTTTCTTTAGATGTTAATGTGGCATGGTTCTTGTTCACTGATTTATTGACTCGCTTTTATACATGTTTGTTTCATCATTCGTACGTTCTTTTGTTGGAAGGCATTTTTCTTAGATCTCCATTTTTTTGCCCACGGTTAATGTGGTTTCTCTAGAGGTTGGACTGTTACCACACCTGAGTAATGCAAAGGTTTGCCTTATTGACCTGCTATCATGTTGCTCTTAATTGGTTTTGTATAGACTACTAAAATTGACTTACTAACTTGTATTGTGTTACTTGCAGCTCATCTGGCCATGTGAAACTCATTTTTGAATTTTCGTGTGTTTGGCCTTTTGATGGTATAGATATTGCTCAATCTTTGTGCACAGAGCTAGAACGCAAATTCTCGCAATAGGAACTGTTGGATGCCTTCGGGATTATTTATCCCTAATACTAAATGCAAGATGGGGTTAAGACAAGCTTTTCTAAGCATTTGGCAATTCTGAAGGACTTTTACTGTCATGCTCAATTGGTTAATGGAAGCCAGCCCTTGTATAAACGCGGCAATCCTCATACAGCCTCTGAAATCTTCTATGGATCTAACTTGGACTTGTAACAAGGTTTGTTCAACATGATAATGCGAGCAAACTGTGAGGCTGTATGTGCCCATCTTTTGGATGTCAATTCCGTATCCCAATTGTGGTACAAACTTTCATAGTCACACCATATGTGCAAACTTATCTCAAAGTATTTCAAAGTTGCTAAGATAGGCTGCTATATGGTTCTTGGTTCTATAGAGGATGAGAGATGTTTCTCAATTTTGAAGTTTTTGAAATCATGTCATAGAAACAGGCTGGGGAAGCATTTGTCGCTTGTTGTGCGAATGTTTGGGCAAAAATATTTTTCTCTAGAGACTTTCCTTATAAAGAGTGTATCAATTTCTTGAGAAGTGCTATCAAAGTTGGGAGGCAAAGAGATTTGTGAGTGATTGCTAGAGGATTAGTATCCTTTTTTTAGTATTCTTAGAATTGCATTTCCTTCCTTAATTTTCATGAGATCAGCCAACTTTGTTGTTCAATCGGTTGGAGTGGTGATATGTGGGTGTTGTATTGTACCTTAACCTTCAATAACACCTGCACTCAATCGACAGTGATCAACATTCGAGCGAATTGGAAGATTAGAGTTGCTGCAGAGTAGTCTTGGTGAAGACTGTTGTGCTGTCAATTATTGGCTTTGAAGTAGCGGACTGTTTCATTGCTTTGCAAGCCTTGAACTGCATCGACTCTGGAGCTGTATCTGCCATTGCAAAGTCACTGTTTTTTTGAAATTGCTAACCCTACTAACGTGACTTGTTTTCTTGTGTATAGAATACTAGTACTACAATTGGACAGTCTTGCTTTGTGCATTAAGGGTTCAACTCCCTTGCTAGTGAAATCATTCAAAAAAACAATAGAAAGAACCATAAGTTAAACAATTGCCAAAAGTAAAAGAAAAGAGAAATCATGTAACAATTGCCAAAAGTTGTCTATGTGCCATGTTCTACTGTCGAAGCACTTGATCAAATCAAAGCACTTAAGCAGATCAAAGCTATTTGTGGACCTAATTTCTTCAATTCGCATTTTTAATCACTTGAGAAGCTGAAGGTGAGCCACAAGTGAACCCCCAAACTGTTTGCAAGTTCGCAAATTTGATTATTAAAAAAAAATGGGGAGTCAAATTATCCTTATTTTAATCATATTTTAGTCGCCTGTTTCCAAATAAAACACGCAGTCGCGGTTATAGCGAGCCTTTCTCACGGCTATAGCTACCCCTGCGAAGTCAGGTAAAGGCGCTCTGGGAACGCTGCCGGGAATGCTTCTCACCTGCTCGTTCAGAATCAACCCTGCTTCATTTGGAATCAGCCCTGCTCGTTTTTGCGGCCTGCATTATGATCCTGTTTTGCAATTCTGGTAACATTTTGTCGCTGGAATGATCATCCTTCCTCTACAATGGGCGTCCAAGCCATTGTCCATCGAGGCATGGTGACTCTCCCAACGGAGCTTCGCAACCCGCCATCGCTTACCCTTCGCTCAGCTCGCTACGACAAAACCGTCGACTCATACATCCCCCTGGACGATGGGGGACCCCTAATCCTCCTTCTTGCAGAGGAAGAGCACATTGCCGCTTTAAATAATGTCGGATGCCGTAAGACGGGCTTGAAGTCCACGTTTCTTGTAATTGCGACCAGGGAGAGATTGACAATCGGTAAATTGGACATTGCGAATTCGACGTATGAAGTGACGGGGAAGATTGAAGGAGTCGGCGACGAGGGATGCCTGGAGTGTTGGTTAGCTGATGGACCGACGGTGGTCGCCTGGTATCGGAGCAAGGTGGTGGTGGCGTCCGAGCGGCAGGAGGAGAGGGTGGATTACGTTGCGTTGGAGGGTTTAGGGTTTCCGAAGTGGAAGGGGGAGATGCTGGCGGGGGCGTTTCAGCGAGTGTTTGTCGCTGGAAATCAAGTCTTGTGCGTTGCTAGGGATGATGCGTCGTCTTCTGAGTTAGTAAGGTTGCTCACTTTGTCTGTGGGCCTCTGGTCTCAGCTGCATTTTTCTCTTGTCTCTGTAATGTCAGATATCCATATTTTCACACCTTATCATGGGAATCAGGATGATTGTTTGTGAATTTAATTGTCAACGTAATGTCGTCTTTTTTTAAGGCTCTTAGGAATTCAAATATTTCAATTTCCGTTTCTTGGATTAAATCAATTCGGTGGCCTTGGAAGGTGGTGGAAGCTCATAGAACTTGGAAGTCACATAAGTTTGAATTGAAGTAGCCAGTCTGTGTTCGCTCTAACCTCTCTAGTTGCTTTCTCTCTGTTAGCATCTGAATTTTGGGAGCAAAATGTTCTCAGTTCAAAACTCAACTTGGATTTGCACCATTAAGCCCACAACAAACGTGATAGTATGGAAGTAATTAATCGGGGGAAAGATTGAGATTTTAGATCGTAGGGTTTTAGAGGTGAGGTTTAAGAGGTGAGAGTTTTGCATTTCCCCTTTGTAATATCCCTTATTAATGTATTGTCACAATTCCATGTTATCACGGAAATGTCCATCCTGAGACAGTACAAGTACAGAGGTTTAGGTCTATCTGAATTTCATTGGCAATCCAATGTCTACTTCTCAAGGATCTGAGGAATTCGTACATTTCAATTGCCTCTCTTGGGAACAAATAAGCCTTGGAAGCTCATAGAGCTTGGAAGACATAAGGAGTTGAAGTGACTTTGCGAGACTTGTGGTGTATGAATCTGCTTTCTAATTTTGGACCGAGGCCATTGATTGACGCGAAAATTTTACTTGTATTTCATTTTTAGCTACATTTGGATCTCGGTAGATTGTAACACTAGCTCGTTATCTGCCTTTCATGGCCTGTTTCCTTGAACGATGGTCAGCAATGAGCTCCTGTGAGATTTTGAAACTAAGATTCTCTATATTTGCTTCCACAAGTAGCGTCGGGCTTGCACCCTTTCCATTGCAGCACCAAAGACAAATAGGCCACTAAGTAATGTGTGGGCTAGTCATGTCAACATGGCCGTTGCCCTCAAACTGCATCGTCAGAACCACGTGTTAGATTTGGCAAATGTTGAACCATGTGGCATGCATTCTAAGACTGCAACTTTAGAATTATGATGGGAGGAACTTTGCTTTCAAATGTTGAACTCAAAATATGGGCAGAAGTGCACCAAAGCAAGTAGATTTTAGAGGATAATTGAGTCTTAGATACCCTGATTCTCCCTTGAATAGCAGATGGACTGAGGAGCTGACTTAAAAAATCTTCTGTTCAATTGTGCGCAGGAGCGTGGATTTTCAAAGTTTCCCACTCCCATCCGGCAATCAAGTCGGTCGCTACTCTCCGACTCTTGCAAGAGTTGAGCTCCCTGTGAAACTCGATCCATGTTTAATTACCTGCGTGGCATATGTGCGGAGTACACTCGGTTTGTCGTATACAGTTGTGTTCGGTACAAGTGATGGTAGACTGAAGTGCTGCTTTCAAACTAAAATCATCATGGAAGTCTCACTCGAAGAAGCCCCTCTCTCAGTGACGATTGCGGAATCGGCACATGGTGTGCCAGTGTTGGTCGTTAGCTTGGGTGGAATGGATCGGAAAGTCGTGACCTTCTTTGCGGAATCCCTTCATCATATTAATTCATGGACAGGAATTCATCAGGTAAGGTAGAGTATACTATTTGCGTCAGTTTGAGCATTTATTGAACTGTGATGTGGGGGAGATGTATAGAACTATGGAGAGATCTTTGAGTAAACGAGTTGAATCTGTTGGTATCAAATTTTTATTACCATGTATGAGGAAATCGTAGACCTCTTTATGTGACAGTAAACAAGCCAATTTTCATTAAAAGATCAGTTACCATAGACAGATTGCCAAGTCATGTTACACCACTTGTTAATTGAGGGCCAGTCGAGTGTAAGAATGAATGAATTACTGATGATAATGATGGTCCGAATAGGGGACGGGATAAGGTCCTCCATCTTAGATATTGAAGTCATGTTTACCAATGCGCCTTGGGACTATATGTTTTTGTGTTGTCGTTTCATTCTTCATCAAATTGTTTTTGTTCTTCTACCTGAGTCTGTGAATAGGTGAGGCTGTTCAAATTCAGTTAGAAGATCCTTAAATTCAGTCTTATCCTCTATGTTGTACAATATTTTTGCAGTCGTCACAGCCACGATATCTTTTATAAAGTTGTCTTCAATTCTTATTCACGTGCTACTTAGCGCAGGTGGTCGTGGATGATCTGGCAAGGGTTGGGCATGACCAGATGTTACTCATCACACAACCGTCGACGTCTTCAGCAGTGTCTTTTGAGCATTGCCTTCGCATCTCTCTTCTGGAACCTGGCTCTCAAAACGCGAATGAGAATCACAGGAGCAAGATCCTCAAGTCCATCAACGAAGCTCTGGAGATTCGGTTGCAAGGGGGGGTGAAGGAGCTTCAAGCAGCTGAGCAACGAAGGCTGGACAAGATGCAAATGCTGACATCCGCTTGCAACCTGATGCAAAGTATTGGAACTCGGGACATGGGTGTCCCAGACGATGCAGTGTATATGGAGTCTATACAGTTGCAGGAAATCTACATGGGGAGATGCTTTCTCATTATTAACGTACATGTGAAGAAGAATCTACCCGATGGCTTTCATTTACGTCGACCAACTTTGTTTGCAACAACCTTGCTTGGCTTTGTGAAAAGTATGGCTTCCTGTCTCCCATCCCAAGATAACTCACAGCTTTTCCTTTTCTCCTTCCCCTTGAAAGAGTGCAATTTTCCGCTCCACATCATTTTTGCAGCTGAAGTTAGCGTAGACAAGAGCATCAGGAATCCAACAGAAGTAAACTTTGGGATTGAAGAGAGCAAAATCTACACGCAATGGATACACTCAATTGAAGACCTGACTGTTCCGAACCTTGAATCGGGGTCTTTGGGAAACGCAAATGCTGTGTGTGAAAAATGGATGTCACTCATGGGTGATGCTATTTCCCAAGGCCACTTACATGCGCTTGTGAGGGCTGTTGTGCTTCAAACCAACCCCGGAAATTGCACTTGGAGCACTTTCAAGGAAGGCAGAGTGATGGAGGAGCACGCGAAGGCACCTCTTACATCGATGTATATGCAGGACATTTCACTTGTGAGTAAAAGCACCAATTTCCTGGACACTCTATCAAACTTGTATGGTCCAAGGCTGTTAGAAATGGTGATTCAATTTGTAGATGTCATGTTGGACGAAATCCAAAGTTGTGCAAATGGTCAGCGGTTGGATTTTAGTCTTTCAGAATTGCAAGCTGCTACTGATGGATGTTTCTGTCAATTGCTTTCCTCCATTATGTATAATAGCTTCGGAGAACTCTAAGTGTAAGTTAAGTAGATTGAGGTAGCAGCTGATGCAAGATTGATTATTCCTTAGAATTTGTGTGAAATGCAAAAGTCTCGGATATCTCTCGATTTGATATCTGCATTTTTGTCTGGTGAGGAAACAAGAGGAGTTGTATCTTTTTCCCAATGAAATGCCCACTTTCAAACCCTGAGGTTAGGCACATGTATGAATGCAACTAGTTACTGGTATAGTTCTGAACTTCGAAGCCCAAAGTAAAATTAATTGCCAAACATGGCAAAAAGAATCTACTGTTCTCCCTTGACGATGTTCTCAACTTGACGTAGATTTTCGAAAATATGTAGCTGACTTGCTAATTCAACAATTTGTTTTTTTATTGTAGGCCTTAGGATTTACTTGTCTGCATTGATATTATGAAATTACTTCCAATCCATGAAAATTTGAGATCCTAGTTAAAATTAACAATGCTAGAGTTTGGGCAATGGACCTCAACAATGTGCACAATAGCATCAGAGTTGACATTAATTGATGGATTCTTTCTAAATCCACATCGGTCAAAGACATGGTGCAGTGTAACGATGATTGGTTATTGGACAATAAGGGAGGAGGTTCATAAAGCACCCATTTAAGAGCGAAAATGGAAGATTGGATAGGTGAACGTTTTGAAATATATTTTAGTAAAATTCTCCTTCAAAAACAATTGACATCTAACCCAAGTTGTTTCATATTTTTTTGAAGTTTTTTGGAATTAGTTATGAAATTTTGAGGTTGAAATTGTGGAGGGTTCTAAAATCACTCACTTTGTCAAATGTATATTGTTTCCACATTTTTGGTACAATAGAAAAGCAACAATACAAATAATGTACATTTGAGGAGGTGGGCAATTTTAGAACTTGAGTGCTTTAAGAATTTCCTACTTTATTTGAATTTGCTTAAAGAAAATGCAAGGGTTTATTTTCAATTTTTCTATGTAGTGTGAATTGTAATCTTGATTGGGATTGTGTTTAAGTTTACCACAATGTATAAGATTTAAAGATATGTGGTTTTTATCCTAAAAACATTTAATATTCACTAATTTGGATATATAATGGATACACTTAGAATATGAAATGTGGACATTCTAGTTGGAAATTGCAAGGATACTAGAAGGTAGTAGTAGAAAGTCATTTAGATGTTGCCAACTTATTTGACTATCCATTGACTATCTACTATCCATTGCAAAGATGTGACCAACCTTGCCTTCTCCCCCCCAGCCCCTCTAAAAAAAAACCCTCCAATCATCAAATCACATTTGGGAAATAAAAGCCTTCCATCCCTATTGTTGATATGATTTTCAAATATAAATATAAAATGTACATATGACATGAAAGACATATAGAATATGTATGAAAATGTATATAGAATTTATACATTTAGAAATTCCATGTTGTTTGTTGGCTAGATTGTTTTTGGGAAAATATAAAATGGAAGGGATATCAAAAGTCCAAACAGACCCAATGAAGGGATCAAATTGGATTTTAATTGGATTGTCACTTGTTTATCACTATCTATTCAATACACATAGTACATTACAATATTATGATCATAGAAATAGTTTGGTACACAACAATATTAAATGAAATTAGTTCCAAAGATACTTTCAATCCAAAGATGGAAAGGTTACACAATGTGGACTATATTGTTGTCATTGATAAGTTTGATGGACAATCATGTAGGTACATTATCAAAGTTTTGTTTTTTAATTTTTATCTAAGATTTAATACATATGAAAGATTGTCAAATACGGTTAAATGAATTTTTATTTATTAAATTTTGTATCTTGAATAAAATACAAGTAGAGAAACTCGTCAATAACATAAGTTGTATCAAAAATAAAACTTTGGTATTTTCCTAATGAATTTTTGGAATTTCTTTTTATGATATATTTTTTTCATAAGGATTTTTTTGGAAATTAATGTATGAAGGTAGTGATAAATTAAATCAATTTTTTGTGGTATATAATATTTTTTTAAACAACTTTCCTAATCAAGGGGACAAGTCCTATGTGGTATCATTTTTAGGGGCATGTGAATTAGGTGATTTTCCTTAAAAACTCCAAAATTTGTCTAATTTGATCATTTTGATCAATTAAGAAGACTATTATATTATTTAAAAAAATCTACAATATATAAATATAACCAAAATATCTATTGCTAATAAATAGTTTTTTGAAATTTTCAAATTATTACATCTATTGAACTTCTTCCTATAGACTGCCTAATTTGGAGATTTGTAGGTATAATAGTGTATAATTTATTAAGTTTTCATTTATTCAATAAATCATTTTATTTAATGCAAATTATATGTAATTTATGTTCAAAAGTGAAATTAAAATCAAGTTATTTGATATTCCAAATGCTTCTTTTTGAAGATTTTAGATAAATAAGACATAACTTGTTTTTTCAAAGAATTCATTAAAAATTCTTTAAAATCTTTGATTGTAATGAAATCTTTTTTCTTTGATACATTACAAGTGTAGACAACTAAATTGACATATTAGTAAAATCATATTAATTATATGTAAAGATAAGCTTGTTTGATTTATTAACATTTAATAAAAATTGTAATGAAGGCAATTTTGGGGGTGCCCCAATCAAACCATTAGAAGATAATTTTGGCAATTTTTATAAGATATAAAAAATTGGGGAGACTCATGCTAGTAGCTCTTTTTATGTATGCATTATATGTTCTCTAAATCTAATTAATCTAAAGCTAATGTTCAATTGTTTGGTATATTTTCTTTGATCAATGATAAAATAGTTGCATTCCTTTGTAAGAGTATTTTCATCCATGATAATGATTATTTAACTTGAATATTATGTTAAAAATTCTTCATTAATCTTTCTTTACTTTTTTCAACTAGTGAACTAAAAAAATATCATTAACAATTTGAAATACTGCTTTTTTAACATTTTATTGATTATTAAATGTTTTATTCTAATCAAGATCTAAATTGAATGGAAAACTATAAAACAAAAATCTTTATAAATTTCTTTGATGTTCTTATATCATAGTTCTTATATCATTTACAATGTATATTGTGCCACTTCCAAAAGGCAACATGTAATTTGCATCATATTGCTTATTATTTTAAATCCATTATGTTAGATTATCAAAATATTTTATTCTCTTTTATACCAAATTTTATTATTTACAAGTAATGAATATTCTTGAATAATAATTGGGTTTTCAATCATTTATCCAACTTAGCATTTAACTCTATAGATTTGGACAT
The DNA here is from genome assembly GCA_947034885.2 of Thuidium tamariscinum. NCBI lineage: Eukaryota > Viridiplantae > Streptophyta > Bryopsida > Hypnales > Thuidiaceae > Thuidium > Thuidium tamariscinum. Next base: position 10,148,947 of record OX344756.2, read on the forward strand.
TTGGCTTACATTGTTTAAAGAATTTTATTAACAAGTTATATTTGCTTAAGAGTTAAGACTATTGTGAGTCATGCTCATTGTATATTTAGATATTAAATGGATTGATGTTGGCCTAGATCTTTCTTGGTGATTGTAAATAATCATTATTTGTTTGATTATAATTTTTTGTATCATAATCAAATCTACTAAAGTTCATTGTTATCTAATTTCACTTCTACATCCTAACATAATTATATCATCTGTTGGGCATCACCAAACTTCCATCTCATAGAATACAAAAAACCATTCATTAGTTTGCCCATCATTTGTACTACTAAAGTGTTCTATAATTACAATTTTGAATGTATTGTCCTTTGAGAAGAATGTAATATCAATAAAATTATCACTATCTTTAACAATATGACAAATTTGTGACAAAAATAACATTGAATAGCTATAGTTGAGCTTTCCCTTTATAAATTCTATTATTTTTTTTTGTTTGGATGTCCTTTTTCTACTTATCTAGTATTTGTAGATTTCTATAATAGCCCATTAGTTGATTCTCTTATGAAAATTTTATTTTGGCTCAAGGATGTAGAAAATTAATATATATGTAGTAGGTGCCTTAAACTAGAAATATAGAAAATATTCCTCAAATGTTTTACATTTTTTCCACTAAGAATAATTCTTTGAATTCAATTATGGCACTACAATATGTGATTGCATGGTTGATACACTTCACTTAATAAGAAACCTATAACTTATTATTTGTGATCTTGCATTGTGTATCATCAATGTCAATGTCACAATCTTTCTTATGAATAATATGGAGTAATAACAAGACTTGATTGTATCATAGTAAATATAACAGTAAAGATTTTGTTCATGATAATGCTTGTGATGGTAAGTTGGATGCATTCAAACTTAGTGGCACAAAGTCATCTAAATTTTTTTATCCCTACAAAGTGTCTCTAATTTTCATAAACTAAACTTAGTAAAATTTGGTAGAATTAAATAATAACAAATTTGTAGTGAAGGTTTCTTATTAAGAGATAAACTTCACACATGTCAAATTTGAATGCAACCATGGCATCCAATTGTGGCACATGTTAGCCACACACAAGAGCTCTAGCCTTACATGTTGCATCATTAATGAATGACGTACCAACTCTAGCCCCCAAAACTTAGAATGTCCCATCGACGGATGAAACGACGTCATCAACTTCATCCATCCCCATCCAACACCCAGGCACTCAGGCAGGTTCTCCGTCTCTCCCGAAGTGGAGCCAACTGAGTTTCTAGCCAGTTACATACTTCAATTCAAGCTCAGTCAGTCTCACAGCAAATTCAAGCAAGCTCACGCACATTCAAACTCTGGTTTCGAATTCTTTGTTTTCGTGTAGTGCAACTTACAATGTCGTCCGACAGACGTGAAGGGCATGGGAATCAAGGAAGTGCAAAGCGGCCCAGAAGCAACCATGATGCCAGGTATATATATGCATTGCTTGCTTGCTAGTGAAATTGTCATGAATTTTCGTTGCTAATCGATCTTTGACATTCTAAACTTTCGTTGCAGTTGAAATTTGCTTGAACTCACCTCAGATTCGGCATTTCTTGGTCTTGGAAAGGAATTAAACTTTAGTGCAATCAATTATCCGCCATCGATCAATCAAGACAGAAGCTTCGGATCCGCCAATTTAGTTGTGAAGGTCGGAACGAATTCGTTCCGTTTTCGACATTTTTCATTGATCGATGTCTCCAGTCCAGTTTTGACGATCGATCGTCTACTCACAAGAATCTGATTTTCCCAGTACCCAGAAACCATAGATTGGATCCCAGATTCCCAGTCAATATCGATCACTGCATTTGAGACATGATTCAACCTTTTGTAATGTTTTACTCTAACTTGTATTACTTGTTTCCGTCGAAGCGCGATTGGCTTGATAGGCATTCAGGTTCAGCCTAATTTTTCGGTTCTGATTCCAAATATTGGGTTCATCGGTACCAAATTATTCTAACTTGAATAATGATTGAAAACGAGGACCATTTGATATGTTAGTCAATCATATGAACTCTTAATTAAACAACTGAAGGTGGAAAATGTGCCGGCAAGCATTGCTTTGCTTTGCTTTGCTTTGTAGCTGTGATGAAGCTCCACGCATTGAAATCGACTTTTGTTTTAATTTGAGAGTTTTTGTCGCAAAATCTTCTGTGCCTGTTGTGTCGATCTGTGTCAGTGTTGTGACAGCGGTGTTTGTTGTGGGGTTGAATGAAGCTTTCATTGCAGGGCAGCAGATGAGTATCTTCCGGGGAACATCGTGGAAATCGAGGTTCACAACTTCATGACCTATTCGCATTTGAAGTCGAAGCCAGGGGCGCGTCTCAACTTGGTCGTAGGCCCCAATGGCTCGGGCAAAAGCTCTCTCGTTTGTGCTATTGGGCTCGGCCTTGCAGGGGAGCCTCCGGTATGAACATTGCACTTACACATCTCTCATTCGGCTTCTGTCGTGTTACAAACATTTGACATTCAATGAAGGTTTAGCCCTCCAGTTTCACTAAATTGCAACATTGCAACGAATTTAGTTCAGCTCTTGTTTAAGAACCCAACCCCCCCCCAAAAAAAAATTTGCCCAAATTGAGCCTCCTGTTCGGATTTGCATATTTGAAGACGAGTGTAGAAACTGAGAGGTCTTGCTGCAGCTTGTTTGTTATAAAAGCCCCGAAGGATCCAGAGGCCAGAATTGGGCAACTTGATTTGTTCTAATCAGCAATTTTAAGCCCAGCTTAAGCCTGGTTTAGTTAAGTACACCTGCCATTAAACCTTTGCCTGCATCACGGAGTTTTTTTTGGAATTCTTGCGGAGCAGCTGCTGGGGCGTGCATCCAACATTGGGGATTACGTGAAACGAGGCGAGGAATCAGGAATGGTGAAAATCACATTACAGGACCACAGCCCTGACCGATTTGTCTCCATCACTCGCCATATCAACAAACAAGACAAGTCGGAGTGGACTATCACAGGTAAGAAAAGCAGGCTCTTAAATAAATAGCTTTTGGAGCACCAAGCTACAATGTGCCGGCCAGAGCTCGTTGCCAATTGAAACTAAGGTCCATATGCGCTTGAAGTGCTAATAATTTGGCGTTTGGCAGCAAGCTCTCGTCAACTTTGGTGCTACATGTTCAAACTCCTTTCTAGTTTCTACTAATGCTCGGTTTTCTGGATTGAAAGCAAGACGATTATGGATTTGCAATTAGTGCACACACATAGCTAGCATTCTTGAGCAAACTGTAGTTCATCCTCAATGTAGAATTATTCTTATAATTATACGGAAGATACCTTATTTTGTTCTCAGGTTAATATCTTTTTTGCTTCAATAAATTTTCTTTCATTCATCCATTCTCTCGTGGCCTTTTGATTCTTTCACCCTCAGTCTTCTCTTACTGCTACTCTCTCCATCGTTCTAATTAGCTCCGCATAAGCTTTCATTATACGATTTCTTCCAAAAGGTGGTCAGTCTTCCAATTGTTGCAAGAATGTTTCTACTGGCAGAGAATAATGTTCCTCGTCCGGCGTCGAAGAAAGACGTGCAAGAGGTTGTCTCAAGGTTCAACATTCAAGTCAACAACCTCACCCAGGTAATTGAAAAACACATATTTGATTAGTTTCTGCATTAACTTGCACCACTTCCATGTGACTGTTTCTGTCCTAATCTTTCATCTTTCAAATCATGTTAAATTTTGCCGTTCATTTGATGAGGCTATTTCATTTTACTCTCCCAGTTTCTTCCTCAAGATCGAGTGACTAAATTTGCGAGGATGACCCCGGTCCAACTGTTGGAGGAAACTGAGAAAGCCGTTGGAGATCCGGAGTTGTGGAGCCAACACGCTTCTCTCATCAGGAGCCATGCTGAAGTGGAAAAAATTGGGATGGTGAGTAGACTGATCCAATGGTGCCACTGTAGTAGAAAAAACAAAGACAATTATAACAGGAATCATGATCAGACCCTTTATTTGGATCATGATCTTAAGTGTAATTTCTTTTGATGTTTCATTGACTACCGAAACTGGACACATGTTTTGTAAGTTAAGTTGTTTGGTCAGTCATTGCATAATCAGGATTAATATGCTTGTGTTTACAACCAAGTTTTTAAAAACCTATTGACCTGAATTTCTACTACCATTAAAAGTAGAATAGGTAAGTTCCATGGCCTTCCATTATGATCTTGTATTGTCGACATAAGACCAAGGCCTGTAGGAGATTCACAATGCGCCCATTCAAGAGCTGGAAAGCAATTTGGGGAGGTTCAATTTCTTGAAATTAATTTTTCAGTAAATTTTCCTCAAAGATAAAATGGAATTGGCATCTAACCCAAGTCATTTCATATTTTTTTGGAGCTTTGTGGAATTAGTCACGAATATTTGAAGTTCATTCATTGCATTGTGTGACATGAAGAGTTCTATGCGGAGGATTTTGAATGCCACATTTAACTACTTTTGTAGAATACTGAGTGAATTCTGGACAAAGTATTCAAATATCTCTAGATAATAACAATCACCTGGAGATCTCTAGATGTTTGTATAGATCTTCAGATGTTATGTAGTGATCTCCCAATGCTTTGCATAGATCTCTCGATGTTCAACATTATCTCCTGATGACCATTTTTCTTTCAAATATTATTTCTGGGCCTTTCAAAAGTCCAGAAGTAGTTAAATGTGGCATTTAGCAGCTTCGGTTGAAAAATGTTGTTAAGAACTGATCTTGATACTAATTGAATCCCTTCAATTTGCCAGACTTTGAAGCAAGCCAAGTCGCTTTTAGCGAATCTCAAAGCAAGCACTGAACACACGGAGAGAGATGTGCAGCTTGTGCAAGAGCGCAAGAGCCTCTTGGAAAAAGTACGTTACAATGTCCGAATCTGTGCTCAAAACCATGTCAATTAATTCTGTTAATTGATGGGTTGATTTAAACAATTTTCATTTGATTTGGACATATACAAACTCTCTGCTCTTCACTTCCCTGCGTTTTTCCCATTAACCCCTAAATGTCAAAGGCACCCAAAATTCGTGTTTTCAAAACTTTGAAGTTAAATAAACCCTGATCAAGTTGCTATTTTTAGTAGTTTGTATATTCGGAGAATTCTTTTCAAAGTCTACTTTAAGCATAAAAAAAAACCGATCTTGAAAATGATTGACTAAGATTTTTTTCTGTTTGCTGAGAATTAATGGAATGCAGGCGGAGAATTTGAAAAAGAAGTTACATGTGGTGCAACTGGAGCAGCAGAGAGCTCTGTTCGAGGCTGCCAAGGAAAAGGAGAAAGAAGCTCAGCAGCAGGTCAATGCAGCTGTTGAGAAAGCCAACGCTTTGAAACGACCACTGGAGTAAGATTGATATCCGACCTTCCAAAGAATTTTTCAATGCTGGTTTGGTTTAAAAAATGTTTAATTATTTAGTGAATATGTCGTTTGTTTGAAGTGGATTTTAAAATGAAAAAAATGGTAGCTTACTGTAAGTCTAAACGTAAGGATAGCAATTGCTAGTTCTTGTTTAAGGTATGTTTTTGCACTTGGAATTGAGGGGGGTTGATAACAACGCGACCAAGCAAAGAAATTCAAAACAAAAAACACTAGCTACTAGAGCTACTCATTACTAGAATGATACTTCTTCTAATGTTTACAAGGGTCTGAGGAATAAATTTTAATCAAGAGTCACTTTGCAAGCAATATGCACTCTTAATACCTACACTACAAGAGAATGTTTTTTTTAAAGTATAGTCCTAGTAGTATAGTCCTTTAAGTAATGATCATAGTGGGGTGTTCTTAGCAAAGTTTTACTGCAAATACATGGATTTTTAGTAAAATAATACGGAAAACACTCCTTTTAGATCATTACTAATAGGGCTACACTACTAAGACTATACTTAAAACACTCCAGTCTCTTGTATTTGAAAATATATGGATTTTTAGTAAAATATTATTGAAAACACTCTTTTTAGATCATTACTATTAGGACTATACTTAAAACACTCCATTCTCTTGTAATGCTAGTGCAAACTTACTTGAACTTACTGATAGGAATAGTTCTTATCACAACAAGCAATTTTGCGTCTGCTATTTGTCGGTGACACAAATACCGAGTTGAAATCTTTGGATGAGTACCTTCATTTAATGGCGACTCTGCGAGTTCGTACTTCAATTGAGGAATCCATTTAGTATTCTGTTTTTTCAATCTTTTCCTCAACATGTCTAAATTGTAAATAATTTACAATTTGGGTTGTTCTTTAATTGTTGTGTGGATTCTGCAGGGTGTTGAAGAGGAAGAAGTCGGAGTTTGAGACAGTTATCTTGAGACTGCAACAAGCGCAAGACCGGCTGAACAAGCAAAGGCAGGCTTGTCAAGAGAGCGAAAGCAAATGGGTAAAGTGACCAGAATAATTTCATCTCAAGATCTCATCCAGTTTTGTGTTTCCTGTACACAACATTCTCAAGAATCCTCAGTATTGAGCACCCGCTGTACATTATTACGAAAAGGAATCTCTGCCACCTTGTTTTGTGAAGTTAGGCTCAATTCGAACAACTGAAGGAAACAATTCTCATGTTAATGGTGTTCACATGAAATTATGATAGAGCATATACTTTTAAGGCCCTCAAGATCCGTTTATATACGTGACCTCAATTTCGTTGAATTTGTCATAAAAGATGGTGACTTTTGGGGATTCGAGCATACCTTTGGGTGAATGAGGAACTATTTTGGTGTTATGAGGACGGAGTTATTATCACTCTGAAATCATTCTCTTCATCCTCAAGAATATACTAACTTCAGGGTATAATAAATTGCTTGATTTGCTCTGCTTTTGCAAAAGTTTGCCCTGCATAACTCATGTGTAGTTGGCACCATTCTCAAAACTAAGGTGACATGCCACTTGTTCTAAAACTTGTGACAAAGCTCTCCACTGGGAAAGCTAAAAGAAAATTCATGTGAGAATCTGAGTGTACGTGAAATATATACCAGGGTGAACAAGTTCGAGCTAAGACCACAAGAATTGGCGAGATTCGGACAAGTGAGCGTGAGAAGCAAGAGCGACTTGACAAGGCTTCGAGGGAGCTGGCGGAGGCGGAAGCAGAGTTTGCTAATCTGCCTGTTTACAAACCTCCACAACAAGAAATTGTAAGCTAGTCTCTGACAGTCATTGTGATCGGTGGCAGCCACTCTCTCTCTTTTTTACACTCTGGATGAAATCTATAATGAAAAAATCATGTTGGAAACATGATTGATTTTGATTTTCACCTGGTGGTGTGCCTCAGATTTTGAGAACTGTCGTACATGCTTCTCATCAAATACGGCTAAATTCAGGAAATTTCAACCATAGCTACAAAAGTGTGAAATGTAAAGCATTAATTTTGTAGTTGAAGTGCCGTTTTTAGCAACTTGAGTTGGTTGTGAGAATTACACAATTTGGGGCCACTGCTTGGCATCGATCTGAACTATGCGACATTGAACTACTTTTGGACTTTCAAAGGGTCCAAAAATAATATCTGAAAAAAATGGTCATAAGAAGATAATGTAAAGCATTGGGAGATTGATCACCACATAACATCTAGAGATCTATACAAACATATGGAAATCTCCAGATGTTATTATCTGGAGATATTTGAATATTTTGTCTTGAATTCACTCAATAGTCCAGAAGGAGTTAAATGTGGCATGACTTAGCTTGCATTCTATGGGTGTGTTTCGTACGTCACCCACATTTTTCACCTGTATAAGAAACCCGTGTTTTTTTTTCACACAATTTTAGGTGACATCCACTTGTTTTTATGTCAAAAAAACAACACGGATTTCTTATAGTGCACTCACCATCTCTGAATCATTTGTGCTTCATACTTGACTGTTGCAGCAAGATATTGCAGACCAGATACGAGAGGTACAGCTTCGTATGGCCGAGAGGCGAAACCTGAAACAGGAAAAGGAACAAACTCTCATTCACGCACGACAGCAGCGTGAACAAGTTGTTCGAAGGTACGAACTTCCATTACTTTCGTTTCACTCTCAAGTTTGAAGATTTACAAACACAATCCTTGTCAGTCAATTTTATTTCCGTTCAATGGTACAAGTCCCTGGCCGCTTTGGAAGTGGAGAATTGGAGAATGATGCATTCAGTTCTCTCCACCAGAACGGCATTTCTTTTCTCTTTCCTTTTTCTTTGAGGGCTTATTAATTAAACATCAACTTCGACATGTTTAGTAACAATTTCTAGAAAGGTGGTTAACTTAATCTGTGGATGACAGAATTGCGGGGATAGTGGGTGCCAAAAATCGCCTTCTCCAAGCTTTAGTGCGAACCGGGGCTCACGGAATTGTCGAAGCTTACAAATGGGTGGAGAGCCATCGCCATGAGTTTCAGAAAGATGTGTATGGCCCTGTTCTACTTGAGGTACACCGACGTCAATCTTCAGAATGAATGTCTGGCCCTAATCTATGTGCAGATTGACTAAGTCTACTCAAGTTAATACAATTCGTGGAAGACAAACTGTTGATGAAAAGTTGCGTATATTTACTAGAAATCCTTTCAGAAGTTCAACTTTGTCAGAGCGAGGTATGGGTATAGCTTCAACGAAATTTCACATTGATCCGCACAATGTGATTTAGGAGAATTTGAGAGTTGCTGTCTCAATCACTCGAATAAGAGAAGCGCAAGGTAGCAGAGCATCATTCAAAGTTTGATGAAGAGTGCGTGCAACATGTCATGGATCCTGCGATTGATGGATTGGTCCCTCTTGAAAGATTCTTAAAGGGAATTCCAATGTTTGACAGCAAAGAAATTGCGCTGCCCTCCTCTTAACTTAACAGTACATACAAAATCTGACGACTGTGTTCATTGATCTGATTCATGGTCAGGTTTCTGTGGAATTCCTGCAGATCAACATATCCAATCGGGAGCATGCTAAATATGTGGAAAATCACGTTCCAAAATACATATGGCAGGTCATGAAACTCTCCATAATCACGGGTACAACGGCTTCGATTTGCGAAGACTGAGGCTCACTCGATCTTGCCAGTTGAAGGATCATTTGTTTTGTTCAAATGAAGCTGACTACAAATTTTGCATGCAGGCATTTGTAACCCAAGATGAAGAGGACAGAGATTATCTTCAACGCAACCTGAACAAATTTCAGGTTGCTATCATCAATGCAAGAGACCCAAGTGTTCGAAACTTCGCACCCCCTCTTACTTGCCAGGTGCACGCCATCCGTGTCTCCAACATACTAAACCCTGAACCCTGAAACGCTGAAATTAGGGTTTAGCTACTCAATTCAATTCTGCGCAATTGAGCTCGCAATCAATCTAGCTCTATGAGAATTTCCTGCTTTTCATTGTTTTTCTAGTGAATCCATATCCTTGGCACTCTATTTACGTGTACACCATCGATCTCGGTTTAAATTTCTAATGTTTCTAATTACCTGCACTGTGATCCTGTAGATGAAAGAAATGGGGATTGTAGCGCGACTTGATGAAGTTGTATCTGCTCCGTCTGTTGTGATGCATGTCCTCAACGGGCAGGCTCTACTCGACAGATCGGTGAGTAATCAGAGCTGCCAATTTTGTAGGCAGTATGATAAAATTATGCTTAGTTTCCTCATAACCTACAGAGCATTATCATTATTTTTCTACTAATACGGTGATTAGTTTGCGAAAAGGCTGATTCCTTTGGTAAACCTTAAACCCAGTGGAGAATGCACCCAATTGCTTTGGCGATTACTTCACTGCGCGTTGTCTGCTTTCAATACAGTATCTGTTTTCTCTTTCCAACAATTTGCTGTGCTCGGTCCCCTGCAGTTCATTGGAACCTCGCAGGCAAATGCCTGTGCAGATCGAGCATATGCTATGGGAGTGAAAGACTTGTGGACCCCTGAAAATCACTATCGATGGAGTGGGTCATTGTATGGCACTCATATTACTACAAATGTCACGAGCGTCCGACCGAGCCAATTGTTCTCACAAAGTACTTCTCACACTACCGTTTGCGGAGTACATTTTCTTCCCATTTTCTCAATTCTTGCAACATGGTTTGAACGTCAAATTTAGCACATACTTCCAACTGATAGAAGATGGACGTGGTTCCCTGAAAACAGATACAGGTTTTAAGAACACACTAAAACAAAACAAAACATTTGAAAATGGAAAATATATGATGGTCAGGACTGATGATTTGCAGGAATTATGGTGAGAGCTCTGTATGAAAATTCGAGTTCAACTATTTTCGCATCATGGTTGCGTGAGAGACGTGTATTGAAATGGTGTTGTAATCAATTCTGATTCTTGTTTCTGAACAATTATCCGAATTCATTGCTTTTCGATAACCAGTTAATTAAATTTGGTGCGTGCTGAATCTTGTTAATAAAAATTTGTTGCTATTGCATCTTGTCGCTTCTATGTGGTATTTCTAGTTGGGTCTGTTAGAGCTGAAATCTTTGATTCGTAGATGTGGATGCAAGGTTGAAGAACAAGTTTGAGGACCAGAAGACAGAATTTGAAAGAGAAATTCTGCAAACTGAGCAGGAAGTTCATAAACTTGAGGATGACGTGCGTGCTCTTGAAGAGGAAGCTCTTCCTCTTAACAAGCACCGGGTAAGAATGATCAACATTCAAGTTTTTTGTTTTCAAGTACACATCATACTTAGAGGTGAGAAACGGTATCTCCCACCAAATTGGTCAGTTTATGGTTTCCCTTCTATGCTTTCTTTTAGGGTTAGTTTTTGTACATTTTTTGGGGTTGTCAGAAGTGTGAGGATGTAGAATTGGTAATCAGATGGACCTCGGATAGTCTTATTCGTTAAATCGTCATGTTTGAATTGCTGCACAAAAAAGCTAGGGCTGGTGAAAATCCAGACCTGCATCTGAGGAAGTGGGATAGTGCCAATCTCTTGAAATTCGTCCATTTTAACTAGTATGATTATGTTGGCTATTTTGCAAGCAGGAGGAGCTCTTGAAAGAAGTGAAGATTGAGAGAAGGAAACGTACTGACGGAGCTTCTCGAATAGGTCAGCAAACTTAAAAGTTTATGTGCCAAGTTTGTTTAACTCAAAAATACTGGTTTTACATACACTGTTCAGTTGCATATTACCAGTGAAAAATCTCCATTCAGATTTGAGATTTCGTAAACTTGGTGCATATTCAATTCGAGGTTATCTTGAGGTGCTGTTCAGAGCAACGAAAGAGGATTCTAGAACTCCTTCATATGGAGGAGGATTGCAGAAGTGGTGAAGAGAGGCTGCTCGCTGAAATCGCGAACTTGAATCAGTTACGCAAGAAGAATGTGCTAAAGCTCACGGTTTGTGAAACTTCCTCAGTCTCTTTTTAAGACAGTCTGCCTCTTGTAAATTTTTTGTCCTGTGATCTGATTGACCGTTTGTGATCAAACATTGCACAGAATTAATTTAGATGGAACTAGATTTTATGTCATGAAAACATAATTGCAAATGTAAATCAATTGAAGAATTGAAACCGGAAAAGAGACGGTCACGAGAATACCTGTTTTTGTTTTATTTTGTTTTTTTGAAACAAATAAGAATACCTGTTTAATAGACCCTATTTTGAACTCTTTTTGATCCTCTTGGGGTTGATCAGAGAATCGTTCCAAACTTTCGGCCAAATCAGTCACTCATTAGAGGCTCTTCTGGACTTGGATTTCTGCAGGACCTGGTTGAGAGGTTTAGAGACAATCACATCAAACTCATCTTGGAGAAGCTCGCATCAACCGAAATGGAGGTGAAGGTATGATGTGTGTATAAAGTCATCAAACATTCATGTTATCCAACATGTACTTTTCACTTGTTTTGTGTAAACTAGGAAAAATCAGATTTCAATTCTTTATATATTTGCATGAATGATGGGAAGAATTAACTAGTTCTAACTTATGTGCATTATGCAGGTCAGGAAACTAGAGAATGAGATCAGGCGGGAAGATAAGCTTGTTTTAGAAGTTAAAAATTCATTCACCATTTGTAAGTACACAAATTTCCATTTCTATATTTTTAGTTACATCTCCATATGCATTGTAATCCGAAGACTCCCATGCACCATGGTTTCTTTTGTTGTTTTTTGTCATAAGAGGAACAAATTTTTTTAGATTCCAATGCAAAAGGGTCACCAAGTAAACAACATGGATGCTGATCACCACCACCACTATTATGGTAGGTTTTGTTATGATATGCAATACTTATTCAAACAAAGAATCGTTTCAATTTCGCAGGTGCCTCCGAGACGAGCAGACTTCGAGATCTTTTGCAAAGAGCTCGAAGACTTGCAGAATCAAATGTGAATGATGAGCTTCAAGACATGTTCCGAGAGGTGAGATTGGTCTAAAATGCATCCCCCTGAATGTATGATCATTAAACCTAAATGAGAAGCTCCTTTGCAAATGAATAAATAATTTGTAAATTGTTTACTAATCAAACTGATACTTTCATGCAGATGCCAGATTCAATAGATGACTTGGAAGATGCGATTGGTGACATAACAGCAGAGGCGGATTCTGTGCCATTTGTCAATCCCGGTGTTGTCAAGGATTATGAAAGGCTGCGCAAGCAGGTATCTTACTAATCCATAATTTATTAAGAAAGCATGGTCCTGCAATAGAATGAATCGCCAGTTTTGTTAAATTGGCGCAAATTAAGCTCTAAACATTAGGGCTGATCAAGAATTTAAGGTTCAGTTTGTTTGTCCTGAAAACTGCCCAAGATGTGGAACTTTCCAATTTAACAAAACTGAATTTATGAATGAATGAATTGGCTATCTTGCTCTTGCTTCTTTTGAGTACGGACTAGAGCTTCAACAGACTTGAATTCATCTGGTGCAGTTTAGCTAATCAAGCACTGCAAAAATATATATATTTTGGGTGGACTCTTAACAAGTTAAATTACCAATTGCGGTGTGATTCTTGGGTCTGGAAAGATTGATAACTTGGAAGATGAGATCGACTCCAGAAGCTCAAGACTTCAAGTGTGTTTATCAGAGATTGAATCCATCAAGGTAAATTAAGCCCAATTCAGGTTCTGTTTCTAGTTATATCAAAATCTTGAAAAGTTATCATTCTCCATCATGATTTTTGTTTTCTTCTTAGTTGGAGTGGCATCAAATGAATCCAAAAAGAGGATTATTTTTTATCAAGAAAATTAAAAATTAGTCAAAATTAGTAGAGGCTAAAATACTGTACTCCTTGCATTGATTGAACAGGCAAAGTGGCTGCCAACACTTCGCTCTCTCGTAGCTGAGATTAATGAGAGCTTTGGTCAGAACTTCAGGGAAATTGCGATTGCTGGGGAGGTCTCACTTGGTCAGCTTCACTCACCCACTCATTGATTCAAAGTTGAACCGCTATATTTAGAGAACCAAAATTCATGATTTAATAATGACAATTTCAATTGATTATATGCTGTGAAAACGTGATTATGACTGATTGGGTCAAATTTTATGTGATTGAAGAGCATTGTATCTGTTTGTAAAATCTCTAAATAAATCAGACTAAAGAAAGTCTCCATATTACCTAATTAAACTGATAAGAATGATATGATGAAGCAATTCAATTTGGGCCTCTTTGGCCTGTAAAAGACATGAACACCGTATTTCAGTTTCTCCATGTTGATCATATATTATCAAATACCCTCTTAAAATTTTCATTAATTGCAGATGAGCGTGGCATGAACTTTGGCAAGTATGGCATTCTGATCAAAGTGAAATTCAGGTACTAAAGAAAATTGAAACATTCCATGTTTTCATAAGGAAGGTGAACTTTGGCATGTTGCTCTAATAAAAATACAGCTCAAATGAAATCCCAATGAGGGAAAATGTACCAAAAGGATGACATGGTCCTGCATCAATTGCAGGGTCACGTACCCACTATGAACATTTTCACACAGGATTCAATTTGAGTTGCTCCTGGAGTTATTTGCTTTAGAATGTTTTGTCAAAAATGGGGTATTGGAGAACCAAGTCATAATACAAGAGCTTTGTGCCTCCTTTGCATTAGTGTGACATAATCTTTTCTAGGCATGTTCTTTCTAAGTATGTCTCAGCTCACGGTCATGATTTGGCCCTACTCAGTCACAAAGTATGGGCAATCTTTACACTATTGAACCTTGGGGCACGTAAAAAATATTTACATTTAGAACAAATTGAATTTCTTCCTTCGTGTGTCAAATTCATAAATTATGTTTGGATACTTGCATGTTGCCAAATTGGTGAAGTTGCACCCCCTCATTTAATTGAGTTCATGGTCATTATATTTTGCAACCTTAGTTTGACCAACCAAGATTTTCTACACCTTCAGGAAGACAGGAATGTTGCAAGTGCTCAGTGCTCATCATCAATCGGGAGGAGTAAGTGCCTTTTCTTTTTTTCATCTTGTTGGATTGTGTTTCATTGACAAAATAGCATATTGTAATTAACCCCAAGATTTCCTCCCTTGAGTTTACACCGTTTGTAACACCCTACCAAACGATGAGAGATCCTTCCCTAGATTTTTGAGGTTAGGTTTTGTAGTCAAACTGACCACTATTGTCTCATTCGACACTGATTTGTGAGAAGTAAATGGACCCTAATAGAATGCGTTGAGAGAAGTGTCAATGCCTCCATAGACAATCGACCTCTCAAACAAATCAATGATGAAAACTCCATACCATAAAACTAGTAGAAAATGTCCACCATAGTTTTGCTTTAGAGGTCGAGACTCAAGAGTACTGTAGTAAGAGGGTTCTGATAATGTTTTGATTGCCGTTGCAATACCTTGCATAGACATTAATTTCTTTTAAAGTGAAGGCACTCAAAATCGTGCTTGTGCCCCAAAGTTTCAAAGTGTTCCCAAAAGTTTAGTGGAACCATTTGTATACATAAGTGCAATTGGTGGATATTTGATTCTCTGGCCTAGGGAGTTCCACATTAGAAAATTCATAATAATTACATGTCTTGTCCAAAAGCCTCTCTCTTTTTTTATTTTTTAAATTCATGATTTCCAATTGCTAATACTACAAAATTGTGTTGAATTTTTTCTAAGAAAAGATCCTCCAACTAGTATGCTGAATTGCTTATTCTGAAAGTTTTGAGTATTTTTTGTTGTGCTGGCACTATGGAATGATAATTACATGGTTGCGGTTGGTTTTTGTGATGGGCATCAGGAGCGCTCTGTGTCAACAATCCTGTACCTCGTCTCTCTTCAAGATCTAACCTGCTGCCCCTTCCGTGTGGTGGATGAGATCAATCAGGGTCAGTTATTTTTAAATTCATTACTTATGATTTGACTTTGCTCATGCTCATTTGTGCGAGAGATTGAATAATAATCCCATGGCTGCAGAATTTACACATTTTTGTTAATCAATGTTCTCACATATTAAAGGTGTTCAATTGAAACTGCAAGTTAAGTTAATATGTCTTATTTGCTATTTACTGTTAGTAGTGGAAATCTTCAGAGTACTTTCATGTGTACAGACAAAAGAAAAATGTGTGTAAAAACTATAGAACACATTTTCCAGGATATTGCTGTGGACAATGACAATTCTAAAGAGTTGGGGTTCACTTGAGTTTAGAATCATCGAATGGGGAGATATCTTTTACTCTTTGAAGATCTTTCAACTCTTAGTGTAATTAATCAGACACCATTGGTTCCTCCCCATGTACTTCTTAGTTGTGCAGAAAAATTGTAGTCTTGTTGGAAAGTTGTTGCTTGGATTTTTGGGCCAACGAGAGTTTTGGGATAAGCCTTTTTTTTTCTTGTGTGTGTGTGTTGAATTTCTCTTGGCAGGTATGGACCCTCAAAACGAGAGGAAAATGTTTCAGCAACTTGTGAAGGCTGCCAGTCAACTCAAAACACCACAGTAAGTTCATACTTTTCTTAAGAAGAGTAAATTGTGTGAGGTTCTTTGCAATTGACAATTTTGGAGAAATATATTTACATCATGATATGAATATAAAGGATGTTATGACACACAATTGAAACCAAAATCCATCTCTTTTTCATTTAAAAAAAAAAATTCCTTCTCTTTTGAATTAAGCTTCGACACGATATGTTTTCATTTTCACAAGCCATCTTGATTCAAAGTGTTTTTTTTGTTATTGCAGGTGCTTCCTCTTGACACCAAAACTTCTTGTCAACTTGGAGTACAATGAGGCTTGCACCATTTTGAACATCATGAATGGGCCTTACATAGATGAGGCAACAAAGAGTAAGTACCTAATCTTCTCTAAATTGTTCATAATCTCTTATTCCCACAGCAAGTAATATTTGATTTTGATATTCATCAAGTATGAGAACCCATTATCACAATTTACTGCAATTTCCTTAAAATTGGTTAAAATTTTTAAAATTGAATAATGTTTGTTTCTTTGCAAGTAGCAATAAAGTCCCCACCTTCCAACTAAAGTATAGCACTCTGACTCAAGAATAGAACAGAACACCAATGATTAATACTAGGTTCATCCATGAATCAAGGACCCTAATAAGTTTAGAAGAATTTAATGAGCACCAAAGATTAATATTAGGTTCATCCATGAATGAAGGACCATAACAAGTTCAGAAGAATGTAACAAGCACCAAATTAGTAGCTTCACAATATAAGACATTTTAGATAACTTCTCTCTGTGACTACTTCTATTAAGGGTTTATTGTTCCTTCCTTGAACATTTGTAGTCTTTTTCTCTATCTTGATAAATAGAACTTCTATAAAGAGCTAGGTTGGGATTGGTTTGATGCATTACATTGGAGAAGGTCAATTGCATTTATGACATTAACATGCCAACTAAGTTGGACCACCTATCAATATTACTCCAGAGAGTGTTGCTTCTAAGAAGCTCTATTTTATTTAGACTTGTGATAATCATAGGTCAAATCTTCTTCCTTAAGACCCTTCATTGTTGAATTCTCATGCTCTTGTTGGTTGTGATGTAGGGTGGAAAGATGGACCTTCATGGGGAACTCTAACACAATCGTTGGCATGACAAAAATATGCCCAACAATAGCACCCAAGCAAGGCAATAGCTCCTACAACAATACCAAGGTTGTCAAGAAAATCTAGAATTTTCCCTGTAGCGTAGTACCACTGTAAAACCCTCAGACTAGCGAGTCAAGATGTTGGATGAAACCAAGTCGTGGGACAGTCCTTCCCAAACTCGAACACATTTTGACACAAAGATACTTTCCCAATGTGCTTTGACAAAAAATATTTTGTTTCCTATAGCCACACTTTTAATTAAATGCGGATGGTGATCACCAGCAACTACTGTAATGAAAGACTTCTGTTTACATAGTGTTTGTTCTAAGCGCATCTCTCTTGTATAAGTTAGCCTCTGCAGAGTTCGAAGCAAAGAAGCCATCTGCAAACTTGCTCAGCTGAGATCCCTCGTTAGAGAAAACTGCAGAAAAAAAGGGTCGAATTAAGATGGACAAAATTGATACCCTTCAGGAAAGGTTAGGCCCGAACGATGGGGAATTGGTCATAAAAACTCATACATACGTCCTGTAGTGAATAGTCGCCGGAGACGCTAGTCAGCGAGATCCTACATGATCCAACAATAACTCAAAACAAAGTTATGTACCCACTCCCTTGAAGCTGTCTATACCTGTTTGTACTTAAAAATCTGGACTACGTGTCTGGGGCAGGGTAAGCACAATTCACCTACACGATGATTACATTTTCTGGACAAAAATGGACATTTCTGAACTTTGCAAACACCACGAGCAATGCAGCAATCTACACCGTCTTGTTCGGATCTTTACTTCAGCTTTGACTATCCTTCGTGTTCGCATAGTCATATGGATTTGACGGGTTTGTAGACTGCTGTTGCGACTGCTCGCCTGGATTTGTCCCGGTAGGCCCTGCTGGCGGGGGGGTGCCACTGCGTTCACCTGAAGAATGTGCAAACAGTGCATATCTCCCCAAATTAGAAGATAATACAAGTTGGTTCACGTCAATATTTCTTTTAAGGAATAATGTTATATAGACTACGTTTCTAAACACAACGACCTAGCAGGCTCTGCACAGATGTCCAAAGAGTCAATGACAGACTCACTGCGAAGTCGAGATGAGATGTTGATGCAAACAGTCACAGTAATCACGACTTCCTACTGTATTTGCTCTTAAAAATTGGAAGCTTCCATGTCAAACTGGTATGAAGTCTAGCGATTTGGCACATACAGATTACATTACGCATGATAAGGAACAGAAGAATCTCTAATTAACATATGCAACAGGATAGAAACTGTAACTTACCCCGTCCTCCTGCACCTGTGGACACCATCCTACCACGCCCTGCAGCAGCAACTCTCTGAAAGCAACACCATTCACAGAATGAGGAGATCAAGACTACTCTGGAAAGCCAGTTACTGGCACCCTAGAAAACATCAAACTCATGTTTATGACAACGGCAGAAACCTCAAGAGGGTATGCCAGGCAGCGTGGAATTGCTGAATAACAATCACTTCACAAATTGTAGATACAAGCATACGCAATTTGAGCAGAAAGATAGCAAAAGGAAAGCAGTCGGAGCGAGTTGGACCAAGTGTGTCATTTAACCGCTTTAGCTCTTTTCATTTAGTACACTTCAATTACGATGAGCAGACAGGCGCTTCGGGAAAGGGGCAACAATCACCTTGGTTCTTCCCCCTCGTCCACGGCCACGGCCACCTGGAGACGCGGGCGTGGCTCTCTCCGCTACACTTTGACGCAGTGCGGCTCTCTCCTTAGCACGATCAGCCAAATTGATGGTCGTGCCACCTCGCCCAGGCGATGGTCTGATCACAGTTCCTGTTGCCAGTCTTGTGCGATGCCCGCTTGCAGCCTCCGCAGCTCTGGCAGTTTCGGACATAGTCTCTTCAGTACCAGCCATGTCCGTAGTCAGGACATTTTCCGACTTTCCAGCCTCTGGAGCTGCGGTTGAGGGAATAGGTGCCTGCAAAAACTCCCAGTTAGGCACATTAAAACATCTTGAATAGTGGAGCCAAGATCTGCAGTAGTTCAGAAACACGGCTTCATTGATAGCTACACGAGGCACATAATCCAAAATTGTCTTTTTTCCACCGGTGGTGTACTGTGTTAACAAAGAAATATCCAAATAAAGTCAACTAAATTCTCAAAAGAGTCGGAATAGCGCCTCCCTATGGCTAGTGAATTAGTTGTCTACGCTAATCCTACTTCCAAGGCAAGTTCTACAATGGATTTGTCACCTCTGGTTCCACTGGAGCATTGCTTGTACCAGCGGCCTCCGCCCCATCTGGAGCAAGTTCAACATCAACTGGAGTGATAGTAGTCGGTACTTCAACTTCTGTTTTGGACACAGATTCCGGTTCGGGGACTTTCCCTTCAGATGCAATTGGATCAGAATCCATTACTTCTACGGGTGTGGCGGTGACATCTTCCACAACCTCGGAAACTATCTCGCCCTCTTCGGCCTCATCAACGTTCTGAGCTTCTGCTTCTGTTACAATAATTTCTGTCATGACTGTAGTCTCTTCTTCGATAACTGCAGTCGTTGTCGTGACAGTCTCCGTCAAAATAGCCTCAGATTCAAAACCTGCTCGTTGGAAATGATCCAAAGCCTCGTCAACAGCATTTCCAACCATCAAATCCAAGAGCTGCACTGAATCGCTTACAGGAGGCTCCAGAGGTGTGACAAGCATACTGTCTATCAAAATGGGTGCCTCCGTAATTTGGTCATCGCTCTTGAATGTTGGTAAGTCGGACGCTTCCAAAGTTTCATTACCTACTTCCTGCAATTGTCTGCTGGGTTCTTTACCCAGCTCCTCTGGTTGTGAGGGTTCTCTATTTGTCACTTCCATCGCTTCAATAACATCTAAACTTTGAGAGGATGAACCCTTCTCCACACTGTGCGGAGGAACTGATACGTGCTCTGCCTGTAGAAATCTCGATTTCTTCAGAGCTGGAGCTTCGGATGTATCAGCAACAGGGCGATGTTCAACAGAATCAGACCTCACCACTGTCTGCGAAGGTTCTGCTGAAACATCATGATGTACATGAATCGGTAGATCAGTAGTGGAATCCTGAATGCTTGTACCCTGCACATTCGGAACCACACGAAGTTCTGTAAGGCAACGTCACATTCAGCTGACGACGGAATTTACTTGAAACAAAAAGCATGCACAAGAAAAATATTCATCAACACCAAAATAAAGACTAAGCCCAGAAAGATGCGAGAAGGCTGATCTGGTAAAACAACAACACACATGAAACATACTAAAAGGTTAAAATCCTAACCTCAGCAGGTCTAGATTTTTTATGTGGCGGAGCATTCTCTAACTTGCTCTCCTGAAGTAAAAGATCATCATCAGAAGGAGCAATCTCTTGAGGAGGTGCTGCACGCTTTCGAGCCACAGCAGTGGCAGTTGCAGGTGGTGCAACCATAACTGGAGCCTCAGCTGCAGCTGCGGTTACCGTTGTTGCAACAGCTTCAGCCACTCCGGTAGATGGTGAACCTGAACTATCAGGAATTTCTGAATTTACAGGGAGTTTCCCTTCGGTCACAGCCTCAACATCCGTGTCAACAATTTCGCCTGCTAGTTCCTGCGAACCCTCCCCAACTTCCATGCTGCTGGTGGTGGCTCCAGGTGGCTCAATGCGAGGCCTAATCAAACGCCGGCCTTTGCGTTTGTTCTATCAAAAAATAAAAGAGTATACTAGTGAGCACGTAAATAGATAAAAGAATTATAAAAAATAAAATTCTACGACCAACACAAAAGAAATTCAGAACACCAGACAAGCGCTAAGCACTTCAAATTGATGCCTTTTACCTCTTGTTCTAAGATCTTGGCACGGAGTAGGTTCATCTCTCTCTCTCTTTGAGGGTCCATTGTTGTAGGTGGTGGGGCTCCCACAGGTGCAACTGGTGTCACCCTTGTTGGGGGTCGCACAGGAGCAATAGCATTGGTAGAAGTTGCTGATCTAAGGGGTGGCCGTGCAAGAGGGACTGGCGTTGGGCCTAAAACAATATTGCTCAATGGCCGTCCTACACCAAAGGAGAATAAAGAGAATTAGTGTTAAGGATAAGCAATCCTCAGAGGATACTAGCAAACATCGCTACCATGAAAGAGGGACACAATTGGGGGTCTTCGTAAATTCAAGGAACTTCTGTGCAAATAGCCAGTATTAACTCACAAGTTCAAGCCTACAAGGTCATTCAGTCAGATTTAGGATACAGATTAAACACAGAAAATCAATACACGTCAAACCTGGATTTGAAGCAGGAGGTAGAACTGAAGAAGGTGGTGCGATGGGAGGAATTGGCATCCCCGTCGCAGGCTCTGTCATGGTGTTGGGAGGCTCTCCAATGACCGCTGTTACTTGAGTGGTTTCAGGCATGGCAGGTGATTCCACAGCTCCTGTTGTAGTTGACACTGGAAGCGTAGATGTAGTAGAGGAAGCAGGGCCAGCCGCTGTTGATGTTTCTGGCGGCCCCTCATCCGTCAATTGCTGTAGAGTGCCTAGGTTTGTACCCCCGGTCTCCTCACGCTCTGCAACTTTTGCCGAGGGTTCCATAAGCAGGCCCGCACTCACCAATTGCTGCAAATAAAGGATAGGGTCCACAGATGACCAAAATGTTTACAATCGAGGTACCGCAAGGATATCATCAAGACGGCGAATATACATTAGGAGTCAGTTTAATCCTAATTCACATCCACAGTGCAAGAAGTCCGAAATGGTTGCACTCTAAAACCAGACGGTAAGAAAAAAGAAATTAGATAGTGAAAGCCATACCGCATGATACTGCTCTTTCTCCGACTTTAATATATCAAGATCCTCCAGCACTTTCTTTTTATCCTAAGCCATACCAACACAACCAGGACGAAAGTGAATATTTTTGCTCGAGACAAAAAAGAAAAATAATTAGTTCTTTTAAAGATAAGCAAGCTCTTTCTGTCCTAAAGCAATGCAGAAAAGATTGAATTGAGGACACGGAGATTAAAAGCACGATAAGAGTTGACACCTGCTGCGTTTTTTGGTTGAACTCCAAATAAGCTCTGTCATTCTTCATTCTCCTAGCTTTCTCCCTCTTTGCCTCTTCTCTCTCCCGATCAAGAGCTTTCTCCAGGACCTGGACAAACGATACAGCATCAATCTAAACTCAAGAAAGGAGTAAAAAGAAAGCAGGCATAAAATCGTCGCAACTAATACGATTAGATTTGACCTTCAGTATCAAAATCAGATAGTCTGAAATTCAACTACTACCTGGAAATAAATCCCTGCCCTAAGGTACACGGATTTGTCGAAAAATTGGATTGGGAAAATGGGAAAATGGGAAAAATTGCACTAATTGGCATTAAAGTAAAAAAATACCACGAACCTGAATGCGAGTATCCTTCTCTCTCAGAAGGTTCTCGGTCTCTTTCTGCACTTGCTCATGACGAGCAGCTGCGTCCTTTTCATTCTGCTCCAATCGATCTTTCATATCCTTCTGGACCTGCTCTAACCGTGTTTCATACTGCTTTGCAGCCAACTGATCTACTCCATGTCGTCTTCCTGCAAATGAAATGTATATTCCTATCAGTATCTGTACAAGAAAATTATTGAGCAAGAGTGTTTCTTCAACACGAAGAAACTCCTTGAGCATTACTAGAACTTAATTGACAATGAGAAGAGGAAAGGAACAATGTGATATGCCTGAGCACCTCCAGATGTTGAAAAGTCAAACAGTGCAAAAAAGTAGCGAAACACAAAATGATTTCACATACACAAATCAATTTGCAACCATCTCTAATGCAGGTGCTTGACTGAGCACATACCAGAAGTTCTGAGCTCTTCAATTTGCTTTTTGAGATTTTCAACGGTTTTCAAGGCCTCGTCTTTTTCCTTATTCACGTCGTCGATTTTTTTCTACACCACCACTCAGTTTGTCCAAGTGCATTCAGAGCGTTTAAAGCAAACAAATCAACGGAAGAAAATAAGTCTACAGTAACTTGCTTAACGCGACTTAGTTCAAACAGGGACTGCACAGATACCTTCTGAAATGCTGCATGCTTTTTGAACCGGGTGAGTTCATTCTTCACATTCACCTGCGTAGATGTGTAAACACCAATAAGACTGAGACAAGATTCAATCTAATCAGCTTAGTGTCATAATACATTAGGGTGCTAAAAACTATCTTCTACAGGGTCTAGAATACTTACCAAGAAATGTGCTATTAAAATGGAGTATTTTTGACATTTTATTGCATTATCCCAGCACGGGTTTTGAACAGCAGTGATCTTCCGAACCACTGCTAATCAAAGCCATAACAGTGAACACATGAAGACAATTGAATACACTGCCTGCTCTTATCAACCTAATCTTGCTTTCAAAGATACCTCATTTTGCAACGTTTCTTGAAGTTTTTTATCCAACTCTGCCACCCGGTTTTCAAAATCTGTGATCGCGATATCCTTTGCTTGCTTATCCTCCTCGCTCTTTGATATCGTCACCTTAGAATCCTGTATTTCCTTCCTGGCAATCTCCAGCGCAGCCACAGCACCTTTTTCCCGATCCTGCATTTAGCAAAATGACGATGAAATAGAAATAACAACATGACTCCTTTCAGTTACAATCAATAAACACAATGCAACTCAAACAACAACATGAATCCGATTCTTCATACCTGAACTGCAGCAAGCTCGGTCTTAACTCGTTGATATTCATCCAAGTCCACAGCTTTGTACTTTTCTAGTAACTGCAAACACGCAAGAGAAACATATCTCAACTTGAGGCATCTCCATACAGCCAACAATTTCAAAATAATCGAAATACAAAGATAAGGCACGATTACATTTTGATAACGACACAGAACACGCCAATCAAAATATATCAGAAACAGTAAGCAACAGTCAGCTCTACAGATGAAAGATGGAGGAGACCTGTGTCACCCTCTTCTCCCAGCGCTGAGTCAGTGCTTTCTGACTTTCCAATGTTCGCGCACTCGCCTCCAAGTCAACCTCCTTCTCTCGCAGGCGCTTGCGGAGAGGCTCCACTTCTGCCTGTGCCTCTCTAGTCTTTTCTCGCCATTCCTGAAGCAAAGTACCCAAAATTCACATATGTCAATGGCTTGCACTGAATAATGACAAAGTTTTCAATTCTCAATCTGGAGTATGAGAAACATACATAAAATAAGACAAAAAAATGAGGATGTTAAATATCTTATATCGTTGCATAGTTATTATGGAATCAAATTGAATTAATCAAGAGTTCATTCACAAAACTGAACTGCAAAGAATCAACTCACCCTGCTATCTTCAAAAGACTTCTTATTCTCTTCTCGAAGCTCTGCATTACTTTCTCGTAGAAGATTCAGCTCCCTGACCTGGTTACGCATCGCATGTCCAAAGAATATTCCGATGTCAAAAACTTTCTCAAAGAGAAGATGGCAACATCAACTAGTTCTATATTTCCTTCCGAAATTCCGAATACTCAAAAACAAAGGATTTCCCTCACTGCAATACATTTGTCAATACAAAACGTCCGATTGAATAAAAACAAAAACAGTTCACTAAGGTAAGCAAGAAAAACAGTTTGGAAATTGCCACCTGAGTCTGAAGAGTTCGAAATTCCTCGTCACTGTACAAGCTGGCCCGAGCACTTTCATGTTCCCGACGCAGACTTGCTTGTGCTTCTTCAGCAGCCCGGTATGCTCCTTCCAGCTAATCAAGAACACAAAATAAGCTCAAAGATGGGCAGATCTAATGAAAGAAGATGGATCTAATCTGAGCTTAAAAAGGAGAAGCAAAGTCTCGCCACACGCAAGACCAAATGATAGAATTTGCATGTACTTTGAATTCTTGACAACATTGCTTGTAGTGGCACTCAGAAGAGAAGAATCAAATATCTCCATTAATAACATAATACAAATGTAGCCGAAGAATACTGGACATATCTGAAGTAGTTTAATCAAGTGAACTCCGCTGATAAGAAAAATCTTAGTGTGCATTGAAGCTCGGTGTACCTGCTTTTGCAAGCGAACCCGTTCTTGCTTCATCAACGTAAGCTCCATGTCAACCTGCAACGAATGGCATGATGCAACAAATTGTACCAAAATTAACCCAACGTAATATTAATACAGCCTGAAGCTTGAATCATCAACACAACGACGTTGGGTTCCACCACAGTCTTGGGTGACTAACCGTCTCTTTTGACCGGCGCAGATATCTGATCACGTTCTGCAGGTCAGTCTCTCCTTGAACTTCAGAGGTCTCTCCCGATTCTATGACGGATGCAGATGTTTTCCGTTGAGTCTCTGCAGCAACGATGTGCATCCCTTCCAGTCTATCCAACAATATTTGATTCTGCACCACCACCCAACCTCCACTCGCTGTGAGGATATACGTAATGTAGACTACCATCACTTTAAACTCTAATCAATCTCAGTTTCAAAGTGATTAAGTAGGGGATCGACAGGTCAACTAGAGGGATAATTGAAGTGCACGCAACAAACAAAGTAGGGTCTGTGGGAATCAAGATTTCCATTTTTTTTCCATGAGATAATTCAGTCCCAAAACTATGTGGTATAAGCATAGGAACAAGCAAAATCCTTTATAACGACAGCACTGGGCTATCATGTTCGAATTATCCCTTGCCTGTTCATCCAATTCTTTGACTTTCTTCTCTGCTTCAAGCCTGGCCGATTCCAACGAAGACTTTTCCATTGCCCACTTGACGTGCAAGCTTCCCTGTATAAGAAATGTTCACAATATTGGCGGGGTGATACAATTTTTCTAAACAAGTTGCAGACCACCATTCATACGGGAAAAAAAAATCAAAACTGTAGAAAATCCCTGATAAAGAAAAGTGTATACCAACTCCGCTTCAGCACTCTCTGCTCGCTCACGCAAAGACCGCTCTTCTGACTCGAGACTTGAAAGCTTGTCAGATGTCGTGGTTAAATCTCTTATCGTCTCTGCTTGCAGTAATACCTGAAAACCAAGACCATTATATGACTGAAATGAATAATCGAAAACGGTAGAGGTGAGAAACAAATGCAAGAATCCGGAACTCTAGATTCACCAAATCAGTATCAAGTTCAAACCTGTCTCTCGTAATTGTTCTGAGCATCACGCCATTGCTGACGTAGCTTGTCCACCTCATTCTTTAAAGTTGATATTTTTTCCTCTGATTCCACCAAACTAGCCCTGTAAAATAAGGAAAAGGCTTATTCATAGCCGTAGACAAATGATAGGTTTCTGACACACAACCAGTATTGAGATTCAAATCCAATAATCAGCTTGCACTGAATTCCAAATTACTACTTCAACTATGAACCAGGCGGTAATTGAGCTTCAACATGATTGGAGAAAATTTGAAATAAGTCAAGTGTCACTTACTGTTTTGAGACGAGAGTCTCTTTCAGAGACGAAGTTTCTTTAAATGCACTGGTAAGGGCCTTATCCTTTTCCTCAGAAGCAACACCAGCAGCTTTGTCTTTCTCTGAGATTTCCACCTCCAATTCGCTGACCCGCTTCTGCAAGTCTGTAACCTCAGATTCCAATGCTTCTCGTCTGCGCTCAGACTGTAAAAACAGAGAGGGTTAGTGCCCAAATTGTGGATAAGGAGCATCACAAAGAATTGTGATGATTGTAACAGCCTACCGTATTCGTAAGAAGGCTCATATGAATGACGAAGAGGAGGATGCTTTCCATATACCTCATCCTTGTAATTGGCATAAGCTTCCTCCATCTGTTTCAAAGCTTCTTCACTAGCATCGGCAATCTTTTTGTACTGCATATGTAGACAAGGACATTGTTAGCAAGCTGAACAAATGAAAATTGAATACAAGAGATCGAATACTTAAAAAGACCAATAACTGAGCACAACGTAGAGGTGATACAACAGCGGGAGTATTCAATCGAATTTAATACAGAATGAAGCGGCAGTAAACACATGAAAACACTCACTTGACCAGTGTGGATCTTTGCAGCTGCTAAGTCCTCCTTCAAACGATCTAACTCCTCCTTTGTTTGCTGGAGACTTAACATTATCTGTAGAAAACAAGAAATTATTGTATAAAACGGTGAAATAGGTCAACACCACATACAAAAACAAAAGTATTTATTATGTATTTGTGATAAATTCCCATGATAACCAAAAACTGCAAGTCAGATATGAACTGTATGAAGCATATTGCAATCTTAAAATGTATACATTGCTATAAGTGAATACTACCATGAGTATAATGGCTATTTGCGGATAGTACAAAGTGAAATCTTACCTCACTATCAACGTCGACGACACTACCATCCTCACTAACCATTGTTTTTGAGCCTCCCAGAGCCAGCATAATCTGCAACATCAGAATATCAATTCCATGCTGCAATACAAGAGAGAAAAGCAGATGCGTAGTAGATTTGCACAAGTACTATTATTTTACAACAAACCCACCTTATCATCAGCCTTCTTCAAGCTCGACTGCAGTTCCACACACCGTGCCTGCAATGATATGAGTGTTCAAGGAAATGAGTGAATCAAATGACAACTGTAGCAAACTGGGGAGTCAAACGTTGTCGGAGCTACGGCTGTCCCAGTATGTGGTGGACAGCACAAACCAAGAACATAAGAAGACCCGACACATATGAAAATAGCTAACATCCCAATAAGCAAGTGATCATCATTCTAACAGCTCACTACTGTGCATCGAACAAATGCGCTTGTTCCCTAGAAGAATAGACGAGCGAGAACTATTTCTAGCTGAGAAATGACAACACTCACCTCTGCAACTTGGGCTCGCGTCTCTGCTGAAGAAACAGCCTTCAGGGCATCGGCTAGCTCCTTACTCACAGCTTCAACCCGTTCCAAAGCCTCGGTTACAGCCCTATCACGCTGACTGGTTAAATATCGTCCATGTTCACGTTCTATTTCCAGCTCTTTTCTTGCCTCAGCCCACTCTTTCTGGAAGACACAGGTATCAACATAAAACATATCAGAGCCCAAAGAACTCGGCATTTGCAAACATCCTAAACGATGAACAAAGATGGAAATGCCAGCAGCCAATAAACGTGACACTTAAGACCATCCCAAAATCCCTCAAAAGTCAGAAACCCCTTCCCCAAGCAGAATATCTTAGAGACGATATTCTATCACCAGTTCAACAAAATTTAAGAGCCCACAATGACACGAGCACTCCCGAAGCATCTCTACAATATACGTCAACTTGCCACGAAAAGACACTCATTCAGGAACCGTTAAGAACGGCATCGAGTATTGCGTTAAAAACACTGTCAACTATGAAGTGGATCTCGTAGTTCAAAGGACAATTACAGTTAAGAGAATGGAACACCGAACATTCAATAACGACAATAAGAAGCACTCCCAACCTAGTGAAAAGTGACGAATATTGCACATCACGACAAACTTATCTCAAACGTACCTGAAGGTTATTCAGCTCGTTCTCCATCTTTTTCTTCTCAACAGCTCTCACACTCTGCAAAATTAGAATAGCAGATTGAGGATATTTCGTTTATCTGTTCAAAATCATTGCAATAAATATATAGACTTCAGCAGATTGAAGAAAATCATATATACACACATGTATATATATACATACATATACATAAAATCAGTGTATAGAGATGGATTGACAGGATTATATTACCTCACGAGCCTCTTCCACAGTGTGTATTGTATCAAGGGCAGCCTGGACATCAATTCAGGATAAAATGGTAAGTGCCCTTTGACAGGACAGAACCAGATATTGAAAGCATCTTCACCAAATTACGAATAAAAATAGAGCAATGATAATGATAGATAATGATAGAGAATAATACCTGTAAACGATGCACACGTTCAGACAATGTCGCCACTTCTTCAGAAGCTCTTTTCTCGGCAGCTACCAGTAATTCCTTCTCTCTTTCTGTAACTGAAGCCTGCACAAACAAGCCATGAAAATTATCTTGCTAGTCGTGGACACTATATCGAAGCAGCAGTAAAAATACACCCACAAGTATCTGACCACACAGTAACTAGGCATTGAATGATATGTATGTGTGACCATCATTGTGTACACATATATAGACTTCTGAATGAAAATAAAGAATCTGCAAACCTCAATCGAACGACGGCGAGCAACGTCTTCTGCTGCCTGCAACTTTTGGGAACCCTCACGAAGTCGGCGCTGATAATCAGTAATTGTCTGGGAGAACTCCATGTTCCTTGCAAGCACTGTCTCCATCTCTTTTCTCTGAACCCATGTCAACACAGCATAAGACACACAACAGGTAACTTTAATTGGAGTAGAAATTCGAATAAACAACGAAAAATTAAATAAGAAAATAATACAATATACAAATGCCGATTAAAAGTACCATACTCGCAATGAATCACGTGTATACAGAAAAACAAGCATTTGGCTTCCAAAAATCCATAAAAGATGGACTAAGTTATGTTTGAAAAATGATGCTAGCCTTGGGGCGCTAAGTATTCAAGTGACAAACCAATGGTGCTAGAACTATAAACAGGAAAGGAGACCTGATTTTCAGTCTCACGCATCAGGGACGATAATTGGTCCCTTGCAGAGGAGGCCTCGGCATCAGCTCGTGCTCCCTCAACACGCATATTCGTTATTTCCTGCCTGTTCACCAATTCAGTACCCATGCCAGATCGGAATCAAACAAGTCAGAAAAGCACACCAGAAAAAAATGCCCCGCGGAAATAGGTTAAGTTCCTTGATACTAATAAGCTGACGCGAAATTAAGAAGCTTTGTCAATGTTCAGATAGTCTATGTCATAAAAGAAAAAAACTGACATCCTAAGAAACACAAGTGATTAATCATGCAACCAACCTGGCTCTGCCAAGCTCCTCCTCCAACTGTTTGATTCGAGATGAAGCTTCTTCACGCATCTTACCGATCTCTTCCTATTCAAACGCGAAAAAAAAGAAAATTAAACAGGTGAGCATTATCTCTTACTTGGTTTTCTTCCAACAAGACCCTACAGTAAGGGAGAAGTTCTCTACAGTAAGAAGTGTGCAAGAAAAAACCTACTTGAGAGCTGTCAAGAAGCTTGCGAAGATCCTGACTGTCGTTTCCTGCAATTCAATCATTGACCAAGGATCTATTAATTACCAAACCTTCGTTGCGTTCAGTCCACATGCCCACGCTATTAAATCTTCCCACTCACCAACAGCTGCAGAGCGGCTCAAGCCACAAAAATTTTACATATACAGAGACACCTTTATTCCTGTCTCACCGGTGATGCATTAAAAAAATTTCCCAAGCTCGTCAATTATACCATATGACAATCACCGTCTCAATGGGACAAAAGAGAGAATCAAGCAGGTATTATTGATTTGCGTGCACATAAACAAACACGAATAACCAGAAAACACATCATTCTTATAAGCATAATGACTTAGATTTGAGGCGTCGAATACATTCTACTGAAATGCAGTATATTTTGTAATCAGACACAAATCAGTGAAGCATCCACCTCCAGCCAAAGCAGGAACTCCAGCATTCTGTTGGGACAAACGACGTGTATGCATCCCTTCTTCATAGAGCCTTCTGTACATACCGACCTGGCGATTCGACACACCAAAGAGACAGTACTGTTATGAGCCTCTCAGGTTAAATACGATCCACAAGTAAAATATGCTAATAAGACTCACTGTCCGTAGAAATAAAAATAAAAATGCACAGATCACACAACAAAAATACGTAATCTAACTGCAACAAGCCCACCAATATCACCTTAATGCACCTAGGGCACAAAAAGCAAAACAAATATGAAATGCTATTACTCATCACATTGATATGGATTCACAGCATGCTCAAACCAACGCATAATTCTAGGAACTTTGGAACAGTAAGACAAATGAGTATTACAACTTACATTTCCTTGAAGCCTCTCTATGATATCCGACTGCTCTTCACTTCTTTTCACAGTGTCGGCAACCTTTCTACCTATCTCATCAAGGCGTCTCTTTAGCTCTAACTCAAATTCTTCCTGCAGCAGTAGAATATATAGAGTGAGAGTGCGGCCTTTAACTCAAAAGAACGCCCAACTCGAGACTTGGCAAGTTGGCATGGCTATCAGATAAACCAAAAAATCTTTTAAAAACATCTTCAACGAAAGGAACTGAAACCCCCCATTCATGAAGGAAAGTGGGATAAGAGAAACATGCCCACCTTCAACTCATTCTCTCTCAGTTCATTCTGCTGCCCTAATGTTCGAACGACTTTCCGTAGTTGTGAATTATGCTCCACCATACCTCGAATGTCTTTAAACGAGAGCTGTAACACAGAGATGGCACCTAATGAGTAGATACAACATAGAAAATAAATAATAAAATAACAAAAACTAAGGGGAAAAATGGAGCTTGAATCAACAACACTTGAATAGAAATGAACAAAAGCGATTTAACTGGTCGGTATGAGCGAGATACATAACAGTTTAATGATTCCTAATTTCACTCAAAATCCGCAAAGGTTCTCTATTAGGAATGAATATGATCCTAGTACTCTCCAAATGCCGATTAGCAAGGAAGACATTGAGGACCAGTACAATCAACGAGAAGCAACAAGAATAGCTTTAACAAATAAAGACTTCAAAAAAAATCTCACAAGTCTTTCAGAAATGACTGCGTCGGAAGCAGTCGTATCTGTTTTAGAGGCCTCATACTCCACAATAGCACCTCCATTTTGTTCACCAATTCCAAAACGTTGTTGCACATCAGAACACTCCTTAAGTAGCACTGCAACCTGCAACCAGGAACTATTTGTGATCCTCAAATATCCTTCAAGAATGCATTGCCAGACAATTAAGGTTCGAATTGAGATCATCGGATTAGTCTCACAACAAGACACTCACTGTTGGTTGATTGACTTCAACAAATATAGATGATGCTCGTCACAAACCTACAGATAGAGAATATACACATGATGCTAATCACAAATCTACAGGTATACTGCCATACTCCATTATAGCTTGGAATAAACAGAAATGGCAACAGACCCTCGACCATCCACAGCTTCAAATACATGTTCATTGGTCTTAGATAATATTGCTTATAATTGGATATCTTTCAATAGTAAAACCCTGAGCTATACCACACCTATCTCACCTGAGTTTGTAGGTCTTCTTTCTCTTTCCTCTCCACATTCAGCTCCCTCTCTTTCTTTCGCAACTCAGCCTGGAAGTTAGGATAACATAAGGTATCAGCGGAAACCTAGTAGGTGATCCCTAGAAACTAATAGTTGACAGAAGAATCAGTGCAAATCACCTTCATTTCCTTGCAGGCATTGTCGAGTGCGTTTTGATCTTCAAGGTACTGATGAAGCTTCTCCTCTATCCTGTGGTAAGCCTCGACCATCTGACTATGAGCAGCTGTAAGTATCAAATGCGCTTCTGTCAGGTTCTTAAAATCTCAACCAGTGATGTATTTCGGATGAACTTCATAACAAAAATTCGAAGCAAATTTCTCTTCAGGAATCGCATAAATAAAGGAATGTACCTCGTTCATCCATAATGACCTCTGCCCTCAGCTCTATTTCATGGAGGACCTGCAATTTTCAAAAACCGAATCTCATCAGAAACTAATTATCTATGTCCGAACTGTCGCCATGAGGACAAAAATGACCATCAAGGATTTTCTCTGCACAAAGCTGAAATGTAATTCCAGAAAGTCGCGAGAGAAAAAAAAAAAAGCAAAGTCATTCCAATAAGAGAGTGCTCACCCGCTCAAGTAGTGCTTGAGAATGTTTCCGTTCTTGCCTCTCATGCCGCCACGCGTCCACAGCCTCTTGGTACTTGCTGTACATCTTTGCTAACTGTAAATTACATCCTACTGGTCAGAGAAACTAAAGAAAAAATCCTTTCAGACACTCTTTAAAGCCCCTACAGAACAATTCAGTAGAACTTACAGCTCAATCTCAATCACAATAAACTTCTCTCACGCAAGGGCTCACAATATAGTCAATATAATGACTACTTAGTCAAGGAACGTCTTACACTCCAACCATCCCGCAGGAGAGCCGCAGCAAGAGCCGTCCCTGACACCTCCGATGCTACAACTGGTATCAGGGCGCCGTCTCCTGGAAACTCTAGTGCCAACTGCCCCTCTCTGACAACCATGACAAGCATGATAAGCAAGCATGATTTGAACAGAACTTAACAGAACAACCTTGAAGATTACCGAAAAAGAACGAAACGGCAGAAGAAAATCTCGTATGAAGCACCCAATTCTTGTCTTTGATAAGAAAGATTCAATGTCAGCACGGAAGATTGCCACTACATCTAACCGCTAAAAGAAACAATTAATGTAAACTTCTTTCGAAAGCAATAACTGACGAAGGTGGCAACCGACTTACAAGAACTAATTAACAGAGTGGAGAGTAGCTAAGCAACATACATGGATCCTGTGTACGCCTTGTCCGCAAGAGCAAGGAAGTCCCTACTATCTTTAGCTTTGACAACTTCACTATTGACCTCCACAAGCATCTTCTCCAGTTTCTCTTTTGCTCCAGCAGCCTCCTGTGATTGACAAAATCACATAGGCATCATGGAATGTCTACATCACCTAATCGACTTGTGAGGTACAACAGAAAACCAATATCTAGGCTGTGGAAGGCTTCCTTACTTTAGTTGCTTCCTCCCGGGCTTTTTGTTCTTTCTCAAGCTTCTCCTTGTAGTCTGCTTCTACCTGGTTTAGGTGAGTCTGACCAGCCATGTCCCAAAGCGCATGCTTAGCAGTACTACCAGAAAAATCCGAATTGAAGCAACTGACTACGATTCAAATTCAACTCTTCCAAAGAAACTTGAAAGTATGAATTTACCTCAAGTGCTTTGATTACACCCTCAAGTTCATGAGACTTCTTGGACCAATCATCTGAGCTCTGTTTGTACAACTCCACGAGCTTACCAGCCTGCCCATCCCAAATAAGATTTCATCACCAAGATACAATGTGGAAAAACAAGAAACCAACTACGGAAGTAGAAAATGAAATTAGGTTGTCAGACTGTGTCAGACAGACGGAGTTACTACAAACGCATACACCAAGACTCAAAAGAATTCGCAAGCAAAATTACCGTAGCAACTTCTGCAGCAAACTGCTCATCCTTTATAGCAGAATCCTCCTTCAAAAACTTCAATTCCTGTAAAAAAAAACAATACAACATTGTGAGAATAAAAGAAAGACCAATTCATCACTATCCCAAAAGAACGCCCTCAAATACAATTCGAGATTTCAATATCATCATGCATCTCAAAACACTTGATCCAGCTCAAACAGGAACAACAGTAAAAGGCGCATAAACGATAAGCACCACAGACCAAAACACTTGATAAAAAAAGACACTTAAGAACCCCAGATTTTTGGAGTCCAAAGAAGAGGCAGTTGTTGAGGAATCTAAAAGAAGGAAGAGGTCTTCAAAGTGGACAACAGACCTCCCGGACTTGACTCAATTTAGATTCCAATTCAAGATTGTGATCCTTTGATCGCTGCAATGCCTCAGAAGCTTCTTTCGCAGTTCTTTCAGCCTGCACAGCCATGACGTGAGTGAACACCAACTATGACCTCATGAAGTAGACGCTACTACGGGGGAAGTAGTACAAGCAATTCACGAAATTTCTTGGCATCTTACTAAGGAGCACCAACCTAAATAGTTCGGACCATCTCACGTCTGTATCCATTGAAAGCATGACCTTCTCAAGTGTACAGCCAACGAAATGGAAGTCAACATCATCAGCACCACCCAAACCAGATAATATTTGTAGAAAGGTGTATGCAAAACGTAAGCTGTAACATCAGATGAGCACCTCAGCTAGTTTGGACTTCAGATCCGACTCCGCCTCGGCACTTTCATGTCTCTCCTCAAACAGGGCGCTCACTTTCGCTGTCAATTCCTCATTCAACCAAGCATTGTGTTGCTCCACTAACTCTTTTTCCTGATAAGGAAAACATGCAAGGCAGGACGTCAATCATAGACCAGCTCAAAATAAAAGGTTTAAAACCTAGAGCACCGAAACGAGAACTTAAAAATGGCCAAACAAATCCCTTAGAACTCCAAAGAAAAGGATTAGAATCAAGGCAATTCAACCTATTTTACCCCAACAAGGAGACCTCACGAACAACTTATCAAAGACAAAGCAATAGCTTCAGCAAGGCAACACGTTCTAGTGCGAGCACAAATGCAGATCAAATTGGACACTTATTAGGAGAGGACAAATATCCTCGCAAACCAGAAACGTAATCAAACGATAATAGTAAACAAGGAGATACCTGTGAAATTCGAGTCAAAGACGCCCTGGAGCGGACAACTTCCGCCTCATGCTCATGAAGCTTGCCTTCAAGAATGCTACGTTCATCTGTTAACTCTACCTGTT
This sequence comes from Thuidium tamariscinum, assembly GCA_947034885.2. NCBI lineage: Eukaryota > Viridiplantae > Streptophyta > Bryopsida > Hypnales > Thuidiaceae > Thuidium > Thuidium tamariscinum. Next base: position 10,184,256 of record OX344756.2, read on the forward strand.
CACGGAAAATATCATATCCATTTACGGTCCGCCGAATAAAGATATAATAGTTTTCACTTGCTAAATAATTGGTTACTTCGACAAAGAATCTCGCCTTTAAGCCTCTACGAATTGGTCCCCTGGATGAGCAACAAATACATGACAGGAATTTGCCGCCTCAGAGGACAAATAGAGTCCCCACCAAGTCATTTCATCAACACACAATGCTCTGTGGGTAATGAAGGTAACATATATCTCCAGAAAAAATTCATCTGCAAAATTCCTACGAGAATAAGGCTAATAGAATGTACCACTTTGTTGAGATAAGACTTGATAGAAGCGTTTTTCTCATCCAGCTCTAAATTTTTCTGCTCTATCACTTCTAGTAATTCCCGCCTTGCTTTCGAAAGCTCTCCAACTTCGGTAGATAGGCGTTCTGTGGCACTATGATGCTTTATCTGCGTTCAAAGGAACGCAAAACAGTAAACTTCGCATGCAAGCAATTCAGGTAGTCATCGGCCAATGCACAGCAATTTGTTATGCTTGACTAAATCGTTCAGAAAGCAGAAGTACACGAGATCAACATTGACCGTTCAGATAAGTGAAAACAAGCCATCCTGAGAAAACAACCGACGATCAAATAATACTCCAATTCATATAATGAGAAATATATAATGGAGAAAGATAATTCGCGGAAGCCCATCATATTAGCTCGAACTAATAAAATTCAGACACAGAACGAAGAAAGACGCTGATTGCCCACGATAGATACGATATCAAAATATCAAAATACGATACGTGGCACACCATTAAAAGGAATTACAGTTACCCTAGTAAGTAAAGACAGATACGCACGAACTAGCGTTGATACATAAAAGAAAGGGCAATCCCATCAGGTCTCTCAGCAATGCTACAACTTTCAATGTAGCAACCACGGTAGTTTTGAAAGGAACAAAAAGGACGATCGGGGAATAAATGGAGAACCAAATATATATACATCCTGAGAAACTACAAGAAAAGGGAGGTTTCACTACTACGATTGGTATCCGTATACATAATTGAGATTATACCACTGCCATTTGTCTACTGAGAGAGAAGAGTCAATTTGCTGGTATTGCAGTCAGAGATCGCCTGAGCACTCAATCCCTCCCATTTAATCTTTCATGAAGTCCACTTCACTGTGCGCAATAGTTTAAAGACAGTGCAATCTGTATTTCTCTCCTTCTCTACCGGGATTCATCAATTTAAGCGCGATTACTACAGAATAAGCAAAGAAACGTAAGATTCAGTCGTTGAATTTAGGGCAACACAAATTTAGGGCACGCTCGTCAGAACACACTCAATTGCAACGCCACACGACGGGTCTCATCAAAATAACAAGTTTTAGCTCCAGGAATGAGTCCGCCAGGAATAAATCACCCTAAGAAGAAAAAGACGGAAAAGACATACAGCTTCAATTTCCAGCTTGTGCATTTGCCCTTGCGCTTGCGCGAGCTCGGTAGAGCGACGCTCCAGAGTCGCAAAGCTCTGCTCCTTCTCATTCTCGAGCTGCGAGAATTGCCCCGAGAGGATGAGAAACTTCTGCTCAATAAGAGCACAAGTCTGCTCCGCATTGATTGCCGTCGCATCGGCGCGGGCTTTATGCGTCTCTACCTGCTCCTGCAACCCTCTAATAAATGCATCGGCCTTGGAAACAATTCCGTCGACATTCAGGTGCTCTTTCTCAAACTCGGAATCGGTCATAAAAAGAGGCATCGCGACCACCGCCGCACCATGCAGCTTCTCCCCTGGACACAAACCGCTGTATCACAACCAATTTAGCAAAGAAACGATTCTCAACAAAACATTATACGCCAAATGTATTACCAAGTTCATCACCGCATTTTCGGGGAAAAAACTAATCTCAATCACAATGTGACTGCCTAAGCGCGAGAAACCCTAAAGAAACGAAGAAGTGAGCCCTGAACGAAAGTCCTGCACCAGAAAGCACCAAAAACCCTACACCAAACCCCACGAAGCCCTAAACATCCAATTTCCGTCACTACATCCCCGGATCTTCCTCAAATTGAACGAGGAGGTCATCGTCGGGTACCTGAGAAGAAGCTCTTCGTGACCAGACTCGACTACAACCGAAATGCCCCGAGAACAATCGCAAAGAGGCGATGAGAGAGAGAGAGGCAACCGGCCACAACCCCCCGAGTAAGTGGCCGAATAGAAACAACGAAAGGTAGTCCGGAATTAGTCAGTAGTATAGTTCGAAGTTCGAAAAGTACAAACTTCAACTGTGAAAATAGTGACGGATACGGTACGCAGCTACGCGCTATACCTGTGCATCTACGTTCGTATCTCGGTTCGGACCCCAGCTTCAGATGCCAGCTTCGGACCCAAAGGTAGAAGTACCTATTGCAGACAACCTTGTAGGGTAAGAGGCTCAAAAAGCGACCATTTAAGCTCAGATGTCAGATGTGCCTTTTCATGAAAATATTATTATCTTATTTTTCATTCAAAGAAAAATAGATGAGGAATCTAACATAAATCGTTTTGTATTTTTTGAAGCATTATTGAATTAGTTATGAATTTTCAAACATAGTCTGGTATAAGTTCCTATTTGTGATCATAGATCCTTGGAAACCCATCCATGCATAGTTTGAAAAAAAATTGAGCCTAGTTCTAAAACTAACATTGCAACATGTATAAATGGTTTCTAAAAGCATCCCTTTCTAAATCTGAAATGAATGCTTGAATTAGTCATTATTTCATATTTTTCAATACTTGTAAGAAGGTAGTTGAACAATGGATTCTTATTTTGAATTAAATTAGTAGACTCCTAGCCACTTAGTTAGGAATGAACTCAGTGTAGCTCTTAAACCATCCATTGAAAAAGTAAAAACAAATCTAATCGAGTTCCATTGTAATCCACAATTCATTTTCCCCCAATTCAAGTGTCCATTTCATAGCCCCTACTGGGTGATTGAAAATGACTAGTCAATTTTAGAGCCCTCTCCTATAATGGCTTCATAGGCTCATCTAAGTTCATTGTGGACAATGAACACTTGGATGCACTATTTATTGAAAAAGATTCTTTGTTTGTACCTTCTTGTTCAATCATTTCTTTTTTTATTGCTTAGGGAGAAGTGCCCAAAGCTAATTGTAATAGGTGAGTCTATGAAACTAGAATTTGTGTTTATATTGAATAGAATATTCATTTTTGGAAAAAAATATATTTTGTTGCAATGTTCTTCATCTTTATATTTGCACATATTGAATTCAATTTCACAATGAATTTCCCACATCTTATAATCATACTACTAAAATCATAACTCCCTCTCTAATGTCACAAATGCTACCATTAACACTAGGGGCTAGTGCTTGGTATACTATGCATTCACTGTATTACATATTAATAAAAAAATTATATATTTGAATAGAATGCATGATATTGATTTCAATAAGTCCTTAAAATAATTAATTTAAGTATTTTATAAGAATGTTTTCAATCATGAAAACATGACAATCTTATTGTCACACAATGTGATATTATAGAAAAGGAGTAGCAATTTGCAATCACTTTTGTCATATCACTTTTTACAAAGAGTGATATTATAAAAATAATGTAGTTGTTGCAATGAAGGTGATATTAAAGAGGATCCACAAGAAGATATAATAGAGGTAGCAAATCCATTGGTTTTCTTGGCTTAACACTTCTTTGCACTTTTATGATTTAGTACTTTTGTGAGATTTGAGCTTTCATGATATCAATTTTCTAAATTCTAATGATGATTGCATAGCATAGCAAGCACCAACTGCTAGTTATAAGCTAAAATCCTTATTCCCTAAATGCCCAAGGTACCATATTTCTGGTGTTTGAAAAACTTTGAAGTCAAATAAAATCTAAACAAGTGTTATTCTTAGTAATTTATATTTTTGAAAAGTTCTTTTAGAAGTCTAGTTTCAATGTCAAAAATATGATATAGAAAATGAATGATGGTGATTTTTCTATTCAAGATTTTATACAAGGATCCCCATTGCAATCTTGACTTTTGGTAGTTTTGAGAGCTCTAAAAAATGAGCCTCAAATACATCAAGTTTTGGAAAAAAAGTAAATTCAAAATTCATTACAAAAATTATAGAGTAGATTTTGAGAAGCCATAAATTGATTGGAATTATGCACATTAGACCCTTTAACCTTATAATATTTTGGTTACCAACTTTTCAAATTTAACTTGCAAAAAGAAGATAGAAACAATTTACATCACTTTTGCAGTTTTAGCACCTTTGTGGTCAAACATTATAATCTTTCACTTCATAAGTAATATTGTTATGTTTCCTTTTTCTATCCAATTTCTAACATGTCTAATTTGAATTTGTAGGATTACAATTCAAAAAGAACTAATATAATTTATCAAAATGTTGGCATTTTGTTCAGCTTAGAGCAAGTTCGAAAAAGCTTAAAACACGCCTTGGGCATTTAGGGGTTAAGTTATCCACTAGAAGTACTCATTAGAAGAAATTTGATGGCATTATAGGGCCATTTCAAGTCTATTCCCGAAACGGCTCCCAATGTCGTTGGCCGTTGTCAGGCCGGCTTTAATGAAATAATAATAATAATAATAATAATAACAATTGGGGCTTGAAATATGAAAATAAGTCAAAAAAAAATTCAAAAAAAAATTTATTACGTGGCAGAGGCGCGACCACATAGGATTCGAGTTTATAGGGCAAAAACTACGTTCCCACAGTCCAGGAACCCGCTATCTCCTAATGCCCTCAAATTTCATCTAATGTCTACCTTAGTTTTAGCCAATAGCTATGGGCCAACCACGTAGTGTATTCAAATATTGAGAATTTAGGATTTGGAACTTGGAATGTAATAGGAAACTGTGGGAGAATTTCTATACCATATGAAAAGGTCTTATTTGACAACTAGGTACTAAAATTGTTTTTTCACGTCAAAATTTAAGAAGTCCACCTCCTCTCACACCATTTCTAAGATGGCAACTAATAATTTCTTAAGAAATTTACATAATTTATATTGAATCTAACCTTCATGTAAGAGATCTCTCTCCTATTGTATATTAGAGTTAGATTTAGCAAGAGACTACCATAATATATTACCTTTTAATATTGAATGGTATTTACAATTTAATTTTGGCACTTTGAACTAATAATATTTTTGGCTTTTGTCTACAAAGACTATGATAGTTTTGGTTGCTACAATTTCTATTGTGTACCTTTTTTTATAATTGATGTGTTTCTAATATAACTTTCTTTATTAGTTATTTCATCTTTCATCTTGGCGATGATCATTAAATAAATGTTCTATAGAGTTTAACACTTATAAATGTTATCCATTGCAATTTTGTATATACCCTTAAAATATTCCCTAAACTAGGAAATATAGAAGAAATTTTTTTGCAACCTTTATCACATTTGACTTGTAATATTTTAGAATTTCAAGAAATTTAAACATTTCATAATTTATGTCTAAATATGACCTTCACTCAAAACTTATATTTAAATAAAAAATCATATTCAATCATTTGGATGATCAATTGTAGTTTTTTATAAATATTTATTATTAAAAAATCAATTATTTTTATTTGATCAAGAATTAATGATATATAGTTAATAGATTTATATGAAATTTTAAAAAATTACTTTATTATAAAAAACATATCCTCAAAAAATTAGAGATCTTTGAAAATATTTTTATGCAAATTATATATTGCAAGAAAATACATGCATGAAAATATATTGTATAAAATTAAACAAATATTAATCCATTTCAATTAAAATACTTTTAAATTAGACATCTCTTCTTCAAGCATCTAGTGATGGAGACTCACTCCTATACTAAGAAATTAAATAGCCAAAGAAAGATAAAAGAATGGCAACGGTGTCTTTACTTGCTTGTTGAAAACAAAGAAGTTTTTCATTCAATTTTTAATTGCTCATATACTTATGATTCTTCATTTTTACTTCAAACCTATTGACTTCATTTAAATCCTAAGCGTCAAGACTTATCTCCAAAATTGAAAATTTCCAAGGAATTATCTTAAAGTATTATTTGAAAAAATATTTTGGAATTGAGATGCAAATAAAAGTTGTAGACTTTAAGTTTTAGATACTATCCATATAGATGGATTCACCAATGCTATCACTAATATTTTTTTTAATAAATCTTGTTAGAATGAATTTAAAATAAAGTTCTCTTGATCGACATGGTGATTTTTTGAAATTTTTGTATTCTTTGATTCTATAACTTTAGTTTTACAACTCCATGTTTGAATTAGAGTCAATGCAACTTTCACTTGGTCAACCACTTCACATACTTGCACATTTGTAATTTAGAAAAATGTATATTCTCATAACACCAAATCCAACCCTTAGATAGAACAACAACTTTATAAAGCATCTCATCCAAGTTGTATTGAAAAAAAATGTGATTTTCAATCTGTTTGTTATCCACTTTCTGCATTTTGGCATGCTTAGGGGTTAAATTTTGAATGTCAAAAAACAAATTTGCTGAGAAATATTCTTAAAGAGCTTAAGAAATGTTCATAAAAGTGATAATGAGACTTAATGTTCAAAAATATCTTCAGGCTTTCTTCAAAATATTACACAACAATTGAGTTATTTGTAAAGTACCCTAAACTGGGATTTAAACCCATGAGTTTTGTGAAAAAGCCGGTTGAGTTAAGAAAGTCGAAATAAAAGTGGGTATGAAACTTATTTTTCCATCAAAATAGTGCCTAAAAAAGTTTGGTCCCCACTTTTGAAGTCATATGACATAAGTATCTCGCAAAAAAGTTTGACGCTTCAACTATAGTTGCCTTCTCAACTTCAAAAAAAGTCATGCCCAAAATGGAGGGACTTTACAAATAACTCAAATGTGCCCAAAAGTGACAAGCAAACCCCACCTTTGCCTACCACCCTGACTAAATATTATACTTTTCTTTGAAACTTATACAATCCCAACAAAATTCCTTCTATATTGATTGTCAATATTTTGAATAACGATCCATCAAATTATCAAAGAAGACTTGAATACCATTATTTTAGTTTCATTCTAATAAATAAAAAATTAGTGATTTTGTATTGTATTTAAAAATTTCAACTTCCCAAATTATTGTTAAACCATATTAACCATAAACTAAATTTTTTCCAACTCAATCTCACAAAAAATTTAATCACAAATTATTTATATAAATAAATTACATTTAAGGTTTAAAATTATAATAGTTTTGCACATTGTCATTTTTTAAACATGTGGTCATTAAACTTATAAAATCCTAAATCATTTGAAATAAATTATAGCCTTTCAAGAAAACAAAAACTTTTCTTTACACTAATCAATTTCATTCATTTAGAATGTGACATGATATGTTTGATAAATTTACAATAAAATAATTAGTCTTAAATAATGATTTGGTTGGCCCTTAAATATATTCCAAGAAACTATTAGAACCACCTGGTTGAATTCATGTATGAGCAACAATCTTTTTATCATATAAATAAATGACTTTTTAAAATTAAAAAACTAATTTCTTTGGAGGTTGAATATGAATCATGAATGAAATTTCTTTAATTAATAATTTCAGATTTTTGATCCATTTCCTTTAAGATCTAAAATTAAAAAGTTCCTAATTTTACATTGGTCTTTAAATTTCTAGTAAATTGTTTATAGTTTCTATATTTCTTCTAATTTTTTTTAGTTGGAGTGAGATATTAAAACATAGTTAGTTCTTACTTCTAAACTATAATCTATTTACTTTATTTCCTAAGTCTTCTCTAATGAAATATTTATCTTTGAGAGCATTTTACTCATCTCACTTATCTATTGATTGAACTATTATTAATCAATCAAAAATCTAAAAGACTTCAAATTGCCTAGATAGCTTTCATTTCTAGTGACAAGGGAGTTTAATTTTCCACTTGCCTAATTATACAAACTATAATCCATTTTATTGCACATTGCCTTTCATTTATTGGGTAGCTGTAAAAAAAACCTACTTGAAGTAGTTACATATGGTACACCAATTTGGCATATAACAACACTATTTACAAAAAATATTATCGTATACTTATAATATTGTTTTGAAAAGTTGCATATTGTAACAAGTTGTACTGTACATTGATGATTAAAATGTGTCCATGATGGAAGCAATGTCATTGCATTGTTTTTTAATTAAATACATGATAATGTAAAATGTTTTTTCCCCCAAACCTTCACTTGTATAATATACAAATACACTCTAATGCTTCTTTAGCTTCATGAACTTGTTTCTTTAATTTTTAATATAAGTGTTTACAAAATTTGTTTAATACAAGGTTTAGAAACATTATCCTTGCTAGCTTCTTTTACGCTAAGCTAGCTCCTCCACCTTAGCTAAAACCTCTTGTATGCACTACAAGAGAAAATAATGTTTGAAAATATATGAAAATATACTAATATAAGTTGGTTAGGATGTCTTGATTTACATAATAATCAATACATTTCACTTGGGTTTTTTTCTTAATTTGATCAAATTTTTTTATTCAAAAATTTGCCATATAATTAGAATTTGCCATGCAGGCAAAGGTACTACATCAATAGGCATGGGGCATAGGTAGGATTGCCATGTTGGCATATACTATATGTATAAGATATAATCATGACCTTGACATCAAACAATTAATAAAAATATTCTAAGTATATTCACTACTTTAAAACTTATATTAAAAAATATTCAATAATACATTGTAAATAATTCCATCAATTCAACAATTGAACTTTGTATACAACTTACCATGGTGTGTGTAGAGGAAGGAAGACAAGTTCTTTGTATAAGTAGGGTGGTAGGAGGTAAGACAACCTAATATTTGAAATATATGTATATTATATTTAGTAAGAACTCAATTGTTTATACTTAAGTCAAAACTAAGAATTGTACTTAAAGTAGAGTTTTAAACCTTGTTTTTGCATTGTAAAATAGTTATTTTTGAAAAAAATGCATTGACAAAAGGTAGGAAATCAAACCAAATTTCATGCTTTGAAAACCTATTTAACATTTCAACCCCCCGATCACAAGTTATGGACAAATTTCATAAAAGATGTTTGAAATTATTATAGAAGATGTCCCTTCCCACTATTTTCTAAAATTTGTCATAAGAGGATTTCTAGCTAGCTTAAAAGATTGTGAATTCCCAAACGATAAGGAATGCATTGGGAATGTTAGGAATGCTATGTTGATGTGGTCGAGTGACTACCATGTCAAAAGATACTAATTAATTAATTATTTTAATTAATCATTAAATGTTTTAAAAATATTTTTAATCATTTTCTTGATTTTTTCTACATTCTGTAGTTTTTGGGGAATTTTTTTTTAAAATTTTCAAAATTCAAAAATTCAAACCAACAGGGGGCTGGTCTGCAATAGTAGGAACAATTTCTAGGAACAACCTTGAAACGGTCTTCTAGGGGCCAGAAATCTTCTTATGTCATAACATTGATTGAAGGCTTGAAATCCCAAATAGGTATGTATAGATGAAATTTGATTTGATTTTCAACCTTTTTTCTAAGCTTAATGTTTTGTGAAAAAAATTATTCTAATACACCAAAATAAAGTTTGAAATTTTACTAAGAACATGTTTAATAGATTGTTGAATCAACTAAGCAAATTTTGTTTCTAAACAAATTCAATACATTTTGTTGACTATTATTTTCATCAAAAAATGCATTGGCCAATTAATATACAAAATTCTATTTTTTTTACAATCAACATAAATCAATTCATCCTATATCGGTTAGGGCCCCTTTATCTTGTAGTAATGCATTACACAACCAATACTTACAACAATAAAAGGGAGTTATTCCAAATGCATAAGAAAGGATTATAGACCTGCTTGGCTCCCTACAAATATCATGAATTTTATAAACTCCAAGTGGGAGCTTCACCTTCAAGAATTAGACATTGATGATAGAAGGAACTTGATAATTCCTAATACCACTTTATGGCTATGAGTTTTTGAACATGTTATAAAATCCAAATATTTTTCATGTTTCCATGATCTTTCTTATAAAATCAAGTAGAACTAGCTCATGCTTGAATACATCATATAGCTAATTTCTACTTCAAAATTGGATAGAGTATGATGAACTATTGAGATTTGACCCCTATCAAATAGAAGGGCAAAGGTCTACCAAAGAATTTTCCAAAAGAGTTTTAGGATGCCCTTAACAAATGGTTTGGTAGCAAATTTTAGATAAATCCCTTCTACATTTGTAATTTACGATACAAAGATTATAAGAATTATCATTGATGACAACCACAACAAGATACATTTAATTTAGATATAGAAGAACAAAGAAACAAAGGTACGATATTTAAAGACCCATTCAACAATTTCTAATCTCATGAAAAAAAAAAAAAAAGTTTATTCATATTGCCTAGATCAATAGTCATGCCCTATATAACAACCCTCATCCAATGAATAGAGTGTTTCTACCTACAATATCAAACATCCTTAATAGTAGTGAAACAAAATACTTCAATGTCAAGAGAAGATAAGGGAATATGCTCAATAGTGAGGCACAAAAAAATTTCAAATCACTGTAAGGACGCTATATTTTTTTTAGTCATTTTTTGTGAGTTTCACTTGTTTGTATGCTAAGATTGACACTAGTCAAAAGATCAACAAAAGATGTTACTAAAGATGTACAATAGTTGAAACATCAAATATAGCAAGAAAACAAGAGGACCTGAAAAAAGCATTAAAAAATATGATTCATAGAGAAAACACAACATTATTATAGAAGCTACAATAGCTAACAATGGAAGTGATGGCCTCCCAAATCCATAGCATGATGAAAGCCTCACAAGACATGGAGAGATACAAAATCAAAATAGAGCTTAAGATCTTTAGCAAAGACATGCTCTATTAGTGTAAGAAAGACACAAGCTACATATTATAAAAACTTTGAAGTTGATAATAACAATGTATGTTTGGTCATTATTAAATAAAGAGAGCTACTTAGTTCAACGTTCCTCCAACTTCAACAAGGAGATGAACATGACCACATCTACAAATGTTTCATCAATGCAATAGACAACAATCTCTTTTGACAACATCAAGGTATATGATGACTACACTGTAGAAAAAGATGTCCTTGCTATAGCAAATGGAACTATAAATCTTTGTATTGTTGCCACCTCTCCTTGACAATTCAATACATCTTCCTTCACTCATTAGTCTTTTGCAAGTATAGGCAATGAAGATGTATTATATTAAATGTAGATGTAGCAACTTCAAATAGACAAATGACTAAGAAAACTTAGGATTTAGAAAAATAAAAAACAATTTTAAGCAAAATTATTTATGTACTACCACATACATAGTACCACTTTATTGACTACCAACTCTTGAATCTTGATTGTATGTGTAACATTCCATAAGAGGATTTCTGGCCCCCAAGAAGACTGTTTCAGGGGTGTTCCCAGAAATTGTTCCCACTAATGCAGACTAGCCCCTTGCTGGTCTGAATTTTTGAATTTTGAAAAAAAAAAATTAAAAACTTTTTTTTCCAAAAAATTTCAGAATGTTTAAAAAGAAAAGAAAATGCTTTTATTTTTTTATTTTTTTTCAATAAAATATTTTTAAAATAATTATTTAATTAGTATTTTCTGACGTGCCAGTTGCTCGACCACATCAGCACTGCGTTCCCAGAGTTCCCAAAACGTTCCTAGCATTTGGGAACTCGCAATCTTGTAAACCAGCTGAAAATCCTCTTATGTATTATATTCTCCTTAAATGAGCAATGCAACTTTATAAAAACAATGAACATAAGTTAACTAATGTATACTAGCAAGAAACAAAAGATCAAATTTAAGAAATATCATATTTATGATACATTGCACTAGAAAAATTATAAGAACAAATTCAAAAACCTAAATTGAATTTACTCTTACTCGGACTTTCCTAAAGCATTTTCATCAATATTTATGTCAAATTCTAGCCCTTCATGTCAAAAGTGCTTGCAACAATGACTTCACCTCCTTGTACAATTGCTAATGAAGAATATGATGTAGAATAGTATAGTAAGTAATCACATTAAGGAGAAAAGCAACTAACAAATTGGATTTAACAAACAATTTACAAAAACCCAACTTTAGGTTTTTCAAATGCATTTTCTACAATACACCAGACTACTTAGCTTATGGTTATACAATTGCTTAGCAATAATGACTTCATCCCTACCTTACTGTAAATCCATTAGCTATAGAAGCAATATGCAAACGGAATCATCAAGCATGTAACATGAAAATCCATCTTCCATATGTTGAATATAAAAAGACCATGGTTACTAGCTTTTCAATACAATACAAACATCAAAGATTTCCAACATTGATCATGTTTTCATGTAGTTCTAGATATTGGTTGAGAAATTATTTTTTAGAATCTACCACCATTTGATAAATCACTATGTAACTATGTGATTTGAAGTAGGAATAGTCAACAATCTCAAACTTACTTTGGGATGTGGTAGCATCCTTACCATCTTTCACACCCATAATAGCTAGCAAATTGCAAAGGCCAAAAAATCCATTTAGGTGTCCATTACCTTTAATTTGTCTCATTGCCAAGTGATTTGTATTTGAGACAACTATTGATGGCAAATATAACACCCCTTAGAACTAAAGAGACAATGTTTTTTGAATAAGTATGACCACTTATAGAGTAGCTACTTGCTTCTTAAATGATCATTTATTCTCAATCTTCTTGACGGTCTACCAAGTTGTGTAATTCACTAAGGAGAATTAATTGAGTTCATAGCACATTGTTGTGGGGTTACAATCAATCATGATGGACACTTAAAACAAATAATCAATGTGCTACAAACAAAAATACATTCAATTTTATACTATAATTGTGCCTTATTATGGTATTACTCCTAATTTAGCATTTGCACTAAATTGCCACTATAAAAAGTCACTATAAAAATTCATTGAACATGCATCATTATATGAATCCATCATTTGTATTCATCACTTTATTATTTTAAATATTTCCTTTCTATTTTCCTTACAAGTACATTACAAATGACCTTATAGTTATAGTCAATTGCTAGGGTTCTCCTATGCTTAATGTTAAACTTCAAGATTCAATCTCTTTGAAACTTGAGGGCCAAAATTTTATATGCTAAAAAATACACAATTATATACTCATCCAAATTCTAAACAATTTCTTTTGCTTGCACTAAAGTGACAATTACAAGTACAAGTGCACTTAACTCACCATTGTTACCAACAGTTGCATGTAGTGAGAAGTAGGGTTTTGGGGGGGCTTTCTAATGCCATATTGTATCCAAATAATACTTGGCTAAAAAATGGCAACAAATTGTGAAGTTTTTGCCAAAAAACTTTGAATTTCAAAACAATTCTTGGATGAAATTGCTCGATTGTGGATAAAACCAAAATTGTGAATATGTAATATATATGAATCAATGTAATATTTTCTATCCAACATATGGATGGATGATGAAATTTGGAGTGCCACTACTAATACCCCCTATTTTCAATCAATAGGCTATATTTTTTCTATGAAGTTGTGATGTAGTTCTCAGAGCAATTGTAGCACATTATGATTGGTTGCAAGGCTCTCATAAATGCAACTAGCCCCTGGTTGGTTTTGCAATCAGCCTATATTACTAGAGAAGAGAATCCTCTACTAAAGAATTCATAGTAATTACAATTTGTGTAATAAAATTTTGAAAAAGATATGGCATCTTCCTAAATTCCACTTCTACACATGAAAAAAATTTGCATTCAAAAAAGTTGCACTTTATAAAAGCTACACTTTATATAAAGTGGGTACATCCAAAAGTACCACTTATTCTTATTGTGCCTAGGTCCTATTATCATGCTATTCAGATTTTTATAGAGTCTTGTTGGTGAGGGTGATTGCAAGAAACACTTGCTAATTTTGTTGCGTTTGGCTGATTTTTTCAGGAGTACTTTAAAATTAGAAAATTAGTTTAAATTTAAAAAAAAAATATGAATAATGTATACACCTCTAGCTAAGACAATTAGAAAAATTCTGAGGCCAAAACAGGGCTGCTAAGCTCTGATTTTCGGCAGCCCCGCAGTGCAGTTACGGAAACATTAAAAAATTATTTTTTCAGAAAAATAAATAAATATATATATATATATATTTTTTCAAAAAAAATATTTAAAAAATTAAAAAATATTAAAAAATTCGCCATTCTGACGTGGCGCTGATGTGGCACTAGTAGTGCCACATCAGATTCCGAATTTTAAAAAATAAAAAAATAATTTTTTTTTCCCATTTTTTCTGTAATAGCACCGCAGGGGTGCAAAACTGGCGGCCTTGTTTTGGGCTGAAATTTTTTCTAATGACAAAGGTTTTCACTAAAAGGAATTGGATAGAAAAATTCTCTAAGTAGGAAAACTTGAAAAGTGCCAAACCTCAACAAAATATGTACCTTCATGTTTTAATAAGGTAAAAATAGTAAAAATAAGTATTTTCAAAAAATTAAAAGTATCCATTTGCAACAACTTTATGGAAATGGTCATTCACAAAAAAACCCACCAAAATAATATTTTATATCTTTCAAAATACAAGTAGAAAGGAGCTCACTTTGTAGACCTCTACACCACATAAAATTAACTATTTTTAAATATCCTTCCTTGGAGAACTAAAAGTCTACTAGAAGACCATCTCATCCAAATTTCATCTTAAAATCATTAAAAAAAGGTACTCCGTAGTACTAAAAACCCCTAAACTACAAAGTGTGACATCCAATTGGGGTCTATTTATGGATAGTGAATTATTTTTGAAAATTATGAAAAAATTAGAGAAGGTTTATGATAGTTATGAGTACCTTAATTTCAAATCTTGAGTCAATCAGAGCCAAAACACAAAAGTTATGGCCAAAACAGATCAGCACATGTAGTTTGGCACAAAATAGAACAAGTGTTTCTTGCAATCACCCGTGCGTGAAAGCATGTGATTGTTCCAATGCACCAAAGAACAAAGGATTTAAATACCGTATACAAAAGTTATTGATGGTCAAAGTTTGTTTCTAAAAGCGCCATTTATAGTCTAGATACATGACTAATTTTTGAAATGTATACACATTGTAGATGGTGCTTTAAAGTCAGGTGCCATTTTGGATGTACCTACCTTATGTGTAATTACTTAAGTGGTTGAAAATGGGTGAAATACTCTAACATTTTATATCGCCACAAAGCACTTCATACAAATGAAAAAAACAAACAAACTGGTGAGAAGAGTGTGAAGGAAGAAGTACTGAAGTGCCAAACGGCATCTTTGGAATGACAAGATATGCAAATTGACTTCATCCAAGTACCAGAAATGATGGCGTCACACACCTGATACACCCAGTCATATGAAATATGAGTTAAGTTATTATTCTATATTTCCAAGTAACAAAAGCGTGGTTGATGCCAGCCCCCTTTTTTTTACTTTCTGAGAAAGTGCCAAGATGGCGATCACTTCAAATTTGGTGAAGCATTATATTCTACATTCATCCATCTTTTGGAATTAGAAACATTTTTCTATCATATTTATACACTTTTTCATCCAAATTTGGCAACTTCATCCATATTTTGAAGAGAATCAAAAAAATTCTGGCAAAAAAAGATTACTTTCATCTGGTGAAAAAAAGACATTTTTTTGAAATAGTGCAATCTGGCCACATGGTGCCGAAAAAAAAAGGGCTGGTTGGTACCATTGAAAACAGGATTCCACGGTCGCACCATGACTGAGTTGTAGATCCCACTTTAGTAGAACGGAATATGATATTGGTTGCACCAATTGAAGATGACTTTCAAGTTGTACGCCGCCCACTAAGTGGTTGGGATTGTAAGACATAAGCTGTACTCGTCGTTGGAATTGTTTGCCTAATTTGTCCAGGTGTCTCAATTTCGATGTCTGTTATTGGAAAGAAAGAAAAGTACGGAGTAGTTCGATTCAAACTGAAGAGAGGATTGGGAAGAATGTGTCAAAGAGGCTACGCAAGTCCAAGACAAGAGCACCGTCCCTACTGAAAAGAGAGGGAGAGAGAGAGAGAGGGAGACCCACCTGTGTCAAGAGAGAAGACGGAGCTTTCCAGATTCTTTTCTCAATGGAAAGTTTGAAACTTAGTAGAAATTAGCTCAGTTAAAAATAACATACACAGGTGTCTTCCTAGTGAGTACACTTGATCCCCACATGACGATCTGTAAAAATTCAAAAAAATTACAATGCCAGCTGCCACCATGATCCACAAGGCAAGCCCCCTCTGGAGTCTGGACATGCCTGGCTTGCCCTGGCACTTCGGCTTCTCCTGGCTTCCCTTTTCTCATACCCAGTCTCCGCTTTTCTCTGTCTCTCCCATGCCCTTTGGGTTTCGTCTTCTCCATCGCCATCGCTTGCAGATTTGGTAGTTCTCTCTGCAAGCTCCCTGTAAGTTTCACTCAGTATTCAAGCAGCCCACTTTCACGAATTCACCCTCCGATCCTCGTGAATCTCAGGTTCGTGTTGGGAACGCATCTTCCTAATCCAAGTCTTGGTTTTTGGGATCACTTCGAACGGGGGTGGATTGAGTTGGGTGGGATCCGTCTTTGGTGGTGGTGGTGTAGGAAGGAGGCGATCTTGGTGGAATTCTGGTTTTGAATTTAGGGTTGCAGGGCACCATGCCGCTGTTCATGACTGACTCGGAGTTGGAAGGCGCGGGCGGGAATGTGAACGCCGTGGTGGTGAAAGCGGACGCGTTCATTCGCGATTTGCAAGAGCAGCTGGAAGCGGAGAAAGGCGCTTGCGCGGATGTGCAGCAGAGGCTGGCCACGGTAGGACCTGATTGTTCGCTCCGGATTGTTCGTCTCTTCAGTTTCGTTGCGCAATTCACTGGATCGTTTGTGAAGTCAGGTTCTGTGGGGACTGATTGGAGAGAGACTTTGGAGGTGGATTCGTTGTGTGATTGTTGGAGGTTTGGATTGTGAGAGATTGGTGATTGCTGCTAGCCTGATTCTCGTAGGAATTTTCGCGATGAACTTTTGTTGGCGACTAAGTTGAGGCTCTAACTCATTAACCACACGGTTCATTAGAGGATCCATTGATTATACAGGTGAAATATGATTTGTACTTCGTGTGAAAACGCTTAATCTATTGCCATTTAGTTTTTGCAACTGGTTTGTAGCTCAAACGAGAAGAGATGCGCTAAATTGTGGATGGCACAAATTTCTAGATTGGTGTACGGAAGGGCTCGAAGTTCACCGGTATGGTGAATGGGCACTTTTCATTACATGTTGCCTGCATTGCTCACAGGGCATTGATTGTTCCTGAAATCGTTTGGTGGAGGCCCTATTTATCCTCTGAGGCGGTCAATTCCTGCCATATCTTTGTTGCTCATGCAGAAGGAAAATTAGTTGAGACTGAAAGAGGAGATTCTTTGTCGTAGTAACCAATTATTAACCAAGTGAAAACCAGGATGTTTTTATTCGGGTAACCGTCTACAGATATCAATTTTTTCGTGTACCGGTTGAGTTGGCAGTTACCTGTTCCTCTCCTAATGAGTGTCCAGTTTTATCTTCATTTGTGCTCGCACAAGAACGTGTTGCCTTGGTGAAGCTATGGCTTTGTCATTCATAAGTGTTCGAGAGGTCTCCTAGTTGGGCTGAACTAGGTTGAACCGCCTTGATTCTAAGCCTTAAGTTTGGAGTTCTAAGAGATTTGTTTGGCCGTTTGTAAGTACTCGTTACGGTGCTGGGAGTTTATATGTGTTTTACCCTTTTGCCTTGGGCATCCTGAGCTGGTCTCTAATAACGTCCTACCTTGCATTTTTTCCCTTCTCAGCAAAAAGAGTTAGTCGAGCAACTCAATGCTAGGTTGAATGAGGAGCTGCAAGCGAAAGAGAGACATGAAAGTGCCGAGTCTGAGTCGGATCTGAAATCCAAACTAGCAGAGGTACTCATCTGATGTTACAGCTTATGTTTCGTGAACGCTTTTCTACAAATTGTGTTTGGTTTGGGTGGTGCTGATGATTTTGGCTTCCATTTCATTCGTTGTGCACTTGAGAAGGTCATGCTTTCAATGGATACAAACGTGAGATGCTCCGACCTACTTAGGTTGGCGTTCCTTGGTAAGAAATGAAGAAGTTTCTTGAATTGCTTGAACTCATCCGCTCATAGTAGCGTCTACATCATGAAGTCATTCGTGGTGTTCACATACATCCTGGCTGTGCTACGGTAGGAAGCGAGTTCATGAATGTTGGTGTTATGTTTACTTGGACAATTCACTGGATCATTTAAAAGGGGTTGTGTGGGAATTGGAGACTTGTTTTTGAGGCGTCGTTGTGTGAATGTGGGAGGTTTCGTTGCGTGGTTGGTTGGGATTTGGACTGTAAGAGATTTGGGGGGGATGTGCTGCAGGCTGAGAAGGCGTTGCAGGAGTCTTTGGAGCAGAATGCGGAGCTGGAAGCGAAGCTGAAGGTTTGGAGTTTCTGGCCTTGCGAACTGTTAGGTTGAGTGGAGTTATCAGTTGTCTTATGGTAGTGCGAATCGAGGGTTTGTCACCTCCGCTTGTTTAGGGATCAGATGAGAGCAACCCCGCTTTTGCCCTACTTTCAAGGATGACTCTACTGGGCTCTGGAGTTGTGGCTTTCATTGAATTGGATATGTTCCTTGGTAAGAGATCACGAAGGGTTCCGAGATCGAGTTTGGGGTCGATGTGATACGATACCGAAGAGGATTCGACTTTGAACTGATTCTGGTTTTGTAGCGTTCTCCGCATCCACTGGCATGGGTTGCTTGATTGCGGGTGTGTGAACCTTGGTCCCCGTTTGTGCAGGATTTGGAATCTACGAAGAAGAGCCGAAAGGATTTGTCTGCACCCAAAGCTGTACCGGTATGCGTCACGCATTTGTTCTCGTGATGTTCGTTCCAGTCGCTGTCGCGCTTCTCCGTGTGTCGTTTCTGCATATGACTTACTTGTGAGTTCGTGTGAGTTCACAGGACATCGACGTGCACGCCCGAGTGCCGAGGCTTCATGTGAAGGTCAAACCTGAGGTGGTCAAGGTGTTTTCCCTGGACTGATGAACTCAATTCAGATTCATGATTTCGGTGCAAGGAAAAGAGCATTGCTTTCTCTTGACGAGACGCTTCTACGACGCTGACGCGTGACTTGTTTTGTGCTGTTTCCGCTCTTCAGAAGATCCCGGTCACCCGAAAGTCTGCGCCTGAGAGCTTCGGACTGAAGCCCACCGATTCCGCTCCCGACGTGTCGTCGTTGCAGCTGTCCAAGGAGGATCAAGACACCCTGGAGTCCCTGGACAAGGAAGACACGAAGCTGGGCGAGGAACTGGCCGCTCTCAAGAGCAAAGGCGGCAACACGCACGCCCTGGGCGTCAAGAGCCGCGAGCGCGCCGAGAAGCGCCGCGAGTTTTACGCCAAGCTGGAGGAGAAGATCCGCGCCAAGGAGGAGGAGAAGCACCAGATCGAGGCCAAGAAGGAGGAAGAGAACGAGAGCAAGATGAAGGAGCTTCGCAAGGGCCTCAAGTTCAAGGCCACGCCGTTGCCCAGCTTCTACGCGGACGGCCCTCCCAAGGTGGAGGTGAAGAAGATCCCTCCCACCCGGCCCAGGTCGCCCAAGCTGACCACCGCCAGGAGAGCCAGCATGTACGAAGCCGAGCACGACGGCTCCAAGTCGCCCATCGCGCGCGTCCGGAACGGCGACCACGCGTTCAAAGACGACGTCAGGAAATCCACCCAACGGCGGAGGAGCGTGTCCTCCGGCCACAGGCGCGAGAGTTTGGACCCGGGCGTGGCCAAGGTGGTGTCCGAGGCCCCTGCAGTTGCTGCCACTTGAGGAAGTCCGCGGCCTCGGCCTTCTCCGTTGTAATATGAGTATATTTGTTGTATAACTTGCATGGTCTGGGAGCTGTTTTTGAGTCGTTTTTTGCACTCGGAGTGGGCATGAGATTGTTCGCATGGGCTTCATGCTTCGTGGTGAGCTGAAGCTTCAGCGTAGGAGAGTTTTTCGTAGACGAGCCTGAGTTTTTAGATTCTGCTTGCGTTCGGCCCCCCGTTTGTGGCCTCCGCGAGCGCTGTTGATCGACCGATTTGTCCCTTTTTGTTTCGAATTATTCCAGTGGCCTTTACCCCCGAAGTTGCTCTTTTTGTTGCTGCGTTCGCAGAGCTGGGAATGATCATTTCGGTCTTGAATGCTCCTTCGGCGTGTTTCGTTACTGGCACTGTGGATTCCGGTGTCATATTTTTTCTGCGTTTTGGCTGCCCCTGCGATTTTGTCCCGGCTTTAAGTTAGTTGGGTCGTTCCAGTGGTGGTGCTTTTCGGAACATGGCGTCCTTGTGCGTTCGAAATTATTTGTCCCCGGTGGATTTGTTCTGTAGTTTTGCAGGGCGATCTGGGTATGCAGAGTTTTATTGATGGCAGGTGCAGGTCGTGCGGAGGGTTCACCTGGATTCTATCCCTTCAAAATTCTTACAGTTGATTTTCATCGAGTGTCAATCATAGTTTAGTATTGGTTTGGGGATGAAGTGAATTGAAAATTGTGGTTCGCACCTGCAGTTTCGATTCACCATTCTGACATGAGACATCCCTTTGCTGTGGGAGGGCGGGCCAATGCCAGCCAGCCCTCCTCCACGCTCCTCAGTCCTCACTTTAGAGTCTCAGTTTTGTCACTCTCGGGTCACTCTGTTCGATGCCGCATTTTGCACTTACATTTGAATCATATCATAGATTTGTTACACAATATTTAAGATTTATTTTTCACATATGTCTAATACAAGTCATTTTTTTCCTCTTAATTTACAGGGGAAATTGAAATTAGCATGAGTTTTTCAAGAAAAACAACATTGGGAGCGTAAGCGTCTACCAAGGGGCCCATAAAAATGAAGAAACCTCATTTCAATTACATAATTGAGTTATTTGTAAAGTACCCTAAATTGGGGTTTAAACCCATGAGTTTTGTGAAAAAGCTAGTTGAGTTAAAAAAGTCGAAATAAAAGTGGGTATGAAACTTATTTTTCCATCAAAATGGTGCCTAAAAAAGTTTGGTCCCCGCTTTTGAAGTCGTGTGACATAAGTATCTTGCAAAAAAGTTTGACGCTTCAACTATAGTTGCCTTCTCAACTTCAAAAAAAGTCATGCCCAAAGTGGAGGGGACTTTACAAATAACTCAAATGTACTCAAAAACTCTGAAATTTTCATCATAGAAAGTATATTATAGATAGTAGAGCTCCATAGTGTAAACCATAGTTATAATGTCACTCTAAAATTAAATTTAGAAAGTATATGAACCATGATTGTAGGCCTAAAGTTCATATTGCTATAAAATATTGGAATTTATGGATATTTCAAAATTTTCAATTGGAATCGAAATTGTACTTCATAAGTTTTATTTAATTTCTTGAATTTGAATTTGAAAAATATCATGGCTAAAATCCACATCAAGTATAAAATAGCAAAAAAGGGCCAAAATACACTATGAAGGAGATTTGAAGATTAACCCCTAAACCCCTAACAGCGTTTTCACCAAAAAAAACTGCTCCAAAATTGCCATTTCTAATACAAGAGCAATTTTTTTTTAAAAACACATTTTTGACTCATGTAACTGTAGGATCTTGTAGTAAGGTGGTTTGTAAACATGTGGAAAAAATTTCAGAAATTTCCACCATGTAGATTGCAAGATATAAGCATTTGAATTGACAAAAACTGTTTTTTTATCCCTGCGAAAATCTGGGCAGCTGCACTTCACAAGGTCACATTTGTGTGAAAAAAAATTCAAAATGGTGGTTACTCTTTGAATTCTTACTTCAATGTAAGTTGGCTACATTCTCAAAAAATTTCAAACCATTTGGAATTGTACAACATATAGGAAAAAATGAGTAAGTAGAAAGAAGTAAAAAATGAGCCAAAATACTAAATTGTGAACATTTTATTCATGGAATTGAAAATTTTCAATCCCAATGGTTAAAATGTTGAAATAAACAATCTACACCTTTTGTTTTTATTTTTTTTCAAAAATATGAAAAATTGAATTAAATGAAGAATTTCAAACTTTTTTTGTGCTGTGCAGATTCTGTAACTGGCCGCAAACTACCCCAAACTTAAGATCTTCATAACTTTTGACTCATTGATCAGAATGGATTGATTCAAAGCTTCACATGTCTGTATAAACCTAAAGAACCGATTTGAAATTTCACTTTTCAAAAAAAAGTTTTTTTGAAAAAGTTTTTTCAGCTGCCCGGGCTGCCCGCCGAGCAAACAAAGTAACATATCATGCCATAACTTTTTATCCACAAAGTCAAAAGTTATGAAAATTGTTCGGCCTTAAAGCTACTCCTTGGACACACATTGTATCAAAATTTCAAAGAAGAAAAATAAAAACTCCATCCGTAGTGAGCTGCCCAAAAAATCTATAATCTCAAAAAACGTTGTTTAGGGGTTTAGGGGTTAACCCCTAAGCGCTCAAGCGACCATTTTCTGGTCGCTGCCTGACTTCGGGCAGAATTTTCGAGCAAAAAAAAAACTTTTTTCAAAATTTTTTTTTTTCAGTTTTGAAAAAATTGGGTTTTCTTTCAACATTGATATTCAAAACTAAGATCAGTACGGTCAAACAAAAGTTATAGCAAAAAAAAGGAGAAATAGTACAAAGTGTCTAAAAATGCTTAGTGTTGAAAAACTTACTATTTGGGGGAATTACTGATGCTCTCATTAGTAAATACTTTTTATTTTCTTACAAGTCAATAAAAAACATAATTTTGACTAATCAAAAAGAATTTCAAATCATAAAAATAGAAATTGTATTTTTGGTGAATTTTTGAAGTTATATCTTCAAAATTCATTTGAAGAGAATCTATAAATATTTTTTAAATTTTGATCATATGTGTACTTTCTACTTTTTGTGCTTTACATTATCTTCTTTGATGCTAACTTCAAAAAAGTTGTAAAGCTTATATTTTATAACACATTTGTATTTTGTCTTAATCCCTTGGGCTTTTAGAGGTTGAATATTTTGCATTTTTCTATAAATCAATAACAAACACAATTTTGACCAATCAAAAAAAATTTCAAATCCTAAAAATAGAAATTATATTTTTGGTGAATTTTTGAAGTTATATCTTCAAAATTCATTTAAAAATAATCTAAAAACATTTTTTTTACTTTGACTGTATGGATACTTTTGACTTGTTGTGCTTTACATTATCTTCTTTGATGCTAACTTCAGAAAAGTTGTAATTCTTATATTTTATAGCACATTTGTGTTTTGTCCTAACCCCTTGGGCTTTTAGGGGTTAAGCATCTGTTCTTCTTTGGAAAGTCAATAGTACCATAATGAAGGAATTTGCAACATACTATTCATTGAAAATTTGCTCAAGCAACTTTAATGAGAAATTGGATGAAAAAACATTTATTTCATCCTACACACTTAGTATGACATTGTCTAAAGGACTTTTTGTCCCTTCTACAGTGTGACATTAAAATTTGTTAATTAAAGTTAGTACACCTTATTACACATGTACCTAATTGCATCATTGTAAATAATTTATCATCATTTGAATTCCTATTTCTAAAAAAATCTTGTTGTATGAAACTTGTGCCACGTGAAAAAGAAAAGAATGCCAACTTTCCTTAACTTCAAATTTTGGTTATGTAATATGTCTTATAATGCAATAACGTAGAGGTCACTTTTAAGGAAATTTACCTCATTGCAAATGATTACTTTGAAGTTGAAGGCCAATCCATTCCTACATTTGAATCAATTTCCTAATTAATTAATCTAATTTTGAAGCGTGTCCAAAGTTTGTTAAATTTGTTGACAAAATCTTAGAAAACAAGGAAAATTACATTTGATGGTCTTTTCAATTGGTATTTTGTGAAAACTAAAATACTAAAAGCAAACCTTTCACAATAATTTGAAAATTAAAAATGCCATATCGTACAATTTAAATTCCAACATAATTTTTTTTGACATATGAGTATTGAATTGGCAAGAAAATAGAGCTAGGGGATTTAGTCACAACATTTTGTATTTCTATTTTGAATATTTGTATATCCAAAAACATTTTTCTAGTTCTTTGCAAACTTTTAACTCTAAAAATCTCAATAATGGTCTTCTTTTTACCAAAAGGTTTTTAAAATAAATGCTAATGAAAATATTTGTTATGCCTTGTCTTTACATGGTAGGTTTGTAAGCAACATTATAGTCTTATATATGAGACAAAGGATAATATTTGGGTCAATTCTTTGCAAAATTCATTATTAAATATCTTGGTAATATTAATATCCTTTTCTCACAAAAAGGGTTTTTAAATGAGCATCAATAAACAATAGTTGTTCAATATGCCATGTTATACTCAAAGTTTTGTTTTTATGGTAAGTTTGTAAGCAAAATCAAAGTTTGACAAGTGCTAGCATAATGGGTTTGATAGCATGTTGAAAGGATTGTATCGTTGCAATTGTGAATTTCAACAAGGTTTAGAAAAAAGCTTTGAGATTGCAAATTGGAATTCAATTCTAAATTATAATTCTCATTTGATTTGCAGCCCCATTCTAAGTTTCTTAAGTTCATACCCTCTTCTTTAATTTGGTAGACTAGTGGAGATTACTAGAATAGCACTTTTTTCACATATCGATTGATGGTATGAAAATTTTATATCTCTACTTACAAAAGGCTATGTTAAATATGATAATGGTAATTTGACTTCAAAATATAAGTAAAAAGTTTGTAGGGTGTAAAAATATAATTAGAGTTTTCTATAGAATAACATATTTGTAAGTATATAAGGTGATGTAATTATATACATTAAAAGAAATTTGAGGCTTCTAAAGGGCTGTTTCAGGATTGTTCCTGAGATGGCTAGGAATTGTCAGGTCAACATTAAAAAAAATAAAAAAAATAAAAAAATTGAGGTCATGAAATGTAAAAAGAAGTCCAATTTTTTTTTAATTTAAAAAAAAAATAAAAAAATAACGTGGCACTACCCTAGCCACATCAGATTCCTGTGAATCAATACTTGACTGCATTTCTAAACTGCGGGAACTCATAGTCTCTAATACCCCTCAAATTTCTTCTAATGCAACATGGTAGTTGTTAGAAATAGAATTGTCTATATAGATAAAAATAGAGATTTCAACCTCTAAAGTCCCAAGGTGTTTTACGGTCAAAAAACACTTAAGATTATGATTATTACTAAAAAGAGGAATTTTTTTTCCTGATATCTATCCAAAAGATCTTGCGATAGACTATTTTTAAAATGCATAGAAGAAATTTCAATACTTTGACTATATAGATTCATTTGAAAGATATTTGCATTTAAAGTGAAGAATTATTTTTACACCTTACTTGACTAGATTTTGTGTCTTTGAATATTTTTAATTAAAATTTTTTTTACTAATAATTTTGAATTTCTAATTTTTTACATTGAAGAATTGAGTTGAGACTCTAGAAAAACAATTCTAAAAACACCCACCTAATTTTCACTCATTAAAACATTTTAAAATAAAAGTGGATTCAATATTGAATGAAAAAATTAAATTGTTAATAATGAAAAAAATAGAATTAAAGCACAATAATCCCAAATAGGGAGATTTTTCTAGCAAGCAAATTTAGCTTTGCTTAACAAATTTTTTTTAATTCTTAAAAATTGCATTCAAAAAAGCATTCCACAATAAAACTTTAGATTGTCAAAAAAACAAGATTATAAAAATAGCTTTCTCATCACTAGTCCAAATAGAGTGAATCAAATTTTTTCATGTAGAGAAAAATCATTTTATTGAAAAAAAAGTTAAAAATTAAAAAATCATTTTATTGTGTTTTTTTTGGTACTTCTCCTAGTAATTGTTTTTCGGACTTAGGGTGGTATAACTTTTTCTCCTAGCTAGGCACCAATATAAATAGATATTATATCATAGAAAAGTTTAGGTGATTTTCTATCAAAAAAAGAAATTGCAAAAAATCATGTCCAGAATGAGGTTGCACAAACCTACTCAAAATTCTGAAAAATTCAAACTTTAGAAGTTAAAACAATCCATATTTTTTTGGCATAGGTTCCAATTTCTTTCTAACATCTAAATATAGTCATTCTTAAATCATCATTATAATAATACAAAAGACTTAATTGAGCCAAAATAAGTTTAGAAATGGTAACTATAGCCCAATTCATAAATCAATGTATAGGAAAAGTATCATAGATAATACTAATAATACTTAAAGTTTAGTAATTTGGTGAGATAAAAATATCTTTGACACTAGAATTAGAACAAATAGTATAGCAATCCATAGGACATTGAAAAAAAACATCAATACCAAGTAAGGCATTTTTTTACACTTGGCTAAGTGCAATAAAGTATGCACTACTATTCACTGAAATTGTGTTCTTAAAAAAGGTGGTTTCGCACTACCTTTTTACAAAAGGTTAGTCTTTTGCTTTTTTCATGTCTTTTCCTGGTTTGTTTGTTCTATATGCAAGAAGCTTTGGACCAAGCGCATGGCTCAAGCCGGTTGACGGATACATTCGCCGAGTCAAGTTTTGGACGCAAAAGGGCAAACGTTCTTCAATTTTGTAAAAACTCCCCGCAAGGTCGGTAAAATCCAGGTGAACCCCCCGCACGACCTGCACCTGCCATCAATAAAACTCTGCATACCCAGATCGCCCTGCAAAACTACAGAACAAATCCACCGGGGACAAATAATTTCGAACGCACAAGGACGCCATGTTCCGAAAAGCACCACCACTGGAACGACCCAACTAACTTAAAGCCGGGACAAAATCGCAGGGGCAGCCAAAACGCAGAAAAAATATGACACCGGAATCCACAGTGCCAGTAACGAAACACGCCGAAGGAGCATTCAAGACCGAAATGATTTCCCAGCTCTGCAAACGCAGCAACAAAAAGAGCAACTTCGGGGGTAAAGGCCACTGGAATAATTCGAAACAAAAAGGGACAAATCGGTCGATCAACAGCGCTCGCGGAGGCCACAAACGGGGGGCCGAACGCAAGCAGAATCTAAAAACTCAGGCTCGTCTACGAAAAACTCTCCTACGCTGAAGCTTCAGCTCACCACGAAGCATGAAGCCCATGCGAACAATCTCATGCCCACTCCGAGTGCAAAAAACGACTCAAAAACAGCTCCCAGACCATGCAAGTTATACAACAAATATACTCATATTACAACGGAGAAGGCCGAGGCCGCGGACTTCCTCAAGTGGCAGCAACTGCAGGGGCCTCGGACACCACCTTGGCCACGCCCGGGTCCAAACTCTCGCGCCTGTGGCCGGAGGACACGCTCCTCCGCCGTTGGGTGGATTTCCTGACGTCGTCTTTGAACGCGTGGTCGCCGTTCCGGACGCGCGCGATGGGCGACTTGGAGCCGTCGTGCTCGGCTTCGTACATGCTGGCTCTCCTGGCGGTGGTCAGCTTGGGCGACCTGGGCCGGGTGGGAGGGATCTTCTTCACCTCCACCTTGGGAGGGCCGTCCGCGTAGAAGCTGGGCAACGGCGTGGCCTTGAACTTGAGGCCCTTGCGAAGCTCCTTCATCTTGCTCTCGTTCTCTTCCTCCTTCTTGGCCTCGATCTGGTGCTTCTCCTCCTCCTTGGCGCGGATCTTCTCCTCCAGCTTGGCGTAAAACTCGCGGCGCTTCTCGGCGCGCTCGCGGCTCTTGACGCCCAGGGCGTGCGTGTTGCCGCCTTTGCTCTTGAGAGCGGCCAGTTCCTCGCCCAGCTTCGTGTCTTCCTTGTCCAGGGACTCCAGGGTGTCTTGATCCTCCTTGGACAGCTGCAACGACGACACGTCGGGAGCGGAATCGGTGGGCTTCAGTCCGAAGCTCTCAGGCGCAGACTTTCGGGTGACCGGGATCTTCTGAAGAGCGGAAACAGCACAAAACAAGTCACGCGTCAGCGTCGTAGAAGCGTCTCGTCAAGAGAAAGCAATGCTCTTTTCCTTGCACCGAAATCATGAATCTGAATTGAGTTCATCAGTCCAGGGAAAACACCTTGACCACCTCAGGTTTGACCTTCACATGAAGCCTCGGCACTCGGGCGTGCACGTCGATGTCCTGTGAACTCACACGAACTCACAAGTAAGTCATATGCAGAAACGACACACGGAGAAGCGCGACAGCGACTGGAACGAACATCACGAGAACAAATGCGTGACGCATACCGGTACAGCTTTGGGTGCAGACAAATCCTTTCGGCTCTTCTTCGTAGATTCCAAATCCTGCACAAACGGGGACCAAGGTTCACACACCCGCAATCAAGCAACCCATGCCAGTGGATGCGGAGAACGCTACAAAACCAGAATCAGTTCAAAGTCGAATCCTCTTCGGTATCGTATCACATCGACCCTAAACTCGAGCTCGGAACCCTTCGTGACCTCTTACCAAGGAACATATCCAATTCAATGAAAGCCACAACTCCAGAGCCCAGTAGAGTTATCCTTGAAAGTGGGTTAAAAGCGGGGTTGCTCTCATCTGATCCCTAAACAATCGGAGGTGACAAACCCTCGATTCGCACTACCATAAGACAACTGATAACTCCACTCAACCTAACAGTTCGCAAGGCCAGAAATTCCAAACCTTCAGCTTCGCTTCCAGCTCCGCATTCTGCTCCAAAGACTCCTGCAACGCCTTCTCAGCCTGCAGCACATCCCCCCCAAATCTCTTACAGTCTAAATCCCGAACCAACCACGCAACGAAACCTCACACAATCACACATCGAATCCACTTCCAAGCCACTCTGCAATCAGTCCCCACAGAACCTGACTTCACAAACGATCCAGTGAATTGCGCAACGAAACTCAAGAGTCGAACAATCCGGAGCGAACAATCAGGTCCTACCGTGGCCAGCCTCTGCTGTACATCCGCACAAGCGCCTTTCTCCGCTTCCAGCTGCTCTTGCAAATCGCGAATGAACGCGTCCGCTTTCACCACCACGGCGTTCACATTCCCGCCAGCGCCCTCCAACTCCGAGTCCGTCATGAACAGCGGCATGGTGCCCTGCAACCTTTAAATTCCAAACTAGAATTCCACCGAGATCGCCTCCTTCCTACACCACCACCACCAAGACGGATCCCACCCAACTCAATCCACCCCCGTTCGAAGTGATCCCAGAAACCAAGACTTGGATTAGGAAGAGGCGTTCCCAATACTAACCTGAGATTCATGAGGATTGCAGAGTGAATGGGTGGGAAAGGGTTGCTTGATTAGGTGAGAGTTGCAGGGAGCTTGAAGAGAGAACTATAAATCTGCAAAACGATGGCGATGGAGAAGACGAAAACCAAAGGGAATATGGACGAGACAGAGAAAAGCGGAGACTGGGAATGACTGGGTATGGGAAGGAGAAGCCAAAGCGAAGTGCCAGGGCTTGGTTTGCAGCTGGCGGGTGGGATTTTCTCACTCTGGAAGGTCCCATTTTCAGATGGTGCCAGAAATAGGTATTTCTATTTCCACTTGAGAGGAATCCTCCCGGCCAACTATTCTTTTGGGGGCTAGAGATCCCCAAATTTCCTTGAATTATAATAAGGTGGAAAAACTCCAACCTCTTTGCAAAGTGGGCTTGGATTGAGGCCCGGGATACACAAGATTCAAGGGAGAAGATGAAGGGATGAATTTCTTTTTGAAGGTTTTGATTAGATGAAATGAAGAAGTTCATAAAAATTGATTTCTCACCTCGAAATGAAAGTGTATAGGTTAGCAAGAATGCTAAATGTAACTTATTTTTTTCCTTATGTGGCACTAAAAGTTTCAAATTTAAGCTTATAGATTTATAGTCAAATCCACCTCCAAAGAATGGGGGCTAAAGATTGCCAAATGTCCTTGAATAATAATAAGGTGAAAAAACTCCAACCTCTTTGCAAAGTTGGCTTGGATTGAAGCCCAAGATACACAAGATTCAAGGGAGAAGATGAAGGGATGAATTTCTTTTTTGCAGGTTTTGATTAGATGAAATGAAGAAGTTCATGAAAATTGATTTCTCACCATGAAATGAAAGTATATAGGTTTGCAAGAATGCTAAATGTAATTTTTTTTTTTCCTTATGTGGCACTAAAAGTTTCAAATTTAAGCTTATAGATTTATAGTCAAATCCACCTCCAAAGAATGTCCTTGATGTGGGTTTAATTGTAATTCTGAGATTCCTTTTGGAAAGTGTTATTTTTTGTTTTTTTATACTCATTTTTTTCCATTCCACTTTTTTCGAGGAGTTTTCACTAATTCAAAGGTCATGATCTCTAAAGGAGAATTTCTACAGGCAAATGAAGGAGCTTGTAGAAGGAGACTTTGCAATGAAGTTTAGAATTTTCTAAAAGTCAAATAGACTTTGTTGAGTTTTGTAATGCTTTCACTTGTATGTGGGTGGGGAGAAACTATAGGATAGGAGTAATTTAGTCTTGTTGTCAATCTAAAAGCAATGAAAAAGTTTAGCTACATTATTAAAATAGTTTTCCAAAAGTTAGAAGTATACCTAAGTTCCAAACTTTTTACAAGCCTCTCTCAGAAAAAATTTGGGCTTACAATTTTGGCTCTTCAATTCAACAATTGTACAATAGCTTCTATACTTAATTTTGGATTTTTCTCATCTTTTTTGCAAGGTTTGGTTAATTTTAGGTGTATGGAAGTCTCTTTAGACCTGTAAAAGTCATAGCTTTCACTGAGAGAATTATAAATGTTTTCGAGAATTGTGTTTACAAGAAACAAATGAAGTAATTTTGTCTATTCATCATCTCTATAATTAGTGTGGTTGTTTTTGCTTTATGATTTTTATATAAGGTTTCCTAGAAGTTCATGTAAAAACAATATAAAAAAAGAACTTGTATAAACAAAGATCTCATGTTTAGATTTTTGACTAGCTAGTAATTAGACAAGATTTATTTGTATTCAGGAAGCTCCACATCTACTTTTTTCTTCCTTCCTCAAATAATTGAGACTTTTTTTAGGAAGTGTCCTTGATACACTTTCAAAAATCAACTACAATCAACCTAAGATCAAGTACCTTATTAACCCATTAATGACTAGTCGACCACTTTTGGGTTGATTTGAGGACTTTTTGTCTCTTATAATTTGTAGAACATTTGATCTCAAAAAACTTAAAGAAGAACGCATTTAGAGTGTCTTTATGCGCATCTAACAAAACCAATTTCAAGAGAATGTGTGCAAAAATGAGTGAGTTGTGCTTGGCCAAACTTGAAATGGTCCAACCTTTCATATTGAAATTTTCAATGAAAAATGCATATTTTATGGAAAGGACAATTATGTGTGTGTTTGAAATAATAAATTGAAAGGTTTTGGTCAATTTCCAGATAATATATTTAAATCTATACCCAATTGTAGCAAACCCTAATTATAACCAATGCCAAAGGGTGTTTATGACACATCAGTGTTTGAAGAGTAATTACAAAGACATAAACCGTTGGATCACTTTTATTTTTTGTGTGGTTCAAGAACTTAACCCATGGAAATCATTTATTTAATCCGATCTAGGATTACATCTTTTGAAAAGGCAGAAAATTGCACTTTTTGAGAATTGTGTTCAAAAACTACGTCCGCCCCTTAAATCAACCACGGTCCTTAATGGGTTAAAAAAAAAGATTATACATAATACCTATCAAAGGTGGGAGTGTTTTGAGGATTGGAATTTTTGCTAATTATTATGGTGTAGCTACAAGCTTATAGAAGTTTTTAGAAAAAATGATAATCTAATTAACTTCATAGAAATTATTTGAAAAGTTTTTTTTCAATCACCAAAAATCTACTAAACTTCTATAAATGA
Organism: Thuidium tamariscinum; assembly: GCA_947034885.2. Classification (NCBI taxonomy): domain Eukaryota; kingdom Viridiplantae; phylum Streptophyta; class Bryopsida; order Hypnales; family Thuidiaceae; genus Thuidium; species Thuidium tamariscinum. The sequence continues at coordinate 10,216,025 of OX344756.2, forward strand.
TAAGAATAATGGATTTATTCTCTAAAATCAACAATTCGATTAAAAAAATTGGATCCATTGCAATAAAAAAATTTAATTTTTTATAGTATGAAGAATATTTATAGACCTTCAACTTTTGAAACAAAATAATTTTTAATTACAAGAATTCAAACATAAATCAAAAAGCCTTTGATGACATTGCTAAATTATAGGTGAATTTGTTTCTAGCACAAGATTTGGATGTGCTTCATCTATTTTGTATAGCTTTCATAGACCACAATAATTTCTAAAAAAATTTACTCTAAATTGTTGGATGCAAGCTCTCCTATGGATAGATTCTTGCAAATAATTCAATTAATGTCATACGACAAATCACTATGCAAATCACTACTAGTTCTTTGTGCTCCTTGTATCTTAGTCTTTAGTTTCAAAATTTGCATAGTTAGATCCTCTTATTTTCTAATCCTACATATTGAAATTTTATTCCATGATATAGGCTTGGAATATTAATAATTTTGTTTATATATCTACTTGAACAATGAGCCTAATTCAATAATGTTGTACTTTAATAAGTACTTTTGAATTGTAATTGAATATAGAATTTGAAAGTAAATGTATTACAAATAATACATACAAAAAAATATGTCAATATTAGATGAAAAATTGAAGGATTTTAATGCTCAATCAAATGAAATTTGAAAATAACATAAAAAATTTCCATTATATTCACATTTCAAGTCCAAAATTATGATGCAATTAAAAAACTATGCGATAAAAGAAAGAAAGGTATATTACTACAAAATACTTATTCTACCTCAATTGTGTTTTATAATTCTATAATTTAATTTATGACATCATTTTAAATTCAATTTGCAAATACATATAAACATAGGATAATGAAGTTTAACACCTAAAAAATAGATTCAAAGTAAATGAATTTTGTTTTAGGGCACAATACAGTGGATGGTTTTGAATGCAATTACTTCACATTAAGGCTATAAGTGACAATGACGGTTGCTATCATATGAGCCCAAGATCTTGAGTCCATGAGCCTAAAAGACTATACACCTATGTTATAGATGTCTATATTATAGAAACCTTCAATGATAATAGTAGAACTATATTATAGATACCTATATTATAGGTGTTTATACTATAAGTACCTTCAATGGTTGTAGGATATCTACTTAAGTATATAACTAAAGCTAACATGCTTGCATTTTCATGCTCACATACTATTGTAGTTAGTAGTGATAATAATCCCTAGGAAAGCAAACATCTAGTGCCTGGATGATGAATGTTTATAAGAGCCTATTACAAAAGTTGTTTTAAAAGATGAAGCACATCCAAAATGTTGAATAAACAATTTTTGTTTATTTTTTCAAAACGTGTTTGGCTTCATCATAGGACACTTAATGATTATTATGTGAGGTTTTAAATGTATTCATATCTAGATTTGAATTGGAACGAAATCAAATAGAATTAGAGACTTTCATTTTGAATTCTTTTCAAGTCATTGTTCAATTTGCTTGAAAAATTGAAATCTACATTTCCATTTTAGAAAGGCTCTCTCAAGGATTCAAGGAGATTCAAGTTTGTATCATTAAAGAGAATTTTATAGACAATGTAAATCTATTAGTTTACATTCAAATCAACTCCAAAAAATTAACAAATTTTCATTAGAATCTTCCTTCATTTGGCACTACATTGTATCACCACTAAATTCTATATCGGTAGATATTTGTAAAAGTATTACAATATTTTAGTGTATACTAGATCAAATCTTTGTGAATTTCATCAACTAAGATTAGATCCTTTCAATAAAATACTAGATTTGCTACTAGTTATAATTAAATATAATATTATTTCAACTTGCTTTAATTCAAATTAGTTTGACTTTAATAAATTAGTGTTACATGTGCACACCATCATCATGAATCACTACAATTCTTGTAACAAAAGAAATATGGGAAAAAAATGGATGAAATTACTTGATATTTCTCAAAAAAAAACTGGATTTGCCAATAGTTGCAACAAAATATAATAATACTTCAACTTGCACTATTTTCAAATTAGTGTGACTTCTTTGATAAATTTGTGTCACATGCACTATTAGAACAAATCAATGTAGTTCTTGTAAGTGAACAAGAATGGATGAAAATGGAGAAAAATGGATGACATCATCCAATAGTCCTTAAAGAAATACTAGATTATTCAAAAAACATTGGATGCAACACTACTAGTAAACCTTTTCATTTTCATTCTAAAAATTTGAACCTAAGTCTATCACTTCTCACTCAAAATGATCTAAAGTTATTAACCAAGTCAAACCTGTGTTTTATATTTAAGGAAAAAACACCCAAAACTGTCCTTGTACCTTGCAATGAACCCCAGATTCATCCAAAACCGTCCCTAGATTACAATTAATGTATTTGCCAAATGCTTCATTCTAATTCACTAACCCATATGAAGAACACATACCATAATGTAATTGGCCCGTTTTTTTTAGAAAAATCTGCCTCCAACTATGCTGAATTCCATATTTGGGCAGTTCTGGGTGTTTCTACCGCAGTGACTTTTTTCACTCAATCCATATTTTGTCAATATTTCAAGGAATGAAAAACAACAAGGTTTGCAATTATAAGGTAAGAGGTCCTATAATGGACCATCTAAGGGCTGAAACAGAATTTCAGGGAGGTAAAACCTCTAGAAATATTTTTCAGTATATTTTCCTTGAAAAACAAGTAGAATTGACATCTAACCCAAGTTGTTTCATATTTTTTTGAGCTTTTTTGAATTAGTTATCATATTTTGAAGTTGAAAGGGCATATGGCTGTAAAATGGTGCCCTAACTACAATGTACACTCTCAGTACACTATTGAAGGCTATGAAAAAGCAACATGTACAACTACTGTACATTTAAGATAGGGCACCATTTTAGAACCCGCTCCATTTAAGAGCCTTCTACCTTAGTGCCAGAGTTTGCGAATAGTGCCAGCTTCTTGTCCAGTAATAGGTGTTGTTGTGGATGATAATCCCTACGGATGATTCTTTCCATTTGTAATCTTCCAAGCATGCATTCCATGGTGCGTGTCACTCCCAACAAGGAAAGCCCGGCAGCCAAACTTGTCCGATTCAGACGCTTTCAAACCTCGTTCCAAACTACAGTAAGGTAAAGCGAGTTTGAACATTTCCAACTGTCCGGTTTTCGAAGTTCGGAACTCTGTCCTCCGGGAGTATCTTGAAGCTTAGCTCGCAATCCTCGCATGGATCACACTCCGTGGCTGGCTGGCTGTCCCCATGCCCCACCTCCAACGTGTTTCGACACGCAAACTTTATTGATAGTTTAGGAGACCCACAAGGATCATGCGGCATCTCGTGATTGCACAGTGAGTGAGTAAGCTTCAATTCCATCGCATTGGAGAATGTCGCGAAGAAGAATTCTCCCAGTCAAGACAATTCTCGGATTTTGTTTCTCAGAAAACCGTTTGAATGGAATTGGAAAAGACTTTTCTAATCATGCCGAGAGTATGTCTTTTCCTGTAATAAATTCCAAAAGGAGAGAGAGCGATAGAGACGATGATGGACCCCGACCGCCGAATAGGTTTGCACAACAAACAAACAGGATGGTCTCTTTAGTTCCCATCATTCCTTCACTTTTGAGAAACCCAACTGACATGTTAAAAGTGCGAGAACAGATGAACAAACATTCCACCGTTAAGAAGAGATTGCCATTTGTCAATGCACAACATTTAAGGCAGACAGAAAAGAAAATGATAACAAAGAATCCGAACCGGAGAATCGCAAGTACATGAAGTTTTCAATGCATACTCGATCGCCCGACTTATGACCACATTGAAGTCATGAATGACTCATTCAATTGAATGACACATTCAATGAATGACATTTCCAGCTGCAACTGATCTCAGAAAAGTGATTAAGTCGAGTCTGGTGGCAAGATCAACCTGAAGATAGTTACTTACAAATTAATTAAGTCCTGGGGACGACATCAGTCACTCATTGATGTAGAGAATGAAGTGGGAATTCAAACAGGAGTCAGGAACGTGACAAAGCTCACATGTTAACGATATCTCTAACGTAGCCATTTTCATACTTGCACCACCCCACTTCTTCCGAAGCCAACTCGAGAGAACACCAACTCCTGTAATTCAACTCCTGTCTAATTAATGTATACAACAAACTATACTCATATCACAAAGGGTTACTTAATTAATCCTGACACTAATTAAGCCACTGCCACAGCAGACGCCGCCTCGGGGGAGGCACCGGGCCCAACCAGCTTGTTGTCGCCAGTCTTCCCATTGGAAGGACTAGTTCTGGTGCGCCTTTGCGTCGACTTCCGCACATCCTCCTTCACGTCTCCGTTCTTCGTCGTTCTCGCCACAGGAGACTTGGAGCCATCGCCTTCCGTGCCAAGTCCCAGACTCGCTCGTCGTGATGTGGTGAGCTTGGGAGACTTGGCCCGCGTGGGAGGGATCTTCTTCACTTCCACTTTGGGTGGACCGTCTTGATAGAAGCTGGGCAATGGCGTGGCTTTGAACTTCAGCCCCTTGCGAAGCTCCTTCATCTTGTTCTCGTTCTCTTCTTCTCTCTTGGCTTCGATCTGGTGCTTCTCCTCTTCCTTGGCCTTGATCTTCTCCTCCAGCTTCGCATAAAACTCTCTGCGCTTCTCGGCTCGCTCCAGGCTCTTGAAACTGAAACCGGATGTGTTGCCGCCTTTGCTCTTGAGAGCTGCCATCTCCTCACCAAGCTTTGCGTCTTCCTTGTCGAGAGACTCCAGGGTGGCCTGATCCTCTTTGGAAAGCTCCAGAATGGCAGCCCCGGGTGGAGAAGATGAAGTTTTCTGAGAGACCTCCGTGTCGTTGGGAAGCTCGGAGTCTAGAGATGGATCTCCCGACGTCTCAAGCGAGTCTCTGTGAAACAACAATACAGTCATGATAGAAGCTATGCAATACGAAGTCACCATTATTATAAAGATGTGAGAGTGACAACTATCAATAAGGTAACACATTTCTTTTCAAACCCGTACAGGCGGGCCTTAAAATTATCCGGAAGTATCTTACTATGGCTTTAGATTTCATGAAAAAAACAGACTCCAAGAAGACATCATAGGAACGTTCTGAGGATTACAAGTTTGTAAGGGAACACAAGGATCCATAAGCAAGGACATTGCATAATTGAGCTGGAAAAAGCAAGTACAACAGGAGCAGGTCACGAGATGCAACGTACATGGGTCCTGAGAGAGCATTGTCACCAATGGCATGGACGACTCCAGCCTTCACGAAGCCAGGCTTACTCTTCACAGTACCCTTGTGCAACTTATCCTTGGCGTCAACTTCCTGTTGCACAAAAACTCACAATTCAAGGGATTATTGGAACAATGCTAACATACAGGAAGAGCTAGACTCTCAGGACATACAGTTCCTATAGCCACCTAGATTTAGGTCTCTGGAGCACAGAAATCGACAACGCACCGGTGCAACTTTAGCTCCAACTCGTTCTTCCTTTCCACTACGACTCTTCTTCAAGGCACTCAGTTCCTGCAAATTTCACTACCACAAATCAACGTCATACAACCTTCAAGGACGGGCACAAATCAAAAGGGTAGCCCACCAAGCACATTCCCCTTTCGCAGACAATGAGGCTGCAGAGAAAGTGTAAGAAAGGCAAGCCAGAAGCTTCAAGTGATACGAGGAGACGAAAAGCAAACCAAAACTTTGCAGCAAAATGTACCAACCTTTCGAGTCTGTTCAAGCTTAGCCTGCAACTCCAGGTTCTGCTCCTTCGACAGCTGCAAAGCCTTAGACGCCTCTTTGGCTGTCTCCTCAGCCTGCACAGCACCGAGCACCCAACAAATCAGATCTGCATTGTATCTCCAAACAAGAGCTACAACGATACAACAGCCCGATCTGCGCCCCCCTACATGACCTACAAATTAAAGCTCCAACCACCAAAGTCAGCCCCTACCGTGACCAGCTTCAGCTCCAAGGCAGCGCAAGCTTCCTTCTGCGCTTGCAGCTCCTCAAGTAACCCTTGAACCACGAAGGTGTCCCCATTAACGCCCTCCGCCTCCAACTCCGAGTCCGTCATAAACAGCGGCATTGTCCACAACCCTAAAACCAAAACCAGCAACTACAACCTCTACTCGCCGTCTCCTCCTCTTCCACTTCTAACGTCCTCCACACACACACGATCTGATCAAACACGCAATGCTGCACACACACGACACAAAACTTAAGCCTCAGTTCAAAGGAGATCGCCCACCAACAAATGTTCCACAACTGTTCAAATGCACCGCCACCAGCAGCAGGATCCCTAAATGCAGCGAGCCAACATTCAAACTGGTCCACACGGCCCTCTCCTCCCACACCTGAGTAGCTTCACGAAGCTTCCATATCACACCTCCAGAGCTCTCACCTCAAAACTCAAAACTACAAACTCTTCTCCACCTCTCCTCCTCCTCCTTCACCGCTACAAACATCTGTCACCTCTGTAAGCTTACAGCAACTAAGGTAGCGACCCGTACTCCTAGTGTGGGAGCTAAGCTTAGGTGAGTTAGCCTGTGCCAGTCCCGTCCACCTCAGCCCTGGAATGCGAGAACTGGCGCCCGAAGATGCTGTAAGTCAGTTCCAGTGAGGGAGATCGAATTCTGCAAGTGCTTGATGGCGCAGGCACGGGATGAATGATGGTGCACGGCACGGTTGTGTGAGGATGGGGAAGGCCAGGACTTTCGCGCAACGGGAGAGAAGAGGATTGTATTGAAGGGCGAATGTGGGAAAGGCAAAAGGGGAATGTGGAGGGTTGAGGGTGTCAGTGATGATCAGCGATGTCAGAGCAAGCTTGGCATGGTTGGGTCACTTTGGGTGGGGTGGGGGGCAGCGTCAGCGTATTTGTTTTCCAGGATATACAGCAAAAAAATCGAACCTTTGTGACAAGAGGACAAGAAATTTGGTGGGTTCCTTGGACTACATTTTGCCATACCCATCTAAGTGAGGACTTGGGATTTGCCAAATATTGTTCATGACAATGAACTACAAAACACAGATAAAAAAAATTTAGTTAAAAATACCGCAAATTAGCAACTTTATCTTTTAGGCAATCATCGCTTGGGCGACATGGCCAGAGGGCAGAAAATTTACTCTTGTGGGGAGAGTGAGAAATGTCAGTGATCTCAAATGTGGTTTTTTCAGTTAGCCTAAGTTGCTAAAACAAAGGCTGCTAATTAAATGTGCAAAAATTTTCAAATTTGACACTCCAATCGGGTGGTCACATTTCTGCAGCTACGAATTGGTGTGGTGTGGTGTGGTGTGGTGTGGTGTGGTGGGGGGAGAGTGAGCATTTTCAGTGGTCCCAAATGTGATAGTTTTTAAGTAGCTTGAGTTGATTAACTAACAGTAACACTACTTAATGTGCTACACTTTCAAATTTAACACTCTTGCAGTCATTCTTTGTTGCTTCAAGTTGTTTTGGCAAGGAAATTAGCTAAATTTCAATTTGCCCCAATCTCGAGCACTCACTGGTGAGAAGCACGGGCGGTGTTTGTTGACAGGTCGGAGTCGGTGGGGTACTGACTGAGGCTGGAGGGTTGCGTCTCTGGCATGGCATCACTACGGCTATGGCGGGTGGGGACTAAGTTAACTTAGCAGTGCTCCCAAATGTGAGATTAGCTGCAGTTGCTGATGAATTGAAAAACACTGCCGGCTCTCATGCGCTGAAAGTTTTGAATTTAGTGTAACTTAGCGCTGCGAGATTCACATTTTCTGTAGTTGTACTGTACTAGAGATTGTTTAGTATAAGCTTTGCTAAATTTAGTTTCGTAATTAGATGTAGTTGCTTGAAACCACTGCCGGCTCTCATGAGCTTGAAGTTTTTTGAGTTTAGTATAATTTAGCAGCACTGCGGGATTCACATTTTCAGGAGCTGTAGAGATTTTTCAATAGAAGCTTTGCTAAATTTAAGGTAGTCACGTTTGTGAACACTGGTGGGGAGAGAAGGAGGGCTAAAACTTACCTGAAACTTAAGCTTACCAACAGGCGGCAAGCTGGCGTACATCTCCTCCTCGGAAGCTTTGCTGCGCCATTACGAGCGTCGCCACCTTCGCTGTTCTGATACGGGGGTCCCGGTTTCTGGTAACAGAAAGCGGCCTAGGTGGCATGGAGTTCACGTTGGCGGGAATATAGTGGCCACGCTGGAGGTTTGTTTCCAAATTTTGGAATACGATACATTGCTTCATAAACGTTCCCAAAAGTAAGACTTGTTTAAAATCTGCAGATCTGGAGGGTAGCTACAGAGTAAAAGAATGTGCGGTTGATAGGAAATGGTTTAAGAAACCAACAAAATTGGTTTCGTAATTTTTCGAGCTTGTATGAATATAATACAAATTTTTGAAAACAATTGTATAAAATCGATGCACCTACTATACACTGTAGACTAACACACATAAGTTGTCCCCAAAACACCCAAAATAAACTAACCCTCAACTTGTATCCCTAGCACGAAATTGGCCAACACAAAAACCAACCTCATAATCGTGATAGCTTCATGTATGACAGCTTTGGGTCAACATACACTTCACTTTAGGCTTAATTCCGGGTGTCAATAAACAAATCTTGTTACATTTGAGTGTGTCTACCTTACTATAGTGGGAAACCTCCAAACTGCCATCATCACTATATATGCAACTTCAAAATCAATATGTATTTACGTAGAAGAAATGACTATAGAACATCTACTAAAAGAAACTTTGACTCTTTATAACTTTTGCATTTGGCATCAAAATGTTGTAGCCTTTGGTGCATTGGAACTTGCTTTCATTTGCCCAAAAGAAAATATGAAAATGTAAGTGTTATAATAATAGTAAATTGTACAATAGCAAAAGTGGTAGTTTTGTAGGTACACACCTTAGTAAGTGTTCTAATAATAGTAAATTATATAGTACCAAAAGTGGTAATTTTGTAGGTGCGCACCTTAGTGCATGTATGTTACAAATTTAAATTATTGTAGTCATGGTTATAATTTTTTAAAAGGGAGGAAGGTTTTTCATATATAAGTTCTTTTTAGAACAATCTTTAACTTCTTTGCACTAAAGGAATTAAAATGGTAGAGACCCTATTTATGCCATGTGACTATTTGTGCCAATTTTTATCCACTATACTTGAATAGAATACATTTCAAAGTTTGAAATCTATACCAATCATATATAGTGGAACAAATAGAGTGCACAAAAAGGGTTTGAGGCCTTCATTTGTGAACATTATGAATGCATACAAGGATTTTCAAACATTTATAAAATTAGAGACATGCTCAAATACATGATAATATACTTGGTCTAATGTCTAATGTGTCTTATCCAAGATTCCACCATATTCTTATACTTTTGGTTTATAAATAGAAAATAGATGCATTTCATTATTTAATGTCTCTATGTGCATTTTAGTGCTCTTATTTCAATGAATAAAAGTTTTGCCCCCCCCCCTCTCCTTCTTACTTCTAATAGATCTTCTAACTAAACCATCTCTAACTTCCTTGTGCACATCCAAAACCTAATTTGATCAAAAAAATTGAGTTTGTATGGAAGCAATTAGTTTAAATGGATATATATTACTCCTTTGAATTCTCATATTATATATTCATTTTTACAATGTGAAATGATAAACAACATGAAATTAGAGATGAACTTTGTTTTCATCATCCAACCTCTATATCTCATAATGTACAACCCTAGTATTTGATTTTATTGAATGTTTACCCCCTAAAGCCCTAAACTGCGTTTTTTGATAACATAAATTTTTTGGGCAACTCACTACGGATGGAGTTTTTTTTTCTTTTAAATTTTGATACAGCATGTGCCCGAGGAGTAGCTTTGAGGCCCAACAATTTTCATAACTTTTGACTTCACGGTTAAAAAGTTATGGTAGGATATGTTGTTTTCTTTACTCGGCGGACAGCTTGGATAGATAAAAAAACTTCTTCAAAAATTACATTTTAAAAAAATAAAAATTTGAAATTTGTTTATTAGATTTTTATCTAAAAGTAAAGCTTTGAATCGATCGATTCCAATCAATGAGTCAAAAATTATGAAGATTTTGAGTTTGGGGTAGTTTGCGGCCAGTTACAAAATCTCTACAGTACAAAAAAAGTTTGAAATTCTTCATTTAATTCAATTTTTCATATTTCTGGAAAAAAATAAAAACAGAAGGTGTAGATTGTTTATTACAACATTTTAACCATTGGGATTGAAAATTTTCAATTCCATGAATAAAATGTTCACAATTTAGTATTTTGGCTCATTTTTTACTTCTTTCTACTTACTTATTTTCTCCTATATGTTGTACAATTCCAAATGGTTTGAAATTTTTTGAGAATGTAGCCAAATCTGCATTGAAGTATGAATTCAAAGAGTAACCACCATTTTGAATTTTTTTTCACACAAATGTGACCTTGTGAAGTGCAGCTGCCCGGATTTTTGCAAGGATAAAAAACAATTTTTGTCAATTCAAATGCTTATATCTTGCAATCTACATAGTGGAAATTTTTTTAATTTTTTTAACATGTTTACAAACCACCTTACTACAAGATCCTATGGTTACATGAGTCAAAAATGTGTTTTAAAAAAAAATTGCACTTGTACTAGAAATGGCAGTTTTGGAGCAGTTTTGGTGAAAACATAGTCAAAAACCTTTAGGGGTTAAGATGATATGAATACAAATATAGTTTAAGGTGATGGTACAATTTATTCCATTAAATGATCAAATACATCATTTTTGTGAGTTGAAAATATCAAAATAAGGCCAAATCTTAGGTGGGACTATAAGAAAATTTTAGTAAGAGGTGATAGACATTGATCAAGTTTTCAGCATACCTTAGAAGAAGATTGATTTTACCATAAGAAGAATCAAACCTATACATCATTGTGTCAATATTGGTAAAAAAATTTGATTAAACATTTGAGAATGGTTTCCATTTTTGAACTGTCTAAATTTTTTTTAGACATCAATCAAATTTTTTAATCAAAGATTTTATTATAGGAATAATCCAATTTATACAACACTAGTAACATCATTACAAAAAAATAGTGTTCAAATTGAAAGGTCCTAGTTGACTAATTGTGTCCCAATTGACAAAAATGTCCAATTTGACAATGCTCTCTTGTAGTAACAATACAAGTAAAGAAAAACTTGAGTAGACATTTGAACATGGTTTCTATTATTGAATTGTCTAGATGTTTGTTATTTATGTAGAACGGATTTAAGATTTTCTTTGAAAGAATTTTTGAAAACCATATATATAAACTATGAAATTCTAAAGTATTAAAAATAATAATATTCAAAATCAACCACAACATCACGAATTAAAAAAATACCCAATTTAAAGAAAAAACTAGAGGGAGGATTTTACAAAAAAGCCTTATTTAGGTGCAATTTTGTCAAAAGCAAATAATAATGGAGATTACATTTTTAGCCAATGAGAATTATCAACTTGTAGAGACAAAAATTATTCCTTCACTTTCAAAATTTTAAGTCCAATAAACTCTAAGAGAAAAGAATGATGTGGACAAGATTTTTGTCATTTTAGGTGAAAAGATATTGATTTGTTTAGTCCCTCAAATCTACAACAATCAACAAAAAAATGGAGAATTGAAGAAAATAGCTTAGAGTCTATGATTCTAATACTTATAGCAACTATATTTTCAAAATGAATCTAATGTATTTGTAGCCAAAAACCTTGCTTGAAATGTATACAACACATTCACCTAAAGTAACAATTCAAGGTGAACATGCCTTTAATCCCTTTAGAAATCTGAAGTGGAAATTTAAATTTCTAAAATTGTTAAGATGTATTATAAAATGAAACTCAAAAATGAAATTTAATGATGACTCTAAAAAATAGTTGTAAAATACAATCCATAGATTTCATCTATATAAATAATCAACTTAAGTAATCAACTAACACATGAACCAATATTTAAATTTAAATTTAATTTAAATCCAAAAGATGAATTCTTCTTAAAATCTATTGTAGATAGAATATTTGTGATTTTCACAAGAATTTTTTTCTTATAAGATCAAAATATCAAGATCTAACTATAGTATTTTTTCAAAAAAATTATTTCACTTTTTTAGTGAGTTCCTTTTGGAAGGGTCATTGTTTGAATTGAAAAAGTAACTTACTAATGGAAGCTAAACCTACTATTATGCTTTGAATTGTAGAGTATTTGCAAAGCAAAGCCTTCAAAATATATCAATTTTTCTTTTGGTGATGTGTTGTCAAATTGTACCCAAATAATGGTCTTTGCACAAAGCCCTTAGAATATGAACATTAAAATTTTGGATGAAATTGCCAAATTTTAGATAAAAACAAAATGGCATTAGAAGAAATTTGAGGGCATTAGAAGCCTACAAGTTATTTTGAGTTCCCAAACTCTAGGAACATGTTGAGAAAGTACTACATCAACAGTCTGACGTGGTTGAGTGATTGCCATGTCAAAAAAATTAATTATTTTAATTTTTTAACTATTAAAAAAAATGGGATATAAAACTAGTTTTTTAATTCAATTTTAGGATTTGTTAAACAAAATCCAAAAATTTCAGCCAATAGGTTTGGTCTACAATTTCTAGACAACAAAGGGAATAGGCTAGAGAACAACCTTGAAATGGGATTCTATTGCCCTCAAATCTCTTCTAATGTATGGGTATGTGATATGTGGTAATGTCGTATTTTCTATCCAATATATGGATGAATGTTGAAATTAGAAGCATGACTACAATATTTTATATTGTCACTTTGGTACTTCATAAAAAAGGATAAACAAGAACAAAATTATATATATATATATATATATATATATATATATATATATATATATATATATATATATATATATATATATATATATATATATATATCTATATCTGTGTGTGTGTGTGTGTGCGTGCGCTATATAAAGAACTAACACAATAATCTTCAAAAAATATAATTAATGAAAATCACATTTTTGTGTTCATAGGATAGATTCATTAGATGAAATTTGAGGACATTAGAAGACTGGGGGTTCTCGGAAGTCCTATGGGAATATAAGGTGGGTACACCTAAAACTGCCACTTTTTGGACTGTGCCTAGTAACTATTACAGGGCTGATCAAATTTTCATATAGTCTTCTTGGCAAGTGAAAGCACATTCCAATGCACCAAAAAACGCAGCATTTGGATATAGTATGCAAAAGTTATTAAGGTTCAAAGTCTGTTTCTAAAAGCGCTCCAGCCAAATAGGTACATAATGGAATTCAAAAATGTACAGCAACTATAGATGGCACTTTTAGGTGAGGTGCAATTTTAGGTGTACCCACTTTAGTTTTTGCTGTGGGAACTGAAATCCTATGTGGTCTAGACATTGCCATGTAATTTGAATTTTTGAATTTTTAAAATGGAATATTTTTCATATTTCAAGACCCAAAATTTTATTTATTTATTTATTTTGGTTAATGCCAACCTAACAACGGCCAGCAACATCGGGAATTGTTTCGGGAATAGGCCCAAAACGGCCCTCCAATGTCATCTAACGTGTATTAGTCATTTGTAGTCAAATTTAAATGCATGGTCCTTAATGGGATAAAAAATAATGTAAAGAGTTTACTTTATTTTCCCCTTTTTTCTATACCCTTTCTTCAAAAGCCTTCAAAGGTAATAGAAAGTGCATGCAACTTTAAATTGTTGTCATTGACTTTTTAAAATTGTTTTCATATTCTTGATTTTTTTAAAATTCCAATGAATAGAAGACTTATATAATAGGAAGTAGGCCAAGACAACCTCAAGAAAATTTGACAAAGTATAGAAATTTTGGAGTGTCTTTATCGTTGAAATGTCATATTCAAACAAAGGCAGATGCATTTTTGTTAATTATGTCTTATCTAAAAGTGCAATTTATTTCCGAATTTGTATAATATGTTCATTTTATTATAATTATTTTGGTTCAAGGGAAATTGATTTAAAACATTGCATAAATTTTATCAATTTTGGAAGGATAAATAAAAGAAATTATTGAGTCTATGATAGTAAATCCCAAATATGCATTATGCAATTGTTTTTACCTTTTGAATGGAAGTGGAATTGTCCATTTTGATGTGTAATGAATGAAACTAGAGAACAAAAATGATAGAAGGAATGAAAACAAATTACCAAATTGTGAAAATTGAAAAAGTTAATAAATTTTCAAGTAGAAATAGTTTATAATTCATTACAAAGGGCATAGTTTTTCATTTTTATTATCAATTAATTTTTTGTTATTAGCATTATTATTACCATATAGTTTCTTTATAAATCATAATTTTTTGAAAGAATCTTAAATTCAATGGACACAAATTGTAAAATTGAAGTATATAAGGAAAATTTTAACCTTGCCCAAAATGCAAAGTACAGTCTTCTAATCATCACTACTTAGCTTGGGAAGTAAAACATTTGTATCAAGACTAAAGTTATGACAAAGTTCATTTTCTTGCATTCAATTCTTCAGTTCAAAACAAGACTAAACCATTCTACTAATAAATTGATTTTTTTTCATTCTATCAAACTTTTGATTATATTCATATACACAAATTTAAATGACTTACAGATGATTAACTCAATGTCAATGTCTCATGGTAGTATACAATTGGAAATCATTGTTAAGTCAAATATAAAAATTTAAGGACAGTTAAAATTTAGCTAGGGGAGGACACTTCCCGTTTTTTAATAACCTACATGCGGCGGAATATAAGGTACATTTAAATAATTTTAGGTAAAATTTATAAGAAATTTACATATAAAATAGGGGACATTAAAAAGGCAAAGTATTTTTAAAATAAAATAGGGATGATAATATGGCTGATTTTTCCGCTTTATGGTAAAATAGGGGCTCTTTTAATGTTGCCAAGTAATGATTACAAGTAATTGATATCCCCCCTAAAAATACCCCACCGCTGCACGTGGGTCCCCCAAATATACAAGAAGTGTCCTCCCCGGGAAATTTAGACAGGTTCTTTCAAAATCAAATTTAAATAAATGTTTCTATAACTTTGACACAAACTACCTTTCAAGGAAGAAAAAAAATCTAATTAGATATTGGATGAAAATTTTTATTGTCCAAAAAATTTGGGCAATTTGGGCATCTTTTATTAATAAAATCTCATCTACTATTGAAATTTTGCATTTATATAACAAACATTTTATAATATGCAATTGTAAAAATAAAAAACTGATTTTAGTTCATAAATCACATTCCAAGAGGAGTCAAACTTTATTAACTATGTTGGACAGTTTTGAAATAAAAGAATTTACTTCTTAACTTCAAATGCTATAATCTTGCAATATGTATATTCAAAGATTTGAAAAAAAAATCCACATATTCCAAATGTTTGCTTCTAAGTTTTCACATTTTTCAAAAAAAAGAAAATCCACAATGTATAAGAAATCATCAAAAAGAGGCTTGTATATTGCCAACTTACTATATTAAATGGGATATTACTTTAGTATAAAATATACCCATATTTGCTTCTAATTTATTTTGCATGAATACACCTATTGTAACAAGATTTACTAAAATTTCATTGGCATAAGTCATCATGTATGTAAAGAAAAATGGTTCAATCTCAAATGGCTCAAAATATTGTGTTCCTATGCAATTTATGCATGATCCCAATTTTGAGCAAATTTTAATGTTTTGATCTTACAATTCATGAGGTGAAATGGTTTGAATTTTTTTTCCCACACATTGGAATAATGTTCTATTACACTTTTGTACTATTGGATTTTTAAAAAAAAATTAGTTTTCTACAATTCCTGATGCATCGAAAATTGTAATTCGTACCAATTTTTATTATAAACACCTTCCATTCTAAAGGAATTTTAGTAACATCATTGCATTTGAACATGGCCTATTAACAATACCACCTCATTCAAATTCTTGACTAAAATATAAGCTTTCTAAACGCAAGGTCAATTATTGATACATCTATTTTTTCTATTTTTGAAAATTTATCATTAAATGAATTTTTGACCTCTGAGAGACTATTACAAGGTCATTTCATGAAATTGATCCCAATAGTATAGACCAACCACTATTGGTCTAAATTTTTGAATTAAAAAAAAATTCCAGAATGTATCAAATAGAAAAAAAAATGTTTAATTTTTTTAAATTGAAAAAATAAAATTTAGTATTGAATTTAAATTATTTATTCATTTATATTATCTAACATGGTAGTTGCTCAACTATATCAAATTGTTGATGTGATAGTGTTGTTAGCATTCCCATAATGTTCTGAGCATTTGGAAACTTACAGTCTTCCAATGCTTAAATCTTCCCCAATGACTGTATTCATACATTCTCTAAAAATAATCTATGGAAATTTTTTTGGAATCCTTAGTCTTACGACTCCCAACAAGAAAAGTTGAACAATTGAATAATGGAACCAAGCTTGACTACTTATTTCAACAATTCAAGAAGCAATTAAGCTACCTTAAGTATGCAATATGATGATCCCTTACATAAAGTGGAGACACCAATAGCCAATCATTTAAGTAATTTTGGAGGACATGGTGAGGATTATGAGTTGGTGGGCATTTTTACCATATAGGTAGATTAGAAATTTAGTGACAAAAAAATATTCAAAATTTTAATCCTAAAATTGAAATTATTGTGAATTTTGATAGCCAAAAAGCAATTGTGACCAATAATCAATGTTTAGAATCTTTCAATTTTGATCTTTCATGAATTACTTTCCCATTCACTACTTCCTACTTTCTAAGTTATTACTTTTGCACATGTGTCATAACATCATTAGTCTCAACGTCAAAAAAGACAAAAAAACTCATTCCAAGCTTCAGTTCCTACTTAACTCTTAAAGGACAAACCTACATTACATGTTTTTTGAGGCCTCAAGAAGATTGGAGGTTTCCGGAATGTAGGTACATTGTAGGAACTTTGGAAATGCTACAGGGAACCTTGGGAACTTTGCCTCCTAAGCAAGCTGACATGGTTGAAAGACTACCACATTAGATAAAACTAGTTTATTAACTTTTTAAATAATTATTTAAAAAAAATTTAATTTTTTTTGAAAAAAAAATAGTAATCAATTTTCAATATTTTTTAAAATTTGAATTCAATTCAATTTCTTAAAATTTGAAAAATCACACAAATAGTGCCTAGTTCATTATCTAGGGAAATGCTTCTAAAGTGGCCAACCCCTTTATAATCACACACACACACATACTATTTCAAGAATCTAGACTGTTCTATTTCAACGGCATTTTAAAGATACAATTGGGGTGAAAGAGGTACTCCACACAAAATATGAAACCAAAAGGGAAGATACTAAAAACCATTTTAAGTGTAGGAGGTGGGAAAAACCGGTCCGCTATGATCCATTGTGAGTCATTGATTTCCTTTAGATTTCTAAACCAACTTATAATCGGAATTAAACATATTTATATATCAAGAATAGGTTACACAAAATCTTAAAAAAAGAATCCATAGCAATTTTGTTTTAGAATGAAAAAAATTCAAATCTGTCTAAGATCTATTTTTCCACACAAGAATTTTTTCCCCTCCACCTACTCAATCTAGGAGCCATCTTGAATTCCTTAAGTGGTTGAAAATGGGTTGTAAGCTTCTAAGGTAGAACCACCCATAACCAACAAACATCCCATAGCCAACTTGTAAACTCATTTATTTCCAACCAAGAATGTATTTTTTTTCCCTTTTCAAAGTTGGACAAAAAGTTCATAAAACTTGTTCCAAAGTAGTACACAAAAAAGTTGGAAGCACTAAGTGGAAAAGTATTTTCTTGAATGATTGGAATTAGAAGAGTCTAGAGATTGGCAATGGATTTGGTGCACTTTTTGCCTTTGAAAATTTATGATAATTTCAATTCATGTGATAAAATTCCACCAAAGTTTTTTACAATCTCCATCACTTCTATCATTGCACCTTTGAAAATATTTGCTTCAACTTGCACTACACCATCATGTCTACAATATCTTAAATGGTCAATTACAAGTGGTTCTACCTTAATGTCAGGTCATTGAACTAGCATCCAAACACTACAAAATGGTATTGGCGGCAGTCCACTGTTAAATCCTCATTGCGGACGGGGCCAAAAAGTATCCTCACAGATTGGTAGTCTAATTCAAAGTATTGTAACTTTTGCATTCAATGTCCAAATTCAATCAAACTTATTGGAAAAGTTGCGCATACTAGTTTAGTTTGTGTGGTAGAATTTGCAAATCAATACAAGATGTACAGATGCTTTAGGAGCCAATCAAAGTGCACAAGTTCAGTTTGAATTCACCATATTGTAGTTATATTCCTCTAGAAGTTTAGTTATTGTGGTCAAATTTTCATGGAAATCTAAGTTGTTTTGACTGTTTGAGAGCAATTCAAAGTTCAAAAACTAAACATTCTTGGATTATAGTGAACTTTGGAGGTTTGTTTCTTCTTCATATGGTGTCCATTTCTAATTTTAAAAAATTTGGAAAAGATGTGCATTCTAGGTTTAGAAATCAAATGTGTTTTTAGGAAAATTTCAACATCTTTTTTCAACACTAAAACATTATAATCTTTCAATTTATATGGTCAAATGACTCCAAATTTGATCCAAGTCAGCTACAACATGCACACTCATTACAAGATTGTGTAGTTAAAATTTTCACAGATTAATGCCATAGAGACTTATAAAGCTTGAAAAGCAAGCAACTTTTAGGCACATTTGGACTTTTGGCGATGAGGGGTTAAGGGGTGTTTCACACTATGGCCATCCAAGTCAAGAGACTGTCAATTCCACCAATTAGATTTGAGAAACCATGATTTTCACCAATCAAATTTGAGAAAAATATGGCCTCTCAACTTGAACGGCCATAGTATGAAATGCCCCTAAGGTTGGAAATCCATTGCATCCGGCTCCAATGAACGGGGAGTACCAGCATTTAGTTACAAGTTAGCCGGTTGAAATCTAGAATTTCTGAATGAAGTTCAAAGTTTTAGGAAAAAAACTGATCATTTTAGAGGGGAAAAAAGAATATTCCTTATTTTCTTAAGGCCTAGCCGAGAATATTCTCCAAGCAACCGGTTGGTGCAAGAAAATGTAGGATTTTAGCCGGTTAAGCTAAAGTTTCTTCCCAGACTGTGCCCGGCTCCAGGTTAGGTCCTACTGGGTGTGGTTGGCAATTCAATTGGTGCCTGTACCTTCTGCTTCTGCTTCATTGATGTGGGAGTTGAACCTGCCGACTTGACTCTTCTTCTGTTGCACCAGAAACAGAAGACTCCAAACTCCAATGGAGTCCAAAAGAAGCAAGAGCCCATCATCATTTGAGACCCCACCGCATCCAAATTTTGTGTTTTTGTTTGGATTTCATGATTCTTATGTAAATAAGTTGGTGTGGACACCCTCGCAATGAAAATTCTGTTGTGATTTGTTCCAAACATTCATGGGTTTCATGAAGTTGTTTATGATTGGCATGCACCAAACTGGAATCCGTTGGAGAGCTTCCCACATCAAAGAATTCTCATGTAACCAACAAGGCCGTCCCCCCAATCAATCATGTAATAAGATACCTCAGTTGGAGGGCAGGTTTGGAGAGAGAGAATCATTCTAAAACTATGAGATTCCAATCATTGTCATTGGGTGTGTGGAGGGGGAACTGAAATTTCCAACTTTTTCTTTGGAAGGAACTTGCATGAGAACTCTGTTTTTGCATTTGTTGAACTCAGTTAACCCTTGAACGACAAACTGGTGGTGGCCGTGGAAATCATGCATTTGGATACCATGTGACATCATCTACTTTGAAGAAGCCAAATATACTCATTGGAAGTCAAAGTCCTGTAGAACATCTCCCCTTTCCACCCCTAATGTCGAGGATGAATAGCATTAGATGAGATTTGGAACCTCCGGAAGATTGCGAGTTTCCAAACTGCGGGAACACTGAAATTGCCGCCGGAATGCGTTTCACTGTCGCAGGAACACAAAAAACTGTGCAATCCGACGTGGTCGAGACTGTGCTATGTCATCGATTTTCTTTTTGAGTTTTTTTTTGGACTTTTTTTCACATTTCAAGACCCCCAAAATTTTATTTTTTGAAATCTTATTTTGAAACTCGTTGGCTGTTGTTGGGTCATTACAAGAAACACTTCACGTCTTTGAGATTTTTTTGGTGTAGGACTGGTAGTCCTACACGATCCTGCTAGTATCGCGTGTCTGCACTGTGCCTGTCAATGCTAGTCGTTGATTTCGGGCGCTTGTAAATCTAAGCCGTCAATTTAGTACTATGTAGTACTATATAGTACTATAGAGTGCTACAAAGTACTGCTCAGGCCACTGGGAGCCAAAAATAGCAGAAAAAGGGTTTGTGGACCTTTTCATTTTTAGTATTTCAAAAAAAATTCAAAAAATTATTTAAAAAAAACTATTGTTCTAAACAAAGTTGTGCTCACATTACAACAACAAATTTCTTTAGGAAATTTTTTCCCTCTTCATTGTCTTTGTGCAAAGGAAGTTCACTTTGACCCCATGTGCACAATAGACCTATTACTATTTTCATGAAAACTCAATGCCAATCCTTAAAATGTTAGTAGACCTCCAACTTGTCCATTTTGTGGCTTCAAACTCGGATTTTTGAGTCAAAAATAGGACTAAAAAACTCCAAAATGGCCAAGGTAGACACCCAATTGGAGGCACTTTAAAAATAGTAAACTAATTTTGAAAAAATTGAAAAAATTACTCAGCATCTAAAACTTTTGTGTGTACCTTCATTCCAAATTTCAAGTCAAACGAAAAAAATATGCAAAAGTTATGAGCAAAAAACTACCTGTTGGAGGTCAACGGGACAAAAAAAAGGACAAGTGTTTCTTGCAATGACCCTGTTTTGGGAAACAGCCCTGTTGAGGCCTTGAGTCTCATCTAATGTTGCACTTCTGTCCTACAAGGAAAGATTCTATCATTCATCGGATGCAAAACATCCACCTCAGCGTTTAATGGTTAAGGAAAAAGTACAAGTAATCAATCATTTAAGCAATTTTAGACCAAATAGTGAGGAATAAAAGTTGGTGGAATATTTTCCCATGAAGAAAGATGGAATATATGGGGATCAACAATACTAGAATGTGAGTATGAAAGTGTGCACATGTGAGTCTTGAACATATATATAAGTAGATATCATGCAACCATTGAAGGTGTTTACAATATAAACATCTATAATATAGGTATTTGTAGCATATATGCACTATTAACATAAAAGGTAATTGTAATATAGACACTTATACTATAGGTGTATAGTCTTCTAAACTAATTAGCTTACACTTCTAAGCTCATATAATAGCAATCTTCATATGAAGATAGAAAAGTTTCGTGAATTTTACTTTCAAAATTGAAATTACTCTAAATTTTAGGAGCCAAAAATACATAGCAACTATTTTCAATCTCTAAGGTCTTCCAATTCCAATTAATCTAAAACTAATTCCCCCCTCTCACTTCTTCTACACATGTACCATAACCTTGTTAGTTCCAATCTTAAAAAGGCAAAAACAAAAACAAAAACAAAAAACAATCCAAGCTTCATTTCTATTCTATAGTTAGAAATAGTGCAGTCTACAAGTTGATTTTTGAGTGTAGCTGGATATGGGTGCTTATACCTTATAAGTTTCAACCTTTGGATGGAGACAACAATATCAAGTCTTTAGTTTTTTTATTCAAGTTTCTAAATCCTCTCTATAGTAGCATTTACACTTTTCAATGTGGTTAGGATTTGGTTGGGGTGGATGAAGCCAAGGATAGAACTTTATGGTCATGGACTCATGTTTTTAGTAAAAAAAAATGCACCGTAAGTGTGCCTATTTTGTCCTTTACTTTTGGAAAATATTGATAGGGACTTTGTACTTTAGATTGCTCAACTTGAAGCTATAAAATTGAGATAATCATCTTAAAATATGAATCAACATCACAAAGACTAGGGGGTAATCAATAAAACATGTATGGTAGGGTTACTTAAAAAATGAATGAAAAAAATTCTATCCATTGGCCATCTTTGAGGTTTTAGAATATTCTTGAACTTCAAAGCAAAGGCTCCTTTGTTTCCCATGAGTTATTTGCTTCCTAGGTTGTTGCAAGAAAACACTTGTCCTTTTGGGATGTCTCATAGGCCTTTGACATGTGTTCTTTTGCTCATAAATTTTGCATAGTATGTTAATTTTCTATGAAATTTGAAATGAAGGTACACATAGTATTTGTACACATTGTGTAATTTTTTGAAATTTTAAAAATTATTTTATTATTTTAAAATTGCCCCCAATTGGATGTCTACTTTGGCCATTTTGAAGGATTTTAGTACTATTTCCAACCTAAAATTGCAAATTTGAAGGTGAAATTAGTAATTCAAAGACTTCTACTATAGTTACACAAGCTTGTGAAGAGATTTTATAAAAATAGTAAAGAATCCACCTTCCATATATACTCCAAGTACACTACCAAGGTACACTTGTAGAGGATACAAAATGTTTTTTTTGAAGATGAAAATGGATGAGAAGAAGCACCTTTAAGTAAGAAAAATACGTTTTTTAAAATTAAAAATTCGAATATTTTTACTATTTTATGAAAATCAAATTCCAAAGCATCTATTTTTTTGTGTTTCTCACCACTATTTGAGAAAGCATAACTTTCAAAGATAAATTTTTTTAGATTAGAATTTTCAGCCATATACTATCTAGAGTGCTTTACAAATTATCCATATTTTATTTCATTAAAAATTAACTAATTCCAAAAATCACAATATTGTAGTACATAGGACATTTTGAGACAAAAACGTTAAGTGTTTCTTGCAACAACCTTCCTATGAATTGCTTTCACTTTCAAATGTAAAAGGGGCCCACTTTATAGAAAATGTTGTGTTAAAAAGCAGTTTGATGTTTTAGTTGATTCTATACAATTGATGTTGAACCTAGGTGAGATAAAAAGACAACTAAATCTTGAATGCAAAAATTAGAAGAGGTCAAAACAAAATTGGTGAATATTGAGAAAAAGAACATGCCTTAATTTCACTATCTTTGTTTTGAACATTCTGCAATCAGAAACAAATTTTTATTTAGATCATTAGCCAAAGCTCATAATTACTTAGAAATGTGCTCAAATTTTAATGATTGTGCTTTTTAGTAGCCTATTGTATCGAGAGTGAGTTTCGTGTAAGAAGTCATATCAAAATTCAATGATACAATCTTGAAATTTTAGTGACAACAATAATAATCAAAGTAAGAAAATGTTACAATAAATTGATTGCAATTAAAGAATAATCCATAAATTGAAAATTCTTCATAATGGAGTTGTCCGAAAGAGCAATGTATATTTTGATGTACAATTAAACTAGAGTCTAAGATTAGAAGATGCCTAGTAATTCTAAAGTAGGTTTCAACAATACAAAATTGTGAGCCCTTTCTAAAACTATCGTCATAAATTCTTGCCAAAAATGAACAACCTCTATGCATACGCCCTAGAGGTGATTGAATTTGTGAGCCTAAAAGCATGAACTTGACAGTTGTGAATGTAAGCTTTGTAAGCCCAGAGCATTAACCAAAAAAACTTTGAATTTTTTTGGCCAAAAGAGAAGAAAGTGAAGTCATTTAAACAAAATATTCTATTTATAGTAAAATTACAGTCCTATGACTATAGACCTATGACTATGGAAGTGTGGTTAACATATTGGTAGGTGACAATTTTAATCAACCTCCAACCCCATTTTTCTGTAGTAAAAATATTTGCTCAAACTCAAGCTCTTAAAGGTATTCTAATGATAAAAAAATATTTTGGACAAATGATGGAGGACCTCTAATTTTGTGAGCTTCTAGTTTTTGATGGAATTTTTAGTGACTTTTAGGATGTAAACCTAATATTGTGCGTTAGGAATTTAGCATTTTTATAACTAGTGAATTTAAGAAAATATATAAATTGACTTGACATAAGGTTGGAGCACTTCAAATGTTCTCCAAAAACCTTGTGTAAATTTTTTTCATTCTTAGTTGCAACTCCAACACTCCTAAAAAATCATGGCCCCCTCTTGGCTCTAAGAGGAGCCTTTGGAGTTTTGGAATTTGAGACTCTTAAAGAAAATTCAATTAATTTTTCACATTTTTGTTCAGGATTCCACCACTTCTAGAAACCTCTCTTGGTATCGATTAACCCCCTTGTGGGATTTGAAATTCATGACTTTCAAAACTCTTTTTTTCAAAAAGAAAAAAATCCAACTTTTTTCAACTTTTTTTTAATTTTTTAATTTTTGCAAATTTTTCACCCTCCAAAACCCCTCTCAATATCAAGAAGCCCCATGGAGGTAGAGGAGCTTGGAGCTCTCAAAAGTTTTGTTTTCATTTTTTTCATTTTTTCATTTTTTCATTTTTCATTTTATATTATTTATTGTGACTATGTCACCTGTCAAATCTACTCTTGGTACCAAGAAGACCCTTAGAGGGTCTTGGGATTGAAATTCTCTAATAAAAATATGAATGAAAAAATTTAATTTAGTTTAGTTTACTTTCTTTGCTACTTTGTCACCTTTACAAACCTCTCTCGGTACCGAAAAAACAATTGGGGGGGTGATGGATTCAAAAATAAATAAAAATAAATAAGTTTGTGACTTTGTCACTACAAAAATCCTTTTTAGTAGTAAAAGACCCTCGCTCAATTTAAGATTTTGGACCTCAAAAAAAATGCAAATTTCAATTTTTTTTTTTCTTGAAAGGCCCTTTGAAGAAGCTAGGGTTTGAAATTTATTATTATTATTGTTAATTCAATTTTTAATTTTAATTATTTTTGGTGTATATGTATGCAACAACTTTATCACTTCTATAAAACCTTGGAAGTCCCTTGGGGGGTTTAAAGGTTGGGATGTTCTAAAAATTTGTGAATGGTGCAAAGGTGGTGCCTATTGCATGTGCCCTTTGTCATTTGTCTGAAATATTTGTTTACCCTTAGAATACCTTGAAGAGCTTGAGTTTGAGCAAATATTTCCATGAGAAAAAAATGGGATTGGAGGTTGATTAAAATTGTCACCCACCAAATGAATATGTTTACCACACTTCCACAGTCATAGGTCTAGGATCATAGGTGTAGAATCATAGGGCTAAAATTTTATTGTAAATAGAATATTTTGTTTAAATGACTTCACTTTTCTCTCTTTTGGCCTAAAAAATTCAAAGTTTTTTTTGGTTAATGCTCTAGGCTCACAAAGCTTATGCTTATAACTCTCAAGTACATACTTTTAGTCTCACAAACTAGCATTGTTGATTTAAATAGTGGAAATTTCTTAAAATTCTTCTACATCTTTGCAAATTAACTTAATACTAGAAGATCATGTGTTTAAAAACTTTTTTTTTCCTAAAAGCTATAACTTGTACAAGAAATAATAGTTTTGGAGCCTTTTAAACGAAAACATAGTAAAAAATCTTTAGCAATTAAACTTAGTTTAAAAGCTCAATGTAGCCTTTCAAATCAAATTTAATTTAAATGTAATACTTTTGTTACATGAGAATATGTATTGTCTATCAATATGAATTTTTTTGATTACTTTCATAATAAATTATAATTTTTATAACTTTCTGACTAAGAAATTAAAATAAATTGGTAGGTATTATAGAAAGAAATTTGATTGATTTGTAATATTTTTGAGAGCTAAAAATAGACATGAAGATTAGTATATAATTTATTTAAATAATTATTTTATCTTTTTACACTGAAAACTCTATTAGCAATGACCTTCATTTAAATCACCATTATTATCTCACTACAAAATTTAGCCTATATAGGCTCAATTGATAAAAATTTCATGATTTGAAAGTGTAAATAAACACTTCTCTTACACATGTTGATGCTTTTAGAATTCTTTGTAGAAAAATCTAATAATTGCATGTGATTTTTGAAGTTTAATATCTATATAAAATTATACCAATTTGAATGCATATTGGAATGATTGGGATTTTGACCAATAATGAAGGTTAGAATAAGAAAACTATCTTTTATTATTAGAAATTGAAAATCATTTTTTTTCATATGAATGAAAAACATACAATTTTGTTTTATTTTGAGTTAGTGCATAGAGCTTCTAATTGCAATAACTCCTTGAATTTTTTGGATTTTTTTAATAGTTTTATAAATAAAAATGTGCTTTATTAGGCTTCACTTTCTACATTTAAATTGAAGCAAAATGAGTACTTTGGATGATACAATTCATGTTTGACAAAGGTGCACCCTTGTTTTAGATGTGAAGACTTTTTGGAATGAAGTTATTGTATGAATCTCTCTATATCTGATTAGCAAAATTCTATGCAATTAAGGTCAATGATTTTTATGACTTTCAGATCTCATTTTTTACAAGGTGAAAGATAAGCTCACTGATGATCAACGTTGTTCAAAACATGGCATATAGATTTGAATAAAAATGAGTCGCAAAATCCTAAGTAATATTCAAAGAAGATGTGTACAATTAAAACATGAGAATCTATGGGAACCTAGTGTAAGTTTCTAATACATCAAGATGCAATACCTTAAAATTTCAAAATGTATTGATACAATTTCCAAATAATGCATGTGGAAGTGTTTTGGGGTCCTCTTTCAATTACTAATATGATTCTAAAATAATAATATATATGTAATAGTAGTAACTAAGCTCAATAGTAATTAATAACAATTACACATGTGCATTGTTTGTTATGCAAGGCATTAAATCCTACCATTGAAGGTGGCCCAACAAGATATTTTTGGTTTCTCCTAGATAAAAGCGAAAAAGAAGCCTTCCTCTTTTGTACCATGTTTAGAATGTGTTCTCAACCTCCTTTCACAAATTTGGTATCTTTGATTTTAAATATGAATTCAAAATTTGCAAGAAAAATGATTTGCAAAAAATAAAAAATTCCTGTGATTTCCCCCAAGGTAAATCTACCCTGTTAGGCCCAGCTTTGATGGTAGGATTTCACGTCCTTCTAGGAATACACTTACATCGCATGTTTATTTTTGTTTTTTGAAAGAAAAAGGGGGCAAATTAAATGTTGCAACAAATCAATGTTCTTTTTTTAATTTTAAGAGAATCTAAATTTGGGCTCCAGGTGAGAAGTAAGTGGTTGACGTTAGGCAACACTCAAATTTACTTTTGGTGCAAAACTTGGCTCCAAATTAGAAATTAGTGTAAGCTATATGGCTTCAAAACAAAAGCCCAAAAAACATCTTCACCAACTACAACTCTTAGATTAGTGCAAACTAGGGCAACCATGTTTCAAAGAGTGGTGCAAAATGGGATGCACATGAATTATGAAAACTATGACTCACAAGTTCAAGCACATGAACTACAACTCATTCATGTACTTGGGTTGTAAAGTTCAATATCTTCCTAATTCATGTGCATGAAGTTTTAAATGGTTTCTACAACAAAAATGCAACCTCAAAGATTGCAATTGGTAGGAAAAGCTGAGTAAAATTGAAAGCAAGAAAATTGTAACTTCAAAGAAGGTGATAAAATCTAGTGATAAGATGGAGGTGCCCTTGTATATGTGGCTACAGTCTATACTTATATCTCCAACTTTGGTATGTTTTAGGTGAATACAAATATGAAGTTTTTGAATCAACATTTAGATAGGAGGCAACATGGTGGCAAATCTCGGTAGTCATTGTCAAGGTAGTGAGTGATTGAAGATTTACATTTGGCTTTTTTTATTTTTCTTCCTCTAAATTTTTCTAAAGGCTTGGTGCGGAAAATAAATTTCTGGTGCTTTTAGCCTTTTTATTGCCTAAAAAACAAACCCTGCAACAAATCCACTGAAAGACACTTGTCAAAACGGGATGGGACAGACTCTGAAATCATTGCACTTAAAAGTAGACTCTGATGTACAGTACAGTGTTCCTCAAGGAAGATTTTGTACAAGCCTGAAAGGAAGTTGTCTGAGGTTGAGACACCAGCACCTCACAGCTGAATGGGCTGAAAGTGTCCTCACCTAATTCAAAGTTCTGTAACTTCTGCATCCTGTGTGCAGATTCAATAAAAAATTGTTGGTAAAGTTGTGTAGACTAGTCTAGTTTTTGTGGTAAAATTTTTAGATCAATCCAAAATGTAATGAATTTTTGGGAGCTAATCAAAGTTCACAGGTTCAATTTAAGTTCATCAAACTGCAATTGATGGCTACAACTTTGGGGACTCGTATCTCCTTCATCCAATGTTTGTTTTCAATTAAATTTGTTGGATAAAACTCCTTGAAAAGTCTAGTTATTGTGATGGAATTTTCATGGCAACCCAAGTTGTTTTGAATGTTTTGGAGCAATTCAAAGTTCAAAAACCAAACATTTTTGGACTACAATGAACTTCAACAAATTGTTTCTTCTTCATATTATGTTTGTTTCTCATTGTCTGGGAACTCATGATCTTACTGAGGCTAGAAAAATATGAAAGGTTTTTAGCAACCAAAATATAAGGTTGATGTACCAATAACTAATAAAATAGTACATCCGATCATGATCTAGGATAGTGCAAGGCATGGCAAATATTTTCAGAGATGCATTGACAAATATAATGGGGATTGCAAAAAAAATTGAAATTTTATCTCTTGAATTGAAATTACTACAAATTTT
Source organism: Thuidium tamariscinum (assembly GCA_947034885.2). Classification (NCBI taxonomy): domain Eukaryota; kingdom Viridiplantae; phylum Streptophyta; class Bryopsida; order Hypnales; family Thuidiaceae; genus Thuidium; species Thuidium tamariscinum. Next base: position 10,244,643 of record OX344756.2, read on the forward strand.
GAAAGGCAAAAGTTAGGCTTGACCTAATGGCTGCTTTACATTGAGAAGCTGGTCCAATTTGCTCCGTCAGAGGCCAATAATCCTTACTTGTGATTGGTTAAAAGGTTGAAATCAGCCCCAAACCCTTTATACCGAGAGGCTGGGCCAATTTCATGGTCAAAATTTTTTATTCTAAGAAGATATGATTTGACATGGTCCAAGCATGGCCCCAGCTTGTTGAATTGGGTGCACCAAAAATGGGAGGACAATTCTTGGCCTTGGGGCCAATTTCAGATTTCAATTAAAAAAACTTATCTCATAAAATATTTTTTTTTTCAACAAATCTGATTCGTTGGATTTTGTACAATCAGCCTCAAGGGAGGTTGGCTTGGCCTCTAGATGTAAAGTAGTCTTGAAATTTCAGCCCATCTCTCCTTTTTTCTAAATTTTTCTTGAATCAGCCCAACTTCTTGGCCTCAAGGCCTTTACATATGGGAGAATCAGCCCCATCTGTAATCTTATTATAATGACTAGTTCAGGCCGGCCCCAAGGCCCAAAAAGGGCTGAAATTTTGAGCAATTGGCTTGGAGAGGAATTGGCATGGCTTCTAGGTATAAAGCGGCCCTAAGATAAACTAGCCTATAACAAACCAAATGCCTGCCAATCCATCACAAGCAAAATATTTTACCGAAGCACATTTTAGATTTGGATATATACACCAATGGTACAATTTTGCGTGTTATGGGCCAGATGGCATTAGGTGTGTCATAAGTAGACTTATTTTATTGCCAACATCTAGAATCATCCAATTCCGGTCATTCAAGAACTACTACAATGGAAGCACCCTAGAGTGTCCAAACAAGGAATTCAACATAATTGGAGTCAATTTTTTTCTAAAAATAATATTTTTCTAGTATTAGTGAGTAAAAATCATGAATACACCAAAATCAATAGATTTTTTGGATGTTGCATGTAATTTCTATGATTTTCTAAAGTGTTGGCTCCCTATATCACTAAAATTGTCATGTAGGTACATCCAAATACAAACTCTATTAAAATCAATAGTGCACTAATTAGATTTTGGTATGTGTCCTTTAATTGCGTTAGCAAATTAGGATCAAGCATTTGGCAAACACATTTACTACAGTCTATGGACACAATATGATGAGTCTAGGATCCAACATAAGGGATATGTGCAATATTGGATGTTTCTCCCTTATCTTGCTCATTGCTTCCTACTTTTGTGCTCACTTATGTGTAGTTTACTTATTGGTCCAAACCTTGAAAAAGTACAAAGACATGCATTTCAAGAAAAAAATCGAAATCCATCCTAATCTTGGTTGGAAATAGGGTACCTATTTATTGCTAATGGGGTGCCGGTTAGTAATGGGTACATCTACCTTAGTTTTGTAACAAAACAATGAAAGAAAATTGAACCGTAGAAGATCATTTCAAGAATCCCCAAAACATTGTAGGACAGAGGGAGTATTATCAAGTCCTACAAAATATTGCATTCTATAAGCATTACACAACTACAGTGGAAACACCCAAAACCGTCCAAATAAGGAATTCAGCATAGTTGGAGGCAGTTTTTTCTAAATCTGATATTTTTCCAATATTAGCGAGTGAAAATCGTGAATATTAAAAAAAATTTTTTTTTTTTGGAATCAGTATGTAATTTCTATAAATTTCCAAAGTGTTGGCTCCCTAGACCACTGGAACCATCCTATAGGTGTACCTTTAACTGAACACTTGTTGAAATCAGTTGTTAGTGAATGAAAACTATACATGTGTCTTACAACTACGTCAGCAAATTAGAATTAAACATTTGTTGGACGCTGTAATGAATGCTTATGGACAGATTTAGTGGTACTCTAGGGTCCAAGAATAGGTACAGGGATGGAAATGGGTGTTTCTCCCTTAGGGGCATTACTATTTCTAGCAATGACTTGGAGAAATAATCTTTTAGATTTTCACTTTTTTGGAACATTTTCAATTTTTCATCTACAACAAATAATTTCTTGAGATGATTATTGTTGATTTTTACCACACCATGATTGATGTTAGCTTTCATTCTGTAACGGTGAAAACAGGGAGTATCATGTTGGTATTGCATAGATGTCATGTACGTTATGACAACATTTTTTTTAATCTTTAAAAGATTTTCAATTTTATTTGTGAAGGTCAGATTTGGCATAAATTAAGTCATTTTTGTGGGAAAAAAGTGTCACATGTCATCTTCCAAATATCTAGTGTGAAGGTGATGTAGACCCCTAGGAATTTAAGGTGGAAAATTCAATTTGAACACTTAAGTGTCAACAAGTATCATATGAGACCTTCATGTATGGTTTAACCTTGAAGCACTCCGACATCCATATTCTGGATGATGAACAAAGGGCTTCAAGGCACTATTTCATCCAATTAATATCACATTTATGAAATATAACACTTGAATCTAGAAAATACAACCTTCCTTAATTACCAAATTCATTAAATTCTGCTAAATGGTATATCTGTACAAAGTCATAAGCCAAAATGTGCAAAAATTCTAAAAAGGATTGAGACGTTTCAGGGTTAACAAATTCAATGGGCATGCATGTACGGTATTAATCATTAAGGCAATTGGCTCGCCTCAATCAATGTCAACAAAGACACAAAATAATCACCCTTTGTTAAAAGTTGAACTTTCAACTAATAAGTGAAAAAAGAATGAGAAATCATAATCATGTATGTAAAATAAGTCTTTTGTGTGAAGAGACATTGACAATAAGGTAAACTCCCCCACTGTATGGAGAATGGGAGGAAGCCCATTGTGGGCAAAGTTGTAATGGTGGTATATATTTTGAATTTGAATGTATACCACCATTACAAATTTGTCTACAATGAACTTCTTGCCATTTTGTCTAGAATGGGGTGGTTTACCTTAATTCTTCTTTGCTAGTGATTTATATATGACTTTGCGCATGTTGGTGAATAGAATTGTGTAATGGTAGGGATAAAGCCTAAAGACATCAAGCTATCATTGTTGAATAATTTCAAGTGCCATTTTGATAAACATATGAATCAATAAATTAAAACTCCATAAACTCATTTGAAATTTCTTATAAAGTAGCATTATTTGAAGGTGTTGCAAGTTTTCTATTTTATAATTTAAAAAATAGAGTATTTTCATATTTTCAAGTGTTTGAAATTCAATAAGTAGATTAAGAAAGAAGAAGAAAACAACAATGACAAGTGTAAACAATAAAGAAGAAATAAAAGAAAATTTCAGCATTGGGTTGGATTATATTTTATCTTAATTGACCTTCATAAATTTCTTTTTTGGCAGGAATTCAAATGAGATTTCAATTCCATTGATGCATGATGTTCTAATAAATGTAATCACAACTAATATTGACCAAGTAAGCTTTTCAGCTTGGATCCCATTATTAATTTAACCCTTAAAGTTCCATGACTATGTGTTCACCAAAAACGTTCTAAAACTGCCATTTTTAGTACAACTACCAATTTTTTTGAAAAAAACAATTTTTGACACATGTAACTGTAGGATCCTATAGTATAATGTCTAAACAACATGTGGTAAGAATTTCAAAAAATTCTATTGTGTGAATCAAAAGATATATTAAGCATTCAAATTCACCAAAAACATTTTTTCAATCCTACAAAAAACCGGGTAACTGCACTTCACAAGCTTACTTCTCAAGAAAAAAATGTCAAAAATGGTGGTGCTTCTTTGAATTCAGTTCCCTAAAGAAGATGGAAATATGCTCAAAAAATTTCATGTCATTTGGAATTGTACAACATATGGGAAAAAAATAGTAAGTAGAAAGAAGTAGAGAATGATTTATAAGACTTAATTGTTAAGAATTTAATTATGGAATTAAAAAAATGACAATACCAATGGTTGTAATTTTGTACTAATCAATCTACATCTTAGGGTTTTATTTTTTTTCCAAAAATATTGAAAATTGAGTGAAATAAACGACTTCAAATTTTTTTTTAATAGAAGAGAATCCGTAGTTGCCCACAAACAAAAAAAACTCATAACTTTTGACTCTTTGATTGAAATAGAATGATTCAAAGCTTTCCACTTATATATAATTGTAGAAAACCAGTTAAAAAAATTTATTTTTGAAAAAAGTGATTTTTTCTGATCTGCCCAGACTGCCCAGTTACAAAAAAAGTAACATATTAGGCCATAACTTTTGACTCATATTTCCAAATGTCATGAAATTTGCTACACATGAAGATATTCCTTTCCTCCACCTTCTATTAAAATTTCAGCCCAAAATATTCAAATTTCCAATCACACGTACCTACCCAAAATTTCTATACAACCAAAAAACGCATGTTGGTCATTTAGAGGTTAACTAGTTTTTTTTGGTACTATGAGTGAAATAATTTTAAAATTTGAAGGGGGGGGGGTCATGCATTTTTGGACATTATACAAATAAACTATGATTTCTTAAAGTGCTCAATATGGACATTTATAAAATGACCTAGGCTCTCATGTTCACAAGATTCACATTTTTAGTCTACAATTTAGTTGGTATAGCTTTGCAAATAGGTTACAATTAGGTATAGTTACCTTAGAGCATCCCCACAGCTACCTAGCCAAAGGCACAAACTGGGTATTTGGCCGGGCTAAGTGACAATCTGTACCCCACAACATGCAAAAAATAGGGCTCAAAATTTGCCCAGCTACAACCAAATTTACTGAGTATACAACGAAATGTGGGGTGGCCAAAGTTTCCTATCTAGGAAACTAGTTCTAAAATGGAAGACCCCAAAGGATGTATTCCCTGCATCCACTTCATGTGGATGTATGAAGAAGTGAGTTTGCAAAGTAACAAGGCTCCATATATCCCCATAGGGTGGTAGGAGGTGCCCCAACCCATGTGGAATATATGATTTGTAACTAGCTGTAACTAGGAAATCAAATTTTCAATTTTCAATTTGAGTTCTTCTCAAGCAAAGAAAAAGAGACCTCAAACAATAGAAAACCAATTTATGGTGTTCAAATTTAAAACAAAATAAATTGGAAACTTTGGTAAAAGTATTTGTCCCTTTTAGAAGGCTACCTTCACTGTTTCACAGTGGGGCAAACCATTGTCACATAGCCCGGCTACAATTCAAAGGTCTTGCAAAGGGTCTGATTTTGAGTCCTTTGATGAGTCTAGCCGTGGGGATGCTCTTACCAATGGTTGAGTCAAGAACCTTCTATGCAAAAGATGGTTGGATAATCATGTAAGCAATTATAATTGAATTGTGATTTATAAGGCATTTGGTTATGAAAGCAAATGCTCACCTTTGCCATACATTTACTTCTTATTGTTTTTTCCACTATTTTGCACTAAATTTTGCACTAATTTTTTTTTTGGCATTGTCGTTTGGGTAGAAGTGTGCCTCAGTAACATACTATCCACTCAAAAGACAGACTCCCTTATCACTCAATGTTTTTTTGTTTATGAAATCTTTCAATTTTCAGCAAACCATCTTTGGATTTATTTGTACCTTTGATAGTTCAGTTGTCCTTGGAATTAGCAGAAAAATTTGGCAATTTGAAAAATAATAATTTCAATGAAACCTGCTATGAGCGCTATCTGAGTACAGCAATATTATTTCAAACTGCACTAATTCAAAATAGTGCGACCTCGTAAACTATTGTAGACAGTGTCACACTCACTACTGTACCATCTTAGCACACGTCAGTAAGTTATAACTCCCCAGTGGGACCCCTGGTTATGCCAAATCATATAAAAGGAAAAAAAACGAGAAACGGGCATACAGTGGAAACACCCAAAACCGTCCAAATAAAAAATTCAGCATAGTTGGAGGCAGCGTTATCTAAAAATGATATTTTCCTAGTATTAGCGAGTGAAAATCATTAATTTAAAAAAAACTAACTTTTCGGATGCAATATGCAATTTCTATAAATTTTCAAAGTGTTGGCTCCCTAGACTTGTGGAACCGTCCTATAGGTGCCCCCAAAACTGAACCTTGCGAAAATCAACACTCAACCAACCAGATTTTCCTATGTGTCCTTCAATTGTGTTAGCAAATTACAATTACACATGTAGCGAATACATCAAGGGAACTCTACTGACGCATTTGGGTGAATGTACTGTTCATTGCAAGGAACAAGTGCGGGAATGGGTTTTTTGCCCTTATCATCACAATTTATTTGTGTGCAATCTTGCCTATATAGTAGGATACAATAATCTTATAAACTCATAATTGTGCTATTCAAAGATTTTTGCATAATATAGAATACAATGGACATTTCTGTCTTGAATAATAAACATTCAATTCTTACTCAATCTCAAACAAGCAAACCAAATTTCAAGTTTAAAAAATTCAAATTCTATTTTTGTCATTTAGTGTTTATAGTTTATAGTTTACTTAATAGTTGATTGAAAAATATTGGCAATGAATTTTTTTCAATTCAATTGCATAGATATGAAGGAAACATCCATAAAGACCTCCTTTGTGTTGAAGGAACACCCCGTTAAATATCAAAAGTATGATTTAGATAAAGAATTCAATATTAGCTATTGTATGATCAAACTTTATGGAATAAATATCTCTATGTACTAACTATTTTTGTCTGTAATGCATTACATCACCTAAATTGATAAAAACTTAAGAAATTTGTAAACATCGTACTTTGTAGCTTGTCAAAGTTTAGTCTACAGTCATTTGGGTTATTAAGGGTCAACCATGCAATAAGGTGAGATTTCAAAAATGAAACCTAATTCAAATTTAGTCCCTAAAATTGAATCCAATTATATTTTTTTCCATCTGAAAGTACTAGTACCATCTAATTTTTTTGTAAGAGAATCTTTTCAACTCAAAACCAATTAAGTCATCTTTACAATTAGTTTCATTTGTAAGACATAAGAATAACAATAATTATAATAGAATCCATAAACCTTGAAAATCATGGTAAAGTGGAATACTAACAACATTTAGATTAAAAGCTATAGAACCTTTTATTGAAATTAATGTGCATATGTAAAGTCAATTACAATTAGTGGTTACATTTAAGTATTAACAAATTAAAATGATAAATTACTTTAAGAAATAGAGAATTTTTTTTAAATGCAGAATTTATTTATTTATTTCAAAGTTAGACTTAAAGAAACCTAAGGATTCAGGTTTGAAGTTAGAATTGCCTTAAAAAAAGGTTCAAAACCATTCAAAAAAGTCTCTATCACTTTAAAACCATATACATTGTACCACATGTAAAGTTGTAGACATTCCACAAGCCAACATTTGTAGGATAGTTTACAATCGGCATCGAGTTGATAGAATTAGAAGGGCAAATAGAATAAATTGTTATTGTCTTATAACATCAAATCTTCTTTGATGCTACAACCACTAAATCACATGGATCTTTTCTATTAATTTAAAATTCACCTAAAAAGATAAGATCTTTGAATTTGAGCAAAACTATTGAAACAAATTAAAGGAAATCAAGTATAGTTTCAATAGTAATTTGAATTCCTTAAGAAATTCTAAAACCAGGTATTTTATTGAAATTTGAATTGTCGATTTGATATACACAAATTTAATGTATAGCATGATGTTCTTTTCTATGAGAGCACCTTCAACAATGCACTAATAATGACATTTATTAAGTGTTATCTACAAAACTATTCATTAATATTTAAAATTACAACATTTTAAAATTGATTATCATAGGTAATACTAGAACTATCATTATAATTAGCATATCGGAGAAGTTTATTTCATTAAACTACAAGGTCACTATTTTGTTGCAAATTTTTTGTATTTGTCTAACCCACCAATACAAGTCACTATTTTTGCTTCTAACAAACCTCAATTCGACTCTTAGTACATAAAAGGAAAAAGTTTATCCATCATTGCTAATTCGATGAATTATTGATAGAAGAAAAAATAGTCTTTGGCAAAGTCATTGTATTTGGAAAAATTGAAATTATTTGGTGAACTTGTTGACAATATAATAAATGAAAATGCAGTGTGCCATTGGTATAAATTTCCTATTTTTAAGCATGACTTTCTATGGCTCTATATACTTTTTGTCTTTAAGGTCAAATTAACATGGTTTATTATCATTGTCCAATGTATAAATGTGGATATTTTGTGTGTGTATTTGAAGTATTTTATTAATGTTTTCTTAATGACAATCATCTCAAATTTAAAATTGAATCCAATCAAAATTAAGTATTTGTGTCTTTGAAGGCATTCTATGTACAGTGGGGTACCAATCAAAATGTCGTTTTTGAATACACAGTGAGAAAAATTTCAATATTGCCACTTTGAAAGCCTCCTAGAGCTCAAAAATTGGTATTTTACCACGAAATTTTTACCACAATATCATCTTTAAGTTAATTATGTGTATGACAAATTTCAAGGCCAAAAGATTCACTAAAAAAAAGTTATTCAAAATTTACCAACATTGGTAGCTGTGGAAATTTTTCACTGTTGCCAACTTTGACAGCCTCCCAAAGATTGAATTATTTTTTTTTTGTCATGAAATTTTTTTCATGGAAAAATCTCTATGTTTTAAATATATATAAAAAATTTCAAGGTAAAAGAAATTTTTTAAGAAGATATTTGAAATCTCCCAACAGGTGTAGTTTTGAGAAAATTTTGACAATTGCCAACTTTTGCACCCTCCCATGGCCTGAAAATTTGGTTTCTTACCATGAATTTTTTTTTGTGAATTTACTTCTATGTTGATGATATGTGCTCCAAATTTCAAGTTCAAATTAATTACCAAAAAAAAGATATATTAAATAAACCCAACCTATGTAGTTGTGAGATGGGAGGGTGTCAAAGTTGGCAATAGTGAAAATTTTCTCACAACTATACATGTTGGGAGATTTTATATATCTTTTTTTTGGTAACTCATTTGAACTTGAAATTTGTAGCACATATTATCAACATAGAGATGACTTCACAAAAAAAATTCATGGTAAGAAACCAATTTTTCAGCCCTTGGGAGGGTGTCAAAGTTGGCAATTGTGAAAATTTTCTCAAAACTACACCTGATGGGAGATTTCAAATATCTTCTTAAAAAAAACTTTTTTTACCTTGAAATTTTTTATACATATTGAAAACATAGATATTGTTTGATGATAAAAATTTAATGGCAAGAAAAAAATAATTCAATCTTTGGGAGGCTGTCAAAGTTGGCAGCAGTGAAAAAATTTCCATGGCTACCAATGTTGGTAGATTTTGAATAACTTTTTTTCGGTGAATCTTTTGGCCTTGAAATTTGGTACACTTATAATTCACTTAAAGATGATGATGTGATAAAATTTTGTGGTAAAATACCAATTTTTGAGCTCTTGAGAGGCTTTCAAAGTTGGCAGTACTGAAATTTTTCTCATTGCAAATTCAAAAACGACATTTTGATTGGTACCCCACTGTACACTGTATATCCATATATATTTGATTCACAATCACCCAGGCTACCACCTCAGTATATTACACACTTTTAAGAAATTAAATTAAATTTCATTATTTAATTTTCTTATGAAGTGCCAAAGTGATGATATTAAATGTTATAAGGGAAGAGGTCCATATATGGAGCATCTAAGGGCTGGATTTTAATTTTGGAGAGGTGAAACATCATGAAACATTTTTCAAAAAATTTCCTTAACCCCTAAATGACAGGCGGGTCACCATGGACATCAATGGGCACTGAATAGTGTGTTCTTCAGCGCAGACTGCATGAAAAACTATGGGCTATGAACAATGCGAGAGAATATGAAAAGGATGTTGAATGCAACTGTAGTTTGCCCGCATTTCAAATTTTGAGTTGGGCACCGTGAGCTACATCTTGTGTTGAGAGAACCTCAACCTCCCTAAATATATAAGTTTAGTAATACATGTTAATTTTTGGATTGCATCACAGTGTAGGATCATGAGCCTATGACCCAAAAAAAATTTGATGAAAAAAGATTTTTTTCCATTCTGTAGAGTGCCCAAAAGCCATTCATCGACTAGGAAACGGCACCCGCGTCGTTTAAGGGTTAAAAAGACAAATGGAATTGACATCTAATCCAAGTCGTTCCATATTTTTTGGAGCTTTGTGGAATTGGTTATAAATTTTTTCAAAATTGAAGTAATGTAGGGCTCTAAAATGGATCACCTCCTTAAATGTACATTGTTCATACATTGCTAAATGCTAAGAAAAAACAACATGTATAAATATAGTACATTTAAGGAGGTTCTTCTTTATAGATCTTGCTTGTTTTTAAAACCTGCTCCTTTAGTGGAGCTCCTAATGTCAACATTCATCCCCATATTTGATAGAAAATAATGCATTAAATGATACATATTACATATCCACAATTCTATTTTCATCTACAATTTGACGATTTCATCCAAGATTTTTTAAAATTTTGTAGTTTCTAATGATTTCATCCAAGATTTCACTATTAATGTTTTAAAGGCTGGGTGTTGAGTCCATTATTTTGCTACAAAATGATGACAAATTCTTGGAAATGATAATTTAGTATTTTGAATCATTATCTACTTTTTTCTACTTACAATTTTTTCCTAAATGTTGTATAATTCTAAATGATTTGAAAATTTTCAAGCATGTAGACAACTTGTCTTGTAGAATGAATTTAAAGAAGCACCACTATTATGAACATTTTATCTTACAAATGTGACATTATGATTGTGAAATGCAATTGTCCATTTTTTCATAGGGCCAAAAGAAAGATTTTTGTGAGTTTGAAAGTTCATATCTTACAATTCATAGGGTGAAAATTTTTGAATTTTTTTCCACATGTTTTCAAGTCAATATACTATAAGATCCTATGGAAAAAAATGTCAAAAAATATTTTTTTCCAAAATTTAGAACTTGTACTAAAAATGGCAATTTTTGAGGGTTTTTTTTGTGATAACATAGCCAAGGAACTCAAAGGATTATAGTGTCTCAAATACCTATAAGACATAGCTACAATAATAGCTTAGGAATAATTTAAATGAAATTGGTTCTTTAGTGTTTTGACTACCCAAGTGTGGTAGTCAATTGAAATACTAGTTCAATACTAGTGTAATTGTCTCAAATCGTATTGTGTTTTGATTGCGCACATAAGTGAATTTGTTCTTAAATAAACAACTTTGGCTTTGACCGCATAAATGAACTTTTTCTTAAAAGAACAACTCAAATTTTGACCGCATAAGTAAATTTGTTCTTAAAAAAACAACTCAATGATATAGTAAATGTTTTCAAGTTTACAATGTTTCACCTATATATGAAAGTTGGTTATAATATTAGTGAAAACTCAATGATATAGTAGATGTATTTAATTTATCAATGTCTAATCTTTATGTTTATGTATCGTATGTATGTTGATTGGCAAATGCTTTTAAATTATAGTGTTTCAATTGCATGTGTATATAAATTGGTAGCAATATTAGTTCAACAATAATAGTCATTTGTTTGATGTTACAAATTTCTAAAAATTCATAGATTTTAAAAGACTTCAATTGATTTGTGCAAATTTTCAAAATTCATAGATTTTAGAAGACCACAAATCCTTAAAAATATGTATTATTTTAGATTTTAGGATCTTATAAAACCTTCCAATGGCAAAGTTATTAGATAATTTTTGACTATAGACTCTATCCTTTCATTCATCCTTGGTGGCTTTCTCTTGACAGTGAAAATGGGATTATTGCCTACAAGGTTTTTAGATTATATGGGATGCAAATCATGCCATTCAAAAACATTGTCTCAAAACATTGTGGATTAGTTAAAGTAAAACAATGGTTTGGATCTATTGCTAAATAGTAGTCATGGAACATTGTCTCTACCACAAAGCATTGTATATCAATTCCAAAATATTTTTCCAACTAGAACTTTTTGATGATTTTTCTCACATTGTCAATTTTGGAGAAGGCTTTAGACATTTAGGGCTTAAGCATACATCCAAAGCATCAATCATCACTTGTAGAAGACTTCAATTAGTAAGTTAGATCACAAAATCATTACTTGAATAATTTATATGATTTGGATAAGAAGGTGAGATGACAATTATACCAAGATAAACTACCCCATTACAAGCAAAATGGGAGCAAATCCATTGTAGGCAAAATTGTAGTGGTGGTCTACATTTCAGATCTTGAATGTATACCACCATTAAAATTTTGCCCACAATGGGCTTGCTCCCATTTTGTCTATAATGAAGTATAGACAAAAATTTCCCTACAATAGGCATGCTCCCATTTCAAAAATAATTTACTATCCAAAAATAGATCCCAATTGGACGTCACACTTTGCAATTTAGGGTTTTTTTAGTACTATGGAGTACCTTTTTTTTAATGATTTTAAGATGAAATTTGGATGAGATGGTCTTCTAATAGACTTCTAGCTCTCCAAGGAAGGATTTTTAAAAATAATTAATTTTTTGTGGTGTGGAGGTCTACAAAGTGAGCTCTTTTCTACTTGTATTTTGAAACATATAAAATATGATTTTGGTGGATTTTTTGGTGAATGACCATCTCTATAAAGTTGTTGCAAATGGATACTTTCAATTTTTGAAAATACTTATTTTTACTATTTTTCCCTAGTTAAAACATGAAGGTATGTATTTTCTTAAGGTTTGGCACTTTTTAAGTTCTCCTACTTAGAAAATTTTTCTATCCCTTTCCTTGAGTAAAAGTCTTTGTCTTAGAGGTGTATACATTATCCATATTTTTCAAATATTTTTTAAATTAATTTTCTAATTTTAAAGTACTCCCCAAAAAATCAGCCAAACGTAGCAAATAGTACAGGTGTTTCTTGCAATTACTTACTAGTGCTTCTATAAAGAACTACTATATTTCACTCATTGACAATTTCTAGTAGATATTTTCACCATTTTGAGGCTTTGTTTAGTTGTTTTAGGGTGTGCTTTACTTGACGCATTTAGTGATTTTAGGGCACCCATCATAATTCTTGTTATGTAGCATTAGAGAAAATTTGGGGCCTCTATTGGTCCGATTGATTCTAGAGTCTAGACAGATAGTCAAATGAAGTTGAATTAAAAAAATTGAAAAAACCTCTTTTAATTTCTTTTAAATTTCTAGAAGACTATAGTTCTTTTGGAGGACAAATGGGATTTTGGGCACACACTTGTCTTCTGAATTTTTGTCTTGATTTTTTGAATATTTTTTTAAAGATAGAAAAATTTATTAGCTTCATGAGAATGTAGTTTTTTTTCAATCAATGCCTAGGAACAAAAGTTATATCCAAATAAGTTCAAAATAAGGGAGAAGGGTAACCAATTTTTTTTTGAAAATTTGAGTTTCTAACTTAGAAACCAAAAAATTCATGTCATATATTCTATTTTTGTCTACATGGGAAAGTTTGATTCATTTCATTTGAATAAGTTATAAACAATCTTGTTTTGGGGGCAGTCTAAGTATCTTCTTGAAATGATATCTTATAGGATTGATTTCTAAATTCTAAATGCAATTTTTACAATTTTTCAAAAAGAGAGTTCCATATTATTTTTTTTTCTTGCTAAAAAAATCTCACCATTGAAAATAGTGCATTTTAATTCTATTTAGGAGATAATTATTAATAATATAGATTTTCCTAATATCTTGTATCTATTTCTACTCAACAATTTTTTAAATAATTTAAAAAAAAAATTAAAAAAAAAAAAAAAAAAAAAAAAAAAATATATATATATATATATATATATATATATATATATATATATATATATATATATATATATATATATATATATATATATATATATTTTGAAATTTATTGTATATGTATATTTTTTCCTAGACTATCAACTCAATTCCATTATAAAGATTCAAAGCTCAAAACTTTACAGTGTAAAAAACTAAAAATGAGAAGGTTCAAAGTCAAACAATCCAATTCTACAATGTACTCAAATACTTGTTTTCTCTACTTTAAATGTATATATCTTGCAATCTATGCAGTCAAAATTTTTGAAATTTTTTTGATACTCATTTTTACATTGGTTAGGTGTAAAATTCTACCATTAGTTTAAAAAGAAAAATCAATTTTTTTTAATCTTTGCTATAGAAATGGTAGATTTAAGTTTTTTTTCAAAAGAAAAAATGCCTTGGACCTTAGACCCCTAAAGGACGAAGTTGTGTTTTTTTGGCAACATAGCAATTTTGGGCAGCTCACCGCAAATGGATTTTTTAATTTTAATTTATTGAAATTTTCACACAACTTGTGCCCAAGAAGTAGCTTTAAGGCCCAAGAATTTTCATAACATTTGACTACGTTGTTAAAAAGTTATTGTATGATATGTGATTTCTTTTGATCTCTGGGTAGCTTGGGCAACTCAAAAAACTTCTCTTAGAATGACTTTTTGGAAAAATGAAAAATTGAAATTGGTTCTTTAGAATTTTTTGTGTGAAGGAAGTTTTGAATCATTCCATTTGGATTTATTAAGTGAAAGTTATGAGGAATTTTAGTTTGTGGATAGGTGTCTACTAACTTTATTCAAAATAAGAATTGGTAGTCCAAGTAGTACGTTCTTACAATTGTTAAAAAATCTGAAATAATGATTGATTCAAGCATTTATTTTAGTTTTAGAAACGGTTGCATTTATAAACCATCTCTATTACTTTTTACATGTTGCAATGCTAGTTCTTGAACAAAACTAGATTTTCTTAAAAACTAAGCACGTAAGGGTTTCCAAGGCCTATAAATTACAAATAGGGACCTATGCCAATTTAAAAAAATAATTCATAAGTAATTCTTAAATGCTTCAAAAATTATGAAATGACTTAAATTCCTCATTTATTCCTCTTACACTAGAAAATGAGTCAAAAATATTATAATCTTAAAAAATACATGATAAGGGTCGTTGCAAGAAAGACTTACCAATTTTGTCTCAAAATGGCCTATTTTTATGAATCCTGTAACTTTTGAAATTAAAAAAAATAAAAAAACAAAAGATGGATAATTTGAAGAGCTATGAGAATATTATATCTTTTAAAATTTAGACCTAAAAAAATTTACCTCTAAAAGTTATGCACAAAAAAAGGACAATGGAAAATACAATGAAAATAGACACTTTTTTCTTTAATATTTTAAAAATAGTAAAATAATTCAAAATAAATAAATAAAATAATCAATTTTTTCTAATTTAAAGATGCTCCTTTCCAGTAATTTTTATCTTTAGGAAAAATAAATTATATATGGCCAATTTTGTTAAAATGGCGGTATTCCATTAATTTGACACTTTTGATAGTTCAATCCACGCTGTCTGAAATCTAAAACTGTCATAGATTTTTGAAATTTACATGTGTTGTAGATGTCTAAAATCATCACTTGTCCAAGATATTTCAGACTATACAATCTGAAATCTAAATGTGTCATAGATTTTTAAAATCTACATGCATCGTAGATGTTTGAAACCTTTGAAATCTATACCATTCCTAGATGTTAGTTTTCAGTTCAGACCGTGCAATTTGAAAAATGGCATAAAGAATACTGTCATTTTAACGAAATTGGCCATGTATTCTCTACACTTGCTTAAAGGCAGTGCACTTTGAGTACATGTAGAAGTTGGACAATATAATATTTTGAAAAAATATCTTTTGAACTTGTGTAACTTTAGTAGAGGTCCTTGCATGCCAATTTTCAAATCAAAATTTGCATTTTTGGGTCAAAAATAGGGTCATTGCAAGAAACGGCGTTCAAAAAGCGTAGCGTTTCAATAGTACTCCCCCTTTTTCTTTAGGAGTACTATTTAATTAGAAAAACAATTTTTAAAAAATATGAAAAATATGTACAATGTACACACCTTAAAGAAGAAGGTACCCTATGGAGGAAAACCTTAGGAAAATTCTCTAAGTAGGAGAACTAGAAAAGTGGAAAATCTCATGAAAGTGGGCATAATTACATTTTAATTTGTAAAAAATAGGAAAAGCTCTTTTTCTCAAATCTAAAAATTGGCCATTTGAGAAGAGTTGATGGTGATGAGATTTCACCAAAAAAATAATCTTAGTACTATTGTCAATGGTCAGGAATTGCGTGCAATTGGAGTGTTGTTTACATGCATGTGGAGGACATAAAATAATATATTTTTAGAAAACTAGTTGGTAGGAATATACTTTGCTACTACGCAAATGAACCATGAAAATTTCAACTTTAGATCATTAAATTTGGGTACTCCTAACGTAGTAAAACCCCCTAAACCTCAGTTTGTGACAAATTAACAAAAATTAATTTTAAATATAAAATGATTTTTTTTAATTTCTGAAAAATAAGGGATGTAAAAACCATCAAGTTAGAGAGGTCCAATAATTATTTCATATTCTCGAATATTTTTATTCAAAAGTTATAGCAGAAAAGAATGACGTCACTCCCATTGTGACGGAGAATAGGACCACCGTTTCTTGCAATGACCCAATAGGACTAAACCCCTCCAAAATGGCTAAGGTAGACACCCAATCGGGGGCGATTTTAAAATAATAAAATAATTTTTTAAAAATAGAAAAAGTTACACAACATGTAAAATTTTTGTGTGCCCCTTCATTCTAAATTTCAAGTCAAATGAACAAAAGATGAAAAAGTTATGAGCAAAAAAACTTCTTGGTAAAGGTTAAGGGGATAGAAAAAAGGACAAGTGTTTCTTGCAATCACCCATAAAAGCAAACCAACCCTTAAATGAGTGATTTTTGAGCCTCTTACCTTACATAACTTAACTTACTCTCTGGTTAAATTTCCTTCCCAGTATGCCAAACCTTTCCTGGTTATGCCAAACCATATAAAAGGAAAAAAAATAAGGCTTACTCATTGTCAGTTCAAATATACTAGGGTGGCCCGTGCTGTTGCCATGGTCTTAAAGAAAAGAAAAGAAATAATTTTTTAATTTTTTTAATGTATAGAAACTTCAAAATTCAACAACTTTCATGCCGTAGGTTGGAACGCCATCAATTAAAGCCCGTGCACCCCTCCTCGCCGAGGGCTTTCCGACGGTATCAAACACGCACCCGGGGACTCACGGTCCGAGAGATCTAAATTTTCTAATTTTTTTAATGTATAGAAACTTCAAAATTCAATAACTTTCATGCCGTAGGTTGAAACACCATGAATTAGAGCCTGTGCACCCCTCCTTGCCGAGGGCTTTCCGACGGTACCAAACACGCACCCGGGGGACTCACGATCCGAAAGATCTCAACGTAACATATAGAAACTTCAAAATTCAATAACTTTCATGCCGTAGGTTGGAACACCATGAATCAAAGCCCGTGCACCCCTCCTCGCCGAGGGCTTTCCGACGGTACCAAACATGCACCCGAGGGACTCACGGTCCGGGAGATCTCAACGTAACAAACAAACAGCTTATCTTCATAGGAGGATCACAGAACTCTCAAGTTCGAAGGGAGAGAGTTTTGAAAGTCTCTGTATAGTACTGTAGATCCTGGTCTGTTTTCTAGTATTAGGACCTCCTATCGTACTGTGTCTCTTCAGTTGTATCAATTACAAATTCACGATAGAATTATTGAAGTTAGACTCGGCAATCAACCCCAAGTCAATGAGCTACTGACAATAAAGTTACAGTATAATGGTAATAAGAAGAATACACGATATTAGAAAGAAAAAAAACTCAATATTTCCGGATGGACGGCGCACTCTTGCACAGTCAAGGTTACCGATCGACATGCATGTGATTACTCATGGTTAAGATTATTTCCGGATGGCGCACTCATGTGAATAATCTGGCACAGTCAAGGTTACCGATTATTCTTGGTGACTTCCAAGTTGTGCATTGGGCTAAGACAATTAATTTTTTTGTAACTTAAAAGAAGGCATGTGACGGGGCAATCATGATGTGATTACCTCTATGAAAAACGAGTATACCAAACTTCATTCATAAACAATCACTAAATGGGAGCAGACGGAGAAATTCAATTCTCTATCGTAGGCTCCGTCCTTTGTGGGCTTAAATCTGAAAACAGAGCAAATGACTTTGATTCGGCGTGACCGCAAGGCATCAACTAATACTCTAAAGTGGATGAAGTTCCTCCATCCTCCATCCTCATCCTCTCTATTCGACTGCCATCCATTGGGCAATTTTGGGTTCCTGCACAAGTATAAATTGACATCGTAAGCACTTCGGTATTCAGTGTCACAAGTTCGCTTGGCTTCGCATGTAAGTATTTTGGGTCGTCCATTTGATGTAGTTTGGTTGTGGTAGAAGGCGACTGAAAGCTTATGCAGTTATGCTCCTTCGACTTCAATGTAGTCGACCTGCAAGTTGTGTGAGAGTGCATGTCTCTTGCTTGTTTCTTGCTTTGTCGGTATAGGTGCGAGTCTACACATACACGGCTTAACTGGCTTTTCTAGAAAAGTCGAATGCCCATCCGTGGATGACCCCGAATTGGGCAATTTTGGTTAGTCACTCGCTAGCTAGCAAGGTTGATTTGGTCATCCTGGTTGCGAACTGATTGAAACGTCGATCCCAACGTCGATCAATTTCGGGACTTTGGCATGCTCACTTTTCGATCAGAATTCACGGTGTCCTAGTTTTTGGAGCTTTAGAGTGTTAGGAGTTAGGACGTATGTCATACACACCCACGGATTGTGAGAGAATTAGTCTTGCAATTCCTCTTACGACAAAAAACAATCATCAGAATTTTCTCAGATGTGTATATTGAACTAGCTAGGAACGGCGAAAATTAGAGCTAACCGATAAAGAGGCCGGGAAAAACAGTGGAATCAGTGACGATTCATCTTCCTTAGGATATATAGCCAAGGAAGATAGATTGGAAAGGAGTATTTATTCAGTGCATGATTGTGTCATCGGTGACTATAACTGCGTTGTAAGATCATCCTGTAAGTACTGTAGCTAGCCTGTAAGCTGATGATTGGTTATTGATTTTGTGAAGGGTATGCAGAAGTGTTCATTGCTGAGAGCGGATCGATCGAAAAGTAAGCCACTTGCGTTTAGGCATACGTCGTCGACAGTGTCGTATTTTAGTTAGAGCAGCTAGTCTGTGCAAATCGATCCCCGTTCGATCGATCGACAATATCTATCTATCCTTCCCTGATTAATGGATCAGTCTCGGTCGGCGATGGAGGAAGTCCAGCTCTCCGGAGGACAGAGCCTCAATATTCTACTGCTAGGGCCCAGCGGGGTTGGCAAGTCGACGTTCATCAATGCTCTCGCGAACTACCTGGCCTTCAACACTGTTGAACAGGCGCTTGAACACGATTTGGTCAGCCTTATCCACTCCGAGTTCACTATGACTGAGACCAAGAACCGACGGCGCGTGGAGACGAAAGTTTCTGTTGGGGTCCCAGACAAGCACGAAACGGCCCAGGGAGTCGGTGGCTCTTGCACCCAGAGGTGCAAGGCTTACCGGTTTTGCATCGATGAGACCCGCTCGATTCGTCTGATCGACACTCCCGGGATTGGGGACACCCGAGGCCCCGATCAGGATCGAGAGAATATGAAAGCTACTCTTTCCTACCTCTCCCAGTACGAGTTGTTGCATGCTGTGTGCATTCTTCTCAAGCCCAATGAAACGAGGCTCACGGATTCCCTCCGCTACTGTATCGTTCAGTTGCTGGAGAAGCTCCACAAAGATGCTTCCAGAAACATCCTCTTCTGCTTCACCAACACGAGGAGCACCTTCTATCGGGTGGAAAGCACTTACGGGCTCCTCGAAAATATGCTGAAACCGTCCCGACAAGATAACATCTTGCTAGATATCCAGCTGGAGGATGAGAACACCATGTACTGCTTCGACAGCGAGGCCTTCAAATTCTGCGCAGCTGTGAAGAAGGGCATGCATTTCGATGACAGCGACAGCGAGAGCTTCAAGAGGAGTTGGGAGACGTCCACCAAAGAGGCCTTCCGGCTCATAACGCACATTGGGTCTCTACAACCTCACGTGATCGAGAGTACATTGTCGCTGAACCGTGTGCGAAGTCTGCTAGAGACACTCGAGGGGCCATTGGGAGAAATTACAGCTGCTATGCAAACCAACATGGACGCTTCCAAGAAGGCTCAACTGGAGATCCAACAAAGTCAAGACAGTTATTTGGACAATTCCAAACTCTTGTATGTGGAACAAACGACCACGGAGACGGTTGGCCTTGACCAACCAAGGACTGTTTGCACGGAGCCCAGTGTCGTGCTGCGAATAAAGTCTGTCACAACAAATGCGATGATCCTTCCGAGACGGTAGTTGGGATCGCAGAGAATTTGGGAAGTAAGGTTGAAGACACCCTACAGAAGGTTGCAGGGATGGTTTCAGTGGGGCCTTTCAATTTCGATCTGTCCCCCTTCGTTTCCGGCGGGGCTAGTACCCGAATCGTGCGATTCTTGCTTGGCACAGACGAAGATTTTGTCTTCTGCCAAAAATTGTCTTTTCGGTCGGGGAAATGCAGCGTCTGCGGCCATCTCAATGAGAAGCACATTCGTGAGAGGTCCGAATTAAGAACCGTGACGCACAACGTCAAGGATCCCGCCATTCAGAAGATCCTCGACGAAACAACTGACATAGCGGAGCAGAAAAGAAGGATGTT
This sequence comes from Thuidium tamariscinum, assembly GCA_947034885.2. NCBI lineage: Eukaryota > Viridiplantae > Streptophyta > Bryopsida > Hypnales > Thuidiaceae > Thuidium > Thuidium tamariscinum. Next base: position 10,265,152 of record OX344756.2, read on the forward strand.
GAAGGTATACCAGGACAAAGAGGCCACGACCGAGAAAGAGATCGGCGTCGTGCTCCAAGCGGCGGCTCTGTTTGCGGGCTTCTTAGAGCAGAACAGCATCGTCACGTACCACAGCGCCACCGCGACGTACTTCCGAAATCAGATCACGCAGAGGAGGTTGTCCGGCGACCAGAGCACTGCGGAAGGAGCCAAACAGATTGAACAACTGGGAAAGTTTCTCAAGACGTACGAGGAGAAGGTGCACAACTTCAGAAAGTTCAGTCTAGACCGAGATTCGAACGAGCTGATTACCGAAGACAAGATCAACATGGAGTTTCAGAACCTCTATTCTCTGAAGGAGTATGGTCCGACCTTGAAGGAGTGGATGAACGGAGTGGAGAGCGAGTTTGCTCTCGAAAGAGCAGTAGCCATGGCACGTGAAGAGGTGGCATGCAACATCCCAGTCTATCCTGTCAACCCCCAGCAATGGCAAGCAGGGGAAAGTATGACTCCTGGAGATGCTGCGCACCCGCAAAACCTTCGAACGAAGATTGCGGGGAAACTCAGAATCCCAGGTCGCGGTCAGAAGCTGAATTCCAGCTAAGCGACACCATCTTGAAGTGCATTGAAGCTAAGGCATGTGTACCTGTGCTTAACTCCTCTGAATTCATCATTTATGGGTTGAATTGGGTCCTTTAATTCATAGTACGTAAATATGTCGATCGATCGGAAAACAATTCTTCGCTAATTAAGAACGCACATACTGAATTAGAGCTAATCATTCATGGTTCCTGTTATGACACTGATTGAATGGGTCTCGTTACCACGTACACTGGCTAAATGTTTTATTTGATTGATTCCTCGGTCTTAGCGTACGAACATACGGTATACAGTATATACTAACCCTGTGAAAAAGATACTGCTGTAGGATCGATTCAAGGTTCTTTTGATAGACTAGGTTTAAAGACTAACACTGTACCAACACAAGTTCCGAGGTCAAGGAGTAAGTGTGGCGCAGTCTCATTTGTAATGAATCAATTCAGTATATACTGTGTACTTTATTATTCAAGATAATTGTACGGTGAGGGTGTCGTAACTTACCTAGCTGTCCAAATTATAATTCGCACGCAATCACCCTGTAAGTTACTAGCTAGTTGATGAGTTGAACGGATGACGTGATCGCTTAATTAGTCTGTGGAAGCTATAAATATATCGTAACAAATATATTATATTGAATATAATATGAATTTCGCATTCATGCTCTCAGCTCGCTCATATTCGTTACATGCAAAGAATGGAATGGAATGACATCCACGACAGATGGAGCCTTAAGTAACAGTAAGTAATTCATTGAGGAACTTGATCGAATAGCGCAAGCAGTTGCGAGTTGCCCAACTGCACCTCAGAATAATATTCCATGCCAGCTGACAGTCCGAAATCGACCTGTACAACGTAACACGTAGATCATTCACTATTTAGCAAGTCCACATCTATGATTCCTGTTTAGTTAATAAGTAAAGTTTTCCTGTCAGTGGCACTTGTTGCTAAAGTAACGAGTTTTCATCCTGTGCAAAATTCATCTACAGATGGCATGGAGAACGACCTTGGAGAAAAACTATTATTCGTATTACCGGAGTGTGAGACTGTGTAAGTTGTGTTTGTGTATGTAGGCGCACTGTCATAGCTGCGACGCTTTGAATCTTGGCACCGATCAAGATTCACATGATTAGTGTATGGCCTGTTTCTGTATCAAGTGATCAGTTTCGTTTTGGCCCTGAGTGTGAGTTAAGTACAGCAATCAAAGGGCTGGGAGCCGAACTGCGGCAGCCCTGCATGCATGCATGCATGCACATGACCACGCAAAGATGCCATAAACTGATCATTACCTTGAAATAAACGTACTTGAAACTCCTAAATGTACGTTTGAAGAGCCTGAGTTGTCTGGGTTTCGGGTTTTCAAGGCTCAGGGTTCCGATCCGAAAATCTTTGACCTGCATGCATGTTACAATTTGGTCTGGACTTGGCTGAGTTTTTCTACAATATCGGTACTCTGTGCGTGTGCTGACGTATTCCTCGATTGTAGTGAATTAGGTTTTCGATCTCTACTCAAACGTCAGTTTCGTTAAATTGGTGTATATTCGATTACTTTTGCGCTTATCAGTCCGCGCGGCCTGAAACCAAATTCTAGAACAGTGAGCAGTCCTAGCTTTTGGCTTGAAATTAGAACTTTGTGTGAAGATACCATTTTATGGCGACTTCTATTAAAATGGCGGTATTCCATAAGTCATTTTTCAGACCGTGCAGTCTGAACTGAAAACTGACATCTAGGACAGGTATAGATTTTCAGGCATTTAGGACGCATATAGATTTCGAAAGTCTATGATCTATTCAGATTTCAGAGTGCACAGTATGAACTGTAAAAAAGTGTCAAAGTAATGGAATTTCACCATTTTAATGAAATTCACAATCTTTGGCCTTACAGTGGAATGTCGCCAACTAAAGAAATTATATGTTTCAGCATTGTTTGTGGGATGAGCACGGAGCGGTGTGGAACTTGATCCTCGTCAATTGATTTTGTTAAATTGGCGATATAATTCCACAAATCCTAAACTGTGACATATCTACGTAAAGGTCCAAACTAACCAGATTCTGATCTCGTTAACCCTGAAACGTTCAGGGTTAAGGTTTCAGGATTCAGATTCAGATCTGAATCTCAACATGGCCAGATTCAGATCTCGGATTTAGAATCCATGCCAGTCTCTCATTCGTCTACTAGCTAGCTGGCCTGCATTTCCAAGATTTGCAATCAAAATTTTCAATCCTCTTCCAACTCTGAGCAAGATTTTTCGACAATCGATCGAGGACGTACGGTGTGGTGTGCGAGAGCGGATGATTAGTCAAATCAGGCAAGATATAAAGTGTGCAAAAATGCAACTTAGATAGTTGTTGGACGTGTAAACTACCAACATTTTTTATCGCAGTACTACAAATTAAATATTAGATGTCCTACGTAAATTGCTCGGAATGATCTCTGTATTGCATGTCCAATTCAAGCGCTATATGTCGAATGATCTCGGAAGTCTGAATTAATGCGAATTAGTGTGAATTAGTATGAATTCTTCACAATGTCGGCTGACACTTCTCCTTTGAAGATCGGATAATCGATGTTTTGGTCTCGTTGTTTTTCTTTAGCAGTTTGAAGAATTCATATATACATATTCACTTGTACGTCCAATTTATTTATTTTCGAACCAGTACATGCGAGGTTCTCTACTAAGTCTAAATGGCAAATTTCATTAAATTGGCAACATTCCATTACTTTGACACTTTCTATAGTTTAGATTGCGAAGTCTGAAATCTAAATCAGACATATATGTTTGAACTCTATATGAATCATAGATGTCTAGAATCTACACCTCTCCAAGATGTTTCAAACTGTAAAGTTTGAAATCTATATGTGTCTTAGATGTCTAAAAATCTAACCTCATCATAGATCGATGTTATCCCCTGAAGGACCAATACCTTTTTTGTGTCTAAAACCTCTCAAAACAGCCATTTTTGTTGCATTCACCCAAGAAAATAATTTTTTTTTAAAGAATGTAACCATAGGATCTTGTACTTAACTTGATGGAAATCAAGTGGTAAAAATTTCATGAAGTTTGATTGTACACATTGGAAGATATGAGCATTCAAAGTTGGAAATATAAGTTTTTTTGAATTGTGGTTTGCAATTTCAGATGACTGGGTCATTGCAAGAAAGACCGACCGATTTATGTAGCATTTTCCACAGTACTGCTGAAATTTTCGGGAGTACTGTACAATTAGAAAAATAATTTAAAAAAAATATAAAAAATATGTTTTATGTATATACGGATATACCTCTAAGAAGAAGGTACCCTAGGAAGGAAAAGTGTAGAAAAATTCTCTAAGTAGGAGAACCAGAAAAGTGCAAATTTTCATGAAAATAGGTACTTTGACAAATTAATTTGTAAAAAATAGGAGATAGAATTTAATAAAAAAACTAAAAATTGACAATTGGGGAGAACTTTATGATGAAGAGATTTCACCAAAAGAATGATCTCAAAACCATCTTAAATGTTCAAAAGTATGCGCGTAAGGGAGGCCTGTTCGCGCACATGTAGAGGAAAGAGAATAATGATTTTTGAGAATTCCTTTGGTAGAAACATGACTATCTAGTATGGGAATAGGCCACAGAAATTTCAGCTTTAGATCATTAATTTTGAATGCTCCTGGGCAGTACTAAAAAACCCTAAACCACAAAGTGTGACAAATTAGCTTAATTGAAATTTAATTATAAAATGATTTTTGAAAATTTCTGAAAAATAAGGAATTTGATTTTTGTCATATCAGAAATCTTTAGTCAAAATTTCAAATTAATATGGTTCATACTTTAAAATTTATTATCAATAACAACTTCGACATTCAAAGTGTGACGCAAAATAGTACCAGTCTTTCTTGCAATCACCCGACTTTGACTGGCATTTGTAAAAAAAATTTCACTATAGACTTTGAATTTATAATTTTTTGTGTTAAGAAATTGAATTGAGAATCTAGGAAAAAAATTTCACACAAAAAACACTTGATTTTCGTTCTTTAAAAAATTGTTAAGTAGATGTAGGTCTAAGATTGAAAGAAAAACTAAATGGTTAATAACTCTAAGATGGGAATTGAAATACAATAATCCCAATGTTGAGATTGTTCTAGTAAGTAAACATAACCTTATCCAACAATATTTTTTGAAAAATTGTGAAAATTGCATTAAAAAATGAATCCTATAAGTTATTTTTTCAAGAAATTGTTTAGATTGCCCAAAAAACAAGATTGTCTATAACTTTCACATTATAAGTTCAATTAGAGTGAATCAAAGCTTCACATGTAGGCAAAAATATATTATTATACTACTAAAATCATAACTCCCTCTCTCATGTCACAAATTCTACCATTAATACTAGGGGATGGTACTTGGTATGCTATGCATTCACTATATCACATATTAATAAAAAAATTTATATATTTGAATAGAATGCATGATATTGATTTCAATAAGTCCTTGAAATAATTATTTTAAATATTTTATAAGAATGTTTTCAATCATGAATACATGAAAATCTTATTATCACACAATGTGATATTACAGAAAAGGAGTAACAATTTGCAATCACTTTTGTAATATCATTTTTTACAAAGAGTGATATTATAAAAATAATGTAGTTGTTGCAATGAAGGTGATATTAAAGAGGATCCACAAGAAGATATAATAGAGGTAGCAAATCCATTGGTTTTCTTGGCTTAACGCTTCTTTGTGCTTCTATGATTTAGTGCTTTTGTGAGATTTGAGCTTTCATGATATCAATTTTCTAAATTCTAATGATGATTGCATAGCAAAGCAAGTACCAACCGCTAGTTTTAGAAAAAAAATTTAAAAATTAAATTTTGACTTTTTGCAAAAAAAATTTCTACCTATTGAACTAAAGTCCTTGTTTTTTGTGGTATAACTTTTGCTCCTGGTCACCAATTGAAATAAAAATTACATTTCCATGAAGCTAATCAGTTTTCCTATCTTATGAGAAAGTTTCAAAAAGATTCATTAAAAATTGAGGTCTATGGAACCTGCCCGAACTCCAAATTGTTCCCCAAGGGGATAATGGTCCTTTAGGGGTTAAGGTAGAACCACCTGTAACCAATCAGCATTCCATCTCCAACCTATAGTAAGACTTCATTTATTTCCAGTCAGGTTGGAACAAATTTCCAACCAAAGCTTGGAATGCGTGTTTTCTTTTTTTTATCAAGGATGGAACTAATAAGTTCACAACACATGTCCCAAAGCTAGTGAACAAGTAAGAAATAAGTAATGAATAAGAATGGAGTTCTTCTATGGTTGTAATTGAAAAGTCTACATATTGGATATAGGTTTGCAGCACTTTTGGCCTTTCAGAATTCTTAGTAATTTCAGTTCATGTGATAAAATTACCAAACTTTTTGCAATCTCCGTCATTTTTATCTTTGCACCTCTGAAAATATTTGTTTTGCCTTATACTACACCAGATCATGTCTCCAATAGCTTAAATGATCGGTTATAGGTGGTTCTCCCTTAGTATATAGTTTGGACCAAGTAGTCTCAAAAATGGCATATGAAATTATGCCATTTAAAAAAGATTCAATATCTAATACATATAGGAATATAAAATTTTTTCCTCAACTAAATTTTACTCTTTACAATATGAGAAATCAAAATGGTTGTTTCAAAGGTGTAAATTCATGGTGTTTAATCCATGAGGTCTACTTGAAGACTTTTATCCCATCAAAAATCACTCAGAACTTTCCATTTCTATTGCAAAAATTGAAGCAGTTTAAATACTAGTAACTTCTTTTTTCATTTATATTTGAACTTAGGATCCTGCTTAGGATCTTCAACTAGATTATTGAAAGAATGTGTCAATGAAATTCAAAACTTTGACCACTTAGATTGGAAGATATTTGAATTTAAAGTGAAGGTGATAGTTGTTTTTTTACCTTGCAATGGGACAATTGCAAGAATGACTTAACAGTTTTGTCTCAAAATGGCCCGAGTATTGTAGTAATGTGACTTTTGGAATAAATTCTTTTTAATGAAATAAAATATGGAAACTCTAAAGAGAACTCTAAATAGTATGTGGGTGAAAATTCTAACTTAGAAAAATTTATCTCTAAAAGTTATGCTCTCTCAAAGAATGATGAAAAATATAAGAAAATAGGTAGTTTAGAATTTGATTTTTAGAAAATAGTTGAAAAATTCAAAAAAATAAACAAAAGAAATTTATTTTTCCTAACTTGAAGGTGCTTCTTCTCACCAATTTTCATGTTCAAAAAAAATATTTTGTGTTCTCTAAAAGTGTACCTTGGTAGTTTACTTTGAGCACATATGGAAGGTGAATACTTTACTATTTAAAAAAAATCTCTTCACAATATTGTGTAACTACAGTGGAAACATCCAAAACCGTCCGAATAAGGAATTCAGCATGGTTGGAGGCATCTTTTTCTAAAACTGATATTTTTCTTGTATTAGCGAGAAAAAATCATGAATATTCAGAAAACAAATTAAAATTTTCGGAATCAGTATGTAATTTCTATAAATTTTCAAAGAGTTGGCTCCCTAAACCACTGGAACCGTCCTATAGGTGTACCCTAAACTGAACTCTGCTGAAATCAGTTGTTAGTGAATGAAAATTATACATGTGTCTTCAAACTGCGTCAGCAAATTAGAGTTAAACACTTGTCAAACACTTTAATAGACACTCATGGACAGATTTAGTGACACTCTAAGGACCTGGAATAGATACAAGGACGGAAATGGGTGTTTCTCCCTTATAGTAGAAGTCCTTGTATTCCAATTTTCACTTTCAAATTTTCAATTTAGGGTTGGAAATAGTACTAAAACCCCTCAAAATGGCCAAAGTAAGCATCCAATCAAGGTTAGTTCTAAAATAGTAAAATAATTTTTTTAAATTTCAAAAGATTACTGAATGTCAAAACTTTATTGTATACCTCCATTCCAAATTTCAGGGCAAACAAAGATATAATGCAAGAGTTATGAGCAAAAAACCACTTGTCCAAGGCCTAGGGGATAACAAATAGGACAAGTCATTCTTGCAATGACCCAATGTTAGATTATTGTACATTTGAGACAAATTTGACAACATACACTTTAATGCTTTTCAATGTTGTGTAATTTCATATTTTAGGATTTTGACACTTAGGTCTATTAATTTTTTGGTTTTTGTCTACTATAACTCTTCTATTGTTTTGATTGTTGTGATTTTTCTTATTTTCTTTTTGTTGTGTCTTTTTTTTAATTCATGAAATTTTTATTACGACTTTTTTTTTGGCTATTTTTTCTTTTCAAATTAATGAAGATCATTAAATAAGTTTTACACTTAAATTTCTTCTTATAATTTCTTATATAATTTTAAAATATTCCAAAATTTAGGCAGCATGGAAGAATTTTTTTTGCAACTTTTTGGACATTTCACATTTTCACTTGTAATATTTTAAAATCTAATCTTTATGTACTTTGGGAATTAGAAAAGAAGACTTTGTATCTTTTTTACTTAAAATTTTTGGAGTACAATTTTAAATCTAATTTTTTTATGCTAAAGAATTGAATTGAAAATTTAGGAAAATAATAAGGAAAAAACCCTCGGTTTTCATTCTTAAAAAAATTGTGAAGGAAAAGTGGGTACAAGATAGAATCTAAGTATTGATGTTTGAAATGTATCAAAGAAAGAGAAGTAATAGTAAAAAACTTTAGAAACAATTAATTTTAATTCATAGTTGGAATGCTCTAGAAGTTGTTTTGAATCCACCACCAATTTAATGCTAATCCATTCTCAATCTACAAAACACTTGCTTGATTTGAGATATTTTCAAGCTCTAAAGAGTGGTCTAGAGTCAAAACAATCTATGTTGGATCACTTAGATGTTGATGAACACAATACATTCCTTAGGAATTTTAGGTGCAAAATTGTGCTTCATTGGGTTTGGAAGCATGGTAGGACAATTGCTTTAGCCTTAAATTACAGTACATTTTCCCCCTATCTTAGCTTTCATACACCATACATTGATTTTGAAATATAGCAATTTAGAATTGATTTTGGAGGGAGATTTCTTTTTGATCCTTACATATAAATACAATGTATATGTTTGCCAAACAAAACATCCTATCTCGATTTCAACCTTCTTCAATAGCTAAGCTTTCCAAATCTACTCTAATATTGCTTGTAGCGACCATTTCGCAAAAGATGCATGTTTGTCATTTGTAATTTTGATTGTTTCTTCAAATCCTCACTCAACAACCTCAAATTCTAGACATTGAATTGGAAGTTGGAACACCAAGCTAGTTGCCATAAAAATCATCCTTTTTCATACCATGTGAATCAGTTGCTTTTGAATAATCCAAAGGCACTCATTGCAGGTCAAATTCTTGCACAAAATCCCTCCTTTTCATCCAAAATTTTGAGGATGAACATTTGCATGCAATTATGTTTTTATATAGAAGGATTCTCTATCATCCATCAGCCAATTAGTATCCACAATGACATTACAAGGTTAAATGATATTAGTATGTAGATGAATATCACACAAAGTCAAAATCAAATCATAAGAACACACAGTAGTTGAAATCCTTGATATATATTTTGTTGGTTCATGGAGGAATGGACTGACCTTAGAAGTTGTAAGCCTCTCCTCCGGAAAACCTGAATAACCATTTAACTCGGTCCACTTTTAGCCAAACTTGATTATATCTCCTCGTCTTCAACGTGTTGGTTTTCATATTGAGTCATTATATAGTTGAGCAGCCATTATCATCTGGTTTGGAATTCAAATACTGTTACGAAGCAAGAGAAGGAAGAGTTCTGTTGCCGAAGATTCTAGGTTACGTTTTTCAGGCTAATCTGGCAGTGTTGCAATCATCTAAGGTGCATGTGCCGAAGACTAACCAGTTCGCAGAACCACTCTCATATTCTGCTTGAACACATTAGTAATCTAAAATGTTTTCACCCAAAACATGAGTGTGGTTTGGGGAATTGGCTGGTTTAGGCACATTCACATCATACTGAAATTAATCAGCAAAGGCCAACATGCATTACTTTCTATTACCCATATGACACACTTTCAAAAGTTGGACCATTCCTATTCCGATTCTCTTTAGTATACCCTACCCATACCTTCAAAATGTTGGACAAATTCTCTAATCTCTCAAAATTCAATAAACGCTTTTCACTGAAAAATATTTGTACAGTAGTGCAATCATCTAAAAATGAAAGCATCCTAAATACGGGACTGTAAGCTTGGTAGATAGACGTAAAAGTAAAGTTTCCATTCAAAGTCTGACAACTTTAGCTGAAGAGTGTTAAGAATGTTAAGTTAAATAGGAATCATAAACCAGACATCAAAAAGCCGGACAATTCGTGAACTTTGAAAGCTTTACTCTCTACTCTGTAACAGCGTGGAGCACCAAATTTTGGTGGCCCTGGTCAGAAGAATCAGGGTCCAGTGTTCACTCATGGTGCCTCACAGGACGCCATTTCCACTGCAATAAGTTAAGAGTATGAAAACACTTCCTCAGTTTCACTCCAATGTTTCATAAAGCACTTCGGATGCACAAAATCCAAGGATAGGAACAATATAAAGTGTTCTTCTAACAACCACATCAGATTATAGATAAAGAAAAACGCTTGAAGAAAAAAATTTCCAGACATAATCTCACGAACTTAATGCGTTGCGAACTTCGAGTGAGGAAGTCTACAAAATCCCTACATTCGAATCTTCATTACTGTGAAAAAGAATCAGAATCAAAACCTCAGCCAATTCCCACACAGAAAGGCTGGCTACCAGACTCTGCAAATTTTGCAGATGCAAATCTAGTGTTGCATAAAAGCTTATTGCGTACCCTGAAAGGGAGTGGTCAATTTCAATGACCAATAGAATGATTCTGCTAGGTTCCAATAGGACACTGGAAGCCTCTCCAGTTCAACTATATAAAATACGAAGACTCTCAAACCTGGAATTGCTTCTCGTACCGCTTTGCTTTCTCTTCATATTTATGATCATAAGCCTCTACTAAAGCACTCCCTGCGAGTGCTGCCAAAGTCAAAGCTTGCGCGTGTAGCCTGTTAACACCCACATGAACCAGATAAGTCTCCCCACAAACTGACTAAGCCAGCACAATTTTGATAAGCTTCTACCAGGACTTCAGAGAACATCTCAAAATTCAAATTGTCGCTCTTTCGGAATCCAAGGGTTGGATAAGGATTCAATCACGAAAATATTACAATTTCTTTAAGAAATTCAGTATTGCCGCGATCTATTATCAAGATACATTAGGCAGTTTCTCTTCAAGTGAAAGATGGACATGTTCTAAAAAACATTCTGTTGAAAGCATTCTATAACAGTAAACAAGCAGATAATATTTCATCGGCTCTACCACACCAAAATACCGATAAACCGTAATCGACTGCGTGGAATCCATCAATTAGATTTTCACACACAAAAACACACTACGCTTCAGCATAGATGCTAATTATTAGTAATTAATACCTCGCAACTTCTAGAAGGGAAAGTTTCTTGCAATTAATGAACAGAACTTCAGCTTGAAAACATACCTGGCATGTATCAACTTCACACTCATCTTCATAGCGGGCTGAGCAAAGTTGTATGCAAATGATCCTAACAATGAAGTCGCCCAAAGAGTACCTGCCAACCGCCATATCTCTGTTAGGAAATTCAGTTCGTCAAATTGCAAAGTGGTCCAACAGTATGGGACAGACGGAAGGACATGGGTTTGCTGCGAGTAGAAACGATACATTCTTCGACTTGTTCTGCATTCAAAAATGGTCTCCTTCGCAAACTAGGGCACACCAAATAGCAGGACCGTTTATTGTATTTAGTGGTATTCCATGCTCACAATCATCCTCTTCGTGCAATCTCCACACGCGTATATTAATTGTACAATCTCAACAACTACTTCTTACCCTGACATTCCCCGAACAGAATACCGTATGCGTTAAATACGACCGCCTCGAGGAATCGATCCACACTTAAGCCCTAAAAAGTCCAAGAACTTATGATTTCAAAATGACCAATTCGACTGGTCATATTGTGAAAACAATAGAATTCAGACGAGACCACCCTTTATAAAAACGAACAACAGAAAGTCCGTATATGACTTCCTCAAAACAAGTAAAACTAAAATTAAAAAAAGGCCCAATTCTCGATTCTGGATCTTGAAGGGTTTCAAATTCAAACACAACAACCGAAAGAATTAATCGCGATTCTACCCAAAGCAAAAAAAAACTCGGCTAATCGTCAACACAGAAAAAAGGTGACTAAAAATCGGCCAACATCACTCCAATTCCATCTCCAAATAACTTCGACCAAAAAAAATGCTTGAAGAGAACAACAACATTATGGAAAATAACATCAAGCTAGTGGTCGGCGATTGCACTAACCAACGGCACGCAATTTGTGCTCCACAATCCACTTGCGAGCGCCCTCCGCATCCATGGCTCTCCAAACGCGTGCTGAACTAGCAGGTCTACACTCTACACTGAACTCAAAGCCTCGACAAATTGCGCAGAATGAAATCTAGAGGAAACTGAAACCAACGAGGCGGGGGTGGTCACTGATCAGAGGGCGTGGGCGTGAAATGCAGAAGTCGGGAGCCAGGAAGAAATTATACTTTTTGCGAAGGCCGTCAGTGTTGACGTGCAATCGTGCATGCATCGAAATTAGGTTCCTTTGAGAAGGGAGTCAAGGGACAGGGGAAAGGAAGGTTGGATGGATGGAAGGCCGGCGAATGTTCTGTTCATCCATTCGTGAGGATTCCATTCGTCGCGTCTCCATGCTGAGTCGTCACTTGTGCTTTGGCGGCGCAACCCTGCCCTCCATCATAGTCACAGCGCCTCCTTGCACCAGAACTTCGCAGGAGAATCCAAGTTTTCAGCAACCAATCAGGAGGGCCGAATAATGAAGTCGCTTGTGACGACCCCTAGTGATGGTTGAGAAGAAACCTCGCGAAGGTTGAGAAGACGGGAATTTGCTTATTCGGGGGAACCAATCGCAAGCAGTGTAGAGGAAGAGGCCATGGTGAAATCGAGGAAGGCTCGGTGGTGGAGTGAAAACGTGAGGTCGCAAGATGAAACTTTCGTTCACGAATGAGTTCTTCACACTCACTCTTCACCTACGGAGCATAAGAACGAAGGCTATGAAGTGAGGAAAAAATAAAAATATTTGTTTGCACAGGCTGTCGCGAAAGCCAACTAGAGTCCCCCAGCGCACCATTCCCGTGTGAAGTTCAAGAGTGTGAAGGCACTGTGACTACCCCTAATGCGGGAAGGATATTTCCCTTTCCCCTTTCCAAACGAACTTCGGAAAGTAAACCTTATAAGGTAGCTGACCCATTTCCAACCACTTACTAGTAAGCAATTGTGCATATTTGGAGCATAGGTTTTTTCAATCTAGAATTTTATTTTTCTTTGTATAAAGATAGAGTTTGGAAGGATTAGACATTTTTTTAGAATTTTATTACTCAAAATATAATTATTATGAATTTTTCAGTGGAAGATTTTCCTTAACCTATATTGGTTTTGCTATGTAGACCTTTCTATTTGCAACCTTATATTAATTGCAAAACTAACAAAGGGCTAATTGCAATATGAAGAGCCTTGCAATCAATGATAATGCTCCACAATTGTTCTATCGATAGTGTTACAACTTTATGGAAAGAGAATAATCTATAGATTGGAAATGGGTAGGTCATTAGAAATGGGTTGGATACTTTAGACCTTAAAAAAATGAGATTTCTCATTAAGGTACTTTGCAAAAATAAGTGATCTTTTTTTGGAATCAATAGGCATATTTTGCATTTCTACAATGTTCTAGAATGTCATCCATTGGTCACTTTTAGACTTTGTCACCATTTTAGGATTAACCTTGAAGGGACAAGATCTATAATCAATGTAATTTGTGAAAAAATGATTGAATTTTTGGACCAATAGGTACATTCTTCATTTTTTTTCAATAACCTTGAAAATCATCCATCAACTACTTTGGAACTTCTACACAACATATTAAGGTTAATCTTGAAGGAAGAAGACCTATCACCATAGTACTTTACAAAATAAATTAATCCAAATTTTTGAATTAGAAGATGTATTCTTTATTTCTAAAGTGATCTTAAAAGCCATCCATCTACCACTTTTTCACTTGGCATCTTTATTAAATTAGCTCAAAAAAGACAAGACATATCATCAGGGTACTTTGCCAAGAATGATTTTTTTTTTACGTTGCTACAAAAAAGTCATGTATTTAGACTACTTTTCATCTTTAGTGTCTTTGTAAGGTTAATCTTGAAATGAGAAGACTTATTACTAAGGTATTTTGTCAAAATTGGTCCAATTTCAATTGAATCAATAGTTTAATCTTGAAAGTCAACTATCATCAATTTTTTGATTTCTACATTGTTGTAGGATTAATCCTTACCAAACAAATATTATGACCACTATTTCAAATTTTAATGGACTTTTTTGCAAAAGAATCTAACAACTCACAAAGATAACATTTGGTAGAGAAGTCATATTAAGAGCAAAATAATATTGATGTAGACAAAATAAAATATCTTAATGCATAATAGAGGTTTGTCTATAAGAATGAAGTAAATTCCATTCAAAGGTAATCTAAGTTTTACCATGATTACGCAAGATGTTTTAAAGTATGTATTGTTGCAAACTTCTATTACAGATATCACTTAGATTATTTTTTCAAAGCCTAATACAAGATCCTAAACAAATAGTCTCTTCATATATACCAACTACTTATTTAGTGGTTGCTAGAATTTTTTCCCTCTTTCTATATTGCAAGTAGGCTAGGCTTAGGAAATTCCTTTTCCTTCAAACTGGATTCAATTTGAAATCTCTTCTTAAATATCCACCAACCACACATTCAAGAGCCCAACAACAACACAAAAAGAAATAATCTTATAACAACCCCAACAATCATATTCTTTTCACAAATAGAGCACTTGTATAATAATACCTAAGTCAAAAAAATAAAATATCTTTGTGCACGATAGAGAATTGTCATTGAATGATGTAAATTCCATTTACATGTGATTGTGATTTAGGCTTGACTAAGATCACCTAAGGTATTATAAAATACATCATATTGCAAATAGGTATTATAAGTGTCACTTTGACAAGCTTTTCAAAGCTTGATTTGGAACCCTAAACAAATACTCTTTTTCCTTTTTGTGTTGTAAGTGAGCTACAGGCTGAAGGTATTCCTTCCAATCCTTTTTTTTGGCACCATGAAGCCAAATTGCACCATTTTAAAATAAATGTATTTTATCACTAGATAAAAGTAATCTTTGTTTGCTAAAAAATTTCCAATTTTCTTTAAAACATAGATGAAGTCACCAAATTTGGATGAAAAAATGTATGAATATGATAGAAAAGTGTTTTTAAGTCCAAAAGATAGATGAATGTAGAGAAACAATGCTTCACCAAATTTGAAGTCATTGCCATCTTTGCACTTTCTCAAAAAGTAAATATGAAGGATTGAGATTTTCTTCTCTTTGAAATCAAGATTGATTCAAAATGTCCTTTTTGAAAACTACCAATGACACGCTTCAGAAACCACCATCAACACAATGACAATGAGAAGAAAATAATTCTGCAACAACTCCAATAATCCTACCCTTTTGCAATTGCATCAAATTTCTAAACCCCATTATATCACTTGTTAGTGGGTTTTGGACTTTTAAACTAGGTGATTCTTGAGCCCCCACTGAGTGGATTACAAAGAGTCGATTACCTAACTTTGTCCTTGCCAAATAAAAACTCATGTAACTATTGCCTTGTCGATGAATATTGTGTGATTCTCAATGAATTCTCTTGCTCGTGGATGAAACACCATCGATAGATGCACACAATTAGAGGCAGTGATTCTTGAACTAAATTATGGAATTAGTGCAATATGCTATCCTTCAAGACAAATTGGCATCAACTTTGACTACCTTGAGAGTGAGTAGTATTAAAATAAAATAGAAAAGAAAGGATTCACTAGAAGAAAAACGTGTCCGCTACAACTGACTGCACTGCAACTATATGTCCTATGCAATTGTTGTGCAACTACAATCTTCTATATTTGTACCAAATTGATGTTTACATTGTTGTAGTTGCAAAATGAAGTTTAGAGTGTATAGGAATGAGAAAAAAAAAATCGTAGAATACCCTACATCCAATGTTTATTACAATTGTTGACTAGTATTTATGCAACTATTGTACAATTACTGTGCATTTGTGTGACTTTTGTATGACTGTGCAACTATTGTGCAACTACTATGTATTTATGCAACTCCTATACAACTATGCGACTATCGTGCAACCACCATGCGACTATACCACTAGTTGTCAACTACTCTACAACTAGTTTGTAACTAGTTTTCAACTATCATGCAACTAGAATTCAACTAATACTTAAGCAACTACATTACAACTAAGAAACAATTAGTATACAATTAGGAAACAACTAGGATTAAGTCTCATATCAATTATCCTATATCAATTGTTAGGAATACCATTAGATTAAATGTATAAGAATCATAAGTTATAGCATTCTTATATAATGAATTTTAATGGTGAAAATCTATAATATTTCTTTACTTTGTAGATTTCTACAACTTATAAATTTTTACAATTTTTAGATTTCTATAGTCTACAAAAATCTACCAATTATAAAAATCTATAAAATTATAAAATTTTCTAAAGTAGTAAAATCTATCAATATAAATATTTGAATTGCTAATCTAAAAAAAAGATAGATCTAAATTTTGAAATCTACAAATAATCTAGTTGCAAGCTAGATATAAGTTAATTGCAAACTAGTTGTAAGTTAGTTGCAAGCCAGTTGCAAGCCAATTGCAAGCTAGTTGAAAGCTCGTTGTAAGCCAATTGCAAACTAGTTGCAACAAGTTGGGGTAATCAAGTTCCACGTCAGCAACCACGTTGAAAGAGTTCATAAACGAAGTTCTACAGAGACTATCGGATGAGAAATAATTTTGTCACTTTTTGCAACTAGCTTGCAACTATTTGCAACTTGTCCACTGCAACTATAGTCTCTAAATGATCACCTAGTTGCAAACGCTCGATGCAACTACAAAACCGGTTGCAAACTGTAGTTGCAAAACCCCTTGTTTTCTTCTAAAAATTCTACAAGTTGAGAAAGATTTTTGGGAGTACTTTAGCCCAAAACTAACTAAAGAGATGCTAATTTCATTAGGGAGGAAGTTGCAAATTGGTTATTAAATTTTATTGTTTGTTGTAGTTTTGGCTAAAATGTCTCCATTGAAGGCCCTTTTTTACAATGTACTAAGATAAAACCACCTGTAACCGATCATTTAAGCTATTGGAGACATGATCTGGTGTAGTATTAGGCAAAACAAATATTTTCAGAGGCGCAAAGATAAAAATGACAGGGATTGCAAAAGATTTGGTAATTTTATCACATCAACTAAAATTACTATGAATTTTGAAAGGCCAAAAGTGTTGCAAACCTATAGCCAATATGTAGACTCTTTCAATTACAACCATAGAAGAACTCCATTCTTATTCATTACTTATTTCTTACTTGTTCACTAGCTTTGGGACATGTGTTGTGAACTTATTAGTCCCAACCTTGTTAAAGAAGAAAACATGCATTCCAAGCTTTGGTTGGAAATTTGTTCCAACCTGACTGGAAATAAATGAAGTCTATAGGTTGGAGATGGGGTGCTGATCAGTTACATGTGGTTCTACCTTAGTAGCACAAGGATTTTCTGGGTAGAAATCAATGAACAGGGAGTACCGGACTACCGGCATTTAGTTACAAGTTAGCCGGTTGAAATCCTTTATTTCCGAATGAAGTTCAAAATTTCAGGAAAAGAACCTATCATTTTAGAGGGGAAAAAAAAGAATATTCTTTATTTTCTTAAGGCCTAGCCAAGAGTATTCTCCAAGCAACCGGTTGGTGCAAGAAAATGTAGGATTTTAGCCGGTTAAGCTGAAATTTCTTCCCGGACTGTGGTAGAAATCCAGCGAAATTTAGCCACTGTTTTGGGAACGCTGATCAGAGCTCGTTACGTGATGCTGGTGGGCTCCTTGCCGCGGGTCGAACTGGGGACCGAGGCCCTTACGGAGACCCAGGGTAAACGTTCCACGGCTTCTTCCGAGGCTTGTTCTTTCTCCTTCTCCACAGATACCCACCCACTCCCAAAGCCACCAGTAAGCTTACCACCAGCGGTACCCCAATAATCAAACCCTTGCGGCGGCCAGGGTCGGACCCGCTTGCAACACTGCATGTTCCGCAGCAAGCCAGGTTTTGGATGGTGCTCGTCAAGTCGGTTTTCACACAGAGACCTCCATTCGAGGCGTAATAGGTGCCGTTCGCTCCACAAGGTTGCATTGTTTCCCTCTGCAATTAATTGAGGAAAAATGAAACAACAAAGTTATCAGGCATCGAAGAAGTGATCAGCAAGTGCTGTGATTATAATGGGAACCAAGCCGGAGCTATGCTAGCTATGATTGAGAGGCTTTGTTTGTCTCTTTAGTACGTAGAGCAACTTAAAATCTACAAGAGGCTTGGTAACTTGCTTCATAATGTAGTCCCATTGTAGGCGTTACGAAATTGCTCCCTCTGTCCCACTAAAAGCTTCCCAAATTCTTCCCGTAAATCAGCCTAATTAGGAAGCTTTTAGTGGGACAGGGAGTATTTCATACAGTTACGCACTAGGATTCAGTTCGCAAGGGGCAGGAAATGCAATACATAACAAGAACAAACGCAGTCTTTTTTAATTCAGTCACCTTCATTAATTAAGTGCCTCTTTACAGGTGTTAAATATTCTAGCAATGTGAAGCGTTTGGCAATTTAATGAACCCAATTCATAATGGACCCCCTTCCTCAAGATAGAGCTCACGTGTTGATGCAAGAGTGAGCGATGTCCAAACAAACATCAATGTGGCTCAGTCACTACTTTGGACAGGGCTCAAGGTTTTAGAGATGAAACTCTCACTACTTACCACTATGGTGCAATTTGCAGCAGTGAGTACGATAGGCTTTGAAGGAACACTGTATCCCGTGATCCTACTGCGCAAGGCATTTTTGACTGGATTTGTCAAGTTGCCCATCAACTCCAGGTTGAGCGTTATTGAAGCAGCTCCGATGAGGTCACCCTCTAGAGTGAAAACTGTGCGCACACAAGCCAGGGTACATGCAAGATTAGCAGTCGAAGCTTAATTTGCGAAATCTATGACAATCACATTGGAAGTTAAGCTCAGTCAGAAAAAATCAATTCTGGTAAGTATTACTGTTGACTGACTCAATGATCTAGAGCTAACAACCATACTTTTAGGCAAACACTCGGATTGATATAACTTAGATGTAGAGTTTAAGGTGCCGGCCTTCAGAAGCGCAAAATATTGCGACTAAGTTACCAGTCCCCCCACTAACATGTAAACCAAAAGGTGCGGTCTATCGAGCAAATCAATAAGCACATAAACTTATAAGTTAGATCCAAGTTTGAAAGTCATTGATCATCACTGAGTCAGCTCCGTCCATTCAAACTGAAAAAAATCAAAGAAAAACTTAAGAAGAATCACTGAATGCGAAATCAATACTGACGGCAAGCAAACGGAAAGGCTAGTTTGAACAGTTACTTGTTACGGTGACGGCAGTTATCAAGTCTCCCCCAAATCGTTCATAGCTTTGGTACATGGGACTGTACTGGGGCCTTCCGCCTGTCTCAATTCTCTTCAGGTTGGCCAAGTAGGAGAAGTACTTGTTGAGGGCCAGAAGGGGGTTCTCCAGGTTCTTCAGAAGTGGTTCAAAATGCCCGCCCACAGCACACAGCTGTTGAGTCAATGGGTTGTTTGCCAAGTAGACATCCATGTCGTTACTCCACGGCAACTTGTATAGAAAGACTTTCACACCGGACAAGCTCGCAGAGGGAAGTGTGACATTTCCGAGAGTCGCGAACACACCGTCACTTAGGACGAGGATCACCTGCAACAGGAGGACCGGCCAATGCAAAGTGCATTGGAGATTTCGTTAAAAGGGCAGTATTCATATGCTATTTTTCCATTCGTTTTCTAGAACAGGTGTAGATTTCAGACCTCAAGGCCTTGAAATCTTGGAGTGATATACATTGTAGACCACATAGTCTAAACCTGAAAATGCCAAGTTTTTGGCATGTACCGCCATTTTAACGAAATATATGGCGAATTTCGTTAAAATGGTGGTATTCCATTAATTTGACACTTTTGACAGTTCAAATTGAGTGGTCTGAAATCTACACCTGTCATAGATCTTTGAAATCTATATGTGTTGTGGATTTCTGAAATCCATACTTTGTTCAAGATGTTTTAGACCATGCGATCTGAAATCTAAATCTGTCATAGATTTTGAAAATCTATATATGTCATAGATGTCTGAAAATCTATATTAGTCAAAAATATCAATTTTTAGTTCAAATTGTGCAATCTGAAAAATGGCATTTGGAATACCGCCATTTTAACGAAATTGGCCATATATCCATTTATTTTGAATGCTTTTACGTTATGTGAAGGATTTTCATAACAGTACATATAGAACCTCTCACAGTGCATGGTGCTAGGACTACACACTTAGAGAGGTGTAATGATGGACATCAAACTCATGTTGGCTCTAGCTACACTACTTTTCAGAAAAAGTGCTTCAAATTGGGCTCACTTACTAACTGCATAATTGATAGACTTTATGCACTAAGAGAGGATGCACTAAAAGAGGCTCTACTTGTAATTGAATATTGACTATTGAGGTTCAATATCTACTATGTGGAGTATCAAATGTCAATTTTGAGCAAATCATTGCTTAATTTATTGATTGCAAAGTATATATCCAATGAAGAAAAGAACACATTCCATTCATAAATGAAGGATTTGTTATTAGCATCAATTGGTGTTTAGGTTTGAAAAGTAGAACAATCAATTGGTCATTGAGATGCAAGTCTACTCCAAAATAGACATTTCCCACAGAAATGCTAAACTCGTCATGATTCTCTTCATTACTTGACGAATTCAATCATGAAATTTGAATGATTAGTTAATTAGCAATTAAGAAGATGATGAATTTTGTTAAAATGGTGGTATTCCAAATGTCATTTTTCAATCCCCCAATCTAAACTGAAAACTAGCATCTATGACTAGTATACATTTTCAAACATCTAGGACTCATGTAGATTCTCAAAATCTATGGTGGATTTAGATTTCAAATCACCCAGTCTGAAACATCTTGGACAAGTCTAGATTTCAAACATCTAGAAGACTAGAATGCATGTAGATTTCAAAAATCTATGGCAGATGTAGATTTTAGACTGCGTGGTCTGAACTGTCAAAAGTGTCAAACTAATGGAATACCGCCAATTTAACGAAATTTGCTATTGAAGTCGAAAGTGGCCCCTTTAAGCCTTTGGGGATTTAATGCCTGACTTCAAACATACTAATAGTTTGTTGAAAGTGTTTAACATCGGGATTAAAGCCTTAGCTCAAACATACTAGTAGTGTTTGAACTATCTTGAATTCAAGCACACAAATTGGGGTTTAAGATTCTAAGTTGCAGGAAAG
Source organism: Thuidium tamariscinum (assembly GCA_947034885.2). Lineage (NCBI taxonomy): Eukaryota > Viridiplantae > Streptophyta > Bryopsida > Hypnales > Thuidiaceae > Thuidium > Thuidium tamariscinum. The sequence continues at coordinate 10,286,322 of OX344756.2, forward strand.
GGGCAAAAATTGATCGAGTAGGCGGAGAACTAGCTGCAGGGATGGATCACACCTTGGCAGCGAACGCATTTGACTCAAAATTCGGCAAGGCCGTCAGAATTGCAGCCGTCAGATTCGATTGCCTATACTCGCTCTCAACCGTCTGGTTGTTTAACTCGTCTACCAGAGGTTGTAGCTCCGGATGGCCGGTGTCGTCCTGGTCCTCAACTAAGATCTGTTTCAAGCCAAAAGCACAGACAGAGACAAGCGGGAGCCAGGCTTACTAGCAGAGATTACTAGTTACAGGAATTCTGACGATTCTCAAGTTTCCCATGTGCAGCCAATAAAAATATACAGGTACTCATATCTAGCAAGAGTGACACTGATGTGTTTCTGTACAATATAGTCAAATCTTAGAACATTTTTTGCTAAACAGACTTGTCGCATCCAAGGCGCGCAATTAATAATGGCAACGCACAGCCTTCATTTGTGGGACCACGCACTCAGTGTGTACATCTTTCATAATTCTTACATAAGATTCAATTATACGTTACAAAATATGTTGGCATTGGTGGAATTCCACTACCCAAGGTGCTCATCAAGGTAACCAACCTAACACATAAATCTGGGCCAGTTCTAGTTTCTGGAGCTGTGTACAAAATGACTCTTGGCACCTCCAATTGCGCCAATTTCACGAAATAGATGATGTATTGCCATAATTCTAGAGAAGTGAAATGCAAATGCAACAGTACCGCGTGGTAACTGTGAGAGGTTTGGAAGAACGAGTTAATTACCGCTTCAGGATTGAGTTGATAGGCTCCCGTGCTGTTGAAGACAATCATGTTGACGTGGTCCCCCGCAGTGAGCGTGGTGAGCAGCTGCGAGGCGATGGTTTTGGCCACTTGCAACAAGCTGCCAGCGCCGGAGCTCGGTGGCAGATTGCCGTTCATGGACGCGGCCAAGTCGATGAGCACCGTCACCACCTTCACCACCGAGGTGGAAGTACGGAACCAAGGGCGATTACGTGGGTCGTACTCCCTGCAGTCTTCAACACTTCGAGCCTGCTCAAAATTCAAATTGAAACAAGACGACAGTTAGGTTGAATTGGCGGAGTTCCACGTTTTCAATTGAAACATTTCTCATCAAGGTGCATGTGCGAGCTTGAATTGAAACGTAATAATGAAATCTGTACCAGTCCTAGTTTTTAAGAGCTTTGTCCAGGTGAATGTCACAAATTTTGGACGGTCTAAACGTTTTCGAGTTGTCATAGAACAGAAAAACTTCCTGAAGGCATATATTTCCATCTCGAAGTCATTGAATAGAATTAGGAGAGTTTCAAAACGAGTTACCGATCCTGGAAGTGCTCTCCACGTCCCATCCACTGGTGCAAAATGCGATCGAGTGAAAGCCGATCCCAAGCTGGTCGTCGTGAAGGACTTCATCAAAGCATCCAGCTCCCTCTGGGAACAAATGGAAAGCATGGTATCCACACTTTGCAAGTCCGTTGTTGCTGCCACTCTACGAACACAGGTCACATCCAAGTGTAATGTCTTGGTCAGCACACAACACTGAAATGTAAACAAGGGATCTAGTAAAATTAGAATGTTTCGAACGACTAAATTACAGAGAAAACCCGCTTTTCACTGCGTTTTTTGGAGTTTTAGGAGCCGATGGAGGGGACTCCTTTAGAGTTTTAGTACTCCATCTAGGAAGACTTCCTATAAGTAGATCTTGCACAGGATTTATCAATCTCTATGATGATGTCTGAACGTTCCTGAACAGTACAAGTCAGTTTAATTATGTTGAAAATCCTGTTGAAAGGGCTCCTCAAGGCCTCATCATATAAGTACTTAGAAGATAGCAATCTTCAGATTTCAAGAAAATGTCGAAGTGTCAAACCCTAATCTAGTGCACATCAAATTAAAACCATCTGTAGATCAAATCGAATAAACATTGAAACAGCAGGAACACTAGTGTGCCCTGTGCTGTTGCCACAGCCAGAATCAAACTAAAAGTAGTTTTCCAATTTTTCAATTCATTAAAACTTTGAAATTCAACAACTTTCACACCGTGAGTCGTCGGAACCAAGCCCATGCACCCCTCCTCGCCCAGAGCTTTCCGAAGGCACCAAGCACCGCGACTGGGATGAACGGGCCAGGAGATCTCAATGCAACAAACAAACATTGAAACAAATAAACAAAACAAACAAACAAACAGCCTGTCTTAAGATATAGATTGCTGGAGTGGGGTGGGGGAGTAAACAACATTGCCAGGCTAATTTCACGTACCTGACGTAACTCCGTGTGTAATCGAGATACATGCTCGTGCAGGGGGTGCCATTTTCGCGCGCAGGACAATACGTGCTGTTCACCACGGCCGTGCAGGTGAAGTCCTCTAAATCCCCCAGCAAAGGCTCACAAACGCTGTGAGAGCAGTTGGAAGGGTTGTTGCATGTTGCCAGCAATTCTACAGAGACGGTTCAAACGAGCCCATTAATAAATCTCATTCCTTCTCAACATCCAGTTGAACGCGCGAAAACTAGAGAAGTTCGGTGACCGACTGACCCGAGTACTTCCGAGAGGAACATTTAAATATTATACCACATTTGCGATTGTCGTTGCGGAGGGCTTGATTCGCTAGCTCCACGACCTGGTCTTCCTTCAAATTTAAGTAGTCCTCCCCTTCATCTCCAACAATCACAGAAGAGAACCCCACCAACACAATGCAGCAGAGCAGCACCCAATCCCTGCAAAATCTTCTCATTCTTCTATTCTGCGAAGAAGAAAACGATAAACAACTTGATTCAAATGGAGCTCACGTCAGTTGCACAAGCCCCAATAGACTCGATCGATCGACCTTAGGACTAACGTTGCACAAATAAGCTACAAAATAATGCAAGTGGGGAATCGAAGGTGAGTAAGGGGAACACAAACAAATCCCGTTTGTGATGACAGTGGCTTGCATACAATTTCGATCCCTGATGTTCTCACTCTTCCCCCGGCCCTGAGATCGAGGAAACCCTACAAACTCCCTGTGAGATCGATGAATTCCATACTGACTTCAACATGAGGAGATTTCAAAATCACCAACTTAAAGTTACGTTCAAACCCAGTCTTCACATGATGAGCACTACCATTAGTACTTGCAATGTAGCAATCACTAGTCTTCGCAAGCTAGAACCCACATTACATTTCTTCGATCATATGTCACTTGGAATTAATGATGCTAGAACATTGAAAACAGACTACAGGTTTGCAAACAAGTTTTCAAACAATCGTGAACTGGTCCTACTGACTGATGTACTTACATTCTGAATGATCGATGCTGCAATAGAATTTGGGCGGCAAACAAGCACGAACGCCGTCTTTGTTCGATCGTACCACGTTAAGTTTCTCTTCAAAAGTTCAAATGTTCGATGCCTCCAGGTACGTGGCCGACTTGAAATCGGGTTCGTAATCCAACTATAAGAAAGAAAACGAGAGAGACGTGTATCGATCGAATTCATGTGCTTGGAAGCTTGAGGCAGGTAGTGTAGGCCTACCTTACAAGTCGACTGATGATGTAGACGCTAGCTCCGGCCGACATGGGTTGTCAGTAGAAAACGAGGAGCGAGAAAAAAATTGAAAAAGAAAATGTGAATTACGTACGTGGTTTCCTGGCGCCGAGGATTTGCCGACGGACTATAATTTATTCCTGAATCAGGGCTCCTTCCACTGTTGAGCATCTTTTGAATGCATACTTCTCCATGAATTGTGGGCGACCGGACCAAGTTTTGACAAATCACGGTTACCGAAGCAAAATTTGACCATTGACCTTCAAATGTTTGAAGAAATTTGACCTTTTGTGAATAGTTTCAATCTTAGTTTAAAAAATGATCCAATTATAGTTTTTTCTTCTATTTTTTCTTGTTTCTGATTATTAATAGGTACATACTAAAACAGTCAATAGTAATACTATAATCAGCTAGAATAACTCAAAATCAAAATTACAAGTAAATCACTTTGCATATATATTAATACTTGAAGAATGTTTGTATTGAAACGGATGTCATTGCAGTATGGTTTTGAAGTTAAATTTGTATAAAAACGTTTCCTTTTTCAAAACAATGTCCTCAATGCCATGAAAAGCTGAAATGAATTAAAACCCAACTCGGAAGACAGCTAATAAGCTTTTCAAAATTTCTTGAAACCCAAGAAGCCATGATCCCAAGCCCGCTCTTAAGCGCCATGTACTTACAAAGAAAGAATGATAGGCCTAGAACTTCTCGGAGCAATAAATTACAGTAAAAGGGGGCCGGCCTGTTTGCCCACACAAGAATTTTATGAACTGGTTTTCTACTCCTAACTACACCCTGACCTCTTGAATCTCATCACCTAAGGGTCCCAACTTCTTCACATTGAATGTGCGCTGTTCTAATCAATGATTCTGTGGCAAGTGTGCAGGATAATTTAGTTAGAATGTCATTTCTAGCAAAAGGCTGTAATGTAATAAAGAGGTTTGCGTGTAATTTGAATGTGGAACTCAAGTAAACTACAGTCAGTCAGTGATAGTATAACAAGTTTGCAGGATATTCCAGAAACGAATGAGGCGTGTTCAAGGTCCGTCGTCGCAAAGCACAGGTCTGCTTGTAAACTCACAGCAAAAATAATGTCCAGATCGGCCACGAACTCAGTCTTGAGAGACCAGAGTCAAATCCGTCTTCCCGGCTGCAGCGTTGCCAGCAGCAGGCTCCGCACACATGCAATCTGGAGCTGGAAATTGGTAGAGTGATTGTTTGGGACAGTTTGTAAACAATGAAGCAAAAGGGACAGGCAAGGACTTCCTGGGTTGCAAGCCCTTGAAATCACTGTGTCTCCTCATGTCTACCAGGCTCTTCCGAAATACATCCCACCTGCCACACACACAGTATCGATCAAAAATTGATCAAAAATCAGAACCAGAAGCTGCACTAGAAAATGCCTTGGAACAAATTTGTCTAAAACTTTGTGCCAATGGTTTGTAAACAATCAAAATATCAAGACAGCATTTCTCTATCCAATAATCTACACTCCACCTTCTCTCAGGGCTTACAAATTGGAACAGTTTAGACACTGAGATTCACTTCGATTCGTATCAATATGGAAGTGGCCTCATTCAAGGAGTGTTTTTAAAGGATAGAGAATGCGTTGGTAAGAGAAGCCATACTCTATGTTTGGATTATCGAGTAGTAAGACAAGGCGTCTCTTGTCTGGGTGGATCGTTTTCGAGTGGCCCTTGTTGAGAAAGCGGCGATGTCCCATTAAGACTTGCGGGAAGTTGCCACCTTGGGTCGTCACAAAGACTTCACTGTGGAGGCACACGGTGTAGTCAATGGCTGCTAACCGTGAAGAAAAGCCCTGCCACAAAAACAACCTCCCCCAGTGAGCCACTAAATGTGAGCATTAGTTAGGGTTTTAAGGGTTTTGAGAGTTTAGGGTTTCCCTAACATGTGCATGAGATTGATCTAGAAAACTCAAAATTCAATTGGACAAGTTTCGCATTATGCCCAAATAACCATTTTCTCAAAAGCTTTGCAGCTTTCTCTCAAGTGCATTCTCCTCAATAAAAACACCTACTAACAGCAGTAACTCGTCACTCTTCCACAACAGACAGTCAAAAAGTAAAGATGGCTCACTGGATTTGAACTTGTAAGATGAGGAAATTGTATGTTTTACCTTGAAACGAGCATACTCTTCTGGTGTTAGTAACGTTTCTTTCGTTTGAAGATATGGAAACATTCTCCGGAGCGGCTCCATGCTGTCTTCTCCTTTATAAATCTTTCCAGCTGCGAGATAGATGGGTGTAGTGCTCCGAAACCCCATTCCACGAAGCATCATTCCTACCTGCAATCAAAAGAAATTCATAGCTTCCCTCAGTTCAGTAACAATACACAGCCTTGTTTTCATTAAAACAGGCACTTCAGTCAATTTTGCGCAGTTTGTAAAGCTTTGGGTGGTACCCTAAAGCACTTCATTCTGACCATACATACTGAGATGCAAGGAAAAAACTACTTTGAATGCAGGTAATTTATAATCAAAAAAATGATTAAAAATTTGATTTCCAAAGAGGGATCGTTTTATGTACCTCAACTGGCGTCAGTGGACACTTTCCATTCCTTCTAATTGCCTCAGGTGATAAGTTTAGACGGCCTGTCCTAGTGAATTTGCCACGCCAGGATCTTTCCCGAAAAAAATCAAGTCGAACTTTCTCTTCCTTATCACCCTCGTACACGCACAGAGAGAAAGCCACCATGTCCTGGTGTGAAACACATAAAAAATAATAACCACTTCGTCAGGAAAAAAATAAATACATACATGACCATGAAGGAATCCAGTCTCTGTCCACAAAAATTCTCAATTAGATTGCTGGTAAAGCCAACTAATTAAATCTACAAACCCACATTGTGTCATGAGAATGAACTAGTAGAAAGCTAGTCTTGAAGCACCAATGAGAGCACCAAAGCTTGGTGTTCATCAACAAGTTTTTTTTAAAAGTACTATCAAGTGGTGTCACTGCCTTGACTTGAATTTAGAGGGCCAGTCTGTTAAACAAAGCAACATATCGCCTAAAACAGAAACATTGTTGCCCATATCGGTCATTGTATGCTGATTTATCCTTTTTAATGTGTGTAAATCTAATTTAGCAGTCACACTATTTTAATGCAGACTGAGATAATATTACGATGTTGAACTGATTTCCACCCAAGAAACTAAAAAGTATAGTATTGCCACTAATTTGGCACCCTCACTAATTAAGTAGTTGAATCAGTGTACCTCCTCGAACCGCAGATGAATGGAGACGTAATGGCCGTTGGTTCGGAAGCTCTTGGACTTCATTCGTTTCACTACTATTTCACCTAGATCAGCAATGGGCTGGGCAAAACGGAGGGCCACAAAATTGGCGTAGCACCTCAGTTTTTGGATTTGCTTTGGGACACCGTCGTAAGCCAGACGGTTAGCGAAGGGAGTAAATCTGATAACCCTGCCAAAATACCACAAACCCACCCCAAATGAACAAAAATTCTAATTTTAATATTAAATTCTTAGAGTTCAGAACGATGCAAGCGTCAGGTGTAATAATCATCATAACCCTAAAACAAAGTCTACAAAATTTTCAGAATCTCAAGCAGACACCAAAATAATCAGCAGCTAGCTACCTTATGAGAGGCTCTGTTTTCTATAGCACTGACTCCCTTTTCAAGTAAGGCCACACTTAAACTTCCCCACATTCATAGCATTTTCCAGTGATTTTCCCCCTCGATGCATTGAGCTTACCCTCTTTGTAGAAGCTCAGGGAGACAAAACTCCAAATAAAATTTAGGAAGAGACCACGCTTGCACTTTGGGAATCTTGTATATCATGCTCGCGTTTTCATATCGGTCCAGCACTTCTCGAGGCAATTCTCGCAGCACTCTCACTTGCTGAGACAGAGATGAGATGAAGAATTCCTCATCAAAGATTTCCCCAAAAGTGCTGCCACCAACATGGAGGAAGGATAAACAAGTTAGCAGCAGAAATCATCCTAGTCACTCAGTTCTCCAAAACTTTTACTGTTCCTTGAAATTAACTCTTGCTCAATACCTTGGAGAAGTTTTGATTTTTCACAAGATGATAAAGATACTGCGTGTGAAATAAAAACAAAAAAAACAGGAGAATCCTGATTTGATTCTCGTGATGACAAATATACTACTGGGTATAAGAAAATATCTGCAAATCTCGACTTATCGACACATGAATGGTCAACCGAATGATAATTTGTCTCCTCATTAGAATCTTCAAATACCTAATAGAAAGTGTGCAGCAGTTTGTTGCATTCCAAACTCGTTAAAGATCCAATTTTCTCAGCTCAGATTTTCTTACAAGAACAATGCACAAAACCCACAGGAAACGAGCTACACATGCAATTTTCATGCAATTCCTGCGGACTCTGATAAATCTAGAGATTGCAATCCACACGAGTTTCAGAATTTTGACACAGCGGAGATTTCTTTTGACGCTTTGAAGTGGTATTTCAATCCAGAATAGATTATTGGATACTATTGATTCCTCCACCACAGTAATCAATTACAGGGAGAAAATGGACAATCCACACACCTGGGGTCTTTCCACACGCTGTTGAGATGGAAGTGAGGAATAATCAGAGTCGCATTGAGAAGCTTCGCAACTGCAACAGCGTTACATATCTGCATCCCAGACACAATGAACATGGGTTTCAGAAACCCAACAAACAAAGCACTCCCGATTCTCCTCAGGAACTATCACAAATTGCGTTTGCGCCGCATCAGTACGAAAATTCAGTGAGAGAAATTAATTTAGAGTAATACATACTGTGGAGCGCTGCTGGTTAAGGCCGCCATTAGCCTCCACGAGAATATATCCATTTGATTTGGGCAGACCTGCACATCCAATCTTGAGTAAATCATGTTAAAATTTGGCCGATTGTGAACGTAGAAGGTGTTGGTGGATTACAAGGACTATTTAAGAAAATTAGGGCAAAGGTTACCTGCGTCCTGATGAATGGAACTAAGACAGGGTGTGAAGCCCCCACCCTCTTTCGGATACTCCCACACGGACAACACCTGTCGTCCATGACTTCCTCCAAACGCGTCATTCAACACCCCAGATTCAACCTATACATTGAAATTCCGCCAATAATTATCAATACAACAAAATGAAATGAATCCTCCATAACCCAATTTTCGAAAGTCTAGGAGAATAATTCTCACTTAAGGGAAATCTCTAGGTTTTTTTAAGTTTCGAAATGGCAACCATCCTTCCCATGATCCATTGCACCGACTATGAAGTTCAAAAATTTTACACAAACAAATTCAAACTTGGTAGCTGTAGCTGAATTGTTAAACCGTAACTCTTAAACCCACTCTGTTATTATCAATACAGGCGAACTCATTGCAACTATGTTATTTCAATTGGAAACGCGAAACATTCTCAATTTAGTTAAATCGTGCAGGATTTCAAGACTTCGGCAATGTTCAAGCGCGGGCGCCTTGAAATCCGGCTTGAAATGTAAATCAGTAGAAGTTCTAAATTTTTAGAGCATTGTGTGCAGTAAAATGTCACGATTCTGCCACTCTGAATCGCACCAACGTAACAAATTGCCGTTTAAACAAGCTGAAATATGAGCTGTAAGCAATTCAACTGCGCATCTGTGATCTCCAATGAGGGTGCAAGAGGCGGTCTTACCAATGCAGGCTGTTGCATTGCAACCATAAAAGCCCAAATCCTTCGTACATGTTTACTATTTACCCACGTATTTACCCCAAAAGTAGTCACAATGAAAAGCTGTTATACTGAAAGTTGAAGCATCAAGTTGCAAGAATGAGGAGTTACTCATGATAAAAAAAACCCGCCTCGAAACACTACATTTATCATGAAAAACATGGACTTCAAGGTTACAATTGAAATGTGAAGCTGATTTAACTGCTGAAAGTGATCTCATTAAGGCCGCTTTACACTTAAGGTCAGACCAATCTGACTCAAGAAAATCAAGAGTCAACAAGAAAATAAAAAATTCTGAACTCTTTATAATAAAATATATAAAAACTGCGCCGTTTCATTTCTAAACTCTTGGGCCAATGCGAGTGCTCATAAACTTAGTTTAATGATTTCCCTAGCTTTCGCATCTTTGGCATTAGTTCAAAGTTCAAACCTCTTCCCTCGGGTCTAAATCTTTTTCGAAAGTTTGAAAAAAAGGGCGGCATTGGGGAGGGGGAGGGCACCTCACTCACCCCGGCGGCGTCGACTTCGGCGAGCTCCATCTGCGGCCATAGCTTCTGGAAAACCAGGTGGCTCTTGTACACCGACCCGGGGCGATACCTCCCAGGGAAGTCGGCGATGGAGAGGTCCCCTCCCACATAAAGCAATGTCCCGGTAATGTACATCAACGGCAACAGCAACAACATCCGGTGACGTCGAAAGAAGAAAGAAAGAAACAGCTGCGTCACCTTCTGCAACAAGGAAGAGTGCAACAGCCCCCCTCCTCCTCCTGAACGGCCGTGGTGAAGCCCACCACCAGGCTTACTCACTCCTGGAGAGCCATACTTTACAGCTTTGAAGCTGTGGCTTCGCATGGTGCTGGAGGTCCGGCCACTGCTGCGGAGACGCGGGGAGTGCGCAGGGGACCCCGGTGGCGTCGACGACAACGACGGGGAGAGGTGCGACGCCACGACATGACTAAGAGCCACCGCCGCTCCCCCGCGGCTGAACGCACTCGGCGTCTGCATCAGGTCAAGGGACGATGGGAATCCAGCCGCGTAGTAAATCCATACGGAGGGATCCGCAAGGAAGCCAGCTGAGTCGAACTGAAGCTAACTGAAGCCAAAGTAGCAGACTCGACTCAAAGGACTCGACTCCAAGGGATTCAAAGGAATGTAACTCAAGCGAACGCAATCGAACGAAATGCAAGGTCGCGGACTCGACTCAAATAGATTCAGAGAATTCCAGCTGAATCGAATTTGACGTGAACTCCAAGCGAGAGTAAGAATGTGAGTTTGGAGCGTGGAATTCACAATGCACGCCTGTTAGGATGCGGAGCTCCATTCGCGTGTACGTTTTCCCTTGAGGCGCTGTCCATTCACCTGCCCACGGAATGCTGGCAACTGACGTAGACACTCACGGATTAGCCACCATAGAGGAACCCAGGGGAGACGAGGAAAGTGTGCCGGACTGCGCCGCAAATCCCAGCAAACCTTGGAGAGAGGAAAAAGTTTTTTCAGATAGAACGGGGGAGTGTGAGGAAATGGCTGGATTGTTGATCCGAGAATTGAAGGTGTTCCCGGATCCGTCGCCATCCCGCCCCGCCCTGGCGGTACGGCTTGCGCGCCGCGCATTCGAGGCGGGGCGGGGTTTACGGATCCGAAGTTAAGACGGGAGTAGGCCTGTGTCCGCTTGGATCGCCGAGAATCCCACTTGGGAGACGGAGAATTGCGCTGCGCTCCCGGGTTAGCTGCGCTGGACAGGCGGTTGGCGCGCGCGACGCTCGCTTCCAGGGACGCGCCTCGTCGCGCCCGGGCGCGTCGCTAAAATGGGGATTGGAGAGGCTGGCCGCGCCCGCACGGCCGCGGCAGAGCCAGCTTTCGTAGCTTTTCTTTTATTCTTTTTTTCATTCTAAACGAATCGGCAAAAATTAAGTCGTTTTTGGAAGAAAAGTGACAATTTTTCATTTTGTGAACGGTCTCATGCAACGAGAATTTGATGAATTTTGGCACTTGTAAAGCAAAATCAAACCATCAAGCTACTATAGTAATACATTATGTCCTTGTGCCATTGCCACAATTTAAATAAAAGTGAAAGTAATTTTTTAAAATTTGCAAATCTATAAATAAATAAATAAATAAGAATAATTTTTAATTAATATGTAAAAAAGGAATGTAAGGGTTTTGTAGCAGTGTGAGAAGTTGCATTTTTTCAACAAATAGAAAGCTTTAAAGTGGAAGGTCCTAAGAGCAATTGGGCTCTAAATTGGAGCACTTCCTTAAATGTACACAATTTGTACATGTTTCTTTTTCACAACCTCTAGTAATATAGATATGATGTCCTGGATGATGTACATTTTAGGAAGTACTCCATTTTAGAGCCTTATGTTGTTTCAACTTCAAAATTTTATAACTAATTCCACAAAGCTTCAAAAAAATATGAAACAACTTGGGTTGGATGTCAATTCCACTTGTCTTTTAGGGAAATTTTAATGAAAAATATTTCAAGATGTTTCACCTCCTAAAAATTAAAATTCCATCTCATAAATGCTTCATTTATGTACCTCTTCCCTCATGCTCAAAACAATGGCTTTGTTTCGTGGCATTTGGACCTGCAATGAGAAAATTCTAGCTTTCCTAAAATAAAAGATAACTTAATAGTTGATTTATTAATTCAAAAGTTATTCAAAAATCAAATATACTTTCACATTGCAGGTCCAAATGCCACAAAATAAGTCCATGCATTCCTTGTGAAGAGCTTTCTAGCAATACTAAGATTGTAGCCAAAAGGGTTACTGTTTATTAGATATGGGTGTATCAAATAAATAAAATAAGAAAAAAAAACTGATTTTAGATATAAATTAACAAATTATCACTCAAATTTCTTTGGCACTTTGAGCCCAAAAAATGCTGAAAATGGTCACTTTTGTGTGAAGACTTTTCAATGAATTTCTTGATACTTTGACAAGTTTAACTACAAGAACTAAAATCTACAAAGTTCTTATATGTTTAGAGGTCCAAAATTGCCTCAAAATACTAGTATTCAAAGCAAGGCTAAAATCTTCATCTCTATTTTTTTTTTGACAAATCCAATTGTTGGATTTTTTTAGTAATCTTGTTAAAGTAAACCTTCTCAAATTTCGACAATAAAAAACCTCACCAATCCTTTTTTTTTCAATACCATAGGGCCAAATTGCACCATTTCAAAATAAATGTTTTTATTTTGCCAAATAAAAGTAATCTTTTTTTGCCAAAAATTTTCCAAATCTCTTTGAAATATGGATGAAGTTGCCAAATTTGGATGAAAAAGTGTATAAATATGATGGAAAAGTGTTTTTAAGTCCAAAAGACAAATGAATGTAGAAACATAATACTTCACCAAATTTGAAGTGATTGCTATCTTGGCACTTTTTCAAAAAGTAAAACATGATGCTTGAATTTTTTTTCAAAAGTGTTTTCAACTCTTTGCAATTGGTCAAATTTCATCTTTCAAACATTTTGTCTAAGAATGTATAGATCCTACAACTTTCAACCCTCTATAATATGTTGAAGAAATAAATTTGGAATATACATAAGAAATTTAAAAAAAAAATTCATATCCATGATTTTAAAAAATAGTTTGTAGAAAAACAATATAAAATGATATAAAGTACAAGATTGTATTGAATTTAATCAAGGAGTTGAAAAATGCCAATCCTAATTGTTGTTGTATTTTCATAATTAACAATCTATATTTTATATTTCTCATTTTTCTCAAAGAATATTAAAAATTGACTTAAATAAAGAACATAGAGATTCCATAATTATCCACAAACACAAAATTCTCATAACGTTCATCTTGTTACTACGAACTTCATGTAGAACAAATGTTGAAAAAATAATAGTGTATCTTTAGAAGTAAAAATAAATATCATTTGTGAGATCTAGTAGCTCAAAATATATGTTTTTTCCACTCCTTGCCTATGAGGGTATTTCAAATTAAAAAACCCATGACAATTTTATAATGTTACCTTTCAAAATTCAAAATTCAAAACTACCTTTTTCTACAATTTAGATGATGGAATGTTGCTTTGTTAAAACCAAAAGTGAGAAGAAAAAAATATGAATAAAAGTTCAATGATACAATTTTTATAGCCTAAAACATGATTTTCTTATGCCATTGACCAAGATTATCGTGTGTCAAAAAAACTACCAAGTAGCAATTCCTCACAATTCTTCTTATAATTGCAAAAATTGAATTTTTGAAGCCAAATCACTCAGGAATCCATAGAGAATGCATCAAAGCTAGTATGTTTTGAGCTCAAATCAAAATGTTAATCTAAAAATATAAATTATAAGCATGAAAAAGTCAAAAATCCAATTGTTGCAACTAACCAAAATGTCAAAAACCAAGTGAATGTTGTTGTAAGGAATTTTAGGAATGAAGACTCTTCTATGACATGCCCCTTTGACACCCAATTCTATAGGCTAAAATTGCAATCTATACCTTAAATTAGACTATTTGTTTTGTTTGTTACATTGAGATCTCTTGGACTATACATCCCCTTACCACATTCTTTGTACTGTTAACAAGGAACTCTCACCCTCATTAAGGAGGAATGCATGGACTTTGTTTTATGGCATTTGGAGCTAGTCTAAAAAATGTAAAATTAAAAAGTACAAAAAATGATAAATTTAAAAATACTTTTACTTATATTTTGGTTGTAGAATGATACATGGCAAACTAGTCACTATCAAGCCACAACTAAGTATTGACCAAATATAATCAATTAGTATTTTTTTTATTTACTGATTTTTTTTACTCTTACTTTCAAAGACATACTATCATAAACTTTGTGACTTGCACTATTTAACTCTCCATCTACAACATGCACTCTTGGCATCCAACTCCATAAGTCAAAATTTCATTCACTATCAAAACACCACTAAAATTTGATAAAAAGAAAAAAAGACTGTTGATTAGCTCAATCAGGATAATGCCCCAATACAAATAATGAATTATCAACTAATATCAACTAGAAGCTTGCAACCCCATTCCAATTACTTAAGGAATTTAGCATAGCTCCTAGTTGAGTTTGATGAAGGGAAATTTCTTCCTCTAAGGAGAAATAAATTTCAAACAAATTTGGAATTTTTTCATTTTTTTCACACAAAAACATAATTATTGTGAATTTTTTTGTTCACATTTTTTGAAACCTAATCTTGACATTTTGGTATGTCTCATTCCAATTATAGGCTAGTCAAGAAATGCAAAAGAAATCAATGGCTTATAATGCATCAAAATGGGCCAATTACTCCCACCTCCTATGCTTGGAAATAGAGCAATGTAGGTTTTGGAAATAGAATAGTGTAGGCTTTGGAAATGGAATGCTAATTGGAAAGGGTTTAGCTACCTTAACCCTAGAGTGCTTTGATGTCGACTTTTTGGATAATGTACAAATTTAAATCTCAATTTCTTTGTCATTACAACTTAGATGAAAGTCATCTTGATTTTTCGAGATACTTTATGAAGTTGTGATCCTATGCAAGGGTTGGATTTGGTGTAACTAGAGAACCTGTTTTTCACAAATTACAAATGTGGAAGTATGTCAAGTGGTTGATTTGGATTGACTCTAATTCAAACTTGGAATTGCAAAAAAAAAATTATAGAATCAAAAAAAAAAATATTCCAAAAAATCACCATGTCAAGATAACTTCATTTCAAATCCTTTCCAACAAAATTCACTCAAAAAATGACAATATTTTGCTTGTGATTGAATTTTGAATGAATTTTGAATGAATTTTGAATTTTCTCCTTCAAATTCATAGAAAAATATTGGTGATAGCATTGGTAAACCCAGCCATATGGATAGAATCTAAAACTCAAACTCTACAACTTTTATTTGCATTTCAATTCCATATTTTGCTTCAAAATAGCTCTTTATAATGATTTTTCTCAATTTTGAAGATGAGTCTCGATGCTTAGGGGTTAACCGGCCTAAAGGACGTCTTGCTAAGTTTGGCAACATTGCAATTTTTGGTAGATACGTGTGATTAGAGATTTTTATATTTTCAGCCCAAATTTTAATAGAAGGAGGGACAAGGAATATCTTTCATGTATAGTAAAAATCACAACATTTGGAAACATGAATCAAAAGTTGTAGCCTAATATGTTATTGTTTTTGAAAATGGGCAATTTGAGATTTTGAATAGACTAAAAAAATTAGTTTTCAGTGAATTTGAAATTGGTTTTCTTCATTTATGTATGCATCAAAAGCTTTAAATCATTTCATTTTGATCATGGAGTCAAAAGTTATGAGGCATTTTTGTAGGCAGGCACTTATGGATTCTCTACTCTAAAATAAACTTCAAAATCCTTTATTTTACTCAATTTCTAATATTTTTTGAAAAAATAGAATCATAGGATGTAAATTTTTTTTTTAAATACTCCAACCATTGGGATTGGCATTTTTCAATTTGACAATTAAATTCTTAACAATTTTGCATTTTGAATCACTTGCTACTTTTTTTTACTTACTATTTTTTTCCTATATGTTGTACAATTCTAAACAATTTGAAATTTTTTAGGAAACTACCCTACTTGGCTTTAAGAGTGAATCAAATGAGGCACAACTATTTTGACCCTTTTTTCATATAGCTTTTACCTTTTGAAGTGCAACTACCCAATTTTCTAGAGGTTGAAGAGAATTATTTTTTATAATTCAAATGCTAATATCTTGCAATCTACATGGTGAAAAACTTTAAAATGTTTAAAACCAATTTACTTCAAGATCTTATGGTTACAAATCTCAAAAAATGTTTTAAAAATAAAATTTGGTGTTGGTACTAGAAATGATAGTTTTTGACCATTTTTGGAGTAAACATATGTAGTTAAAGGAATTTAAAGGATTAATGTCACAAATTGAGTTGTTTTTCAATTCTATACTATCACTAGAGTTGCAAGTCAACTAGTCAATATATTGGTATGAAGCTCATAAAGTAACCATAATTGGCATCTAAACCAGGACGTTTCACATTTTTTAGACCTTTTGTAGAATTAGTTACAAATTTTTTAAGTTAAAAAGAAGTAGTCATTGTTGGTCATTAAAAGCAAACACCACTTGAAATGTGCAAAATTGATACATTGAAGACAACAAAATGCACCTTTGAATCATGTTTGCTTTTATTGCCTAGTCGGAGTTAGAGTTTCTTACCTTACAAAGATTTAAACACTAGACTATTATACTACAAAATCCTAAACCACCATAAGTTTTATTTGATATTGGTCTTGACTCTAACAAGATGTCTATTACACATAATCAACATATAGAATTTCAAACACAACTCATCATACACTAAATTTCCCTCAACCCATCTCTACCAGTATCCTATACTTGATTTTATGATTCTATTCTCTATCACCAAATAATACTATAGACTTTTCCTTCAAACAAAGGTACAAATTCTTTGTTTCACCCTTACAAGTAAGGTGTGGAAGATAAGATAAATGGGTTCTTAATTTGCATCAAGCTTGAACCACTCTCAAAAAACACTAGAGTATCTTTTTTCTTCTTCTATAGTTTAGGGTTTATTGCCATTCTAAGTTTCTAATACATGGAATGTTGTTCCCTCTTTTGTTCCCTTTCTCTCTTTCCACATCCATCCAAGTATGAGCCAAATGAGATTGAGATTTAAGGGATGTCATGGCTCCAAACTTATTGAGAAATAAGGTAGAAGGTTCTAAAATGGACCAAGCTTTGTGATTGTCATATAATGTAGAGCTAACACCAAATGAATGTACAAGTTATGTAATTTCAAGAAGTTGATGTGTTTAATAACCAATTCCCTTCATCTTTAAAAATTTGTAACTAATTCTACAAAGGTTCAAAAAATATAAAATGTCAATTCCATTTTTTTTCCTATCAAAATTTACTAAAAATTATTTCAAAAAATTTAGATTCTCCTAAAATGTGATAAACTCTTAAAAGGATGTTTTTTGCACTTTCAACTATCCTCGTGTCAATGGCTAAAATAGGAGGTTATAAAAACAATAAGACTCTAAAGTGGAGCACCTCCTTTAATGTACATGATTTGTACATCAATTTCTTTTTCAAAGTCTTTAGCAATGTTCGAACAATGTACATTTTAGAAGGTGTTCCATTTAAGAGCTCTATGCCATTTCAATTGCAAAATTCTATAACTAATTCCATAAAGCTCTAAAAAATATGAAAGACTTGAGATAGATGTTGATTCCACTAGTCTTTTAAGGAAAATTCACTAAAAAAATATTTTCAAAATGTTTCACCTTCCAAAAATCCAATTCCAACAATTAGATGCTCTATTTATGAACCTCCTACCTTAATGGGACTACGACTATAATGAATGTAACCTTAATGGGACTATGACTACAATGAGTGTAACAATTAGTTGTTTCTTTCAATACTAGAGCCCCTTCACAATTGATTCTAAAATTAAAAAACAACTTCTACCCCAACACTTTGAAAATTTATAGTTTTTTCATACCTACCCTCAAAATGTTCTTAAAGAATAATTGGCAATCAAATTCCATAATCATCCAATTCAAATGTTTGACATATGCACAATAAGAATCTCTCTAAAATCCTCAATTAGAAGGTTATATTATATGTAATATTTCAATAATTCATTCCAAATTTTTTGAACAAATAATGCAGAGAATCATTGGTATTGAAATCAATATTATAATTGCAATGGTAGTCAGTTGGTCACCAATGTAGCACACTTGAGTAATTGAACATTCCTTAAAATAATACTTTAATGATTTTGAGACTAATCAAATCAATTATCTAATATTACTTGAAACAATATATGTATCTATAAGACAAATTAAAAACCTATCACTACAAAATCATGCAACTAGCGCACAATAGAATTCTTTTGGATAGAATTGCATGCTTCTTTATAGCTTGATATGAAAGATTGATTATGTAATTTGTTGAGATAAAGGCCTTGTTCTTCATTGTTTTCCATTGCACAAGTCATGTTGTGTGCTTGTCTTTGCAAAAATGGACGACGAATAGTTATAGAAGATCTTAGTTTGGCCTTGAAAAAGGGATGATTTAAGGCTTGTAATGCAGTAAGGCGCTTTTGGGGGTCCCAAACTAACAATGATTGAATCAAATTCAAGGCCAAATAGCTTGCATTGGGAATGCAACTTGCAAGGTTTACTAATGGGATGGTATTCTTGAATTGAAAGTTGCAATTATCTGCAAGCATACAACCTTCCTTCCATGTATGATAATTAGGTGCACCAAGTACTGTAGAGATTTGATCAAGTTGACTTTTTCCATTGGTGCCAGGAAATATAGGTCGAGATCTAAACATCTCTACTATAATTACTCCTAAAGACCACATGTCTATAGATGTTGAATAAGATGGAGAACAAAGTAGAAGTTCTGGTGCTCGATACCACCGTGTGCACATATAGGTGGTTGTACATCCACATGTACAATCTTCTTTTCCACAATACTCCAATTTATATCCATGTGAATTGGTGTTATTTTGACATAGGCCCATCTTTTTAGATAGACCAAAATCAGCTAGCTTCAAGGTCCCTTTATTAGCTAAAATGTTCTCAGGCTTGAGATCACGATGGATATAACCCTTGCTATGCACATATGCCACTGCTTTAAGTATCTGATACATCCATGATTGAATTTCCACTTCTGATGGAATGGGTGTATTCCTAATCATTTGCAACAAATTTGTTGGCATAAACTGAAACACATAAAACAAATCATCTTGTTTTATAACATTTTTTAATTGTATAATATTTGGATGATCTTTAAATGCCTCCAAAGCAACTACTTCTTCTAATTTTGCTCCATTTCCATAGCTCTTTGCAAAGGATCTACTCTTTAATTGTTTTATAGCAACAACTTCATTTGTGCCATTGTCAATAGCTTTGTAAACATATCCATAAGCTCCTTGACCTACTTGTTGTAAGAGTGTATATTGGAAACCCATGGCTTTGGCTTCTATAACAATCTTTCAATTAATGTATAATCACATGCATGCCTTTGTTTCATACTATTTTTGTTTTGGACCATTTTTCATTTGAAATGATTTGATTATATCATGCCAATCCATATAGGCAAAGGCCTTTGCCTAATAATACATATAATCTACAAGTCATATTTGTTGACACACTAAATAACAAAAGGACATAATAAAACTTATTCATCAAATAAATATGTCAACAAAATAAATCTTCACTACTGAAAATTTGAAGAGTAAACAAGAGTAAGAAAAATTACAATCAGAAATATATTTTGATTGTTGAATGTATTATATATAGTAAATACAGTAAATAACAAATAATAAAGTAAAAAATAAATAAAGTAAAAAATAATTAATGTAAAAAATAAATAAAATAAAAAATAAAGCAAATAGATAAATAAAGTAAAAAAAATAAAGAAAATAATAAAGAAGATTGATAAAACTAATTAGAATGATAATTTGAAATTAGTATTTCTAAATATAGAAAATAAATCACCATATCATGTACCAAACCTTTTTTTATACAGTTTTAGTCTAATTAAATGTGATTCCATTACCACAAAGCCATTACAAAAAATTCCATAATTTTTTCTTCAATGGATTATATTTGTAGTGCTAAAAAATATTGTTTGAAAATTCAAAATTTAAGTAAATTAGCAAGATATCCTTTGAATTTTTTTTAATGAGTGATTTGGAGTAAGATTTATAATAATTAAAAATTCAATTTTAAGAAAATGCATCATTAATTATTTGAAATCATATATATAGTACAATGATAGCTAGAATTGCATTTGTTAATAATTGTTTTTTTGAAAACACCTACAATACAAATGATTCACTATTTGTAGGTGTCTTTAGCACAACAATTGTAAGTGTAGTGTATAAATGTACTTGTAAACAATGCCATTCACTATTCATTTGTAGGTATTCAAGAATGCTAAAAATTAGGTTTTCAAAGTATATAGTCAAGACATTATTTGAATTCCTTTATTAATCTCTTAAATATTCAAAATTTCAAAGAAAAATAAGAAAAACAAGGATTTAAATCTTAGTTGCAATTATTTGTATTTCAAATTTGACATGCATTATCTTGCTACTTCAAACTTAATGACAAAAATAAGGTATCATGAGAATTGAGTGAAGTTCAAGAACGCAAGACTTACTTGTAACTAATTCACATCATCATCATACCATCATATAATCGGCAATAATAATAGTATAATAGTGGAACTCATGCCTAACTGGTGCCCCATTGGCAATCAATAGGGTACTATAATTCCAACCAAGGTTACAATGGATTTTCATTTTCTCCTTGAAATGCGTGTTTTTGTACTTTTCAAGGTTTGAACTAATAAATTCATGACACATAAGTGAGCAAGAAAGTAGGACTAATCAAGCGGGAAAGTAGTTCTTGAATGATTGGAATTGGATGACTCTAAGTATTGGTCAATGGTCCAGCCCAACTTTTGCTTTTCAATATTCATAACAATTTCAATTCAAGGGATAAAATTATGAATTCTTTTGCAATCTCCATCATTTCTATCAATGCACCTCTGAAAATATTTGCTATACCTTGCACTATCCTAGATCATGTCTAGATGTGCTTATTCTATCAATTATGGGTCCCTTCTCTATATGGTCCAAAATTATGTCGTAATACTCAATTAATTTCAATTCACAATAATTTCAATCTTAAAGCCAATCTAATAATTCATTTTGCAACCACATACCTTTAGTAGGTGATACTCAAATTCCTTAACCAATCTCCAAAAAAATCACATAGAAAGTGCTCTTCAATAATATAAACACCTACAAGTTGATTGGTATTCAAATCTTTACAAATAAAAATCAAGCATTGTAATTTTTCAAGTATAAAAACTAGTGAAAATACAGAGTTGTCATTTTTAATAATAAATGGATTTATATCATATCTAATACCAAATAGAGTTGCATAATATCTAATTAATTTATATAAAGGCGTTTACTTATTTCTAATACCATAATTGATTGTGATATTAATTACTCACATGGTAATAGAAAGTCATTAATAACAAAGGCATTGTTTTAATCCAAATAATGTACTTTTAGTAAAAGAACTTATATCAAGGGCAATATAATAGAAAGTTAATTCAATCTTTAGAAGATTAGCTACTTTATGTAACTTTCTTCAAATAAGATAATTTTATGAAAATCTATAGTTAAATTCAAGTGAAGGAAATACACATTTATTGTCAACAATATGCAATTGTTTTATGAGCCATTTGGTATTTGAAATAGAATGACTCCAATAAATAAAGAAGCCTTCCAAATTGAAGTAAGACATAATCCAAAAGGAAGTCACATTCCTGCAAAGCAACAACCCTCAAATACAATATATTTTAGTACTAGATATTTAAGCCATCAAGCTATATATATTCATATAATATTAGATTTTTAAAAATAAAACTTCTACCTAAATTTTTTAATATAAATAGGATGAAATTTATGAGATGTAATTTTAAGCAAATATTTTTTTTTGCATATTTACCATGATGTCATATACAATTGGCTTAAGATTTCCATAGATTTGAAAATTGAACATAGCACAACTAAAAAAATATAGTTAACACGTGTATTGTAAAGCGAAAGCTTCATATCACATTTTTCTTGTGATGTGATACAACCATTATTTCCCTACAAAAGAAAAATAATAAATCTTAGATGTTGTCAGTAATAATTTATAATAATTCATTTATTTATTTAATTAAAAAAATATTCCAATATTTTTAAAAGTACAAAGTGATTTTTGTTATGGCATCATTGATGATTATATGTTGGATGTTATTGCAATATTCTAAAAAAACATTGGTTATATAATCTTAAGACAAGTTTCTTTGCACCATTTTAGCAATAATCATTTTTTAAAGAAAAAATTCAACAAATATTTGAATTTTAAATATTAATTGAATGGAAGATAACTAAATTTAATATTTACCTTGAATTTATTATTATGTAAGTAATCAAATATCTCCATAATAGTGTATAGTTCTTTTGAAAGAAATAAAACACAAACTCTTAGTCAATGATCAAATTTTCAATTAATCCCACTGCAATTGAATATTAATATCTTCATCAATTGGAAATTGTACAAATCAAAAAGTGCATTCAATCTTATATTTACATTAATCAATTAAAGTATATACGTACAAATATATTAAGTTTTACTTGAAAAAACACATTAGTATAAATGAAATAATTGGCAATGTCAAAAACAACACTATACAATGCTTTCAAACATCTTTTAACATACCTAAAAATATATATGCTTAAAATATAATTGTAGGTACTTGAAGGCATTGAAAACGTCATATCAAATGTAATTGTACTTATGGATCTTGAATGCACTTATACAGATATAATTGGAAACTTGAGAATTTTACAAAACAACAAATATCAAAAATACAATTCAATAAATTGAAGAGATTTTATTTTAAAATTACCTTTGTAAGAAAAGTTACTTGTCCACGAGCTTGTCCATTCAAAGTTTTAGTATCCAAAATCAACTTTTGATTATTATATATTTTCCTTCAATCCATATCCTTGGAAACATTTATAATTATACAAAATTTGAAATGTTATAATCAATGCAATGCCAATACCTAACTAGAATAGAATAATTAAGTAACTAACAGACAATACATGCTTGAATCCTTTTATAATGATTTTATCCTTCAAGATGTTTTGAACACTAAGTGTCCAATAGATGACAAAGAATCCTTCTATGTAGGATAGGAGTGTAGTGTACAATAGAATTTTGTATGAAAAGAAGAGGTCTTATACAATAGTTTGACCTCTAATGGGTGTTCTTCATTTTTTTAAATGAATAATTCACATGGTACCAAAAAGGATGATTTGCGTATCATCCAACTCCTTCTAGATTAGTCTAAATATTTTCAATACTTTTAAAATATGTAATAATGATAATTCTAAGATTCAAAACTTCAATGTATTTTTTTATTTTAAAAAAAATACATGTATTCAAATTTCAAAGGTCCCACGTCAAAATTCACGTAGTAGTGCTAACTAATCCTAATATCATTCATCCTCAAAATTGCATCCATTCATCATTTGTCAAATTGAATATGTGTATACCAAAAGCTTAGAGGTTTATACATCCATAATCATAAATCCCTAAATATCCAAGATACCATATTGTCTACTAAATTTTAAAGTTAAATAAAATTTTACCACTATACTATTTTTAGTATTTTTGGGATGAATGATACCATTAAGTGTACCATGAATTATACCATTTAGTATCTATTTTATAGATCAAAAATTTGATTTTGAAAAAATTGTGTAATTGATTTTTCTATTAAAGATTTTGTATAAGGGTGTTTATTGCAAATCTTGTTTTTTTTGTATTAGAGGCTTTGGGAGATGAGCCTTAAATACACTAGATCTTGGAAATGAAATCACATTAGAAATTCATTTAAAAATAATTGGAGACTAGAGTTTGACTTATTTCTATTCATTTAGTTTTAGAAATTTGACCTTGTAGGCATAAACCACAAAAACGGTCCTCACAGTAGTATCCTCTATATGCTTGGTGGAGACCACTTTCTCATTTTTATGCATTAGGTTGCATTCTTTTAACAATTCAAAAGACTAAATGCAACATCCTTTAAACATCTACCACCCTAAAAGAAATCCTAATTTTGTTTTATTTAAGTCCAAATGTATCGTGGATAAAAGAATTGAAAAGGTACCAAAGTAAGTCACAACTTCAAGATTTTATGGCTTCAATGAATCAATGCACCTCTATCTCAAATATATGCTATAGCATGCTTTGTAATCTTTCAGAAATTGACAAATTGACATTATATATTGAAATAAAAATTAATGCTTAATTAGGATAAGAAATTGAATGAATATTTCTATTGTTGTATAATTACATTTAAAGTTGACTTATTCTATATACATATAGACATAACAATATTTTCCTATAACATTTAATGCTTTTATATTCTTTATAATAATGAAACCTTGGATTCAAATTCAAATATTTTGAATGTATTCCAAAATTGATTAATTTTATTTTTTTCATTTAGAAATTCATAATTTCATAAAAAATTTTTGAAGAGTATTCAAAGTTGAAAATTCTTGTAGTATAATTACAATAGCTTCTTCTATGTAAGATATGAAATTGGCAAGCTTTGTTTTTTAGGGACTAACAACTCTTATTGAAATTAGTGACTCTTTATATTTATATATATTTAAAATTATCCAATTAATTTTAAAAATTCAAAAAACATCGAAATGTAAAGTATAAGGCATAAAATGTTTTACAATTTGATTGTAGACTATGACATCATCTCATCTTAGTGGTACCACTAAATAAACTATTGATATTTACATTGGAATGGAATGAAGATAAATCCCAAAATAATATTGTTTCATTAGAATTCATTACTCTAGTATTATTTTTCCTTTACAAAATCATCTTACTATTCATCTTTCTATTCAAGAAGAAGGCATTTTTTTGGACATATGCCAATTAATGGAGATGTTGATGACACCTCAAGTACTTTAGAAAACTTTTTGCAATTCATTGTTTAAGAATTGAGAATTGACATCTTCCAAGTTTTGTATAGGTTCAAGGTTTCTATAATACAATTTTTAATGGTTTAGGAGAAGTCCTTGTTTTCCAAAAATATGGTTTGGCAAATTAAAAAAAACTATTATTTTTCTAATAATAATCATTGAAAATTGTCCACTATTGAACCAAATAATTAGAAGTTCTTATTGAAATTATTTGCAAAGTAAAAACTATATTTTTATTAAAGGATCTAAATTTTGAAACACCTCTTTTACCTTCCAAAAATTAGAAGTGATTCTAGAAGTACATTCTTTTCAATTTGTTTGTACCTATCTTTATAAGAATTCATGCAATTTTAGTTGTCCACCTCAACTTCTTCACTCTTTAAAAAATAAGTTTGTACTCTCCTTACTTAATTTTTTTTTAAATGAGTAAAACTTAATCACTAACTTGTTTATTCAGATAAAATGGTATTTGCAATTTTTCTAAGGTTTGAATCCAACTAAAAAACAAAAAAACAAAAAAATGTATTTTTATCTCTATTGAATGATTAGTCTTAAAAAAAGACAAATGAAAATTTGAGTTGGTCCTATGCTTATATCTTGCAATCTACACGGTGGAAATTTCTGAAATTTTTTCCACATGTTTACAAACCACCTTACTACAAGATCCTATGGTTACATGAGTCAAAAATGTGTTTTAAAAAAAAATTGCACTTGTATTAGAAATGGCAGTTTTGGAGCATTTTTGGTGAAAACATAGTCAAAAACCTTTAGGGGTTAAATTGAATATGATGATGTAGCAAAGCAAATTTTTCTCTAAAATGCTACATACGCCATTGAAGAGTGGCCAATGGATGGCTTTAAAGATTATTGCACAAATGAAGAATACACCTATATATTGGTCCAAAAATCAAATTACTTTCAATAAAGTGCCATGATGGTAGGTCTCATTTTTTCAAGGATAATCCTAAAATGTTAGGTTGGTCACTATAGAAACTATCCTATTGGGTGTTGTATGAATCATTTTCTTAAAAAAATCACCATGAATATTCATTAGAGGTCAAATTACTTTGCAAGATCTCTCCTTCCCATACAAAACTCCAAGGATGAGCATTTGCATTATTTAATGCCTTGGCTACATTGAAAGATTCTTTGTCATCCATCAGACACTTAGTATTAGTTGCATCCTTTCATTAGGACACAAATCAATTGTTTTAGTTTCAAACAACCCTTTCTTGGCACCATATGTGGTGCCAAATTGCACCATTTCAAAATAAATTTCTATTTTTTGGTAAATAAAAGTAATCTTTTTTAAGTCAATTTAGTTTCATTTCTATCAAAAGTATAGATGAAATTGCCATATTTGGATGAAAAAGTGCATAGATATGACAAAAAAGTGGTTTTTTTCTTCTGAAAGATGGTTGGATGTAGAAATACAATGCTTCACCAAATTTTTAAATGGTCACCATCTTGACCCTTTCTTAAAACTAAAAAATAAGAGGGCTGGGAGGGTTGCGTAAATTAAAGCTCAGAAGTTTGCTACACTTCAACCTCACGCAGCTAACACTATCGATAGGAAGTTTGATAGCATTTGGTTACAATCACCCATCGTTGCTTATAGAGCGGATGGTGATGAGATTCACTGGAACTTTGTGCGCCCACCCGAATGTAGCTTTATGTAGGGGAAGGTTTCCGGTCTTGTTGCCGGTTCCTTCTTTGTTCCTTCAGTCTGACTTTGGTCTGGCTTTTATGTTTCTTTTCCTTTTAATGCAACTAGGGTGGCCCGTGCTGTTGCCACGGTCCGGGAAAACAACATAATAAATAATTTTCTAATTTTTTTAATGTATAAAAACTTCAAAATTCAATAACTTTCATGCCGTAGGTTGGAATACCATGATCAAAGCCCGTGCACCCCTCCTTGCCGAGGGCTTTCCGACGGTATCAAACACACACCTAGGGGACTCACGGTCCGGGAGATCTCAACATAACAAACATCCAAACAAACAAACAAACAAACAAACAAACAGCGTATATTCATAGGGGGAAGGGGGATGGGTCTCCCATTTGTAAAAAAAAAACTTAAAAACTTAAAAACTAAAAAAACCCTAAGAAACTAAAAAATAGGTCTGATTTCAAATGCCATAAAATTGGAACTGTTGTAGGCATTGTCTGGCTACAGGTGAACATATTAACTGAATTTAAGGAAACAAAGTGAGTAAAAAAAGAAAACTGTTAAGCATACAGTACTTGTGTTGTTTTTTAAATTTAAAACTGCATGTTAATTAACCACGTGGCACTATGCCCTGTCCCCCACATTCTGTGATTTTGCCAAAATTGGTTCCCCAGTAATTGAAGCCTTTTTGGCATTATCTAAGCTTAGTCAGGCTACGATTCTACCCAGCACCCACTAGCTCGGAGGACGTTAAATAAATCCTACCATCGAAGGTGGGCCCAGCAGGCTGGATTTATCCCAGGGGTAAATGCTGAATTTTTTTTATTTTCTTTCAAATTCTGAATTCATATTTGCAATCAAACACTTTGAATTAACTCGGAGAGGTTTAGAACATACCCAAAAATACTGCACAAAATAGTATTTTTTTTACTTTTATCTTAGGTAATTCAAGTTTTATCTTGTTGGGCCCACCTTTGATGATAGGATTAAACGTCCTACCACTAGCTCAGTTCTACTTTTCTTAGAATGAAGTTTAATCCCTAAGTGCTGAGACTAATATGACGATTTTGGAAAAATCATCATAATGTACTATTTCAAAGAATATTTGGAAATTGAGATGCAAATAAAAGTTATAGAAGTTGAGTTTTAGATTCTATCTGTAAGGTCTGATTTGCCAATGCTATCACGGTCATTTTTTTTGAGTAAATTTTGTTGGAAAGGATTTGAAATGAGGTTCTTTCATCATGGTTTTTTTTTAATTTTGTGCTTTTTAATTCTATGACCTCATTTTTGCAATTCCTAGTATGAACTAGAGTCAACGCAAGTCAACCACTTGACATACTTTCACAATTGTAATTTTAAGAAAATATGTGCTCTAATAACACCAAATCCAATCCTTGGATATGACCATAACTTCATAAAGTATCTCTACAAATTGAGATGACTTTCATCTAAATTGGAATGATAAATAAACTTGATTTTCAATGTGTACGTTATCTAAAAAGTGGTTTTCACTCCAAGGCTAGTAAGGCCTTAGGCATTCCAAAGACATTTATTCATCAAAAAACACTCAAAATTGTCATTTTCAACATTAAGAGTACAGTTTTTTCATTTTTAATACATTAGCATGTCAAACCAAACAGACTTGTAATATATTAGTATAAAAATGTGTGGAAGTTCTTCCGTTTTCAATGAAATTGGTCCATTTTAATATAATTTTTTAAATATAGAAGAAGTTTCAAAATCTTTAATCATGTAATTTGGAAGATATTTGCATATAAAGTGAAGTAAACAAGCTTGTCATTTCTATACTAGATAGTAAATCTTCTTAATTGGAAAAATTAGTATCACTAATTTTGAATTAAATTTCTCTTTTAATGTTGGATAAATGAATTGAAATTTGAGAATTTTTTTTGAAAAAAAGGCTTGATTTCATACTTCCAGAAGTTATTTAGAAGAACTAGGTTTTTGACTTAACGACAATACAAATTGTAAATAGTTCTAAAAAGAGAACATGTTAATCCTAATAGTGAGGGAATTGTTTTAAGTAGATGTAGTCATTACTAACATGTGTCCCATCAACAATAAATAGGATATCCTATTCCAACCAAGACTGGAATGGATTTTTGTTTTCTCCTTGGAATGTATATCTTTGTACTTTTTCAAGGTTTGGACCAATAAGTTAATGACATATAAGTGAATACAAAAGTAGGAAGTAATTAGCGGGAAAGTTGTTGTTGAATGATTGTGACTAGATGATTTTAGATGTTGGTCATGGATCAAGTTGAACTTTTGCCTTTCAAAATTCATAGTAATTTCAATTCAAGAGATAAAACTACAAATTTTTTGGCAATCCCCTTTATATCTATCAATGCACCTCTCAAAATGTTTGCTTTGCCTTGCACTATCCTCAATCATGTCCAAATGTGCTTATTTTAGTACATCTACCTTAGTAAGCTACCTAAACCATATAGACTTTTTATATTTTATATTTTATATGTTTTTTTGTAAATTGTCAAAAATGAGTTCAAATTGATTTCGCCGATACATTATTTTTTCAAGAAGATGCTAATGACTGCCCACAAAACAAGATACTCTATTAATAGCTTTCATGTGACTAATCCAAATGTATGAATCAAATCATCCTACACAAGCAAAAACTCAATTTAAGAGAAGTACATTTTGAAATTTTAATTTAATTTATTTCAAATCTTTTTTTTTCCTTCCCTTTCTACTGCACTAATGATGATATTTAGTGTTGGGTTACAATTAGTGTTTTTACCACCCTACCAGCCGCAACACTAAATCTGAACTGTAGGACAATTAGTGTTGTGTTAAACTTCAATCAGAGTTGTAATATCGGACCGACTGCAAAGTTACAGAGCTCTGAACTTTGCAGTAAAAAATTGTCCAATTTGACAACTCTGACTTCAATGCACCGCCTCCACTTTCTCTTCTCTTCCCTTCCCATTAATGTGTTCTAACACTAAATGTAAACCTTTTTCAGATTTCAGATTTACTATGGAGTACATTTAGTGTTTGAATTGACATTTAATGTTACTTACTTTCATAGGGTAATTGGCTTTTAGTGTATGCCTTCGTATTTAGTGTACAAGACACTAAATATCATCATTAGTGTAGCTCTTGACTATTTTGAACTTCACGTGCCATAACTTTTGTTCCCGAGCACTAATACAAGTAAAATTTATCTTCTCCAAAGCTAATCTAATTTCCTTATCATAAAAATAAGTTTAGGAAAATCATTGAGACCCTACAAATCTCCTTGAACCTTCAAAAGTCCCCAAAGGAACAATTTGGGAGTGGAAGAGGTAACAAAAAAAAGAAAAAAGATGATTCATAGCTTCAATGAATGTCCATAGGAAGCAAAAGGATAAAACTAGAGATTAGAAATTTCTAACACTAGAATATCAAGATTTGCAATGAACACCCTTGTAAAAAATCTTGAATACTAAAATCATAATCTATCATTTTCAAAATTGGATTTCTGATGCTACAACTAGACTTCAAAAAGACTTCTTCATCAAAAATATAATCTACTAAAAATAGTGACTCAGTTAAGCTTCATTTAACTTCAAAGTATTGTCGACACCAGAATTCGGTGCCACGGTCATTTAGGAGTTAACTCACTGCACGGGAAGCTGCAGCAAGTTCACAAGGCAACGGAATATTCTGCCACCCAGCAATTCGTGGAATTTTCTTCATAAGCTCAGCATCAGCCCGTTCAAGTGTGTAATTGGAGTAGAATTCCCCGACGCCGAATACCTGGTTGGGTCCTTGCGTGTGACCTTGAGCCCCATTCAGAAACAGGTCCCCTTCTGATCTCAGTGTGCCCGATGCCTCGTGATCGCAGTCTCCTGCCTACGCCACTCAACAAATATACTCAGCTTTAAACGCCAAATCCAAACTTAGTAATCAGAAGAGGGTACTTTAGAGTTTAAACTTCTTCAAATTAAATATAAGTAATTACACACGAAATTTCGGAAATGCACTCATAAACAATCAATATCTTATATGGTATGTGAAAAGAATTTTCTTTTTTGTTATAATATTGTCAGTAATGTATGGTACAGATCTAAATGACTTGATTTAATCTAGAAGACAGGATTATTCTATACAACAATCCAGAGCATCCAGACAAATCTATACTTTTAGCTGATCTAAGGGCTTAGAATGTGGAGGTATATGCGATAAAAAAATTCTAACTGGCCAACGCGGATAAAAGAAGTCTGGTTCTCGAGTATAATCAAGCTATTAAAACAATAGCATTATCTTGGTCAGTGAGAGCCGTCTCAGAAGAGTTCAAATAAGGCATAACTTTTCCAATGCAGTTCAGTACGGCAATAATCTTAAAGTTTTTAATTACGTACCTTTTCCGAGTAATACTCGAAGCCTTTCTTTTTGTCTCCAGCTTCGTAAATGCAGTTTTGCGAAAGGATCTGTTTCATCGTCAAAAGAATTTAATCATCGAACACCAGGCATTTGGGAACTACCAATACCTCATGTACACTACACGTCGAATGCAGATAACCTTGGAGACTTGGATTTTGACTAATAGATCAACAAGCAGATCTAAATAAACCTAATGACCCATTAATTTTGCATCAACAAGGATTGAAATTGTTCAGAAGGCGGTGAGACAGCTGGCTCCAACATTCGAATCCATTTAGCTAACTATTTGTACAGCTTTTTGAGTATAATGTAAGTTGACCACTGTTGCGAAAATACAAAGACTCCACGGTTAGTCCCGGCCCTGAACTAGGATAGAGGATACTCTTTGCGACCCTTCAACCCAAAACGAAGGAGCGTGAGATCAGTACATAGCTGTGAAAAAATCACTTTGGGTTGTAAGCGAGCCAAATCTATGAGATCAAAAATTTTATCACACAATGTTTGAATTTCTTATGCAATCATTGAAAGTGAAAGCTTGTAGACCACTTTGCAGGGACAGTAGACAACCCTATTAATTATCAGAGATCATTGGTTCAAACAAGTATATGAATCCCGGATATGAATGCATGTTGTCGGTAAGAAGGCCAGTAAAGGAGACGGGATTAGGTCCACAATAGTTTAAGTACCCTCTGACGGTCGAAGAGCATGTTGAACACCCCTGTAAACGAGATGAGCGAAGGAAGGAGTTAGAAGCAACAGGTTTTCCATACCTGGGACTCCACACTAGCGCATACGGCGTAAACAGACCACCCACGAGTGTAGTTGTTGTACAGATGGACTTTGCCAAAGCGCACTCGAGGATGGCGTTGTTTGGTCCCATCATAGAAGCAATGGTGAATGGTCACTCTGATACACCGATCCTCATGGTGCTTCGGGTCAGCCCCTATCAACATGGTCTTGTTGTGGTTGAAAAAATGGCACCTGCAAACACATAACCCCTTGTTGAAGGTAAGCAACAGACTAAAGTCTAAGCCCTAATAGTACTACCAGGTATCCACACTTTGATTTTTGAGAATGTCTGGGTCAAATTGGGCATTCATAACACCTTGGGGCCATCTGCTAAGTCAAGGAAGCATCAAGGTCTCCAAGATGTTTCGATCTTCTTTCTGTGACAATTGACATATTTGCTCGAGTTGACACTTGTGAGTAAGCAGAAGAAACAACATGTTTGTTGCCTACCAATCTCACTCATATTGATTTCATTCAAATCACATCTTCTTTTTTTTTAAGTTGCTTAATGAGTAACGAGATGGGTGCATTCAGAGAAAAACTATAAGAATGTTATAGTATGTCAATATTACATGTTCTTTAGCAGAATGATCCACACACCTTGACACAGTAACGAAAGAAGATCGCCGCGTAATATCAATCAAGCCATCGTCGTAGTCGGACAACGTACAGCGATCAATCCACACATGCCGGGAGTTCGGTTTCAACTGAATGGCGTCGGCGTCGGGGCCAACACCTCGTTGAAATTCAAGGTTGCAGATGATCACGTGCTCACACTCTTTCAGCTGCAAGCCCTTGTTGGTAATCTTGATCCTCTGGCCTCGCCCATCGATGGTCTTGAAGGACTGCACCCGAATGTTCTTGGCCACATTTATGGTGCCTGACACATCGAACACAATCCACAGGGGCTCCGTCTTCTTGCATCCGTCACGTAGCGTCCCACGACCTTCATCTGTGGCACATCGAATTCTACAATTCAGTGAAACTCTATGCCTTACTCGGTAAACATTCTTCAGCTCTTGTCAGCCTTCATCCTTTTACTTGCCGAATTCAAAGTAGTCCAAGATTGATTAGCTTTCTAAACTTGAGCATTCCTCTTTTCCTGTACAACTCCTATTGGATCCTTGCCATGCTATTAACGGCAAGGTAGTAAGTCAACATACAAGATGTCAGTAGCAAAACATTAGCATTCTGAGAATTAGAACTAGTATAAGTTTTAAAAGCTTTCTAAACTTGAATGTTATTAAGCATTCCTTTATTCCTAGACAGCTCTTATTGGATCCTTGCTATGATATAAGTGGAAAGATAGATAAACATCCAATTGCAGTGAAACGTCTCATAGAATTAAAATGATAGAATTGGATTCTTAAGTCTTATAACCTTCATGTGGCACATAATTATACAATTCGGTGAAACTATATGCGATGTGTAAGTAACATTCTCCAGCTTTGCAACTGTTTCCTTTGAGAATTGAAACTAGCCTTCTACAGTTGAATGTTGATGAAATTTCTTCTATTCTTACTAAAACTCTTATTGGATCCTTGTTGCGATAATAGTGGCAGGATAGCAAGCCAACATAAAACACTATAGCTAAATAAATGATAAGAATTAGAATATCAAGTATGAATTCTTGGTTCCCATAACCTTCATCTGTGACAAGGGATTTAGTGAAATCATACACCACATTCCACACCAAATTCAATACGTTCTTTCAACCTTGTAAGCTGATAGCCCTGAGATTAAAAAAATAACCTCGGATTTCTCACTAGACCACGTTTAGTTGGTTTTTTAAACTTTGATTTTAGTAAGCATTCTTGTATTCCTATGCAGCTCCTATGAGCCCCTTTTGCGTTCCTAATAAATATGCTGAGATACAAACTACATCAAAACATTGGACAAAATTAAATGATGAGTTCGGATTCTTGCGCGTCTCTAAGAAATAAAAAGCAACTAAAAAATTCAAACTATCACCGAACTAGAAATTGGAGAACAAAATGAAATCGATTAAACCTGCAACCCTCTTCACACTCAAATTCAGATCTAGGGTTTTGAGAATTGACCAAAAACCTGCAAGCGAAGTAACATGGTACACTTTGCCGTGAAGTCCGCCAATCGAAGCGCTTCCAAATCCCTCCGCTGCGCCTGCCAGACCTCGCAAATGCGAATCCACAGTTGCATACGGTCCCGACGAATTCGAATACGAGACGCCGGGAAAGGAATGTGCCTCCTGTTGTCCGCCGTGAGTTCGCATGCAGTGATTTAGCATCTTCCCGAGGAGCTCAATATGCTTGTGCTTGTGCTGCTTCTCCGTCATGCTTTGAGCCCCCCTGCGCTGCAACTAGCTTCTTGCGAGAATTTCTTCAAAAAGAAATTCAGTTCCTGACAACTCTCCGAGCAAATTGGGGACAGAAATGCTAACTGATCAGACTGCTTTCGAGAAGAACTTTGGGTGGGAAGCGCAACCGAGAATTTCGTTGGGTCTCAAATTTCGAAACGGCTTCTCACTTGGTACATAACTTATTGGTGTGTTGGGACTTGACTTAATCTGGGACTTGTGAAACGTGGCATCTTAATGTGGCGACACGTGGTGTTGCTTTGAATGCCACCGACAGGTGAAGTTCAATTATAGAGCAGTCACCGGGTACATGACAAGGTACCCAGCCTATCACCTCAATTCACACTCATGTACTTGTGGTGTACATTTTTATTCTAGAATCTACACATATGCTACATTGAGCCGAATTTGAGGTGAGTGCATAACCCTTCTAGAGCTTTTCTTCTACATCCTTGGGTGGAACATAAATCCTTTTATCAAGATACCTTTTGGTCTAACTTCCATTTACTTTCTAATGCTGGAGTAGTTGAAGCTTTCTATTCTTTAGTGTATTGTTTAGGTTGTCATGAAAGGTTTATCTCTTAAGAAATGAGAAAAGAGAGATTTTGTTACCATATGCATCATGAGCAAAAGATCAACTAGAATCATTCATTAGAGATCAACCTACTATAGAAGACCATCTCCTTTCAATACAATTTCTAAAAACTTTAAGAAGAAAGATTGTCTTTTATTTCTAAATAGAAAGATGCTTTGTCATTCTATAGACACTAATTAAATATCTTCAATATCTATTATGGGTCATTCTTTTCATTTGCCTATCTTATTGTTTAGGTAATGATATCTTTACTTCAACAAATTAACCAAGAATCCTATTGCTAATCCTCGAATTCTAATGAATCTTAGTAGTAGCAAAGAATGTTGATGTGTCTTATAATACTAATACAATCTGTTGCAAAACTTGCAAAGTATAATCCCTTTCATTAGCTCAAGTTGATGGGATTTGAATTCAAGATTGGTAAAATTGAAAATTAAGCAAATAAATTGTACTTTGGATGAAACATGACTATGCATATGGTATGTAGATGAAATCATGATAAAATGTTGTTATAAATTTTTAGCCTTATCGGAATTTTTTTATATGTTATTTTTTCTTTCACCCCTTTTCACCCCTATTCTTGTAAAAATAATGTATCTTCTTCAACTTCCTCACATCCTTCAAGTCAATCTCATAATTCTTCCAAAAGTTAATTGGAAAAAAATTTCATGGCTTATTACAATATTAAAATGAACAATTGATTCTTGCAATCACCTTCATAATTTTGCTTATGTACACCATTCCATCTATTCCATGTATGATACAATTTTGTAGGCCTAGAATATACTATGAATTAACAATATCAAATGATAAACACAAATCATCAAGATTTGATTATCATGTTGGTTGTTTGTTTACTAGCTACATGTTGATGGAAGTCCCGGGTGATTGCAAGAAACACCTGTCCTATTTTGTATCACACTATGTGTGCTGATCTGTTTTTTGGCCATAACTTTTGTGTTTTGCCTTCGATTGACTCAAGATTTGTAGGGAAGGTGCTCATAACTATTATAAACCTTCCCTAATTTTTTCATAATTTTCAAAAATAATTTACTATCCAAAAATA
Organism: Thuidium tamariscinum; assembly: GCA_947034885.2. NCBI lineage: Eukaryota > Viridiplantae > Streptophyta > Bryopsida > Hypnales > Thuidiaceae > Thuidium > Thuidium tamariscinum. The sequence goes on from OX344756.2 coordinate 10,321,994, forward strand.
GACCCCAATTGGATGTCACACTTGGCAGTTTAGGGTTTTTTAGTACTATGGAGTACCTTTTTTTTTAATGATTTTAAGATGAAATTTGGATGAAATGGTCTTCTAATAGACTTCTAGCTCTCCAGGGAAGGATTTTAAAAAGTAGTTAATTTTATGTGGTGTGGAGGTCTACAAAGTGAGCTCCCTTCTGCTTCTATTTTGAAACATATAAAATATTATTTTGGTGGATTTTTTTGTGAATGACCATCTCCATAAAGTTGTTGCAAATGTCCACTTTTTATTTTTTGAAAATATCTTTTTTTACTATTTTTCCCTAATTAAAACATGAAGGTATGTATTTTCTGGAGGTTTGGCACTTTTCAAGTTCTCCTACTTAGAGATTTTTTCTATCCATTTCCTTCGGTGAAAACCTTTATCTTAGAGGTATATACACTATTCATATTTTTCAAATTTTTTTAAAATTAATTTTCTAATTTTAAAGTACTCCCGAAATAATCAGCCAAACGCAACAAAATCGGCAAGTGTTTCTTGCAATCACCCTCCCCAAGGTACACAACTAATAAAAAAGTTTTATATGATATAGAATACACTTAATATTAGTGTTACATTAAACCTCTAATATTGCATTTATAAAGTGATAAAATATTGACTTCAAATTGTGCAAGGTTCGTAGAAGGATAAAATAAGGTATCTACAAAAGTAACGCACCAACAATAAACCACCAAGGTTATACTTAGGTAACTATTCCTAAACAAATTTGAATAAGCATCCCAATATGGTTCCCATTTTTACATTGAAAAAGTTTTTGTAAGATCTTATTGGAAATCACAAGGGGATTCTAGATTCTCTAAGATGGCATTTTTTGGACACCATAAGAATAAACTATGAATTTTAAAGTATTGTACTGAAAATAGGTGTTTCTAAAGCCAACCCTAAATACTCATGAACAATGAAAGTACACTTCAGGCAAGAATTTGTACAATTTGGTTTTAGAAAGGGAGGAAAAATTAGGCATTGTTACCTTATTGAATGCTACAAAGGCCACATGTAGGATTGAATGATTATTATTATTCTGTTGCCAACCATTGAAGAAACAGTCTTGATTTCTAATTTCTACATGCTTTACTGCATGCTAAGAAACGACATGAATTCATTCCAAACTAAACCGTCAAACAGCTTTCTAATACATGAGAATGGGGCTTGAATGTCAGAGTAATAGTTAGACGTCCCAGAAAAACGCTCATTGAGCATGACAACAGTTTGTATTAAAGTCATGCTACACTTCAGAGAAACAGTACTAAGATGAATGTATGTTTAGTCTCACAGAAAAATGTCTCCAGACTGGGCAGTAGGCACTCAGTTTAAATAAGAAGATTTTTACATATTTGCATTGCATTACAGAACTTCCATCCTGTCAGAAGTCATTTAGGAAGAAGTGGCCAGTGCTTAGCTATGCGCTCTATTGCATCCAAAGATAACGTGTTGTTCACCTGAATTCAAACATGCCCACACAATAAGACGGAGCCAATCTAAGTAGGAAACACATGTCCTAAGCAAATGTGGCAGGGCATACAATTCACTTAGTCAACAAAGGAATTGTGCTAAACGCTTTGCCTAAATTATTTAACAATTTGGACCATCAGGTCTCTAATCTAGAGCTTGAAGAGAAAACTGATGGAAACTGCAGTTATCATAGTCAAGTTCGATTATTGCTTAAGAATCAGCACATACATGGATCAGAAAAAACTCACCAGTTCGTTATGACGGGCCTTAAAAGCATCACAAAAACGTTGAGCATTTTCTGGCGATAACTGCTCCAAGTCACCCCGAAAAGATGTTAAACAATGGTCATATATACAACCAAGTAGGCATGTGCAAAAAGCCCAGAAGCTTGACTTGGGTGTCATGCACATCATCTAAATTTCTTTTTCTCTATAGACCTCCATCCATGGGGTAATACAGTGTTGACTATCATGCAGCTAAATGTCCCCCAAAGCAGCCAAGTTCAGATCAGAACATGCCAGCCTATACAATATCACAAATTGACTAGAACTTACAAGCTGACATGGTACATAGTGAAAGTTTTTAGTTCTATACATTGACTGTTTTCTCTTCTCCAAGAGCATTGATTTAGGAACCTTTTCCAATACTCTGAATCTACAAGAGAGCTATCGATGGGATTAATACAGAAAGAATGTACCTGCTGCTCTGCTGCCGCCTTCAAGAGATCCCAAAAGTTTGCTACACGTCTCAGCAAAAACAAATGAGTTAAGAAGAATACTCTCCACTTTTGAGGACCCTTCAAATTAAGAGGCAGACAAAAATTCTAGGCAATGGCTGAATGCTCAAACAATATACATGCCGGTATAATAATTTCATACAGACGACGGAGTAAGGGAGTGCTTTTACAAGATGATTTCAAAGGTGCATTTCGGAGAAAACAATCTGAACAGAAATGTCAGCATGAGCACCCCACGTGATAGCAAGAGCAGGCTAAAACTTTGTAGCGGAACGTATGTTAAAAGCACCTTTATCACCCAAGGATGCAAGTGACGTTGGCGGAGACTGAATATCCTTCTCTGTATCAGTTTCGTGACTGGGGCTCCCTGTGTCTACCTGTCCCGTCCCAAAAAATTACCAGATACCAGAAATTACTGGTTGGCAATCTATCTCAATAATCATAACAAAGGATCTATAAGAATATTGTGAATATTGTGAACAAAGGATCTATAAGATTAATACAAGGATGGAAATCTATAATCTTGAAAAGAAATGATATGAGCAAGAAGGACATCGATTATTAGTATCATGAAAAACGTTTAAGGCATATACCTGTTGCAACTGGACAGTTGATGAAGGAAGGGGAAATCCAGATGGAACCCGCCGGTTCACACCGTTGACGTCATCTGCCTGCCAATGCAAACGAGTTCCAAACTCAAAACAATTATGGAAAAACCTCTATCCACAATTTCTGAGAAACGTTTCCTTGAAGGACAAAGGCACCGCAACGAGGAATAAGTCGTAGACAGTGTAACAATAGTAGAGAATCATAGCAAAGAGAAGAGTCAGAGTAGGAACCATACACAATAAGAAGATGATCTCACAACTGGGAACAGCTCCAGCAAACGTTGGAACTGCTCCTCCTCCATAGTCACAAAAGAACCCACGCAATTCCGTCCTCTGGTTTTACCTTCCTGCAGTTATCAGGACGTTCGAGTCCCTATCTTCTCGTTATGCCAAAGCTTATTGAAGCCACATGAGGTAAAAACTTCTCACAGAATGGACATTGAGATCAAGAGTGGTGTAGTCCTTGATACTCGAAACGCTTATTCTGACAACCACAAACATCAAAATGAAGTCAGTATCAAGGAATGTAAATATTCGAAGGTGGATTTACTCACAATCCCTGCAAACATTTTCAACCGTGAATACAATCAGCTGAACTGCAATGCCGGGTATGCGAACATCTAAGGCATTACATATAAACAACCCTGAATCAATAACATCCAAGAGAAGCAATAATCGGCTCACAACAACCAGAATAAGGCCTCTTACCCTATTTTGAGGGTCTTCACGCACTCTATCCCTCGATGCAGGAATTTGCAAGACGTTCCAAGAATCTCTATTAAGCCCTGCACACAATGAGGGTAAAAAACAAGAATACATTTCAGAGATCAAACAGAATGCCCCCCATTTCCAAAGAAAATCCGAGATTTGAGTCAGTCCGACAAATTCGATCCATTCGATCCATTCCTCATACAATCATAAAGCCATGCTATTCTTACGCCTTTTTGATGATACATCAAACATTAGATCAAACAAAGAATTCCAATCTGTATGCAACGGCCAGATAGATCAATCAGAAAATCGGTCAGCACTTCCCCCGGTTACAAAAAAACCCTAATGTGAATCAAATGACCAATTCCAAATTGTCGCTGAAGGTAGGGACATCTCAATGCCAGGGATTCCAAAGTGCCACTTCAGTACGACATTCCATGTACCCCTCCAAAGAAAACATTCGCATCAGATCATCAACGTCCAATCGAGACCCGAAATCATCGCATACTCTAAGCTACCCGAAACTCTGAACTGCACTTCAAATCCTCGTATTAACCAACACCTAAACCCAACATTAGTCATTCCTCCGCCATACTACCACCAAACCCTACTCCCGATTCACTTGTTAAAGAATTTGAAAGAATTTGGGAAATAGAAATTCGGCAGACAAACATGAATTCGATGCAATTCTTCCACGATCACTAAGTTAAAATCCGTGATCTGTCATGAGATCCCCCAAGAGTGGCAGGAAAGCTTACGAGAATAGCGCAATTGGTGCAGATGTGAAGCTGTTCGCGAAAACAGAGCAACGAAGGAGAGAACTGGTCAAGGCAGTTGGTCGAGCAAGAGACTCCAGATTAGGGTTTTCAAGACGGGCAGCAACGATGAGCAGCAGTGCAATAGAAATTCTATACTCAATAGGTTTTGAAGGGACCCATACTAATTAATTGTCATTTCACACCATATAAAAATCTACCTTTGTTGTAAATCAATAAGGTAGGTACACCAAAAGCGCCACTTATTCATACTGAGCCTAGTTCCTGCTATTAATGAGTTCAAATTTTTATGTAGTCTTGTTGGCAAGTGAAAGCATGTTCCAACGCACCAAAGAATGCAGGATTTGGATACCGTATGCAAAAGTTATTAACAGTCAAAGTCTGTTTTTGAAAGCGCCATCTACAGTCAGTGAACATGACTGATTTCGGAAATGTATGTGCACTGTAGATGGCGCTTTTAGGAACAGGGCGCTTTTGGGTGTACCCATCTTAGTCACTGGCGTGTCTAGTGCATGTACATCATGTTTCAAACATCTATAGTTTTCACAATAAGTTCCTTTAATTTTTTTGGTCTTTTTAACATCCCTATTTAGTGTAGAAAGAAAGAAAATAGGGGAGAAGTTCTAAAGTAACTTACACGTATCTAAAACTAACACTTGTTCAAGATTTACAAATCTTGAGGGTGTTTATAGAATGAAACAATATGTGAATGATAAGAAATGGCTTACAAAACTAATAAAATTGTAAACCAACAAAAAAAAACATTTTTTCAAGCTTATGTGAATATAATAAGAATTTTTTTTAAAGATTGCATAAATGCATTTTTTGTAAACTCTAGACTAACACATAAGTGATTCGCCAAAACACCCAAAAGTAGAAAATCCTAAACTTGTATCACTCACACAACACAATATCATTGTGACAACTTCCTATCAACTTTAGGTTCACTTGATTGTTACTTTAGGGCTTATTCTAGTTGTCAATAACCAAATCTTGTAACATTTGAGTGCTTCTACCTTAGTATAGAGCTAAATTGTGACATTTTCTCTCTACAATTTAAGAAGGAAAGAAACTAAAGTGACTTGTTGAAAGGCTTGGAAATAAGAAGGTGGCTTTATACTTGGAAAAGTATAGTAATAACATATATAATACTATAGACACTACCAAAGAAATGGGGTCCAAATGAAGACAAAATGAACAGAAATTTTGTTGGTTATCCTTGATGGTTAGGAACAATTGGTTCAAATCTCAATTGAAGACATTTCTATTGATTTTCGTCAAATGAAAAATTTCTAAATTTAAAATTAAAAAAAACTTTTCTTTTGTTGCTCAAAATTTTTGGGTAGCAAAAAAAAGTTTTGTACTCTCCTAAAATTTCACGCAACCACCGACAACCTACCTTCATCAGATGTTGAAAGGGTCGTCATGACTTCCAAATGACTATTGATATGGATGTGCATGTAGTAGGCTTTGTAAAAGCACTTTCTACATCGTACTTTCTCATCCATTGTCCAACTAGAAAGAAAAAGATGGTGATAATACTCATTCCTAGATTTTAGAAACATATAGATTTTAGCTCAATGAAAATGACTTACAAATGATTGCAGAGGTCACAGTCACCAGTTGTAGTCACATTTTCAAGAAATGACTTCTAGTAGTTGTAAGACAATCATTTTTGCAGTCATTTTTACCACCAATTTCTTATAGTGTATATATTGGTACCTTTACAAAACAAACTTACACCATGCTGAGGGCACTTATTCCTCACCTTTAAGATAAAATATACAATTGAATTTTATATTTTGTTGTAGTCAAAATTCCTAGTGTGTGCCTAGGGTGTTAATCAATTACACCTTCTTTGTAATAAACAAGTTGTTGTTTATTCCTATTTATTTGCCTAAATACAATTCTAAATAATCATTAGCAATGTAATAATAATAAACGATTGTTATCTAGGAAATACCAAAATTAACAACATGAGAGAGTCAATTAAGCACAAAGGTTCAATACCCTAAGTTGTAGACCCGGGGAGATTACTCGCGATTTTTAGAAAACTATGTGACTTAAAAGATAGGGTCTATTTAATTTAAAGGGGATAAATTTTATATATATGTAGAACTACTATAGGGTTCTCGAAATGTCACATATCCTATTATATATAAATTAGGCTATGTATAAACATCATTTAGTAGGAATTTTTATTAATAAATTAGCCTTTACAAATAGGGTTCATATAAAAAGTTTGTAGTACAATGTGTATAGATGTAAATAAACTTTTTTAATTGAATGATAAAACTTACACAATTTAGTAAATCTAAGGATGTTTTTTAGGAGATTTTTTGTTATCATTTAATAATTCTAGCCTGTACATACAAATCTTTCGTTAAGTATACCAATTATGTAATAGCATGTAAAAAACTACTATTCCAAGACAAAAGAATTGGGCTGTAAATTTACAATGAGGTTGTACTATGGAGATTTGTGTTCACACAAAGTACCCATTAAGAAATTGGTGTAGAGTGTGCAACATTTGCATGGAATCTTTTCTATACTTTGACACTACAAACTCTAGATTTGCCTCAACTACTTGAACATATACTTGTAAATGTTTAGAATCATCTTCTTTTTACTAGTGTTTAATAAACACTCTTTTATTTTTTGATTCTAAATTCAAAACCATTGTAAATGCATATGTGAAAATAAAATATAAAGTCTCTATATTACAATAGAGGTCATATTCTTGAGTTAATCTACAATGTTTTTAGAGTGTCAATCTCTCATGTTGTTCATGTTATATTTCTAGTATTGGCATTTTTTTTAGTTTTAGTATGATAACTATATTTAATGTTTCTATGATGTTTATTATTCACCATATTAGGTTGTTTAGAATACATGGCATAGAATTTAGATTATTTAAAACTATTGTTGTATTTTACATTTTTATTTTTCATTTGAAATTATACTACAATACAAGTAGTGCATATATTAAAAAAATAGTCATAAGAGGATTTTCAGCTACTGTAAGAGACTGCGAGTTCCCAGACACTGGGAACGCATTGGGAACTTTGGGAACGTGATGCTGATGTGGTCGAGCGACTGCCACGTCAGAAAATAATAATTTTTTTATTAATTTTAATTAAATATTAAATATTTTTAAAATATTTGTTTGAAAAAAAAATCATTTTTTTAAATCATTTTTTTTCTCTTTAATACATTCTGAAGTTTTTTGGAAAAAAAATTTTAATTTAATTTTTTCAAAATTCAGACCAGCAGGGTGCTGGTCTGCAGCAGTGGGAACAATTTCGGGGAACACCCCTGAAACGGTCTCTTGGGGGCCCAAAAATCCTCTTATGGTATATGTAAGACACTAGATTTTATAATGTGTTGTAAATGGATATGAAAAAATTAGAAACATAAATTTTGTATATAAGATAGCCTAACTATAAAAATCAAATGATTGAATTTATATGTAAAAATACAATCATTTTAATTACTAAAATGAATGTAAATAGCCCTATGTTAAATACCCTCTTAACTCAAGTGTATGCTTAAAATTACAAGGAGTGATCTCCCCGGGGTTGTAGAATTTATTATGCCCTTTCTAAAATGATAAAGTTTATTAAATTTGAACTATTTCTCTAAAAGTTATCTATAGATGAACTTTAGCTATTAAAATAATCTATAAAACTTCACCTATTTTTTCCTCTTCTTATTAATGAAATTGATTTTGAATTTTTGCATTATTTTAAGTTTATTTCTACCTTTTAAGTTTTACAATTGATTTAGTGTGCTCAAATATTAATGATTTTAATCCAAATGTATCTTAACCCCTAAAGGACCAACATGCCTTTTTTGGCAACATAACTATTTCAGGCAGGTACGTGTGACTAGAGATTTCCATATTTTGGGACCAAATTTTAATAGAAGGTGTGGACGAGGAATATCTTTAAAGCCCAACAATTTTCGTGACTTTTGACTACATGGTTGAGAAGTTATTGCATGATATGTTGTTTATTTCTCAACTTGGGTAGTTTGGGTAGATCAGAAAAAATCACTTTTTTAGAAATAAAAATTTGAAATTGGTTTGATACATTTATGTATATGTGGAACTCTTTGAATCATTCCATTTGGACCAATGAATCAAAAATTATGAAGAGTTTTAGTTTGCAGGTAGTTATAGATTCCCTACTCTAAAATAAACTTCGAAGTCCTTTATTTTACTCAATTTTCAATATTTCTGGAAAAAATAAAAACATTGGGTATAGTTTGTTTATTACAACATTTGAACCATTGGGATTGGCAAGTTTCAATTTCACAAATAAATTTTTAACAATTTAGTATTTTGAATCATTCTCTACTTCTTTTTACTTACTATTTTTTTCTATATGTTGTCCAATTCCAAATGATTTGAAATTTTTTGAGGATGTAGCCAACTTGCCTTGGAGAATGAATCCAAAGAAGCACTACCAATTTGAACTCTTTTTCATGCAAATGTGTGCTTGTAAAGTGCAGCTGCCCAGATTTTTGCAGTGATAAAAAAAGGATTTTTGTAACTTCAGACACTAATATCTTGTAATCTGCACGGTAAAAATTTCTGAAATTATTTTCTTGTCTTTTCAAACCTGAATACTACAAGATCATACGGTTATATGTGTTAAAAAACAATATTTTCCAAATATTTGGTACTTGTATTAGAAATGGCAGTTTTAGAGGGGTTTTGGTGAAAACATAGTCAAAGAACTTTAGGGGTTAAATAAAGTCCAAACTTCATCCTAAACTAACTCTTTCAATATGACTCTATTTTCTAAGTTTGAATTGTTCCCAAAATTTTGGAATGTTCTCTAAATAATTCAAATTCTAACTTTTTTCTTAATTGTCTTCAAAATATTTTTTTAATGGCCCCTATTGACTAACTATTTTGTTGGACTTTTGAATCTAATTTTTATTTTAAGTTATAATTAAAATCAATTTATTTTTAAATTACTAAATTAATTTTCTAAAATATTTGAATACTAGTACTTTTGAATTTTCAAACAAAGGTTATTTACAAATGATACTTGACACCCAATTCAGCATAATTGGTGTTCCAAGCTTCATCTTTTAAATTAATTGAACTTGATTTTCTAAGTTACCTTCTAATTTTAAATTACTTTATAATTTTATGCTAGATTCAAAAACTAATTAATTCTTTTGAATGAATTTTATTTTAGTTACTTTACTTTTACAAATATTCTTCATCTAGTTTAAAATTTTTGAGCTTTAATTGAGTTTTGGATTTTAATATTTTTTTGAAAATCTAATAAAATTTCCTAATGCACTCTAATTTCAAAGTCTTTATTTTTTAGACTTCCTAATGGTCTAAATCTAAATTTTAATTTGTAATTCAATCTTCTTAATTCTATTTTAATTATTTTGTAGAATAAAGCAAATAGTGAAAAATGAAATAATTCAAAGACTCATTCCAAAATCTACAAAATCAAGTGCTTCATACTTATGAATCATAATTACAATCTTGTTGTAAAGTCCAATGTAAGCATTTCAAATACCTACCGTTTGTATTTAAACAAGCACAATCAAGTTCTAATGCTTGTGTAAAATTTTATCCTACATGGATGCCTAAGCATAGTCCATTGTGCCTTCTATGCAATTAATGTTTTCAAAGTGCCTAGTGAATGTGAATTTGCAAGATGAACCAATAATACATAACTCAAAACATAATTTTTGACCAAATGGCATAATTGAACAAGGCTACTATGTTTTTTAGGACAAGACATTATAATACTATTTTTTCCATTTTTAGTAGAAGATCAAATCATGCCATTTCTAAAAACATATCATTTATCCACGATCGACAATCATAGTGAAAGTTATGATAGGATGAAATTGAATTTTTGGAATGGCAATTTTAAATTCATCCATCCTTTTCTACCAATTCGTAGACTCATTTTGACCTTGTATTTTTTATATGAGCTTAAATGAAAGTATACTATTTGAATCCTAAATTTCATCTTAGATGGATAGAATCTCTTAAAGTTTATCTACTCTTTGTTCGATTCTTAACTTTATCCTTCATTATCTTATGGGTTTTAAGAAGTTTTTAAGATTTGAATTAGCTTTAGATTCCTCTAGTTTGCTTCTATGAGAATCTAAATTTTATCTTTAAAAACATTTCATGTCTAGGCTTGGTCAAAATTCATTAGATCTCTAAATCAAAGCATACCTTTTTTTAAATTATATTTTTAACATGTGGTATTATTATTATTATTTTCTTTTTTTATAACTAAAAACATCGAATTTAATTACATATATTTTATATGAAATTTTAGTACAAAATCATAGTTATTACAAATAAATTTAAAATAATATGAAATTTTTGAGAAAAATGGAAATAAATATTGACAAACATCGTAGTGTTATTGGTGTATTCTTTGAGCTCATTCCAAGAAAACTTTGTTGGAAAAAGTTCAAAAATGGTGTCTTTGGAGCTTTTAAGATTATATCTTCAATGTGTCACAAAATTTACAATTTTAATCATTTTGAAAAAAAATGGAATTAAAAGAAGATTGTTGGAGTTACACATTTCTAGTTGAATTTTAAAGCATTTAAAATCATGAATTGTATGATAAACTCAAGTTTGACTTTCAAAATGCATATTGGACTTGCAATGTCTTTTAAGGGTGAACTTAATCTCTTGATTATCTTCAAGGGATTTAATTTTACCACTACTTCTTCCTAAAGATGCTAAACTATTTCTATCAATTTATTATTTTTTAGACTTTTTAGACTTTTTCTTCAATGACCTTGAATTTATCTAATTGAAATGCTAAGGTATATTAAGATTGAGTTGTTTTTTAAAGATATAGATAAATGAAGTATGACAACTATTGATTGATACATCAAACTTCATACACTAATTATGTTCAACTTGCAATTGGAAATCTACTTCTAATTTCATTTTCTACTTCAAAAGCTGTTATTTAATTTTTTATTTTTGTTCTTTTTGGATGAAACTGACTATTTTTAATTCAGTTCACTATAAGATAATGGGGTGTTTTAAGTGATTTTTTAAGTATACTCTGAGGAATAGGATTATAACTGTAATGACCTTTAGGGCAAATTTCAGCAAAAATTTATTAGAAACTAATGTGTTCCTAGTATATTTTTGTTGAAAATCACCTAATGTCTACATCTTGTGCAAAAATTCAAAGACACCTATCCAATGTCCCTTAGCTAGGCACTATGTTCTTTTGGGGTTAAAGCTGTAGACATCCAATTTCCAACTTTGAATAATGTAATGTAATACTAGTTTTGCATGTGTCACTAAAATATCAAACTGAAAGTATTGGATCAAAAGTGGGGTTTGACATTTACAAGTATATCTAAAAGTTTATAGAATATTAGAAAAAGTAAAAAGTAAATTAAATTATTTTTTATAAGAATAAGCTAAGAACTAAATCAAAGTTGATAAACAATGGTTCTAAAAATAACAACGTTAGTCAACTTGCATAAACATTCAAACAAGTAGAAGTCCACTTCATGAATAATGGATGGATGATGCATCTAGTAACTAGAAAATATATACTTGCATTTATTTTTTATGGTTATATCTATAGTTGATTAAAAATATCAAAGTAAAAGATAGTTTAAAAACACTACATTAGAATAAACAATATTCTATTAATATTAAAAACTTTAAAAAAATAAAAATGTATGTGAGTCCTAATATAATATCTTATAACTCAGATATAGATATTGGAGTTGTACCAATAGTTGATAGCATTATAAAATATTCTTTTGTTTTTGTTTTCAACACACTTGGTGCTCATCGAAGAAGTGTGTTGATTGAAAGGCGAAAGTTGCACATTCTATAGAGGTAAAGTATCCATCTCTAAATATTTTCACAACATATTAGGATATTGTTTTTCATTCAAATTTAGTGTATAACTTCAACGTTTGAGATGTTTTTGAATTTTGCCATCTCTTTTCCTATATCATATCAGACTGTTTTTTTTTAAAGTACCAAGTCTAAATTTTTTCTCTCTATTTTTTTGCTTCAAATAGAGTTTTAATATTTATTCCACTGTTTCATCTCTGATGTTTTCAAATTACAACTGTTTTTTAAGAAGTAATTTAATTTAACAATTACACACAGTATCCATCTGCCCACAGGAATTTTGTAGATGCATCAAAAGCTCAACAAAATAATACGTACAAAATTTTTGATGTTGATGAAAGCTTTGTTTGTAATATATCTCGGCTGGCGTTCACTTGCTGTCAACGTGAATCCTAATATTTTCTTAGCTGTTCAAAAGTTGTTGTCAATATTATTGCACTCACGTCAAGTCTTTTGTCGTAAAGCATGTACTCCCTCTGTCTTCCTAAAAGCTTCTCAAATTCTTCCTGCAAAGATTGTAAATGAGCCTAATTAGGAAGCTTTCAGTGGAACAGAGGGAGTAACTTACTAAGCCGGTAGTAGGTACACACAAATCATATCTTAAACCTAAAACTACCATCATCACTCTCTGTACCTCTCCAAAATCAATATGTGTGGCTGTTGAAGAAACAATTTCAGAACATCTACTGAAAACAAATATTTGAACCTTCCTCATTTTTGCATACAATACCCAAAAGTCATGTTCTACATTGCATTGAAGCCTCCTTTCACTTGTTAACAAGAAAATCAATGAAAATTGACCAATTGAGGCAAATAATAGGAACCAGACAAGGTAGCAATTTAGTACGATTTTTTGGGGGTACCCACCTTAGTACTTTGACAAAGGTACAAACTCACGATATGACCAAGCTAAGTTATGTCCTTTGCGTAAAATTGGTGTTAAGTTATCAACTTTCTTCGCATGCTTTCCCACGCCAAAGGGTGTCGATGATCACTCCATAAGAGTGTTTCTAGTTTGCATCCAATTTCATTCTTTGCAGTGTTTGTATACGAGTAATCAAATTGCAGAGAGAGCCTGGGTTGTTATGGTAATAATAGCTCTAGTACTCAATCTCCTAGTCCTGTATATTTTAGTGTGGGTGTGGAAATAGTCTATTAAAAGAGCATGAAATTTTATTGATTTTTGGAATTCTGGGTTTGAACGTGATTTTGCAGCAGTTTCATTGCTGATTATTGATACTGGCCTTGCAACCAACAGAGAGTCAAGCTCACAGTATGGATTCTTCATCAGTTTCTCGTTTGCAGGTAATTCACAAATTAAATAGGAAAAACTCTCAATTATATAGTTTCTATTTTTATTTATTTATAAACAAATGAAAGATATAGTTTCTGTTTTCATATTCTCCATGGCTTCATTGAGTGTGTTTACTTCACTATAAAAGACCATTGATAACATCTTTTGTATAAATTTTTGATTTGGAAGCCATCAAGTGGTGAATATGAATTTACAATTGAGATGTTGTAAGTTTTAGTGACATGTTTTTTCTTACATACTTATAATGATGGTTCAATGATTGATAGATTCTTATGAAAGGTAGTCTACTCCAAAAGCAACCACTTAAACCTACCTAACTCATCATTGACAATAGTACATATTTCAAACAACATGTTGATTATTCTTAGATAGAGGCTGCATTTAGAACACAGTCTCTTTTAGAGTAGACTACCTTATTGGTGGGTGTAAATGATAATGATTTGATGAACTCTTATATATTTACTTTTAAATTGATTGTGGTATGTATTATCGTATACTAGGTGATAAACCTTGACAATGGATGGAAAGCCGCAAAAGCATCCAATATTCTTCAAGGAGGAATTCAACTCACTACCAACAAAGGCATTTCCACTTCGGAACAAAACATTCAATGGATCAAAGGGGTTGTTCCCGGCACGTATGTAGCTGAACTTTTGATATCGATCATTGTGTATTGCAAATATTTTAATCACTTTTTTATTGTGTGATTTTCTTTTGTATTATCAAATTCTTTGAAAAACACAATAATTGTGTTTTATTTTTTGCAGGATTTTGACAACTTTGTTGCACAACAACCTCATCCCTGACCCACTCTATGGCCTCAACAATGAAAGCATACCGGATATAGGAGACGTGGGTCGAGAATATTATACATATTGGTTTCAAAACAGCTTCAAAACCCCTATCTTGGTATACTATTAGAATCTCACTATTACAATCTCTTTCAATATTAGCTTGGTTTCATTATCAAAATCAAAACATGAAACATGTCTACTAGGAGAAAATATGAACTAGTATTTCAGTACATCACTATAAAATTTGAATGATTCAACATCATTGATTTTATTTCATCTTTTTGCATTCTTCTCTTGTAACATGGTTGAGGGCACAAAGTGTTGAACACATGATAGAGAATTCTTCTAAATAAGGCAAAAGTGCAAATGTTCATCTTCAAAATTTTGTGCAAAAAGGAGAGGTCTTATACTCTACTAGTCTGCCCTCTGATGAGTGAGTGTGATTTGAATCAAAACGATTCACCCAATTGACCCAAAACGATGATTTCCATGATGACTAGCCAGACGTTGTAGGGTTAAATTTGTGTGCTAATTAATGATTCATGATTCAATGTTTGATGGTGTTTTAGGCCAAAGGTGATCGACTTTGGCTACAATTTCGAGCAATCAACTACCAAGCCGAGGTTTACGTCAATGGTCACAAGGAAATCCTTTCCAAAGGCATGTTTTTGCGACATACCCTCGACATTACAGATTGCGTCTTGTCCGAGGGAGAAAACCTGTTAGCGGTGCTCGTTCATCCTCCGGACCACCCGGGTCAAATTCCAATCGAAGGAGGTCAGGGCGGAGATCACGATGTAAGGCTTAAAACTCTTATTTTGTATAACTTCAGTGCATGAATTTTGATTTCTGAAATATTAGTAGGATATATTTATAATTGTCATTTTCATTTTTCAAAATTTCAAAGTAGATTATTCCAATGTTTGGAATGTTTTTAGTCTGTTTTACCAGCTATTTTCCTTTAATTCCCATATTGAACCAATTTTCCAATTACCTAGTTTGATCATTTTTTCTACTTTTTCTAATACCAAAAATAGAAATATTTATAGATTTTTTCAATGAGTTTTTTTTCCAATGTTTTCAAATTGCACCTAGGTTGTTGTTTTCCAATTCCACCAGCTAAGTTTGAACTAGTGTCTGGTTTTTTCCAAACACTAGATTATTCGTAAAGGCTTAAGTCATATGATTGTGGGAATTTTTGTTTGCTTAGATTGGAAAGGATGTTGCAGCTCAATATGTAGAAGGATGGGATTGGATTTGCGCAATCAGGTATTTAAGCAAAAATGTAACATATTTGTGTATTTAAACATATTGATTTTTCTGAAATAAATAGTAAAATATTCATGAAATTCAAAGATAGAAAAACCTTACTCATAATTTCTCCCATATAAAACTCTAATTCTTATTCTTCAATCTTTAAGTGTATAAATTTGGGATTTTAAGGAATAAATCACATCAAACCACATACTAAAACTCTCTCTCTATAGAAATATCTATAAATGCATTTATTTCAATTAGTCATGCTTTGTATTTCACTTTTTGAAGTATTAAATCAAACTAAGATAGCTTGATTATATGAATAAAACACGATGAAATTGTAATAATGTTGTAATTACTTGTGATGATTTAATTGAATCTTACGTGTGATAATTTTAGGGATTGAAATCAAAATTTACAATTGATAAATATATTGCCAAAAATCATTTTTCATAGAAAATTAGTAATTTTTAGTTATCTCATTCCATTCCATGTAGTTTCCTCCAATCTTTTTAGTTCATTTACATTGTCACACTTGTAGTTATGACTTATCATTACAACAAGCTATGTTTTCTCATCCTTATATCATCCTTAATTAAGACCCTCTAACATGCATTGTTGGGAATTTTTTATAGGGATAGGAATACTGGTATTTGGGACAAAGTTACCATTTTTCAAACTGGGGTATGATTTCTTCAATTGTCAATTAAAAATAGATTTGTCTTAGAAAGTCATTAACCCCATAACGACATCAAAGCCTGCTAGTATTTGATTGACAACAAAGAATCCTTCTATGTAAGAAAAAAGTATAGATGGTCATTCTTAAAATTTTGTTTAAAAATGAGAGGTCTTGCACAATAGTTTGACCTCAAAAGAAAGCTCTTGGTTTTTTTAAGCAAATGTATCAATCTAGTTTCAGAAAAGATAATTTCTATAGTGACTAGCTCCATCACTATTTGAACAATTATGTAGATGTAATTCTTTATCTTCTTCTTTTTCATTAACTCATTATTGTTTTCTTTTGTTAATAGAGCGTGCGACTAGTGGATCCCCATTTTGTTGCAACATTTCCAGTTTCATCGTACACATGGGCACATTTATGGGTCACCACGGAGTTGACAAACACTTCTACCGTTGCCACTAATGTGACTGTAAACGTCACCCTAACTTTGAAGGGAGAAAAGTCCATTTCAGCAAGAGAGACAACTCTTGTTGACGCTAAGAGTACTCTTAAATACTCTCTAGCTCCGGTAAGTGACAATACTATATTTTCAAAAATACAATTAGATATTCATTAATTGTAAGTTCATTATTATTATTTTTCAACTTAATATGTGACTGAGAACATTGCCATTTCAATAAATAAATCCATTCTAATAATTATGTGAATTGCACTCTAATCATAATAATTTTTCATTTTTTTCCTTTCTTAGATTTTAGTTAAAAAACCAGCCTTATGGTGGCCCAATGGTATGGGCGACCATCCATTATACAAAGTGGATGTTACAATTGAGGTTGAAGGCCAAGAAGGTTTATCGGACACATGGAGCCACATGTTTGGATTTCGCCATATCCACTCTTACATTGATGCAACCACGGAAGGGCGGTATGACTTTTGATTTATTAGTAAAATATGTATTCTAATTTTGAAGTTCCATAAGTTTATTATATATTACATTATTTTCAATTATTATTAATTTAACTAGATATTAGAGTTAATTGTAAAGTGGGTGGAATGCCGGATGAAGAGCCAGAGTCTTGGAAAAATACAGGACCAAACTCTTTCGAGCTCCAAAACTAAGATCCAAAGGAGTTTGGTGTCATGTTTCTTTTCTACTATTCTCAGTTGTACCTCCCTTTGACACCCCTATTTCAAACCCAAGTTTCCTTTATGATTAACTCTATTATATTTGAAGATCATTTGTAGATTATAACAATTTTTTTTTTCAAAATTTTACAGGAAATTTGAGGTAAATGGAGAACCCATCTTCATTAGAGGAGGCAATTGGATAGTTTCGGATGCTTTACTGCGCCTTTCTGAAGAGCGGTACCATATTGAAGTCGCCTTTCATGCAGCCATGAATATGAATATGATTCGTATTTGGGCCGGGGCTTTGGCTGAACGTCCAGAGTTTTACAATGCGTGTGACATGCATGGCTTATTGGTAAGTTTGAATCAAAATTTATATACTTTATAAATTTATACTATTATATTATTATACTTTTTATACTATTATATATATATTTTAAATTTAAGTCTGCAATCCTTAACCTTGTTACCATCAAATTCCACTCAAAACTGCCATTTCTATTACAAGGTGCATTAAACTAACAAATCATTCTATTTTCAACTTATCTAACTATAGAATCTTGCACTAAACTATTGTAAAAATGCGTAGAAGAACTTTTAGAAACTCTGATCACATAAATTGCAAGATATTTGTGTTTTGAAGTGAAAAAATCCTTCTTTTGGGGGTAAGTTGCATAGTTTTCCAGGATTTGAATGTTAGCTATTTGCATTAGATTAAACAAAAATATTTTTTTAATAATTGATTATCACAAAAAGTTATAAAAAATTAACTTAAATGATTGTATTTATTTTTTTGGTATTTGTAGGTTTGGCAAGAGTTTTGTATCACAGGCGATTGCAATGGTCGAGGGCAACCTCCATCCGATCCAAATTGGCCTCTTGACCATGAACTTTGGCTCAAATGTACATATGACACCGTGAAACTCCTTCGCAATCATGCGAGCCTCGCCTTGTGGTGTGGAGGCAATGAACAACATCCAGCTCCTGACTTGAATGATGCGATGACAAATGCTCTTGCCATTGTTTCTCCGGAAGTAGGAAACCCAAGTCGCTCTTTAGACGGAACACGTCTTTACATCGAAGGTAACATATATACATTTTTTATACTTATGAAACTTATCAAATTTAATTAATTGGAACATTAATTATGTAAGTTTCATTGTGATAGTTCAAGCCTCTAATGTTGCTATGCACACTACTGCTAGTGTTTGATGGATGATAAAGAATCATTCTATGTAAAACAGAAATGCAAATGTTTGAATCTTTTGAATTTTGTCTGCCACGTGGAGGTTTTAAACAATAGTTTGACCTTTAACAAATGCTCTTCCAATTTTCACTTAAAAAAATCATTCCTACCATGCCCCAAAAGAGGTGATTTTCATAGTGACTAGGCACCAACGTTCTAAGGTTAAAATGGTGTTCCGTTTCAATTAAATCTTAATAATTGATAATGATTTTCTAACCAATAATTGTATCACTTTTATGATGTTTTTTTTAAGGTTCATTATGGAGCGGCATTGCACAAGGGGACGGTCTCTTTCGAGATGGGCCCTACACAATTCAGATCCCAGAGAAGTTTTTCACCGAACGATATTATCCTTACGCATTCAACCCGGAGGTTGGGAACGTCGGAGTTCCAAATGCTGATACAATTCGAGCTACCATGCCTCCAGAAGCATGGGACCCTCCACATATCTTAGCTGGAGAACATCCCAATGCCACGTGGTATTATCATAAGTACATCGGTTACGCGGATGGACAAAACCTTATCCCCGGGCAAATTGAAACATTTGGCAAATACGACAGCCTTGATGATTTTTGTGAGAAGGTAAGGAAAATCCATGTCATCACTTATAGTTTTGATTTTTCACTCTATCTTTGCACAATATAATTTCATAGTTTGAGAAAACTAGTTAAAATTAGCTCGGATTTTGTGAAAAAAATAATGGTACTTTGTCCTTGCAATATGTAATATTTTGAGTACTAGAGTGAACTACCCCATTACAGAAGAATTGGGAGCAGACCCATTGCAGGTTAGATTTTAGTGGTGGTGTACATTCAAGTTCTTAAATGGACACCACCAATACAATTTGACCTGCAATGGGTCTATTCCCATTTGGTTCGTAATGGGATGATTTACCTTATGTGCTTACAAGCCCATGTACTTGCAGTAAGTGTTACAGTGCTGAATCCTTACAATATGTGTATTGTTACATGGTACCATATCGTGAGAAATTGTTATGTGCATATTTGTTTTCTTTTAATGCAATTCCAATCTAAGCTTGTTTTAATCTCTAAAGGCCCACAAGGCCACCAAGTAGGTTCTATAGCACAATTTTGCACCTCCAATTGTTTTGTAGTTGACTAGAATTCTTACAACATGAAATTATTTTGGAATATAGGGAGTGTTTCATTTGGTAATTTGAAAAAAAATAATGTGTTTTGCAAATGACAATGGTTTATTGATTCATTTTTTAAAAATCAAAATTCATTTGTGTTGATTTGTAGGCACAACTTGCCAACTATCATCAATATCGAGCCCTTATTGAAGGATGGAATACATGGATGTGGACCCACTATACGGGAGTGCTTATATGGAAAACACAAAATCCATGGCCAGGATTGCGTGGGCAGATGTACGATCACCTCCTCGATCAAACTGGAGCTTTTTTTGGCATACGCTATGCAGCTGAGCCACTCCATGTGCAATTTAACCTTCTCACATACAACATAGAAGTAAGTATTGTTTTAAACTTTTTTGTCCCTCTTGATGAAATTAATTAACTAATAATATTTTTCATTTATCTATGCAAATTAACACATGCTTTCAAATGATAATTTATATCTAGAGATCCAAAATTAAAAGAAAAAAAAATCATTTAAAAATCATTTTACTATATACAGTTAAATTATTAATTTTCTTTGGATATTTTACTATTCATACAAGATTGAATTTCAGATGTTTAAAATTTTCAATTTTGATTTCTTAATCAAATTATATACACAACCATATACACTTGAAAACTTTGAATAATTTCATAAATATTTTTAAATTTTATTTAGATATTTCAATTTAAGGCACAAATGATGCAAATCCTTTTAATTCTAGTGAAATATTCCCTCTGTCCCACTAAAAGCTTTCCAAATTCTTCCTTCAAAGACTGTAAGGTAGGTACATCCAAAATGGCACTTGACCTTAAAGCGCCATCTACAATGTGCATACATTTCCAAAATCAATCATGTACCCAAACTGTAGATGATGCTTTCAGAAACAGACTTACACCATTAATAACTTTTGCATACGATATCCGAATCCTCTGTTCTTTGGTACGTTGAAACATGCTTTCACTCACCAACAAGATTGTATAAAAATCTGAACAACATGATAACAAGACCTAGACACAGTAAGAATAAGTGGCGCTTAAATCAGCCTACTTAGGAAGTTTTTTGTGGGATAAAGGGAGTAGATTTTTTATTTTGGGTAAATCACATTGATTGATTTTTTTTGGTTGCCTCTAATAGGTGGTGAATACCACAAGGGACACCTTGACAAATGCAACCGTGGAGGCTGTTGTTTACGATGTTGATGGTGTGGTTCCTTATTCACAAAGGATTACGGGTGTTACCATTGAAGCAAAAAAGACCATGATTATTGATGTGGTTCCCTTGTTCAAGTCTATCAACAAACAACCGGTGTACTTCCTTCTTCTCAAGCTTTCAAACTCTTCTCAAGCTGTGGTTTCTCGCAACTTCTATTGGTTGCATCCTACACCTGGAAATTACAAGCAATTGGGTCAAGCTTACCGCTCCAACAAAATTGATGTACTAACAACCGCTACAACCATTGTGAATGGTCATTCTTACAATATTCGGGTGGTTGTGAAGAATGGTGAAAAGCCAAGTGGTATCAAGGTACCTTTTTTCCCATTTTTTCATGTCAACTCTTTTTTGTTTGAAACCCAATACTTATAAAAAAAATGGTAAAAAATTATATATTCAAAATGTAAGAAATTCAAAGAAATTTAAATTTATAATCTAATAAAAAATTCATATTTTTTATATAAAAGAACCTCACATTTTAAATCTCAAATGAATAATACTTTACAAACAAATATTCAAATGAAATTTTATAATGATAATTATAAAATGTAAACATTATGGTAGATGTGTTTAAACATTTTTTTTCCATATTTATTGATAGAAATATAACATTTTAATATCCTAAAAATCCTCATTATAAAGTTTATATCACTTGTTATCTTCCATGAAGTATTTGCATAATAGCTTGGTTAAATACAAAGGACGATTAAGTGACTTTTAATTGTTAATTGTAATTAAGTTCCTATTTTTTATAAATGCTTTTTCAAAACTAATTTCTTTGAGAAATAAGTTGCCACTTTAGTTTCCATGCTCATATACAAGTTAAAATCCTTTAAAAATAATATATGATGAATTAAGACAAGAAGTTTGTTTTGTTTTGTTTGTTTTGTTTGTCACGTTGAGATCTCCCGGACCTTGTAATATACGGTGAATGAAATGCAGGCAATGGGTAGTGCTCAAGATTGCAAGCCGGTGGTGGCGTTTGGCTTACGTTTTTGTATTCGAGATGCAAATGCCACCGGTGTGGATAAACGCATCCTTCCCGTGTTTTACTCAGACAATTGGTTTTCTCTTGTTCCATACGAGAGTGCCACCATTGACATCTCCTTCAAGGTCTCCCAAGCTCACATTCTTCCACAACTTGTGTTGAGCGGGTGGAACGTCGCGGAGCGAATAGTTCGTTTTTGAGTTTTGAAGTTAAGAAAATGCTCATATGAGTTCAGACACCCACTGCTTGTGTTGAGTGGGGGTTGTTGAGCAAATACTATAACTTAGTATCATTTTTGTATTGGAATGTAAGGTTTGGTTTTCTACTTATGAAATAAAGGACTGTGGTTTTTGATTTTATGTTTCAATTTAACTCTGTAAGGACGTTGTGGACAAGAATGGTCCAATGAATGAGTAGGAATTTTCCCATGTAGGATAGAAATGCAATCATTCATCCTCAGTTTTAGGAGTAGTTCAAAGTGAAGATCTTCTACAGTTTTTGTGACTTCAAACGTTTTTTAAAAATCTTTTATTACCAATGATTTCCATGGTTTTAGAAATGATGAATTCCACAGGCCCCCCTGGTTCCTTCTAGGGTTAATGTTTTCACGCTTAGAAAAAAAAATAGCTCTACTCTGCTAAGGCCAACCCACATAAATGAAGAGTTTGTGGAATAACAAACCCTACGTGGATTGGATAATCAACACTTCCACATACTGTATGTATATTGAAAGTATGAAGCATGGTGTTTTTTTTGGCTTTCTGGTGTCAGATTGCACTAGAAATAATAATCTAGCTAAAAACACTACAAAAAATGCCAAAAAACTTGAATGAAATTGCCATACAATTTTGAAATTAAAAAAATATTAGATGAAATTGCCTAATTGAGATGAAAACCTTATTATACATCCAATAAGTGGATGAATGTTAAATTTTAGAGCACCACTATAACATTTAATATCACCACTATGGCATTTCTTCAAATATGAAAAAAATTCCTGGTGTGAAGTAGTCCATCACTTCTTTTATTACCAATGCTTATGATAACTTACTCCAAAATTGCCCTAGATGAAAATTGTATCAATGAATGTTACTCCTTGCAATAATGTTGTGGACATTTAGTATAGGGTGATGCTCAAGGAGAAAGGGATTGCAGGAGAAAAATGCGTTGACAAGGAGGTGCATTTTTTTCCTTATAATCTCCTTCTCCTCGAGGGCATTGTCCAACATAAACTAAGGTAGCAACACCCATTAATTTTGGTGTTTCTGTTGTTTAATACAAGAATTCTTTTCAAAGTATTCCTTGAAGTACCTTGAAACTTTAATTGTGGTTGGTAGGCTTTGATTTTTTAGATTTTGGTATGAGAATCAAGGTAGATTTATTAGGAGTGCACATTTAGGTGCTTTAATGAGTCTTACTTTGAAAATTCACAGAAATTAGATGCCTTATCCAAAAATTCTATATTTTTTTAATTTCATGATTTTCAATTGTTGATACTACAAAAATATTCTTTTAAGGAAAAGGTGCCTCTAACTATGTTGAAATTGCTTAACCCTCAAAGGACCAAACTACATTTTTTTGGTAACATAGCAATTTTTGGTAGCTCATTATGATTGGAGGTTTTTTTGTTTTTTTCTTTGAATTTTTCACACAACATGTGTCTAAGGAGTATTTTTAAGGTCCAACAATTTTCATAACTTTTGACTATATGATTATAAAGTTATGGCATGATATATGACTTTGTTTGATCTTTGGGTAGCCTAGGCAAATAAAAAAACTTTTAAGAAAATCACTTTTTTAAGAAATAAAAATTTGAAATTGGTTTTTGTCTAAGTGGGAAGCAAAAAAAACAACTTTGACATTTTAATTTGTAAAAAATAGAAAAAACGATTTTAAGCAAATCTAAAATTGGCCATTTGAGAAGACTTTTTGGTGATGAAATTTGAACCAAAAACAAAAACAAAATATTATTTTATAAGTTTCAAAAAGCAAACACCATAGAGGTAGCAAAAACATCCCTTTGTGGACTTCTATACTACACAAAATTAATTATTTTCAAAATCCCTTCTGTAGATAGTTATAAATATACTAA
The DNA here is from genome assembly GCA_947034885.2 of Thuidium tamariscinum. NCBI lineage: Eukaryota > Viridiplantae > Streptophyta > Bryopsida > Hypnales > Thuidiaceae > Thuidium > Thuidium tamariscinum. The sequence continues at coordinate 10,346,078 of OX344756.2, forward strand.
AAGACCATCTTCTCAAAATTTCACCTTAAATTTTTTTGGGGGGGGTTCAAAATAGTACTAAAACCCCCATTCAATGGAATTAGTGACAAATTAATAAAATTGAATTTTAAATATAAAATGGATTTTTAAATTAAAAAAAAAATGAGAGCATCAATTGCAATCAAGATATTTAGAAATATTTGTTTTGTTTTTTTCATTGAGTTTATTATTCAAAAGTTAGAGCCTTATTAAAGAAGCCCAAAAAACCTTGCAACAAATAGTACAAGTGTTTCTTGCATTCCCCTATACTCTTGGGCCTACTTTATATGGAGGATTTAGTTTCTTCCATTTCAACAAACTTGGAAGCACATTTTCCTAAAAATAATATTTTTGCAATATAAACAATTGGAATTCATAAATTAAAAAAAAGTATAATTTTTGGAAAAGGTACTTGATTTCTATGAACTTTGAAAGTAGGATTGTTTAGGGCACTTGAATTTGCACTTGTAGGAAGTTTGCCTTGATTCTCACACCAAAATCTAAAAAAATTAGAGCCCACAAACCACAATTAAACATTGGGATGGTTTCATGGTACTTTTGGAAACAATTTTAAAGGAACTCTAGTATCAAACAATGGATACTTTGAAATTAATGGGTGCTCCTACTTTAATCGATGGTTTTCTAGCTAGACTCATGTGGATTGCACAATTGTGAGAACTTTTATCATTGGAATTGATGACAAGATTGCTCCAAATCTTGACATCAAGTACATGTATGAAGTTATGAACCTTAATCTCTACAATATTTACTTGGAAAAATTCATCCCTTATCCTACTTTTCATCAAAAATTCACCAAGTATTTAGAGTTATAGAAAAAAATAAAAGATTGCAACTAACAACAACAATCTAAGCAAAGTAGAATATCATGAATGATCAATGATGAGCTAATTAAATATCTTGCTAAGAATTTTCATCAAGTTGAGTACAAGTCACCTCATCAAGAATATACCAAAAAACTTGTAGAACTCTAGATTTTACTAATGCTCATTGCCACTTCAAAGAATTACTAATAAAAAATGAAATATTTTTGTTCTTTGGAACATTTAATGTATTAAATTTATCTTGAGTTTACAATCTTTGAAAAATCAAATTAATAGAAAAGTAGTCTAAGGCAACCACAACACAATAGAAAAATTATGAAAACAAGAGCATTCCACTTTCTGATAAAATTGTGTTACTACCCCCCGCAATAAATGCATTACTACACTATATAGGAATTATGCTTCCTCCCACTTGTAGGCAGAATGTATGATTGTTTGACTGCAGCTAGTAGCAATTGGATTCATTAAGACTTCACATTGTCTATCCTCCACCATCAATTGCTTATGTTGCTTCAACCATGTCCTAGTGCACTAGAGATCCCTACACAAGTTCTACTCCCCAAACTTTGATCACCACAAGAATTGAATGCCTTAGAGTATTTCTTCCATTTATGATCACCCTCCATTTCCGATCAATAGGTTGTTTTCTTTCTATGAAGTTGTGGTGTAGTTCCCAGAGCAATTGCGACACATTATGGGTTGAAGAGAATCTTCTACTAAAAAATTCATAGTAATTATAGTTTGTGTAATAAAATTCTGAAAAATATGGCATCCTTCCAAATTTTATTTCTCTACATGAAAAAAAATTTGCATTCAAAAAAGCTGCACTCTACATATATGTAATTGCTTAAGTGGTTGGAAATGGGTGAAATACTCTAGCTAATGAAACATCCCTTTCACAAAGCAACAAAACACAAATAGCAAATCACTCAGCGTAGTATCGACGGGTGTACATGCACGGATGGTGTATCATACGGGTAAGGGTTCATCGGTAGATGCCCATGAAAGGTAGATTCTACTGCTTGGGTATCGGAGGGTATCAATAGAGGTCTCATATTGTTCCCTTAGATCTTCTGCGTTCGAAGGGCGTGCTTGTGGTGCTCACACGGACACCGCCTAAGTTATAGTGAGCTGAGTTTCGTCTTCGACTTGGTTCCAGCTTTCGTGCTCTGTCCGTTGCGGATTTGTTGCGGTGTGTGTGTTTCGGGGTTTTCAAGTTAGGGTTGGGAGTGTGGTGCGGCACCATGTTGGCGAGGGGGTTGGCGCGGAGGTTGCCCGCGCTTGCTCGTCTCGTACAGTCCTCGCAGGGCGCCTCATCGGCTGTGCTTTTGGATGTGACCAGCTTCCACGCCACCGAGGATCGTGTGGGCAACGATGGGGGCGTGGTAGTTCCTTCGGGATTTATCCCACTCAGCCGATCGTGGTCCTTCTCTCGTGGTAGGTTTTGCATGCCCACCTTTTCTATGCGTTTGCAATTTCCCGGTAGCTGTGATGGCTTTCTGTTTCTAGATTTAGGGGATGCACCGTCTGGCCTTTTATGTCTCTCGAATGTAGATTGTAATTTTTGTCAATGGTAGGGGGGAGTCGCATTTTGGAGGTGTCGGAGCTTGTGGTCTGTATCATCGATTGTTCTCTGCCCTTGAGAAAAGAGATGCTAGAAGGGTGTAAGGCGCGGAATATTGAATTCTGTCTTTTTCTCTATTTTGAATTGGTCGAGATTTCTTTGGTCTTGATCTCAGTAACAGATGAGATTCTGAAGTCTTCAACTTAGTTGGCTACCTCTCATGGAAGAGTTGATGTTCTTGATTCAAGTAGTCAGTACAAGGGTCGCAAAGTGAATCTTCGGTTACGATGATGCTTGAATATTCCAATTCGTGAGCGGGGTGAGGTTGAACATCATTGTGATCTAGTCTCGACGACACACTGAGTGCGTAAATTCTACGAAAATCTGTAGCTACCAGAAATACGAGGCCCTTCAGCATAAATTTAGAGTCGGGGGACCTCTCTAAACTGGAACAGCGTTGGGCAGGACACCCTCTAGAGTCCATGTAGGTGTGGCCTACGCAGTAAGGGGATGGAGCTTCCACTATTTTAATTTGCGAACTTAGGTCGGATTTTTAATGAATTGGTCCAATAATTGTCGCGATAGTTACTGTCAACATGGGAGGCTTTCAAGAGATAAATTGACTAGAGATTCGTCGGTGGACACATTGAAGAATTTTCCTCTGGTGTCTGACAAATTTTGCGATCCTTGAGAGGAGATTTCCTGAGGACAAGAAGGGTCAAGTCTCCTGAACTGAGGTATCAATTCTTTGGTTGCTATTTCGCAGGATTTGCATCAGACGCCCTGGCGGGGACAGCCTCGGGTACTGCAGCAGTTCCGGCCACTGTAGCTGCATTGAAGAATCCATCTAACGAGATCACATACGACGATCACATTCATGAGCGGCTTGCTCTAGGGGATCCCAGCAAGAAGGCCTTTACTTACTTAGTCCTCACAGGTACATTTTTGTACTTCTTCTGAAAGGTTTTCAGGATGCCCTGTGCATTTTCCTTGTCTATTGCCTTTTACTAGGAGAGCAGTAGTGTAGACGTGAGGTGATGATTTGTCAGTTTCCATGACTCCCATCCCTCTCTTGCTGTGTTTATCGTCTTCTTCATCGCATCTTCACGAATCAATCATTAGACTATTTGCATTTGCATCTTGTGTTCTGACACCTTTTATTACGATTTTCAGGTGGACGCCTCATCTATGCATCAGCTCTGCGACTTATGGCGCTGAAGCTGATTCTGTCTATGTCCGCCAGTCGAGACGTGCTGGCGCTGGCGTCATTGGAGGTGGACCTCGCCAGCATTGAGCCGGGGTCGACAGTGACGGTCAAGTGGCGAGGGAAGCCCGTGTTCGTGAGGCATCGCACGGAGGCGGACATCAAGTTGGCAAACTCGACGCCCATGAACGAGCTGCGAGACCCAGAGGAAGACTCGGTGAGGGTGCAGAATCCGGAGTGGTTGGTGGTGGTGGGCGTGTGCACTCACTTGGGGTGTGTGCCGTTGCCGAATGCCGGAGATTATGGAGGCTGGTTCTGCCCGTGCCACGGGTCTCACTATGACATCTCAGGACGCATTCGGAAAGGCCCCGCTCCCTACAACCTAGAAGTGCCGCAGTACAAGTTCATGGAGGAGACGAAGCTGTTGGTCGGTTAAGGGAGCGGTTCGGCTGCTATTTGGATTCCCCTGAGATGAAATCACTTCAAGGCCATGAAGTAAGCAGCTTGTCTCTTTGATAGACATTTAGGGGTGATGATGAACAGAAATAACGACCTGCAAATGGAAAGTTTCTTGCTTCCCTGTTATATTCCGACATGAATTGAGGATAAATGTTATGTCTAAATGGTTCAGCGGAGTTTCTCAATTTTGAAATAAAGTCAAGCTACGGCAATCGGTTGATCTTCGTACAGCAGTGGCGTAATTAGGCTATGAGCTGTTGTGGTGCTTGTGTTGTGAGCTCATCGAATTATTCGTTCAATCCGATGCAGATTTGTGAAAGAATACAGTAGGTGTTTTGTGCAGTTGTTGAACAACCGCCATGCTGAATCTTTGGGTTGGGGAACACACTCTTACGCTCGGTTTCCAACTGAAACGAGGGGCTCCCAAAATTTACATGTTCTCTTTCTGGGGCCATGACCTTTGCATTGGTGTGAACCATCAAGAGGGGCATGAAATAACAAAAAATAAAGAAAAATAAAGAAATAAAATATATAAATAGTGAGGACCTTAGAAATCTCAATGAAATCCACCTCAGTCTATGAAGCGAGTTTGACAATTGATCTTTGGATTCTAAGGCAGGCTCTTCCAAAGTGCCATTGATCCTAAATTGCCATCTACAATCTTTGTGCATTTCTAAATTCAATTATGTATCTATGTGGAAGAAATGCTTTTGGAATCAATCTTTGTTCCTTCATGACTTTGACATACAATACCCAAATGTCATGTTTTTTCATGTGTTGGAACCTCCTTTCACTAATCGATAAGCCATAAAAAGTTTTGAATTATCTAGTAATAGTAATTAGTGGTGCTTTTTGGAGTTACCTACCTTTATATTTGAGGGCCTCGGCTTTATGAGACACCTATGACTTATTATTTGATAACATTCAATCATTTTCAAAGAAATTTTTTATTTCATCCAATCAAAACCTTCAAAACTTTTGGTTTCGGGGGAGGTGGTGTGCTTAACCCTTGAACGACGGACTGGTGACCATGGAAATCATGCATTTTGATTCCGTGTGACATCATCTACTTTGGAGAAGCCAAACATATTTATTGGAAGTCAAAGCCCTGTAGAAGATTTCCCCTTTCCACCCCTAAAACCGAGGACCAATAGTTGCACTTCCATTCTACAAGGGAAGATTCTCTCTCATTCTGTGGACGCAAAACGTCCTCTTCGACGTTTAAGGGTTAAAGATGTTCAAAAGTTGTAAACTGGATTTTCATTTTTGTTTGTTATCCTCGTTGGCCTCTTGGGTATGCTAGGAAGCTACCTTCTTAGAGGCTAGGCCTCCAATTTAATGCAAGGTAACGCAAGCAATTTTAGTGATGCAAAGCAAGACCACAATTTCAAGCTTGCTCAATGTCAATGTGTATGAGTATCAGGAGCTTGTTTAGGGGAAGCCCTGCACTGCTTGTTTCTGGAACAAGTTGTTTGGTATCTAAGGTAGAAAGCTCAGTAATCGCCCATCTAAGGGCTGAAACTGAATTTTGGGGAAGTGAAACATTTTGAAATGTTTTTCAATATATTTTCATTGAAAGACAAGTGGAATTGACATCTAACCCAAGTCATTTCATATTTTTTGGAGCTTTGTGGAATTAGTTATCAAATTTTGAAGTTGAAAGGGCATAGGGTTCTAAAATGGTGCCCTAGCTAAAATTTACATTATCAATACAGTGCTGAAGTCTATGAAAAAGCAACATGTACAAATACTATACATTTAAGGTAGGGCACCATTTTAGAACCCACTCCATTTAAGAGCCTTCTACTTTATGGTACAAAGGTAGGGGATGTTTTTGTTTTTGACATATGTGCATACACATCTAGGACTCGATGGGTTATGACTTATGAGCATGAGTTGGGATACTTGGGTGTCCACAGTCATGCAAGTAGCTTATAGTCTGTACTGTAGGCACAACAATGATGAATTTTAAAAATTCACATGTAAGGTAGAAGCACCCATTAATTTCAGTGTATCTATAGTTTGACACTAGAGATCTCTAGAAAGTGTCCCCAATAGTACCTTGAAACTTTAATTATGGTTGGTGGGCTTTGATTATTTTAAATTTTGGTGTGAGAATCAAGGAAAATTTACTAGGAGTGCAAATTTAGATGCTCTAATGAGTCCTACTTTGAAAATTCACAAAAATTGGATGCCTTGTCCAAAAATTCTAATTTTTTTTTTGAAAATTCATGATTTTTAGTTGCCAATACTGCAAAAATATTCTTTTTAGAAAAAACTGCCTCCAACTATGCTGAAAATGCTTAAATTGGCAGTAATGGATGCTCTTATCTTAGTTATTAGGAATAAATTATTCTCATGGGTGAATCCCACCTAAGGTAGAAGGCTCTTAAATGAAGCGGCATTTAAAATGGTAAAGCTTAAATGTACAGTACTTGTACATGTTGCTTTTTCATAGCCTTCAGCAATGTACTGACGGTGTACATTTTAGCTAGGGCACCATTTTAGAGCCCTATGCCCCTTCAACTTCAAAATTTGATAACTAATTAAAAAAAGCCGAGAAAAATACGAAACGACTTGGATTAGATGTCAATTCTACTTTTCTTTCAAAGAAAATTTATCAAAAAATATTTCTAAGAGTTTTACCTCCCTGAAATTCTTTTTCAGCCCTTAGATGGTCCATTATAGGACCTCTTACCTTAATAGGTATTTGCTGTCCTTTTCGCCGCCCTTATACTTTTGTACAGGTTTTATAAACATTGGGTTGGGCATGACGCCCATTTCTTTGTTCCATTTTTTTCTTGGGAAGGATGTGGTTCCATTTTAACCCCTAAAAGCCCATTGTTCCTTCAGGGAACAAATATGGTTTTGGGTAGGTACATATGGGTTCAATGTTTATCTTAATTTTTTTAATTTCTTTTTTAAAATAGAAAAATTGATTATTTTGATGGGAATATTATTATTTTTTTCAATGGGTGCCTGGGAACAAAAATTATGTCCAAATAAGCTCAAAACACAGGAGACTAAGTAGAAATTTTTAAAAAAAAATTGGGTTTAAAAGAAAATGAATTTTTTCCTCATAGATTATATTCTGTATATATGAGAAGCTTTGATTCATTCCATTTGGATATGTTATGAAAAAGTTATGGATAATCATGTTTTTCAAACAATTTGATCATCTTCTTGAAAAAATAACTTGTAGGATTCAATCCTAAATGCACTTTTCATAATATTTCAAAAAGAAATAAATTCCACATGGTTTATTTTGTTTGTTAGAACAATCTCACCATTAGGATAAGTGAATTTTAATTCCATCTTAAAGATATTAATAATTTAGATTTTCCTTCTATCTTCTACCTACTTCTATTTAACAATTTCTTAAAGAATAAAAATTAAGTTTTTTTGTACCTTTTTTTCCCCTAGACTTTCAACTCAATTACACACCATAAAGATTTAAAGCTCTAAACTCTGTAGGGTAAAAAAATAAAGTTAAGAAGATTCAAAGTCAAATAATCTAGTCCTGCAATGTGATGAAAAACTTTTTTTTTATCTACTTTAAATGTAGGTATCTTACAATTTGTGTGGTCAAAAAATTTGAAATTTTTTCCACACACTTTCATACTAATTAGGTGTAAGATCCTACGGTTAGTTGTGCAAAAATAAAATAGTTTGAAGGTATTTGATAATTTGAATGGGCTCATCACCCTATGATTGAATCATTTGCTAAAAAAATCCTCAAGAGAATTGTGCAAGATGGCCTATTTTACACATAATCTCGAGTTGAATACTTGCACTTTTTTCCTATATAGAAGGATTTTTTGTCATTCATCATTGATGTCCTTCTATGGTTAACTTTGGAAGGATGTGACCCTCATTGGCCAAGTAGACAAGGTAGTTAGTTACCAAAGTACTCCAATTATTGGACCATGAGATGCATTTTTAGTTTCTACTCTTAACCCTTCATCACCTAAGGTCCAAACATGTCTAATAGCATCCTTGCTTTTTAAGCCTTATAAGTCTAAATGTCACTAAGCTATCAAGACGTCAATCGTACAATCTTGTAGTGTGCATGTTGTAGATGACGTGGATCAAATTTGAAGTCATTTGGTCTCATAGATATTAGATCATAATATTTTCGTTTTGAAAAATGATGTTCAAATTTTCCTAAAAACACATTTGAAGGTAAAATTTGATTTCTAAACCTAATCAAATGAAAAAAAAATTAAAACTAGAAAGTGCTTCAAAACCAATATAAAAATACATTAGAGAAAAAAAATTCATTGAAATGCTTTAAACTATTTGCAAAATGACTTTGAAATAGCAAAAAAATAGTAAAAAAAGGTGCAAAAAATACATCTATGATTGCACCTCCTACTAAAATGCTTCTTAGTCACTTATAACTTCTTAGATTGATATGAAATTTTAGCCTCACAAATTTGACTAGAATGCGCAACTTTTCCTATAAGAATGATTAGAAACGAACATTATATGAAGAAGAAACAAGCCATTGAAGTCCACTATTATTCAAAAGTGTTTGGTTTTCAAACTTTGAATTGCTCCCAAACATTTAAAATAACTTAGATTGCCATGGAAATTTGACTTCAATAATGAGACTTCTAGAGGAACATAATCCATTAAGTTTTTGTTGAAAACAAACATTGGATGAAGGAGATACAAGCCCCCAAAGTTGCAACCATCACCCAACAAGATCACTCTTGATTTTTAAAAAACTATGTGAGTTAAAAGATAGGGTTCATTTAATTCAATGGGGAAATTTTTTATATAATATATAGGCTACTATAGGGTCTTTGAAATGCCACATATCCTATTATATATAAATTAGGCTGAGTACATCATTTAGATGGAATTTTTATTAATACATTAGTTTCTAGAAATAGGATTTGTACAAATTTTTAGTAGTACAATGAGTATAGATGTGGACAAACTTTTTTTAAGTGAATGATAAAACCTACACAATCTAGTAAATCTAAAGATTTTTTTTCCTGAGATTTGTTGTAGCTATCAAATAATTCTAGCTTGTACAAACCAATCCTTCCATAAATATACCAACAATGTGACATGTTATTTGTCATGTGAAATTTTACTACAATACTAGTAGTGCATATATAAAAGAAAATAAAGTATACATGTAAGATACTAGTTTTATGGTGTAAATTGTGTATGGGTCTGAAAAAATTAGACATGCTAGTTTTGTATTTAAGATAGCCCAACTATAAAAAAAGACATAACTGAATTTATAAAAAATCATAGGATATTAAAAATATACCCTTGATATCTTTGTATGTAAAAATACTATCATCTTAAATACTATAATGAAGGTAAATAGCCCCACATCAAATATCCTCTTAACTTAGGTGTCTACTTTAAATGACAAGGAGTCATCTCCCCAGGAGCCATCAATTGCAGTTTGGTGAATTCAAATTGAAACTATGAACTTTGATTAGCTCTCAAAAAATTATTACATCTTAAATTCATTTGTAAACTTTACCACACAAACTAGACTAGTATGTGCAACTTTTTGGACAAATTTGATTGAATTCAAACCTTAGATGCAAAAATTACAACACTTTGAATTGAATTGTGAGGACACTTTTTGTCCCCTCACGCAATGAAGGATTAACCTTGTAGGATCACTTAGACTCCAAAGTTTGAATGGATGATTTCATTCTTCATTGTAGAAAAAGAGGATGCACCCATTCATTCAATAATTGGAATATTTTGGTGATTAGTTTTTCATGGGGGGTTGTGATTTTGAGAGAATTTTCAACAAAAAGTGATTTTTTCATTTTTGGAATGTTTCAACCTATTAGATCCACCTCTACAAAGATCAATAATTGCTTGGCAAGCACCAAATTTATGTTGCAAAGTCAAACTTGTATTCCTTGGTCACTTCTTAATGCCTTGATTGAATAAATTTTTGGACAAGCAATAAGACCCATACCCTACTTGAAGGAAATTTTGTTATAGTGTTCTTTGCATTGCCTTCTAGGAAATGAATTGTCATTTAAAGGCTGACAAAAACTTTTAGATACACAATATCTTTAGAAATTGATATTTGTGTAAGTAATCTTACATCTAGAAAATAATTCCTATGTTTTTATAGATGTACAAACAAATAAGTTGGGCACCATGGAAGTCATCTTTTTTGGATATTGTGTGAATAATTTACTTGATAAACCCCAAAAGCATTCATTGGAGGTCAAAATATTGTATAAGACCTTCCTTTTCTACCATTACAAGAAAAAGAGATATTTTAAGTATAGTCTACTAGAGATAAGATTTTAAGTAATGACCTTTTTAGGAGATTTTAAATAAGAAATGGGTGTCTTTCTAGTAAAATTTTACTAGAAAGACACGCATTTCTTATTTAAAATCTCCTAAAAAGGTCATTACTTAAAATCTTATCTCTAGGACTATACTTAAAACACCCCTTTCTCTAATGTACTAAAATTTTTAAAAGTAAACATATCTTAAAAAGCAAGAATCTTTGGCATCCTTCAAGTATTTAGTATCTATTGCATCATTCAAGGGTTGAAATAGAGGATGCTAAAACAAATAGGAACTTTATCCTATCTCCTATTCAATCACCTTCTTATCAACCAATCAAAACTTGGTTGTCCTTCAATTATCAACCATTGATTGGGTGTTAGAAATCATGAATTGGCTAATATTATCTACACCTACTAATCCTTGATTGAAATAGTGTTGTCTTCCAATAGTGATCTTCAAGCTCCCAAAGTTTGCCTGGATGGAAAAAAGATCCAATACATTGAATGAAAAAAGAATTAGATCCCAAGAGAATTTGATTCTTGATGGACCCAAGTGATCTTTCCAATGAGCTCAATCCATTGATTGATCTCCCCATGAAAGCACACTTCTACACAAAGGTGAAAATGGTGAAAACAACCACAATAGATATTGCTGTGGTCATGAATGCAGATCCCAAGAGAATTTGACTCTGGACTCATCTGCATTCCCCTCAACAATCCTGCATAACAGAAGCCAATATACAAATCCAGCAGGCTTTTTCAAATCCTGTCCAGCATTGCAAGGCTTGCAGAACACTGAAGATTTATGTCGTCTCCGTGAATAGTGGTATGTCTTGCCATGAGCTAGCGACGCCCTGTGAACATGTACTTGAGATTATTCTTGATGCGCCGCAAATAGAAGAAGGGATTCACGTAGTTGAGCTTGCTGCGGATCTTCCACTTCTGGTTATGCACCCGCCACTTCTGGTGCTGGAGCGGATGCCGGAGCTTGTGCTTGAAATTCTGCCATCGGTTGGCAGCATTGGCAACATTATTATCCGCTCGCCGCAAAGCCTCCATCGATCGAAATCACTGAGGGCGGGCGCTTCACTGAAACAATCCACAAACTCCTCTACTAAGCTAGGTACGAACACCCCAAATCGCCAGAGATTGAATCCTTGATCAATCGGTGTACCTGTTACCAAAGAAGCTATTAGAACATCAAATGTAGGAGTAAGTAACTAGAAGCCGACCTAATTGCGACACAGACTACGATAGCACCAAGATTTCTCTGAATGCGTTGCAAAGTAGGTCAAAGATCTCTGAAGTGTCCATAAATGGTTGCAATTACCCTACCAACAAAACAAAACTTTGACCCTTCATAACTTCTGCATACGCTATCCAAATAATGCATTCTTGCGTGCATTGAAATCCTCTTCCATTCGTCAACAAGAACATACCCAAAATTGACCAGTCTAATAACACCCACTACGTCTAAAACGCAAGATTGGCGTTCTTGAGGGTCGTCACCTTACCTCAAATGACAAAACTCCTCCAAATCCAAAGACGACGGAAAGCGTCCACGCCTCACCCGCTCTGACAAACCACGCCAGCTCAACCAAAACAGAGCACATGCAGGCAGACACGCTGTGTACGCAATCCCTACGTAATCAAAAGATCGAATAACGGCTATTGAAGGCAACCCACTCCAACTACAGAGGTGAACGCTCAAGATGGCGAAATTGTGAATCGGAGCAGCAACGGGAATGCACTCCAATGTGAGTGCAGTGAATCCCGAGGGCTATCAGTACTATGGCAAACTTGGATGCCTGAAATCCTGCGCGCAAAGACCGATTCAAGGTGGACGAGGAATCGCGAAAGAAGAGGACGCTGGAGGCACCGACGCATCACCAGCTCTCTGGAAGCGGTCTTCGTGGTCATAGCCGAGCAAACGGATGGAGCGCTTTCGTCGAAACGAGGCTTCTGCTTGCTTGTTAGGGTGTGTATTGATTGCCTCTGGATGGGAATCTTGGGATACTGTACATTCAACCAGCACTCAGGGATCAGTAACAGACCTGCTCAGATCTAGATTTGATTTTTACAACTCTTAAAAAACTGTCTCCAACTATGGTGAGTTCCTTATTTTGACCATTTTGGGTGGTGACCATTTTCACTTGAGGATACAGTAAAACATCTTGAACAAGGCTTTTGTTGGGACCAGTGTCCCCCCTGCTAGCCTCACTGCAGTGGTCAGATTTTGGAGGGACTAACCAATAAGGTAGGAGGTCCTAAAATGGAGCAGGTTCTAAAACCAATCAGGCTCTAGAGGTACATTTTGCACTTTCCAATGTACAAGTGGTGTGCATTTGAGGAGGTGAGTGGTTTTAGAGCCCACAAAAATGCACTTTTCTGCAACTTCAGAAATTCATAACTAATTCTACAAAGCTTCAAAAAATATGAAACAACTTGGGTTAGATGCCAATTTCTCTTGCCTTTCAAGGAAAATTTACTGAATTTTTTTTTAAGAAGTTCTACCTCCCCAAAAGTCAGCTTCAGCTCTAAGATGAGTGGTTTATGAACCTCCTACCTTAGAGGTCAGAATTTTGACAAACTGGTGAAATTTCGCCAGAAAAAAACACCCTGATCTTGAATGCAAAGTTTGCCCAAGTATTGTAGGCCACTACAACACTGATGAATATATTCTTATTACAATGATACTACAGAATGAACCCCTTGCTATAGAATGAGCGTCAAGATTGTTATGGTTAGACTTTATATAAGATAAGGGCTGAAAAATTGAGTAATGTAATAGAGAATCAAGACAAAACATTCAGTTATAGGCATGAGTTATAATTAATTAGGTGAATTTATCTTTCTATAAGCAGAATAATAGATTTAGATGTACAAAACCATCTTGCAACGAAGGCAAAAGAGAGATTCTTCTTTTTACAATGGATGGAATAGTCATTAAAATGCTACAAACTCTTGGGACAACATCATTTTTTTAAAGATGAATAAGATCACTTTTGCACGAATGAGTTAATTTTCATTCATATTTACTAAGCTTCATTATTCTACTGAAATTCATGCACTCTCGCAAATAAAAAAACTAAAAAAAACCCTACCTTCAACTTTTGAGTGCTTCTAAGATCATCAATCTAAACAAAGTATTGCTATACAACTGTATCACATTGCATTTTATGGCACAATCTCCACATTCCATTGATTGCAGTAGGTCACAAGGTTTGGGAGATCATCCATCCAAACTAGAAAAAGTTATCATACAATTTTCCCAATTATCCAACAGAACAGAGTAGTGATCTCAAAACAAATTCAGGGTTTTCAGCCAAATGTTCATTTTTGAAAGATTTTTAAAATTTATACAAAGGGCATGAAAAAATTAAGTAGAAAATGAGCAAAATTTAGCCAGTTTTGGGATCACTGCAACAGAAGGTTGAAGACTCCTACTCTCCACGAACTTACGCCGAAATTACAGGAAGAGCTCATGGTACGACAATCGTGTACCCGCCGTATACCGTACTCCTGTACCTTCAGGTGGCCGGCACCGACTCCCAGCCCGCCACGCGGCCCCCACCGGCTCCCGCTGTGTTCGACGCGTGGCAGATTGTAGTCGGTGACTCCTTCTCCTCCTCTAGAGCATTCGCAGAAAGCCTCCTTGACCCCTTCAGTCTCTAACTTACTTCCTATATATTAGCATCAGAGTTCATAGCGTAGCTTATTATCCAAGCCAGATTGTTTAACATTTGTATCAGGATTGTTAGCATAGCTCCCCAATTCGAAACCTGCAGTTCCTGCAACATTTTTAGACGCAGTTGAGAAGCGATTTGAGAAGAAACCGAGAGTTTTTGCGCGCTGCAGTCCCAAGCGTTTTGGGTCGTTAGGAGTTGCTGTGATTTTCTGCGATTTTGAGTTCGAAAGGAAGATCGAAGTGACATGGATGCTCTTAGACGCGCGGATTATCACGTCAATGCCGCCACTCACCCGCGGAGGACGCTTCGGTGGCGCTTGAATCGGTACGTGCTTCCGATCCATATGCAGCTTTTTTTGTATACCCTAACCTTGTTAATGTCACAAATGTACTGATTATCAATGGAGTTTTGTATTATTGCGATTGTCAGTAGAGTTTGCATGTAAAAATGAGATTAAAGAAATATGTACTCCGGGTTGCAGGAGTTGTGAAGAATCTTTTCGTAGCTTTCTGTGGAGCTTCTTATGTTCATGTTTATATGCAATTTCTTGTGGCATGATTGCGTGTGAGAGTGAGAGTACAAAGGAAGTGTTGAATTAGGTGTGATTGTCTGCTCCTAGGGTTTGGTGAGAGAACAGAGGTTGGGATATCTACGAGATCAGGGCGTGTTTCCCATTTTGTGTAATTCTAGTGCTTTGGAGTCTGTCTTGCGCCTCCCAGCGATTTTCTTGTTAGAAACTTTGTAAACATTTTGATTTAGGAAGAGCAGCTTTTTGAAAGATATTAGGAAGAAATGAGATTTTTGATTGTCATGCTGAGATGTGGTGGATATGGTGCAGGTATAATCCTAAGCACAGATGGAACATGAAGAAGCACAAGGTGATGCACCCTGTGGATCATCAGAAATGGAAATTGAAGAGGAAAATCAATCACATGAATCCCTTCTTCTATTTGAAACGCATCAAGCGGAACCTCTTTGGAGGAGGGCATCATCAAAAGCATCACTGAGCATGAATCAGCACATGGCGCATGTAAAATGCTTTTAGGATGCAGAAAAGCAAAAGCGCAACTTGGAGAATCAAATAGAAATGTAATTATAGATTAGTTCGAAGGCGTAGTTCTAGATTGACACCGGATGCGAGGTACGGAGTATTATTTTGTAGCAGTTCGCAAGGAGACGGCTCTGTAGACGGCTGTTTGATTCAGTGGTTTTAAATTACTTTTTAGCCGATGAATATTCTTCTTTGACCTGTAAGGTTAACAAGGATTGACTGTGAAACCATTTCATTAACCTTGCTTTTAGGGGGTCAGGTGATTACATGAGCAGACTCTGTATCAATCCAAGCCATTGAACCCAATGAGATTACGTTTACAGCAATAGCAGAGCCAACTCCCTCAAGGATGCGCTTCAGTTCGTCCGTAACTGTGCAAGAACCTCATCCTTACGGTAATTGCGACCTGTTTGCAAAAACAGTCCCTACGGATCCTTCGCCTAAAATGCACATTTTGTTTCGCAAGAGTTGCTTTTGGGAACACCTGTTTTCAGCACTTTGAAATTTCGTTGTACTATCACACGGTGTCTGAACAAATAAATGAATGCTAAAAGAATTAGCAGCCCCATGCTGAGTCCACTCATTCTCCTTCCATTTGATTAATAGGCTAAATCATATCCATCGTTACACTCAACTAAAATGACACAAAAGAATTTGATTCTAGTGCAATGCTCATGTGGAGCGTATAATTAAC
Organism: Thuidium tamariscinum; assembly: GCA_947034885.2. NCBI lineage: Eukaryota > Viridiplantae > Streptophyta > Bryopsida > Hypnales > Thuidiaceae > Thuidium > Thuidium tamariscinum. The sequence continues at coordinate 10,361,889 of OX344756.2, forward strand.
CGACACCAATGAGATCCAGCAGCTCCTGACAAGTATGTCAGGCGCCATTGAAAAGTATCAAGTTCTATCAATCTCTACAGCCGTGCAAAACTGAAATGATCTCCACTCTATTTGCTGTAAGAACGAGTGAGGCCTAGACCTTCTTAATCAAAAGAATTTAGGAACAGTGAACAAGAGAACTAGATATAAGAGACACCTGAAGCAATATGACCTGAATGAGAGTACTCAATAGATACGGACTTTTGTTCGGTTCTTCCAGAACACCTTGCATACTTCAGGGTGCACGATTCTTTTCACTATGCAATTTGTTTTCTGGTACTGAGAAGTTCCTCGGATCGCGTCTGTAATGTGGGAACTGTCGAATCCAAGGTCATGGGCAGCTTCAGCTTGCGCGCCATACACCAGCCTCTGCAACGAGATGAAAACACACGAGTCATTAGAGTGCATGTCAACAGTTTACTCTCGATCCAAATGGACAGGGTAGCTGAGGAAAATTTACAGAAGGATTGAGTTGCATACCGGCAACCTGGCCAAGTACATGGCAGCGAAGGACATGGGGCAAGGCTCACATGAAGAATAGATTACGCAGTCTGACAGCTCAATCTTGCCAAGTTTCTTACAAGCCTGTAGATGACACAAAACCACATATCCGTCTGTTAATCCTTCATGCAGACAAGCGAGGTGCGAAAAGCAAAACATTCACTGTCAAAAAAACCCGATTCTGACACTTCATTGCCTGTCTAAGGGAGAGTAAACTAAACTGTTCGATACCTAATCCTGTCTCCCACACTGACCTTTTACCAAATAGCAACTCCTCTTTACTTACACTTGCTTAGACTTATTAGCAAGTGGTGCGAGCACAACTTGGCTAAATGGCAGTGGCCGCTTGTATTTAAATGGCAATGGCATTATCTACCGTCATTGTCCAAGCAATGATCAACAATCTCCCACTTTGACTTTGCATAAAGAATCCAGACCTAAGGACCAATGAAATTGTCTCAATAGATTTGACTCTCGTACCCAAAGATCTCTCTACAGCTCTACACATCTCCCCAAAACCACTGTTTACGTGACGCAGATAGTATCCTCTACATTCAACGTCACTCTAAATTCACCTCACATTGAGTGAAAAAAAGCGCAGAATATTCATTGTATCTGACAGAAAATATCTTCACCAATATTGCACAAGACGATGTAAAAGCCCGCAGTATGGAAAGCAGTGGTACAACACCAAGCACATTGAGAGAAACGTACCTTCTGGATGGCGAGGATCTCTGCATGGGCAGTAGGATCCTTCTGTTTCAGAACCTCATTGTGGGCTTGGGCAACAATCTCCCCATTGCGCACAATGACAGCCCCAAAGGGACCTCCTTCCTCTTTCCGCATCGCCACCTCCGCCTCCTTGGCAGCCACAGTCAAATAATTGTAGTCCACTTCATCTTCGTCCTGATCCAAGTCTGCCTTCTTCTTTCGTATCGTGACCACCACCTGTCTTACCATCAGAAGAGCCGCACCTCCTCCCACAAGAGCCAGCCTCCATGCCATCTGCCCCACCACAGTAACTCTACCTTCCAAGCGCTTCCCTTTCTGTGCAAAACAATCAACGAATAGATCTAAATTACGGAAGTGGATACTGAAACCGCTGGGGACCTGATTCCGCCTCTTATTAACTGGCCCCTGTTACCAACAGCAACTCGTCTTTTCCAACACCTCAATTAAGCAAGTCAATTAAACAAGTGATTTTGAATGTAAATGAGGTCGTCTACTATCACGTCTAGTGGTCTACACCTTCCCATTTGAAATTACATAAGAAATTCATACATTGAGTGATAAAAAATTGAATCCCAAGAGAGTTTGGTTTATTTACACAAAGTGATCTCCCTGGAGCTCGACAGTGATTCCTCAAAAAAAGAACAATCCAACACATTGGCTAAAATGAAATCAACATCCTCTACCTTCACCGAATATGCATGAATCAACCAGAGTTAGAAACTTCCCCAACATTTAGTGACTGAGAGTCGAGTTTTTATTTCACAAGAAATCGAAGGATCTAAACCTATTTGAAACTCAGCTTAGGTCAATTGTGGAGTCTAAATTGGACAACAATTGCACATTGACATGTGAAGACGACGTACGAAAAATAGAGGAGACCTAATTCCCGTGATGTGGAAACCAGGTCATTCCGCAATGTACTTCCTAATACGCCAATTTCGACTCTCTGACATTGAGGCAATTTTTAGGGCTAAATTGGAGATTCACCAACAACAAGACTTAGAGTAGTAGCTGAAAGATCATGCACACATTTTAGCTTGATCCGCAAATAAGCCGAAGTATTAGGGTCACTTACACTGGCAAGATCAGTACCGAGTCGAAAATACGAGAAAATTTACGCCACAATAATGTCTGGAGCTCGCAATTACACCAAACGACTCTAAACGAAAATTTCAGGACCCCAAGAGCGCAAATCCTAATGAAGTTCCGATCGGAATTTCAAGTAGGTTAGCAACGAAATTCGGTCATCACCGCAATCCGCCGTAAGATTGCCGAATTCAGGCTCGTGGTGGACGGGAAGTCCGTCGCCGGAGGTTGAGCAAGGAAACGGTGACGATAATTTCAGGTTCGGGATGACCGCGACCGAGTGACCGACCATCGGTCGGAAGCATATGTCCAGAGGTGCTATGATGCAATGGTCTGACTACGAGTGACTCTGGTCTTAGGGCCACCTTCCATGTGAGCCGGGCCGGCAAGAAAGCAGGAAGACGACAAGAAGCTCCTGCCGATTCTCTTGCCGGCCTCGGTGAGCGGAGAAGCAGGAGTTCCAACTTCACCGATATCCGTGGACGATGGGTGGACGACGGGATTGGTGGAGAGCGATCGAACTTCAAGAGAATCGTTAGGTGTGCTTTTCTTACTCAATATCTCCCCAGAGTCCCCACCCACGGGGTTCATATAGAAGTGTCATCTCTCACTTGTCACTGTAGCTCTCCCTTGCAAATTCTACCGGCCCGGCTCATATGGAAGCTGGCCCTAATCTGGGTGACTACGATCTTATCTGCTGAAGGAACTTCTTTAATATCACCTTCTCTAATATCACATGCTTCACTCTCTCTCCAAACACTAGTGATGGGATGTTAAGATGGGGTGTTGGTTTCGGCAATTCCAAAATTGCCCCATTTACAATTGAGTATGTATTTGCATACTTTATGCATATGAGGGACATTGTTGGTAAAAGTGAGTATACCTCGCTCCTTTCAAAATTCACTTTATATTTAGTATAATATGATAGGGGGAATGCATCCAACTTTGCCAATATAAACAATTCAGCATAGTTTTAATAAGCACTTTTAAAAAAAATAGTATTCATGTAGTATTAGCAACAATAGCAAGTGAAAATCATCAATATTAAAAAAAAAAATAGATTTTTTGGATGTCACATATAATTTCTATGGTTTTTCAAAGTATTGGCTCTATAGACCATTGAAAGAGTCCAAAGGGTGGATTTAAATCTAAAATCTCCAAAATTTAGTAGTTAGAATATCAAAATTTTAGCATTTGTCCTTCAAATGTTTCAACAAATTGGACTTAAGCATTTGGTGAACGCATAAATCAAAGTTTAGGGACACAATTAGGTGAGTCTAGGGTACAAGAATGCGAACAAGTGTCCTAATGGGTGTTTCTACCTTATAAGAAGCTATAAATGAATTGCTAGAATAAGGGTTTTTATAAGTGTGCATTAGATACTGGAGACAATTGTTTAGCTATTTTCAAGTCTTTTTTCAATGTTGCTTTCTTCAAATGGAGTCGGGAAAGGTGTGTATACCTTATCCTCATTCAAAACTTGCTCTATATTCACAATATTATCTTATAAGAAGCAATAAACAAATTGTGATAATAAAGAGTTTGATAATTGTATGTGGATCTTGCTATCTTCAAGTGTTTTTTCAATGTTGCTTTTGCTCATAGCATTGTAATATTACAATGTTACTCATCTCTATATAATCAGATGCATTTTCAACATCTTGATTCTGATTTTACAACAAAAGTGAGACTTCTTGTTCCACAAATCATTTCAATCCTTTTGTTGTTTTTCCAATTGGGTTGCCTTGTCCAACATAGGTGTACATGATAAAATTTATTGTTCACAATTCACAATATAAATATATAATGGAGTGGATTTTTTGAGTGAAAATGTGAATGATCTACAAACATGATAAAATTTATTGTTCACAATTCACAATATAAATATATAATGGAGTGGATTTTTTGAGTGAAAATGTGAATGATCTACAAACATCAGTGTCTATCCACAATTAAGTAAGTCATGTTGCCATGCTTACATCCAATTTGCTAATTGAAAACCAACTACGTGCACAAATTGATGAGTTCATACTGAACAAGGATCAGTCACTAGAAAACAGGATCAAATTCCTAACGGTTATAGTATCATCTACCTTGCGTCCGTGCTGTTGTCCAACGTGATTTCGCAGGATAAGAGATTCCGCAATTCTCACCAAGCAAAGAATTCTCCAGATGACACTAAAAATTCAGTCTACAGATGACACCGTAATGCAAACCTGGTTGATGCAATGTACAATACAGAGCATTGTGGACACACGGTGAATCAAGTTAGTACAGCAGCTAGCCCAGTGCCTGAATCTAGTTTCGGAGATTGTTCATTTACAATTTCTTGAGCTCCACATCCAATACCAGTACCTTGTCGAAGTCTGAAGTCAAAATCTTTTCACACCCAAAATGTACAATATTTCAAACATCATCGAGAAATAACGAATAGCCTCACCCTGGAAATCCCAATCCAATACTTGACATGGCAAGTGGCACTCCTTTCTCTTGCAAAGGTGATGAAGGCAACTATATTACACTCGGTGATTGCACCTTCAATATGAATACAAAATTGTACAAAATAGTATTGATAAAAAAACAAGCTAACGAAAGAGCAAAGCGCTACTACAATATCAATGGGATGCAAGAATTGTTCCAGAAAGTTGAAGCTAGAAGGAGTACATGTGCCGGACTACACAATACAGGCACACAAGCCGCTGTGAAATGTACACGAGCACAGCGAAGGAAAAACTCATCAAAATCACATCCCTGATGTCGCCTTTCTCCCTGGGAGCCATAAACCCTACGATTTCGTCCAATGCCTGGTCCAATTTCAATTTCTGCATCAAAACCTCCTGCAAGGAGATCTTCGGCGTGCTCTTCTTCTCTTCCACCACCTCGGATTCCTCTTCTCGCAATACATTTCCATTCGAAACCCTACTAGGACCTTCCACGTCATGGAGCGTGGTGGAATTCAGAGACGCAGCGTTCACGTCCACGGCGTTGTTCTTCTTCTTCATCCTTCCTTGTGAAGTTTTCCTAGCGTCCGCCACGACACGAACCGATTTCCTCATCGGAGGCGAACATCTCAGGGGCGTAATAATGCCACATCCACACCGCGTCCAGGTGCCCGTTGCAGCACCTAAGGTCATCGCCATCGTACCAAATCCTTCCCCCACAGATTCGCCTCAGATCTCCAGATTCCGCTCAATCGAAATCAATCCAATTCCAAAATCACCTACCGCTGATTTCCAAGAAAAACAATTCCAATTCCGACGCAAACCCCAGATGGATTCTCAAACCCCCCAAATGTACGAAAACTGGAAGAATACGCAACCAAATCTCAATTGAAGAAGTTCGTTCGAATGCTGAGGATCGAGTCATGAAGAAATCGTGAGAAGAAGCTCAATCACCGCCTGAAAGTAGTGCAAATTCCTGAACAGAGAGACCCTACTGACTGCACCAGGGAGCCCGACACATTTGACTCGGGGGGGAGATAAGAGCGACGAAGTTGCCGGTTTCACACTGTGGAAAGCAAAAGAAGGGGGTCGAAAAGGTCCAACTCGGCTTTCCACGTGGATTAGAAGGCTGGTACGGGACGGATGCGGCTTTTCACGTGGCGTGGCGTGTATCTTCTCGGCAACCTCATGCCAGCAGGTGGTCTATAAAGTGCTCCATCTCTAAAAGCGTCCACCTCCTTAAATGTACACTGTATGTACATTTTGTTTTTTCATTGTACTAGCAATGTACAAATAGTCAAATAGTGTATATTTCAAGTGGTGGACACTTTTAGTAACCACTGCATCTCAACTTCCAAAGTTTATGAGTAATCCCACAAAGTGTCCAAAGAATATGAAATGACTTGGATTAAATGTCAATTTCATTTGCCTTTCAAGGAAAATTTATTAAAAAAATTAATTTCAAGAAGTCTAACCTCCCCAAATGAATTCCATCTCTCAACTTTTAAAGTCCCATGACCTCTCTATAGGAGGCAACCCAATCCTAATCAACCCCCCATTCTAATAGTGTAGGGTGTTGTCTTTTTGTGAAGTAAAGATTAGTGGTGATTAATTATGGCGTAGTTTACAACATACTTATAAAGCATTATGATTGGCTACAAGTCTCTCAATATTGCAACTAGCCTTTGGTTGATTTTGCAACCAAGCTTGAGTAAGAAATGAGAATATCTATATGATGAGAGTAGGATGAATTCAATCTTCAACTCAAAAATTTATTGTAATTTTGTTTTGAGAAATAAAATTTTGGAAAAATATAAAATCTTTTTTAAACCTATTAGTGTACATGGGGAAATTTTCTCTCTCAATTTACCTACACTCCATATGATTATACTCAATTGCTTATGTGGTCAGAAATGCATTGCCTCTTTTTAGTTTAAAAACATCGATCATTGGTTTGAAGTGGTATAGATTAAAATGGCACCAAAGTATAGAAATCTCAATTATACAATATTATTGTGTAAGTGTGGCCAATGAATTGAATCAATTTGGAGTCATTTGGCTATATAGATTGCAAGATTGTAATGTTTAGTATTGAAATGGGATGTTTAAGTTTTCCTACTGACACATTTGGAGGTGAAATTCGATTTCTAAACCTCTTCAAATGAAAAAAAAATCTGAACGATAAAGTAATAGCAAACTAACATACAAACACATTGATGAAAGAAAATTATCAACTAATTAACTCATTGTATTTGCATAATAGCTTTCAAATGTAAAAAAATAGCACATCAAGTTGCAAAAAACACATCTATGATTGAGCATCCTCCTACTAGAATACTTCTCAATGACTCATAACTTCTTGGATTGATATGAAATTTTAATTAACACACAATAAACTAGTATGCACAACTATTTAAATTTTTTATATTGGAAATGGACATTGTATGAAGAAGTTGAATAAGTTGCTAAAGTTCATAGTAATTGTGAAATGTTGGGATTTTAAACTTTGAATTGCCGTCTCAAACATTCAAAACAATTTGGAGTGGCATGAGAGTTTTACAACAATAACTAGATTTCAAAGGGAGTATAACGCAATAAATTTTTATTGAAAACAAACATTGGATGAAGATGCAAGCCTCCAAAGTTGCAACCATCAAATGGAGTATGGTGAACTCATATTGAATCCATAAACTTCAAATGACTTTCCAAAATTCAATATATCTTAGATTGATCAAAAAAAATTACCACACAAACTAGAGAAAAAAGAACACAAATTTTCCAATATATTTTTATTGAATTTGGAATTAGATGCAAAATTTATGAGACTTTTGAATGGGACTTCCTCACTTTGTCAAGACAATTTTAGTTCCTTAGGGCACTTAGAAGTTGAAAGGGCACTATATGGAACTCCTACCTTATTGGCCTTCAAAATTGTGAAACTTTTATAGAAGAATAAAGTTAACAAGGTTAATCCTAGTTCCAAAAACAACTATGAATGAAATAAAGTAGAAGAACCCATTAATTTCATTGTATCTATAGTTTGATACTAAAGTTCCCTTGAAAGTGTCCCCAAATGTACCTTAAAACCTTAGTTATGGTTGGTGGCCTTTGATTGTTTTAGATTTTGGAGTAAGAATCAAGGCACATAAACTAGGAGTATAGATTTAGGTGCTCTAGTGAGTTCTACTTTGAAAATTCATAGACATTAATGCCATGCCCCTATTTATTTTTTATTTTTTTTAATTTATGATTTTCAGTTGCCAATATTGTAAAAATATTCTTATAGGAAAAGGTGCCTCCAACTATGGTGGTGTTGCTTAAATTGGCAATAATAGGTGTTCCTATCTTATATGTTAAAAATGGTTTAACTCTCTAAACCTCATGGACGTAAATGGCAATTTTCCTTTCTTGATGCTAGGAGGTAGACTCTATAAAAATCCAACATGTTTCTTACCTTATAAAATTCTTAAGTTTGGATATGGCAATAAGGTTATTTGACCCCAACCAAAGTATGGTAGACTTGGGTGATAAACACCCAACCAACATCCAAGTTTGAATCCATGACCATATCATTAGTGTATCAACTATCTAGGCTACAAGTGCCTTATAATTTCAACAATATTAACCTTTGATATTATTATATATTAGTAGGTGTTAGGATTGGATTTTCTTGAAGTGAATTTCTCTCAAATATCAGAGAACTGCACAAGTCTTATAAAGAAATTCCTAAAACTTGGTTGATCTCAAAATCCAAACTAGATTTGAGTTTTGTAAATAACAAATAAATTGATATTTGTGAAATCAACAATATTAACCGTAGTGATGAATCAAAAATTGATTACTATGGAATCATCTATATCAACTTTTAGCCTCTCAACATACAAAGTGTTTTCCAAAATGGATGATTTGAAAAAAATTATCATTAAGTGATACTATGTATTTTGAAGAATAATTTGGAATTGATATACAAATTAAAATTGTATTTTGAATTTTAGACTCTATTTGTATGATTAGATTTATCAATGTTATTACCAATATTTATTTTTATAAATACTAAAAGGAAAATTTCAAAATTCCTTCAAAATTTGATTACTATCAAAATATTATTATTTGTTTAATAAAAAAAATTGGAATGGATTTTAAATGAATTATCTTGAAATGGTGAACTTTTGGAATTTTTGAATCCTTTAAATTTATTATACCATTTTTTTAAGCATTTTTGGTCATGATTTCATCAATTAACAATGATATTCTTGACATCATTATTATTCATATAGATCCAACACTTGCCTAGAGAGGACTAAGGATAGCATAGCAGTCAAGCACAAATACTAACTCTGACAAGTTAGTTACAATCTTTAAGATTGGCAGAAGGAGGTTCAATTGAAGACTATTTGAAGGGGAAAAAGGTCAAAAATAGACTTGCCTATGTAGGAGAAGCTATCTCTAACAAAATGATGACTCAAATCATACTAAATGACCTGCCATGGAGCTATGAAAGTGCAATACATACACTAACTCACTTGAATATTGCAGTGTCTTTTGATCAAATAGCATCAAGCTTGCTTACTAAAACCCATTGGAGAGAATATTGACGAAGCAATTCACTTTTAAGATGAAGAAATTCAAATTCATTCAAGAAGAAGGCAAGTACATGAAACAATCATCACCACGAACAAGGAAAAAGATGAGGACCATTTCAACCACCTATAACATACTCTTAGTCAACTACTCATTAGGTTTCTATCTTCCAGTGATAGGCTTTTCCTAAAAATTGGGACTAGGATTACATTACTTAGTTGATTTGAAGCCATATTCACTACCTTGGGAGATGGTCACAGAATTAGTAGTAACTATCATAGGACAATTTATACCTTTTTAATGTATACTCATCATAAAAAGTTATTTCTTAAATTCTTTCATGTCATCGATATGTTAGAAAATCATGTGGCCAAATTAAAAAATGTTGTGACTCCATTAGGTGATAAGACAATCATTATAGAAACTCTTTTGTTGATTTGGGATAGACTTCAGACTTTTTTTGACCAATTAGGCAATATACACTTTAAAAATTCATTAAAAGTTCATAATTTGTTAGAAAAAAAAGAATTTCAATTGCCAACATCATTCCTCACATTTGTCTTTGTATAGAAAAAAATCTGAATTTTTTTTGTAAATTGAAGCAAGTCAAACCACTGATTTTCTTTGTCATAATCTAGTTTATGTTAGGGTGAATAGAAAGGGCAAAAGATAACTAATTCAATCACAATATCTTCTACACTCCTATTATTTACCTCAAAAGCATAAGAAGGATTGTTGAGGACATTTCATAGAAGAAGAATATTCCACTATAGGAAACATCCAATTATAGGAAACATCCAATTTGCTATTAAGGGGTTATCTCATCACAATTCTTTAGAGAAGTTTGGCTCAATGGAGTAGGTGTGACTTCCTTTGATAAAAGATCAAATTCTCATTAACCCCTAAACGTTGTGGCGCCATTCTATGGCATTTGGATGAGCTAAAGAGTCTCTAAAGAGAGATTGAAAGCATTTTTTCATCCTTTTTTTTGCTTGTTGACCTCTCATAAAGGGTTATGAAGAGTACCTAATTGGGTTTGTAGTCTTCTTAGTGTTTGTCTTCACATGAATGAGAAGTAAGTAAAAAAAATGGATGACAAAATTTGCTATTTCATTATATTTTGCTCCTTGCTTCAAATCTGAATTTCCTCTTTGAAAATGACATCTTTTGAATTTGAACCCAACTAATGAAATGATGGCCATATACTCTAGTTTCTAATCCAATTGAAATTTTCGAAAAATTCATAATATTGAATATTTAATTGCAATTTGAATTTTGAATGTATTTTTAAATGTCCATTCTATTCTAATTATAGGAGGACACAAAAATTGAGTTTACACCATGATGTTTGTCATTGTAATGTATAGTCCCATGTATAGTGACAAACAAAATTGAGTACTTTATTGAAGAAACAAACTTTGGCAGGCCAATGTACACAATCTGGTAACCCTTTTTAAAACTAAAAAGTGCATTGAAAAGCAAATAAAGTTGTGTACATGTATTTGGGGTTATACTTCAAGTTGAAAACTAAAAAAATTCTTACAAATAAAATTTACAACTATGTACAAGTACTTAGTATTGTTCAATCTACTTTTGTGAACTTCAATAATCTGTCCAATAGCCTCTAATAGCCAAAACAACAACAATTCTTCATGGCATGCTCTTATACAATGCCATGCAACCTCCACATTGAAATTAGAAGAAACATTGTACACGCGCTTCTATAATTTTTCAATTCATCTTGGAGGTGTAGAAAATTTGTTCAAATGTTGTTTGAGAAGAGCCCAAAAATGCTCCATGGGATTCAAATCTAGTGATTGTAGAGGCCACTGGAGAAGCTGAAATGGCTATGAATTAAGCCATTCTTGCACCATCTTACATGCGTGTTTTGGATCATTATCTTGTTGGAAAACCACATTGTTTAGAACCAAATTGTAATGTTGCATTGTAGACCACAAGAAGTTTTCCAAAATAAATTTGTACAAGAGATAAGAATCCACAACGGCACGCGAACCACGTCCCATACCATTGCTACAAACAAAAGGTGCTATCCACAACCAAATTTGAGACATGGAAACCATTTTTGATAATGTAGGACTCTTAAATCAATCCAAATTTGTGCTACAAAACAACAAAAGCACAAATAAGTGAGATAGGATAAAACTAAATCCATAAAAAATGAGAATAGATTGCATAAGAAGGAAAAAAACTAAACCCATACATAGGAGCACAAATTGAACGAAAAAGAACAAAATAAAACCTATAAATAACAAGAGTATAGATTGAATAAGAGTGAAGAGCACAAATGGGAACAAGAATCCTAATGACTATTTTAGCAGGAACCTAATGCAAGGCCACTCTTTGGCATTAGAGAATACATGTTCTACATGTTGTGCCTGTAGTTCTCATTGAACATATAGAAAATTTTAAAAACTTTTATATTTAGTTAAGGTGAAGCACTATGAGAAACCCATGTTTTAGGTGATGGTTTTTAGGTGACATCAAATGTAGCAACATGTATTTCTATGTCAACAATGATGCCTTCCATAACATCAAGATGTTATAGCGGATATCATTGTTGACATAAAAACACATGTTGCTACATTTGATATTATCTAAAATCCATCACTTAAACCATAAGTTTTTTTTATAGTAAAGCTAAGCACTATTATAGATTTACTTTCTTCAATTCTATACTAAGCTCCAGGTCTAAAAGTTGTCATACAATCCTAAAGCATGATATGTCTAAAACCATGTTTGATTGTTTGTCAAACATATTGCAATTGAACCATTAGAAAAAATGTAACCCCTCTAAGGGGCCACTTCGTAGTGTAATGAATTTGAGAAAAATAGTTTTCTCCATTCTCTAACTCAAGTAACTACTACGTAATTAGCAACTATATCACATAAATGAATCTTGAATCCAAAATTTTGGCTTGACAACAGAACTCTTAACTATTATTTGACATCTATACATATTGCAGTTGACCTACCCTAACTCATAAGTTGAATTTGGTTTCTTCATCAATACGATTCTTGGCTCTTTTCTCGACCTTCAATTGCTTCACTAGAAGAAAATCACGTCTGCCGCAACCGACTGATATGCAATTATGTGTCCTACATGACTTTCTTGCAACTACAACCCTTTGTATTTGCACCAAATTTAATGTTTACACTACTATAGTCGCAAAATAGTCGCAAAGTAGTTGTAGATTGAAGTTTCAAGTTGCATGTAGTTGCAAAGTAGTTGTAGGTTGAAGTTTGGATTACAGGAATTTAACAAAAGAATTTATGTGATGTATTCTACATCCAAAATTCATCACACTTGTCGACATGGACCACTTTAGGTTTTGTAGAGTTAAGTGTGTCAAACTACACTTGGGAATAATCTAAGTTTGACTACAATTCAACTAGAATGCAACTACTTTGTAACTAGAATACAACTAGAAAATAATTAAATCAAGTTTTATATCAATTGTTCCATCTCAATTGTCAAGAATACCATTAGATTGGATGGATAAGAGCTGTAAGTTATACCATCTTTAAGTAATAAAGTTTAATATTACAATTGTAATATTTCTACAATTTGTAGACTTCTACAATTTATAGAAATCTACAAATTATATTTAAAGTATAAAAAATTTTAAAACTTTTGAAATTTAATGTTTTGTAAACTTGTGAAATCTATTCAATATCAATATTTGAATTTAATCATCTAAAAAAGCTAGATCTAAAATTCTAAAATCTATAAATCATTAAGATTCAATTTTTGAAATCTACAATCATTAAGATAAAAAAATCTATAGATCTATAAATCTACAAGTTACAAACTAGTTGTAAACAATTGCAAAGCAGTTGCACACAAGTTGCAAGCAAGTTGCACAAAAGCAAATTTCACGTCAGAAGACTTCATCGATGAAGTTCCACATAGGCTATTTAATGCAAAACAATCTTTTCAATTTTGCAACTAGTGCGACTTGTCCACTGCAACTGTGGGCTCCAAATTATCACCCAGTTGCAAATGTGTTATGCAACTACAAAACTAGTTGCTAACCACAGTTGCAAAAGCCTCGATTTTCTTCTAGTGCTTGGCCATGAAGTGTAGCTTCTTCTTTGCTTTTTAGTTGAAGCCCAACTCCTTTTAGTATTTATCAATCAATGTTGATCAAACCCCGTGGCTCAATTGAGCTATTCAAAAAACATAGGCAATGCTAGTGCTCCTCGTGGCTCAATTGAGCAATCCAGAAATACAAGCAATGCTAGTTCTTTTTTGAAAAGGTTCTAAATAGTGTTGGATATGAGTTGCGAATCCTAAAATTACACAACAATCTATTATTCCCAATGGAATTGCAACTCTTGCCATTTGAAGAAGAACAATATCGACCTTTAAACATTGAAGTAAGATAATAGGAACTGTGAAAGAGAATTGAAAACCCTCCTTATGAGCCTGAAATAATAAAATCCAATAAATCAGGGTTGTTGAAAAAGTAGGATTTATCTCCTCTAACTAGCATTGGAAAAGGCATTCCATTTACAAGAGATTTGGTGGATCATAAAACAACTACTAAACCACGGTTGAAATGTTCAAATCGCAAATTGGATATAGAATTCAAAATACGAAAGTTCAAATGACATTGTGCCTATGTGGTATCATTGATGCCAACATGAACGTTGTAAATATTGTGCTTCTTTCCAAACTTAGTCATATAAGATTAAAAAAACTCATCGCCCCTTTGAAGGTTCAATTTCTTCCTAATGACATTCTCCATTTGTAATCCAACACCATGACCTACCATTGGAATTGAATCTGTTTATCTTCGTTTCATCACTGAAACTAACCTGTTTCCGATCATGTATCGTCTAATTTGTATACCTTCGAGTAAATCTCCACACTGCTAGGACATGCCTTTGTGCCAACAACGGCTTCCTCTCTTGCACATGAGTAGCCAAACCTTCCCATCTCCAAGCACGCTTCATAGCTACATCAAATACAAATTTACATAATTCTTTTCGAATTTTTGTTGGTACCTTTGACGCCACTCCAAGACGACCTTTCATAAGCAATGTTACACAAGGCCGCCTCTTTCTCACAATAAGTTGTCTTGGGCACCCACCTATTTGCTTCTTGATCTCTCCACCTCTTCTTTCTTAATGTGAACTACCCACAATTGGCTCATTCCAACTGCATCCGCAACTTTCCAACTAAATTGCCACTTTGAAGTTGCTCCAATGCTTGGAGTTTTTGCAACTTAGATGACTAAGGCATTGAAGAGCAACTACAAGAATCCTCACCACTACACAATCTACAAATGTAAAGCTTCACAATGCCAAAAAAATATTACAAAACTAAATATAGATGAGTGCGTGAATGGAAATTGAAGTTCAACTCGCGGCTACAAACAAAACTAAGTACTTCAACCTTAGTCGCTTCAACATCTCTATTTAAAAAACCTATGATCATCTTTTGAAATTTTCTTTTCACACATGTAGAATAGACTACTTGTATGTCTATTATGCTCAATCACTATTAATAATGATATGTGATTTCAACCGCCTCAAATTGCTTGCTGAAGTTTTTTTTTTCAACAAAATATTCAGTTTCATCTATCATTGTACACACATGGTGAAGTTTTTAGATTTTTTGGGATAATTTTGTAATTGATGTGATTTTTTCTTCATTTTTCCTTCAAAAATTCTCAGAAAAATTACTTTCCTCTAAAAAATCTAATTTTTTTGGTGAAGTACTGAAGACATGTTGCTTCATCTTTGAAAAATGAATATAAAAGCTTTTTTACATATCTTCTTCAAAAAAGGCAATGATTTGAGTGATGGGCATTGAGGCCTGAAACCAGTGCTCATAGGCCCGGCGTTTCAGGGTTAAAGATATTTCAGTTTCCAACAATGCTCATCATCATGAAGCATACCAATCAGTTTCATGTCGACCTCTTCATCAGCATTTGGCAAGAAATATCGCTCTGCCAACATTCTTCGGTGAAAAAAAAGCATGCACTTCAGAATCATTGCCAACGACTGCTGCTTGAATTCATAAACGTTCGCAACTTCCAACTTCCAAGATTCCTTGTCAAATTCTCAGAGCTTTTCACGATCCAGGAAAACATTGGGGAATCAGTAACAAGAGTAAAGGATTTGTGAACTACGCAGTCACCGACATACATCGAAGAACACCTCCGAGGTCACGAAACAACATTCAAAATGTCAGACACCAATCTTTACATAACTGTACAAGGGTTTTATTTCGGAAAAATGGTACAACTTTTCTCTACAACTCTAATTGTAATTTACAATACCGCCAACCACACTCAAGTATGGTAGTGCGAACAATCACGGCAAAATTGAGAGCCCTACGAAGAGATCACCCTCATCGCCAGGCTTATAGCTCACAACAGCTTAAGAATTTTTTTAGTTTCCTTTTTCCAAACCCTAATCCCCACTCTCAAGAAGAATCAATTCTCTCTCTCAGAACCCTGGTCTCCGATGCTGAAACTCCGGCTGCCGCATCATCATCTCTTCTCTCGGCCCATGTACAAACTCCTGCCGAAACGCAGTCGCAGGACTCTCGAACCGTGCTTGGTGCATGCGGTTCCCCTCTGGTAAGACGGCTTGGACTGCTGGTCCGCGGTTGTCTTGGGGCATGTTCACGACCACTTTCGGAGCTGCAGGGGTGTGAATAGCTTTCGCTGCCTCTTCTTTCACAACGGCAGCTTTGGTCCGCTCACGAGCGAGGGCGGCGTCTTCGGATGCTCGAGCGCGGCGGTACTTCTCGCTGTAATCGACGGTAATGTCCCAGAAGACAGACCGCTTCTTCACGCGCTTCACCCGGTCGAGGACGCGAGAGGGGTCGACGTTGCCGTGGACCGTGACTTTTTGGTTGTATTGATCCGTGATGACACTTTCCACGCCTTCCAGGGTGAGGAGGCGCTCCTTCACCTTTCGGGCGCATTTCTCGCAGCACATGGGAACCTTGAGCTCGATCGGCTGCACGACACGGACGCATTTGTTAGAACATGGACGAGAAACTTTTACCCAATTCTTCCACCTTATTTGTATTCGTTGCAATGACAAAACCCACTATAATATCCCCATTTCAGGATTAGTGAGCTTCAGAATAGCGGCTCCCATCGTCTCTTAATTTTTACCAGTACGACTAATCACATTCTTACAGTATTCCTTAAGCATTCTTCAAATGCTCGAGAATAACTGAAAGTTGCTGAATGCTATGAGCAAATTCTCCATGCTCATTACCATCTCATCTTCATATGGTAATCTCAAATTGGAGGCTCATTGGAAACTTGAAGTTGAGAGCAAATCATGTTCTGGTATATCCTAAACTTTCGACCTTTCGTAATTGATTTTCTCATCTCTATAAATAAGAGTTTCAACATATTAACGAATCCAACAAACAAGCGAAATGTTTAGGATGTTTCCCTTGTGAACTGAGAACTGAGAAACCCACGGACGTTCAGAAGCACTCAAAGTTAAACATCCACAAGGGCTCCCAAATACTCCATCTTAGGGTTTAAAGAAGTGAGCCAAGAGCCAAGAGCCAAGAGATGAGGTGAAAAACTTACGTGATGAACAATAGCTCTTGGGGGCGACACGCTCCGCTTCGGCACGACTTGCACAGGCGGCGGTGGCGCCGGCGCCACCACCCGCGGTGCCTCCGTGACCACCTGCGTAGGCACTGGAACCGCACTCTTCATCACCACCCGCGGTGCCTCCGTGACCACCTGCGTAGGCACTGGAACCGCACTCTTCATCACCACCTGCGGTGCCTCCGTGACCACCTGTGTAGGCACTGGCACCGCACTCCTCACCACCGGCTCGTTCACCACCCTTACGGGTTCTGGCACCGTGTGCACTCTCGCCAGGCGTTCCACGGGACGAAGCTCGCGTTCCGCCATCGGTGGAGGAGGGACGCGCGCCACTGGGCGGATATCTTGGTGCGGTAGGATGGGGCGAGGTTGGGGGTGGTAGCGTTCCACGGGGCGAAGAGGCTCAGGGTTGTGGTAGCGGCGAGGGGGGGAGAACTCGCGTTCTCGGTAGTAAGGGCGGTCGTCGCGCGTGGGAAGAATCCATGTGTTCTCGGGAGGGCCGTAAAACAACTGCACAGGAAAAAGTTGGAACAGAGCGAGTTAGATAATCAATTCTCAAAACAAATTGTGAAAATACCCATAAAAAAACTTCGCGGATCTGCAAAATGCACATGCTCGAGACTCTACAAAGCAGGCTCATGATTCAGCCAAACATGCTCGAAATTGTACAAAATTATTCGCTCGCAATTAAACAAAACAAGCTCGCGGAAATACGATCTTCTCCACTCTCACTTCGGTCCTCCATCACCTCCATCACATACAGCGTGCGAATCGCGCACGTCGTCCAGAAAAAAAACCCATCACACACACCTTTCCAAACAAATTTCACACAAATTCTTCACTATCTCTCATTCAAGCACTCCATCTCAACAACCTGACTATTAGATCCCAAATATTGATTCAATTACCCGCAAGTAGAATTTGTGAACTTACATCTTCCATGCTCATGAGGCTCGGCATCGCAGCAGCGACCAAAACTTCTCGCTCTCTCTTTCTCTCGACCTCTTCTTTCAGCAATTAAAACCACGACACGGCAACAGAAACCTCAATAAATCTCTCTATCACACAACGAATTCGATCTCGAATTCTCCAAGCTCCAAGCTCCAAAATTCTGTACAGAGTTAAGCAGCACAGACGTGACCGAACAAAACTGAGTGCCAGAACAAGTTCTCCGAATGAATCTCAAAGCGGTTGTGTCTTGAGAAATAGTTCCGTGACAAGCGGGTTTAATACAGTACACGAATTGGGTACGTTAAATTAAAATTACGTGAACAAGGCGAGAGTTCGCAGCGGAGCAATCCGCGAGTGCCAGCTTGCTTCCATCCATAATTGGGTCCCTCAACGTTTGGAGCTTCCTTGCATGTCACTCGCTGGGCGGCTTCCGCGCCTTCAGCTGTGGCCGGTCCAGCCGTGTACACGTGTTCTGCGCCAGGGCTTGGCAAAAAATCTACAGACTGAAGCTGCCTCGGGTCAGACGCCGGCGTGTTGGAGAAACCCTGGAAACGAGTGGCTTGCGTGACAAGTGTGCCCGGGTGGAGAGTCTTTTGGCAGCAACAAATTGAATCTCTGCTTGGACCACAGGAGTCAATTGGTTGGTTCTAGATTGTTGGCTTTTGTTATTATTATCATTTGCAATTCTTTTAGTGGTTGCAATTTTGTGATCTTCTGCGCGCGATTTCGATCGATGGGCTGGCGGAAATTCGGAGAATGATGCCCGGAGGAGATTTGATTCATTTTTTCAGTTGTTGGTGAGTAAGCCAGGTGAGTAAGTTAACCGCTTTCGGGTTTGCACGGACTGGGTCGTACTCGAGGTGGACTTGAGGCGCTAGCGGCGAAATGCGGTGCATGGGCAGACTTGCCACGCAGCGCGTCGCTGTACGTGATCATGGACCACGGCGGGGTGTGGTGTGGCCCCTGCTCGGGAAGGAGCGGCAAAAGATCTGGACGTGGCGGAAGTACTGTAGGCTTGGTTTGTGAGGACTCTGAGGACCAGTGATCTCAGAACAGATTCAGGGTTTTTAGCCAAATGTTCATTTTTGGAAGATTCTTTAAAATTTATACAAAGGGCATGAAAAAATTAAGTAGAAAATGAGCAAAATTTAGCCAGTTTTGGGATCACTGCTGAGGACTGAATGAGTGGCTCATGAGGGCCACGAACTCGGGAACTTCAAAATTCTTTTGCTTGTGGTCCGAAATGATCCTAAACTACTGGATGACGGTGGAGAGGTATCTGATCCTAATGGTGTGGTTACAGGTTCAATATTTGGTGGCAATACTTGGTGGCAACAAGTTTGATATGTGGTGGCAACAGGTTCATTCTTGTGTAAAATCAAAGCCTCCATCCTTGACAGAACTCTTGTAGTGTGTTTCTTCAAAACACTTGTTTCAAAAAAAAAATTATTGTGTCTGCAAGTTCCCCAATTGGTGAGGAAGGTGGGCTCACAGTGGAGACTAGAACTAGGGCCAAAAAACCACACTACCAATAGGATTGCTCTTAACTAGTGATCTCATAACATGTTCATGATTTCAAGCCAAGTGTTCATTCTTGGAAGATTTATTTTGAACATACACTGAGGGCATGAAGAAATTAAGTAGCAACTGAGCAAAATTTAGCCAATTTGGAGATCATTGCTCTCAACCAATGGGGTTTACACTCTCAACCAATAGGATTGCTCCATTTCCACAATTTCGTGGTCCTAGACCATAATCTAAACCTATCTTTAAGGTATGCACACCTAAAACGTATTAAACTCATCCCTAATTTCAATTGAGCATAGTTATAATTATTAAACATGTATACGTTGTATTGGTTGCATCATTGACAAATGAAAGATTGAGGATTTCCAACATATTTTAGGCATGCGTCATTTAGTTGGGATGTCGTATGAATAAGTTTAAAATTTTCCCAAGTATTGATTCAAGGTATTCTCAATATTATCACAAGGCTCTTATAGAGTCTCATGTTTTGATTGTGTACAACTTGTATAATTAATATAGCAAAAACTCCCTAACTCAATAAGATCGGGATCGATTTGACACATCAGAGAAGAGAGGACATTGCATTAGAGAAGGGTATGATTTTTGTATGTGGTTCATATTATTAAGCCAAGACCAACAATCAATGTCTCTAAGAGTACTTTTTTGAATTAGAAAAGATTAATTTACAGAGGTTCTAATGTATCTAGACTCTTGTCACATTGTTTGGTTTAAATGCGAGGGTCTTAATTTGGGGGTAAATGTTGATTGCAACAATACATTTGCTACATGTTTGATGGATATTCTTATATATTTTGTGATTTTGGATTGAATAACAAGGGACTTTGCATCCTCAAAATTTATTGTGAGGAAATTTGAGTAGTTGCCCTATTAAAAAATCAAGTCAAGTAAAAGGACCAAAAGAGAGTCTTTATTCTTTACTTGTACCATATTCCAAATTTCTAATGAATGCTACATGATACCACATTTCATAGTGTAGTTCCTTATTTTTCAGAAATTATAAAATCATGTCTTCTATAAGTCAGAATGGATTTGTCTAGATGAGGGTAGCAAGTTTTCTATGGGTAGTGACCATTTTTTTACTGCATAAAAAGTGTATGTATATGATAAGACATGTTCATGATAGCTAAGTCTTTAGTTGAAAAATTGTCACTTGTTTTGGAGTTGTTTTTCAAGGTTCTCCTATTGTAGCAAATTAACCCCTAAAGCCCCAAACTGTGTTTCTTGGCAACATAGAAATTTCGGGCAACTCACTACAAATGGAGATTTTATTTTTATTCTTTGAAATTTTTACAGAACATGTGTTCAAGGAGTATCTTTAAGGCCCAACAATTTTCATAACTCTTGACTACATGGTTTAAAAGTTATGGCATGATATGTTGTTCCCTTTGAGCTGCAAGCAACCTAGGCAGCAAAAAAATAATAATTTAATTATTTTTTTGAGAAATAAAAATTTTGAATAGGTTTATTAGATTTTTATCTATGCGGAAAGCTTTGAATCATTCCATTTCGATAAATGAGTCAAAAGTTATAAGGAATCTCTGTTTGGGGTAGTTTGTGGGTAGTTATAGAATTTCTACTCTACAAAAAAGTTTGAAATTCTTTATTTAATTCAATTTTTAATATTTTTGAAAAAAAACTGAAAAATTAGGTGAATATTTTTTATTAAAATATTTTAACCATTGGGATTGGCATTTTTCATTTTTATAAATAAATTGTTCACAATTTAGTATTTTCAAGCATTTTCTACTTCTTTCTATTTACTATTTTTTCCTATATGTTGTACAATTCCAAATGATTTGAAATTTTTTGACTATATATCCAACTTGAATTGTAAAATGAATTCAAAGAGTAATCATCATTTTGAGTATTTTTTCATACGAATGTGACCTTATGAAGTGCAGCTGCCCAGATTTTCATAGGGATAAAAAAAGGATTTTTTTTTAGTTCAAATGTTAATATCTTGCAATCTACATAGTAAAAGTTTCTGAAATTTTTTCCACATCTTTTCAAACCACCTAACTACAAGATCCTACGATTAAATATGTCAAAAAATGTTTTTTTTCAAAAAAAATTGCACTTGTACTGGAAATCACAGTTTTGTAGTGATTTTGGTGGAAACATAGTCAAAAACCTTTAGGGGTTAAAACCGATTGATTCCAAATTAATATGAACTTCAAATTTCAAAAAACAAGTCTGTTGGGTTCTCCTCAATCAACTGCCGGCACATGGAAATTATTGTGCCTTTGCATATCCCCAGTCACAAGGTGATTGGAAAGAAGGAGGGTGGTTTCATTCGTGGAAAGTAATTATATTAGAAAAGTTAGCCAATATTGCACGTTTTCTTCCTTTTGAAATGCTTTGGAATCAGATTGTAGCTTGAAGCATCAAGCATCCAATTGGACATGTGTAAAGTTTTATTTACTCAAGTTTTTGTAGATTTTTTTGTTGTCCAATTGAGTTATTTGTAAAGTACACTAAACCGGGGTTTTAACCCATGAGTTTTGTAAAAAAGCCAGTTGAGTTAAAAAAGTCGAAATAAAAGTGGGTATGAAACTTATTTTTCCATCAAAATGGTGCCTAAAAAGGTTTGGTCCACACTTTTGAAGTCGTGTGATATAAGTATCTTGCAAAAAAGTTTGATGTTTCAACTATAGTTGCCTTCTCAACTTCAAAAAAAGTCATGCCCAAAGTGGGGGGGGACTTTACAAATAACTCAAATGTCTCAAAATTTGGGATTAAGGTAGCCGACCCATTTCCAATCACTTAAACAATTATGCATGGTTAGAGTGCAATTTCTTTTACTGCAAAAATTTTCCCAAGTATAGAAATAGAGTTTGAAAGGATAGCATATTATTCTAAAATTTTATTATACAAAGCATAATTACTATGAATTTTTTAGTAGAAGATTCTTTTTGACCTATAAAGGTGATATAGACCTTACTATTTTTGACCATATGATGACTATAAAATCAACCAAGGGTTGATTACATTTGTGAGAGCCTTACAACCAATTCTAATGTGCCACAATTGCTCTGGGAGCTACACCACAACTTTATGGAAAGGAAACAAACTATAGATTGGAAATGGGGGGGGGTGATTGGAATGGATTGGCTACCCCATTGTGTCTTAACTTTTGCTTCTAGGGACTACTTGAAATAAAAATTATACAAAAAATTTATGTATTTTTCTTATCTCAAGAAAAAATTTCAAATACTTTCATCAAAAATCAAGATCATAGTCAAAACCAATTTTATTCCCCATAGGAGCAATGGAATTGAGGGATTAGCACATGTAGTTAAAACTTTAGGAAGTGCGTAATTGAGTTGAGTCCACTTAATGTCCTTAAATACCTTTGTACTTGCCTTGCATGGCATATCTTCTTATTTTAAAGGTCTAAGAAAGATAGAAGGTTTATAAAGTGTTGATTTAAAAGCTAAAAATTAATTTGGGAAAGATATATTTTTTGATATAAATTTTTTAATAATTATATTTTCCTTGAAAGACAAATAGAATTTACATATAACCTAAAAACAATTTTTTTTAAATGGTGGTATTTATACACCATTTACCATTCATTTTCTAGGATTGATATAAATTTTTTAATAATTATATTTTCCTTGAAAGACAAATAGAATTGATGTATAATCTAAGAAGAATTTTTTTTAAATGGGGGTATTTATACACCATTTACCATTCATTTTCTAGAATTGATATAAATTTAAACCCCAAATCTCTAGACCTAGAAGTGCCAAGTTTATGGACTATACCCCCATTCTAACAATTTATCCATTAAAGTTGTTTCATTTTTGGAGCTTTTTGAGAATTTTTTTAATTCAAAGACAAGAGTCATGAAAAGTATTTATATATTTAATTTGAAATGTATATTATTTGAACATTGTAGAAACAATGAAAAACAAAACGTGCAAATAGTGTACATTTCAAAAGGCGGACACTTTTAGAGTTAGAGTGCTTTATAGACCACCTACCTTAGTCATCTTCAATATGTGCACAAAAATTCAATTCACATAGTTTGTTTGTATGACAAGTGTGCTACAATCAATTATTTCAATGTTGGAGATTATTCTCATTACAAACATTAGAAGAAATTTGAGGGCAATAGAGGGCCCTTTCGGGTCTATTCTTGAAATGGTTCTTGATATCGTTAATTGCCATTAGTTAGCATTAATCCTAAAATAAAATAAAATAAAATTTTGGTCTTGGAATATTAAAAAAAGTAAAAAAAATTCAAATTTTTATAATGAAGTGGCAACCTCTCGACCATGTAGGATTCTTGTTCCCACAACAAAAACTGTATTCCAGGAGTCTAGGAACTTGTAGTCTTCCAATGCCCTCAAATTTCATCTAATGATAGTGCATGATACTATGGTTACATTATTCCAAAAATGGTTTTTTTTCAAAAATTTGGTAATCGTCCTGAAGATGACAATTTTGAAGTCGTTTTAGTGAAAACATAGTCAAAAACGTGGAGGGGTTAATCATATAATCACTTTCATCTATGACCTGCTTCAGTTAGCTCGCATTTGTGCTGTCGGCCACTTCGCTGACCATGAGCACAGTCCGGAAAGAAATTTTTGCTTAACTGGCTAAAATCCTACATTTTCTTGCACCAACCGGTTGCTTGGAGAATACTCTTGGCTGGGCCTTAAGAAATTAAAGAATACTCTTTTTTTTTCTTCTAAAATGATTGGTTTTTTTCCTGAAATTTTGAACTTCATTCGGAAATTCTGGATTTCAACCGGCTAACTTGTAACTAAATGTCGGTACTCCCCGTTCATTGACCGTGAGAGTCTGAGAGAGATGGAGGTCTGTTTGCGAACAGTTCATAACTTATTAGGTGTGGCTCAAGTCGGGAAGACCATGGGCAGTTGCTGCGTAACTTCCCTCGTAACTTAATCAAGCTTGCTACAGGAATCCGTGTGTGGAAGTTGCTTGAAGAGCTTCAATCTGATGAGATGTGATTCAAGGTTGAAACACGAAACGCGTTATGCATTGACAACATTGGGGTCTTTGGGGAGCTTCTTATCCGCGTGTGCCGGTAGTAAGGTAGTAGCCGACCCCTCTCCAATCACCCCCCATTTTTGTAGGTTGTTCTATTTTCAAGCATAGGAGGTAGGAGTAAGGTAGCCGACCCCTTTCTAATCACCTCCCATTTTCAAAGTCTAGACTATTCTATTTCTGAGCATAGGAAGTGGGAGTAATTAGCCTATTGGTGGCATTTGGCAGCTTCTTATCCACATTGGTGGTAAGGTAGCCAACCCCTTTCAAATCACCTCCAATCTTTTGTAGGTTGTTCTATTTTCAAACATAGGAGGTAGGAATAAGGGAGCTAACCCTTTTCCGATTAGCCTCGATTTCCAAAGTCTAGATTATTCTATTTCCAAGCATAGGAAGTGGGAGTAATTGGCCCATTGGTGGCATTCGGGAGCTTCTTATCTGCGTTGGTAGTAAGGTAGCCAACCCCTTTCTAACCACCTCCAATTTTTTGTAGGTTGTTCTATTTTCAAGCAAAGGAGGTAGGAATAAGGTAGCTAACCCTTTTTTGATTAGTCCTCATTCCTAAAGTTCAGACTATTTCCGAGCATAGGAAGTGGGAGTAATTGGCCCATCATTATGCATAATGAATTCTTGATTTTCTTTTCATTTCCTAACCAACCTATAATTGGAATTAGACATATCTATATGTCAAGTATAGGTTTTAGAAAATCTTAATGAAAAAAGTTGACAACAATTTTGTTTTTGGGTGGAAAAATATGAAAAAATTCCAAATCCATGTTCAATCTATTTTCCCATACAGAAAAAAATTTCCCCTACCAATACAACCGAGAGTTATGCTAAATTCTTTAAGTGATTGGAAATAGATTGTAAGCTTCTAGGTAACTTTGATGTATTATGAGTTGATTTCTTATGAATTTCTTGACTGGTCTATGGTTGAAATTAGACATACTTATAGATCAAGAATAGGGTTTACATAATCTTAGATACAAAAATTTATAGAAAATTTGTTTTGGGGAAAAAAAATATTAAAAAATTTCAATTCCATTTTAAATCTATTTCTCCACACATGAAATCTTTTCTTCCACCAAACCCAATTGGGAGCTATGTTAAATTCTTTTAGTGGTGAAAAATGGGTTGTAAGCTTTAGTTTGAGGTCATTTAGTTTTGGTGAAAAATAACTAAGATTTTTGAAGATGAATGATTTTTGAAATTAAAAAAGTTATTTTGTGAAATTCAAGAAAATCAAACATAAAGAAGTTGAAATGTTGAAAAAGGATGCATGTACTTACAAGCTTAATCCCATTACATGTCTACTCAACAGTGTTGGATTCAAATTCATTCCTTGAACTTTACAACAAAGCGAGGGCATTATGAAAAGTGATGGTAGCTTTGTTAAAAGCCACAATTGATCACTACAGTAATGACATTCCTATACAATGAAAAAAGACATTCAATTTCTAAGCATAAGAGGATTTTCAACTGCTGTACAAGACTGCGAGTTCCCAAATGCTGGGAACGCATTGGGAACTCTGGGAACGCGATGCTGATGTGGTCGAGCGACTACCACGTCAGAAAATATTAATTTTTTATTAATTTTAATTTTAATTAAATATTTTTAAAATATTTTTTAAAATCATTTTTTTGCTCTTTAGTACATTCTGAAGTTTTTTGGAAAAAAAAAATTTAATTTTTTTTTTCAAAATTCAAAAATTCAGACCAACAGGGGGCTGGTCTGCAGCAGTGGGAACAATTTCGGGGAACACCCCTGAAACAATCTTCTGGGGGCCCAGAAATCCTCTTATGATTATTTGAAGGGTTGCCAAAAGTTTTAATTTTTTTTTAATAATTGTTAAATAATTATTAATTAAAAATAAACCCCTAAATCAACCTCCCTAATTTAAAATGATTGTATGACAACAATGTGTCAAACTGAGGTGACCTTAGGCCATTATAGTAATCCTAAACTCCTAAATTCAAGAGACACTACAGCTAGAAATATATTTACTTTTAGATTTTGCAATGTGGATTTCAGGATCAATTCAATCACTAAAAGAAACCACCTATGATAAAAAAAATGATGTAATTTCAAAGTTAAATTGATGAAAATTGCTTAAAAAAATATTGTAAGATAATCATTTTAGATGACATGTGGGATTTTTTTAGTGAGCCTCACCTTAATATTAGTAATACTTGGATTTGACTTTTTCATGCTTGAAATATCTTAATATCCTATTTTATATGCTTGAATTACCTCAAGTTTATTAAGCTTGTAGTTTAGTCTCCAATATCACAAAATTATGGCATTTTAATCAAACCAAATTTGCTAGGCAGCCATATCAACTAGTGTTAGTATTAAACTAAAATTGCTATGAAACCTATCAAAAAGTGTCTTCATATGCGGGGTATCCAAGAATGAAAATTTACCTTCCATTCTAATGATTTATCCAATTTGAATCGAGACACTATTCTATTAAATTTTATATTTATTCAATGACACTTTTTTTCAAGAACATTAATGTTGAGTCTTCACCACAATAATTGGATAAATCATCATAGCTATTGCTTTTGAAAAATAGAATTGGATAATAAATGGTAGGAGGGCTATAAAGCATCAGGCCTTTAATATAAGAGGATTTCTAGGCCCTTGGACAACCGTTTCAAGGATGTTTCCCTGAAATTGTTTCCATTATTGCATACCAACCCCTAATAGGTTTTAATTTTATAATTTTGTAAAAAAATAAATTCAGAATGTATTAAAAAGCTAGAAAATGTTTTTTTTAAATTCAAAAAAATAATTTAAAAAAATAATTTAATTAATCAATTAATTAGTATAAATTTCTAACATGGTAGTTGCTTAACCACATAAGCATGCTAATGTGTTAGCTTTTACAACATTCTCAACGTTTGGGAACTTGTGGTCTTCTAAAATGGCCATAAATCCTCTTATGCATCATACACTTCCTAAAATGTACATTGTTTGTACATTTTATTTTTTCATTTGCTTTAGCAATTTAGAAAATGGAAAAATTTGTATAGCTTCATATTCCTCATAATTTGTTCTAGAATTGCTTAAATGATTAGGTATAGGTGGTTCTACCTTACTTGTGCGTGAAGGTCTCGTTTGACACTCAATTCCCAAAATTAAATTTTGATGTCAAATTCTCAAGAAGTCACGTCACAATCCACCATTCATAAGATGACACGTGGCACCCCTCACAAGAATTCCTTAATTTATGCCGAATTTGACCTTGTACCTTCTGTGGGGACAAAATTAATATTAAGGCCTCATCAAAGTTATCAAATAGAATTGGAAGGCCCCACAACAGTCCACGTGTCACCGACATGGCTGCAGAGGCCGGTGCAAAGTGCCCTGTCACAGGTAGCGACTGAAACATTATTGGCTGAAATGTGTCCGGCCTTTTTGTACTTTACTTATTGAGGGGGTACTTGACTTATTGAGGAATTTTTAATTTTAATATTAATTTTAATTTTGACACAAATGAAACGGAATTTCATTGCAAAGAATGCCCAGCAATTTCATGGAGGATTTTTTTCATGTGGAAGCAGTGTAATTCTACATTCATCTATTTTTCAGTCCATAAAAAGCACTCACTTTTTTAACTTGATTCATGCACATTTTCATTTAAAATAGGCAACTCGGTCACCTCTGTTTCAATTTCCCTATAAGGAATCATTTGAGTCATTTTTTCCTCAAAAACCACTCAAAAGAGAAAATCGAAGCAAAATTTTAGTTGCATGCAAACATGGATTTTCTTGAAGTAACCTTCACTTTTGTGTTATAATCTTCAGCAATCTATGAGTTGAACTGAAACCAAACTTTGTAGAGATAAGAAGGTTTTGGCTTTCTAAAGGATATTGTAGTTGATTTTGTGTAAAAATGATTCATTGCCCTCTGAGCTTCAATTCTTTATAACTTACAAAATTGGGATCCAAAACACGGACCTTGAATGTTGGTGAAAATTTTAAGGGTTAACATCAACTAATATCATATATTAGCAACTAGGGATACCACCTTTGAGATAATTTGTAGAATTCACCACTATTTGGTTAAATTGGACACATTGTTAACCTCAATGATTCTCTCATGCATATTTTCCTCTAATATAATAACTAAGCCAACATTCATTCAATATTTTGTTTAAGTTGGATGTCCAATTTTCTAATAGATTAACATAAGTGCCAATTATAATATGTTTTTGAATCTTCTAGAGATCCTTTTGAGAATGAAGTTCTAGTATTAAATCTTCTTGTTATTTTTTAAATACCTTAGATTTGTGAAATGTAAGTGACCATCAATCAACTTTCTATCCTTTGTCAAAGAATTCTCATTTATAGGATTCATCTTGATGAAAGGACCTTAAATACACAACTTCTATTTTTTATTGGAAGAGAAATGGGGTTTAGGCTTTAGAATTTAGAGTAAGCCAATAACAAAACCAAAAAGCTCATTGACAACAATAAACTTCTAGAAACAAATACATCATTTGAAAATAGTAGTAAGTAAAGGATGCAAATACCAACATGTAATGCATTAGAAGCCAAGTTGTCAAAAATATTACAAATTCTCTTCAACTTAGCTTATAATCATAAATTCTAGCCAATATAAGCCCGAATATAAGTAAAGACATATTGGATCTTATTTGCAATTGAAAGGAACAACCTAGATCTTTTTAAGATAAATTTTTTAGACATTTGAGTTATTTGTAAATTCCCCTCCGCTTTGGGCATGACTTTTTTTGAAGTTGAAAAGGCAACTATAGTTGAAGCGTCAAACTTTTTTGCAAGATATTTATGTCACACGACTTCAAAAGTGTGGACCAAACCTTTTTAGGCACCATTTTGATGGAAAAATAAGTTTCATACCCACTTTTATTTCGACTTTTTTAACTCAACTGGCTTTTTTACAAAACTCATGGGTTAAAACCCCGGTTTAGTGTACTTTACAAATAACTCAATTGTATAAACTTATTATGATAATTATTAGTATCTATGAAGGCGATTGTAGAGTGTAGACTTGTGTTGAAAATGTATGCTTTCTAAAAAGAAACCAAAGTAGTTTTCTATGAAAGTAATTGTGCATTTGTGCTCTTAAAGTGATCATTATAGAGGGGTACATATTGCTTTCTTCAATATACGAACAATGCACATTTCAAGAAGT
Organism: Thuidium tamariscinum; assembly: GCA_947034885.2. Classification (NCBI taxonomy): domain Eukaryota; kingdom Viridiplantae; phylum Streptophyta; class Bryopsida; order Hypnales; family Thuidiaceae; genus Thuidium; species Thuidium tamariscinum. The sequence goes on from OX344756.2 coordinate 10,391,576, forward strand.
GGTTTTGTGGTTGCTTTTAATAACTACTGTAGTGCATATCAACTCCAAAAATTTACAACTAATTCCATAAATTTCCAAAATTTTATGAAACAGCTTGATCAAATAAAAATGCCAATCCCATTTTTCTTCCTATAAAAATTTACTACAAATTATTTCTAAGGAATGAGATTCTCCGAGAAAGCAATCAGCTCTTTCAATGCTTCCTTGAAGAGTCGCCTACCGCTGCAAAGCGTTGATTGATTGCTTGCATCAGGGTCAGTGTTGCAAGACGTCACCTTCCTTCAATGAAAGTGGCTCTCCCCTTCACTTTCAAGAGAGAGAGAAAAAACTCCAACCAACTTTAATTTATGAAGTTGGCGTAACATGAATGAAGAGAGTACCGTCTTGTCGAGTCCCACGACAAGCACCGTCGCAAGAGCTCAAACCCTTGACTCCAAGCCAGACTCCAATGCCGAAGACTCCACCATCGCGGCTCTGACTACACTAACTTACAATAGCGACTCCACCAACATCTCTCTGACTCTAACTTACAGTTGCGTTTGGGAAACGCTTCTGACCGACTTTTTGAGAAGCTCCTGGAAGATCGGGTGGCAGCTAAGATACAGCTCTGAAAAATCGAGGAACTCTTGAAAACCACGTTTCATGTGTGTCGGGAAAGAAACCAAAAAAAACTCACTTGGAAACCATTACTTTTGAACAAACTACTGTTGTTGACAGTACCCGTGAGATCTTTCTGGACTTCCGTCTTGGCTCCCGAATTGGCCACACCCTAGCTAGCTCACTATCGATCTCCAGATGAAGGCTACGGAGTATAATATTACTTTAGTTTTTGCACACCCAATATATATCTAGACTTTTGGTACAGTACACTTAGACCGTGGTCCGGACTCTGATCGATGTGGCTACCTACTCCATGCGCGCAATAGGCTCAGCTGGAGCTCGAATTGAATCTCCAGTTGATGCCTTTCCGCGTTAATTGACTGGCAGCCTGTGGTGGGGCGGACGTCTCTCACATCAGTCGATCATTTTGGAGTAAAATATAGAAGTTTTTCATTATATGGTCCGATCGAAACAGCGAGCGCCGCGCCGTGGTCGGCCGGCCTGGTGAAGCTAGCTGCGCGCAAATTAAGATATAACTGAGACAGTCACCAACCCAGGAGAAGATTTGATCAAACGTTTGGGCTATTTATGCTATATTAGAACTAATTAAGTTACAGTAGCAATCGAGTTGTGCTACAGTAAGCTAGTTTAGTAGTGCAGATGGCAGCCATGAAAAATGAAGCTAAGCTAGCTAGCTGCACGTCGATCTCGAGGCCATGTGCCTTTTAAATAAGAATCATGCCGTTGAGCAGAATGATCCTCTGTCATGCGGACCAAAGTTCGAACGTGGCTCGGAAGCGGAAAAGATCTCGACGTGTCGTGGGCAAAAATCTTGGGTCGATCTGTGATCGAGCTTCAAGAGTCGGGCCTCACAAGCTTAGCTTAGTGTAGGGTCGGCTTCACTTACAACTGTCCAGACAAGTTCCATCACAAGCTAATTAAGCTTGCAAGAAAGTCTAGTCAAAACTTCAAATCAAATACATTAAGGTAGAACCACCCATATCCAACCAACGCCCTATAACCAACATTTTGATGGACGTATTTTCAACTAAGGTTAGACTATTTTTATTTCTCCTTTTTAAAGTTGGGACTAAAAGTTCATGGCACATATATATGTCCCAAAGTAGTATGCAAGAAAGTAGGAAGGAAGGAGTTAAAAATAGCTTTTTGTGTGATTGGAATTAGAAGAGTTTAAAGATTGGCAATGAGGCTGGCGCACTTTTTGCCTTTCAAAATTCATAGTAATTTCAATTCATATGATAGAATCATAGAATTACCAAAGTTTTTAGAATCCCCACCACTTCTATCATTGCACCTCTAAAAATATTTGTTTTGACTTGCACTACATCAAATTGTGTTTAGAATACCTTGAATGATCGGTTATAAGTGGTTCTACGTTAAGTGAATTGCCATTACTATGGCCACGTATTCATTAACTTGAGGTAAGGGTGATCCAAAAATCCGAATTTGAAGCCTTAATTTGGACAAATTGGAGGTCTACTAACATAACAATGATTGACAATGAGTTATTATGAAAATAGCAACATGTTTGTTGCGCACATGGGGTCAAAGTGACCTTCCTTCTACAAACATTATGAAGAGGGAAAAAATTTCCTAGAATATTTTTTTATTGCTATTGAGTTATTTGTAAAGTCCCCCCCCACTTTGGACATGACTTTTTTGAAGTTGAGAAGGCAACTATAATTGAAGCGTCAAACTTTTTTGCAAAATACTTATGTCAGACAACTTCAAAAGTGGGGACCAAACTTTTTTAAGCACCATTTTGATGAAAAAAGAAGTTTCATACCCACTTTTATTTTGACTTTTTTAACTCAACCAACTTTTTCACAAAACTCATTGGTTCAAACCCCGGTTTAGGGTACTTTACAAATAACTCAAATGTGAGTATAAATTTGTTCAGAAAAATGGGTTTTTTAAATATAATTTTTTGAATTTTTTTTGAATTACTAAAAGGGTCATTGCAAGAAAGACCTGCCAAAAAGCGTAGCGTTTTGCATAGTACTCACTTTTTTCTTTGGGAATACTATATAATTAGTAAATCATTTTTTTTTAAATGAAAAAATGTTTGATGTATATACCTTTAAGAAAAAGGTACCCTAGGAAGGAAAAGCATAGAAAATTTCTCTAAGTAGGAGAACTAGAAAAAAAAATTATTTCACTAGTGAAACTTGTAACTTTCACTACAGTTTCATGAAAATTGTAACTTTCACTATAGTTTCATATTTTAATTTGTAAAAAATAAGGAAAGTAATTTTTTTCGAATCTAAAAATTGGCCATTTGGGAAGACATTATGGTGAAGATATTTCACCAAAATAATGATCTGAAAACCATCTTGATTGTTTAAAAATGCACATGCAAGGGAGGCTTGTTAGCACACATGTAGAGGAAAGAAAATAATGAATTCTTAAATTTTCCTTCCATGGAAACATGCCTATCTAGTATAGGAATAGACCCTAGAAATCTTAGCTCTAAATCATTAATTTAAAGTACTCTCTAGTACTAAAGCCCCCTAAATAGCAAAGCGTGATAAATTAGAAATTTTCTAATTTAAATATAAAATGATTTTTGAAAATTTCTGAAAAATAAAAGTTCCATTAGATGTTTTTTGTGAGATTAGAAGATTGTTTCAAGCCTGTTTCCAATGTTGTGAATAGTCAGGATAGAATATAATTTTTTTTTAAATTTAATCGAATTTAGAAAAAAAATTAATATTATTATCTGATATGGCAGTCTCTCGACCACGTCAGATCACAGATGTGGCAGTTCCCGACAGCATTCCTACAGTTGGGAACTCATAGTCTTCTAAACTGTAGAAAAACTTCTAATGTGATTACTATCAAGTTAGCCATGTCTAATAAAAATTTCAAGTCATTAGGAGGGATTTGAGGGCTGCAAAGGGGCAATTGCATGAAACACTTGTACTATTTTTCGTCACACGTCTTATGTTGATCTGTTTTTTGACCATAACTTTTGCATTTTTGCTCCAAATGACTCAAGATTTCTAGAGAAGGTACTCATAACTATCATACAACTTACATGAATTTCTGATAATTTTCAAAAATATTTTAATATAAAAATAGTACTAGTGATTGAATGTCACATATGACAATTTGGAAGTTTTTAGTACTATGGAATACCTTTTTTTTAATGATTTTGAGATGAAATTTGGAGGAAATGGTTTTCTAATAGACTTCTAGCTTTCTACAAAAGGATTTTCAAAAATAGTTAATTTTATGCCATGTGGAGGTCTACAAAGAGAGCTTCATTCTGCTTGTATTTTGAAACATATAAAATATTATTTTGGTAGGTTCTTTGGTGAATGACCATCTCCATAAAATTGTTGCAAATGGCCACTTTTTATTTTTTGTATTTACTTATTTTTACTATTTTTTCCTAATTAAAACATGAAGGTATGTATTTTCTTGAGGTTTGGCACTTTTCCAGTTCTCCTACTTAGAAAATTTTCCTATACAATTCCTTTTGTAGGTACCTTTGTCTTAAAGGTGTATACAAAATTCATATTTTTTTAAAATTTAAAAAAATATTTTTCTAATTAAATAGTACTCCAGAAAAAGTCAGGAGTATTGATGCAAAACGCAACAAATAGTACAAGTGTTTCGTGCAATCACCCAAAGGGCCATTTCGGGACTATTCCCGAAACAGGTCTGGGAACGGCTGGCCGTTGGTCAGTATTTTCAAAAAATAAAAAATAAAAATTGGGGGTTATGAAATATGAAAAAAAGTCCAAATTTTTTTTATTTTTTTCGGAAAAAAAAAGTCGATGACATGGCAGTCGCTCAACCACGTCGGATTCCTGCAGAACTGCGTTCCCGCGACTGTTTTCACGATTTTGGGCTGTGGGAACTCATAGGCTCCCAGAGCCCTCAAATCCTTCCTAATGTCAGAGAGTTTATCCTTCAAAAGTTATAGTACATCACAACTCTATCACTCAAAGTTTAATGCCAAATGGTACAAGTCTTTCTTGCATTCACTCCAAAATGGAAAGGTCCACAACCCCCTTTTTTGCTATTTTTTGCTATTAGTGGCCTCTGTAGTACTTTGTAGCAGTCTATAGGACTACGTAATATTGATTGATAGTCCAGATTTGCAAGTGCTTGAAATTGATGGTTAATATTTGCAAGTGCAATGTTGACGTGCTGTACTACTAGTATCACACAGTACCAATCTTTTGGCCAAAAACGTGAAGTATTTCTTGCAAACACTTGCAATTGAAAATGTACATTTTGACGCTTCTATCATGCTATTTTGGATCTCTATTCCAATGAATTAAATGTTTATAAATGATTCAACCTTTGATGAATCAAAAGAACTTTATAAAATGTCTTAATATATTAACCTTAAAGCACTTTGACATCCAATTTTTGGATGATGTGTAGATTGAAACTCTTGTTTCTTTATCATTATAGCTTGGATGAAAGTCATTCTAATTTGAGAATATACTTTATGAAGTTGTTGTCATATCTAATGATTGGATTTGGTGATACTAGCGTACACATTCTTCTCAAATTTCAAATGCATATAGAAGTATGTCAAGTGGTTGACCAAGCCAAAATTGTATTGAGTCTAGTTTAAACTTGGAATTGCAAAAATGAGTGATTGTAAGAAATTCCTGTTGATTAAGTTGCGTTTTCATTATTTTTTTAAGAGTATTTTAAGATTACAAAATTAATTTTTTTAGATTAAAAAAATATGATTAGTGTATACACCTTTAATACAAAGGTGACCACCAAAGGAAATGCATAGAAAATTTATTTATCTAGGAGAATTTGAAAATTGCCAAACCTAAAAAAAATAGGTATTTTGATGTTTAAATTAGTTTAAAATATTAAAAATAATTAAATATAGAAAATGAAATTTTTATATTTGTAGAAATTTTATGTCATTTACCAAAAAGACCACAAAAATAATATTTTATATGTCTTAAAATACAAGCAAAAAGAAGCTCACTTTGTAGACTTCCACACCACTCAAATTAATTTTTTTTTAAAAATTTCTTTAGAATTTAGGTACAAGTCCATTAGAAGATCATCTCATCCAAATTTCACCTCAAAATTATTTTTTGGGGGCACTCAAATAGTACCCAAACCTTCCAAATTAGGAATTGTAACATTCAATTGGAGTCTATTTTGAAATAGTAAACTATTTTTGACAAATTTACTCAAAAAATGACATTTTTTGCTTGTTATTGAATTTTGAATTTTCTCTTTCGAAATTTATAGAAAAATATTGGTGATAGCATTGGTGAATTTAATTGTATTAATAGAAACTAAAACTAAAACTCCTCAACTTTTATGTGTACCTTTCTTCCAAAATATTCTTCTAAATAGTACTTTATGATGATTTCTTTGAAATTGTCAATTCTAGAAATGAGTTTGGATGCTTACTATTGTTAGAAATTCAAATGTCAATTTTGCCAAATTTTCAATACAATGATTATTTATTATCATCACAATCTTAGGTCAGAGGTAAATGAGACCTAAGATTGTTGCATTTTCAGTGAATACAATGAACTACTTTGTAAGATAAGGAAACCCTATTTGAGCCATTATGCCATTAATGTTCATTTCAAACATTCAAATTTGCTTTACTAGTAAATTGAATCAACTTGTTATCTCCACCCCTCTCAATTTAGTCTTTATATACATGTAGCACACAATTTGGAGGGAAAATGAATATGTAGATACATGAGGGCAAAATTGAAAAGGGTAGAGATAATAAGAAACTACTTGGGCCTATAATTTTGACCTTCCAACATATTAAAGGTATTTTATCCAATTTACTTTGGATATGAATGTAAATGTATCTATTAGAGAGGTTCCAATTCCCGTGATAAGGTAGATGTACCCATTACTAACACACACCCCATCAACAATAAATAGGGGACCCTATCATAAACAAGATTGGAACAAATTTTCATTTTAACTTTGGAATGTGTGCTTTTGTACTTTTTCAAGGTTTGGACCTAGAAGTTAATGACACATAGGTGAGCATAAATGTAGAAAGTAATTACTGTGAAAGTATTCTTGAATGATGGAAATTGGATGACTCTAGATGTTGGTTATAGGTCAAGCCCAACTTTTGCCTTTCAAAATTCATAGTAATTTCAATTCAAGAGATAAAATTACCAATTTTTTTGCAATCCCCATTATTTTTGTCAATGCATCTTTGAAAATATTTGCTTTGCCTTGCACTACCCTAGATTATATCCAAATGTGTTTATTTTATCAATTATGGGTACATCTACCTTATGAGAACTCGTAGTCTTCCGAAGGCCTCAAAAACCACCTAATGGATATAAAGTGATAGAATTTTGAAAAAACTTTTTAAAAATTGATGGTTTTGTTAATTTTAGAAGTACTTATTGAATTATTTTTTTCAATTTTAATTAATTATTCAATATAAAATCATGCCTGTAATAGTTGGATACAATATTGAAGTTTATTCATGTGAAGGATGAAAATATACCCTTTTAGAAACAAGTAAAGACTATAGTAGTCCCATTTAGGGGGGGTAGGTTAGCCCCACTTTTCCATTTGAGTACGTGAATAAATTGAAAATTATTATCTTAGGAGAACAAATGAAACTTCAAAAGTTTAACATATAACCTCCAATCAAATAGGTTATACATCACATTAGATTAAAGTGAAGATTTGCCTCTTTGATGCAAACAATTATGATGAGTTTTAACTCTTCACCTAATGTGTTATATATTGTTTACCTTGATGTGAATGTATTCTAAATGTCTATAGGTGTGGAAATGTTGGGAATGTTGCCACATAGGCAATTTGTTGTGGTTGAGATGGATTGTTATGTCAAACTATATTAATGAATTAATTTTTGAAATTAATTATTAAATGTTTAAGAATTGTGATTTTTTTTGAGGTTTTTAATATTTTAAAAAAAAATTGATCTACTTTTTTAATTAATTCAAAAACATATATTTAGACCAACAATGGCTAGTTTGCAATATAAGGAGTAGTTTGGGGGAGCAGGTTTGAAACTAATCTTTTAGAGGCCTCAAAAAATATCTAATGTAGCCATTTTGTTCATTTGTATCCTACGTATCTTTACAGGCAACAATCCTTGTATAATATATAAATTAAGATAATAAAGAGCTCAATTGCTCATGTGCAATTTAGTCAAATGATACTACAAGCATTTTTACATTTGAACTTTAGACTTCTATAACTTTTACTAATGGCTCCAAATTAACAACAAATATTTATGAAGTGAAATCTAACTTGATTTCCTACATTTTCATAGTTGACCTCATTTTGAAAAAAATGGATTTACAATGTTTTAAGTTCTAGTGCAAATACAATTGCTTTGTTGTAGTTTCTTTGAGTTCCCACTTTGGTTCAAATATTTCATAACCTTTGAAGATTGACAAAAAACAATGAACTTCACTATAAGAAGTACTTCTTCAAACATCATATGACAACATGGAACAATGAAGTCTATCCTTTATAATTATTACCAAATCATCAATATCTTGACATTTGATGCGGGGTTTTTTTTCTATTGATTTGGTGCAAAATTGCACCAAATTTTTTGGTGTGGCACCAAGCCTATAGGAAAAAAAAAGTGAAATTTTGGATGAAATCGCTAATGAACTTCAATTTTTTTTTAAATAGTGGATGAAATTGCCAAATAATGGATGACAATAGAATGATAGATATGTATTATGTGCTAATATGATACTTTCTATGTAATATATGGATGAATGTTGAAATTTGGAGCTCTACAATAAAATGAAATATTGCCACTTTGCCACTTCACAAGAAATGTAAAAAACACACCTGATTTGATGATATATGACCCTCTAATATTGATGAATTAAAGTATTAATTTATTCAACAAGTAGATGACTTGAATTTAACCATTTGGCCCATTTTTTGGTATGCAAACATTTGTCACATTAGTTTATTTGTTTTCCAATTTCTATAGAGAGATTTCAAATTTTTTTTGTTTAATTAATTCAACTTTTTTAATTAATTCAATTTTTGTTGATTCTAATAGTTGGATATGGTGTTATTCATCTACCCGTGAACTATGTTTAAACTCATGCTAACTACGAGATTATAATTTATATCTCACTATTTCTTATCCCTAGGATCAATATACCCTACACTCCGGTCAGATTTGTTAAAAAATAATTCAAAATATAAATAAATATGGCACATAATGAAATTTAAAAAAATTATAACATAGAAAATTTGAAAAGTGTAAAAATATCAATGCAAATAATTTGAATTCTAAAAAAAATTGCAATGAAAAATGAAAAATGATATTAATATCAAGAAGATTGCTTTATAAATTTATAACAAAAAAATCCATGGAATATATAAGCTTACTAAATTCAATCTTTTTTCCCCCTCAAGAGATTGTATTTATCGAAAAGGGATTGACTGAAATTTAACTAGTTCATTTCATTTGCAAAAATAAAAATTTAGCATAATCTTGAATAGAACTTAATCTTCCCCAACCATGCTTGCCCTAATATCCAAATATGATAAACACATTCCAAATATGGGATGGTCTTTCATTTTTGATGTCAATGCATGTTAAACTATTGGTATCAAATCTAGTCATAACTTTAATTGGGGTGTTATAACCAAAACTATGCCTAAGGCCTTGCTCAAGATCTCGCTCCATTGCTTTATGTTGCCCATGTTACTAGGGAAAGTTTTGTGTACAACAATAAAGCTAAAATGAGACCTAGCTAAAGGTCACAAAATACTCCAAATGTAGTGAAATGAAAATGTGTAAATACTAAATTTACTTAATGAAAGTAAATTTAACTGAAAAAGAAATGATTTTGTTTGAGGATTAACAAATATGACCTCAACGTATAGTAATGTATCCTAGTAGAATTACTCCAATCATCTCACTAGAAGAAAACCACGTTGGACTGCCCAAAATTTGTGTTTAATTTCTCCAAAACTGCATTAGATTCAACAAAAACTGTCATATGATTTTTGTTGAAAACCATATTGAAAACATAGTGAAAACCAAGAGAAACATAGATATCGTAGAATCCAACATAGATTTTGCGTTTCCCTATGTTGTAACAAAATTCTTTGCATTTTCAACATGGTTTTCAACAAAAACCATATGATGTTTTTTGTTGAATCTAATGCAGTTTTGGAGGAATTAAACACAGATTTTGGACATTCCAACATGGTTTTCTTCTAGTATCTTACACCTCGATTGAAATTGAAAATCAAAGTTGGTAATTCTACGTGTCTCCCAACTCATTCATATATTGAATCCATATCATAATTGCCATTCTTATGGATACAAGTATTTTTTTTTTTCTTCACATAGTATGATCTCTTTTTATTTTGGCACCATAGTACTAGATTACACCACTTCAAAATAAGTATTTACTTTTTGCTAGACTAAAATGATTTTTTTTGGGTTTCAAAATTTTCATATCCCCCTATGAAGATACGCTGTTTGTTTGTTTGTTTGTTTGTTTGTTTGTTACGTTGAGATCTCCCGGACCGTGAGTCCCTCGGGTGCGTGTTTGGTACCATCGAAAAGCCCTCGGTGAGGACGGGCGCACGGGCTTTGATTCATGGTGTTCCAACCTACGGCATGAAAGTTAATGAATTTTGAAGTTTCTATACATTAAAAAAATTAGACCGTGGCAACGGCACGGGCCACCCTAGTATGGATGAAATTGTCAAATTCTGATGAAAAAGTGTATGATCATGATTGAAAAGTGTTCTTTGGTCCAAAAGATGGAATACAATGCTGCACCAAATTTTAAGTGATCACTTTCTCGGAAACAAAAAGGAAGGGCTGCGCAGTATGGAAGGAAGCCGAGGGAGCAGCGTTGCCGGTAGTAATTAGGGTTTCCCGGTGTCGCAAATCATCGTCAACAATGTCGACGATGCGAATGCGAAGCTGCCGCTGCTAATTTAGCTCCTTGAATTTTGAAAAAACATTTCGGAACTGGATTTTCTGTAATTTGTTGGAGACCGACTGAGGCAGCAATGGCCCTGCCTGTCGGAATGGCTTGCAAGCAGCTCGCCGTGCGAGCTGCTAATGCGTGGCCAACAGGTCCCGTAGTCATTGCTCGTGGATTGCGAATCGCGGCTTGTGAATTTCCGGGTTGGAAGTGGAAGACGGCTGGAGTTTCATGCTCGAGCTCGGGGCGAGTGCTGCATGCGAGAGCTGGCGGGGAGCTTATTCTAGGCATTGAAACGAGCTGTGATGACACGGGTGCGGCTGTGGTGATGCCTCGTTTCCTCTCTCTCCCTCTCACTCTGTCTCACTGCCTGTGCATTGCGAATGTTTCAAGCGAATAATTGATTTTGAGAGGATTAGCTGTCAAGGTTTAGGGCTTAAGAATAGTTTAAAATTGAATGAAGAATAAGTTTGTGGACAAGTTAATTCGCATTCTGGAATTTTTTGTATCCTGGTAATAGTCTTTAGAGATTCTGGCTTGGTGCGAACTGCAGCCTCGCTCGTAGCTATTCGTCAGTGTGGCGTCTTTGTGAACTTAAATTTGAGAGTTCTGTTAACTTCTTTGCAGTTTCATCACTTAGTATCGGAGTATCATTTAGATATGGAATTTTTGTGCTATCTCAGTCCATTTTGTATTAGAATTACAGTATTTGTGTGCTGTATGATGAGATTTCAACCCTGAACTGGATTGCCCTCTCTGGAATTCTGCAGGTCACTACGGATGGTCGCATCCTTGGTGAAGCCCTTTCATCGCAGGTGGCAATTCATACTATTCCTGTCATGAACATTACAAATCAATGTCATATTTAGGTCACTTCTTCTGTGTGGCTTTCTGTATGTTATGTGTCTTTTTTTAATGTGGGGCTCATATTGTGACTTGCTTGTTTCTTGCACAATGACGTGGAGAGAGAAAAGCTTTTTTGTGTAGCGGTGCATTGTGTTTCTATCATGTGCTCTTGTCGTCACAGACGTTACAGACGTCTGTGTAATGTCTGTGAAGGCGGACCTGCTACATCAGTGGGGGGGAGTGGTACCCAAACTAGCCCAGGATGCTCATGCTCAGGCTATTGACAAGGTATGAGAAATCAATTTTCTGATAGTCGTCAAATTTATGATGCTTCATTTCCATAGTTTATCGAAGCACTAATGGTGGTGACTTATGTCAAGAGATACAGCAGTCGGGATACTTCTGCCTTAAAGCATGCTCACTTCACCATTTAGGGATAGTGTTATCCTTATGGGTTGTGAATGATCTGGAAGATGGCAGGTTGTTGCTGAAGCTCTTGGAAACGCTGGTGTACAAGAAAGAGACCTTTCTGCTGTGGCCGTTACCATCGGTCCAGGGTTAAGCATGTGTCTACGAGGTTGTTTCGATATCCCTAGGCGATTGAGATTTTTCATGCTTCAATTTTGTTCTTTGAAATAAGTTACCAGTTATTGATCTCAACCTTTCTTCGTGCATGGCGTGACTTCGTTTATGAATTTGGTACAGTGGGCGTGAGCAAGGCAAGGCAAATAGCTCGGGTCCATCGCCTGCCAATGGTTGGCGTTCATCATATGGAAGCGCATGCACTTGTTGCCAGGTGACTTATTTTCCTCGATGCTGTGGTTCCTGAATTATCAATTATCAATAAAGTTTTATGACATGCTCAGCAACGACTCTTTTGAGCAGTTTTTTGACCATATGATTATAAGAAAAAATTCTATTAAAAAAAAATTTTCAATTCTCAAAAGAAAATTTAACTCTTAAAAAAAGTCTAATTCCAAACGTAAACGGTGTTGATAAAGTTTTAGTGTAAAGGATACTAGTTTGAGTAGTTGCTTGTTAATTTGGTTCCTTACTCCATAGTCGTGGATCTGGGGGTGCAGATTGACAGAAAATGGAGTAAGATTCCCTTTTGTGGTGCTCTTAGTTTCAGGTACTCACGGTGATGTCATCATTTAATAATTTTAATATTCGATGATAAGCGCAAGTCTTTATCAAATACAAGCTTTTCGCTGGAGCTGATTGTATTAGGAAAATTGAGGTATCAAAGTTTGAATTAACTTGTTCACAACTGTTATATAATTGTTATATTGTGGGTCAGAACAAAGATTGGTGGAATTCGTCGACTTTTGTGTGCATCTGATGATTAATGAGGAATAGGACGCTTTGTCATTTGGTTTGTTTCAAATGTGCTTCAACTCCCCTTTTGTTGATCAAATGCGAATCTGTTTTCTCCAATTCTTGTAAATTCTAGTCGCTTTTTATTTATATTTGGATGCGTACATGAAAATGTAAAATCTTGGTGTTCTAAAGCGTGGATCATAAATGAAAACATTGATGAAAATTAATTGTGCACAAATGTTGTACCAATTGGCAATAGGAGGACACAACTTGCTTTTGCTGGCTCAAGACGTCGGCCAATATACTCAACTTGGCACCACAGTTGACGACGCTATTGGTGAGGTGAGGAAAAGTTGATGACCCTTGTGACAATAATTTAGTCTTTCCATTGTGTCTTACTCTCTAAGCCATTTATGGAAATTTATGAAAATTGGTGCTGTGAAAGTTTTACTCTTGCACAGGTTTCTTGCCTCCTTTGCAACTGCAGGTCAGAGTTATTTGAGGATTTTTGTGAAATGTAGGCTTATGATAAGACAGCGAGGCTTCTTGGGTTGGACTTGAAACGTGGAGGGGGGCCAGCTCTTGAAGAACTTGCTTTAGAAGGAGATCCGAATGCTTTCAATTTTTCTGTGAGCCTCTCCATGTTGGTATAGTGTCTTCTGTAAATAGCTGTGATGTAAGGGATTGAGGAATACTGATCTTTTAAGTTCCTACACCTGCTCATGTATCAATGTAGTTCGATGCTCAAATGACGATCGGTCAATCCACATTGATTTTTTTTTTTTTTTTTTTCCCTTATCTTGTGTACCTTAACATTGCTTGGTCTGGAAAATTCACTAACCTGCATCTAATTGCTACAGGTGCCTATGCGACATCGTCAGAACTGTAACTTCTCTTACGCTGGCCTCAAGAATCAGGTCCGCTTGGCTATAGCTGCTGAGAACATGTATGTATCGTCGATGGTGTTCAAAATTATAGGGAAATGCTAGTACTTCGAAAGTCATAGGTGAACGCACTTTTGTTAGATCGAAATTTCTCTATTTGCTGTTTGTGCATGCTCTTGGAGGTAGTGCTTTATGGTTTTGATTCATGCCAGCAACCATCTCAAGCGATTTTTAATAACGAGTATGTTCCTTGAGCGGAACTTACTCGAAGTTCGCTCTCTGGCATATTTCTACACGGCTTTGAGCATCAGTGACGGGCACGACCTACAGTTGTACGCGACCTTACTTAGATCAGGGATATAGTCACTTCCTGTCTCACACCTGAATGTTATTTTTCAGTAATGCTGAGTTACCGGTAGCAGAGACTGACAAGGTAGAACGCCGCCGTCGAGCAGATTTGGCGGCTTCCTTTCAGGCATGGAGTTTCCCAATCATCCTGGACAAGATCTTTTAAGTTTTTGAACATGGTTGTTGGGATTCCGTCGTTGTATCATGTTATTCCTGCGCAATTTCTTCATTTGTGGATGTACTTTCAAAGTTAATTGGAACGGTGCTTATGAAATATGGGACTTTCTGCAGAGGGTTGCTGTACTCCACCTAGAGGATAAGTGCCGCAGAGCTTTGACATTGGCGCGCAAGATTGACCCTTCGGTACAATGTCTGGTGAGCACCTCAAATTTTCTTGGTGCTTTGAGCGGTAGGATTAGCGAGTGCCATTAAATTTAGCGCTTGCTATGATTAGCGTGTGTGCTTCTTGAGTTACAAATGTAACGGAAGAGAGATGAATAGAATCTCTTTCATTAAAATTAGATTGTTTCAAGAGATTTTAGAAAATACTATGAAGAGGGTGATCTTCGTCCGTATCAAAGCATACCAGATTTTGGTTTCAAAGAAGATTCCTATTTCGGATGGCACATATTTGTTCATTGCGACAATTAGGAGTTCATAATTGAGTATACAAGTTTTGAACAATTTCATTGAAATGAATAGTGGTCTCTCCATTTATTGGCCTACTTAATTGCTAGACCCCTTTTACAAACATTTATATGATTGATGTCTAAATATCAGTTTTAAAAATGTAATTTTACTGAGAATCCTTTGTACACGAGTGATACAAAATCTAAATCTTCTTGCTTTGTCTTCTTTTGCAGGTTGTGTCAGGTGGCGTGGCTTCCAACCAAGTAGTCCGCAGTAGGCTGACTTCTGTTGCCCTGGAAGTTGGACTTCGCCTTGTTTGCCCCCCTCCTCGTCTCTGCACTGACAATGGTATCCGCCACATACTTTTGTATGGTGGAGAGTGGTTTTTGAAATCCCGTTATATTTGCAGTGCCAATCACATTAAGCACTATACAAGCGTTGTATAAGTTATTATATGAATAGGGTATGCGTTTAGGAAAAAAATTTATAGGTTGAGTGATATTAAGAGTTGTTTTTTATTTCTTCAGCTGATATACATTCTCACTAGATTCTAAATATGTACTCGCTAGTCTTTTTTTCTTCATTTATGGCCTATTCGTGGCCTACGCACGTTTAGAGTTTGCTTACTTCGCTACACTAATTTATACTGTTGTTGTGTGACTCTTTGTTAGCATTGTCACACTATTTTAAACGATTGCAAGCTGAAATATTACTTTATAAGACTAATTTCCACCAATTTTTTGGGTTTAGACACTGGAAAAATGAGGACCTTATGTGGTCATTTGTTGCACATTAAGTGATATTGTAATCAACTCGATAATCTTCCTCATGCAGGAGTAATGGTGGCGTGGGCAGGGGTTGAGCATTACAACAGAGGAATGATCGAGTCTCCTCCCCCCATTGACGAACCTCTAGATTGTTGGGTATGTGTTATTCTTTGCTGTCCTGTCTTATTTATGCATCTCGTAACATTTTTCAGCAGTTGTGAGAACTCTAATAGTCTGAGGTCCTGCTCAAGAATGTTATGCTCGTGCATAGTAGTCCAGGTTTATACATTTGAAGCCCTAATTATACTTTTAATGGTGGATCTGAATCACCATTACTGTGAATTAAGTTTTTTGGTGGGTTTTCGACTGAGATGTTTAAAT
The DNA here is from genome assembly GCA_947034885.2 of Thuidium tamariscinum. Lineage (NCBI taxonomy): Eukaryota > Viridiplantae > Streptophyta > Bryopsida > Hypnales > Thuidiaceae > Thuidium > Thuidium tamariscinum. Next base: position 10,407,311 of record OX344756.2, read on the forward strand.
GATTCCTAAACAGCTCGACTTGAGGCCTCGCTGGCAGCTGGGGGAGATTCATGAGGAGGGTGTTACGCATACGCACAAACGATCTTTGAAGAAGACAGGTGCCCATCCCTCCCTTACTGCCCAAGTTCGAAGTTATGCAGAAGGTAACTGCTAGCATCAGCCGGTCACTCATTTTTTCGAGTTCGCGTGCGCTTCCTGATTTAAATTACTTCATGGCTGAATTCAACAATGATTACATGGACCCGACGATCGCTTAGGTTGAGGATACTATTTGTAGCACTATATGCACTTGTAACATATGGAGCAGTGTGGTTTTGGGGAAATGTGTAGTGCAGTAGAGAGATCTTTAAACCAGATCTGTTGAGATCAAATTCTTATCACTGTGTGAATACTTCGTATACAAAATCAAACTGGGATATTTTAGACCGCTAAAAGTGACAGTGGACTACTTTATTTCCATTCAAAGATTAATGGCCATTGACTTGCAACCAGTTCAAGATTGCTTACACTACTTGGTATTTGAAGGTCAACCAAGTGTATGAAGTGTATGAATTGATGAGTTGCTGATTGTAACAGGGTCAGTAACCCAAGTGTACGAAGTGTATGAATTGATGAGTTGCTGATGGTTACAGGGTCAGTAACCAAGTGTATGAAGTGTATGAATTGATGAGTTGCTGATGGGTCAGTATGGAGATGGAATCAGGTCCACAATGCTTTGTTATATCCTCTACCTTGTGAAAAGCTCACAAGATGCAGCATTTAAGTGTCTTCGTTGTAAAGCTTTAATGCAAAACAGCCATCAAGATCGAGTTCCTCAAGTTCCTCGACTTTCTCAAGTTGGGTTGTAGACACTCACAATAATTCAAATAAAGGGATCGCAATCACCCATTCCAAGCATATTTGTCACTATTGCCTACTCCCATTCAAGGCTTTTTTGGGGGCAAAATACTGCCAAATCTGTCAGATTCTGACCTCACTAATTTTGTCCCTCCACAAATTCGCTGAGGTCAACAAGGGGGAAAATGGTCCCAAAATATAAAAGCCCTGCTCCCAAATAAGTCCAGAATTTGCAATAGCTCGAATCCACTGATTCCAATTTGATGCCTCACTGAAATTTGGATCATCGAAATACAGCTGCTGACCTGATGTGGAATGCAAAGTTCAGTGAGCCTTCCGTGTCCACATAATTTCAACGATTGCAATGAGGCCCATAAAAAAAACTGGTTGCAAATGGGCTTTGTGTGCCATCCACATTAATGCCAATGGACAGGAGAGACATGCTTGGCTTGCCGTAAAAACAAGTTGACCGCGCTCTTCGCTCAGACATCTGCGTTACCCCTTCAAGTGTTTTGATTGTATATGGCCACTAATTCTGGCCATCAGGAATACATTAAGCTGAAACGAAAATCTTCCGATTCATTCCAAAAATTCTACAGGTACGCTTTCCTTCAGATGATCCATTTGGGTCAACCTGGACGAATCAAGTCTGCGGTTGAATTGCCACTTGGGGATTAGAAATCTGTAGGTTCTTCCATTTCCAATAAATGTGTAAATCAAGATAGGTTTCGATAGCAAGTTCATCACCAGGGTATTGATCAATCAACAACGAAATGTTCCGCTGATGGTCGATAGAAACTCTCTTTAATCGTTTTCTATGTCAGAATCTCTAGCAACAACACCCGCCACACCAGCAACGACATAATTTACGTACTGTTCAAATAGTTGTTGCGTAAAGCATCCCCGAAATTCCTCCTCGCCCTTGAGCAAAGTTCCACACAGATGTGTTAATTGCACTGGAGTCGTAAAAGAATAATCAAGGGTCTTATAAATGAGAGAACTGCCCAGATTATTCACTAAAATATCACCGACTTCTACAAATTCAAATGTCATGGGCACATCTTGAAGCAGCAATTAACCCACCTTGGCATTCCACCGGTCTGGGATGATTCCATTCTTCCTCAGGAACTCTTCCCTCGTATGCGAGTACATCATGGTTCCGCAGCTGATGGAAATGTCAGCAAAGTAGTACCGAGAAAAGTTACGGTATCTCGATCTTTGCAAGCCGAAACAAAATTTAGGATGAAGAATCAGAGTCATCAACCAGCTGAAAACACTCATTCAAGGATGCTCCCAGAAGAATCCACTTTCGCTGGAACGGAATCTTCGATCGCGAAATACTCTTCTCGATCTCAAGCGAGTTGCAATGAAGCCAGTACAGAATCAGGGGTCCAGAAGGAACGGGTCGGCATTCACATGTTGGATTCATCACTGCATTCACAGGAACAGGCAACGTGAGGACAACCCAAATGAATCATTAGAGACTGCAAAACGTGCGACAAAGATTAGCCAGATTCAATAATTGGTCAATCATTTCAGCGGACAAACACATCAGTGTGCTTGAAGTCACTGGAGCACAATTTCAAACCGTAATGGTTTCTCCTTCGAGTTGTTGATTTGATTCTCACCTCTGCCCTCTTGAGGAATTGAATGGGCTGGCCATTGCATTTTTTGACTCCTGCAATTGGATTTTTCTTTTGTGCCAGAAAAAACCGAAAAAACTCCGATAATCCATATTACCCATCCGGCTAACGACCATCATTCTCAACACCTGCTTTGGAGCAGAGTCCAAGCTGTGGCGAATGCGATCTTCTTCTCCACCACATGAGCCAGTGTGAACAGTGGTAAAAGTATTCTACATACCATTGACACTCTCCCATCAAATACATAGAAAACTTTGATGTCGGATTTCAAAGAAATCAACGATATTTCTGACATGGAGCCATCCGGTATGACATCAGGAAACGTGTGGCAATTATCATTTTCTCAAAATGCCAATTGGAGGTGGCTCAAGTTCTTTCTCCTTCCAATAACCCTCCTTCCAATTCCGCCAATACAAACCAACACGAAAATCTTGATATCTCAGAACCTTCCGTCGAACAAAGTCCAACCTGATTCTCCCCCAAAGGTTTGAAAAGCACACAGGGTGCAACAAAGGCAATGTGGCCAACATTTGAATGTCTTTCTCATGAAGTTTTAGTGCATAACAACCATCAAGATTGAGTTCCTCAAGGCTCCTTAGCTTACTCAAGTCCGGCAATCGTTGAAGAAACTTGCAACCACTTAGAGAAAGGTATTGCAATGCCACCAAATCACTCATTCTATATAATCGAGCCAAATTGAAACATTGAAACAACTTTAGAACTTGCAATTGCTCAAATCCCTTCAAAAACATTGCTTGGCCAGATCCCTTGTCTACAGTAAGGTCCTGAAGTTGGTGAGGAATGCAAAGTTCAAGGAGCCCGTTGTACCCATATAAAGATAGAGATTGCAGTTTGGTCAAAGTCAACAAATTGGGCAACTTCTTTAAACTATGTCCCCATAGGCTTAAGTGCTCTAAGCCAACAACTTGATCTAACCCTAAAATAGCATCCGAAATATCGGTGATGAAACAATCCCATGTAACACAAAGGGATTTCAATTTAGATACCTTGCTTGTACAAAGGGCCAATATAGTTTCATGCTTTTGAGTAAAAAGGAGCACCACACCATCTAGAGACAAATGACTACTCAAATCTAAGAGCTCTCCTACATCCACACCAATAAGCAACAATTTGCACAAAAGTTTGCACCTCACAAATACATCTGGTTGTAATACTACTTGTCTACCATGAATGCTTAGAAACTTCAAGGAGGGTGGAAAATATCCTATGAAATAAGTCTTGTGTGTTTCACAAAGAAGTGATGAACTTGTCTCCCATTCAAAAACTGTGAGGTTTGTCAATCCAGAAAAGCCCTCAAGACTCTCAAGCAAGTCTAAATTGTGAAGTCTCAAGCTTCGTAAGCTCTTCATGCCCTTCAAGTTCAAAGTTCCTTGTACACTCTTCAAACCTATAAGATGCAAAACCAAAACATTTGAGAAGTATTGCCATTCAATTCCCTCCAAACTTGAGATTGGATTTGCAACATCCTCTGAATGTTTAATTTGCCGTATAAGCAATCGTGTCAATTTTAACCAACAACCACCAACTGGTGTAACCTCAAGCTCTGAGAGATCCGCATCATCCGCATCTACAAACAACCATCTTCGCTTCCACATGTTTGTTGTTTCATCAAAACTTCCTTTTGCCTCTAGTTTTGCAAATTCAATATACAAATCATACATGTTGATCCTTCCAGATGAAAAATGCGAGTCTTGTAATAAGCCTTTATTAGTGAGGTTATCCAACTGTCATGGCAACATAACAACAAACTATTACATCAAGTACAATTAATCACACACCTTCGCAATTATTAGGTCTTGGGAAACATCAACATGCATTGCCACCTCTTCAAAGATACATACTACATTAGAAAAACTAGCAAGAAACTTTAAAAAAACTTATGGATAAAATACATCTTTTATACAAGTACATCCTAAATACATATTCAAGAACCCATAAACTTTTTCAATTCTACTACAAAAGTTAGATGCATGGAGGAGAATAACGTACCCGACATTGAATGTCTCCATCATTCGACTTGTGTACAATAGATAGGTGCTCCCGCCAACCAAACAAGCCTCCATTAGAATAATACGAAACCCAAGATTTGGGAGAAACAAATAAGCCAACATCCATAAATAGAGCTTGTTCACGAGGTTGTAGAAGATTGAAACCAATCTTAAGCACATCAAACACAACATGCTCTCCGAGACCTTCTTCTAATTTCTGCACCCATTCACAAGGCCTTTCTCTAAGACAACTAAGTTGCCTACCCAAAACTTCTAGGGCTAAAGGATGGTAATGGAAACTTCTTCCATCACCCTTGTGAAAATAACACTTTGCAACACACTCTCCAATAAAATGCATATCACTGGAGGCAATTTGTTTTCCATTTGCAGCATTATCCAAGAATAATTTTGTAGCCTCTATATGCCGAAGTTCAGGCATCTCAAAGTTACATGTTCCGGCTATACCCAAACGTTCTAAAGTCCTTTGAGACCGAGCCGTCACAATCACAAAACTCTCTTCATGGAAACCTATATTCAAAAACAACAATGCTTGCTTAATGGAATGATCATTGTCCCATACATTATCCAAAGCCAAAAAAGTTCTTTGCTTGAAAAGATTTCTCCTCAAAATATATCTACACTGCAAACACATCAAATACAACAACATCAAAAACATAGTTTTAATGTAAGAATGTGGATGTTTCAAGACACAAAAACATCACAAACACCACCTAAACATGGAATAAGGTCACAAATCCCACTAATCATGTCGAATTATTGAGGGGGCATTCAACTTGCCTCCCAAATGGAAAGAAATCATAATCATAATGTCATCACACATTTGAAAATACTACAAACACCAACAAGGAAGCCCAAACTATCATATATTCTCAATAACATTTAGCAAACTAAAATAATAATAGTTACCATTCCTATAACTCCAATGAACACAAAGTATAATTGAACACTTACTTCTCCTTCATCCAATTGTTGAACAACTTCAACTTGTTTTCCAATCAAATCAATGGATGCTTTTTGCAATAATTCTTTAGAATTGGAACATGTGGTGTCAAATTCAACATGGCACACCTTCCCCTCATACTCGCTTGACAACTCATTGCACAATCTCTTGCACATTGTTGTCTTACCAATACCACCCACTCCATAGATGCCAACCACTTGCACTTTATACTTTAGAGACAAACCAACTTCCTTCCTTTTTTTCAAAATAACCTGTTCATCCAACAAGGACAATCAAGTTAAAATCCCAACATCTTCTACAAAGACAAGATACTCTTAAACAACATTGACATACTTCAACAAAGTGTAACTTTCACCCAACCATAAAATGAACATTTCAATATGAGATATTTAACTAAATCATTCCTACTACTCAATCAAATTGAAAATTAAAGACATTCAAGATGATGAAAAGATGAATAAACAAGAATAATACCTCATGTGCATTTCCTTGAACATGTGAATCATCCCACTTGATGTCTGATGGAAATAACTTACAAATGTGAGAGACAATTGCATTCTCATATGCCACAATCTCCTTCAATTCTTGATCATAGGACAAGCCATTGAACTTGGTCAACTCATCAACTGCAAAGTTCCAATCCTCCACCTTGATTCGTCCATCATCCTTTACAAATGTCTTCCATTTCTCAAACCATCTTTGCCGCCTCTTTTCATCCTTCAAGTCATTTATAGAAAGTCCATAAAAGAGGGGGAGAATAGCCACATTCACATTGGACTTCAACACCTTGCTTGCTTGTACAAAGGCATTCAATTCAACCATTGGCCACTTAGACATGAAATACTCCTCTGACACCACTACAACAAGCAATTGACATTGTTGAGTAGCCTTCACAATTAAGCTTGAAAATTCTTTACCCTTAGGCAAGCATTCAGGGCGTTTGTCAAAAAAAGGATAGTAACAACGATCTTCCAAGGCTTTGCACAAATGCTCGACAAATTCTTTTTGAACTCCACTATGACTCAAAAAAATCTTGTGCTTGGATTCTAAGAGAGGATCACCATTTGTGCCTTCACTTGGTCTGCAATACAAGAACAATTTCTCAAGACTTGATAAAGTGCACTTAATCAAGATTGCATGACCAAAAATAGCATACAATTGGCAATTTCAAATGGATTCTGTAGAAATATACAAAATTATCAATTGTACACTAAAGAGATGCTATTGAGGTGTCCTTATAAATGAGAAGTTAAGACTTGAAGCACATCACCTGTGTTCAATAGCAATATATGAGTATTCCGCAACATCAAATTTTTTTCTCTTCATTGTAGACCTATAAAAAAGTAGCCATCATGTGCACATTGCAATAATCATGTACACTTAAAATTTTTATTGCAAAATTCCAAGTCTCTTTACTATTGATATCAATACTAACTATTCAACATGTCATTCTATCATCTAACAACCTAAATAATCAAGGTCAAAGAGGACTTGAAACACAACTACATAGACAATCAATAATAATTAGTACGAACATTTAAGACCAAACATTATGAAAAAAAGCCCTTAGCAATGAGTTATAAGATTCCTCTTTGCAAAACCAATGATACATGCCTAGAACATCACATCATAGCATAGATAAAAATGAGTTCTAGATTTGCTAGAGTAATGTCCACCATTGTATTAGTCAAATTGCAAATGGCTCCAAAATTAGTTTTATATTATCATCAAATCTTTCACTAAAATCAAATGTTGTAGAGGACCATTGTGCTACGTTACATTATAAGGTAGAAGAACCCCATCTTGTCTTTGAACCCCTAAGTGACTAATCGAATTATGGAGGCAGTAATTGCCTCTTTTGAGCTCATTGTCATTGTCATTGTCACAAACTGTGTCACAATGAGCTCAAAAACTAAAAAAAATTAAAAATTTAATTATTTAATCCCCCCCTCCCTACCTAATCTGATTTAAATATTAAAAAATTTTAACTTTTGAAACCCCCCTCCCCCCACCTCCTCTTATAATTCTCAGAGGGTCAGCTTAGATACAATGGATATGAGATAAATGGTAGAATAATCGTATACCATATCTATATTTGTATCAATGTCTGTATCCATATCAATATCTAATATAGATAAACGATTAGTACTAGTATCCATATTTAGTATTCATATCCAGTATTTGTATCTATATCCAATGGCTATTGATTTTTCTTGGAGGGGGGGGGGGTTGGGATTTCTTAAAATTCAAATCCAATAGTTGTTGATTTTTTTGATGAATGGGATCAAGAAAATTCATCAAAGAAGTTGATTGTCTTTTTTCGGTACATTGTGTGACCAATAGGTCTAAAATTCAAACACACAATTCTATTAAAAGTTTGGAACAAATCATGTAAAAACTTAGTTTTGTCCAATTCACATTATTTTTTGACCAATACATAAATTGATTGCAAAATGATTTCCACCATGTTAATTTCCTTTAACCTATAAAGTTATAACTTAGAAAAACAAACTCCTCTCAAAGTAAGGGATGAACAAAGCAAGGGATGAAAGATTGATCAAACCAAAAATTAGGATAAAGTTTAATAATGGACTCAACAACCTAAATGTGGCCCATGCCAATAAAAATGCAATCCCAAAACTCACCTCATTACTAATGAATTGATTCTACCTTCAATCTCAAACCTACTTCTACTTGGTTTTTTAAGAACATAAATTAAATGAGTTTAAAAAAAAATTATTTCCTAGACTTGCAACTCAATTCTTCAACATAATTTTTTTTTTAATCCAAAGTCCACACTCCAATTTTTTTTACAAATGATAGTCAAAGTCATCTACAATTGTAAGTCAGTTTTCAAAGAGACTTCTTTTCTAACTTTGAGTGCTAATATCTTCCAATCTATTGAGTCAAACTTCAAAAGATTTTTACCACATGATCATAGACAAATAAAATACAAGATCCTATAGTTAGATTCTAAAAAAAAGAGCATTTTCTATTTCCTTGAATGGACTCAATAGAAGTGTCAATTTTGAGTGATTTCTAGTAGAAAAATGGCCTTTCAACTTTATAGGTTAACTTCTCCAAACCTATGAAGTTGTAACTTAGAAAGACAAACTCCTTTTACAGCAATGAACAATAGAGTAAACCAAAAATTGGGGTAACGTTGAATGATGGATTCAATGACCTAATTGGCAAGATGTTAAATTCATCCTATGAAGTGGTTGCAGAGGGGTAAAATGTGGCTCTAGTAAGGTAAAACTCATTTTACTAGGGGTTGATGGAAGTTTGGGGTTTACATTTTTGTTGGTTTTTTTGGTTGTATTTAAGCCTACACTAGCTAATTTAGGGTCTCTGATGCCAAATATGAACTCAAAATTTGAAGAAAAAAAATTTATGCTAAAAATAAAAAATTTCAGCGTTCACCCCTGTGGTAAACTTAAGGACTTTGTGGCATTAGATGAAATTTGAGGGCATTACAGGGCCGTTTCGGGTCTGTTCCCGAAACGGCTCCCAATGCCGTAGACCCCTGTCAGGCCAACTTTTATCGAAAAAAAAAAAAAAAAAATTTGGGTCCTGAAATATGAAAATAAGTCCAAAAAATATATTTTGAAAAAAAAAAAAAAATATTACGTGGTAGTGTCCCGACCACGTAGGATTCGGGTTCACAGGGCAGAAACTGCGTTCCCACAGTTCGGAAACTCGCACTCTCCTAATGCCCTCAAATTTCTTCTAATGGACCGATTTAACAGACCAGGGTGAATTGACCCCCTCATTGCCCCGGAAGTGGATGGATGGGGATGAGGGCATTCCTCTGTGCATCCCCTTCTTCCTCCCCCCTTCCTCGTCCCTTCTCTCTCGGACCTCCCACTCGACCTCCGACCGATCGGAAACACAGACACTGAGGTACACACTAGAACTGTGACTTCGGGTGATATACTGACGTCCATATGGATCTCAAGATGAATAAGCAATTCGTGTCTTTAGGTGTTGCTCTTCGTGCCATCAGCTGCGCCAAGATACTCGCCTGCCTCATGACGACGCCATAAACTCTAATCCTAACTTGCAGCTACGACCAATTCCTTTACACCATAATGAACTGAGGCTTTGACTGGGTCCTTACCTCTTCACTTGGGGTGTTGCAGGGACTGCAGGTTGCAGACACCGCGAATGTCGACGATCAGATAGCCTCCACTTGATCCTTGGAAAGCTTCCCGATTCCCTCTCCCTTCGTCACAGTCACCACCGACAGAACATCGCCCTTGCAACGTAACTCGTGGTTGTCGGTACAACACTCTCGTTCCAAAATCAAGGATCGACCAAAATGAACACGGATTCAGATTCTAAACAAGCTAGTAAAGCGTAGCACAACGCGCTCAAACCCTTGGAGCAAATGTTCAGCTATGGCGTGCGTTCAGCAGCTCCTACGACAATTTGGTAGAGGATTTCTGAAGCTTCGTGGTCAAGTGAGGGAGGATTGATGCTTCCTGAATCTGCGAGATCTTAAGCGTGCACACAACGCGCTCAAAAGTCTGAGAGCAAAACCTTTAAACCGGATTCAGAAATCTTCCACGATGTAACGGGTTGGATTTGCGGAGAATAAAAAAGAAAACGAGAATCTAGGTTCATTCCAAGCTACACAAACCTCCACTGCCAAGCAAGAGCTCACATTCTCAACTGGTCTCATCCGGCTCATCAGAATCTCAAACTATGCTTACTTCAGAGTCCTCAAAAACGGCAAGGGGCAGAGACAGAGGAAGAAGATACTCTTGAAGCTTCACCCTGATTGAGGCATTTGGATGAATCCGAGATGAAGTTTCAGGTTGAGGATGAAACACTTTCATCCAGATGGAATCACTCATCAATTTTTGAATCAGAAGGAACAGGAGGTTCAAATGAGAATTAATCCTGCTTCTATTAGAAGCTATGTATATTACACCAATTTGTGACACTGTTGAATTTACAAATGGCTATAATTTCTTATACAGGAGGAATTAGGAATATTTTTTTATCAATGATAGCAATGATGAATCTTCACTAAGAATGGGACTGTCTAGTATAATACATGCAATGGGTATAGGCATTCCTCCCTTTTGAAAATTGTAAATTCATTTCAAAACACATACTAATCAATCAAATCAATATCATGCAAGGTAAGTCCATCTATTAAAGGATTAAAGCAAATTAAAAGAACCAAATAGAAGGGGCATTAGAAATCCCCAATGTGTTGGTGAATTTGATGGCCAATGTTTTCCTACATAGAAAGAGATATCCATAGAATGTATTTATCCATCCTACTAAAGGTATTGATGCATTAATTAATCTCTTTAGACTATTGATTATAGATTTCAAAAGTCAAAGAATTGAACTTTTACAATTTTTTAAAACTTTAGACTAAACTCATAGGAGATTAAGAAGTTGACAACTAAATGTATGGTTTGATTCATGTTACATTAACATAGAAGGATGATAAGGCCAATAAGTGACTGATGGATGACTTTCAAGGGTATTGAAGAAACAAAGAATGCACCTATTAGTTCAATAATACCTTGGTGATGGATCTTATCTCTTCAATGTTATTAAATTGCAAGTTTCCATGACTCCCAAAGACACCTATAAATAATGCACTTAGTGTGCTTAGATGTGTCCAAAGAGGCATTTGAATAAGATTCCTTTCATTAAAGTATTGCAAGTTTGGTTAAAACTCAAAGACAAAAAGGATTTTACATTCATTTCTATATTCTCATGAATAGACTATACCTATTGAGCAAGAATCTGTGGAGATTGATTTCAGAGATGGGTTACAATTAGTTGCAACTACCTAATGTTATGGCATAGATGAGTTGCTGGTGGTCACAAGCGGCACTAAGATGAGAGGGCCAGAGGGGATCTAACGTTATTTGTATCCTGTAAGCTTACCTCGTAATTAGGATTCAATAGCAACAACGGCGCGAAAGGTTTATAAACTAGGTGATGAAGGAGCATCGAATGCTTTGCAAACAAACGCCAAATAAAATTGTGGAAAAAAGAATCATGAAAATACCAACGCAGTAAAAGGGATTTCACAAGGTAATCATCAAACTTCTTACAAGTTTTGTTTTCTTACGTAACCTACATTTATGGTCCTCACGGCCTCACCAAACTCCACAAGGCGACAGCCGCATTGAGCACACAGAAAAAAGAAAACTAAAGGAATCCATCCACTTCGAAAACAAGTGATGAAATCAATCAGGATCGGTTATGCAATGGTGTTGAGTTCTGAAATGCTCATTCGGCAGGTTGACCGGCTGCTCCACCAGCGAACTTGCTGAACATTTTGGCAATTATAGGTGCTACCTTAGGATTTCCCTGATGCTTGGCCAAATTACTGGGATTCTTCATTACTGCATAACCAGAAAGTGGTCGTCAGAATGCATAATTCGTAAACAACGCTAGCATTCTGTGATGATAATGAATCTCTCATGACCATCAACAGTCAGGATGTCAGTCAGATTAGACGCGAAAAGATCTGAAATGTACACTAAAATTGAGACCCCTCTATTCATCGCTGGCACCAGTTCAAACAGCAAAGTACAAATAGGAAAGGAGGTTATACCATCTTGAAGAGCTGCCATAACTTCCGGATCTGAGAATGCAGCCGTAAGCTCTGGGTCCTGCATGCACAGTTTTAAGAAAATGAGTAAAGCTCTTGCAATTCAACATTCAAGTTTTGAGTAGACTGATCTCAACATGCGCTTAACCCCAGAATGACGACGTGAATTAGAGTCGATGAATGATAGAATTCTTCCATGTAAGATAGAAGTACAATTATTCTTCCTTGGCTTTCTGTGCAAAAAGCGATCTTGCACAATACTTTAACCTCCAATGAGTACTTTTCATTTTTTTATTTTCAATTTTTTAAAGTAGATGATTCACACTATCAAAAAGGATGATTTTCACATTGACAAACCCATCCTTACAAGGTTAACCCTAGAAGGACATGGGGGATCCTTGCGGAGATCATCCTTTCTAAAACCATGGGAATCATTGGTATTAAAAATAAATAAAAACTCAATTGAAGTCAAAGTACTAAAGGAGATCTCTACTTTCCACCCCTTATTCTGAAGATGAATAGTTGCATTTCTGTCCTACATAGGAGAATGCCTTGTCATTCATTGGACACTAAATGTCTGTGGTGTCCTTTTTGGGTTTACCTAAAAAAACAAAACCTATTATCAAGGTACTTTGCCAAAAATGATCTGATTTATGGACCAATAGGTGCAGTCTTTATTTCTAACAGTGATCTCGAGAGTGATCTGGAAAGTCGGCCATCAGCCATCGGCCACTTTGGGGTCTTTGGAGCGTTTCAGGGTTGCAGTGTTTCAGGGTTAAACGAGGAAACTTGGAACATTTCTGTTGATTATATAAAGAAGTTTTCTAACATCGATCAAAAAATAGCGTTTCAGGGTTAAACGGGGAAACTTAGAACATTTTTGTTGATTACATACAGAAATTCTAAGGTCGATAAAAAAAGAGAATGTGCAATGAAATCGGCCAAATCTTACATTCAGAACCTTGCTCATGTCGATGCCCCCTGGACCTCCACCGCCCATACCTGGCATACCACCCATACCTGGCATACCACCCATACCTGGCATACCACCCATACCTGGCATGCCACCCATACCTGCAGGCATGCCTCCCATACCTGGCATACCACCCATGCCTGCGGGCATGCCTCCCATACCTGGCATACCACCCATGCCTGCGGGCATGCCTCCCGGAAATCCTGGCATGCCTCCAGGTCTTGGTGAAGAGCGAGGGGGTGCAGTGTTTTCTGCTTTCTTGGCCCTAGCATACGCTGCCTGCACAGAACAAGAAGCATTGACCACATATTTTTATCCACAGTTCCATGCTTAACTTTCAAATGCAAAAATATGAACCCTGAGATGCCTTTCACATTCTCCATACCATATATAACGCCCAGAATGATTATTATTTTATAGCGCCAAGATATCTTTAACATGAACATTGTGGTCTCTCCTCAATTCTAGAATTGAAATAAGAAGACTCGGATGCAAGTAAAAGCATGTGAAAAAACCTGAGCCTCAGCACGCCGTGCTTCCCTTTCGCGAGCAGCCCTCTTTTCGTTCCTTTCTTTTCGCAGGCGGTCGTACTTCCTTCGATGTTCTTCAATTTTGTGCACATTAGGCTCGACCTACGAGAACCAAAATGGATCAGAAGACAGACCGGAACCTCAAATCCAATGTATAAAGAACACTAATGCAGGAATCCGACCTTGCATAAGAAGCATTCCAAGTGTACTAAATAAAAATGACCATTTCAATCAACTACCCTTCTGTAGTGAAACAGACAAAAGAATACCTTCTTGAGAACCTTCGCAGTCTCTTCATCATAGTCAAGCCGACTCGCCAAACGTAGATCCTTGGCCGATTCCTCCCACTGCCCTAAAAGAGATTTGGCCTCACCTCTCCACTTGTAGCCTTTGGCAGAGTCTGGGTTGATCTGTCAAAGATAAATTCTAAAATGAGTCGTAAATAATGTACCCGCACTCATGTAGAAGATAAAGATAGTCAAACATCTCAAATGCAAAAAAGGAATTTAAGATGGGATGTCTTTCTAATGTCTTTCCTATAGCAACACCAAGCATTCAAGACATCAAGACAAACGCGATCTTCAAAGTTACTGAGACAACTTGGGAATCACAGTCTTCAGGTGTCACGAAAGAGAGCTAAATCATCAATTATAATGACAGGAATAGGTGTTGAATATGGTAGGATTGTCAGAAATACAGAAAACTGAGGCCTGACCTACGCACCAGAAGCACAATCACCACAAACTCACCTTGATGGCCGCATCAGCATCCCTGATGGCAGCATTCGGCTTCTTCATTTTAACATACACACCAGCTGCTTGCAACAAAGTGCACTTCGTTAAAAACTGAATGATTACAGAATCTTAGGAATAGACGCAATAGTTAACATTAATAAACAAAAAATTCATAACACAAACGAACAAAACTAGCTAAGTTCAGAATATAGTGGACAAACATCTTACAGTATTTCATTCAGTACTAAGAATCACATATACAAAAAGACCAAAAAGTGGGACAAGAATCAAAGTCATCATCCAAAATTTCCTTAATCTCTAGAAGATTCAACACTTGCCCTGCCAGTCAGAGCGGCAATTTATGTATAGAACATGATCATCATAACCCCAACTCCGATACCTGATACCTTTTTAAAAAAAAACTGTCCTATTCAAGATATCGTCTGATGAATATCAGCTCTCACTCACTCATGAAGTCATACCTCGGTTAGCAAATAGGATAGCTGAATGTGGATTGGAGATTATGGCTTCTGTGAAATGCTCCAGGGCTTCGTCCAACTTTCCTGTTACCAGTAAAGGCAAGCCCATAGGTTGATAATTAAGTCACACAGGTACCACACACACACACACAGATGGATAGATATGACAGGATTCTGTCATCAATAAGTAAATTACTTTTAAAAACTGAGTATTCAAGCATTCACCTACGATTGTTGCACTATGTTCTAATCTAAGGTGAAACTTCTAAATAACGAGTCTCACTCAAAGTCATCTATCAGCGAGTTAATCTGACATGCTTACCTTCTGCCATCGCCTTAATGGCTTTGGATTTCGAAAGCTGAGCCTCGTCCATCTTATCCTCCGTGACCTCCTCGTTTAGATCACCCATCTGTAAGAAACCCACAGTAAATGCAAATTTCAGCTTCAATGCAAATTCCGTCCCGATCCTAGCGTGGTTAACCATACCAGCGCTAGAAAAAGGAACTTTCATCACTGGACACCATAATCCTATGCATTATAACCCAACAACATTCATGAAGAGCTCACGAGGGAAAAGGAGCTCTAGCATTGTAAATATCTGTGCGCGGCTTGATTTTTAAGTACATGTCAACTCACATACAAGGTCAAAACTGACTAAATCACTACGGACATGGCTACGAACTTATCAGGACAGCCTAGCACGTCAGCCAACAAATATGAACGCACAATCACACAGGTCGAGAAATCCTGCACTTACATGAATATTGTAAAGAATAAAAGAGTGTTCAGATAGGGACGGCTTGCCTTC
This sequence comes from Thuidium tamariscinum, assembly GCA_947034885.2. Lineage (NCBI taxonomy): Eukaryota > Viridiplantae > Streptophyta > Bryopsida > Hypnales > Thuidiaceae > Thuidium > Thuidium tamariscinum. The sequence continues at coordinate 10,422,896 of OX344756.2, forward strand.
TGCGGAGGCTCGTCATCAGATTCGACAACACCCTCATTATCTAACTCAAGGTCTGACTCGTCATCAGTTACATTTTCATCTTCGTACGTTTTCGGTGGCACAGATTTCTCCTCCACCCCAGGCATTTCATCATCACTCTCCACATCCTCCTGTACGGCAATCATAAGTCAAACCTCATAACCAGGGAGCTGTACCACAAATAAACCCCCGATACAGAGGCAAACCAGGACAAAACAGGGTATCAGTAGTTCAATTCGAACCAATTCAAAAGGTTCAAAAATAAAACCACAAATGAATATTAGATATAACTATGGTGTGAATGAGACTCCAAAACTAAAGTTCCCATAGGCTTGTGTTTCAAAATAAATACACAAAACAAAAAGCATCCAGTGGAGATTCATCACAGAACTACCTCATCTCCGTGACTATGGCCTCCAGGTCCGTGGCCCGGGCAGCAGGGAGAAGGTTTGGCTTCTTCCCCGTAGGCAACTGACGGAAGCGTCGCTCCATGCCTGGTCAAAGATCACTAACCTCCTAATTAACATTTAAAAACATCACAACGAATCCTCACAAAACACAACTTACTCAGAAACTCCGGGCAACTAATGCCATACCCGTCGCTCAAATGAAATGATTGTACACAGTGGGCTGTTCTATGGAGAATACAACAGCCATACTAGCCCAGGAAACTGCATATATCAAACTTAGATATAAAGTTAACAGGAAAGAAATGCTCAAAAAGAGGGAGTATCGAAATCATCCCCGTTTCCCTACCCGATGGCGAAATTAACAACTAAGCCATCTTTGGTAGACCAACAAGAGACGTCGATCCATATACTGCAGGTAATGACTTCGAAAACCACCAGTTTCACCCACTAAAAGCCGCAGAGACTTATTACAAGTGCATCATAATTGCGGAACACATAATCTAAGCAGGCTCATCTTGTTACATCCACATAGAGGCCATCAAAGCCTCACCTCGCTAACGTTTACACCTTAAGAGAAACTTTACAATTTCCACATTAGAGAAATACCATAAAATAATAGTTGAATTAAATCGTTTAAACAGGAGGATTTGCAACATTCATCATCCTTTTGTATTATCAACAAAACTAGTCCAAAATGCCATTCCAACAAAAGAACCATTAAACACTCTCAACTATAGGTCGTCTCACACAACAAAAATGAAAACAAACATATCATTCTCACTATCAATCCGCTCCAACTCCACTCACCTAGAAAAACTCATCAAACATATCAAGCAAAAAGTTGTAAGTTACAATTATAAAAAATCTCCAAATCACCAGAGCATAATCAAAAGCTATAATTTCCATATTATTCAGATAAATAAATAAATATTGACCGAATTTAATAGCTATTACATTAGTTCGAATTCAATAGCTATTACAAGAAAGTTTTGTAACATTGACCGTCTTTCCAAAACATAGCAAAAAACACTCCAAAATGCCCTCCTAGTCAATGCAAACAAAGAAAACAAAATATTATTTGACAAGCACCCTCAGTAATCGTCGCAAGACTGACAAATAGCATATCACTCTAGCAATCCATCCGCTCCACTGATTAAATTCTACACACGCCATGAAAAACTCGCCGCAACACACCGATCGACCAAGACGACAGCTACCGACACTGCCTCGCACCAACCGCGAAAATCGAACCGGTCTCAGTCGTTTTAACATCAAAGCCACATATAAATAACACCGATCTCCGAGCGCTCACTTCTCCATGTAGTCCCGGAAGAAGCGCAGCGACGGGTTGGCTAGTAACGCCGGACTCGCCTCCAACTGCTGTACGAACAGCTTCAGCTCTCGCAGCTTTGACGCGTCCATGACTGATCTCCCTCCCTTCCAATCGGCAACCTCGCGCGGATCAGTTTCATGCACTAATCAAATCGTTCACACCTCCTGCTCCGCCAAAATTTTGCTAGAGCTCGGTATCTGCGAGGAGTTTCAAAGTTCTGGAAGGTTCAAAGAAAATTAGGGCTGCCGGTGTCCTTGGCTCCTCCAAGGTATCCGGTAGCTTTGTCAGTTGCCAAGTAAGCACTCATCCGGGTAAAATGTGGTTCAGTGCCATGGTATTGAACATTACTTGGCGGATGTCATGCGGGCTTATGAACATCCTGTTCAAGGATGTGCGGCGGACTTCCAGGGTATCAATACAGTTCTGCAACTCTCTTTTAAGAAGACGTGAATGACACAGCCGAGTCTGGACGAATCGCTTTGTCAGTTTGCAGGTAAGCATTGATCCGGATAAGCAGCCCTGATACCTGGACCGGGGTAGCATGATCCCGGAGGGTATAAGAATAAGGATATATATTTTGTATGTCCAGGGTACCAATATCAATACCATCCCGGTACAAATATCATGAACCCCAGGGTCTAGCCTCCTGTCCTTTTACCATAAAGCCGGGCATCAATACTTGTTGAGGCCAGTCTTCGTCGACTCTCTGTTTCCATTTCAAATGCGCGTGCTGTTCGGAGATCAGAGATCGATGCCGCTCGCGCTTTTGTTTCTTGAGTATGAATGTTTTTCTACGGGAATTGTTTCGATTTTTCACAACAATCGCCGTGAAAGTGCAATCCTTGATTAGTAAAGTAATTCGCAGTAAGACCTCGATTTGGAGAGACTAGAAAGGATAACGACTAATCAGTACTAGTCTATCTTATCAATTATAAGCGAGGTTTGCAGAGTGTACATTGCTGTCAATATTGCCGATTACAATTGAACCTATGGGCAGGTATTTGCAGGAATGAAAGGTGCTACATATGGCGTCCGTGAGATGAAACTCTATGTAATTTAACTTAGTTGTTATCGGCAATGACTTTAATCAAGCTATGTGCAATTTGTAGATCTCTGTTTCCACATTAATTATTCCCCATAGCCTTCGAGTTCGGCAGTGGTGAAACAGTGTAAACTATGTAAATCTCTGTGCCCACCTTAATTTATTCCTCATAGGATTCAAGTTGTACAATTATAGTGTACATTTCTTCGCAATTGCCGATCTTTGTTTCCACATTCATTTATTCCTCACAGATTTCAAGTTCTTTCAGATACGAAGAAGTGGCATGCGTATGTTGCAGGGCCGGCCATGACTTGATCGTGACACTGCAAAACTGGTGAGTGGCGACAATTTTTTGTCATTCTGAAAAAGTATTCTATTGTATACCTGTGAAGAAAATTTATTCTACACGGCTGTCCAAGTTTTCAAAGGGAAAATTTCTCGCTCATCTCATTTTTGGCAATGAGAAAAAAGTCATAAGTTAGGTTCCCCTGACGCTCCAAAGTCTCGGATTTGAGGTAGCTATGTATGATGTTTTGCATGTGATTTTACATAATTTTGCACATTTGCGGTGAACATTCACATTTAGCCCTATATTGTATATTGTGTAAAATTGTTGGAGTAGGTATATGAGGTTAATTGGTTTTATGGAAAGGGGCTCAAAATACTAATTTTGATGCCTTCTAAATAACAAGGAGATTTATGAATTTGTTGTAAGGTATTATTTGAATATGTTATAGAAAAATCATGAATTTACATATTGACAAAAATAATACTATTTGTAAAGGTCTAATTTGGCACATAGGTGCTAAAATTACAATTCCACATTAGACTCTCAAGGGTTCACATCACCTTCCACCATTCAAAAGATGACATGTGGCACTTTATTTTTATAATGACTTAATTCCTAAAGAACTATTGTCCCCTCAAAAGACAAAATGGATTTCGGGCAGGTTTCTATGACCTCAATTTTTGGTGAGATGTTTTGGAAAAACATATCTTTCTCATAAGATAGAAAAATTGATTGGCTTTGTAGAGATATAATCTTTCTTTCAATTGGTGTCTAGGAACAAAAGTTATACCATAAAGTATCCAAAAACTAAACTTGGCAAGCAACAAAAGAAAATTTGCAAAAAAAAAGATTAAATTTTTAAATTTGTATTTCTAAAATATTAAATTTTTGTCTACATATGAAGCTTTGGTTCATTCTAATTAGACTAATAATGAAAAACTTATAAACAATATTGGTTTTTAGGCAATTCCAACATTTTTTTGAAAAAAAAATTGTAGGATTCAATTTTGAATGCAATTTTTACAATTTTTCAAAACAAATTTTTGGAGAAGGTTTCATTTAATACTTGATAGATAAATCTCACCATTGATTGTGTTTCAATCCTATATACTAGAGTTATTAACCATTTAGTTTTTCTTTCAACCTTGGACCTATTTTTATTTAGCAATTTTTGTAATAAAGAAATCATGTGTTTTTTCTTGTGAAATTTTTTTCGTAGATTCTCAACTCAATTCTTTAACACAAATTTTTTTTGATTCAAGTTCTATAGTGTAAAAAAATTTCCAAAAATGGTAGTTGAAGTCATCTGAAATTGGAGACCACTTTTCCAACTTTGAATGCTCATATCTTCCAATCTATATCGTCAAACGTTATGAAATTTTTATCACATATTAATCTCAAACAAGTTAAGTACAAGATCATATGGTTAGATTCCTAAAAAAATTATTTTCTTGGATGAAATTAGCAAAAATGAAAGTTTTGAGTGTTTTTTGACAAAAAAATGGTCTTAGTCCTTTAGGGGTTAATTTATGCTAAATTTGACCCTCATATAAGGTAGTATCATTTACATTAGTCTTTCTAATCATTTGGTAACAATGCATATCTTCAAACTTCATGAAATTTTTACCACATTAGATTTAATGTTGAAGTATATGCAATGAAGGACCAAGTATTGAAGTTTGACAACTGAAACAAGACTATAAAACCCATTGAAGCACCCAAACTTGATTTGATGGAATTTGGTGTTGTATTTTTGTTGTAATATTTGTAATTAAACTTTCCTCTAATTCTACTTCTACATATTGGGGTTCCCTCTACTACTAATTCTATTATCTCATCCTCCATATAAGTCTAGTAAAAGATCCTATAGTTATAAATCTCTAAAAAAATTAGTCTTCTATATCACTTTCTAGTCCATGTTGTAAAAATGATAGTTTTGAGTAGCTTTGATAGAAGAAAATGCCTTAGGACTTCAGGGGTTGAATAAATTTGTATTTAACCTCTTAAAGACTAGTCAACCAATTTTTTGCTCAATTTTGGACAAATTTTGCTTGTTATTTGTTCATAGAACATCTCATTTCAAAAAACACAAAGAACAACACAATTAGAGTGTCTTTTTATGCTCCTAACTATAAAGCCAATTTCAAGGAAATGCGTGAGGGTGATTGCAAGAAACATTTGTCCTTTTTTTTGTCCTTTTGACCTCCAACAGGTAGTTTTTTGTTCATAACTATTGCATCTTTTATTCTATGGTCTTGAAATTTGGAATGAATTTGCACACAAAAGTTTTAGATGTTGATTAATTTTTTTAATTTTTTTAATTTTTTCAAAATTAGTTTACTATTTTTAAACTGGCCCCAATTAGATGTCTACCTTAATCATTTTGGAGATTTTTAGTCCTATTTTTGACCCAATTATCCGAATTTCAAGCCACAAATTGGACAAGTTCAAGGTCTCCTAACATTACAAGGGGTGACAATGAGTTTTTATGAAATTTGCAACATGCCTATTGCACATATGGGGTCAAAGTGACCTTCCTAGGTATAAAGGCTATGAAGAGGGAAAAAAAATTTAGAGGAATTTTTTGTTGCAATGTGAGTATAATTTTGTTTAGAAAAATGAATTTCTTAAAAATAATTTTTTGAATTTTTTTTGAATTACTAAAAATAAAAAGGTCCACAGACCCCTTTTTTGCTATTTTTTACTCCCTATGGCCTGAGTAGTACTTCATAGTACTCTGTAGTACTGCATAGTACTACATAATACTTAATTGATAGCTGAGATTTATAAGTGCTCAAAATCTACGGCTAACATTGACAAACGCAGTGTAAATGCACAGTACTGGCAAGATCACATATGACTGCCAGTCCTACACCCAAAAACTACGTTTTTGAGACAAAAATGTAAAGTGTTTCTTGTAATGACCCGTGACTGAAAATGCATTCACTATGCTTGTCCAAAATCCAAACTTGAATTGCCTAACCCTTCACATGTGAAATACTACAAAAAAAAATGTAATGAATGTAAAAAATGACTACTTACACATGTGTAAAAAAATAGGTGGAAGGTTTAGGATCAATTTCAAGAGCATTTAGTAAAATTTATGCCCAATTGTGGCAAATCATATTTAACATCAATGCCAAAGGTTGTTCGCAACACATCAATCTGTGAACATTAATTACAAAGACGTAAACCGTTGGATCACTTTCATTTTTTGTTTGGTTCAAGGATTTTCCCTATAGGGATTGTTGCAAGAAACACTTACCGGTTTTGGCTCAAAATGGCTCAAAATCAATGAGTCCTGTCAGTCCTATCAGTCCTATGACCCTTTGAAATAAATTTTTTTTAAATTGAAAAAAATATGGATAATTTGAAGAGCAATGAGAATATTATGTATCTTGAAATTCAGACCTAAGAAATTTTTTCTCTAAATGTTATAGACAATGGAAAATACAATGAAAATAGCTCCTTTTTCACTAATTTGATAAAAATAGTAAAAAAATTCAAAAAATGAAAATGAAAAATCCATTTTTTCTTCAAGTAAAGGTCTTTCTTTTCCAACAAATTTCATCTTTGCAAAAAATAAATTCTATTCTCTACACTTACGCAAAGTCAACCACTTTGACGACATGTGGAAGTTGGACAGTTTAATATTTTCAAAAATTCTTTTTAGGGATTGTGTAACTATACTATTGATCTAAGCATGCCAATTTTCAGCTCAAAATTTGCATTTTTGGGTCAAAAATAGGACTAAAACCCCCCAAAATGGCCAAGGTAGACAGCCAATCGGGGGCAGTTTAAAAATAGTAAACTAATTTTTAAGAAATTGAAAAGATTACACAACATATAAAACTTTTGTGTGCACCTTCATTCCAAATTTGAAGTTGATACGGAAAACGATGAAAAAGTTATGAGCAAAAAAGTACTTGTCGGAGGTCAAGGGGACAAAAAATAGGACAAGTGTTTCTTGCAATCACCCATAGAACCAATTCAAACAATTTGATTTAGAATTACATCCATAAAGTGGTCACAAAATAGAACTTTTCAAAAATTATATATAGAAATTGCGCCCACCCCAAATCAACCACAGTCCTTAAAGGGTTAAACCTTCACAATAAAACCATAAGAAGTTCAGCCAAGATACCAATCAACCCTCATGAACTAGAACCTTAAGCATCGACCTCTGCAAGTTTACGGAACTATCAAGAAACACATGCATGCTTCAGAGGGCTCAGCCACTTAGGTAAAACGCTGTAATTTTTTATTTTTCACACAAATTTTTTTTTTGCAAATTTTGAATTCATATTTGCGATCAGAGAGCGCAAATTAGCTAGGGGGTGAAGAAAGTAGGGGTGATCAGGACTCAAACTAGGGGGCTTTTTATTTTAATTGTACCTCTGGTAAAACATGGTAAGGCCGAGCGAGGGGGCCAATCCACCCAGATCTGCTTCAGACACATTCACTTCGCTGCAAGACTCTTACGTTCGTCTCCTTTACGACTTCCTCAACCTTAGAAGCGGTATAAGCCTTGTGCGTGGTGTCTTTGGAAACGAAAAAAACGCGAGAGAAGATTCTCTAACTAGAATAGAAACAAGTTCGTAGATGACTACTATCAAGTACGCAATTGAGGTGTTCCAGGAGGCGGAACACGACTTATTTGTAAATACACGAGAGCGGGAACACATGGCAACCAAATAATGGAATGAACGGCATTCTTAAATCTCTGGAAGGTCTCACCGCAGTCCAACAATGGACACTCCGAATCGAGAAAGTCACCGCAAATGGCACTTAATTCGAAACAATGAACTTCAAGCTCAAAAAGAATCGTTGTTGCCAGCATGAAGTTGATCATAAGAACTCACACAACTGGCAAAGATGCAGAGCGTTTTGAAGTATCAGTTCTGAAATTGACGAATATAAATTACAAAGCACACACAAGCAGGAGCTCGGTGTGCAAGGAGTTCTACCAACCTCAGTCTGTAGCGATCCACTGACTCAGATCAGGTTTTCTTTACACAACCGAACATGATCCCAATCTTCCCTCGCGAATCATCTCTAACTAAATTACACAGTAGGGGCTGTCCTACACAGTAGGAGCTGTCCACATTATGCCAGCAGTCTCTTCAGCAATTTGACGAGGCAATTCTCAACACGATTGAAAAATACCAGGCAGGGTTTAATATTTTTTAAACAAGATTTGGGAGTCAGAATCAATCGGGCCCCAAATGGAAGAAATAGAGAAATCTCTCGAGAGCGCTCCCAACAGCTCCTGCAAGGATCGGTATCAGCGCGCACGATTCCAGCACCATGATTCACAAGTCTGCTACCAAATAATTTGACTGTTATCAACTTAATTCTTCAAAGATACAAGCCCATTTCAGGGTTTTAGAACGCGCTTCTGGAGTGGGATTCAGGCATAAGGTCCAGGGCAAGTCCACTTTAGATTCGGCACGCAAGCCAAGTAATGGCACCAGTTGCAGTGTTTGTAGAACTTGAGATCCATGAACAGAACCACGCATCCAGCAGCCAACAGGCCCACCAAGAGCACCAAAGCCAGCGCCCGCAACAATCGTTGCGATTTGGAGTACATGCCCACAGGCGGCAGGTCGCTGTGCTCGTTGTTCACAACGTACGCTTCCCGCTGAGTCAAGTGGCGTGTATCCTTAAACTCTCGCTGGGGTCGCAGCAGCAGCACGAACCCCAGCAAAAAACCCGTTACGAATCCACCCACGTTGGCGAAGTTGTCAACCTGGGGTCAAGGGATATACCCGCGGTTAGTTAACTGTAAATCAGTGACAATGAAAAACGAAAAGATTGCCAGAGCTTCAACACTTGATCATCTGATTATGAGGCAAGAGCTGTATGAAACATAAATCGTTAGTGCTTTAGATCACTTTGTGCAGTGGAATGTTACAATACTGGCGCTTTAGATCGCATCAATAGATAGCACATTCTCAGCGGGCCCTGAGTGAACAAATTTTTTTATGTACACCGTTTCCAAGAAGATAGAGTTATTTATCCCACTTTCGATCATCAATAAAACAGAAATGATGACAGTTGCGGAACAAAGTGATCGAAAGCCTAAGGAACATTCTATCCATATCATAAATAAAGTCAATGAGTGGAAGCCTATGATGGAATACGAACTTTTCAAGTGCTGTACAGATAGGGCTCTCTTTATCTCTCAAAAGTGTGAAATCATTGTGGGGACAACGAATTCAAACGAACAAGCATAAAATAAAGCAAGCTGTCGTTTACTCTAGCCTAAAACCGGCCTGCAAAACACCATAGGCAAATCGCAGTAAGGTATGTGCATCCACAAAACACTGTCCAAAATGCGAAACCTACGTTTGGACCACAATGAGTCACTTTTTCTCAGACGCTGATTACCTGTACACAAGATGAGAAAAAATCAAAACACGACAGACTGTAAGAGCAACGGTTGATTTTTGGAACACCCCAGAGAAAGTACTTAGAAATTTATAACTTCCTCATGAACGCGAAGTCCAAACAATGCATGTTTCAGAGCGTTGGAATCCTCTTTCAGTCGTCCAATCAGATTCGATAAACATAATAATTTATGTCTTGAAATAGTAGTAACATAGCTTGGCTGAGTTATATTAGGGGCGATTATAAGTGACTGTGCATGCCTAATGAGATAACCCAGTTGACGCTGGAGAGTGCTCAAGAGATAATCACTAAACCCATAACCTGATAGAGTTCAGAACCTGACCTGCGGCATGAGTCCAAACGCCACACTGATCAACCCAAACAGAATCAAGTCGACGAACTTCAAAACTCTCCGCCCGGTCACGTCCCAGTTGACGGTCATATCCGCCAAGCTAGCGCCGATCAGTCCCATAACCGCGCCAGAAGCGCCGGCAAACACCTGGTCCCGGATCAGCAGCGCCGACAAGACACTCCCGCCGAACCCCGAAACGATGTAGACTGCGAGCACCTTCCAGATTCCAAAGGCGAATTCCATCTGCAAGCCGACCAAGAGAAACGCCAGCAGGTTGATCACCAGCTGCAGCACGCCGCCGTTGATGGCTATGGCGGACAGCAGGCGCCATCCTTCCCCTCTGTGCACCACCCTGGTAACATGAAAAGCATTTTAGGAAACGTTAAGATAGATTTACATCAATAGTTAACATTTTCCATGTGTTTTATTTCATGAAGCATCGTAGTCAATAGGAGTGTCAATTGCAGAACGGGTGTCCAAGCTCATAATTCTTGCTCTGAGACGCTTCCATTTGTTCACAGTGAAGCCTTGCATGATGCAGAGCCCAAGCATTTTGTCGGAAAGTATTACGCCGGTAGTGGAGTATTCATGTCACGTTGTTAAAATTGCTTCCTTTCTCGAGTCCCAACTATCGCACTCTAACAGCCACTAGTGAAGTGACACACTGCACGCTTTACTTCTATTAAGAGAGGATCATTGTAAATTGAGTGATTGTCTAACTGAACCAATTATCTTGCATTGATCTATTCAAAACCTAATGGCTATTACCACATTGTTCCCAATTCTATGTTTCTGATGACAAGTCGAACGCCCACTTATTTCAAAACCCGCACTAATACAACAAAATTCATGTTCTACAATTCATGTGTCTTAAGACACAGTGTCCATACTTGCAGTCAACAGTTCGAACGACACATAAATTCCAACATCCAGAGTACTACGCATCTGACTCCTTCCACAGACACACACTCACACAACTCATAAAACAACCTAACACTGGCAGATTTTCACAAAACAGAACCCTCTCCAAAACAACAACAAAAGAAAATCAGTTTCCAGAAAAATAGATGGATCAATACAACACCAATTTCCCCATACCTGGTACTAGCCAGCCCTCCCCAGTCCTGTAGATACTTCCTTTGCGGCCCGAGACTCGGATTCTCCTGCCACGGCTGAAACGCCAGACTCTTCAACCACCTCGCCACACACTTCTTCCCCCCTTCTTCCACCACACGCCCTGGGCAGTCGTTCTCATGCATCATGAGCACGAACACCACGATGCTGGCCACCATGACGACGGGCGTGGCGATGGGGATGTAGCGGTGGTGCCTCCTCTGGGGCGTCACCGGGTGCGTCTTCTCTTGAAGAGGCGATGGCGGCTCGAACTGGTGCTCGGCGTGGTCGTGCACACGGACACGAAACTCCGATGCAGTCGGGGAGGGTTGCTGCTGTTGTGAATCGCGCATGGAAGGGATGGTGCGAACGGAGCCATAGGGACGCTCCCGAGGACGATCCAGGGTCCAAGTTGGGTTGTCCATCACAAGCCCATTATCGGACCCGGGAGAGTGCGTCCATGCGGGCATTGTAGAAGGGGCTTCCGTGGAAGCAGGTGAGGTTAGGAAGGCTATTCATGGCACGATGGGGACCTGCAAGATTGAGTCCAAGTTGAGGTTCTTAGCAGAGACTCAGAAGTCAGAATCACAACTCGACATGCACAGAAAGTGTCGAGGAAATCTTGTCTTCTAGAAACGATACATGATTTTCTAGAACTGGAGGTGTGTCACATCAACTTCAGTCGATTGTATCACAAATCCACTTGAATTCGTAATATACTCTTAGTTTTACTAGCTTGAAGCTAACTCTTCTTGGCACACTTTCTAGCACGTCCTCTCCCGGGCACATTTAGAACTTCTTAGCTCAGACTCAGAATCACAATACCAACTTGTCAGTTGATTCACAAATCTAATTCAAATCGGAGCTCTTAACAGTTTCCATTTGCAAAAGTTGGCTCTAAACTCCATGCAGTTTTTGCCCCCAAAATTGCATCATCAATACTATTGTCACTGAAAAACAGGAAACATGCGTCTTTTCTAAACCCTGCCGAACAAAGCGGCAATTTCAATCGGTTTCACAGTTCTTCCAGTTGCCGCAAAAGAGATACACAAGCAATAGATTTACGTTTTGTACCAAGCTTAATTAAGGAGTTTCACTGCAAAGTGAAAGATTTCGTGGACGTTCTCTAAATTAGACTTGAAAGGAAGTCGTCGCTACTCGACTACCGAGTCTCCATGAGTGCAAGGTTTGGTCGAATGCCAATCCTGCAGATTTGGAGAGCAGCTTGATTGATTTCAGACTACAGAAAGCAAGAATTGCATCATCTTGGAGTGGGCGGACTATTTCAACAGCAATGGCGGGGCTGCTTTTAAGGGGTCGGTATAGCTAGAATCGAGTCACTCGACTGAAAACTGGAGCAGGCGAGATTAGGCTTTCAGTTGGCTACCCCCATCCTAATATTCAGATATCATATTTATAACTGGAAAGTCCTATTTTTCAGAGATCTGAGAGGCAGAACGTCATAAGGAACTTGGAAATGCACTATTGTAACGAAACTAGGTTGTTAGATTTCCATACTTAACATTTCCACGTCGTCCATCATCGATAGTTCAGGGCGATACTACGTCCTTTCTAGTGCTTATAGCTTTGAAACCAGAAAGATAGCGAAAGTGAAGGACGTAGTTCAGTTGAAATGTCTACCCGATCTGCATTCTCCGAGGCCACCATCGCCAACGGAATCCACCGATCGACCCCAAATGAAGAGACTACTACAATGCATGACTTCTGTTTCTCATGTGCGAGTGCGGCGATGTGAAATCTTCCACACCGTTCGAAACTCAAAACAAAGCAGCGAGTTCCCTGTTGCGCTCTACTCCATTCATTATCATGTCGGCTCAAATACAAAACCTTGAAGAAAACAACGTAACAACCCAGATCTATGTACACCTCTCCTAGGTTTGAAAACTCCATCAAAAAGTTCAACAGCAAAGGTCATTTACTCCTTAACGAACTCACGACACATGAGGCCTGAACTTCAAGGTTCGAAATTTAATAATGTCTGCCTACGACGCTGAAATTCATATACAGAGTCTAGACCGACGTGATCTCACCTCATGCACCCCCAGATCGACCGCCTCGATCGCAGCAAGGGAGTTAAGTTACACCATCGCCCACGTCCAAGTTCGTTAATGAGCGGGATACCCAAAAATTCAAACCCGTGAACTGAAATGGTCCTTCTCTAAAGCTCCAGATTCTCTCCAAAACTCTGAACGATAATCTCGACAGCCTGGGTAACAGTTCCAAGGGAGTCCGCCCCCAATCCCGGAGCTCTCGCGAACAATAGCAGATCGAGCTCGATCTGACCTCTGACACCACATTCAAGTGGGAAGGAGAACACGGATAAGACTCTGCGACTGTCAGTCTCAGGTGAGGAAGAGAGACAGAGAGACAGACAGAGTGGTGAATGATTGCAGGATGCAGCTGGCAGCCCAAATGGCGGAGAAACTCTGTTGTTTATACTAGAGAAAAAAGACGGGTGGGTCTGTTTTGCAGGCTGAAGCGAACAAGTCATCCATTATGCCAAGCGGGTGGGCATGCTCACGGAGAAAGAATGAGTGCTCCGGACGGTCTCTGGCACCCGGATCAATTTTCCACTCCCACTTTGTTTTTTGTTATTATTTTTTCCAAGTGTATGCTGTATTTCTCAGTCTCATCTACAGTAAGTAGGTGTTGCCAACATGGAACAGTTGCGCCACTGGCTCTCCCAATTTGCCGCTTATCCCTTTATCGATTCCTCTGGCCCCTTGTGCAAATTATTCTTCGGAAAATTTCTGGCATTGCCGCCGGCAGGAAAAACAAGGAGAATTAATCTCCACGGGACTGACAGTCGACAAGTCGCTGGTAATTAGGGGACATTGTTATAGTGTTGTTGGGTACAAACAATAGTTTCTCCGTTACTGCCATCGCCCGCAGGATGCGACCTTAAACATTGAAAGCCTTCGTACCAAAATGGATAGGCTTTGCATTGACAGAAGTTACCCGGAGAAAAGCTTTTAAGCTTACCTTACAGTATTACTCAAAAGCGACGGAGCTAGAGCTTATTAGTTGTTACTGTTTCATCCAAGCCACGACTTTCAGGTACTTTTACTGCCAATTTGCGGCTCACAAAGTCACAATATACGTTTGAAATTTTAGGAAGAGAATAATTCGGATTTCCAATTGAAGTATAATTTGACGCGGGATTTGGGTTGCAGCACTCCGAGCTTGGCGATCGATCGATGGAGCCGGCCAACGCAAATGCAACAGATCGACGGAGTATTTGGGGTGGAGCAGATGCTTGAAATGCAAAACTTAAACTGAATTTGACTTGCGGAACTTCGGGGGCGGGCCTGGAATAGACTTGAGGAGGAAAATTATGGTGCTTTTCATCGGCGTTGCATGCCGACCACTGGCGATGGACGGATGGAGGAGCAGCAGCTCTGGCTGGCGACGGAGACCTCGAGTATAGAAAAGCTAGAGTCTACAATCTATTCTCAGGAATAATTTCCGATCCGTCATGCATGTCAAGGTTGGAAAACGAATGTTGACTCCATTCTTTCTTTGATGATTGAACCCATTTGAGAGAGAAGATTCAAAATGCACAGTTGCAGGTGACCTATTCAAATGATTTCCGTCGTCTTTCTGGGATTCGTATGGACGAGAAGGACGGTATTTCAATGATTCTGCGATTCCTAGGGTTCTTCCGTTCGTACTGTTTGGAGTCCTGACACTTTCCGAATGTCTTGGGACACTGCGGTACTGTAGTCAAACACTTGAGGAAAATCATGGCAAGGACAATAAAATCAGAAGTGATGAGAGATTTAATGTAAAAAAATTATCTTATGTGTGGTGAAAGTCGCTCTCTCTTTGGTCTGTTGTTTACTTTCAACTGAATTCTAGGCTGAGCTTGGAAATTTTTTCAACCATTAGAGGATTTTTGAACCCTCAAAGAGGCTTCTAGAATGGTCTCAGTTGAGGACCTTCATTGGATTTAAATGCGTACTTGTCAAGAAAGGTACAATTTTCTTCCCCTATTTCCACCCATTTTTGACATTATGATGTTTACAAAAGTACATGCCTTTTATTGAACGTTGGGACACTAGATACTTCTTGTCATTTAAATCTTAAGTATATTGAGGGATTATTTTATATGGAAAAGGACAAATTTAGTGCAACTAAATACTTATGGCTCTTGAGTTTTTAGTGCTATGAATGAACCTTTTTATTTTTAAAAGATCATGGGTACTTCATACTTATGATATTTGCACATTGAAATGCATCTTATTGGACAATAAGACATTAGGTATTTTTTGTCATTCAAGTCCTTGGTACTATAAGTGAATTCTTTATTTTGACAAATTCATAGGTGCTTGATGAATATTCACACAAGATGAATATTCACACAAGATGGCGACACATATCATGTAGTTAGGCTATCATCTCTAACCTTGAATACATAGCTTTGCGTGTCAAGTCCTAAGAATCTCTTCGAGGGTTCAAAAATCTTCTAATGCTTAATATTATTAAAGTGGCTTTGAAAATGAATTCAAAATGAACCAAGATAATGGATTAGGAGGTCAACAAGAACATATACAATTTTGTTGACAAGATGAACCAATTCTAATCATAATCTGAACTAAGAGCAACCATGTAATTCTCAAATTCCAATTCTTAAATGCGGTTAGTGACTAAACCTTAGCTGATTGATTTTTCCCCAATAGGTGGTTGTCGAGTACCCTCTCATTGTTTTACTTCCACAAATATATGGAAATATCTGTAATTTTGTCCATCACATATAAAAAATATTTTTAAGTGAATGGTAACAATGCTTCATTGTCATTGTGTTACCATGTGATCTAATCACATTGGGTTGTCTTCTTTTCGAATTGAAGTGGAGCCTAAAGTGTAATTTAGAAAGAAGTTAGCACATTATGATGAAATTGCACGCAAATAGGCTTTATTGTTTATTGTGGCATTCCAAGAAAATTGAGTGGAATAAAAGTTCAATTGCAATCCAAAATCAAATGCAAACTAGAGACCAAAGAGAGAAGACTCTAAGAGTCATACTATAACTCTAATGAAGTATCATTTGTAGTGATTTTTATGCAAGGTTTAACCCTTAAAGAACCAAGTGACCATTCAATGTATGCAAGAAATCTTGGGTAGGTTCCTTCAAAGTCATATTTGGCCAAATGTTTTTGAAATTTGGATACAACATGAAAATATATAATCCCTTCATAAAAATCTAATTTTTTTCCAATCGAGTGCCCAAATCAAAAGTTATGTTGTCTTGAACTTTTGGGGCAACTCAAGCATCTTGAGGTAGCTTTTGCAAAACTCCTTCATTACTTCTAAAATTTGATAGGTATGTAATTTTTAAAATATAAGATTAAAATGTCAAAAAAAAGAACCATATCTAGTGTAAAAATCTCACTCTAGAAGGAATTAAAGTTTGTTGGCCCTATTAGGCAAGGTGTCAAGGTTGTGAAAAAACTTTTTCTTCAAAATTTGGATTTTATAGTCTTTTAATCCATGTAGTCAAATTTTTTGAAAATTTTTCTACACATTCCTATAGTAGTCTAGTTCAAATTTGTACAATTGAATTTTGAAGGGGAAAAAATTTTCATTTTTTTCTCACTACCGTAGAAAGTAGCACTTTTATAATTTTTGTTCAAAAAGGTGCCTTGGTCTTTTAGGAGTTAACCTCTAAATGCCCAAGGCTTGTTTGGAGGTTTTTGAAATTTGCACTAAATTGAACAAAGTGCCAACATTTTGATAAGTTGTATCAATTTTTTTTTAATTGTAACCATACAAATTCAAACTCAACATATTAGAGACCACATAGGAAAAGAAAACACAACAATATCACTTATAGATTGAAAGATTATAGTGTTTGACCATGAGGGTGTTAAAGTAGCAAAAATGATGTGAAGTCTTTCTATACTCTTTTCACAAGTCAAATCTGAAAAAATTGGTGACCAAAAAAAATATAAGGGTGAAGAACCAAACATACATAAGTCCAATCAATTTACAGCTTTTCAAAATCTACTCTATAATTTTTATAAATGAATTTTGAGTGTGATTTTTTCTCCAAGATCTAGTCGGTATTTGAGGCTCGATATGTGAGTATTTGACTAACCTGTAAAAATATTTTACTCATGTTGCCTTCTATAAAGTTTTTATTGTTATTCTGAGACAAAATTTTTAATGTAATTTTAGCCTAGTAAAATGGGGTTTGGAGAACAAGTCTACTATAAATTATACTACAATTGCCTAACTTGTTTCTTGAAGAAATGAACTCAAAATATAAAATAGTGTTCAAGTATTAGGAAAGAAGAAAAAATGATGTTTGCATGATATTTATGACAATAGTGCACTAATCTATAGAAGATGAAATTTTAGCCATGTATTGTATTTAAGGTGAATCAATATAAGTTTCCAAACTGATTTTATAAGTATTTGTAAATACTTTTCTAAATTGAATTCAAAGATGATCTCTATTCATAGTGTATATCCTAATATATTTCTAAAGAATATACTAAAATATATTTTATCACACATCTAAAATTTGTTTAAAATTCTCTTAATGTGCACAAGCATTTATGTACCATATCTTCTATAGGTCAGAAGTATTGTTACAATGTATATAGGGTGAAGCATTTGTTAGGAAGTATGTGTCATATATTCTTAATGTAAGATGAGAGAGGTATCAATTTGCAATTAGAAATGTCACAAGTAATAATAGCCTTTGGTCTTTAAGGCCCTTAAGAATTAATATAAATTACAAATATTGCTTATGAGAGTTTTATTATAAAGAGGTATTTATAGTTTTTGACTTATTCATATAGTGTTTAATTGATATGAACAAAATAACCTTGGGGTTTTCTATTGTACTTCAGCGATATGCAACCAAAAAGTAGCCAACATGTAACTTTCCATGACAATTTAGGAATGGAAAATGTACTTTGATGTACCAAAAGTTATCAATTTATAAATCATTATTAGCAAAATGCCTTGGTTATAGGTCTCATCCTTTTAGAGATAAATGCTTATTATAGTAGGATACTTTCAAGACATATTTTACAAACATTAAAATTTGAATACACACTTCTAAATCAAAGTCCTAGTGAATTCTTTGTATAGTAAAATACAAGTGTTGAATGAGCATTTGACTATGTACAAAAAACAAAAATACTTCAATGCAGAAGTTTTCAACCCCAAAAAATTATAGATGTTCATCTCAAAGTTTGTCTTTATATTCACTTCATACAAATTTGTTGGAATTAGTCCACTTTCAAACTTGTTCTTAAAATGCCAATCCATCATTACGATATCGACATCCAAAATCTAGGCAATGAATAGAGAGGTTTTAATGGCTATTTTTACACAAATATTTTCATTCATTCAAATCAATGCTTGCCACTTTTTTTTTAAACTTATAATATAATAATATTATGGTAGATAATATATATTTATAATTATATAAACAAAAATACACAAAAATTAAAGAAAGGATTTAGGCTCCAAGCAAAGGGATTCCTTTGGAAATATACTAAAAATGATTGAATTTGTCAATAAGAGATGGGAAGTCCATCAAATAGTTTGAATTCCAACTTGCTTTTATTAGTCTCATTAAATAATAAAACAAATCACAATCCAAATACCACTCAATGAAGCATCATTTTTTACAAGATGGAGCATTATTCTTTATTTAATTGGAATTCAAACTACACATTTCTATGTTGGCTCAAAAATTTCTCAATAAATGTCTGAATATTCTTGTAAAGAAACTAGAATGAAACAAATCAAGTTGGGGGTATTGCTCTCATATAATTCATTTTAATCATGTATAAGCTACTTTGTAGAATAGTTGGAATCTGGCCCCTAAAGTCCTAAATTATGTTTTTTAGCAATGTAGAGATTTCAAGAAGCTCAATACAAATGGAGTTTTTATTTATTTTCCTTAAAGATTTTCATACAATAGTTTTCCAACAAGTTTCTTTAAAGACCAACAATTTTCATAACATTTAACAACATGGTTAAGACATTATAGTATGATATGTAGTTTTTATTTCTTAGCAAATAGCCTAGGCAACTGAAAAAACCTTTTTTTAAATAATTATTTTCTTAAATAAAAATTTGAGAATTGGTTTATTAAATTTATATGTATATAGAAAGCTTTGAATCATTATATTTTGATGAATGAGATGAAATTTATGACTAGTTCTAGTTTGGGGTAGTTCACGGGTAATTATAGAATCTCTACTCTACAAAAAAGTTTGAATTTTTTTATTTAATTCAAATTTTAATATGTTTTAGAAATAGTTGAAAATTTTTTATTAAAATATCACAAACATTGGGATTTTCATTTTTCATTTCCATAAATAAGTTTCTCACAATTTAGTATTTTGAACCAACTTGCATTGAAGAATGAATTCAAAGAGTAACCACCATTTGAATATTTTTTCATACAAATGTAACCTTGTGAAGTGTAGCTACCCAAGTTTTCAAAGGAATAAAAAAAGGATTTTTGTCAATTCAAATGCTAATATCTTGCAATCCAAACAATGAAAATTTATGAAGTTTTTTCTACATCTTTTCAAACCACCTTACTACAAGTTCTTAGAGTTACATATGTCAAAAAATGTTTTTTTTCTAGAACTTTGAACTTGTACTAGAAATTGTAGTTTTGGAGCTTTCTTTGGTGAAAGTATAATAAAAAAACTTGAGAGGCTTAGCTAATTAAATTTTACATTAAAATCATTAGCAAAGAATTTGGGCCTCTAGAATTGCTCCACTTTTGCATTAGCAACTAAATTGAGGTGTTGAATTTCTTTTTGAATTGTAAAACAATGAAATAAAGTGAAATTTTTTTTTCATTTTTCATTTTTTTAGTATTTCAATGTGACCAATGTTCATCTACATAGGAACAAGATTTTTAAAAATAATTTTAAATTATAATATAATATTTTTCTATATTTTTAAATTTTGGCCAACATTGTTCACTACTGAATTCAATTTCTCATAGAAAAGATGTCCTCTAGAGACTCTATCAGTCTCCTAATACCTTAGATGAACAAAATACTTTCAAGTAAACATTAAGAAATTAAATAGCCCTAGTTGCCTTAGTATTGTTACAGGATAGTTTGAATGGAGGTATAATATAAGATTGAAAGTTGATATTGTTTTTCCATTAAACTATATTATTACAACAGTGAAGTTACTGACACATAAGAGGTTTTTTCAAGGGTGACAAGAGACTGTTTCAGCCTTATTTCCCAATCTATATACTAGCCATTGTTGGTCAAATTAAAAATTAAAAAATTAAAATTTTTAAAATAAATACAAATAAAAATAAAATAACAAACTTTAAAAACATTGAAAAAATATTTTTAATTTTTAATAAAATATTATTATTTAATGTGGCAATCTCTGTACCACATCAGATCACCTGCTGGGACAATTTTTAGCGAGTTTTCATAGTCCAAGAACTCGTAGTCTCCCAACAAGGCCAGAAAACCTCTTATGATTACTGGCAATTCTTAGTGCATAGTGACAATGGATAGTATGCATATAGTTACTACCTTTGTAGGGTACATAGTTGCAAACTGTACATCCGAAAGAGGCAATAACTGCACTCACAAAAAAATTTAAATTTTAAAATTTTTCACCTTAATCCCATGTCCCCTCTCTTCCCTTCCTTCTTTAAAATATTTTTAAATTTTTAAATTTTAATCTTTTCATAACCCTCCCTCCATCCCTCTTATAATTTCTAAAGACAAGTGCAACTGACAAACAATATGGGACAATCATCTCATATTCCATATCCCATATCTCATATTTGTATTCGTACTTCAATAATATATCGTATCTATATCTATATCCATATCAAAATCCGTATCCATATTCATAAAAAATACTATATCTATATTCAGTATTCATTTTTATATTCGTATTCAACTATATTAGATGGCTCAAATTAAATCTCACAAGATCAACGACTTGTGATTTTTTGTGAAATCAAAGGTGATAAGCAAGGTAAGCATTGTTTTTCAAAAACAATCAATGGCCTTTAAATTTTTTGAGAGGGGGGGCAACTAATACAAACTAGAGGTGACAACCACTACACCCTAGATAGTGAGACTTCTATCATCATGCACTTAGAATTTTAATTAATTATTTAAAAAATTTAAACTCCCCCCAGAGGCCCGGACCCCTCTAGGTTTAAATAAATTTTTATTAATTAAAATTAATTTCTTACCCTTCCACCCTATTTGTAATTTTTTGAACCAAGTTAATTTGACAATCCATATGGAACAATCAAAATTTTGTAATCCATATTCGTATTCATATTTGTATCCGTATCCGCTTCCATATCCATATTTGTACACATATTTTCAAATCAAATATTTGTATCCATATTTTGATATTGTACTTGCATTTTGTATTCCTATAATATTTGTATCCATATTCATATTCTGAATTCATATTTGGACGGTTCATATTAAACCTCACAAAGATCAATGGCTTATAATTTTTTGAGAAATCGACAACATTTTTTAGAAAAAAAATCAACAACCCAAATTTTTTGAGGGAAGGAGGGGCAACTAATGGCAAACCAAGATGTGTGCCCCCACTTTTGAGGCCATAGTGAGGCAATATCACAACAATATACTTGCACTAATATTGTATTGAGATAGCAACTTTGGCTTAAATTAAATAAAAAAATAATGCCAAAAAATCATTCTATTTTTTAAATAAGACAATCAAATCTACAAATAATTATATAGGTGGTTTACAAAAAATTCATTAAAAATCCATTGAGTTAAATACCAATTTGTCATTTGACCAACTACAATGAAGATGAATCTTGATGTCAAAATGAAGGTGTTACTTCATTTACATTTGGTCAAGATGAAGGGCGGCGAGAGGATTTTTTCTAATAAAATTTATTGTCCATTAAGAATCTTCAAAGAGTATGGGATAATTTGAAGATGGGAACTTAAATACTCATTGTCAAAATTTAGGCATTGCAATCATAATGTAATTTCAAACCTCATTTTGGCACAATAAAGTAATTTTTGCTGGAAAACTTTGAACTAAAAAAAGTTGGAAAATCAAAATAAATTTCATCTTCAAAAAATCACTTTTTGTGATTTTGAGACTTCAACAAAAAGTTATGGATAAAATCGTGAGAGGATATCTAGAAAAGTCAAAAGAACTATCCCTTCCAACTTCTTTATGAATTTTTTCTGTAATTTTTTATTAGAGGCTCAAAATCTAAAATAGATTTTTGAAAATGGAGGTTAGCTTGATTTTCAATATTAATCCTTAAATTTCTAGGAGGGCATTTTGTGTTCGATGAATGATAGAGAATAATTTTGTATAGGAAAGAAGTACAACTATTCTATTTTTGGAATTTTGTATGAAATGAAGAGATCTTCTACAATACTTTGACTTTCAATGAGTGCTTTTGGATTTTTTAACTAATGATTCTCAAGGTACCAAAATGGATGATTTCCGTGGTTACAAGTCCATCCTTTTTAAGGATTAATTCAATTAAATTTTTTTGAAAAATTACTCTATGAAGCTAATATAAGGTATTCAATTCTACTTTAAGCACAATTTGTACTTTTGAATTGAGAAGAAGCTTTTGAACTCTTACTAATCCTAATTTTTTCCATATTCTACATAGGGTTGTTTCCCTTCATTCTACTTTAGGGTCATTGCAAGAAACACTAATTGGTTTTTGTACGCTTTGGCCATAGTACTCATGATTTTTGAGGAGTAATTTAAAAATAGAATTTTTTTTTTAAAAATGTGTTTAATGTTTATTTATATAAGAAGAAGATACCTCAAGAAGGAAAAGTGCAGAAAAGTTCTCTAACTAAGTGAACTAGAAAAGTGCAAAATCTCATGAAATTAGGCACTTTGACATTTGAATTTCTAAAAAAAAGAATCAAAATTTTAAAAAAACTATAATTTTTTTATCTGTGAATAGTTGATGATGACAAGATTTTTTTTTAATGATCTAAAAACCATCTTTAATGTTCAAAAATTGTGTGCAATGATAGTACTCTTTGTACTCATGTAGTGAACATAAAATAGTAAAATTTCAAATTTCCTTTGGTAGATACGTGATTCTCTACTATGCAAATAGACTGTTCAAATTTGAGCTCTAGATCATCAAATTTGGGGACTCCTAATGTAGTTAAACCCCTAAATTGCCAATTGTGACATTTTAGCTAAATTAATATTAAAATATAAATTTATTTGTTTTTTAATGTAAAAAATAAGGGATTTGATTAACATCAAGTTAGGTATTTCCAATAAAAATTTCAAAATTATGAGATTTATGCTTCGAAAGTTATAGCAAGAAACAACAATGTAACTTCAATCATGACATGAATTAGGACTAGTGTTTCTTGTAATGACCCTCTACTCATATAAATACCTTGTCTTCTCATTTTTTTATACACATCAAGTGGTTTTTGAAGATGTATACGAAATTTGTGCATAAAATGAGTAACCATATAAGAATAACAATTTACATTAAATGATTAGTGAAAATTTGTAAACTTTCAAGCGTAACTAGGATGAAAATATTGTAGATTAGCTACCAAAAATATTTTATTTATCTAACATAAATGCTAAATTTTTGAAAATTATATTTTAAAGTGTCAAATCTTACTTTTGGACTTTAATCAAATATTTGCAACAAAGTGCCAACTATGTACTATCCAAACTTACTATCCCAAATACAATATACCATATCCCCACTGAAACTATACTACAACAATATTAAGGCTATAGAAGAGGGTTCAACCCTTGTTGTAGGCACTAAGTATTCAATGGATGACTTCACTTAAGATTGTTAAATGGAAAAAATTGTTTTTTCATCCATTTTTTTAGTTGAAAGTACTTGAGTATATCTTCAATAAATAGTATAGCAAAATCCTTCAATATAGTGTTACTTTTCTTGTGAAGAAGATGCTTAATCCATGGATCACCCTCGAAGTATATTCTAGCCATTTCTTACTACTTATTCTTGATGTGAATCTTAACTATAAAAAGATCTTTCTTGAATTTAAGTCCAACTAATGAAATGAAGTTTATAAAGTCAAGTTTCTACTTCAATTGAAATTTTTGAAAAATCATTCATTTTCAATATTTTATAACAATATGAACTTTAGATTTGTAACCATGGTTTGTTGATTGCCTAATTTTAGAATGACATGATAATTTTGTTTTATATCATAACGTTCTAAAATAAAATTTACATTTATGGTGAAATTTTCAGCTTTCCTAAATATATTTTGTATTTGATATGAATGTTTTTAATATTTTACTTATGAAACTTGTAATAATTTCAAATTTCCCCCCAAAAAAACTTCAATATTTCATGATTTGTAGAAGGCAAGTGACTTGAGTTCATTTCTAAAATATAAGTAAAATTTTTCTTCATTCATATTATGGGACTTTGTCTCATTCGATAATGATTTTCTTGTTAGCCTTAATTTTTAATTACAAAATGATCTTCTTATTGCAATTTTGATCTTGCAAATTAGTCACATTCAACTTTCAATTGCTATACAAGACCAACAAAACAACTTTCAATAATACTTTCCCCTTCATAAATGCAATTATCAATAAAAAAAACAAATGAAATTCAAAGGGTGGCAATCGCTATTGTTCATCCTTATTATTTGCATCTCTTTGAATATTGCCCAATTGAAAGAGATGAAGCTATGGGAGGCAAAACAAAGGTGCAAACATGGTCTTTGGCCCTACTAAACGCCCATAAATTGACAACCTTCTACTCAACAATTAAATGTCTAGTATTACTCTTTGAAAATACCAAAAAAATTCCACTTTCAAATACTTGAAAATTGTAGTTGGGTGATTGCAAGAAACACTTGTTTTTTTGGTCCCCTTGACCTCCAATAGGTAGTTTTTGCTCATACCTTTTGCATCTTTTGTCGTTTTGACTTGAAATTTAGAACAAAGGTACATGCAAAAGTTTTAGATGTTGAATAGTTTTTTCAAATTTTTTCAAATTATTTTACTATTTTTAAATTGCCCCTAGTTGGATGTCTACCTTGGCCATTTTGGGGGGGTTTAGTCTTGTTTTTTACCCTAAAATCCAAATTTGAAGCCACAAATTAGACAAGTTGGAGGTCTACTAACATTACAAATATTGACAATGAGTTTTTATGAAAATAGCAACATGTTTGTTGCGCACATAGGGTCAAAGTAACCTTCCTTTGCACAAAGGCTATGAAGAGGGAAAAAATTTCCTAGAGGAATTCTTTATTGCAATGTGAGCACAATCTTGTCTAAAAAAAATACATTTTCTTTAAAAAAAAATTCAATTTTTTTGAATTACTAAAAATGAAATGGTCCACAAACCCCTTTCTTGTTATTTTCTACTACCAGTGGCCTCTATAGTACTTTGTAGCAATCTATAGTACCACATAGTACTACATTGACAATTGAGATCCATAGGCACCTTCAATCAACGGTTTAGATTTGCAAGTGCCGTGCTATCATTTGGTACTTCTAGTATCAAGTAATAGTGCCTGTCTAGTGGCCAAAAACTGCGTTTTTGAGACAAAAATGCAAAGTGTTTCTTGTAATCACCTACTTTGAAATGGACTAATATTCAATTTCAAGGATACTAAGGTAACTACACCTAATTTCAACCCCATGTCTAAAATTGACCCCTACAAATTCTTGTCTAAAATGTGCTCCCACTACTCATGAGAATATAGAGTTAATTTTAGAAACATCTATCCATAGTTTATTCATACTATGTCCAACAAAAATTGCATTCTAAGAGAATCTACAATCCCCTTTTGATTACCCCACAAAAAAATTTCAATATAATAATGAGAATCATCCAAAATTGCATATTTGGTTGACTTTAGGTTTAGTTACCTTAACCTTCGAATGCCAAGAGGATCATTGTGGGAATAAGCAGTCTATAAACAATGCAAATTCATCATAGCATATGTACATGGTTAGTGCCTATAATAGCATAGAGACAAAGTGACAACTTCAAAAAAATGATTCCCACTTGCTATAAAAGTCAATGATGCATGTTGTCTTTGAAGAAATTGTGAAGAAGACAACATGAAACTTAACACCGTTTTAACCCTTCACTACCTATAGTTAGATGCACAACGTCAAAGTGTTTATCAAGAAGCACGTACAAAACACTCGGGGGCAAAAGATAGTAATGAAATGTGACAAAATAAACGGCACATATGGAAAGGACCCTTGTTGCAGGAGTCAGAGTGTCTTTTTATCTGAAATCGGTCAATCAAATTTTGTGGCACTGGGGTGCAATTGGATGTGAAAGATAAGAGAATGATGTTTCTTTTCTTCTGAAAGTGTGGAGTAGTTTGGAAGCTCTAGAAAGTGGTGTACTTAATCAAATAAAACAAAAATTGGTATATATCAAGGCCAACACTAGGTGAATCACTTCGTCAAATTAGAAAAGAAAATATGCATCAATGCAACTATGAAGCAACTTATAGAACAACAAGGAACGCCTCGAGCCATTGTGATAATTGACTTTAGCACACTCCTTTGACCAACCGTGTGGGTAGTAGTAGAAGTGACTTGTGGTTACAAATTGTCGACAAGGACAAAGTGCCACTACAAGAGAATAGGGTCTTTTAAGTAATGTCCTAGACATCGTGTCTTTTAAGTAATGTCTTTTAATGCATCTTTTAAGTAAAATTTTATTGAAAAGATTGATCAAAGCGAATCATCAATCAAAAGATAGCAAGTGTGGAGGTGGAGCACTCCAATACGTATTGTGGTAACATCCAAACCTAATGATTGGAGATCGGCAAATAGCAGTCACTTTTGGGAAACCACCATGTCCAATTTTAGACTTCTTTTGCTTCAATCTTCCACAAATCACAAATGGTACAAGCAAAAACCCTCACTAATGGCATTGCTTGATTCGAGACAAAACCCTAAACTGTAGTGGTACTTTTGTGCTACAATTTTGTGACTATGTAGAGTGAGTGATGTATTTGACAAAATAGTTGTCAATACTTTTAGTTCTCTCAGGCAATGAGGGGTTAAAATTTTTACAACCATCTTCTAATAATTTATTGAGCCTAGAAATAATAATGCTTTGAATGCAACTATTTTTTGTCTCAAGGAAACCAACACAACTACACCTTCACTTTTGTCAAAAAATTGAATAAATAAAGATTTTCTCACATTTAGGAGATGGTTCTTTAAACACAAATTGTCCACATCAACATTCAAGTGCACCAAACTTGACTTTGACATAAAATTAGTTTTTAACCCTCGAATGCCCAACCAATGGTCACATCAACATTCAAGTGCACCAAACTTGACTTTGACATAAAACTAAATTTTAACCCTCAAATGCTCAACCAATGTTCATTGGAATGATATTGATTGATAGTAACACATGCTTCAAGGTACATGGAAAGGGATGCAACTTTTGATTCTACCATTGAAAAGATTATAAGAATCAAACAAAGATATTTTTCAAAATTAAGAGGCCATGTTTGAAGCTCTGAGACACTAAGGGGTTCAAATGTTATTTTTAGCTTTCATCCAAAATATTTATCCTATAGGAAGATTATTTGGGGGAGGCTCATAACAATCAAAGTACCAGGAAATGGGATTTGAAATCAATGCACAGACCCCACAACTTGGCAGGCTTAAGTTTCATTCAACTAACTCTGAAGAGTGTTTTTCAATTCTTCTATTTTCAACACTAACAAAATTCATAATTTTTACACCCCTGTTCTAAAAGTACGCACAACAAGAACATGTCAAATTCTTTTCGGTTTCAAACAAGATCCACTATAATGTAGAGTCATTTAGACAATTTGAAAATTGGAACAAACTGAAAGAGCTAACAGTGACGGTTTTAGATTCACCTCCGTATTTGATTCCCATAAAACTGAACCCACTTATACAGAATGGCAAAGCTCTACAGTAATCCACCCAAACCCTGTCCGCCTTCCCAAAGCCAAGTCTTCAGAACCATTTACCACAATGAAGAGAGCCTGTATTGCAAGTTCAAAACTCAGCTGTACATTGACACAAGGTTTCAAACGACGCACGGACTCCTTATTTATCCACCAGGAAAACTCCCAAGTCCGATCGGAACGAGTAAAACCTCCATACAACCTAGCACCCTAGCCGATAATGATCTGGACGTGTGGCTAGATCAACACATACAGCTAAAGCTGCGAGTGATAGGATTAATGGGCAAGGCTACTACCCGGTCACCGTCTAAACAGTCCTCCAGTTCAACTCCACTAAGATCTTTCCACGACCCGAGTCAATGAGCTGAAACGTCTCGTTGATCCGCTTGTTCTTCACCACATCATTCAAAGGAATGTCCACGTAGCCCAAGGATTCCTTCGTACACGAAAAACAGATGATTCAGCATCACAATATAAGGGAAAAAGAAATAGCCCCCCAATGAAAAAAACGATCTTGAATCGCACGGCTTCTTCATATGCTACACAAATAGAGCTTGTCAATATGCTCGAACCTCATGCTAGCAACAGCACCCTAGTTACAAATTCAAACCAAGTCTACAATTTTTTTGTACCCTAGCCAGTCAGATAGAATAGGCCAAGGAGCAATGGGGAATACCTGTCGATGCACCATGTTCATGCTGGAACCTTTGCTGTGGACCTCGACGCGCAGGCGATCATTGGCGGGGGTATCTTCCAACTGCCAAGTGAACTCCCTATCCCATCTTGGGTCTCTATTCTTCTTGATTACCTGAAAGGCCGAACGATGATCAGTTGAGGGGTCACAAGAACATGGCCACAGGACGCTCTGAGCAGATACAAGAACCTTTCCGAGATGGGAGAGAGCATTCCGATTAGAAACTCACCTGGGTTTTCTGCTTCTCCCCACGAAAATGCACTTCAGCATACGGATTGGTATGATGTTTGCCTTCCACTTCCTCAGCGCTGTGAATAGTAACAGATAGCAAGCCTCCGTTTGGAGATGTTCCCTCTGGCGCCCTTTGACTACCTTCCATTTCCTCTACTGAACTAACATTATCCTCCTGAAGCCATTAAAAACAAGCTTAGACACGAATCCCCAATGCACGCAGATCTAAACAAATTGCTCAGACATCTTGATAACACAAAATTCGGCACTGATCCGCCTCCCAACTATCACAAGAAAAAGAAAAAACTCACTTCCTTGAAAGGCTTGAAAGTCAATTGGAACGTAAGCTCGCCACGCTTCTTCGCGTTGGCTTCATCATTAGGATCCATATTCTTCACTAGATTTTCAGTGTAAACTTTAGGCTCATCCGCCACCAAATCTTTCAACGGTACTA
Organism: Thuidium tamariscinum; assembly: GCA_947034885.2. Classification (NCBI taxonomy): domain Eukaryota; kingdom Viridiplantae; phylum Streptophyta; class Bryopsida; order Hypnales; family Thuidiaceae; genus Thuidium; species Thuidium tamariscinum. The sequence goes on from OX344756.2 coordinate 10,452,186, forward strand.
TTTGCATAGCCATCTTCTCATGGGATCCAACCTGACATACGAGTCAATTGTAAGTTCCCATTGATTTAAACTGATAGTGTCCAAATATAACCAAACAATGGGCGTGCTCAACCACAGAAGTTCAATGCTTCTCTCGAAATACAGTTGCACAACTAGACAAGGTTAAAAACATAGCAGAGTACATGAAAGATCCGCAAGAAAAAATACACGCCCGCCTTTTCAAACGTAGACTATCGTGACCAGGCAATCTCCTTCATCGTAGGCCTGTAACAAGATAGTGAAAATAGAACAAACAGCAAGAATTAAAATAAAATCTTTCATGCTCGTACCTTTTCCCAGTCAAAAATCTGCAGCTCAAGTGACTGCGACTTCGGATCCTGAACCAGAAGCTTAAAAGTCTCATTCCACACGGGGTTCAATGTGCTCATCTTCGTCGTCGTTGTCTTTGACAAAACAGTCTTAACTAACTGAATCTTCACGTACGGATCAGCTTTGCCCATTAAATCCTTCTTCAACAGATTCTTAGCATGCATAATTTTCACCTCAACAATGCCTACCGGCTTCTTCGTGGCACTGCCAGATCGTACAAAACGAGTGTCAACATCCTTCAACTACTGGCTAAGGTTGAGACAGGTGGGTAAGATGAAACAAGCGATGGCAACGACGAACAAAAGATTTGAATACCTGGGATCATCAATTACAGGAATTTCTAAGGTCTTTGGCCACATGTAAAGCGCAGCGACCTGATCTCTGATAGTATCCTGCAATAGGCGATCAGACATCCCGTATCAAACATCTGGGAATAAAAATGAATAGATCTTCAGAAGCCCAAAGCCAAAGAATCTACAAAGACAATTGCAGCGGCAGATACGTGAGCAGAGCATGGATCCACGTACCTGAACGAAACCATAAAGCCCGGGAATTGCCATGACATCTCCACCCAAGAGCTTCAAACCAAAATCTACATGGGGCTGCCAACACAGAAGAAATGCAACGTCCAAAGCGATTCATATCAAGAAACACATGATCCACACAAGGACAACAACACTCGTGGATGCTGTCAACAGCACATCAAAGACAACGAGCACGGTGTTCGGACATTCGCTCACAATGCGGACAGTGCAGTGTTTGAGATAACGACACTAAGAAAAGATCAAATACATCTCTTAACATACGCACCTTATCCATCAAGGAAACAACGATCTTCGAGAAACAAGGGAAGACAGGAACCAGCGGTTTCAGTGTAATTCGAGCAGTTGCAAATACTTGTACGTCCACCAGCTGCACATTCAATTACGTACATTGTCAGAATCCAAAAATGAGTATGAACCATAGGAATAACAATAGAAGAATTTCTTCCGGAACCTTCATCAACTGACCTGCACAGTTGCTTTCATCCCGAAAGCCTTCACAGCAACGATGATGTTCGGATTCCCAGCGAACTTAAAGGAAGGCTCTAGAATCACCTCCTTCTCTTTAGTGTCGTACACTTTCATACCTGGAACGGAAAATGAGATATCAAAGATGGAAGAATTAAATTCCCTGGTGCTGAACCATAATATGGAACTGAAGAAAGCGACAACTACAGGCACAAACACAGGAGAAAAAGATATTTTACCAACGAAAGTGGGAGGGAGGGTTCCCAAAGTTAGTGACTCGAACTCGATCGAGTCCATTTTATACTGCGGACCATACTGATCAATGTAAGGTTGTGCCTGCTGTCGGACCATCTTGCAAATTGCCTGTCAAAATTGTCACATAAAACGCAAGTTACGCATCTTCTGGGGACACTCAATACAGCTTATTAAATTGCAAGCTTAAATATCCCTGCAACTGGACGTGTACTCTTTACAAGTGATTTCAGTCAGATGCAATCTGCAAAAAGATAGACTTTCCTATTTCTCTACTTTCCTTAAGAACGAGGAAAATGAGGTCCACTTAAGTTTGTCTTTCAAAGAAAATAGCATCAAATGTTAACTGAAGAGGCAGAAATACCTTGTCAAGATAAGGCCATATGTCCTTCAAGAACTTATTCAACCAGTCCACCTAAAAACAACAGAGTACATGTAATCAGAAAGAACACCCACTTCTATGTTGAAGACAAAATTACACCAATGATAGTCTGCATTCGTGCAACAACAGCAATGCCAACAGAAACACAAACAATTAACAAACAATTTGCATAATCCCTTGCTAAACAACCCCCAAAAAACAGGAAACTACTCGGAAACCACGAAGATTGTCAGGAAATGGCGTCGATACCCGATCGTAGTCTGGGTTCTTCACCCAAAGCGGGATTTCTTGAAGGAGCTCCTCCAGAGACTTCGCATCCATCTCTCCCAGTTGCCTTATGATAGGATCCTGCATCCATTGCAACAAAAGTTTAAATACACTCGCAACTCTCGCCGCTCAGAACGCAAGAATACAAAAGAATTCAAAACCGACATCCCTCAGAAAACCTCCCCCAGACGCACAACCGAGAACCGAGAACCCCTGTTCCAAATCATAACGCACTCATACTAAAACCCCAGGCACTCATTCCAAAACTCAGAAACTCAAAAACTCGAAAAAGAATGTGAGAAAGGAAGGAGAAGCGGCAAAGCGGCGTCACCTTCACTCCCGTCGGCTGCAAGTAGATGAAGAGGAAGTATCCCGCCACGAGGCCCAAGCTGATGCCCCATCCGAAACCGACCAAGCCCAGAATGGTGCTGATGACCCCCATTGCGAGTGAATCCCTGTTCTCGCCACTTCAATCCCTGTTCACAATCTCGCTCACACTGCTCGCTCGCTCTCCTCTCCGGTCACGGTGCTCAGTCTCGGCGATACGCCATGGAAAACAATCAAAATGGCTATGGCGGACGGGGACGACGAAAACTATGGCTGGCGCTACGGCTATGGCTACGACTAGGGTTTGGGTGGGTGAGGTGTCGGTGCGGGAGTGTAGGTTCGTTGTGGGACCGCCAGCTGGGTAGTCCACGTGGCTCGGCCGACCACGTCAGACTGGTAAGTACGTCGACGAAAGGCGACTGCAGGTAGTCGTTCGCTCCTACTAAAGTTCCCTTTCAAATTTTGAACAATGTGTGTAACAAGTATCTTCTCCGGTGGTCGTGGTTGGAAAAAAAATTTCTACGAAAAGATGTCAAAATTAGAAATATTACTTTTTCAAAAACAATTGTGTAGAAGAAGAAAGAAATCTTTCTATATTAACCTTGAAAAGACATAATCAATTATCAAATAATTATGTTAAAATAATTTGATTTTAGAACCACTACACTAAAAATGGTAAATAGTGTTGGCAACACTAATTAGCCGAGCTAAAACTAATTGTGATTTGCAAGGTTAGTGTTAGATCATTATTAACCCATTCTAACACTATTTCAGCTTTATGATAAAATCTAGTCATTTGAGCAGTCTGACAAAGAGTGTATTAGTGTTAGACTGAAATGCTGACTTGCTGAATTTCTAGACTGAAATGTTGGACTGCTGGACTGAAATGCTGAAATAAATGCTGAATTGCTGAAACACTGAATTGCTGAAATGCAGGAATGCTGGAATGTTGAAATACTGAAATGCTGAAATGCTGAATTGAAATATTGAAATGCTGAAATAGACAATAAAATGCTGAAATGCTGAAATTTTTCATAGTATATGTATAAGTTGTTAAATATATTAACAACCAAAAACACAACATAATAATCCTAGCCGTAAACTGAAAATTGAAGGGAAAAAATTCAGATTTGCAAACAAGGAGCCAAAAACGCAGATTTGCTAAGAAGAAGCCAAAAACATAGTTTCCTAGGGAAGGGCCAGATTTTTATTCTAAAAGGCCAAAAACGCAGTCTTCTAAGGAAGGGCCAGATTTTAATTGTAGGAGGCCAAAAACGCAATCTTCTAGGGAAGGGCCAGATTTTAATTGTGGGAGTCCAAAAACGCAGTTTTGCAGGGAAGGACCAGATTTTAATTGTGGGAGGCCCCAAATGCAGTTTTGCAGGGAAGGACCAGATTTTGACGACAGAAGTTAAGAGCCAACACTATTTACACATGACTTGGAAAATAGTGTTAGAGGTAAAAAAAAGGTCCAACACTATTTATCAACCAACACTATTTACCATTTTTAGTGTAGTGTCTTTGAATCAAAGCTTCTTTTTAGAATAAAATTTTGCTAGATTTGTCAAAGATCTTGCCACTAATTAATTGTCCCTCCAAATATTGGATCGTATAGTGAAGTTAGCAAAGGGACACTAGTAAAAAAAAGCCTTGCTTTCAATGTTTGGAAAGAATTGACATTTAATTCAAAGTTAGCTGATCCAATTGGGAAACATAGGCAAAAATTGGTGAAAAAATATATAAGATTTTTATTTTGAGAATAAAATAGAAGAAATGATAGGGTTCAAAACTTGAAAATTTAATTCAATTTGAAAATTGGATTAAACTAATAAGTAAAAATCGAAAAAATTCTTGAATTTAGGTGTCTTCTTCATTTCATTAGTAATCTTGAAAGTCATCCATTGGCCACTTTCCAACTTCAATGCAAGGGTTTTTTTTGGCAATTAAATGCCCAATTTCTTCAAAAAAAATGTGTAGCTTCAAGCCTATAGAAAAAATAAGGTAAATGTGTTAAAAATGACAACCTATAATCAAAGCCCTCTACACTATTGCCAAAATGCTTCTAAAACAACATTTCATCCATCATACAAAGCGAATTTATATAAAAATTGCATACAAAAATACATATTCAAAATTGCATACTCAAAATTGGCCTCTTTCAATTGAAAACCCCCAAATTAGGAACCTAAGCAACTAAAAAACTTCTTAAAGGGAAGGCCACATAACCATTTGTCTTGGAAAAAGACCCCAAAAAATCCCCTACTTCAATGTCAATGTCATTTTAATATTAATTTTAAAAAAACAAGCCTTATCACCGAGGTACTTTGTCAAAAATGATTTATTTCTTAGACTAATAGGTACATTCTTCATTTCTACAATAATCTTCAAAGTCATCCTAATCAGATATTTTTTGGGCTTCAACTTCCTTCCATCATTTAAACATATGCCAAATCACATTTGCCACTTTAATTAATCATTTGGCAAGGAATGCCAACCTTGACCATCAAATATGATACATTTGTTTTCTTGAATTCACATTTGATCCTATAGCTTTGATTCCATCAATTAATAATTTATGCTATTTTATACAATTATAAAAAAAAAATTGAATTCTAATTTTCCATAATATATTTCAAGTATATTGAATTTAGAAGTTAGCTAGCTTAGTAAAAAAAGGTCTTATATACATTTGTTGCATATTGGTTGAAATATTTGTAGATTTATATTTGTTATATTTTACTAAAAAGTTGAATGAAATTTGATTTATAGGTTATATTTTATTGAAGGTTGGCATGTGTATTTAGATTAGTCTATTTTATTTTAGGCTTTCTTGACTTATTTTGTAGTCATGTTTAAATTTGAAGCTCTTTCACCAATCTTGGGGGGCTAACATCAACAAAAGGATCCTACAAATGTTATACAAACTACAAAGTAACAAAATTTTGATATTTGGTTGATTTTGTCTTTTGAAAGAATACTTTTGAGATTGTTTTAGGACATTACAAAAAGAATTGAAAACTAAGTGAAAAAGTAACAAACTACAATATTCTTTTATTTTTTGAGTAATCATTGCATTCTTATAGGAGTGAATATCTCATGATTTCATACACTTGCAACTATGACAAATAATTTATATTCAAATTGTTGATTCATTATTTGTACTCTCACTTTATGAATGCAAAAAATCTTAAATTTGAACCAATCTTGATTGTCATAGTAACTTCACATGAATCATATTAGGAGGTAAATTTTTCATTTTTCTTTCTAAGTATGATATGCAAGTGTGTTAAATTGAACAAAAAAGTTGTTTTAAAATCACATAGTTTTCAATCAAAGGCTATATAGTAATATCCAACTCTTCTTGAAGTGGATTTTTAAAGGTGGCTTTTATTATTGTTTCATACACTTAGACCTTTTTATGTACAGAATTGGTATCTTATATTTTATTTTGTTAAAGTTGACCCCAAAAAATAATTTTAAATTTTAATTTTGGATATATTAAGTATATGATCTTAAACATTTTGAACTTCACAATTTTTCTAATATTGTTTGTGATCATCAAGAACTTTTCATACCTTTCAAAAAAAATTTAAATTACTTTCTTAAAAACATTAGTCAACTAAAAGTCAATACATATTTGTAAGTTTCATTTTTAATTTTAATTATATTTATAATCTACAATAACATGCACTGATGTTTTGAATTTGATTTTTTTAATATTTTTTGACTTTGTAGAACAATATATTTTTTAATATTTTAAAGGACACAATCAAATTTCAAACTTAGATAGCTTAGATAGTTTTGGACCTCAAATTGTTAAAACTTTCAACAAAAACATTGTCTACTTTTCCATACTTGCACCTTATATAAAAGTAAACATGATAGTGCTTGAAAGTGTTGTTCAATGATGCAATCAAATTGTAAACCAACCAAATGTTATTAAAAAATTGCAAATTATTTATCATGCTATAAAAAAAAATTATATTTAGCTTTGAAGAGTAACATCTTTTAAGTTGTAAAGTCCTATTGTCTCTAAGAAGGACAGAATGGATTTTGTATAGGCTTCTATAGTCTCAATTCTCATTGTGATATTTTGTGATTTTTTTTAACATAGAAAGATGGCATGTAAAAATTCAAAAAAGAATTCAAAAGATTTTTTTACGTGATTTTGACTTTTAACAATTGTAGTTTTATTTCAATTGGTACATTAAAGAAAAACTTATACCACCATTATTAAGTCTAAAACAAAACTTGTCAAGTATCATGTAAAAACTACAAGAAATAAAAATAAAAATTTCAAAATTTTGTTTATTATTGAAAATGCTTTTGTCTACATGAAAAGATTTGGCTCATTTCAACTACAAATAGAACCTCTCTTGTTGCAATTCTTTTTTGTGCATAACTTACAGTAATAGAATTTGTAGGTAGGACCAATCTAAAAAACATCCTATAAAAAATAGTGTTGGAAGTTGATATTTGTAAAATAATGGCTATTTATTGCACTTCTTTGACATGCAAAAAACTTGTCAAATTTTCATATTTTCTTCTTGGCAATTGAAAGGAGGTTTGAATTCACCAAAGAGCACATTCAAACACAACTTTTGGATATCATATGCAAAAGTTATGAAGGATCTAAATTTTTTTGGTAGATGTTCAAAAATTGTATGCATAGTGATGATGGAGGTTCTAGGCAGGATGCAATTTTGGGTGTACCCACCCATGAGAATGCTTCATTCAGGTAGGGGGCTGTAATTGTGACCTTGTCTCTAAAAGCGATCTGGTAGATTTAGCCTCTACCATGTACCAGAAGTGTACATTTCAAGAAGGGGTCACTTTTAGAAACCACTGAGTTTTCAACTTCAAAAATTCATAACTAATTCCATGAAGGTTCAAAAAATATGAAATGACTTGGGTTAGATGCCAATTCCATTTTTCTTACCATGAAAATTTACTAATTTTTCTTAAATAGTTTAGCTTCCCCAAAATCCAAATTAGCTGGTAAAGGGTCGCTTTTATAGCCCCCTACCTTACTTAGACGGACTTTGCAGTATGCAAAATTTGTAAGTAGGAACTGATCCTGCAAGGAACGATTTTTATTATGGCAGGTAGCATGAAGTGAGATCAAAGAATGAATCATGTAAGAGCATCCGCACGCCAGCTCGCTACAGGAAGAAAAACGCTAGTTGGGCGGGTCATGCTGAAAAAAGTGCCCCATGTCAAGCTCGCTAAACGAGCAAAAGTGGCTGGGCTCTCCAAAATTTGAGGATGCCACAGCCAAATTGGGGGTCTCGGGAGGGCATGCTACATGATGCGAAACAATCTTCAAGGTACAAAGCCTTGATTTTCTTTCTACGTGGCAGAATTGGAATGCTTGAAGTTGATGCTAATAAATGCACAAGTGAAAATACCAAGAACCATCAATGCTTTGTTCAATTTTAAATCAATTTTGTTCAAACATTGTATTTGTGTTGTGGATAAACTAGATTTTAAATTAGTAGATTGTGTCTTGGCGTGCTGAAATTTTGCTCCTGCGATGGAGCACATGAAGAGAACACGGCCCTGGCTCACCATCTGAGCACGCCAAAGGTTAGTTTGGCACCCCTGTTTGGCGTGCATGCCATGGGGATGCTCTAATGGCAATGTAACCTCAAATTTCAGTGGTGATATTTTCTAAGATTGAATGCAATTTAATGTAGTATACATTGATGGAGATCAACTCCTCGATCCATCATCAATAATGCATGTGTATGATCATCAATGAAATTCTTGCTACAACTCTTCACTATAGTCCGAAGAATTCTGTGAGCCAAATGGTAGATTTCCGTTAGAATTTCATCCATCCTAGTTTTTTCAAAAATAGGTCGGAAGTGTGTCGGGAGGTTACAGAATTTGTCGGTCAATTTTCTAAAATATTTTTTTTCTTCCAGTTGCATTGCCACCATTGTCCTATTCCAATCGGAAATTTTCCTTCAAAGTGAAAATGTGTCCGGTTGTAGTTTTTTTTGGTTATCTTCTTCATTCTTAAAGTGGCTTTGTTTTTCTTCAAAATTGTTTTTGAAATAGTATCCCTGGCAGGATTTGAACCTGGCATTGCCCCTACCAATTTAGGGCTAGGAATTCAGCCTTCCAAAAATGCAAAGATGCAAATGAGGGTCAATGCATTTTGGGGAGGCTGGTTAGTACGACATGCCCACAACATACACTTGTACATTTACAAGAATCAAACGTTAGCCAAAAAGATTAGGTGAGTAGTGAATCAACAAACACATTCACAAGAATCAAAAACACAATTAGCCCAAAAAAATGGGATGAGTAGTGAATCAACAAACACACTCATAAGAATCCAAAACACAATCAGCCAAAAAAAATGAGATGAGTAGTAAATCAACAAACACACTTATAAGAATCCAAAACACAATCAACCAAAAAAAATGGGATGAGTAGTAAATCAACAAACACACTCATAAAAATCCAAAACACAATCAACAAAAAAAAAATGGAGTAAATAGTAAATCAACAAATATGCAAACATAGTTTTCTTCAAGAAAATGAATCCAATATGTGCAATGAATAAGACCAAAAATGCATACAAAGTAAAAAAAACTCTCAAGACTGAGGTGTTTCCAGCTGATGCATATTTTCATACAAAGAAGAAAAATTGCTAGCACTAGGACCCATGTCTACATTGGGCAAATAACTAGAAGGATTAACATACAAGTATTTGTATTTAGTTTCATGTTTTCACAAGGGTATGGCATCACATATTATACCATCAAACTCATCATCCGGACCCTCTAAAGCAACTCTAAGCAAAGCCTCAAGGTTTTTACTTCCCAATCAGTTCCTAACACGAGTTTTGATTAAGTTTTGGACACTAAAAGCTCTCTCATGGGTGGCTGTTGATACATATTGTATTCTAGCTATGTCTACTACGATTAGCAAATTGGGATATCGGATTTGTAGGGCATGATTCCAAGTAATCATGCCCCATAAATCCTGAAAGTTTTTGTCCACCCATTCGGCGGTACACTGCAACTTAAATGACAAGAACTCCCACTTACAAGCCTGCACATCCAAAATCGGGGGAAAAGAAAAACTTGAGTGCGACTGATCCTGCCCATACAACTGAAGCAGTTTATGAAATTCAGAGACCCCCCCAGTTCTGCAAATTGACTTGCTTGGAGGGCATGTTAGAAGGATTCAAAACTTTGAAGTAAGAAACCAAATCATTGTCTTCAAACCGAACATGCAAACCTTGACAAACTGCTTCAGCAAATGATCATTGAAATTCAAGAGCTTCTCCCAAATCCATTCCTAGTCTAGATCTCGACACAATAATCCCATTAAACAAATTTCCCCGAATCTGGCTTAGTATTTTTCTGAGATGACCCCTGGAGGGGCCATACTCAGGAAGCACATGATATCCAGTGCTATCGTTAAAGAAGTCTACATTCAAATCAGTACTTTCAATTATAAACAACATTTGGATTTGGGCTATCTCTGTATAAATTATGCTGCCCACAAAGTTCACATCAACAAATTTACACTAGAAGATCTTGGACAACATAGCCAAGGACTTTAGAATGTCAGCAAGAAAAAATAAGACATAAATAAACTTGAACCAAGATAGCTCCTCAAAAATAGAAGATGCTTGTGTAGAATCAGAATCATTCATATCACGGAAATAGCAAAAAACAGACTCTAAAGAGTTGCAGAGTAAACAAATGAATGTCCTTGGAGTGAAACGGAAAAGAATTTCTGCTACTAGATTTACAAGAGGGCCCGTGTGTTTTGGACAAAGTCCAAATAGAAAAAAGATGTCACTATCTCAGTTTTTTTCTCCCTCACCAAAATCTAAATCAAAGAGACTAAAGGGTCAGCGAAGCAAGAAAAGAGATTCCAAAACCAGTTACCAAATTTCAGCACAATGTTGCGGATCTAGTAGTAGACCAAGATTGTCGTACTTCTGAGCATGTGCTAGTAGTAGATGCGGCCCCACAAGCAAGTATTAAAGGGGGATTGATATTAGATGGAAATTCCCCTATTCTGCCTTGTGCCGTGCAAATAGAGTAAGTGGTAGTGAACCCCCTCATCAGAGCCCAACGAATTCTGGATTTTCCAGTTATTGCACCGTAGTCACAAGTTGTAGACCTTTCTGCAAAGTGCAGAACACGAATCTCCGCTTCTTGAAAGGCTGAGGTAGCAGAGATGGAGTTGGTAAATGTGGAGTCCTTTACACTAGAGACCACAACACCTAAAGAGGTTGAAAGTAACTTGAATGTTGCAGCAACCTTAGTGAAACCCTTCGAGTTTGTTAAAGAGGCTGAAAGTAACTTAAATGCCGGAGTGTCCTTGGTGAAACCCTTCGAGTCTATCAATAATGGCTTTGTAGCAAATGGAGGTAGCAATGGTATCGTTTTGAACCTTAGTGGAGCAAATGATTATGACAACAAATTTTCAGTGAGGAATGCTCTAGAGAATGACCTGAATTCAGAAGAATATGGAAGAGGGCAACAAATTTGATGTGAATCTTTAGAGCAACTTAAGCCAATTTATTCAAGAGAGACTTTCGAACGCCTGTTGATGCTTATACTTTCTCACAGACGTCAAGAATTTCTAACAATGCATCCCTTACTGCCGCTCCAAGACACGCTTCGAAGAAAGTCAATTCAGTTTGATACTGTGGGAGTAGCAGACCTAGAGCAGGTTGAGGTTTTTGGAGAAGGGTTTGAAAACCTAGTGGCCTTTCCAAATTCCCAAACAGACCCTTTTTTCTTCAACGCAGGCCACAAGTATTAAAAACAAAAATGTGGTCTCTGAAGAAATATACAAGAAGACTATGTGGAAGCTCGCGAGTGATGAAAAAAAATACAAGAAGAAGCAGGCTTAGAAACACGCAAAGAAAAACAAAGCCAAAGACTTAGCGGGAAAGGGGCTACTTGAGATAACGGCAGCGACTTCAAAGCCTCTCTTAACCCTTGGCCATCCAATTACAGGTGTCGCAGGTCTCAACTTTGCCAGGCAGCCACTTGTAAAAAGAGATGTGAAATAGTCCAGTGGTGGCTTGTCAGGCATGCCATCCTCATCTGCTGCAAAGAATTTACTTGGGGAAGGGGATTCGGCTGCTATTTTGAATAGTTGGGATACAGTTGAAGAGATTCCACCATTCGAGGTCAATTCACTCACAACACCCATCGGAGAGTTTTGGGAGCACATGAGGCGATATGCATTGCAACAAGCGTCATTTGAGTTCCCATGGCATGTGGATTGGAACAAACAATGTTCGGAACTAAAATCAAGATTTACATTGAAACTAAGGAAGATTTATCCAGGGCCTTGGGATTTGAAGAGTATTCTCCAAGCAATTGGAGCCAATTTGAAGGAACGTCGAATACGATTGAAGAGAAAGTTTGAGAGGGTCAAGAAAATTAGCCAAGTGTCACGACCTCATGGTTGCTCAAAAGGTTCTTAGATGATCATTTACAAATCCATTAAAGATGAGAAGAAGCAAAAGAAAGCGAAGTTGTGTAGAGAAGCTACTGACTTGCGATTCCAAGACCAAGGGCCTACCTATCGTTGTGGGCCACGAGGAGTGAGACAGCTGTATGACCGATTTGTAAGTACTTTGAACCCTTTCGCTTCTTGATGATTGAAATATCCAATTATGTGGTGATTGTGGAAAATTATATAATTGACAATATTGTTTCTGATTCTTTGATATGGTGAAATTTAGAGGTGCCATAAAGATTTTAGGCTTAACCCTAAAATTGACAAATTCCAGTGTTTATTAGATGTTCTACCTCTCATGTCATTCTAATTGAATTGTACCCTATTTTATAAAATTGTGATTAGGTTTAGGATTTTTTATTTATTCTCAGTGATTGCTTTAGAGATAGGATGCACTACTAATTTCCTACGATAGTAGTCAAAGCTGAAATTACTTTCAGAAGAAGAAAAAAATTCAGATGAATCCAAGGTCTGTGCACCTTTGGTTGGTTGTTTAGGTGTCATTATACTTCATTGAATTTTGAAAGGTACTTCATTTTAAAATTTTAAATGTAGAAATATATGAAGAAAAAAAATAAATATTGGAATTAGTTTGCCGATCATAGATAATGTACCAACGGTGCTAGTATGTGAGCATGAAAGTGTGAGCATGTGAGCCTTGAGCATATAGATAAGTATGTATATGCAACCATTTGAAGGTGTTTATAACATAAACACCTATAATATAGGTGCTTATAGCATATATACACTATTAACATAGAAGGTTACTATAGTATAGACACTTATATCATAGATGTATAGTCTTCTAGGCTCATAGGCTCACACTTTTATGCTCACATAATAGCAACCCTCGATAATGTACAACTTCATACAATAGCAACCCTCGATAATGTACAACTTCATACACTATATAGACAATTATGTACAATATGTAGACAATTATTTCTGTTGCTACTTCTTATCCAGTTTTTGTTGTAATTGGGACTTGTAAACCTCCATGTGTATAAATTAAAGAATTCATATAGATATTTGTTGACTTTAATGGCTTGTATTGCAAAAGGAATGGACCTTCACTATTTAGGTTAGGCCTGTGTTGTTGAATATTATTGTATAGGTCCATTAATTTTTATAGAATAATTTAGAACTGATTCACCAAGTGTCGAAAATGCTCATGACTTCGATTGTAGTTGGCTTGTCCATTGGACTCAGTGTGATAAACTAATAATCATATTGGTTCTATATTTGAAATTTAGAAATAGTTAAATTTTTTAATGTTGCAAATCAAAATTGGATTGGAATTTGCTTCAATGATTGAGTGGAAGGGGGTATTGATTTCTTGAATTTTAGGTCTCCATGAAAAACAATTTCAAAATTTCATATTCAACATGCCAACTGAATTTCATGTTGTGTTTTAACAGTTATGAAAGGTTTGAAGTGACATTGCAAGTGATAGAACTTCTATTATGCAACTATTTCAAAGTTTAGTGAACTTTAAATTTCTGTATGTGCTTTTCATAAGTTTGTTTTCATTATGTGTTTTTTGTTGTTATAGGTCGATTTTTTCAACAGACCACCAACACATGAGGAACTGGAATTTGGGAAGATGAAAGGGTGGATAGATTTAAAAAAGAAGATGGAAAAAGCCTTGGACGTGCTACAGTCGGTTCAAGGCAAATCAATCAGCCTACTGAGTCCACCAATTGATCCTATCATCACAGTTCCAAGGGGCGAGTATCTTGTGAAAAGTCCATCAATCTCTGGTGCTTGTACCTTAAGTGCTTCAAGTAGTTCAGACAGCTCTGAAAATTCAAGTAGTGACAGTGATACCTCTTCATTAGAATCGGAGGAAGAATAGCACCATTCCAACGTTACAACTCCATAGTATGGTTGATTCCTTCATTCACTGGTTTTATGCTCGGTTGAATAGTTCCACATGTAGCCATTCCACTTCATGGGTTGATAATAGGAAGATATTATCTTCTCATTTTGTTGCTCTTTCATTTGGAGAGGATCCATTTCTTTTACCGTTTACAGCCTTTGAATAGAAATCTATTCACTTTTTCAGCTGACTTTATGTAAATTAGAATTTAGTAATCATCAGTAAAATTTATGTTATCAAAAGTTTTGGTGACTTTCATATTCTTGAGTCTAACTACAAGCCAAGTTGTAAATGTGTTAGATCTTGACTGAATATGTGTTGACATTGCTTGTTCCTTTTTGTTAAACAATTTTAGGTGAGTGCCATACATTCAAATTCTTCCATTCCTTCCATTTATGTTCTCATTAATGTACACTATATGGAATTTAGTCATCTACTTTTCAGGGTTTGTGAGTTTTACAATTTGTTAATGCGATTTTGAAATTCATAGCATTCAAATTGCCTTCTAGAATGCTTTGATGGAAGGCAATGCAGGTCATGACACATAAGCATTAGAAGTTAATGTATGCTCTACACTTTGCAAAATCCAATGGCAAAAGTTACCTCCACTAATTCGCCCCTTTCATTTCAGTAAATATTATGATTGCATCGTAATTGGGAATAAAAATGTATTTCTTAAAAATCAAGAATTCTCTTTGGTGAAGCATTTGAAATTCTGAACCTTTCCAATGCAATGGATCCCTCCATTTGTTCCAAAAAATAAAATAAAATTCTGGACCTTTTTCATTACGACAGAGATCAAAATTAGATCTTAGTTACTGAAAATAAACCTACAAGTGTCAACAGTATTGAAGGCAGTTGACCACAATCAAAATAGAATGATGGTAGAAAAACCAATTATGGAAGACTTTAATATTACATGTCTATATTTGATGGTGGCAAATGGTGGCAAACATTCTACGGACCCACCAACTACTTTCAAGAGAGTGGGGTCCAGACAAGCATCGTGCAAATTCACAGGAGGGGTTCCCAAACATATCTTATAACGTGGCAAGATGTAGGTTCCAAAACGTGGATAATTCTAAACAACGCTTGGGAATCTACTAAAATCACGGTTTGGAGGCCCACTCTTGTCGAGGTTAGCAATGTAGTGTGCAACGTCTCTAGCCATGCAAAAGGACCTCATTTCTAGTAGTGACGACTTCATCGCAAGCTCTCTGCCTGTTGAGAATGGCTTTCTCCATCACCTTTCCGCCATTGTTCAGAGCCCACGCAAGTCATTTGTGTTCGTTGGAGCAGGCGTAGTCTTGAAAGACACTCACTTTCAAATTTTTAGAATCATCTCTAGCATATGACGATCGTCCACCTTTGTCTTTACACACCCTACAGAACATCCTCTTCATGTTCACATCGAAGTGGAGCTAGTCAAATTGGCTGCTCCATTCCTCTTTCCACTTACTCCGAGCTATCTCTTCGTCCGATGGAAGAGGGCAATCTACCCTTGAAACAACAATTTCGTGATTCGATTCATTCTTAGACCCCCGAGGATAGAAGTTCGATGATGTCAGTTTCCCTCGACTTTGCAAAGTAATGGTCCCTCAAGGACTTCTGGCGCTTTGCTATGAGTCCTACAATTTTCAAAAGGAAATGAAATAGAGAATCAAAAGATTAGCATTTACACGAAAAAAATTTGTAAACTCATGTAGCATTGTAGCCCAAGTATCCAACCCGTAAACCCTCCAAAGGCAAGTGTAAAACATGATGAGCATTCACCAATATCCCCTCCAAAAAATAGTTGAGAATTGCTCGACGTACTTGTGAATCTGTGATGCACTGATGCAAAAATCGCCACATGAGTTCATGAACCCTAAACTGCCCATCTACTCAAGTGCTCACTCCGCTAAATGGTAGAAGAAATTAAAATTTGCAACCCTCAAGGAGCACAATCAATACACCATGCTTCCACAATCCACAGCTATCGATAGACAACTAGACAGTGAAAGCCGAGCTTTCAAGAACAGCGCTCTGTAGTTTGGAAGTTAAAACTTCAAAAGCATGAGAACTTGGATTTTTGATTGCATTACCACAATGTAGGTGTGGTGATTTCTCAATTCTTTAAAACGAAACTGAATGTACATTAAGCGCACCCCAAGCGTTCATTGTCTCTATTCTTTCCAATAGGCCCAAGACCCTGAGCACTTTCGTGAGCGTTTAAATCCTAATCCAACATTCCAGCCAAGTAAGTCATTGCGTCATTGCGAGACAGGAAAATGTGAAAATGTGAACGTGAATTGCTGAAGTTCTCAGTTTCTCACTTCTTAGAGCTACGTGAAATTGTGAATTGCTGAACAACTGAAGTTCTCACTTCTTAGACTGGCTACATGAGTGATTGAGTGTGGTGCGTGACAACGTGAGGCGTGAGCGACTGAATGACAAGTTGAGGCGTTGAACCCTTGTCCGTTGGGAGCGTAGCACGCCCTGAAATGCTGATGTGCACCAACCGCAGATTGATGGCTACAACAATTTTAAATTTCACTGCAAACCTAAACTTCTAAAGTTCGAAACTTTGAAATTTTTAATTCCACAATATTATCCAAACCGAATACTAAGCTGCATTTGTAGACAGCTTAGTAGCTCACAACAGTCAATTAGTCACAGACTCACACTCAGCTGGAAGTCCAACACTTGAATTGTTGAACATGTAAGCTAAACACATTTGTGATAATTAAGAAAGTGAGGATCATAAGATACTATGAATAATGTCATATGTGATATGTCTATAATTTTTTAGGATACTATATAAAAATTTCCTACAAAGTATAATCCTAGCCGGCAAAAAACCATAGTAATCTTGTATTTTGAATTGGTAATTTTCTGACATATTTGTAGCATACATAGTAAAAAGCTGAATTTTTTTTTACTATTGAGTTTGTTTCCAAAAAATCAAAATTTTCATCTAGAACCTCTACTGAAACTTTACAATCTCAATCGGAAAATCTCAAAATCATCCGGCTACAATGCTACTAAATGCCGGTACTCCCCGTTCATTGCTCTCCACAACCCTTTTTTTTTAAGTTTTTGAGAAAGTGCCAAGATGGTGACCATTTAAAATTTGGTGAAGCATTGTATATCTCCATCCATCCTTTTGACCAAAAACACTTTTCAATCATATCAATGCACTTTTTCATCCAAATTTGGTGATTTCATCTACGTTTTGAATAAAAATGAAGAATTTTTGGCAAAAAAAGATTACTTTATGTAGTGAAAAGTAGACATTTACTTTGGAATGGTGCAATCTGGCACCATATCGCCCAAAAAAAAAGGCTGCTCTCCAGTACTTCATGAGCAGACAACACAGCATGCAAGCATTCACGAAGGATCGGAGTTGATCCAGCAACGAAATATTCTGAGAATGGATTACTTCACGAAGTGTGAGCAAGGAGTCAATCATGCAAAGGCAATGGAACCCCATTCAAGAGGTGACAAATTTCTCAAATTGAATGAAATTTGACCTATGGTACATTCATGGAGAGTCCTTCGATCATCGTCCATGAAATTTGTATGATCCTCTCTAAACTCCACTGGAATTCTCGCTACAACTCTAGCTCGACTGCAGTGCTTTTTCAGCAGTCAAAACTCCCCGGAGATTTACAGTTGCTTCAGATTGGAAGTTCAGGCTTCAGTGGAAGAGATAAAGAAGCCGCGCATGCCAGGAGATTTATGCAATAGGAATCTAAAACAGCCCAATTGGTTGAAGATGAAAACGTCCTGGATCAAGGCTGCTCCGTTTTCTAACACCAAATGTTTGCATAATTAAGTCTTCCTTTTCAAGCTGCCTTGGGCGATGGGTAGGAGTCTGTGATGCAGCAGCTTACCTTAGCGCAGATCTCATCGTGGCGAGCAAAATCATTCTGGAGTATATATGCATGATCAATCGATTGTGTACAAAATTTCAGTGAACGAGAGTTCCACTCATGAGCGACACGAATTCCCGGAAGTTCACCATCTGGTCGCCGTCTTCGTCCACGCACCGAATCATACGCCGACATTCGTCCAAGGAGACGTTGGAATCCCCAAACGCCACCAGCACACGCTGGAGCTCGTCCGCCGAGATGAAACCGTTCTTGTCCGCGTCGAACACACCAAACGCCGACGCCAACGCTTCTTGGTTACCATCCTCCGACTCCCCCTCACTTTCCGACGAGCTTGAATCGGAGCTACGGATCGACCTCGTGTTCAACTCGATGAACTCTTCCAGATCGATGTAACCGTCGCCGTTCGCGTCCACATCCTTGATCAGATTGGCAATCTCCGCGTCGCTCACGGGTTGCCCGAGCGAGCGGAGAACAGCCGCGAGTTCCTCCTCGCAGATTTTTCCGTCGCCGTTGCGATCGAAAACCTCGAAGGAGTCGGAAAGCTCCCGCACCAAAAGAGGGGGAAGGTCGAGAATGGCCTTTGGAGAGAGGCTGGGCGATCTCTCGAATCTCGCCGAACCCGTCCAACTCGATTCCATCAAATACTCCATGGCCAAGGTATGGCTTTGCAACCCTAATTGCGCACAAATTCAATTGGGTCCTCAAAGGATCGACCACAATTTCAATCGAGAGAGCTGCACTGATGATTTGTTGGCTCCAGAAGGTATGAAGATCTGCTCGATCGGATCCTTTTATAACCCCACCAACGACCCCTCTAGGGATGAGGGGTTGGCGAATCTCCTCCGAAATCTGACGGCGGAGAGCGTGTAAAGGGCCTGCGTGGAAGATTCAGAGACGTGCCGGTTGGTCAAGACTCTTGCGTGTCGTTAATTGTCGGAGGAAGTTTCGGTGATGGTGGGCTGCAGACAACTTGCAAAGCACAGTAGGTGAACTGGCCAACTGACTTCTCGGGGCAAATGGAAGTCGCGCCGCTCATCACCTACTCGTCCAGGCCAATGTTCGGGGAAATTTTTGGAAGTCGGCTCCTGACCAGCTGATTTCCTCCTTCCACAAAAATCAACCGTTTTTTTTCCAAATGGGCACCGATTGCATCCTTGGAATCACGAAAAGTACTGGTTTTTTTCCTCCAATTCCAATTCCCCATTGGCTAGTTTCCTTCATATTGAAAATGCATTAGAAAAAATATGAGGGCATTACAGAAACGGCTCTCAATCCATTGGCCACTGTCAGGCCAGCTTTAATCAAAATAAATAAATAAAAATTTGCATCCTAAAACACGAAAATAAGTCAAAAAAAAAATTGAGTTTTTCTTATAATGACATGGCAGGGACGCGACCACGTAGGATTCAAGTTCATAGGGTAGAAACTGCGTTCCCACAATCCGGAAACCCCCAGTCTCCCAATGCCCTCAAATTTCATCTAATGGCATTGGTTTAATTGCAAAATTCCAATAATATATAGGAAATCAAGTTGAAAATGAAAGTTCTAATTAATATTCTTTCTGTAGTAAAAATTGAAAGTCAAGGATCCTTCCAACCCATGCAATATGGAATTGAAGATGGTCATGAAAAGGTTGCTTACATTAAAAAAAAATTTCAAGGGGTACCAATTTTTTCCACGAGGTACCACTCCCTTGCTAAGAACCTTTAAGTCATTCTAGGAATGCAAGAAAAATTAAGGTCCCTTATTTAGTACTTAATTAATTTACCCTATACACCCCTCGTAGCTATTTTGTTGCCTTTAATTACAAATATGAATTCAAAATTTACAAAGTTGATAATGTGTGGATAATAAAAAAATTCTAGCATTCCCCCAAGGAGTGAAGTGAGGAAATTATAGCCCTCTAGCCTCTTGTACCAAACAAGAGTTCTGGACAACTCCTACGAGAGCTATAGAAGGTGCTAGTAGGAAATTGAGAGGTGGCGGACCACTCAACAAATATTCCCTCCCTACTATATATTTTTTAAGTAAATCTTTTTCTTAAACAATTGAAATGAAATTTAAAAACCTAATGCTAAGTTTTGAAGTCTTAAAATCCCCTCCCCAAGGTTGATATCTTCCATGTTTCTTCTAATTTTGTTGGATATTATTGTTTTAATTTTGTTGGGTAATAGATATTGCTTGAAGTCTATCAAAATCCCTCTAATATTTGAATGAGCAAGCCAAATATCTTGTAATTTATGGGTGGCACCAGTTGATTTCCTTCCCTTCCAATTCCTTTTGGTTTTGCATCTGTTGATTTTGAAATGCAACCATTTTTAATCCAAATCCATTAGCTAAATTTGAACTAATTGATTTTTTTTCCCGATCATTGGTCCAAGCAATTTGTTAGTAGTGTTTGGGGGGAATTTGAACCTAATTTATAGAAGCTTACAATCCATTTTAAGGAATTTAATTAGCACAATATCTGCCTGGGTTTGGTGGGGTAGGGGGAATTTTCTTTGACGAAAAACAGATTGTAGATGGATTTGAAGGATTTTCTAATGTGTTTTTTGCCCCAAAACTAAATTCATGTGAATTTTTTCATCAAAATTCTATAAAACCTATTCTTGATATATACGTATGTCTACTTCTAACCATAGGATAGTCAAGAGATCGAGAGGAATTCAACACCATAATGACTAGTTACTTGCACAATGGTGCTAGTATGTGAACAAGAAAATGTAAGCATGTGAGCCTTAAACATATATATAAGTAGGTATACTACAACTATTGAAGGTTCTTATAATATAAACATTTATAATTTAGGTACCTATAAAATAAATACACTATAATCATAGAAGTTTTTTTCAATAAAGACACTTATATTATAGATATATAGTCTTTTAGGCTCATAGGCTAACATATTAGCACTCCCAACTCCTATACTCAAATATAGAACAATCAAACTTTTGAAATGTTTGTAGAGGGGATTGAAAACTAAGGGATTGGCTACCTTACTGTAGTATTTCTAGTTTTCTAATGAATAACACTTTTTCATTTATAATCTTCAACTACTTCAGATAGTATTTTACTCAAAATAGATAGTTTTTGAAATGGTGATTGGTAATAAATTTGTCCAAAATTTTGATTTTCAATCAACAATTTGGAAAAATGAATTGGCTCATAATACACTAAATATTAGCTCTTAATGTAATTAGGGTTTCATTCTTTATAGGTGCTTGATTGAAGTAGGAAGAAACTTACATTGTTGAATGCTTCATGTGTGGAAGTTTGAATAGGATTAAAAGCAATTAATTCTTTTATACTTGGAAATTTTTTGCCCCCATGACTAAGGTAGCTCTATTAAAAAATTAAAATTTTCAATTGATTTCTATTTAAATCACCAAAATATCCTAATTATTGAACCCATAGATGCATTTTTTTGTTTCTAAACTTAATAGTAAAGTCATCCATTGGATGTTTTAAATCCATAATGTTCTTACAAGGTTAAAGGTGGTCATCTTTGTACAAAAATTAACAAAAATTTCTAGTTGAGATTGAAAAAAATCTAATAACATAACTAGGGCTTTATTTTGGCTTTCTAACATTAGATTGCTCTAAAAAAAAATTGGCTATAAAATGATAACAAATCCTAAAGTGTTTTGCTATAAAACTTCAAATTAAAAAAAAATCTTAGATGAAATTGTTAGATTGTGGATAAAAACATAATTATAGACATGTGACATTAGAAGACATTTGAGGGTTGCAGAGGACTGCAAGTTCCTAAACTGCGGGAACATAGAAACTTGCGTGGGAAGAAGAATCCAACGTGCTTGTGAAAAAACTACATCAACAATTTTTGGTTTTTTTTTTTCTTAAAAATAAACCTTTTTCACATTCTAGGACCAATATTTAAAAATTTTAAGTTTAGTAATTGTTGACCTGACAATGGCCAATAGTTATAGGAACAGTTCCAAAACGGGCTTCTAAAGCACTCAAATGTCCTCTAATGTATGTGCTAGTAAATGTGATGTTTTCTATCTAGTATGTGAATGAATGTTGAAATATAGAGCATCAATGTAACCTTTTATATTTCCACTTTAGCACTCCCTAAAATATGAAAATAAAACTAAGGCCATAATTCTATCATTGGCCTTGATTCTAGCATGAAGTTTTATAACATGGTTAGTGTACAAAAATATCACAAAAAGTCAAAATAAGTTTTTAAAATTATTTCTTATAAAACATTACATTTTAGTCTAGATGTGAAGCTATAATTCATTCTATTTTGACTAGAGATGAGAAAGTTATAGACAATCTTGTTTTTCAAAAGCAATCCAACTTTTGTTTTGAAAAAATAACTTAAAAGATCCATTTTTGTATGCAAATTTAACAACTCTTCAAAAAAATCATTTGACAAGATAGAGATTTTTTAGTAGATCAATCTCATTATAGGTATTATTGCATTTCAATTCCATCTTAGGACTATTAATAAGTAATGAATTTTCTAAGACTCACAATTCAATTCTTCAAAATAGATTAAAAAATTAACTCAAAATTCACAATGCAAAAATATTCTACAAATGGTGGTTAATTAATCATCTTATTTAAAATTGTAAGCAAATGTTCAAAATTTATTTTTCCAACTTTGAATGTTAATATCTTCTAATTTATACAATTGAACTTCATAAAATCTTTGTTGCATGATTTGTAACAAATTAAGTACAAGATCCTTATGGTTAGATTCTTTGAAAAGAATTTGTTGTTCTTAATGAACACAATATGTCAGTGAATTGTCCTACTCTAATTTCTTTTTGTGCACAGATGTGCTTGAGATTTTTTATTTTAAGCATACAAAAATAAACACTATTTTATCTAATATGCATGAAATTAAATTTGGAAAATATTGACCATTGGATTTTTAGGTAATAACAATTTTAGATGATCAACTTCACAAGAAAAAAAATGTAGCTTTTGAGGAAGAAAATTTATTAGAACATAAATAATATATTTTTATCCCCCCTTTGAAAAAATTGTACTAGAATCTAAGGCAAGTGTAATATTTTTTTTGTCTTAAAAAATGAAAAATACAAAATTCCCTCAAATTTGTGTACATTTTCAAATAGAAAGAGTAGAAAGTCAGAATTGACCAAATTGGATCCTACAATAATTTAAAAAGTTCACATATGGGTCATTTTTTGAAACTTAACAATTGGTGTTACTAGCATATTTTTTGTTGGATTTTTCGAAATGTCTTCAAAATTTTGGAATCATTATAAATATATTGTATTCTTCATTACATTAGATCAAACCTTGTATTCTCAAAATTGCTAAAAATCAAAATTTGAAAAAAAAATTTAGGCTCAATTTTTTTTTGCAATGTAAGTCTAGAAATGTCCAAGATAATGATTTTTTTCCCATCCTGCTATCCCTTATATTGGAAAAAGATCACATTTCTTCCCTTTTTCTATTCTAGACTCATTTTTCAAATAGAATATTAAGTTCTCATCACATAGAAATAATGAGAATTGTAAAATACAACAAGTATGTCAACTTATTATTCTACAAGATCTTCTTTTACAAATATTGAGATTTGTTTCACTCTTTTGCAAATTTGCCACTAAAAATTTCAACAAACTCATTGTATCACTTCTTGGTCCTTGAAGGGTTAAGGAGATTCAAAACCTTATAATCTAGTTAGGCTAGGAGCAAAAAAACCTTTTTTTTTTGCTTTTAATGCTTATATTTTTTCATTAATATAGTCAGAGCTTTATAAATTATCCTACACTATTAGAGAAAATATAGATTCTTTGGAGTGCCACCAAAAAGTACAAAAATAACCCCCATGAGTACATTTATTTCATCTTTCTACGAAATATTCTCCTATTCTTGCTCATCATTGATAAGAAAGAGGGGGGACATGAGTGCATAAGGCTAGTTGGTTCACAATCTTTGGTCAGTTTCACATTCTTTGATGATAGTATATTATACAATTTACGTCTATTATTATATTCATTATTACCAAACTTTTATTTGTTTAGATATTCAAACAAGACAAGGATGGATTTTGTCATAGTTCTAGTACTTCTAATAGATTTAATTGAGCTTTTGAAATAGTTTGGCATGTGAAAACCTTCTAGTACTTTAAAGAATCCATATTTTCTCTAATGCATTCCTACATTCGTCTAGTGCAAGGTCTTATAGTTATAGTTAGATAAACAAAAGAAATAATTAAAAAAGAATTATTGTTTACATTGAAAATAGTAGTTTTGAGAGTTTTTTGACCCCTAAAAATGGCCTTTGGACTATGGGGTTAACTAAAGACTACAAGTTATTACAACCTTGACATTATTACTATCCAAAAAAAACAATGGGCCATTTCAAGTAAGTTAAATCATATCATTTATTGAATGAATTACTATTTAGTTTGGGAGAGTCTAGAGGCACTTTTGGGCTTCTACACCCAATGGATGATGGACAATTCTTTATAGATAGAAATATATTTATTGATCCTTAGAATTTTGCACAAAAATAGGGAGGTCTTGCACAATAGCTTGGTCTCCATTGAATGCTTTTGATTTTTTTTAAGTGGATGATTTCTATGTATCAAAAGGTAGATTTCCAAGGCCACCAGTCTATCCATTCAGATAAGTTGACAACCTTGTATTTTTTTTAAAATACAAATGAAATGAAATTTCAACAACCTTGCATTTCACTCGACATAATATTCAATAGCAGTCCTTAAAACTGATTCTTAGTGGATGGAATGATCGATGTGGAATATTTCACATCAGTCCATCTAGGGTGATTCAACAAGTGAAATGGTGTGGAATATTCTACACGGCTCAGTAACTAGAGTTTCAAGCTTCATGAAATGTCAAAGTAAGCCAATGGAGCAAAATACTTTATTGTAGGATCCAAATTAATAAATAACTTTCTTATGTCAAGAAAGAAACTAATGCATCATTCCCAATGTAGCATGGCAAATTGGCAACAAACAACTAACTATTATTGTTAGGCTTCACATGATGTGAATTTTAATTTAAACATAAAACCTACTTCTAATGTTATTTTTATTTGGGCCTCATAAGTTAACATAAGTACCCCTGAGATGTCATTGATGAAATTAGGAGATGAGGACTTCACAAAGGGAAAGGCAATCTTTGTATGGGCTATTGAGTGTTATGGAACAATTGGTCTTCTTAAACATTGTGTGGCCTATCTTTTGAGTGGATAGTGAGGTACACTTCCATCCAAAAGATAAGTGCTAATTTGATTTAATTTCTTAATTATCCTTAGAATCCCTTTGGATTTTAATTAATTAATTAATTAAAATTCATTACCTCTCAAATCCCCCTTCCCCCCTACTCTTTATAATTTTGAGAACCAAATTATAAAACAATCAATATGGGATATTGATTGTATCCTATACCATGTATCCCTTCCTATATCCATATCTGTTTTCATATTCCTTTTTGTATCCATATTTGTTTTATATCCGTATTTATTCATATATTTGTATCTATACCATATTCATGCTATATCCATACTTCTATAGTATGTGTATGTATATATATATAGTATGCATATAATATTCATATCCATATTCTAAATTCATATTTGAACGGCTCAAATTAAATCTTCTGAAGATCGACGACGCATGATTTTTTGAGAAATTGATAGCATTTGAAAGGGGATCATTTTTTAAATTTAAAATCAAGGGCTTGTGATTTTTGAGGGGACACAGTAGAATGTGATACATCTTTTCAGTGGATAGTAGAGAGTGGAGACCCCTCGGTAGTTGGTATTCATGATTAAAGACAAGAGATGGTGTGTTGGTGTTGTACATCATTGGAGTGTTGTTGAAGTGCTTCAAAAATTAATGAAATACAAAACCTGTAAGGTATTGAAAATTATAGCAAGTTTCTCACTTGAATTGGTCGATTAAAAATTTAAGAATGCAGTAGAGCCTCCCTAATTCAATAAGATTGGGACCATAGTGACACATTAGATAAGAGAGGGGTTATTGTATTAGGGAGAGGCATGATATTCATGTGATTTATATTGTCATATTATTTAGTTAGAACCAACAATTGATGTTCTTTGACAATACTTTATTGAATTAGAAAGGATTGAGTTAGGGAGCTTCTACTTTACCAATAATTAATTGAAAACAATAAGCCGCCAAGGTGTAATCTTTAATATTGAATGGTTGTAATTAATTTCAAGGTGACTTGGATTCAAAGTTTGGTACACTAAGTTTGCTTTGGTAATCTTCAAACATTGTTAGCTCCTCACAATAAGTTATACTAGAAGCTTACAATTTGCCATAGTTCCTCATTGAGTTTTGGGGTAAAAAATTTCTCTATGTAGGGTAATAGATTTCAAATGGATTTGAATTTTTTATTTTCAATTTTTAGCCTCCAAAGGCCCAAAGTCGTAAACAAAATTATTGTGAATTTTTTTTGTCAAGATTTTGTGAAACCTATTCTCTTTTGGTAAGGATGTCTAATTCCAACTATAGATTGGTCACGAAATCCAAAAGAAATCAATGGCTCTTAGTGCATCATAATGGACTAATTGCTTCCACTTCTTCCACTTGAAAATAGAACCTAGATTTTAGAAGTATTTGTGGTGATCAAAAAGGGGAATTAGATGTAATTTGAAGGCAAGAAGCGATTGTTTTTGGGTTGTTCCTGTGGCAGTTCCCAATCCTACCTAGCAACTGCAAACCAACCTTGACAACTTTAGTTTTAGAATTACTTGAAAAAAATAATTTTTTTTCGAAAATTTCAAATAGTGAAAATATTGAAAATTGGATTAAGAAGTTATTTTTTTCAAAAAAACTATATTTAAAATTTAATTATTTAATTAATTAAATTAATATCTGATGTGGAAAACTCTTGGCCACATCAAATCCCACAGTTTGGGAATTCACAATCTTGTAAAGCTCTCAAATCTCCCCTAATGTCACCAACCTTAAGGTTTTTAATCCCAAAAGGCTAGTGTAGACACTCATTGTGTAATGGATGATAGAAAGTTTTTCTATGTCAGACACAAGTGTGCTTGTTCATCTTTGGTATTTTGTGCAAAAAAGGAAAAATCTTACACAATATTTTGACCTCCAATGAATATCTTCATTTTATTTTAAGTAGATGATTCACAAGGTTTCATAAATTAAGGATAATTTCCACGGTGGTTGGCCCGTCCTTCCAGGGTTAATCCTTAAACGACGCGGGGGGTGATCCAGGAACCATCTTTTGTGAAACCATGGGTATCATTGGAATTAAAAAATCCAAAAGTGCGCATTTGAAGTCAGAAAATTGTAGAAGATCTTCCTTTTCCACCCCTAATTCCGAGGATGAATACTTACATTTCTGTCCTCTACAGCAAAAAGGCTCGCCTGTTCATCGACCAAGAAACGACTCCAGCGTCGTTTAGGGGTTAATATAAATCATAAATTCTTTCAATTCGTTTCAGTTGGAGTAGGTGATGGATTCCTCACTGCCATCCTACCCGCCGAGTCGGCAGACTCTCTGTCAGTGCGTTACAGCGTTATTGACTTCACTGGTTCAGCACTGCGCGCATCACCGTGCCTGCGGGAGTTACGTTCGCAGTTGCTGTAGCTTGTCATGTTGTTTCATTGCGGTGGAGGAGCTCTAAGGTTACAGCTAGAGAAAGACCTCGATCTGAGGTGGGTGTTGCTCTGCTTCAGCTTAGAGTCTTGACGCACGCCCTTGATCCGGGCAGTCTTATCGCAACTTCTCTTCTCTTTCCTCTGTGTGACAGACGTGTGAGGGCAATCTTCTCCCCACTGCTGATTCATTCTCAAAGATAAACTGTCGAAAGTGGCTTTGAGTGATGCTGTTTGACCTCGAAGAGATCGTGGAAGGACGGAGGCCTGAACGCATAACGATTTGTAAGCCTACGAGGTAAGATGACGTCACTCTTAATCTCTGTGAGTGATTACGATGTCATGACGTTCGTGTCGGTAGATCGAGGTTTAGGAACTTGGATTCCGATGTAGAGCTGCGCCAAAGACCCCACATGCTTGCCTTGCCGATTTCAAGGTGGGATTAATGTCGAGAGCTGCAATAGTATGCTGCTTAGGGGAGCTAGGGGGACTGTCGGTGTCTCAAGATTTGGTTTGAGCTACCTTGCCATCACTTACTGTAGATGTACTTCATCTGAACATTTGTACTTTGTTACAGCACTGCAAATTGCATCTGGTGATTCCCGGTGATGGAGCTGGTGCTCAGCCAAATGAGAGACGCGCTCAAAGGTTTTTACCTGAGACCCTATCTGATGGCACACATTTACTGACTGATCGAGCGGCCAAGTTATTCAAACGGGAAAGACGAATTCATCTGTAATTGGCCACGGTTATGGCGACTCTGAGTGATGATTACTTTCCGCTGGCACCGATTATCATGGCAAGCTTCGAAGATCACGAGAGCTCCGAAACCCTGACAGCCACTGCAGGTGCCTCCACCTTCTCTTCATCGTATGCAGGCATTGAGGTGCTCGACGATATTGAGAAATCTAAAGGGCATTGGAGTGAGCATAGCAATCTCTGTGAAGAAACAAACGGAACACACGACGAGGCTTTAGCTTGCGAGGAGCACACACTGTGCGAACCGCAGTGCTTGAGCGATCTTTTTGCTACCGTTAAAAACATGCTCAGACAAACATTCTTAGACAGGGAGAAGAACCGACAAATCACCAAGCTACTCCTTGACCACAACATCCGTCTCGGAGATTCCGGCAAAGATCTCGTCCTTGGTAGATTGATTGCAGAGGGCTCTCAAGCAGTGATTTATGAAGCCGAATGGGTAAACAGGACTGGTGAAAGAGACGGTACGACGTGCACGCTCGTATTCAAGGTCTTCAAGGAGGCTTTCGACCTTCTTCGAGATTGCCCTCTCCACATGCTACGCAGGGGAAACCAAGGTCACTTCACAGCCATGTGCCACGGCGCCACTCTGCTCGAAGACGGCAGATTCGCGTTCGTCTACGAGCGCTACTGGGGTAGTTTGGACAAGCTCCTCAGAAAAAGACGAGACCTCAACCCTGACGTTCCACCTTTCTTCCTCCTTGACGCCATCCGCATCATGCTCGAAATCGCGCGAGGTATGCGCAACCTTCACACGAAGGGCCTCATCCACCGGGACTTAAAATCGGCAAACATACTGGTCGAATGCAACGAGAATTACGATGTAGTGTCGGAACCAAGCCCTAAGTTCGCCTGCAACATCACAGATTATGAGAGCTCAATGCAGGTCGTTGGCACGCGATTTTGGAGGGCGCCGGAAGTGTTGCGCTACATTCGGAAGGGTCACGATGTGGACCCAGAATCGGCATTCACGGAGAAGGCAGATGTGTACTCGTACGCCATGACGTGCTACGAAGTGCTCACAGGGTGTGTACCGCTGTCAGACATTCCTCAAGCTGATTACGACGTGATTCTGATCCACGAGCAGCGGCCCGTTCTGCCGGATGATTTGCCTCCTTGGGTCACTGAACTGCTCGCCAAATGCTGGCACACTGATCCGTCGCAGCGACCTGCCTTCCACAAAATCGAGGATGAGATCCTCGGGCATGGTGTCTACTAAGCTTAGTTCGATTTGGCTTGTACGTTAAGAAACTTGAATAGGTTCGGAAGTTTTCAGCTGAATCAAAAGACTTTGAGGCTCGGGAAAACGTAGTCTTTTGATATATTCTGTTCAGTAGTAGAGTTTTGACTGCCTTAAACTGCGCTATTTGATATTGAAACAATCTGTTCTCATATTGCGTTTGTGGAGATTCAAACAATCTGGTCTGCTGCACGGGCACCTTCGAAGATTGATAATCGTTAACCACCTGTCATTTCTAACTGAACTAAAAATCGGAAATCGGAAGAGAAAGGTTACGTTCGTTTTCATTAGATGTCCGTGGTGCAAGCTATGTTCTCTTGTGACGTTCCTGAGTCACGCCATGATCTTCAGCTGATCAGTTCTCGTCAGTGTTCGTGAGACCAGATCTAAAGAGATTTGTTGATAGAGTCTTACGTTTTCTCATTTCAATCATGGCTCGCAGTGTTCGCTGTGGGAAACTGTGATCATGATACTTGCAGTTGCAAGTTCACAAGGCGGACGAATAGCACGAAGTCTTAAGTCCGCCTTAAGGAACTTGCCTCTTAATACTGCCATAACCTTGACAACGCATTCACCGTAGACTTCAGATCGAGGCAGATATTGACACTCAATTGTTTATCCTTACACCATCATTCTTGGCCAGAGCTGGTCACGTAGACTTTTCCCTGGGCAAACTTCCATCTCATCGAAGACTGTGATATTATTTGACTACCTTAGAGCCTCGGCCAACATTACTACTGCAATAGAATAATGCATCCTTACAATCGAATCCATTTCTTAGAAACATGAAGGATGCAAAGCTCTACATGGTAAATAGTCAATCGATTTAGGCCGAGATTGTTGAATCTTAGAACTAAGTCATAGCACTATAAACACGCAATTCATACTTTGGATTGAAGTCATATTTCATTAATCAAATTTAACCCCTAACCGTCTGGAGTCCTCGTAAGGAATTGACGATTTGGGAAAAAGCATCATAAAGTACTAGTTGGAAGACTATTTTGGAATTGATATCCAAATGCCGCCTGTGCTGGTCTCTTTGGCACATCTGTGATGAAATGATCAATTACTGAATCTGGCTTATCATTTTTGGACGAATACAGTCTCTATTGATTCTTACGATGTGCCCTGTTCTCGTGCATGCAGCGATGCGTCTAAATGTGAGATTGTTCAGTGGATGCCGCATCATTCCTTCTGGAGTGGCTTCAATTCGAAACGGTTCAGAAAAGAGGATTCCAGGATCTTTCAAACCTTGAGCTCGTGAAAGTGAATTCTACTGGAAGCATCATATCCCGGAGCGAACCTTTCCAGCTGAATGGCGTGATGACGCTGATTCTTCATCCAGGCTGCAATTTTGTTTCGGCAAGGAATGAGATCCTTCCAGACTACTTTGCTGCCATTTCCATCACCTGCAGAACCCGATGTACCTGGATGGACGAGGGAAGAGTACTTGAAGAAGAATGGAAAGATTCCAGACTGGTGGAATGACAAGGTGGGCTAACTGCTCCTGTCAGCTGCTTCAAGATGTGCCCATCACATATGCCGATTTTGTGGTACAATAAGGGATGTATTCATTACCCCTTAAACTTCTTTGTCGTCAAATCCAAAGGTCTGAAGCACGATACAAATACCATAAAGCTGGCAATAGATGTCATTGACGATTCTACAATGATCCTTGCCTACGGGCCATGCCCTAGAAAGACATCTGGAACTAGAAAAAATGCTGGAATGAGAGAACTGAGTCAACTGACATCGATAGAAGAAACGCAACATACTAAAAGCACAACGAACCTGCCCAAAGTCATTGTCTGCACGCTCGTCCTCCTCGTCCTCGAGCTCTTCATTCTCGCCATCGACGCCCTTCTCTAGGTTTCTCCTCTTCAACATCTTTCTCACTTGTTTTCTATCATACAGAAAACAAGAAAAAAGGCAACGAACTGATTAGAATCTCTGGTGCTCAGACAATACAGTTTCCAAAAATCTGATTACCAAAACGGCATAGTTGATACTCTTTATAAAACACGATGTGGATTGTGATATGCCCCATTCCAAGATGTCAGTACACAAATTTTCCTAGTTACCTCGTCGTTCAGGCGTTTTTGCTCCAATGATGCAGGCTGATCCAATCTATATAAATCTGCAATTCAAATGCACACTTCTCCATCAAATTCAAATGTTTCGGTAAATTGTGCTACTTGTCCGCTACAAAGCAAACTGGTCGTACCTCGTCAAAGAATTGACCAAAAAGACACCTCACGGTAGCAGAAGAGAATCAGAGACTGACCAGGTTTTCCCGAGCTTGTCCGCAACAGCCGTGGAGTCGAAACCGGAGCCAAGATCCCCTTTCGCGGTGACGACCTGCAGACTAATCACCATTATCAGAACAAACGAAGAGCACACATGTTCAAACTCATCGACAGATAGCACTGCGAAACAACGAAAGAATGACGCCGGTGTAAGGAATTAAAGAGGAATGAAACGTCGACCCAAAAGCTCGACTGGACATGAAGCACCGATCACGGAGTTCAGCGGCACAATACCTCTGCAAAACCGATCTCATCACCCTTCCGTCACCACAACTGACGACACCTTCAGAGAGAGGATGGACAGATGACTCCGTCCATCGGACTGGACGACCCGAGCATTGCGTAGGGACCACGCATTGCACTTCCCCTATATAAAGAACAGCTCGCCTCCTCAAAAAAACGGGTCCTCAAAGGACTCTCCCCTCCTCCATGGAGGGGTAGCAATGGGAATGGCCTTGGGCCTGGGTGACTCCTCCCATAATCCCACAAAACCCACACAAAACACCCCACAACACCCTGCATTCAAACAATCCATCGAGGAGCACACAAACACGTCGCGATGGTGGAACTACAACACCAGAATTCAAGCTCCGCTTCCAATTTTGCGAAGAAACCCAAGATATTAAAATGAGTACGTGCATAACATCAACATTTCGGCTTTCTTGAATACGGTGAGCAAGTTAGGAAGCCACTCGATTTTCCAAGGCAGTTGAAACCCTAGTTTTCAGGGTTGCACCGGAACTCTCTTAGCATTTGCGCCTCCCCTTGAATTATTACGGAAACAGTTTCTGGCCCAAACGAAAAGATCTGCGAGAAAATTCCGCATAGCCGGCGAATGTTCAAGCTACCGATAATACAGTCCTGCGTGCTCACAGGGAGAAGAAGGGGTCGTCCATCTTGCTTCTTATGGAATATGATGTTGCCATCGTCACTGCATAGCAGAAACTGAGCGCCTGGTCCTCCGCCGCGGCTTTTGCCACGCCCACGACCTCGAGCGTTCATCTTTCTCCCAATTCAACGAGCGGTCTGAATCAGGGAGCGAGCGAGCGGCATCAATTACATAATCCGAGCACCTCAAATGGACACAGACCTCCAAAATGTCCACAATCCCTGTGTCACATCGCCACGACTCGTTGCTACACACACGAGGCACCTACAAAAGATGGGATCGGCGTCGCTCACAGAACAATTGCACTAGAATAGCAATGGAGAATTGAACAAAACACACAAGGATCGATCGGTGTTCGGTAACGAGAACTCGCTGGAGCTCGCACAGAGTTTCACTGCCAAGGGTAGGGTTTAAGAACGCGGTTGCCAGCGCTGCCCGGACCCGCCCGTCTTGAATCAGAACCATACCCGCTTGATATCTGGTGTGCGATGTTTGCATCCGTCAGTACCGGGTATTGTTGTCGGGGGGTCATATAAACCAGCAATCATGACCGGTTTGCTCAGTCGACATCGTTGAAAATTTTAAAAATTTCCCATATTAAAAATTAGTCTTGTTCCGACATTGAATTTTTGGACAACATACAAATTGAAAATCAATTTTCTTTCTCACTACAGATTGGATGAAATTCATCCTAATTTTTAGATATACTTTATGAAGTTGTTGTCCTATGTAAGGGTTGGATTTGGTCTTACTAGAGTACATATTTTTTTGAAATTACAAATGGAGAAGTATGTTAAGTTGTTGATGGGTCAAAATTATAGGGGCTCTAGTTCAGATTTGGAATTGGAAAAATGAGGTCATAGAATCAAAGAACACAAAAATTCAAAAAATCAAAATGTCCAAAGAAACTCATTTCAAATCCATTACAACAAAATGTCCTCAAAAAATGACATTATTTTGCTTGTAATAGAATTTTGAATGAATTTTGAATTTATAGAAATTTCAAAATTTATAGAAAAATATTGCTCAAAGCATTGGTGAATCTAACCGTATGGATAGAATCTTAAATTCAAATTCTACAACTTTTATTTGCATCTCAATATCAATATATTCTTCCAAATAATATTTTATGATGATTTTTTCAAAATTGCCAATTCAAGAAATGAGTCTAGGTGCTTTGGAGTTAAGGCAAGAAATAAAAAGGGGGATTGAAAATTTTTTCTTTTGACAAAATATGAATTTATTATCAATTTCTTAAGCATACTACTAAAGTTGCCTAAGATAACAATCTTTACACTATTTAAAAACCATCCAAAAATGTACCCATCATGGTCATCTTAACACCTAAAGCAATCACAATATCACCTAATATGGTTGTATTACTTTTTAACATTGCTATAATATAAAGGAATAAATTAAATGACCTTTTGTAATTAATTGATACAAAAAAGGTGGATTAGTTCCTATTCAAGTCACTAATAACTCCTTCACCATCATCCATTGAACATGGTCACTTAATTGCTCTAATCATCATCTAAAATTGTATGTATTGCAAAATTTTGTCATTCATTGATGCTTGACTTAGATGGATCATTTTTGAAGGCATTTGTTTTGGACAGTGTGCTTGTCATTGGCTAATTTACCTTTGTTGGGCTTGACACACTACATATATGACTTTCTATTTGAGTCTTGTAGATTTTATATATACCCCTTCTCTTTTCAAATAATACCAATGCTTTTTTTGTAAAATACAAAAGAAACACATCATTCAAAAATATAAGGGATATCAAAGAGCATTCTAGGGGAGGAGGAGGGTGGACTCTTAATGGTTCCAATTAGAATTTTCTACCAAATTAAAGTTCTCCCAAGAAAACCAATTTTTTTAAAAATGAGTATAAATAATATTTTCATAAATGGAAATTTGACACTTGGGAGTTGGAATCATTGAAATTTCTTTGTTCCTTGATTTTACTATCTACTTCAACGGAGACAAACAATAAATGAATTCTTGCTAGAATTACAATTGAAGTAAAGCTACTTGAAAGTAGAATCAAATATGGGTAAAGATTGAATGGGTTGATTAGACTAGCTACTATATCATCAATTATCAACATTAATAGGTTGCCACAATGTAACATTGCCACCAACCACTCAAAAAATTAGCTGTGGGGTATATTTTTGTGCACATGATTGAGCAAGTAAGAATTGAAAAAAACACCACCTATATGGTGTTCTTCTATTTTTAAATGATAAGAATTGAGAATTCAATTCAATTCAATGAATTATAATTATTTGAAAATAATGCACATGACGTTGTAATAAAAATTAGTGTCCAAAGCAAGATGAAAGTTATCTTATATATGTTGGTAAAGACTTTAAATTAGGACATCTTAATTCAAACAATAATTAATACAATTATGTTGATTTATTTTCCAATTTGGTCAAATTATTACTATTCAAAAATTTACCATGTACATTGCTACATATTGAGACAAAAGCCACCAAGCAAGCAAGATTGTCACATTAGTGGAATCACAAAATAGATAGGGTTGCCAAGTTGCCACATTGATGCTAGATAATTAATTGAAATTTCTAAAGTAGTATTTTATTTTATTCTTTAAAATTTTAAAACATTTAATAATTGCTTCAAAGTAATTCAGTATACTTGGTGTTCTACATTAAAAGTAACATTAAAAGTAATTCAACATTGAATGCCACTTACCTTGTTGTTTGAAGAGATGCAAAGAGAAGCTTCTTATTCAAGTAGGATAGTAGAAGACTAGAAGGTAAGACAACTCATGTAGGACACTTCAAGTAGGATTTATAGGAGCTCTATCACTCATAGTTAAGTGAAAAGCAATGATTGTGGATAAAGTAAAATTTCAGACCTCATTTGGATAATGTAGAATAACTTTGAACAAAATCAATGTGGAAGAGAAATTTGAAAAGAGGGTTTAGGGCAACATTTTCTATAAAAATTTCAAATTTCTTTAACATTTTTTTGGTGAAATTTGTTCATAACTTTTCATTGAAGGCTCAAAATCTCAAAGGAAATCTTCAAAATGAAATTAATTTGATTTCAAAAAAAATTTACCTCAAAGCTATTTGGAAAAATTTATTCTACTATGCCAAATGAAGTCTAAAATTGTACTTGGAAGATGATTAATAGATTGCCAAATCAACTGAGGAATATTGTTTTAATCAAATCACGATAATTACATTAATTTTTGTTTAGAAGATTGTTAAATGAAGGCAATCCAAAACAAAATTGTTGTGATCAATGTAAATGTGTTCGTGTTTTGTTGATTAGGGCTTCGTTCTTTAGTGATGTAAGGATCATCATGTGGTGTATGACTAGCCTTATAGAAAAGGTGAACATACTATTCATTACGCAGCTAATATTAATGAACTCCAATCAATGATATTGGTACTAGTAGTAGTAGAATATTATGGTCTTGGAAAGAGTCATGAAGATGCAAATGGTTATACTTGAACAACTATAATATTTACAATTTGCAATAGTTTGATCTATACTAAATATGAGCTTAAAAATAACTATAATTTGATTGTTGTAGCCATAGTACAATCAAGAATATAGTGTGTAAAAATCTAGATATTGACTACAAGAAGAGTCTCTTCTAGCTCTAATCAATCATTTCCTTTACTATTATAGACCCAAATTTTTACTAATGAGATCTAACATTACAATGATTTGAAATAGAAGTGATGTTATTTTAATTCTTAAAAATCGTAAATCACAAAGTGGAAACTACTCAAAGTACAAATTCCATATATAATAATCTTATTGGATGAAGAATTTAGAAAAGAGTTGGAAGCTTGATAATGTACCCAAAAGAGGCATACCACCTTGGGTCAATGTATTTGCTCCTCCCCCTATACTCTCAAAAATTTATAGGCCGTTGATTGTTTTAAAAAAAATGCTTACTTTTGAAATGACCATTGATCTTGTGAGATCTAATTTGAGCCGTCTAAATTTGAATACAAATATGAATATGGAAATAAATGTTGAGTATGGATACAATACTATATATGAATATGCAATAAATATTGAATATATATATAAATATAGGATATAAGATACAAATACAAATACGGGACACAGGATGTTGTTTGTCCCATATTGTTAGTCAATTACATTCCTTACTAAAAATTATAAGACGGAGGGGGGGGGGAGGTATGAAAAAATTAAAATTTTAAATTATTTTGGGTGCACAATCACTGTGCACCTTAAAAAAATTTAATTTTTAAAATTAAATTATCTTGGCTTGTGAAGATATGCCATGTGTACCCTAATGCAAAAAAATTTAATTTGATTATAGTGCAGTTATTGCCTCTTTTGGGTGCACAATTTGTCACACAATGCAATGCATCCAAAAGAGGCATTAACTGCCTACCTACATTGATATGGAATTGGAATTAGAATTGGTATTTAACCTTTACACTATGAAGCTCCAAGCCCTACTTATAGCACCCTTCATTCACTTTCTACAATCCCCCCAAGTTGAAGTCTTGCCTTCATTCAAAATTTAGATCAAAATGCAGATTTTTACGTTTTTAATAGCAAAGTCAATAGAAGCGATCCAATATTATTTTATTTACTAAAACATACTTTTCTACTAGTGAGAGGATTGAGAATTAGGACACAGTGGACACTAGTACTTGTAGCTTCCAAATTAAGGTAAATACACCTAAAACTTATAGAATAATTAATCTAAGATGTTTAAATTATTATATTGAATTTTTCTTTGGGACTTGTAGGTAGTTAGAAGGAAATTTTAGAGTTTCTAGAAATACATTTTTAAAACAACGTATGAAAAAATTAGGAATTTTCAATGTGTTGAAAATAGGTGTTTCCAAAATGAATATTAGACTCTTTTCAATAATGGAATCACATTCTAGGCTACAATTGATAAATATGAATTTTAAAATAGTGTTGGTTTTAGATTTAACTAAAGCCTTATCTTATGTGGGTAATTTTCCTTTTTGGATTGGAGATGGAAATAACTCCAATTCACCAATTACATTGGCATAACTTAAGGGCCTTTTCATTTTGGGTCCCATCTTCAATTGTATATATTTTGAGATACACAAGGACAACCATTATATACGTTGGTAGAAAAGGAAGTTGTATGATCTTACCTCTAAATTTTTTTGGTTCATGAATCATTTTTTAGATTGTTAGAGTATAGTGTGTGTTAATATGACATGACTATTGATATAGCACAAAGGTTGTGCAAACAATGATGGACAAGGAAGACAAAAAAGTGAGTGTTTTTGATGATAGCACTCTATTTTAGTGTCTACTTTTGTAGTTGTTAGGGTGGCTTAGTGGTCAATGAATGTGGATTGCTGATTGTCTCTAATTTGGCGATTTTTTTTTGCATTGGATTTATTTTGACACCTTGAGTGTGATTCCAACTATTTGAAGGAGTTGCACAATAGTGGCAATGCATTTGTACAAACTTATCAATGGTGAAAGTTTTAATAGCAAAAGTCTAAAGGCTCAAACATTGTTCAGTACAAGACAAAGTAATTAGTTTACATAGTTTTCAAAGAGATTCCCCGCTTGAAAGTTGACAAACATATAGCCTTTAAACCTCAACCACAATCAACGTCACTCTCCAAACTCTAGAGATATTGCATAGTTGGACAAATATTTGCCCACTTGCAATAACTCCAAAGTCTATATTCTACCATTAGTAGTAATCAAATCAATTGAAACCAAAACAAGCAAATAATCTACTATTGTATTATATTGATTATAGCCATAGTCAACATCGACTAGTCTCTATAAGAAACCTATATTTTTTTGACATGCCTGGATTTTTTGGAATGTATTTTTTTTATATCTATGTTAACATTTAGTTGTTATAATGTCAAAAATAACATTTGATGAGCATCATAAAAAACATAAAAACAACTAAAAGTCAATGTAGATATTAAAAAAAATACATTCCAAGAAATCTAAGGATGTAAAAAAAAACACTTGTTTCTTATAGAGAGTAGTTCAATGGCATCATGAACCACAAGAATTTGAATCCAACATTTCAGCAACCAACAGGAATCAGTCACCTTCTCAAATTCCACAACGAGATGTAAACCAATAAAATTTCAAGTGCATAATTTCACGCTATGCTAGGTAGAACTCCTTTATAGAAGGTTTTGCCTACATCGGCACTAATTGGTAAATAAACAACTTATGCAACAAAGAAGGAAATGCCGTCTTTAGTGCATTACATGACACATCAACATCACTCTAAACAGTCCAACAAGTTAATTTATTACCCGTCTACAAGCTCCCTCATAGCATGTTCAACCAATTTTCATGGTTCGTCGTTGTACAAATCAGTTGTTAAATACTATTGAAATAGATTCTACCGGGTTAACTTTGAATGATTCAAAATTGAAAAGAAAAACAAACTTACAAAGGAAACGACTAAGCTTTGTTTGGAATCTTCCATTGCTTAGAAGTAACTTGTCTAAATTCCAATACCCAAAACGCTTGCAAATTTACATGTGACATATACATGTAATAATATAGTTTCTCATGATCCGTTCTCGTCCGTGGACGAAATTGTGTAGAGCTTGTTTTCTAGACCAACCGATTCTATTGCATAGTGTACACATGCAATTGTTGCAAGTATTATTAACATTACTGTCAAAGCTCAAACATGGAGTATGTGGAGTCGTCGTCACACATTAATCTTTCTTAGAAATCCTCATGGCAAGACCAATCCAAGAAGAACTGAATCCCAATGAAAGATCCCTGGATTTGGTTGGAGCAAGCAAGTGTCGACGACTATCAGACTAACCAACTGAGATGAAATTCGCTGCGAAGGTCAAGGTAACTGGAGAGAACATGGGCGTGAGACCAATTCCCAAACACCCAACTTGCCGATACTATTCTAATGTCACCCTTGCTTGTAGCTTAATTAGTAAGTCTTTGTCAAACATTTCTCTAAGAATCGTAGTAGACACAAAACAACCCATAAGCTTAGAAAATGTCTTCATAAAGCGTTTCTCCTCTGTCCAACAGTGATGAGAGGGAATGTTAATTTGATAACCATGACGAGCAGTTTGTGTGTGCCATCACTGTCGCTGCAAGCCTTTGTACCAAGTCTATCTGGAAATATCCTTAGACATCACCCGCAATAGAGCCATACATACTATTGTTCACAATTTCTAGTCTCTAGAAGGAGTTTGACTGTAAGTACCAAGTTGAACGATTTTGTAGTTGTGATCAATTCAGAGCGTAGGATGTTGGAATTCAAGTAGGGAACAAGTACTTTGACATTTCTAGGGAATCCATCACTGCCAAGGAGAACTTACTCTTGTTCAAGTTCCTTGATCTCTTTTCCAAGAATTTCTCACTCGATCCGTCGGCAAGATGTGCGTTCCTACTCTTTGGATTCTGCGGTGGACTTAGAGCAAGGGTATGATCCTGATGTGCATTTGAGGTGTGCTGGCGAGGAAACACCAACATCGTTGTCATCGTTGACACTGAGCAAAGGCTCCTCGTCGTTAAAATTCCAAGCAAAGTCTCCACACAAGCCTAGCTCTCAAATGATGGCTTACATGTTGTTGTCCTTGTTGAAGGACAAGGTTGAACACTTCACTGTTTTCAAGGATGACGTTGAGCACCAGTTCCATGGGCCGCAAAAAAATGACCAAGATCCTTTTTTCCTCCACTAGGTGTGACCTTTGGTAAGTAAAATACAAGGTTCCCACAAACTCAATTAGAAAATGTAAAGCTGCAAGTTCTGGGGAGAGACATGAAAAGACCAAAGAGTCATTTCTCGGTTCAACAATTATACCCGTCTTCCCAAAGTTTCATCACAACTCTACCATGCAACAAAAGCGCCAAATAATAAGCACACAGAACAACCAATTTTCCGAATCGCAAGCATTCGAAGAATGTCTACTCTTTTTGGAGTCAACAAGGCCATTGATCTTGGAATATTGGTGAAAATTCCACTGCTCTTTATCACTCTACGATCTCTAGCTCCACCTCTTCCCTTGCACCACGTTTGTCACTACCACTGCCAAGCACACAAAAGTCATTGCCCTTCCGTCACCACATCTGACAACGCCACACCTTCAGATAGATGACTCCATCCATCCACACCCGAAGCATTGTGTGGGGGCCAAGCATTGCACTCCCCTTATATAAGGGACATGCCATCTTCTCAAAAAAATGGTTCCTCAAAGGACTCCCTCCTCCACTATGGAAGGGTAGCAATGGGAATGGCCTTGGGCTTGGATGACTCCTCCCACAATCCCCAAAAAACCCCACACAAAACCCCCGTCACAAAATCCTACATTCAAACAATCCCTCGCGCAATACACAAACACGCCCTGATGGTGGAACTAGAACACCAAAATTTGAACTCCACTTTGAATTTCATCGCGAGCGCTCCAATCTAAATATGGCAATGCGAGGAAACCCAAGATATCAAAATGAATACGTGCATACCATCAACATTTTGCCTGTCTTGGATGCGATGGGCAAGCCACAAAGCCGTTCGATTTTCTAACGTAGTTGGAAACCCTGGTTCTCAGGTTTGCAACAAATTTGGCTATAGTCATCGTCTCCAAGTACTTCCTCCTCGTCCTTGAGCTCTTCATTCTCGCCATTGGCATCATCATCTTTTGCGGGATTCTTCTCTTCAACATCTTTCTCACTTACCTCCTATCATGAAGAAAATGATCAAAAAGGGTACTAACTAATTAGAATCTCTAGTGCTCAAACTATAAAATTTCAAGAAAACGGATTACCAGAACGGCAGAGTTGATACTCCTTTTACATCACGATGTAGAATGTGATACGCTCCATTCCAAGAGATCAATATTCAATTGTTACAAGTTGCTTCGTCTTTCAGGAGTCCTGGCTCCAATGAATGCAAGTTGATCTAGTCTACGTAACTTTGGAATTCAAATGCATACTTCTCTAGCGAAAACAATTGTTTTAGGGAATTCCACTACCTCTTTATTACTTCATTACAAAGCATATTCGCCATACCTTGTCACAAAATGGGTTAAAAACCTCAAAGCAGTAGAAGAGAATTAGAGACTCACCAGGTTTTGCCAAACTTGTTTGCAACAGCCATAGGAGTGAAATCCGGAGGCAAGATCCCCTTCTCTAGCCACGACCTCCAATGTTGATCACCACCATTAGATCAAACAAAGTGCATGCGTGTTCATTTTCATCGACAAATAACACTCTGAAATAACGAAAGAATGAAGCAGATGAAAAGATTGGAAGACAAATACAACCTTAACCCACAAGCTTGGCTACAAATGAAGCACTGGTTAATTTTAGCATAGAATTCAGGGGCACACGGTTTGCTCTTTCGTTGATTCAATGTTGATTTCAATTTCAACCAGAGTACCCTTTGCAAAACCGACGTCATTGTGTTTTCCAATAGTCAAATCCAAAGAACAACCGGTAACTTCCAATTAAACCAAACAAGCAAAGGAGAAAACACATGCACACAATTTAGATCATTTAATTTCTAACCAAAAAAATCCTTCTAGAAACATATCCGCCTTTGTTGTGATTTTTCGAATGTAATACGAAGAATATTCCCATGCTTTCTGGACATGATGTGGCCAAGCCACCAACATTTCGTCTCTATTGAATATGGTGTCAAAGTGAGGAAGCAATGCGAGTGGAGTCATCGTCCTTCGTTCGCCACAGCCAACGACACCACACCTTACAACCCTCGAACAGAGGACGGACAGATGACCCCGTCGATCGATCGTACTAGACATCCCAAGCATTGCGTGGGGGCCAAGCATTGCACTTTCCATATATAAAGGACAAATTGTCTTCTCAAAAAAACAGGTCCTTAAAAGGACTCCCCCCTCTTCCATGGAGGGGAAGCAATGGGAATGGCCTTGGGCCTGGGACTCCTCCCACAATCCCCCAAACCCCCCACAAAACCTTGCATTCAAACAATTCATCCAGTAGTATACAAATACAATCCAATAGTGGAATAAGAACACGAGAATCAAGCTTCGCTAGCTTCCAAGTTCGTTGCTGGTGCTTCAACCCTAGAATGGCAATGCAAGGGTACTCAAGATATTACCAAGAATACATGCATGCCAACAACATTTCCACTCTCTTGAATGCGGTGGGCAAGTCAGGAAGCCATTTGATTTTTCAAAGTAGATGAAAACCCTAGTTCTTAGGTTAGCAACGGGATTCTCTTAACAATTTGTGTTTCCTCTTAAACTTTAAGGTAATACTTTTTGGCCAAAATAGAAAGGTCTGCAAGAAACCTCGACAAAGTCGGGACAAAAATTTCAAGTTACAAAAAAACAGTTCTGCTTGCTCACAGGGAAAAGAAGGTGGGGTCCATCCTGCTTCTTATGAAACATGATGTTGCCATCGTCATCGCGAGGCCCAAACTGAGGGCCTGGTCCTTGGCTATAGGCCCTACCACGCCCACAACCTCAAGCATCCATCTTATTCCAAATTCAAAGAGCATTTTGAATCAGCGAGCGAGTGGCATCAGTCACAAATTCGAGCAATTCAATGCAATGGACACAAAACTCCAACTTGTCCGCAATCCTGTCTCACATTGTTAGGGCTTGTCGCTAGAAACACAAGGCACCTACAACACATGTGATCGGCGTCATTCATTGTGAAATTGCATTGGAATTGCAATGGAGAGTTGAACAAAACACACAACAATCTATTGGTGTTTAGCAACGAGAATTTGCAGGTACTCACACAAAGTTTCTTTGCCAGGGGAGTAGGGTTTAGAGTTTAAGAACGTGGGTGCCGGCTCTGTTTGGGCCTGGCCTATCTTCAATCAAAACCATACCTACTTGATAAGTATCCACGGTGTTACTTTCGTCAATTGCGGGTATTGGTCTTGTGGGCAAAATCTTCATCTTTGAGTATTGAAAACCAGGTTGTTGTTGTTTTCATTTCTTATGAAGTGTCAAAGTGGTGATATTTCATTTTATTGTGGAGCTTCAAATCTCAACATTCATCTACATATTGGATAGAAAATATCATACTAACTCATAATATATATCTGTCATTCTATTTTCATCCATTATTTAGCAATTTCATCCACTATTTAAATTTTTTTTGAAGTTTATTGATAATTTCATCCAAAATTTTATTGTTTTTTTCCTATAGGCTTGGTACTAGGCCAAAAAATTTGGTGCAATTTTGCACCAAATCACTAGAAAAAAAACCCTTGGTGAAAACAAGCCTATTATAAGTAAAATCCACATCATTGAAAGAATTTTAATTTTATTCCATGTAAAGACTAATGTGAGAAATAGAGAGAGGATTTGAAATTTTCTTTTTTTATGATGTATAATTTTGTTATAATTCTTTGAAGTGTATTGCCCAAGTTGTCTAACCAATCTCTAGATTATAATTCCAAAACCACTAAAAAGTGTATTCAATATGGTCATCTTACTACTTGAAGCAATCACAATATAACTTAATATGGTTGCATTATTTTCTAACATGATCATGACATGTATTAATAAAACAAATGCTTTTTTGAAATTAATTTAAACTAAAAAGGTAGACTAGTTCCTATTGGAGCACATATTAGAGTTACTAACAACTCCTTCACCATCACATATCGAAGGCATTGAATGTCAACACTCATTCACCCTAATTATCTAAAATCTCATTTATTGCAAATTTTTTGTCATTTGTGGATGTAACAGTTAAATGGGTCATATATTTAGGTGTTTGTTTTGGATAGTTTGCTTGCCATGGGCTATTTTACCTTAATTGAGTTTGGTACATAGTGGGTATGACTTTCTAAATGAGGCTTTTTTAGATCTATTATGTACGTCCTCTATTTTCAAATAATATTACTGTTTTTTTTAATAAAATATAGAGGAAATAGTAGTATCTTATTATTGTGAATTAGAAGGGACATCAAAGAGCATTGGAGGGGGGGAGTAGAGAA
The DNA here is from genome assembly GCA_947034885.2 of Thuidium tamariscinum. Classification (NCBI taxonomy): domain Eukaryota; kingdom Viridiplantae; phylum Streptophyta; class Bryopsida; order Hypnales; family Thuidiaceae; genus Thuidium; species Thuidium tamariscinum. Next base: position 10,496,833 of record OX344756.2, read on the forward strand.
TGTTGACATTTCTCACGATAATTTTTGACCAAATTATAGTTCTCTATAGAAAATCAATTCAAGCAATTGGAATACAAATAATGTTTCTATGAGTGGGAATTCAACAATTGGGAGTTAAAATCATTGAAATCTCTTTGTTGTTTCATTTTCCTATCTACTTTAATAGAAACAAATACTAAATGGATTCCAACTAGAATTACAATTGAAGTAAAGTTGCTTGAAAATAAATTCAAATTTGGACAAAATTTGAATGGGTTGATTGGATTAGCTACTATATCATCAGTTCTCTACATTAGAAATTTGTCATAGTGCAACATTGTCATCATCTACATAAACAATTGTAAGCAAAGTTGTACAATTTAACCATTCAAGATCATCCTAATCCAGTGGACAATAGTGGTGAAGTATCCAAAAGTTATTGTAATGGCGTGATTGTAGGTTTGATACCTAGCCGCAATAGATTCTTGACCTTGCATGAAATCAACTTCTTTTCTTGATAGAAAACTTTTGTAGTTAGTTTCTTAACCCCTAAAGGACCAACATGCCTTTTTTTTGGCAACATAGTGATTTTGGGCGGGTACATGTAGCTAGAGATTTTCATATTTTGGAACCAAACTTTAATAGAAGGTGTGGACGAGGAGTATCTTCCAAGCCCAACAATTTTTGTGACTTTTGACTACATGGTTGAAAAGTTATCGCACAAAACGTTGTTTGTTTCTCAACTCGGGCAGTTTGGGGAGATCAGAAAAAATCACTTTTTTTGGAAATAAAAATTTGAAATTGGTTTTATTGATTTATATATACATGTAAAGCTTTGAATCATTCCATTTGGATTAATGAATCAAAAGTTATGAAGGATTTTAGTTTGTGGGTAGTTATGGATTCTCTTCTCTAAAATAAACTTTGAAATCCTTTATTTTACTCAATTTTCAATATTTTTGAAAAAAAATAAAAAAATAGGGTGAAGATTGTTTATTACAACATTTGAACCATTGGGATTGGCATTTTTCAATTCAATAAATAAATTGTTACCATTTTTGTATTTTGAATCATTCTCTACTTCTTTCTTCTTACTATTTTTTTTGTACATGTTGTACAATTCCAAATGATATGAAAATTTTCAAGCATGTAGCCAACTTGAATTGGAGAATAAATCCAAAGAGTTGAAACCATTTTGGACATTTTTTCATACAAATGTGACCTTCTGAAGTGCAGCTGCCCGGGTTTTTGCAGTGGAAAAAAAATGATTTTTGTAACTTCAAACACTAATATCTTGCAATCTACATGGCGGAAATTTCTGAAATTTTTTCTACATCTTTCCAAACTAGTGCACTAAGAGATCTTATGGTTACATGTATCAAAAAATGTTTTTTTTTAAAAATTTGGTAGGTGTCCTAGAAATGACAGTTTTGGAGTAGTTTTGGTGGAAACATAGTTGCGGTCCTTTAGGGGTTAAACATGCTAGTTTTAAAAGTTTTATAATTTAACCATCCTAAATTAATGCTTAATTGTTACCAAAGTGATTGAATGTGTTGAGGTTGGAATAAAACCTTGATAGCTTAATTGATGTTCTTCAAGATCTAATCATCCACTTGCGAAAACTCTTCGTATGAATCAATTTATTATTTACAATGAATGAAAATTTGGAATCTATGCGTGAATGCAAAGACCTCCAACTAGATAGGAACATCAAAAAATATAGAATTATCCAACTAAAAAATATTTAAATAGTTGATATATTTTTAATAAACCTTAATAATCTCAAGGACTAAGTCAATTGTTTATTATTTAAGTTATTTTGACAAATTGTCTCTAAAATTGACTTGGCCCAATTGGCACCAACAAAGAATTTTTGAAGTTTTAGGGATAGCATTTTGTCAATTCTATTTGACAAAGAGCTTCTTACTATAGTAAACTATATATTAGAAATGAATCAATTTCATTAAAAAATATAGTTCAAGTGTTGAATAAGAGTCTTCATATTGCATTTGATTGTTACATCTAATTGATCTAGTTATAGAAATTGTATAAGATGAATTAATTTGGACAAAATTTGAACTCAAATGTAATGTAAAGTGTATATCTAAGTCCGAAGGAAGGGGTGAAATGCATAGAAAAGGAATTCTTATTCAATTAACCCCTACATGCAAAAATTGCATTTTTTTTGGCAATATAGCGATTTTAGGCAATTCACTACAAATGGAGTTTTTTTTGTTTTTTTTGTTTTTTTGTTTTCAAAGTTTTTACACAATATGCATCCAAAGAGTAGCTTTAAGGCTAATTCTTTTTCATAATTTTTGACTACATGGTTAAAAAGTTAATGGATGATATGTGATTTTGTTGCTAGACAAGTTGCCCGAAATGATCAAAAATCATTCATTGAACATTTTTGAAGAAAATGATGAAATTGTCCAAAAAATAAGATTGTCCTTAATTTTCTCATAACAAATCCAAATGGATTGAATCAAAGCTTTTCATGCCAACAAAATTATAATCTTTGAGAAGAAATTTTCATTTTTCTTAAGACTAAAATTTCCAAATGAAAATTTGTTGCCTATTCATACTTATTTTGAGCTTATTTGGGCATAACTTTTGTTTCCAAGCACTAATTGAAAAAAAAGAATTATACTCCCATCAAGCCAATCACTTTTTCTATCTTCAAAATTTTTTCTAAAAATCAAGATAAAAATTGGGCCTATAAGGACTTGCCTAGAACCTCTAAAAGAACAATCATGGCAAATTTTGTTGAAATGGCAGTATTCCATATGCCATTTTTTAGACTCTACAATCTAAATTGAAAGTTGTCATCTAGGATAGGTATAGATTTCAAAAATCTATGACATATTTAGATTTCTACTTGTGTGAATGCATGGTTTACAACATCTTGGACAAATTTAGATTTTGGACATCTACAACACATATAGATTTCCAAGATTTGTGACAAATTTAGATTTTAGATTGCACGTTTTAAACTATAAAAAGCGTCAAAATAATGGAATTTTGCTATTTCAATGAAATACTCCATACTAGTCCTTTAGGAGTTGAAAGCTAAAGGTTGCTATGCCTCACATTGTCTAAATAAGTTCTTGACTCCAATGGCTATGCCAAGACTAACATAAGTTTTTCACCTCTGCCCTTGTCTCAACTTTCATTTGAAAACTATATGTAAAGATATAGATGGTATGGGTACATTGGAGTGAGTACATGCTCTTTAGCTAGTTGTCTCATTGAGAAGGGCCTTGTTGAATATTGACCTTCAGGATTCCTGCCCAATTGAATGTAAGGTAGAAGGCTCTTAAATGGAGCGGGTTCTAAAATGGTGCCCTACCTTAAATGTACAATACTTGTACATGTTTCTTTTTCATAGCCTTCAATAGTGTACTAACAATGTACATTTTAGCTAGGGCACCATTTTAGAGCCCTATGCCCTTTCAACTTCAAAATTTGATAACTAATTCCACAAAGCTCAGAAAAATATGAAACGACTTGGGTTAGATGTCAATTCTACTTGTCTTTCAAAGAAAATTTATTGAAAAATATTTCTAGAAGTTTTACCTCCCTGAAATTCTGTTTCAGCCCTTAGATGGTCCATTACAGGACCTCTTACCTTACTTTATGTGTGGAACTCTAGCTGCAGTCCAAGGACGAGGAGAAATTGAATTCAGCGGTGCTTTGAGCAACAACTATCATATCTGAGAAAAAAGGCATGGCGAGTATATATGCCTGGCGGGGTGGTGTTGATTGGAGCGATTCCAACTGAGACAGCGATTAAAGAGACTTCCTATATCGAGCATCAGCAGAGGTTTCCTATCCATACCCGGCTACTGATGATCCTACGACGCATGTTGATGATGTCGGCGACCGAGGGTGAGCTTAGCCAGGACCGAAGCGTCGGCAACTCAACCAGGGTCCACTCGTCTCGGAGGGGATTCATTCTAGGCAACTTGCTATCCACACCCATTTCGGTACATCCACAGGAAAATAATGAAAGATCCTCCAGATTTGTAATCTCCAGAAGGCAACCGCATATATACTTGATCGATTCGCCCAGGTGTTCCTCAATCCGACAGACAGCGTGGCTGTCGGTGTTTTTCGCTGATCATTCGAAAGATTTTAGCTTGAGCTTGATTGAATTATCAAGACGGCCAGAATCAGTAGCCAAGTACTATCAACGCAGTTGTGTAGGGGTAACGAGGATGTCCGAGTGCACAGAGCAATCATCTTCTTCTGACAGCAAGTGAAGCTTGTCTCTCTCGCCCATTGGCAGGAATGCGGTACACACAGTCCACGTCCAGAGTATCTCTTTTCCATGTTGATTGTCATGCAGTGTAACTTCTAGTATATAAGGTAGGTCACCCCATTACTAAACAGATTTGCTATCTAGCTATTTTGGAACGCTATTTGTCAGCTCCCATAGTTTTCAAAAGATTGAGAAGTTTGAGCCTTTGAGGGAAGTCATTTTGCCAAAAGAATGAAGACATTTAAACAAGAAGTGAATTTTCTATGATTTTTCAAAGTTGAAGTGTTAAATTAAGAATAGATCCTTGTTTAAGTGTAGGTTAACATGTGTGCTCCCCAAGTGCATTGCCATTATGATAAAGGGTTGCTAAGCATTAGAGAAAATATGGACTCTGTGGAGGGCCGCTAAGAGGTGCCGGAGAGACCCATCGAAAACATTTATTTTCACTTTGACAGTTTTTTTCCCCTATTGACGTTCGTGTCAGTTTTGTTGTTGTCAAAGCATTTAATCGTCAAGGAAATGCAAAAAAAATTCAAGTTGCAGCTTCGAGCTTCCAGGTGGATTGTGAAAGAGGGAACTTGTCATCTCTCCCTAACAAATCTAGAATTAAAAAAGAAGAAATGCTTAAGATATTCACACAAGCTGAAAGGCATCTCTGTTAGCAATTTCGTCCTTTCTATAGCTCAGTAGAGGTGCAGTAAAAGACTAACTTGTCAAAGTCTGGCCGCCCTCCATAGAGTCCATATTTTCTTTAATGGATTGTGGTGATGGATGAGCTATTGATAGAAATGAGAGGGTCTTGTGAATGGTAGAATTGGATGGATGGTGGTATTGGGCAATTCAACCTCAAACCTCTCTCTAAACTAATAAACCTTTGTACAATAATTTGTCAAACCAATTATTCATAAATCTAGAAAAACAATTTCAAATTTCTATTTTCTTAAGAAACAATTTTTTAAGAATTTTTTGGGGTGCTTACATATCATGTCATGTAATAACTTTTTAACCATGTAGTCAAAAGTTATAAAAATTGTTAGTACTTCTTGAACATAAATATGAAATCATCAAAGAAATTTAAAAAAAGAAAATTTATTCATAGTAAGTTGTCTAAAATTATTGCTAAAAAAAGTTAAAAAACTGCAATTTGGGTGATTGCAAGAATAACGTGTCCTATTTGTTGTCCCCTAAGCCTTGGACAAGTGGTTTTTGGCTCATAATTTTTTCACTCTCTCTTTGTTTGCCGTGAAATTTGGAATGGAAGTACACACTAAAGTTCTTGACATTTGATAAATTTTTGAAATTAAAAAAAATTATTTTACTATTTTTAAATTGACCCCAATTGGATGTCTACCTTGGCCATTTTGAGGGTTTTTAGTACTATTTCCAACCCTAAATTGCAAATTTGAAGGTGAAAATTGGAACTCAAAGACTACTATAGTTACACAAGATTGTGAAGAGATTTTCTAAAAATAATAAAGCATTCACCTTCTACATGTGCTCAAAGTGCACTACCAAGGTATACTTGTAGAGAATACAAAATAATTTTTTTGAAGATGGAAATTAGCGAGAAGAAGCACCTTTAAGTAAGAAAAATGTTTTTTTTACTTTTTTGAATTTTTTGAATTTTTTACTATTTTCTAAAAATCAAATTCCAAACTACCTATTTTCTTGTATTTTTCATCACTCTTTGAGATAGCATAACTTTTAGAGATAAATTTTTCTAAGTTAGGATTTTCACCTACATACTATTTAGAGTGCTCTTTAGAGTATTCATATTTTATTTCATTAAAAAAAATTATTTCAAAAGTCTTAGTACTACAGTACTCGGACCATTTTGAGACAAAACCGTGAAGTCATTCCTGCAATCACCCATTTGTGCATTAAGGGATTAAAAAAATTGAGAATATGAAAATTGAGAAGGTTGTTGTCTTTTCTCTTACAATAACAATGAATTACAAATGCATGTCTACTAAAATCCATCAAACATTAAAATATGAAGGAATAGTTTTATGTCCAAAAATTCCAAAAATATATTTAGGGACTATTTTGATGTAAAATAGCCCAAGAACTTTAAACATCATCCGATAGATATCAATAAAAAGTCAAATCAAAATGTTTGATTAATCCTAAAACAACATTTCACATCCAAGCTTAGTAAAACTTCATTGAAGTTTTACATTAAAAGATGCATACATTTGAAAATTTTGAAAATTTTCACATGTATCAGAATACGTCTAAAATTTAATTTCTTGTTTTACAATGAAAAACACCAAATTGAATTTTACATGATTTGATAAACATTTAAAAAAGTCAAAATTATACTAATTATAAAACCTGTTTAAAATAGTATGAAATTGTGTTAATAAAAATGAAAATAATAGTGACAAACATCTTATTGTTATTATAATTGATGTACTTTTTAAGCCAATGTTGTTAGTATGTGAGCATAGAAGTGTGAGCTTATGAGCCTTGAGCCTAATTAACTATAAGTAATTATCTTACACTCATTGAAGGTGTTTATAACATAAACACCTATAATATAAAAGTTTAGAACATAGGTACACTATAACCATTCAGGTGTCTATAATATACACACCTATATTATAGGTGTATAGAATTTTAGGTTCATAGGCTCACACTTCTTATGCTTACATATTAACAACTGTATTTTTTAAGCTAAAGCATAGAGAAATTTGATTTTTAAAAAAATTCAAAGAGAGCTTGGGTATATCCAATTCTTGTATCACATGCAAACCTTTGATATTGGCATTGAAGTGACTTTGAAGACGACTTTTGTAAATATTATGCCAAATTAAAATGGCCAAAATGTAATGAAGTTTATATTAAAATAAAAAATGGGTTGTAGAAAATATTGGTTTCATATTTATTAAAAGAAGAATTTCACAATATATATGAAGAATTCAAACACTTAATTTACATAATTTTCATAAATTTATACAAGTTCTTTCTGATTAAAATGATTGAAATCCATTGATAGTGTTTCATTTAAAATAAAAGAATCTCAAATTTTGTTTAAAGTCCAAAATGTTGGGTAACTTGTCCCACAATACATGTGCTAATGAAGTTGATACAATTACTTTTTTGACATTCAAAGAATATTCATTTCATGTATATAATTATAATTTTGGATTCCTTGTTATAAGGGCTAAAAGAGTTTTCAACATTAAAACAAATTAAGTCCCTTGAGATTGAACCAAAATGAATTATAAGTAATTATAATCAAGGCCATACAATATGACAATGTGTATCTAGAAAAAAGGAGCATATTTTGACTTACTTTTTAAGATGATGTTTTCAAAGTATCACAAAAAATTACAATTTAAACAATTTTAAAAAATTGTCGAAGTGGAATAAATAGTAAATTATTGGACCTACATTTTTTAGTGAAACTTAAAATTATTTAATGTCATTTACTATGTGAAAATTCAGTTTTTTAAATTTCTTATTACACAAATGAAACGGAATTTCATTGCAAAAATAAAGGCAACTTCCCAGCCACAGGTGGCTTGGAGCACAAGGAGAGAGGACAACTAATGCTGAGAGCCAAGACTGACAGACGCAAAGCTGAGAGCCCGTTTCCATTGAGCAGTTGGATGTCTAGGAGCTGGAGGGCACTCCAGAGGGGACAACCAGCCGCTCATCTCTCCCGCTGCTCCACTTTCCGAGGTCACGTTTTATCTGTTTCTCGGTTTGGCATTTGTAGCAGGTTCGGAATACTTGTTGTAGCAAGGATTTTTTGGACGTTTCCTGGGATTGGGGGTCCAGGCAGTCCTTCAAGCTCTCCAGGTTTGCATTTTGGCTCTCCCCGGCCTGGTGGCCTAGAGAGGGACCTGGACGTCCGACTGGAGGTCCAGCTCCCTTCCCAGTCAATGGAAAGGGACTGGACCCATCCAGGACCTAGACGTCCAGGCCCTAATGGAAACCGACCCTGATGGAAACCGGCCCTGAGACTATTCGGGACGCAGCGCAGGGCAAGCTTCAGCAAAACTCGGCCGGCCCAACAGATGAGAGGCAGCCGGTCGTCGCCACCATGAAGAGTCTCAAGGCGGTTGGAAGACGAAGCCGGCGTGGGGGCCGGAGGCCTCCCATTTCGGGTTGCCATCCACCATGGTCGCCATGAGGCCTCTCCTACATCTGCGTTTCACAAAGTTCTCGATCAGTTTGCGTTGCTTCGACTTCCCGCACAGTGCCATTGTTGACCTGGGCCCATTCCATCCTGCCGTAGTGCACCAGGCCTTTCCAAATCATTTCTTTCAATCCATAGCGACCACATCACCGTGGAGCGTGCTTCCATCCAGAGCCTCTTCACCGACAATTCAGGTTTTGACTTTTCAAACGCTCGTGAGGCTTGCAATGTCCTTTGAGAGTTCAGGGTCAGTTTCAACATTCCTCGTGTACCTCCAACAAAACGGTCGTAGTCAGCGAAACGTTTCGATACACTACTTACAGTTAGCTTAGCTCGGCAAGAGAAAATGGCCGCCCAGGCCAGCGCTTCGCAATCACAAGCCCCTCACGCCGCACAAACCCAGGAGTCATGGGTTCACACGGGGATAAGTTTAATTGGGCAGTTATGGTAGCGTCGGCGAACCATAGCTAGACACGCGGGACTTTGCGAGGATCTTCTTTCTTTGCGAATGTCATTGACGAATTGCTGAAAATTGTCGTCACATGTGACGAAAGCCAACGTGGTGACGACGACAGCACTGGACGAGGTGCTTCAAGTTCGAAAGGGGTAGCCGACTGAAAGAGAAGAAGGCATGCAGGAGTGCTTGAAGAGAGCCACAGTACGTAATCTCGTGCCTGGCAGTCGTGGCATGAATTCTGGATTATATTGCATTATTATTGACGTCATGTTCAAGTATATATGGTTTCATGATCCTCCTCCCGATTACAATTGGCGTTTGTAATCGTCAGGAGGTCCGAGCTGAGAGTATACGTACGAGCCTAGTGCATTGAGTCGATATATGAGCGCGAATGCATGAGTTGGAGGTGTGGTGATTGACAGATGCAGAGATCCATTTGCTGGGATTCTTGAATCGAAATCCGGATTTCTTCGTAGAAGGTCGTGTTGATCTTGGTTATTATATACTAGAGTCCGAATTGATGCGGTAATGAAGTAGCGGGTACATATATGAGTCTTGATAGTTGCAGATCTTTCTTAAAATGGGGGGACGCTGCTTGTGATCATTACGCTATTATTTTCGACGTGGATGTGCTGCTAGAGGCATAGAAACCGTTTGCAGAATCGTTGCACGTTAAAATACAAGGTTCCACAAAAGAAAGCCTGTAGGATAAGAACGTTATATATCGTCACGAACGTCCTTTATCAGACTTCAGTCAAACGTCAAGATGAAGACATGGATTCTATGCATGAACTCTCAGGCTCCTGTGCTTGGTGAAGCCCGAACTTACTGCGTGCGGGGTGCTTCTCTTGATATTGATTCCGAATGCTGTTCGAGTAACAAGAAGGAAGGGAAGACAAGGCGGGAGCCCGAAAACGAGGCTGTGACGGGGATGATGAATAAGCTCATGCAGAAGCGGAAAACCATTGAACCGAGCGGTCATGACGATGTAAGTATTCCTTCATTCACTTCTTTCATTTACGACGCCATTCACAGAATCTTGACTTCGTACAGATCGAGCGATTGACTTTTGATGAGTTGTTTATGCATTGGTGAACAATTCTTGCAGACCTTGAAGTTGATAACACTCCTGAGTTCTTTCAGATTTAGTATTCTCCGCAACCGCTTGGTCCGACGATCGACGTCTTTTGAATTTGGATCCCTGCAACTTAATTTCTCTCTTATGTACATCTTTTCCACAAGTCCATGATTTCTTGTTTTGAAGTGCTTGCCCTGGCGTCACCTGAGCAGAGAATAGCTAAGCCATGGGAGGAGCCATTGGTTGCCGCCCACGATCAAGCGAAGCTAGACCTAAAAGCGAAGAAGGAATTTAGGATGGAAGCTGGACGACGTGCAAAAGAAGAGCGGCGGAATTGTCAAAGACAACGTGAGGTAACACTTTTCGCTCATGCACACTCAAATTTCTTTCCGTTATATATCGATCATTGAACAGCCCTAGTTCACGTCATGCCCAATACGCACGGTTCTTGACATTTGTGACCAGTGGGTGATTGCAGCTTCAAGATTTAGCAAATTGTGTTGGTACTGGAACGAAGCCAGGTCACTCTCTCCGGAGTAGCAAATGTAAGACCCTAATCTTCTCCAGTTGATTTAGAAATCAGCGCCTTCATCAGTTCAGTTTTCATTGTCCAATCTGTGTACGTGTAGAAATTAATCTTCTATGTGGAATTTGATGTAGCGTAACTGATATTTGCTGTTTTGCTAAACTCCTCTTCCTGACGCGTGTCCTTTGACACTCTCCTTTAATTGCACAGTCCAGAAGATATTGCGCTTCTCAAAAGATTCGATTAGGGTGTTCCGGTCGCAGAAAATCAAGCACGGTGGACGTATACATCCCATTGCTCTGGAGGCTAAAGGTGAGAGTCAAACAGCTGAGAGGAGCAACGAACTCGTACTGTTTGGAATTGTGCTGCAGTGACTTGAAGCACATTGATGTGTGAGTCCGATGAAATGATCAAGTACTGAATCTGGCTTATCTTTGTTGCACGATTACAGTCTACTGATTCGCAAGATGCAACTTCACCTTGCTTGTTCCCGTGCATGCAGTGATGAATCCTAATGCGAGATCGCTCCGTGGATGCCGCACCATTCCGTCTGAAACCCCAGATTTTGTACTGGCATTAATGCGAGACGCTTCAGAAAGGAGTATTCCAGGATTGAACATTCCGTTCACCAAAGTCGATTCATCTGTAAGCATCCTTGAACTAATGTTTCCAGCTGACGACTGATACCGCTGGTTCTTCATCCCTAAAATTTCGTTTCGGCCTGTAATGAGAAACTGCAACTCTTCCGGACTCCTATGCTAGCTGATATTTTCATCATCTGCACAACTGAGACTTCTGTGTGGAACTTTGCAGAAGGACGAGGAGGAATTCGGGGGTGCTTTGGGCAACAACTATCTGAACAATTATGTCGTTGCGGGTATAGCGGGTGGTGTTTACTGGAGCGATTCCGACTCAGACAGCGATTAAAGAGACGTACGACTTTCTATCGAGCTTCAGCAGAGAGAGATTTCCTATCAATACCCGGCCAGTGATGATCTTACGACGCATGTTGATGGTGTCGGCGACCGAGGGTGAGCCTGGCCAGGGCCAAAGCGTCGGCAACTCAACCAGGGTCCACTCATCTCAGAGGGGATTCATCATACACGCATTATTCAACTTGCTATCCGAACCCATTTTAGGTCATCCACTGGAAATCAAGGACCTCCAGATTTCTGCTCTCCAAGTGGCAATTCAACCGCATGGACAAAGTCGATGGCATCAACTCTGGTGGATTGTGGGTCTGTATTTCCAAATCTTATCTACAACTCTATTCACATTGATGATGGCGAATTTTAAAAAATGGTGATATTCACAATGCCATTTTTCGGACCGTGCAATCCAAACTAAAAGCTAACATCTAGGAAGATATAGAATTTCAAACATCTAAGACATATGTAGATTTACAAAATCTACGACAATTTTATAGTTCGGACCTCGTGGTCCAAAACATCTTGCACTAGTATAGATTTCAGTCATCTACAATACTTGTAGACTTCAAAATTATATGATAGGTTTAGATTTCGGACCTTGCGGTCCGAACTGTGAAAACTACCAAATTAATGGCATATCACCGTTTTAATGAAATTCGCCATAATGACATAGACAAACATTTGTTTGAGGGTGCTTGGGTTGATCCTTGTTTAGTCGAGGAGGGGAAGCCACCTAGGAGGCTAGGACTAAGGTGGAACCCTAGCTAGCCAAGGAGGGTTGCCTAGGCAAAATTCATTGAGTTCACTATTTATTATATTTTAAAAATTTTGTTTAACCCCTAAAGGTTTTTGACTATGTTTCCACCAAAATCATTACAAAACTGTGATGTCTAGTACAAGTGCAACTTTTTTGAAAAAAATTCATATTTTGACATATTTAATTGTAGGATCTTGTAGTTAGGTGGTTTGAAAAGATGTGGAAAAAATTTCAGAAACTTTCACCATGTAAATTGCAAGATATTAACATTTGAACTAACAAAAATCCTTTTTTTATCCCTCCTAAAATTCAGGTAGCTACACTTCACAAGGTCATAATTGTATGAAAAAATACTCAAAATTATGGTTAATCTTTGAATTCATTTTACAATTCAAGTTGGCTATATGCATGCTCAAAAATTTTCAAATCATTTTGGAATTGTACAACATATAGGAAAAAAATAGTAAGTAGAAAGAAGTAAAAAATGCTTGAAAATACTAAATTCTAAACAATTTATTTATAAAAATGAAAAATGACAATCCCAATGGTTAAAATATTGTAATGAACAATCTTCACCTAATGTTTTAGTTTTTTTTCAAAAATACTAAAAATTGAATTAAGTAAAGAATTTCAAACTTTTTTGTAGTTGAAATTCTATAACTAAGATTCCTTATAACTTTTGACTCATTTATCGAAATGGAATGATTCAAAGCTTTCCACATAGATAAAAATCTAATTAACCTATTTCAACTTTTTATTTGTTAAAAAAACAATTTTTGAAGAATTTATTTTTGCTACCTAGACTACCCGTAGTTCAAACAAATCAACTTATCACTTAATAACTTTTTCTCTACAATTTGAAAAGCTAAAAGTTTTTTTGCTACTGCAAGATACTCCTTGGACACTCCTCTTCAGAAAGTTTCGTGACCAAATACCTTTTTCCCACCAACTACTAGCCTGCCCCAAAAATGGATGTTGTCAAAAAAACGTTGGCTAGGGCTTTAGGGGTTAATTTCCCTTCTATTTAATATTTAAATATTTCTAGAAATAAAACTAATATTATTATTCATCCAAGGCAAAACCTCACGGTCACATAGTTCTTGTTTATTTTTCCAACTATTATTCATCAAAATCCCATATTGAACCGTAACTTCAAGTACCAAGTCTAATAGTTTTGAATTCCCCTATTTCTTAAATTCTGAAGAAAAAATTTTATACATTTTTTCTCCAAATTTTTCCTGATGTTTTCTATTTGCCACTGGTTTATTTTTCCCAAATAATTCCACACTATACATAATAACTAGCCGCCAGATTTTTCCTAGCGTTACCGTGCTACTGCTGCAAGTAGCCAGCAATTGGCCACGGTGAATTGACCCCCTTATTGCCCCACCCGAGCAAACCTAGGAATTTTTTATTTTTTGCAAATTTTATTTTTTGCAAATTCTGAATTCATATATGGAATAGAGGCCCTCAATTAGCTAAGAAGCGTGAAGAAAATATGCGGCACAAAATAGGGGGCAATTTACTCAACCTGCTGTTGACTGGGGCAATAAGGAGGTCAGTTCTCCCGCCCGCCGGCGATTGTGGACACTCCAAACTGCAGGGAACCTGAAAGCCATTCAGTAAAGCCCTCCCCTGCACCAAAGCAGCTCCGAAAGAACCTCTCCGAAGAAACCAACCCTTCTGGAAATGCAGCTCTGGAACTGTCTGGAAAGCCCTCCCCGAGATACAGCCTGTCATACAGTACTCCGTAGTTTCTTCACGGAGGTCCTCTTTTGTACTGTACTGACGGCATCACGACACGATGCACCCGACCTGGGTGTTGACTGATCTCCAAGTCCGCCCGTCCACACTCCACAGCGAATATTTTGAAGGATATTGCTAAGTTGTGCGACACGCTCTTCTAAGTCGCTTTGTTGGCTACTTCTGCTCCAGTTTGACTCTCCCTATTGGTTCCTTTAGAGCATCCCCATGCCTGCACGCCAAAGGGTTGAAAAATGATAATGTAGCGTGTTTGCCCTATGAAACTGTCCTAAGTCAGGCACTCCAAACAAAAAATATATCCAGCAAACACTTCAAAGTAACTATGGCACTGAACGTTTGTGTTTGTTCCTCGTGGCTCACTATCTTGATTTTCACAATTGTGGCACACTCTTAGGGAATGTTCAGCCATTCGGAACTCGGAGGCCCAACACTTGGCCTAACATTTTTCACCTGACTTTATAAAAATAGTTCTTTGACTTGGGAGACGTGTTTAGTGAGTGAATTAAGAGTGTAGGCATGGGGCATGAAGCACCTTCATTAGCCATCAGCCCATGTCAAACCCCATTTGGCGGCGCCCCTAGTTGAGGGGTCTGGCATGGGGATGCTCTTACGGTTTCACTAATCATGGATTTGGTGATTAATTATTTTTTTTAAGTTTGAAAATGAGTTGTTGTTGACAACATTCAAAATTTTCTCTACGACATTCTGGCGAAGCTTCAATTTGGTGCCAAGAAGCACCATGTCAACATTTGAATTGTTCAATTTTGTTCAAAAAAATTCTTGGCGGCTAAACACAACCTACGTAGTAAAATTTGAAATGTCAGATCAAAAACCACACAATGCACTTTCCCCTCATAAAGAAACTGACGTTGAGCCATGGTCACCTTCAAACAATTGCAAGATAAGAAATAAATTGAAACACAAGAGAAGCAGTGTAAGGAAGATGAGAATTCATTTGTGGTTAGCGGCTCCAATGCTCACAATTTATAGCATGACGTCGTCTCTATTTCAAAGAATCACATATTCATTTCACAATGTGAGAAGCATCCGACTACATTGCTAAATTGTAAACAATCTAAAGTTACACACCAAGAATGCTTCAATCTAGACCTCTATCAATTAGTCCTTTGTACCTTCAAGCCTAATTAGCAATTGCCTACTAATCTTCACCTAATTCACTTAATTTCATCTTTTTAGGAACACCTGAAAGCTACAAGCTCAAAACCTGTACACCACAATCCACGAACAAACAAATCCGAGATCCTCAGAGCTTCCATGGTGGTTAGCTACATGAGGGAGCACACAGACTGAGCCAATTGCAACAATATAATGATCGCAATGAACATTAATGCCCTGGCAAAACATATACCAAATATAGGCACATGGCTTCCAAAAAAAGGAGAGGGGAATTGAGTTGGTGACCTCCAGTCCCAAAAGGCACATGTTACATGTAATGCAAAGATGGGATTGAAGCCGGGGCAGTTGATGAGGCAGCCAAGGGCACCTTGTCAATCTACCTTAGGTGAATTTTTTTTTAAAAAGATTTCTCTTTTGTAAAATTCACCAACTTTGTTTTCATCGTTGCATTTGGCAAAAATTTGCCAATAAAAAAATCACTACCATCCACATGTTGACCTACTAATGAGATTGTCCATCGGAATCGGTGAAACTTCCCGTCCTCTTTTCTTGTTTGCCGATCCCGGCAAGACAATTGGTGGTTGTTCTTTTGTCCTGTTCGTTAGATGCATACTACTATTGCCCACCAGGTGAGTATATAAGGAGGCCCTTATACTGGTTCCAACTAAAGCAAAAAAGTTAGTGAGGGCTTTTTCTCTCTCCTTGAGTAAGTGAGGGGGAAAAGACAAGCCAATGAATTGTTTATAGAGATTGTGATCAAACTTGGAAAATTTGAATTCATATTTGGGTTCAAAGACCTCAAAAAGTAGCAATGTAGGATTGTGAAATACAAAAGAGGCGGCTTGGAGTTGGAGGGGTGGAAGGTCATTTTTGCATTTACCAAATCGTAGAGAAAAATTGGACATTTTGACCCTCAACTTCTTGATTCAATGTAATCAATATAGGGGTACCTCTCCAACTTGACAATTGATAGATGTACACAAAATAGTGAAGTTACGTTGCCTTAACAATTAGGTTGCATTATCCTAGTGAAAGGTATTTTATGATTCACCACTTTGTCTATGTGGAAGAACAATTGACTCTTTGAATTGGGCATTGAACTTGCACCAACCTATACCAAACATATTGTTTTGGTTCGATTGTGTTTTTGTATAGTAGAAATAAACAACCTAATTCCTATTTTTTAGTATAGATGGAGTTCCTTGTACAATACTACATCCAACAATATTCTTGTCTTAACCCAATGAATGTGGATGAAGTATACTAATAAACCATTGTAATATTACAATCTCGGTGTTTCAAAAGCATTTTGATAACATTTGTGGATGTTTTTTTTAATGTTTTGACAAAGTTGTACTCATGCATATTGGTGTAGGATATAGTATCCCATTTAGTAATTTTAACAATGTTGATATAATTATGTGTACAAGGTGTAAGTCTAAGTGTTTGTATCTTTGTTAGTGAGAATTGAGATAGAGCATTTTATATTTTTATCTAGCTACAAGAATTTACAAATTCTCCCATTCAAAACTTTAAAATTGACGTATGATGGTTAAAGCACAAGGTGAAAAGGTTTTTTTAGATAGTGCTTTCCATGTGTCTCCAAAGTCAATTTTTAGTTATAGTATTGCAATAGTACATCAAGCTAGACTTTTAGAATGTCTTGTATAAATGTAACATTATAAAATTATATAGAGTTGTAGGAAAACTTTAAACTTAATGTTTTTATTTGCTAAAATTAGGTAGAAATTTTAAAGAATGATAATGATCAAAATCCATTTAATTCATGTAATCCAAAAGAACAATGAAATATATTTTATATTTCAAAATTTCGAAGATATTTTAGAGACTATTTTCAACTTCAAGCAATCCAAGAACTTTGAGTGCTTAGCAATATTGGTCAATAAAATTTTAAACCAAAATAAATCAAGAAAGTACAACATTCCTCTTGTCCTAATCCCAATCATGGTGTTTTTTTTGGCTTTCTAGTGCTAGATTGTACTAGAAAAAATAATCTGGCTAAAAAACACTACAAAAAATGCCAAAAAATTTGGATGAAATTGCCAAACAACTTTGAAATTAAAAAAAACATTATATGAAATCGCCTTAATATGGATGAAAACCATACTATACATCCAATAAATGGATGAATGTTGCAGTTTGGAGCACCACTTATAACATTTTATATCGCCACTATGGCACTTCTTCAAATATGAAAAAAAAGCCCTGATCCCAACAAAGCGGTCGTCGTCAACGAAGGAGGAATGTTTCGGCACACACCATTCATCCGTCTGACTTTGAAGGAGCATTTCTCCCTTGCCGTGGTAACTGGATATCCTGAACGCGGCAAGGCACAAGAACTGGGCTCCAGCCTGTGCTCCGCAATCCCAAGCCCGTCAAGCCGCACAAGCCGAAACGAAACTGGAGCCGTGGTTCACGCTGCTGTGAAACGGCAGTTACAGTAGCGTCGGCGAACGATTGCTCCGGGGATCTTCTTTCGGAATATCCAACGATGCTCGAATCACGGAAAATCGTCGCCACGGCGGAGGTCAACGTTGTGCAGCAGATATCAACGCTGCAGCAGAGGTGCTTTGAAAGGGGTGGCCGTCTGCCAGAGAATAACTGGAAGAGAGCTACAGAAATTTTGGGCCTGATAGTCGTGGCATGGACTCTGGATTATATTGCATTATTATTGTCTTGTTCAAGTTTTTATGGTATCGTGATCTGTTTGTGATCGTGTCAAGGAGTTCGAGCAGCGAGATGATCGAATCCGGTGTGCATTTTGTCGAGGAGCGATGAGTTGGAGGTGTGGTGATTGACAGATACATGCATGTGCTCTGTTTCTTGATCGACTTTGGGATCGCTTGAGTCTTGATAGTTGCGGATCTTTCTTGAAATGGCGAAACGTTGCTCGTGTCTCATGCTCGCAAGATATGAAGATGTGGAGTCGAAACTAGCACTGACTTGTTGCTGAGGGCGAACCGAAGTATACTATCGAGAGATGATGGTTGTTGTTTGATATTGGAAATGGTCAGTGGAGGATTATTTATAGCTGCGAAATCTTGTTGCGCGATAGTTCTGAGGAGGCTGCAACAATGTTTCGCATGAAGTTCCAGACGAGGGATGCCGCAAGTGAAGACGAAGAAATTGGCGTCCAGGAGCGTTACCGGGAGGGAATCGCAGAGTCAGTCGGTTGTAGTCCAGCATCTGCCCCAGCGGTCATTTTCGAAGGTCGAGTGGGGAGGTTTGGAAAGATTCAGCGCTTTCCCAATCCTGGCAAAGCCGTCGCGCACCATGATTCGTCGCTGAGGAGCCTTACCTCGAGTCGTAATGTGGCAACCACTGGCTCACAGGACAGTTCGGATGTAGATCTGGAAGGGCCAGTGCAAGAAGTACCTCATTACGCTATTATTTTCGATGTGGATGTGCTTAAGGAGCCTGTGAAACCGTTTGCAGAATCGTTGCACGTTAAAATACAGGGTTCCACGAAAGATAGTCTGTCGGATAAGAACGTTATCGTCACGAACGTCCATTATCAGACTTCAGTCAAATGTCAGGATGGAGACATGGATTCTGTGAACTCTCAGGCCCCTGCACTTGGTGAAGCACGAACTTACTGCTTGCGGAGTGCTACTCCTGATGTTGATTCCGAATGCCGTTCGAGTTACACAAACGAAGGGAAGAGATGGGAGTACGAAAACGAGGCTGTGACAGGGATGACGAATAAGCTCATGCAGAAGAGGAAAAACAATGAACCGAGCGGTCATGACGATGTTAGTATTCCTTCCTTTTGTTCTTTCATTTACGGAGCCATTCACAGAATCTTGACTTCTGCCAGTTCGATTAGCTATTGATGAGTTGTTTATACATTTCTGAGCATTTCTTGAAGATCTTGAAGTTCATAACACTCCTGAGTTCATTTTTAGATACACTTTCCTTCGCGACGGATTAGTTCGACGTATTTGAATTTGGATCACTGCACCTTTCTCTCCTGCGTGCATGTTTTCCACAAATACAGCGATCCGGCAGTTGAAGTACCGAGGAAAACAGTCCTAATCGTTTGCGCTTGGAACGAAGGAGATATCATCTGGACGTTAAGTAATACGGAGTACTCCTTAAGGAGTACATTAATAGGACACCTAACTTCTGAATGAATCTTTCTTTTAGGGTTCGGTTGCTCATCGTTTGTACAACTTGCTAAGAAAGAGTATTTGCATGACACCTAGTTTTGAATTGCTTACCTTGGCGTCGCATGAGCAGAGATTTGGTAAGCCATGGGAGGAGCCATTGCTTGCCGCCCACGATCAAGTGAAGCTGAACCTCATAGCGATGGAGGATGCTAAGATCGAAGCTGAACGTCTAGCTGAAGAAGAGCGCCGGAATTGTCAAAGACAGCAACGTGAGGTGACACTTCTCGTTCCTGTCAAGCACACTTGAATTTCTTTCTACTTTATATTCGATTAGGCAGCTCAAGTTCATGTTAGTGCCCAATGCACGCGGTTCTTGACAATGGTTGTTGATTGCAGCTTCAAGATTTAGCAAATTGTGTTAGTACTGCGACGGTGCGAGGTGACTCTTTCAGGAAGAACAAATGTAAGTCCCTAACCTTCTACAGTTGATTTGAAAATCACCGCCCTCATCAGTTTCGTTTAAATGTTCAATCTGTGTTTAATAAGCTTCTTGGTGGAATTTGAATTAGCGGTACTGATAACGTTTCTTCCTAACGCTTATCCTTTGATGCTCTCGTTGCACAGTGCAGAAGATATTGCGCTTCTTACAAAATCCTTTTAGGGTGTTCCGGTCGCAGAAAATGAAGCACGGTGGATATCCAATTGCTAGAGAGGTCAAAGGTGAGAAGCAAACAGCTGTAAGCAGCAATAAATACTGCTTGGAGTTACACTGCTATAACTTGAAGCACACTGATTTGTGTGTCTGATGTAATGATCAAATACAGAATCTGGTTTATCATTATTGCACGTTTAAAGTCTCTATTAATTCTTACAATGTAACTTTAGCTTGCCTATTCTCGTGAATGCAGTGATGAATCCAAATGCAAAATTGTTCGGTGGATGCCGCACCTTTCATTCTGGACCCCCAGATTCTGTACTTGCTTCAATGCGAAACGCTTCAGAAAGGAGTATTCCAGGATCAAATTTTCAATTCACGAAAGTTGATTCTACTGTGAGCATCCTCAAACGAATGTTTCCCGCTGATTGATGACTCTGACTCTCCATCCCTAAAATTTTGTTTCGACTTGTAATGGGATCTTGCAACTAGTCTTCCGGACTACATTGCTGATGTTTTGATCACGTGCAGAACCGCGACGTACCCTCATGGACGAGGGAAGAGTACTTGAGGAAGAATGGAAAGATCCCAGAACGGCGGAATGACAAGGTGGGTTATATGCTCCTGTCCGCTGCTTCAAAATGTGCCCATTACTTACGGATTTCCTTTACGATTCCTCCGCAACTGACACTTCTGTGTGGAACTTTGCAGAAGGACGAGGAGGAATTTGGGGGTGCTTTGGGCAACAACTATCTGAACAATTATGCCATTGCGGGAATGGCACTGGGTGGCGTTGACAGTGATTCCGACTCAGACAGCGATTAAAGAGACTTTCTATCGAGCATGAGCAGAGATTTCCAATAGTTATCGATCAAAACCCTGGTGCTGATCTTCCGACGATTGTTGATGATGTTAGCGACCGAGTGGTAACCTGGCCAGGACCAAAACATCGGCAGCTCAGTCAGGATCCAGTCATCTCAGAGTGGATTCATTATGCACGCATTATTGAATTTGCTTTCCAAAACCATTTCGGAACATTCACTGGAATACGAAGAGCCTCCAGATTTGTGATCTCCAAGTGGCAACCGCATACTTGATTCGTCCAGGTGTACCTCAGTGGATCATTTGGAGGAAAGCGTCTGTAGAATTTTTCGGTAACCATTGGAAGATTTTAGTTTGAGATTGATTGATTCATGGCGGCCAGAATCAGTGGCCATGTACTATAAAAACAGTTGTAGGGGTAACTAGGATATCCGAGTGTACAGATCATCTTCTAATGACAGCAAGCGAAGCTTGTCTCTCTTGCCCATTGGCAGGAATGCGGTACACAAAGTCCAAAATCCATAGTCAGAGGATCTCTTTTTTCTCTTCGTCATATAGGGTGATCAACGATCCGGTTAATTTTCTGTCCAAAATAGGTTTAGAATCTCTGGAAAGTGTGTATTTGCAAAGAAAATTCATGCTAAGCTCATCGTTAGAAACCCTCCGTTAGACCTTCAAGACTCTCGAAAATACCGATGACGACAGGTCAAACAAATCTCCAGGTAAATATGAGATTTGTTTATCAATGAATTCAACCTTTATAAAACGAACACAAAATAAACAAAGACACCGCTCTGAGTGAATGGAGACATCGAAACGACTCAATGATTTCATCAAAGTCCACGCAGATTCAGTAGCAGACTAGCAGTGGTCCACAGAGACGAAAGGTGAAAAAGCGAAAACAGAATGAGTCTAGAAAAGATAAAGCCAGCCCCGATTGCGTGAAGCTATGTTTCCAATGAGCCTGTCCGGGATTCCGACCTGCCTCCCTCACGTCTCCCCTTACCAGCTTGAAAACTTCCATTTCTGCGTGCTCCTGCCACAAGTAAAGTTCCGAGGCTTGTTGCGAAACGATTTTGCTGCACCGACAATTGGATCTTGCTAGGGGTCTCTTCTTCCTCTGCCCGTTGCCGTTTTCGAGGACTCTGAAATAAGTTTAGATCGAGAGTTCGATGAGCCCGGATGAGCATCTGAGCAGTTGCTTGGCAGTGGAGGTTGTTGAAGCTTGAAATGAACGCAGTCTATTCTCGTTTTCTTTCTTTATTCTCCGCGACTTCAACGCATTTCATTGCGGAAGATTTCTGAGTCCCGTCTTTTGAGTTTTTTACTCGCAGACTTTAAGCACGTAATGTGCACACTCATAAGATCTCGCAGCTTGAGAACGCGTCCCTCCCTTGATCTCGGAGCTTCAGAAATCCTCCGTCCACTGCCCTCGGAGCTTCTGAATGCTTTTCTTAGCTGAAAATTTGCTCTATAACTTTGAACGCGTTGTGCTACGCTATAGTAGCTCGTTAGAATCTGAATCCGTGTTCATTTTAGTGGATCCTTGATTTTGGAACGAGTACGTTGCACCGACAACCATGAGGTTTAAAGGCGATGTTCTGTTCGATGGTACTGTGATGAAGGGAGAAGGGATCGGGCAGTGTTCCAAGGATCAAGTGGAAGCCATCTGACCGTCGACATTCGTGGTGTCTGCAACCTGCAATCCTTGCGACCCCCCAGTGAAGAGGTAAGGACCAATCAAGCCTCAGTTCATTGTGGTGCAAAGGTGGTGCAAAGGAATTGGACATTGCTGTAAGGTAGGGTTAGAGTTTAGGCCCTCGTCATGACGCTGGACCGTATCTTAGACCAGCTGATGGCACCGAGAGCAACACTCAGAGACACGTACTGTTTATTCATCTTGAGTTCCTCGTAAACGTGCAAACCCTCGGCGATATATGACTATTGACATCCATGGTGAGAGTTCTAGAGTGCACCTCACAGTGTCTGTGTTTCCGATCAGTTGGAGCTGAAGAGCGCTCTCGGTTCTTTGACCGATGAGACGTCGGAGGTCGGTATCTTCACACCCTGAGGTGAGTGTTTGGATTGCTTCATTGTCGGCATTGATGTTGGGTCGCTGATTGAACTTTCCCACAGCTTCGGATTTATTCTTTGTTCCGTTTTTTGAGAGGAAGTTCGCTTTTCTGAGGTAGGACTCTATAGCTTCAGAGTGATGGATGGGTGTGTGTTGGTCTTTTGAACAATGCAATTTGGTCAGAAGCTAAGATCATTCCAAACTTTTAATAGAAACATGTGGACGAATTTTTTGGGCCTCTTGGTCGTTTAGGGTTCAAAGACAGGGTCCTTCCATCTTGTGGTCCTCTACAATCGGATAGATTCTAGTTTAGAATTGATGATGATATGAAAGAAATTTTGTAGCCATGTGTAATTTGACTAATACAATGGTGGACGTCACCCTAGCACATCTGGAACTCATTTCCATATTCTATGTTGTGGTGTTATATCTAGGTACATATTTTTTGTTTTATGGAGAGGAGTCTTGTTACCAATTGATGAGTTTGTATTTTTTCTTGTGAAAATGTTTGGTTTTAGATGCTTATGATAAATATTGTTGACTGTCGATGTGGTTGCATCTCAAGTTCCTTTTACCATGACCAATTTGTTTGGATGACAAATAATAGGGACATGATGCTATTGTGCTAATCGATGTTTGTGTAGACATACAATGAAGAAACAAGAAATTAATGTTGGACAATGCTCACATGTTTTTGTTGAGCTTAGGTTATATGTTACAATTGTCTTTCACAAGGTCACATGAAGAGTTTTTTCTCACTTTTAGAATCACCATTTGGAAACTTCTTTAATTTCCATCTGGAATTACTAATTGACCAATTATATGATATTGTGGTTATATAATCATCAATCAATCATTAGAAGGGATTTGAAGGTATTAGAAGATCACAAGTTATTTTGAATTCTTATATAGTGGAAACTTGTTATATCAATAATTTGACAATTGCCATGTTAGAAATTTTTTAATTTTTTTTAATTTTTAATTAATTTTTAAATTTAGTTTTAAAAAAATCAATCTTTAAGATTCTGATTTTCAATACTTTTCAATTTTTTTGAAAAAAAGAATAATTTTTAATTTTAAAGTTAAAATATGTAGGCATTATAGGTTGGTTTATAATTCTTCAACAACATAGAGATTAATAAGGGACAATTAAAAAATGGCCTTCCCTTGCCTTCAAATCCCTTTTAATGAAACTTCATTAAGTTTTAAAAGATTTTATTGTATTGCAAGTCACACAAAGGAATAGGTGATGATTCTATTTTAGAATCCAAGTACAAGATTTTCCTGAGCTATAGTGGAGTTCAAAAGGAATTTGTGGAGCATTTGTATAAAGCTTTGGAAGATTGTTGCTTATGTCTTTTTTGTGACAAATGTCTTGAAAGTTTGCCTATTGGTAAAGAATTTCTAAACTTAATCATTAAGTTTGTTCAACAATGGCAATTATTTGTGGTAGTAGTGTCAAATGATCACTTCATGTTCAAATGGCCAATGATTGAATTAAATGCCTTTGTATAAGCCACCAAGGTGATGAAGTCTAAACTCACCGTAAACATATTCACCCTCTTTTATAGGCTTTCTATTAGTGACTTGAAGGATGAGAAGAGGTGGAAAAGATGGTTGGAAAAGTAGGAGACATTTACAAAGGATGATCTATTTGAATGGCAAATTAAAGTAGATGATTGGAGCTTTGGAGTTGATGAGATGTTTAAGCTCAATGGTTTGTCCTATAATTAAGAATTGAAGGAGATTATGGCATATGAGAATGAAATTGTCTCCCACATTTGTGCATTAGTAACGCTCGACATCAACTGGGATGATTTACATGTTCAAAGATATGCACATGAAGTATGGTACTTGGCAATCTATCTTTTGTCTTTCTTCGTTGAGTTATTGTTTTTTGAACTTTATGATAGACCAAATATGAATGTATTCAAACCTCCTTAATGAAAATGAAATTTTTGATGAATTAGGTGGAAGTCTTAGATTGTTTGAAGAGCTTCATATTTCCATAGAATTTTGTAAAATTTCTAGATAGTCTACAAATACTAGATTTCTAAACTATTCTAATTTCTTGTTATTGTTGGATTATTAGATTATGTTTGACAAGATGAAAGAAAATGGGTTGTCGCAAAAATACAAAATAGAAATAGTTGGCATATATGGAGTAATGGAGTAGGTGGTATTGGCAAGACAACTACTTATTAGACTTTGTGCAATGAATTGTCAAGCACATATGGAGGGAGGGTGTGCCATGTTGAATTTGATATCACATGTTCAAATTCGGAAGAACTATGGCAAATTGCAATAATGAAATTGATTAAAAAAAGTGCAAATTTTGTTTGTAAATTGAATGAAGGGGAGGTATTTGCACACAATATTGAACACCTAGAATATGTTTTTCTATAATTAGTGTTATAGAAAATTTGAAATGAATCAATTCTAGCTTTAAACAACTAATGAAGAATAGATCATTGTTAGCATTCATTCTTTCTTTATCTATTATCATTATATATGTGATGACTTGCTTTTCTTTAGTTCATTTCATTGGTAACTTTTGGACAATATACATTCAATGTAATAAGGATGATGAGGCATTTCACCTCTTTCCAATGTAAGACTCATAGTATTGTAGTCATTGTCATTGTCACTTGAAATGTAATTAGCTAAGTACTATGGCCTTTTGTGTTTTCAATGTAAAGACATATTGAACAAAAATTTGTTCAAGTATAGAACTTTCTTCGCTATGGATGAGACAATAATTGCCTCTTTTGAACTCATTATCATTGTGTGACAAATTGTGTCACAATGAGCTCAAAAACTAAAAATATTTAAAATTTAAAATATTTTGCCTCCCCCCCATGCCAATCTGATTTAAATATTAAATTTTAAATATTAAAAATTTTAAACTTTTGAACCCTCCCCTCTCAATATAATTTAAATATTAAAATTTTTAAACTTCTGAAACCCCCCTCTTTCCACCTCCTCTTATAATTTTCATAAGGTGGGCTTGGATACAATGGATATGGGATAAATGATATATCATATAACATATTTGTATTTAGTATCAATATCCATATCCATATCCATATCCAATATGGGTATATGTATTCAATACTAGTATCAATATTTGTATTTGATATTAGTATCCATATTTAGTATCCATATCTATATCCAACAGCTATTGATTTTTCTTAGAGGGGGGGTGGGATTTAAAAAAATTCAAATCCAAAGGTTGTTGATTTTTCTGATGAGGGGAGGTTAGGAAAATTAATCAAACTAGTTGTGTTGCCTCTTTTCATCCCATTGCATTGTGTAAAACTATAGTAGGGGAGATTTGAGGCCTCCAAATGGTTGTTTCAAGTTTGTTCCCAAAACTATTGGCTATTGTCAGGCCAACAATTATCAAAAAAAATTGGGTCCCAAAATGCAATAAAAAGTCCTTTTTTTTTTCAAAAAAAATAAAATTATGACGTGGCACATTCTCAACCATGTCAAATTCCTTACATTTATGTGTTTTTACAATAATTTCTATGTTCCCACAATTCAAGAACTCGTAGTCTTTCAAAGGCCTCAATTCTCCCCTAATGTAACAATGCAATCAAGCAAAGATGTTTTTGATAACTCCTTTATCTAAAAACAGTTTAGAAATTGTGATAAATTGTTTTCAAAGTACTCTTGCCCTTGTGGGAATCGATGGAGATGCATGTCTTGAAATGCTTGAACTTGAGCTAGTTGATGCAACAAGTTTATTTTTATTTTATATTACTGATGGAGAACAATTTACAACAATGGAGGATGTGCGTTCTATCCAACGATGTGTTAGTAAGTGTTACTTTTGCAAGGGTGATGGTGGAGGTTACTATTACCATCTATTGGCTTTGGAGGCCTTAGATAGGAAGCTATTTGGTTTTAAAGAAAAGCCTTTAGAATGAGTGCAACACTTATGTAAGGTGTGGAAGTTCAAGTTATTTTTTGAAACTTTAGACTATTGTCTTTGATGTACTTTGAAATAGTTTTGATCTACTACAAGTAGATGAGCAAACAATGTTTATAGATGTGGCATCATATCTCCCTCGTTTTAAACTCCATAATACCAAGTAGTTGATCAACTAACATTCAGTATAACAACCATCATTCACAATTACCTTCAGTTGTGCACCTGCATTGCAACAAACACACACTTGCATCAATTGAATTTCTAAGAAAAAAATGAAAACAGAAACACACATATCCATATACAAGAAATTCAATCGGATTCCTTTATGTGTCGGCTTTTGCCTCCTCCAACATTGGGGTAGCACCGGCTTTGAAGACATCTGGGAGACAAGATTGGATAGCTTCACCAACTTGAATCTCCACTTAGGGCTCCACTACTAAGTCGATTCACTTGTTTCGTCTAGGATTCCAATACAAGACTGCTTGTGAAGTCCATTGTCACCTTCCAACGCAGGAATGACATAAACATATTTGGATACAAGGATTATGGCCTTGAATCTCTTCAATATCCGACATTCATCTTAGAAGTCCAAAAAAAGAAGGACCACTCCACGCATTCCCCGTTGTCATAAGAATTGTGGTCTATCTAGAAAAACATGGAGCTTTGGGTTGTAGTAGAAGAATGTGAGGTGAAAAGAAAAGAAAAAGACCAAAAAATTGTAAAGCAAATAGATAAAACAACAATACTTTTCCAAAGAACAAAGTCTTGACAAAAGAATCCTCAAACTAAATCCTCTACACAAATCCTCAAATCTCAACCTCACAAAATTGTAGCACTCAAAGCCACCTCGAGTTTGGCTACTACCCTCTCCAACTCAAAAGAATCAAACCCTCAATATCATAAAAATCCAAAAATCCAAGACAAACCACAAAAGATCTATACAAAACCTCTCCAAGCAAAAAGAATACTCCAATGTATTTCTCCAATTCAGAATACAAGTGAAGATCTCAAGAAAATAACCCGCAAATGACCTCCAAGAAGATGACCTAGCATCCCAAGATGATGATCTAACATCCCATGATGAAGATGAATTCAAGGGGGAAAGGCCACCCTTTAAATACCCTTCAAAGACCTAACCTTGTTGTAAGGCTAGCTGCTAAAAAGACCTAACCTCCCACAGAGACTAGCCACCCAAAAAACCCTAACCCATCAATACTTGAATTAACTTAGATGCCCAAATTTACTTAATAGATGGCCTACATTACGACATCATTCTCTAAGTGTAAGTGCAAATTGGCATAAAAGTTACCCGAGTGGTAGAAAAAAGAACTTAGTAGCTCTAGACATCCACCATCTTTTTCAATCGAATACATTCAAATTTTAAAATTGAGCGCCATCATCCGTGCCTCGAAACCCTACCTTCAATATAGAAATTCTTTCATTACACTCTAATGTAGAGATGCACAAGAAAGCGCACAAGAAAGGCAGATGAAACCCTGAAATGTTAAACCCTAAATTGGGCAAGACAACACCAATCAAATGATATATAAAAAAATAGGTACCTTGTTCAAGGAAGCGAATTATCTGAAGCAAACAAAAAACACCAAGAAGATTCCACCGTATGTTGACCCTATGCATCATGTCACATACTCTAGAAAGTTGAAGGTGTATCAATAAATCGATTCTAAAATCCTACACACAGAACTCAAATCTCCTAAAACACCATAACAAAGGTTGTCTAAAATCGCATTCACCAAACAATTCTTGAATCCTAAACACCTCGTCCAAAACAAAACAATCTTCTTGCAATGATGGGCATATAATGGTCAGGTTCAGGTGAGGCAGCTTGAACAATCTTTTTTTGCAAACCCTACAGTAACCCTAAATCAAATTGGCAAAATCTTGTGAATCTAGCTATAGTAACGATAAATCTAGCATTTTCGTAAGAAAGAATACTATAGCATAGTAAATAGTAAATCACCTAGCTGTATACAATGTACAGTTCTAAGAGTAGTAAAGTCACAATAAAGATCCTAAAGAACTATATAATATATTTACTATAGTACAATGTAATGTTTCTAGTAATAGCAAATTTGATGTTTTTATCCTTAAAAATATGCCACTCACAAAGTAATGGAGAAAGTAGCTTTTTCAGACCTTTGGCCAATAAAATTAATATATTGGGGTCTATTTTAGGATTAATGCATTTTCTAATGGGGCCTATTAATTTGTACCCTACAGTACTTTAAAGATGTCCAATGCCATTTTCTATACCTTATATTACACTAATCCCTTTTATAATTTTTTGGCCTTATGATTTTGAAATACACTATCATTTGTTCGCACCTATATTGCTACTCTACCCATTCCCCAAGAAGTAGACAACTAGCTAATTGATAAATGATAATTTGATACATTTCAAATCCACAATATTCACCACAAACCTTAAGAATACTTATTAGCTCACTAGTGAATAATATGATCATCTGATGACAATCAGCCCACACAAAGGTCAGATTTGACAAATTTTTGTCAAAAAGCGCCACATGTCAACATGTGATTGCTTTAGGATGACGTAGACCTCTCAATTTGATTGATGAACGAATTCTATTTCGACACTTCTTTCCCAAACTGAGTGTGGAGACGAAGTTCCCAGTCAGGTTCCCAAATACGTCCCCGCGTCCTCCGATCACGTCCTTCGCACCGTCCGATCGGGAGAGGCCACCATCCGACCGTCGAGCTAACGGTCTGTGTTGAGTCTGCAGGAGTCAGTGCTCAATGAAACAGAGCACGGAGCAAGTGCGTTTGCTCGTTGCGGAGCGTCCGCAGCGTCGATTTCCTGGTCAATTTTCTCGGAGACAGCTCGTGCTCGTGCCCCGTGGTGGCTGAGGTGGTCGCCGATCGTGTTTGGCTGATTTTTCCGCTCCATTTTAGACGCGACGAGCTGCATTTTGGTGTCTCCGGCGGTGAGTAACGTTGATGGGTGTTTTTTTCGTTGAATGAGCGTTTTCGGTGTGGCGGGGAGCGTGGTGAGTAGATCTGGTTACCTTAGACCGTTAGAATGCGTTAGATGTGCGAACGAGCTGGAATCTTGTGAGTTTGTTGATTTTAAGGTTTCACAGAATACGTTTGCGCGTGTTTTCTCCTTCCTTGTGAGGGTTCGAGGAACGCTAGCTTTGGCGTGTTGGCAGGAAGTTATGTCTACTTGTTTTTATAATTAGTTTTGCGATTATTATTGAGGTCTGTGTTGTAATCGTAGTTTTTTGAGATTTTGATATTGAGCTTGGATTCATTCATGTGTGAGTTTCATGGAGTGAATAAAGGCATATCATGCTTGCATTTCTTATCAATTATGAAGTAGGTTAGGTGTTCTATCTTTAATCTTGCTGAGTCGTGAGATTTGTGTGTTTCATCTACGGTGATACGGTCACGTCCTATTAGCATTTCACTGTGACTCTTGTTGTAGGTTTTGTTGTAGCGAGATGTGAAGTGTTGTAGTTTCTGGATTTAAGCTTATCCTATCAATGCCGAACTGTGGCCGCTTAGACGTGCTGCTGCGCTTCACGTGTCCTTGTTTCCGAATTTTTCATAAAGGAACTCCTATTGCAGTGACGATCTGTCTCACTAACGACATCCACTTTAATGCCCTACATGCTGTTGCACTGTCGCAGTCTAATCGAAGACAAAAATGTTAATGAATGCCTCAACAAGCTGTAGTGTCCGTTTTTTCTTCGATTGAAGAATTAGGTTAGGCTTGCTTCGCATTGTATGCTTGATCGAATTGTTCATTTGCTAGACATTGTCATTTTGTCGACTGTGTAAGTTGGCAGTAGTTGTCTCTGAGGATAATTTCTAGTGGTCTTGTTGCAACCAGCTGATTGCGCAAAAGAAATTCTATGAAGAGTAATCCTACACGGTGTTTCCGTCGAAGCAAGACAGTATCGTCTTCAACTAAGCAGAATTTGTGAACTGTATCATTAATACTTCAGGTCAGTAACTTTGAGCCGCCGTACACAGTCATGTCTATAATTTTGCTCGTGGTACGCAGGCAATCTGGATTCGGAGAAGGGCCACATCCGGTGCCGTTCTATTTCGAGTCTGGAGCTGCAAGAAGAGGGAGCTGTAGGGGCCGAAGCCCTCCTTGAAGAGAAGATGAGGAGGCTTAGAAGAGAGACGTTTTCGGAGAAATGCCACCGGTACAGAGGAGTGATTTTTGTGATTTGCGTGCCCCTTGCTCTCATATCAGTAGTTTTGGTGTTGATGCCTCGTGTTGTGGATCCGGGTAACGCTGCCGTGTACGACGCTAATTTCGAGCTTCCCAGCGACAATGTGAGGGTTGCTGACCAGAAGCGTTACGCAGTGATTTTCGATGCTGGGAGCTCCGGCAGCCGTGTGCACGTCTATGCGTTCGACAAGGACCTGCAGTTGGTGAAAATTGGGAGCGAACTTGAAGTGTTCGTACAGAAGAAACCAGGATTAAGTTCGTATGCGCTGAACCCAAGGGCAGGAGCGGAGTCATTGCAGTCGTTGCTGGACGTAGCTTTGAAGAGCGTCCCAGTAGAGCAGCAAAGCACGACACCTGTGCTGCTGGGTGCAACCGCTGGACTGAGACTCCTCCCCGGAGACCAAGCGAAGAACCTTCTTAAGGAAGTGGAGACACTGTTGCAGAAAAGCGCGTTCAAGTTCAAGCCTGAATGGGTGAGCATCATAGATGGCACGCAGGAAGGGTCGTACCAGTGGGTGACGGTGAACTATCTTCGCAGTCGCCTCGGCAAGTTGTTCGATCAGTCAGTGGGTATTGTGGACCTGGGTGGAGGATCCGTACAGATGGCATATGCAATTTCGGACGACGATTTTTCGAAGGCTCCAAAGCCAAAGGGCGACGAACAATCGTATGTGAGGAAGATGGAGCTGATGGGAACCTCGTACAATCTGTACGTGCACAGCTACCTCAACTATGGACTGTTGGCGGCGAGAGCGGAAGTTCTGAAGCTGGTGAAAGAATCTGAGACTTGTCCTTGTCTTGGAAAAGGTTTCGAAGGATCGTACTCATATGGCGGACAGGAGTACAAGCCAAGCGCGGGGGCAGATGGTGGAGATTATGGGAAATGCAGCGAACTCGTGTTGAATGCGCTGAGAGTGGATGCAGCGTGTGAGAGCATGAAATGCACGTTTGGAGGGATTTGGAATGGAGGTGGGGGCCCTGGGATGAAGTCGCTGTTTGTGGCTTCTTTCTTTTTCGACCGGGCTGTGGAAGCAGGGATTGTTAAGGATGCGGATGCCGCAGAGGCAGTGGTGACGCCGTCAGCCTTCGAAGAGGCTGCGAAGAAGATCTGCAGCCTCAGCATTACGGAGCTGGGTGACAAGTATCCTGATGTGGCGGCGGAGACTCGAAAGTTCTTGTGCATGGATTTGACGTATCAGCACTTGCTACTAGTGAATGGATTTCAGGTGGATGCAAGCGCTAAGATGACTTTGGTGAAGAAGGTGAAATATAGGGGGGCGTATGTGGAAACTGCCTGGCCGCTGGGCAGTGCAATCGAGCTCGTATCTCTGAACAAGGTTTGACACCTCAGTCGGAGTCTCCGAGCAGTGTCTGGATAGATTCACTCACTCTAAAGGATTTATAGATTCTAGTTTACATGGCTCATATTTTCACTTCGAATCTGGGGCCGAGTTTAGGAGTGAAGCATCTCGAACTGGAACCGAGTGCTGGGCTGTCGCTGAGTGCTGGAGATGCAGAGATTTTGTAGGACTCTTTGCAGGAATGCAATACAGGGAACGCTGCTCGTGGAGTTGGATTCGTGCTCTGATATTGTGCTTAGCCTTATTGTGCTTAGCCTTATTGTGGATTATCGACGATTATCGCTGCTTATTCCTGCAGTGGTACTTCACCAATAGGTGTTATCGTGCAGTGTTAGTGCAGATGGCAAGAGGAAATATTTTCACCTGTCGACGTGGAGTAACTAGCTGGAATACTCTATATCTTGCGAGACTGCTTATTGACGGGGATTATAATCATTTACACGGTATTTATGTACTGAATATAATTTGTCGGTGATGACACGAACTGGAGTTCCAACAGTACAGTACCGTTGGACCTATCCTTGAGTTGCCCCCTGTCCGACGGCCTGGCTCACGATGTAGTGGTCAATGTCGTATTGGAGGAGTAAATGTCGACAAATTATATGGGTGTGGTTTTATGCAGGCGAAGCGTGTCGTGGGGGACCTGATCTGGCAAGGAAGAAGCTTTGTTGAATTTTGGGCACTGAACCGTAATCCCGATTTGAATCAATTGTTGAAACCCCATCCTCTTTCTTCCTGCATTACAAGAACGTGATTGCCATGAAAAATTCTCAATGCTCGTCCGTAAGCAAGCAACAAATTGGATCCGACTACAAATGTTGGTAGTCTATCCATCGGTAGTGTAGTAGTGGTTGGGCTACTACACTTCCCATCGATAGTGTTAGAAGACTATAAAGTAAATCCCTTAGATAGATAGAAAAGAATACCATAAGTTGTTTTTTTGGTCATGTATTTAAGTGCCCTGAATATTGTCAGTTTTTTATTCATGGTATGTAGCGTGTACCATGCCCTGTAAGGATGCATATGAATATGTACCATCCAGTGGGGTTTTTTTGCATTGTAGATGAACAGGAAAAAGCCTTGTGTGCCCTCCTACCAGAGGGCAATATTTGGAGGGGGCCATAGATAATGGTGAATAATGTCACATTAGATTTGGAATTTGGCAATAAATTGCTAGAAAAAACAACCCTAGTGCCATCATTCCTTTGCAATATATTTGCATACACATTGTGTCATCAAAATGGATTTGCAATATGATAATAATTCACCATTTTTGCCAAAAAAGATTTTATCCAAAAAGTATTGTTTGGATTTGATAATAAACACACTAGTTATGAATGGACATTTGATACAAGCTTCTTTACTTTCACCATCCCTTAGTGAATGCATTGTAAAAATTTAGTTGAATGGATGAAAATTGATATGATGAAATTTTAAATGTTGAGTGCCCATCTAAAGGTTCATTATTGTCTTCTCTTCTTTCAAACTATATATACAAGCTAGTTTAAATAAGTTAGTTTGAGAACTTAAAAAAAAATAGTAGAATATATTAGAAGAAAGATGAATTTGTATACAATAGGAAAATTGTCGTGCAAAGATCTACAAGTTGTTTTCCTGTTTTTTGTAGACTATGTTTTTGCTTGCTCGAGCTTATCTCATAATCCAAATGATGAAGTCACTGTAAATATGTGATATAATTTTTTTCAAAAACTCTTACATCATTATTGAATACAAATTAATTTTGCAAATAAGAAATTGGAGGAATATATAAGAATTGCATTAACCTCTAAAGGACCAAACTTTATTTTTTTTTGGCAACATAGCAATTTTGGGCAACTCACTACAAATGGATTTTTAATTTTTTTTCTTTGGAATTTTCATACAATATGTGCCCAAGGAGTAGTATTAAGGCTCAACAATTTTTATAACTTTTGAATACACTATATAGTTAAAAAGTTATTGCATAAAATGTAGTTTTCTTTGATTCATAGGCAACTTGGACAAGTCAAACTTTTTCTTAAAAAAT